>CM022299.1:407965276-409215078 GCA_011799875.1 Thinopyrum elongatum
GACAAGTTCTTGAATTAGCGTGAGTTTGTGATATAGTGATCTCAACGTGGATGTATGACCATGCATGTATGACACGAATTCAAAAAAAATGTAAGCCATGCATCTTCCTCAATTCAATATTTAAAATGCACAATAAATTGAAACATGAATATTAAGTCTAGTACTATATACATGCAAATGTTGTGTTTAGGTCTCTCCATCGACACCCCCCCACACACACACATACTTCATGTATTGATCGATCTTCATTTCTTTGCTAATAGAGCTATTTGTATCTGACACACGCGCGGTCATTTCTATTCATGTTTCGATCACCATTTATGTCACACCCGCCCTCACACTCTCAACAAATGTATTTCTCACACACAACCACGTTGTGCCCTCCATGACAAACCCTCCCTCTTTCTCTCAAGACACGTATGTTGCCTTTGTAAAACACCTTCACCGTGCGCGCACACACAAAGTCTATCTGGGCCACTCTCTTGGTAACTATCTCCCTCCAACCCTCCATGCAGCTTCGCCGCACGATATCTCGGTGTATCGTCTTTAACATTCGAGTGTACGCTAGGCCACACTCACTCGATCTCTCCCTCTATAAATGACTCGACTGACCTCGGTTTCTCGCGTCGTCTCTCTCACACCTAGACGCTCCCACTACACCTCTTGCATAGGCGGAGCTATGTAGACTGTTGGGTGGTAACCCCTCGACCTTAAATAAAATTGTGAAGCTCTGTTTAGGATTGTTTAGATTATATTTTTTGAACATTATATTTGTCCCCACCCTGCCAAACACCAATGGGTTGTGCACCCCCCGGGAGAATATCATGTGCCCCCACACCTTAGATGCTATATGGTGATACGAGTTCCTTGGAGCGTGTAGATGTGAGATATAGCGGCTCACAAGATGTCTTAATATTTTTACAAGAAACCTTAATGAGTTTGGGAATTGCACACAATTAGTACCAAAACTACTCAGATGCCCTTGGATCCCATATCCAACGGCCTCGAAGCTCGTATCATCGTAGCATCTAAGATGAGGGAAGACCTCATATTCTCTTGTATTTAAGAATATCACGTGCTACCACACCTTAGATGGTGTGGTGATACAAGCTCCTCGGAGCCTTTGGATCTGAGATCCAACGACTCCTTGGTGGTTCGAATGTTTTTGCAGAAAAGCCCCCAAAGAGTTCGGGCACAGCCCACAAGCACAAAGACTACTCAGATACCATTGGATCTCAGATCGAACGACCTCAAAGCTCGTATCACCGTAGCATCCAAGCTGCGAGAGCACCTGATGTTTTCTCGCACGGGGGAATATGAGGTGCTCCCACACCGTAGATTCTATGGTGATACGAGTTCCTGGGAGATCTAACGGCTCGCAGTAGGAGGTTTGAATTTTTTTGCAATATAGGCCTCAAAGAGTTTGGAAATTGCGCAGAAAGTACAAATAGTATGCACATGGCATTGGATCTCAGATCGAATGACCTAGATGCTCGTATCACCGTAGCGACTAATTAAGCTGTGGGGAGCACCTAATATGAGCTACTGGGAGCCGTTGGATCCAAGATCCAGCGGCTCACACAAGTCCTGGATGTTTTTTTCAAAAAAAACCGTGCAGAGTTTGGAAATTGCGCATGATTACAAAGACTACTCCCAAGCCATTGGATCTCAGATCCAACGACGTAAAATCTCGTATCACCATAGCATCTAAGCTGCGGGGAGCATATGATATTCTGTGCCACTGTCATTTTTGTTCCTAAACTTACAAAATACGTGTAACTGGTGCTGTAACTTGTCTAACCGCACAAAGTGTTTGTGCAAAAAAACCATCCTACACTGAAATATCGGAACAACACACGGGGGGCCCACTTGTCATTGATCAAATTTGGACCTAAAACTAGCAAATCTGAAGGACGAGATTCAAACCGACAACCTGGAGTACAAAGCTTACGTCGATAGCCTAAATCCGCAACGGTTGTTGGCTTTGTCGCATAACTTGATTTTATACAGTATTACGTTGAGTAGAGTAGAGGGAGTGGCTCGTCAACACGTGCATGAACATTGACTGACTTACTGGTGGGTCCCATGTCTGCCATCTCTCTCTCTCTCCATCTAGTACAACCTTTAGACGCACGGGCACACACGAAGAGTGGCGCGATTTTGCCATGGTGTTATTATAACTAAAAAAATGCTTGGAAAATAGATGAATCGCCTAGAACAAGAGACGTTGTGGCTGGTCGAGACGGAGCTAACCACATCTATCCTCCGTGCCATGTCAGCATGATGAAGCTGTGTGGCTAGTGGGGTGTTTTTGACCGACTAGCTGGGTCCCGAGGTCGAACCATAGGTAGTTTGATACAGTTTATTTTTACACGCACATTTTTCCTCCATGCCGAGACGTGGCACACCCTACCGCGAGGTTTCTGGGTCCTCCTGGGTGGTGCACGCATATGTTCTTCCTTGCTGAGACGTGGGACGCCCTACCACGTGTTTTCTGGGTCCTCCTCGGTCATAGCGCCGAAGCAAGTAAATGAGGTGTCAAATCGCAAAAGCCCACCTTTCCCGCCGAGTACATCAGTGAAGCACGATGGCTAGCTAGTTGGGCTAGTGCGGCCGATTAGCTAGGGCCCCGCCACATTTTTTTCACCCCTTTTTTCTCTCCTTACCGATAGGTAAATTTAAATATCCACTACTGTGTTGCACTGGTCTTTGGGTGCGGTAGGCGCGGCAGGATTTTTTTTGACTGACAGGAGCACGCGCGGCAACAATTAGTCATGATGACTCCGCCTGTAAAACCCAATGCTCCCTGAAGTGAAAAGTCATCGATTGGTGTTTTCACATGGTGAAAACCAAAAGATTCACCCTGCTCCTCGGCTGGCTCCCCCCGCCTTCCCGTATATTGCATTGCCTTTCAGTCGTTTCACCCACTTTGCTTCCTCTCCCCATTGCCTCTACCTGGTTCCATGGCGGCACACCAGATCTTGGACTCTAGGGTGAGGCGCCTGACATAGGAGCTCCATGCCAAGGATGCGGAGCTCAGTGCTAAGGACGTGGAGCTCCATGAGCTCAAGGAGGAGAGGAGTGCCATGCTCCTCCTTTATGTGAGGGAGTTCATGGAGCTTCAAAAGCGGCAGGCATCCACCACAAAGATGCTCGAGGCGTCGGCGGTGTTGCTGCGGAAAGTGGGAGATACGATAGGCGGTCAGGCAAGCCGACTGGAGCGTGAGCGGGCCGATCATGACGGGGTCCAGGATCGCCTCAACCACTTGATGGACCGTGTGGCCACGCACGTGTTGCGGCCGTGCGATGCCTACCGTCGTGCCAGCGCGACCATGCCGGCCGTTGGGCTAAACCCGTTCGACCGCCCCATCGACTTCAACGAGCTGCGACTTCCTGACCTCGTCTCCTTCTTCACCTATATCTCCGAGGAGCTGAGCCATCTCCGCGTGGTGGTGGGGGCGGAGCTGGACAAGGAAAGGTTGCGGGCAGCCGTCGCCGTTGCCGGGCGAATCCTCTCAGGGACCCTGAAGACACATTTCTCCGGGTTGAGCCGTATGTCGTAGGCCCGCAGGTTGTCGAAGGTTTGACGTAGGTCGTCTATCAGTTGGTCGATGTGTTTGGTTTTGACAACCACGTCATCCACGTATGCCTCGACCGTTTTGCCAATTTGATTTTCGAGGCATGCTTGAATCATGCGTTGGTACGTGGCTCCTGTGTTTTTCTATCCGAATGGCATGGTGTTGAAGCAGAAGGGCCCATAAGGGGTAATGAACGTGGTTGCCACCTGGTCGGACTCTTTCATCTTGATCTGGTGGTATCCGGAGTATGCGTCGAGAAAACATAATGAGTCGTCTCCGGCGATGGCGTCGATGATCTGGTCTATCCGTGGCAGGGGGAAAGGATCCTTTGGGCATGCCTTGTTAAGGTCATTGAAATCGACACAGAGCCGCCAGGACTTATCCTTCTTTGGTACCATTACCAGGTTTGCTAACCACTCGGGATGCTTGATCTCACGGATGAATCCGGCCTCCAGCAATTTTGCGAGTTCTTTGCCCATGGCTTGTCGTTTGGGTTCAGAGAATTGACGCAGGGTTTATCTTACTGGCTTAAAGCCTTTTAGAATGTTGAGGCTATGCTTTGCTTTCCTGCGTGGGATTCCTGGCATGTCCGAGGGGTGCCAGGCGAATATGTCCCAATTTTCACGCAGGAATGTCCTTAATGCCTGATCGACTGCAGGGTCCAGCTGTGCTCCTATGGACGCCGTTTTGTTGGGATCTATTGGGTGCACTTGAAATTTTACTATTTCCTCTGCTGGCTTGAATGACGTGGATTTTTGTCTTTTACTGAGAACCACGTCATCCCTGTTGACTGTAGTGCGTAGCGCTGTCAGCTCTTCGGCCGCGAGGGCTTCGGATAGTGCCTCTAGGGTGAGGGATGCCATCTTATTTTCAGCTTGCAAGGCTTTGCTTGGGTCGCTTTTAAGAGAAATCACCCCGTTGGGCCCTGGCATCTTGAGTTTAATTTACCCGTAATGTGGTATGGCCTGAAATCTTGAGAATGCCTCATGTCCTAGAAGGGCGTGGTATGCGCTACGGAAGGGCACAATGTGAAATAGCAAGGGTTCAGATCTGTAGTTGTCAAGTGTACCAAACACAACATCCAGGGTGACGCATCCCGAGCAGTGTGCCTCCCTTCCGGGTATTATACCTCGGAATGTGCTATGACTGCATTCGATGCGAGACCTATTGAACTACATCTTGTCTAGAGTATCCTCATAAATGAGGTTGAGGCCGCTGCCTCCGTCCATCAGCACTTTAGTCAGCTGGAAACCGTTGGCAATGGGGTCGAGGACCAGTGAGGCCGGTGCGTGGTTATTACAGGGGCTTGGCTCATCCTTCTTGTTGAAGGTAATAGGCGTGGCCGCCCATGGTTTTGCGGCCGTCACTTGATATATTTGATTGAGCTCTCGAAGAGCCTTTTTCCTTTTATTGTTTGAGGCGAACGTCTCGTATACTGTAAGGACATTGTGGTCCTGCGATGAAGCCGAGAACTATTTATCTAGGGGTGTAAGGCCCAAGATTGGCTCGCCATATTTGGCCACTTGTCTTACCACCCAACAGGCTCGAAGTCTGTGGGTTGGGTTTGCGTCTATCAAGACCGAATGTATTGGGCATGGTTTATCCAGCAACTTGTCTAACACCGATCTGGGCCTAGTTTTCCTTTCATTAGCTCGCACTCCGGTGACCGATTTGTGTAAGCCCGTTTAAGGCAGGGCCTTCCGTGACGCGCGGCGGCCTGTGGCCCCATGTTCAGCTGTTGCGCCCTTCACATGTTCTCCATGGCGCAATATTTGCGTACCATGTCTGATAGTTCGGTGAAGCTTTGAATTCGGCAACGCGCGAGGCCGTTTAAGAGGCCCTCATCCCTGTAGTTAAACTGGAAGGCTTTCATTATTTCTTTGTCACAGCAAGGTGCCATCCTGTTCTTTACAAGGAGAAATCTAGCCCAATAATGGTGGACTGTCTCGTTTGGCCGCTGCTTGATGTACATGAGGTCCCATATGACTGGGTTTCTCAAGTCCGGATTATATTCCGTGTGGTGGGCGGGCGGGAAAATTTTGAGAATTCCCTCCTGTCACGGATCCAGACTATCCTTGATGGACGGTTGAGTCATATTCGGTTCTGACCGCACAGGGCTCGGATCCGAACTGGTGTGCGGCCGGATAGGCTTGAGGCCGGGACTTGAGCTGGGGGTTATGTCCGGACGTACCTCCGGGCTGGTGTCTGACTCCGAGCTGGGGATTCGAGTGTACACCGTCTTTAGCTTGCAAGGCTGTGGCCCCTCCTGGGCCTCTTCGACTGTGGAGACGAGGTGTGTGACCGGAGGGGTGTTGATTTCTCGGTCGTCGCGTCTAAGCCCGATCCGATCGTAGGCCGCAGGCCTGGTAACAGAGATTCCCATTGCACGAAAAAGGCTCACCAGGTGGTCTGCCGGCTGGCCACATGGGTGTGCCGGACACTCCGGCGATTCGGCGGGAGGTTTTTGGGGCGGTCCGTCGGAGCTGGGCTTCAGGGCTGGACTCTGAGGGATACCGGATTCTTGTGAGTCTGCTGGTCCTGGGGTCGATGCCCCTGAACCAATGAACCCTTCAACGGGGGTGAAGCCTTCGATCTGGTCGAGGCGACTAGTGGGATCGGCGCGCGCTAGTATGCCGTCGAAGACAAGTAGATGACCAGGGCGGGGAAGCCCTCGGCGCGAGTGTGGTCTCCAACGACCGATCGAGCCATCGATTCCTCTGGCGATCCAACAGCGGAACTCTCAATGAAAGCACCAATGTTGGTGTCAAAACCGGCAGACCTCGGGGTAGGGGGTCCCGAGCTGTGGACCTAGGATCGATGGGTAACAAGGGACGACGAACACAGTGTTTACCCAGGTTCGGGCCCTCTCGAAGAGGTAATACCCTACGTCCTGCTTGATTATATTGGATGTATGATGTGGTTTACAAAGTAGATCTACCTCGAGATCAGCATGAGCTAAACCCTAAGGCTATGAGGTGATGAATGTAGCTCTAGCCCTAAAGACTAAAAACCCTCGGTTTATATAGACACCGGTAGGGTTAGGGTTACCGAAGATAAATTACAATAAGGAATTAAAGAGATCCTCTGCCTTCTTGACTTGGAGGGCACACCACGGCTTCATAGATCTCCTGTCATTATACAGCTCCACCAGTCCGGCCCATGTACAATGGGCTGGCGCCCCGAGGACCCCTTAGTCCATGACTCCCTCAACTATGTAAGTTCAAGTGGCTGTCGTGTTTCGCACTCCTCCGACGTAAGAGTGGAAAAGCTTGCTGTAATCAAATTTTTTTCCAGAAATAGTGGACACGCTCTATCGTGCGGATCCTCCTCAATGGTCTTCGGGAACCTTGCTACTCACTTTCGCTGACGTGTAGGACAGCCAGCATCGGAGTCCACTTGCCATGCACTAAATTACTCCGTACTTGAGTGCACAACTGCACGGTAGACTACACCGGTCGAAGCACCGCAGTAATGCCCAATGAGCCGTCAAATCACAAAACCCCCACCTTTCCAGCAGTAAGTTGGACGGATGAAGCAACCATCATTTCACTCTTCTCTCTCATCTTCCTCTCTTGAATAAAACCCCAACTCGCTTCTCCCTCATCTTGTTCCTCATTTCTTCAAGAAAACCCTGACGCGCTTCTGCCATTGTTCTTCTCTTCCAAAGAAGGAAAGGTGAGCGCATCAATGGTGTTGCTTCTGGCCAAGGCCCGGTCTTGCAACCCCGCGACTGATCCTATAACTCCCTCTCTATTCTTCTTTTGGGTTTGTGATTATGGTTTCTTTTCTTTTATTTCTATTTGGACCCTGGAGCACCGGCCGAAGTGATGTCTATGGCTCTGGCCATAACCGTCGAGGCTCAGGGTACGAAGAAGTGCAAGCACCCCGCCCAGACTACCGCAGACAAGCTCAAGGCCATCGCCCTGTTCAAGCCCCCCTCCTCGGGATCCCTCGTTAAGCCAGTCCAGGTAATATCTCTTCTTGACGATCTTTTTGGCGATCTTGATCTTGTTTTTTCATCTAACACGCAGTACTAGTACTAGTAGTAGCACTTTCTGGGTGATCTTGCATGTGATTTTTGTGTGCCAAATGACGGTTCTAAATTGCTCTTTTGACCAAAACATGCGAGAGGTTGACATACATATGGTTTTTGCACATAACACTGATTTCTTATAGATTACTTTCAACTACTTTATGAACATCAATGCTAGCTGTTGGAAATGCAAGATTTTAGCTCTCATGCCTTTGAAGAGAGTATAGTAGCCTCAGTAACTTGTGTTATGGATATTGCAAGTAATCCATCTGCTCTCATGCCTTTGAAGACATGTTCTAGTGTCTCTATTCACTCATTTCTGTGCGTATATGTAGTCTTATATGGAGTAAAAAATCGAAAATCATCTTATATTTCTGAACGGAGGTAGTAATAAAATATTTGGTTTCTGTTTGAATTAGAACCAAGTCCGCGGTGGAGATGAAGTTCTCAAAGTCATGCCGTGTGAACTAGAAGACCTGAGGATGAGTTCTACTACTAAACTATCCAGCTGTTGTGTCCTTGTCGCCATGTGTCGTGAACAAGTGTTTTCCTGTAGCATTGTTGTCAAGCGTGTTCTCGAGTTGACGAGATGGCGATGGTGCCAGCAGACATCTCTCACGAAGTCCATGGCCTAGTCAGTTATGTGGGGTACATCCCGTAGGTCAGTGGCAAGAAATAGTCTGCAGAGTTTAATTAGTGCAACTTTGCTTGTCTGTAGTAAGTAAAATTGTTCAGTACTTGATTTGTGTGTGTGAACCCTGTATTGTTTAGTACTGCCGCTTTTGATGTGTGGTGAGTCTTGAGAACAGTCTATGTTAATGTTTGTCCACTCAATTCAGTCGACATATTTTGAAGTATCCAGATCATCTTTTTTGTGAGGACGGTTTATCAATTATGGTTACACTCCAATATCTGTATGCATTGCAGGGTTTATCGCACCCACCAGGATTTCCAGTCCCATGGATGTTCCCTCCAAATGACTTGTCACGACCTTTGGACTGTCCTGCTTGTGGGAGTAAGTGGGGGCCCTGCATGCCACCCATAATTCGATGATCAACCTTCTATTTAGAACTTGAACATAGTGATATCCTGGTAAGGATTCACTCGTGTCACATCAAGTAAATCTTATTTATTTACAGTCATGTTTTCTTACTTTTGCTGCAATTTTACGTTGCAAGTTTTGCCATGTCACATTCGTCACAGAATAAACCGTTTAGTTTTCTCTAGGATGGTTATTTTAGCAGGTTTCACTTCTTATGATGTGTCAGTAACGAAGGCACTGTCCATCACTTATATTACTAGACACAATTGGATCTGTCTGATGTCTGAGTACAATCTGAAGCCCTATGACGAACTGCAGTTTGTTTTAACAAACACGCCACAATTAGTCCTTCTCACGTTTGAAAGAAGTGAAGAAAAAGACTAGATCCAGGTCACGGAGCCTAGCGAAGTTAGGAAGCTGAAGTATGAAATCATAGCAGATCAGGGACGGTCGCTGCTGTCTCGCACATCGGTACCACCTTCAGCATCGGATCAAGCACCGGCACCTGCTCCGACGGCACTGGCTCTAGCACTGACAGTGGCAGCAGCTCAGTCTGATCCACCAGAGGATTGGGCACCGACCGCGTCAGCAGTTCAGGCTGATCTACTGGAGGATCGGGCACCGACACGGGCACCTACTCCGACACCGGCATCAGCTCCACAAGGAGCACCATCTCCGGTAGCAGCAGCGGCACTACCAGTCGCACCGCAACGGGCACCAGCAACGGCTCTGGCACCTGCACCAACACTTGAAGTTGCACTTGCATCTGCTCCGGCCCGTGCAGCGGCAACAGAACCAGCACTTGCACCGGCAACAGACTGGGCTGCAGTTCACACTGCATATACCAAAGTCCTTACAAAAACTGACATCTCCACCTTCTTGGTAAGCATTGGCAGCCCAAGTGCTTCATTCTTTTTTCTTTCCATGTTGTTTCACATGATTCATTGTGTTGATCTAACTGTTTGTGTATGTCTTCTTGTTTGCAAACAGAGAATTCCTAGAGCAACGAGGGAGTCGTTCAATAATCCGGGCGACCGTGGCCTAGTTTCTTTTACCATGCACAGCCTTGGTGTGAATGAACCTGCTCAATATACCGTAAGTAGAAAGGATGGTCGCATGATGATTGATGCTAAAGGATGGTCAAGGTTCAAAACTCTATCAAATCTTGTTGTTGGGGATGATGTCAAAATAAAACTTTCTCGGCAAGGAGAGCTGGTCCTAATCAACTTTGAAAATCTTCAGTAGCAGCACGTAACTGCCGAAGTGATCTATCCTCCGAGAGCTTTTGATGTAATAATATGGCATGGTGATACAAGTGTCCTGTGTGTATAAGTAGTACGACAGTATTATTTATCACGTAGGATATCGTGAAAGAATTGCAACTCTGATTGCTGGTTAGGAACTGTCGTTCGATTTCATTCTAACAGTTGCGTGCTTTATTTAATTTTTTGTATTCTCCTTGCGACAGCATCTAAAACCAGTGCCCAAATATTTACCGGATGAAATGCGCTGAGTTTAGAACACATGGGCCCCCAAACATGCAGGCCCATTGGCCTATGGCCCAAAGTCCAGACCCGTCAGCCTATCTGAGTATTTTATTTCCCCTAAAAAAAATCTGAGTATTTTATTCTCATCTGAACCCCATATTATGTTATATATATTCCCCTTGATTTTTCTTATGTATAAAGTTGTGATATAAAATATTTTTATATTTCTTTACAGAGGGAGTATCTCTATCAAAAAATATATTTATGTGTAACTAGTTACTCCTGCCTTTCTACTTCCTTTCGCTGATATGCGCGGCATCCGGCAACGGGGTCCACGTGCCATGCACCAAATTAGAGTGCACAACTGCATGGTAGACTCACCCCTGTCGTAGCACCGCAGTAATGCCCAATGACCCGTCAAATCACAAAACCCCCACCTTTCCAGCAGTAGCAGTAAGTTTGACGGATGAAGCAGCAATATTTCACTGGGCCTGAATCCCCTTCTCCCTTGTCTGCTTGTTCAGAGAAAACCTCCTCCCGGCGATTGCTTAGGGTTTTCTCATGGAGAACCATGTACGATTTCTTCATCCATCCCCGATAAATCCTAGTCCCTTGCTTGCCGGTAATCCTAGGATGGCAGCCGCCGCCGTTGATGCATTTTTCTTCCTACTAAATCTAGTGTGTTTCATTTGAAGTGCCCAAAGTGCGAGGACCATACAGGTTTCTGCGCCCTTGGCGAGACGCCACACTTGTTCCTTCTCATCCTAACACAGGATTTTAAAATGCGCACAGTATGTTTCTAGAATCCTCTTTTCTATCTGGGAGGGTTGGGGTTTGTAAACATTCTGTAGACTAATTTGGAAATTTGGAATGCTATATTTGGATAAAAGGTACTAGTACCATGGTCAACACTGACGTGAAAGAGGAAATTATTTCTAGATTTGGATAGCGAATAAATTGTGTTCTCATATTATTTTTCCTGCAGTGCGTCCCTTGCTCTGCCAGAACACATGTACTCAAGATGGTCGGCCTTGCCATAACTGAATACACCAGTTTAATGGTCACATTGAAGACACGCCATGGATATAAGTTCCTAGTTGGGTTCATGAACCAAGAAGATCGCTGCTTTTTTATGGCCGAACTTGGATAAACTTTCTCAAGTGTTACAGACTGAAAGTTGGCACACGAATGTTGATGGAAATAGCAGAACCTGGTCTCATCTTCACTGTGACCTTCCACCCCGACGTCGTTCTAGTAGTTCATCCATGTTAGTTTTGTATCTGGTTCTTGCATGTTGCCTCAATTACTTCTTAATCCACCTATTCTGTCTAACTAATCACAATTTGACTTCAGAAGTTGCAACAATTTGTGATTCCCTTCTCTCACGAAGATGCTACTTCTAACTAATATTTCTTTTAATTGGTGGCACGTGTAGGTTTTTTCAAAGTTCAGGACACTACTCGTTTGTTATTTGCAAAAAATTCGACTGTTACTGATGGCACTGAAGTTGACTGGGATGACATCCACCAGTTCCTACACTTTATTGATCGTCTTGAGGTCCTTGTGGGGCGTTTCAATGGTGGAAGGCCACGTGGGATATGTGTGCCACTGGTGCACATGTTGAACAGGTCCAACTGTGTCAAGAAACTTATGGTAGCAGCTGTTTTCTGTTATATATGTTGTTCATAAACTCTTGCTTATGCACAGTTTTACATCCGTGATCTTCTTGAAACAGAAACTGCCCAATTTTATTGTTCCTATACAGATGCCTAACCATGGTTGGGTCAGACTTGCGCTTGGTCACAACATGATGTTTATGTCAACCTACTCCATTTCCCTTAGAGGTCAAAAGATACTTATTCATGGGTGGTCTCAAATAATGAAGGCCCGTCCATCTTGGAGAATAGGACAGAAGGTTATGCTCATGCTTTTCCATGGATCTAAAGCAAATATCCTGTTTATTGACCACACTGCGAGATGAAGCCGCTTTCAGAAGGTTGTGGATGCGCGGGGTGGCGCCTGGGCCTTGTCCTGGGGCTTGGTGACCTCACCATGGGTTAATTGTAGGCAAAGTAGCACTGTTCGAGGCGTGCTTTGTAAGGTTGAACCTGTATAAGTACTCATACTGCTTTCAGCTATGGTTGTTAAGTGCCCCTGCTGGTTTTAGTAAAGGTTGTTAAGTACTCCTACTGCTTTTACAGTCTATCATGTTGCTTCAGTCTCGTCTTCCTCCAGCCACCAAAACCAAACCAGCGCCGGCGGGGCCGCCTGCTCCCACCTCCCACGGCTGGCTGCGCCTCAGCACACGCATCGCCGCCCCACCGTCTCCTAAATCGTTAACGCCGATGTCAGCCCCATCCCGCACCCGAACCAGTCAACCCTTGTACTCCCCTTCGCCCGTGACTTCACCGCCGCATCTTCCCCGGCTCCTGTTTCTTCCCGTCCGATGCCTCGCCGTCGTCCTCCGCGCGCTTTGGTGCGCTCGCCGCGGCGCCGCCCTCTCGCATTGTCAACATGGTGAACAAACAAGAGGAATCATGAGAGAACTGTACATGGAGAGGATGACATTAGGGACCCACCATGTCCATGGCCGTATGCAATCCAGTTCCTCATTTTTTGTTATATACTCCATTGTCAGCATATAGAAAAAGAAAATGCTTCCTCCTAGTGGCTTGTTGACTTCTGGGACCCACGGCATTGTCATCGTATAGTCAATAGACAAGAGAACATCACAAGAGCGGCTGACACCTGGGACGTAGCTGCTCGAGCAGATTTTTTATTATTATTATTGTTGAGACGGAGCAAGGTTTCAACTAGGTTGTGGCCCGTCTAGCCTAGGCTTCTATTTTACGTTCACCACATGACCAGCCCAGCTAGTCTTTCTTTGTGAAAATAGCTAGCCCAGTTTATTTTTTCTGAAGAATACCCAGTCCAGGCATACCCAACCGAGGCCTACTTATTTTTCTCTACCCTGCTGGGCTGCAACTCTTTCAAGATGGCTGCAAATCTTAAAAGTAATCTGAAATGGGCTGTAAATATAAAACACACACGATAAATTGGCAATTACTTTCAAATTTCTGATTTTTTTTCACATTTTCAGATTCCAATTTCATTGGGCTTTAACATAATTTAAATACATCTTCAAAGTACTTTAAATCTGGCTCGACATTTTGGTATTAAAAATAGTTTGGACGCCACCAAAATATGCGAAATTTTGTTTAAATTTTTAACCCTGGCCCTGGCCAACAAAAAGAAAATGGACTGCAATAAATTGCATAAGAAGTTGCGAATGAGCTGTAAATTATTAACAAAAAGGAAATGGGCTGACTTGTGGGCCTATTAAGTTGACGTGTATGCAACATTTTTTTACTTATTATATGTTATTCAACAAACGATTCTAGCAGAAGTGACCGTTGGATGTCAATCCAACGGCCGTCGTGCTTCTTCATTCTCTGATCTTCTTGCTCCAGCCGCCGAATCCAGCGTCGGTGGGACCTCCTGCTCCCGCCTCCTGTGGCCGGCTGTGCTGCCACACAGGCCTCACCGCCCCTACTACTCCCACCACTGGCCAGGCCATCCCTCTACACACACACATCCCTCCACTGTTGTGGCTTCGCCGCCTCCGGGTCATTCCCTTCCTGGGTCTCGCCATCGTCCATCGCGTTGGTGTTCTCGGCACGACGTGGTCAACGTTGTCAACAGACAAAAACATCGAAAGAGGGATGTACGTGGAGAGGCTGACAGTAGGGACCCACATGGTCCATGGCCGCACGCAAGCAAGTACCTCCTTATTACGCCAAAAGAAATAAATCCTCCCATGACAGCTGGGATCCACCAGCTATATCTTCGGATGGAAGGAAGTGCCTCCTTATTAAGCAAAAAATAACGATTGCTCCCCATGACAACTGGGGCCCACCAGATTGGAGGCTGACTTGTGGCCCTACCAAGTTGAGGTGTACGCAGGGCTTTGTCAACAAACTTTTCTATCACCAGTGACCGTTGGATTATTAACATCCAACGGTCGTCCTCCTTCTTCAACCTCTGATTTTCTCGCTCCAGCCATCCAAACCACCGTATGCTTCTGCCTTCCATGGCCGGCTGTGTTGCCGCGCAGGCCTCACCGCCCCCTCCTACTCCCACCGCAGGCCAGGCAATCCCTCTACTCACCCACACCCCCTGTTATTTTGCGGCGACGGCAGCCTCAGACCGTAGCCGAACCAATCAACCCTCGTACTACCCTCCGCGTGTTCCCGGGCTCCGCGTCGTTCCCTGCCTCACCGTCATCCACTGCCAGGGTGCTGTCCGCGCGGCGCGGTCAACATGGTCAATGAATGATAGCCATCGAAAGAGTACTGTACGCGGTGAGGCTGACAGCTGGACCCACCAGCTACATCTTCGCATGCAAGGAAGTGCCTCCTTATTATGTGCAAAAAATTGAATCCTCCCCCTGACAGCTCGGACCCACAATCAATATCTTTGCACACAAGGAAGTGCCTCCTTATCCTCCCTGACAGCTGGGACCCATCCGGTCGAAGCGTACGTAGCGTTGTCATTCTGGTCGCAAATGTGTACGTACATACTGATCGATCGGTCTCTCTGCAGCGATGAACCGTGGCCGAGTAAGGAGCGGCAGGTGTCGTAGTAGAACCGCCGACATAGCATGTCACCCAGTCCCGTCTATATCATGTACACGTACGTACAGCCACGCTGCAAGAAAGTAAATACAGGTACGTACGTACATACGGGCGGACTCTCGAACCCATACTCACACATACGGACGGCAGCGACGGCGTCCTGTTCATCAGCAGCCAACCGGCTGGGTCGGAACGGAGGAAACAGCGTCGTGTTCATCGAGAGGCAACCAACTGGGTCGAAATACGTTGTGTTCATCGGGAGCCAACCGGCTTGGACGAAATAGCCGAAACGGGGCCTGGCGTACCGCAGAACGGAGGAAACGGCCTTCTGTTCGACCACCTACGGTCGAAACGGGGTCCTGTTGATCAGGAGGGGTGTGGTGTACAGTAAAACGGAGGAAACAGACTTGTGTTGGAGTGCCTACGGTCAAAATGGGGTGCTGTTGATCAGAAGGGGTGTGGCGTATCTCAAAACAGGACTCCACAGGCTACTGTTCATCTACCGTCTACTGCCTCGCTCCAGCCTCCACGGGCTACTGTTCATCCATCGTCGACTTCCTCCAGCCTCCACCTGCTATTGTTCATCCACCGCGTCTCCCTCATGCCTCCACGGGCTACTGTTCATCCAGCCTCCACTGGCTACTGTTCAACCAGCCCTCCACGGGGTCCTGTTCATCCACCCCCAACCGGCTCGGGTGTGGCAGCCTCCTCGATCGGGGTCCTGTTCATCCAGTGGCAACGGCCTCTACCACCATGGGGTCCTGTTCATCCAACCCCCACCGGAACTGTTCATCCAACCCCCAACAACGGTCACTATTCATCAAGAGGCAGGTTCGATCGGCTTCAGTTAGCAGCAGTAGTGAAGGAATCGCTCAGGTTCAGTTAATAGCCAAGGGATCGATCACTCGGGTTCAGTAACGTAGCTAGTGCAATCGCTCAGGTTCAGTAAGTGAACGCCTCGCTCGGGTTCAGTTAGAGCCCAACGCCTCGCACACACACGTACATGTACGAGAGAAACGCGCAAACCTCCGTGCATCGCTCGGCCCCGACCACCCATCGTAGCCGGGAACTCCCCGAAATTTTCCTCGCCCTCGCTTCTACCATGATTTTTTTCCGTCATGGACGGCCCAAAGAATGTCATGCAGGTGCGTCCCCGGCCCGCCCAGGACGAAAAGCCCATTTTCTGTCATGATTTTTTGTCATAGAAGTAGGAGCCCACCACATCTATGATGATACGTGGTTTTTTCATAATTATCATCATAGAAGTGTCATAAGCATGACAGAAAAAATTTCATTCGGCCCATAATGTCACGAATGTGTCTTTTTTTTGTAGTGAGTCCTGAGAGCACTATTGTCATTCTCATGCATTGTGTCTGTTTAGTATTGTGTGCATCATGACTGGATCTCTTCTACCATGAATTACCATGTTTAGTCGTTGCTTGAACTTTGAAGGTGCTCTGCATTTATGTTTTGCGATCTGAGAAAGGGCTAGCGAGATACCATGTTGTCATATTATATCATGATTCTTTTGACAAAGTGTTGGCATTTGAGATATTTTATTATTGCTTACTAGTTGATCATGAAATTGATATGAGTTAATATGATTTCTAAGTGTTATCATTTGCATGGTTAGTTATAATCTTTGCTGAAAACCTGGGTATTATTTAAGCATATATATGGAAACAAGAACAAAAGAGTTCGTAAAAGTTTTTCTTTATCACTTTCAGTTTGTCAACTGAATTGCCTGAGGACAAGCAATGAGTTAAGCTTGGGGGAATTGATACGTCTCTGTCGTATCTACTTTTCCAAACACTTTTGCTCTTGTTTTGGACTCTGGTACGTCCATTTTGCATCAAGTTTTCCTATTGTTATTTATAGTATTCTTAATCATTATAACACTTTGTGGAGCAATTCTAATGCCTTTTCTCTCTTAATATGCAAGATTTACATGGAGAGGGAGATTGCCGGCAGCTGGAAATTTGGACCTGAAAAAGCTATGCCAGAGATACCTATTCTGCACATCTCCAAATGAGCTGAAATTTCATGGAGATTTATTTTGGAATAAATAAAAATTATTGGAGAATAGAAGTACCAGAGGGGGCCACCCAGGTGCCCACAAGGCACCAGGGCATGCCCTGGTGGCTTATGGGGCCCCTGGCCAACCTCTGGTGCCCATCCTCTGGTATATAAGCCCATTTGCCCTAGAAAAAATAAGGAGAGGACTTTCGGGACAGAGCACCGCTGTCTCGAGGCAGAACTTGGGCAGGAGCACTTTTGCTCTCTAGCGGAGCGATTCCGCCGGGGATACTTCCCTCCGGGAGCAGGAAATCGAAGCCATCGTCATCACCAACAACCCTCTCATCGTGGGAGGATCAATCGTCATCAACCTCTTCACCAGCACCATTTCATCTTAGACCCTAGTTCATCTCTTGTGTTCAATCTTTGTATCAAAATCTCAAATTGGTACCTGTGGGTGACTAGTAGTGTTGATTACATCTTGTAGTTGATGCTAGTTGGTTTATTTCATGGAAGATTATATGTTCAGATCCATTATGCTATTTAATACCCCTCTGATCTTGAGTATTAATATGATTTGTGAGAAGTTGATTTTGTTCTTGAGGACATGGGAGAAGTCTTATCCTAAGTAATCATGTGAATTTGGTATCCGTTCGATATTTTGATGATGTGTATGTTGTGATTCCCTTAGGGGTGTTATGTGAACATCGACTACATGACACTTCACCATCTTTGGGCCTAAGGGAATGCATTGTGGAGTAGTAATTAGATGATGGGTTGCTAGAGTGACATAATCTTAAACCGTAGTTTATGCGCTATTCTGTAAGGGATTGATTTGGATCCATATGTTTAATGCTATGGTTAGATTTATCTTAATTATTCTTTCGTAGTTGCAGATGCTTGCGAGAGGGGTTAATCATAAGTGGGAAGCTTGTTCAAGTAAGAATAGCACCCAAGCACCAGTCCACCCACATATCAAATTATCAAAGTAGCGAACGCGAATCAAACAAACATGATGAAAGTGACTAGATGAAATTCCCGTGTGTCCTCAAGAACGCTTTACTTATTATAAGAGACCGTTCCGGCCTGTCCTTTGCAATAAAAAGGATTGGGCTACCTTGCTGCACCTATTGCTACTTGTTGCTTACTACAAATTACCTTGCTATCAAACTATCTGTTACCAACAATTTCAGTGCTTACAGACATTACCTTGCTGAAAATCGCTTGTCATTTCCTTCTGCTCCTCATTGGGTTCGACACTCTTATTTATTGAAAGGACTACGATTGATCCCTTATACTTGTGGGTCATCAAGGCTATTTTTTGGCGCCGTTGCTAGGGAGTGAAGCGCTTTTGGTGAGTGGAATTTGGTAAGGAAACATTTATATTACGTGCTGAAATTTACTGTTACTTGTTACTATGGAAAACAATCCTTTGAGGGGTTTGTTCGGGGTATCTTCACCTTGATCGGAAGCACAAAGAGTTTCCCCTCAACCTACTGCACCTACTGAAAATATTTATTATGAGATTCCTTCGGGTATGATAGAGAAACTGCTAGCTAATCCTTATGCAGGAGATGGAACACTACATCCTGATATGCACCTTATCTATGTGGATGAAGTTTTTGGATTATTTAAGGTTTCAGGTTTACCAGGAGATGAAGTAAGAAGAAGGTCTTCCCTTTATCTTTGGGGGGAAAGGCATTGACATGGTATAAGCTATGTGATGATATTGGAGCTTGGGATTAGAATCGATTGAAATTGGAATTTCATCAAAAGTTTTATCCTATGCATCTGGTTCATCATGATCAGAATTATATATATAATTTTTGGCCTCGTGAAGGAGAAAGTATCGCTCAAGCTTGGGGGAGGCTTAAATACATGATGTATACATGCCCCAATCATGATCTCTTAAAAGAAATTATCTTACAAAAATTTTATGCTCGGCTTTCTCATGATAATCAAACCATGCTCGATTCTTCTTCGACTGGCTCCTTTATGAAGAAAATTGAATTCAGATGGGATCTTCTGGACCGAATTAAATGCAACTCTGAAGATTGGGAACTTGACAAAGGTAATGAGTCAGGTATAACATTTGAGTTCGATTGTGTTAAATCTTTTATGGACACCGATGCTTTTCATAAGTTTAGCACTAAATATGGACTTGACTCTGAAATAGTAGCCTCTTTTTGTGAATCATTTGCTACTCATGTTGATCTCCCTAAGGAGAAATGGTTTAAATATCATCCCCCTGTTAAAGAAAAGATTGACGAGCCCATCATAGTTAAAGTGTTGGAAATATGCCCCAGAGGCAATAATATTGTATTATTATATTTCCATTATTCATAACTAAGAGTTTATATTTCATGCTATAACTGCTATGATCCTGGAATATGCGATTCAGTGGAAAACTCATAAGCACATGTGAAATGATAAACAGTGAACAATATGTTCTCGGTCTCGCCTCTAAGACCGGCTCAAGTGTTGTTGGTGATCACATTTTCCAGATCCTAGGATATCGTTAAGTGTAACGATAGTCCTAAAACAACATTGAGGGTATGACGTTAGAAGAACGATCATATTGAATCGACCCAATACTTGTCTGTTATACTATGTGATCATATCATCTGAAATCATCTATTATAACACGGAGTGTTAGCATGTGTTTTAGTTCCTCAGACCATGAGAGTGTCTCGGTCACTTCCTACTGGACGGTGGGCTTTGGGATTGCTCAAACGTCATCTGTAACAAGGTGATCATAATGACAACTTTCAGGATCATCGGAAAGTTTGACAAGTGACCGGACAGCTCGAGAGTGGGATTTGCTCCTCCAACAATGGAGAGATATTCTTAGGGCCCTCTTGGTGTGACGGCATCCATCATTGTCTGGCCAGACACAGGTGACTATGTCATGGGGATGCCGGAACACGTCAACGAGAAAGAACAAAACCGGTAACGGGAGCAACGGTATAGTGAGCATGGTTATGACTTTGGAGGATACCTATACACACCGGGTTTTGTAAAGTATCGCAAAGCAAAGGGAACATCACATGATAACCAAAGGTTCACTCTAATATCATTCATGTAATCATAGGGACCGATCTGGATGTCCACGGTTCCGCTATCTGTCATTGAACGAAGGGGTTTCGTTAATGTCTATGGTTTACCAAACCTACGGGGTCACAAGCTTAAGGTAATCACGATCTGCTGAGTGTTAATGGGATGGGAGTGATGAGAATATATTTGTGGAATTGTTTCATTAATATCCAGAATAGTTCCGAGAGGTTCCGGAAGCGTTTTGGGGTCACCGGAAGGGTTTCGATGAATATCGGGTATTACCTGCTTATATATATAGGTGGAAAATGTTTCCGGGGATGTTAAGTTATATATATAATGGTCTGAAAATGTTTAGAACAAATAAATATTTAATTTAATATCAATGGGCTAATAAGGCCAAGAGGTGGAAGGAAACTTGGGCCATGAAGGCCCAAGTGGAGGTGGCACCCCCCTTTCCTATTGGGGGGGGGGGGGGGCGAATCCTACTTGGGGTGGGAGTTGGACTCCCCGCCCCCCATGGCTGGTGTACCAAGGGAGTCTTTCCCCCCTTGGTGGCCTCCCTCTCCTCCCCTCCTAACCTATATATACTAGAGGGTTTCTCCCTATTGGAACACAAGTTTTGGAGCCTCCTCTAATTGATCTAGTGCACATTCTAGTTGGTCCTAGTTGACTGATTAGAGTGAGCCCTAGCCACCTCTAATCCTCATAATTAAAAGCCCCGTGTGGTTCTAATCTCCTCCCTCTAATTCTGCGGTGACGATTAGCTCTGGACGGTGAAGCGCTGCCGGATCATGAAGACCGTACGCTTGCAACCAAGTAGAGAGGTCATGGTTTCGGTCTTTCGTTTGAGGGATCGTTCATGGGCAGTTCGCGGGATCGTCATCGACATTTGAGGGATTTCAAGTATGATCTACACCGACTTGTCTACTTTCGCTGCACTCCCGGAGTCGGTATTGATCCTTGATCACAACCCATTATGCACCTTCATATTGTTCCTGGGTGATCGTAGGGCATTGTTTTTTTGTTTTCTACTACGTTTCTCAACAGTGGCATCATGAGCGGTTCTATGAGTAGATGCAGATTGCGATCTAGGTCACATGTGGATGTGAGGGTGATGTTCTTGCTATACTTCCCTCAAGTGTTGCTTCGGTTCAGTTCATTGACGGCATGGTATCGCTTTTTACAAGGTTCTGACAATCGCTCGGCTCTGGCTATCGACGATCTGCTAATAGTTCCTTGGGCTTCACCATAGTCAAGAATAGTGGACCGTCGTGTATGCAAGAGGGCGATGAAGATGGATGATCTTCTAGGGGGTCACGCATATTAGACGAAGTTTAGTGTGGGGGAATGGGATTTTTAATTAAGTCTCTTCTTTCACACACCCCGAAAGTTAATCTAGCAACAAGCATTATCACTTTATGGTGTGCACGTAGGTTGCTAGGTTTATCCGTAAACCCCAGAAGCCACGTTGTTAAAATTTGCCAAACCGATTAGAGGACGTCTAACTTGGTTTTGCAGGGTTTGCATATGATGTGGTATAACCTTCATCATGATAATGAGTTTATGTATGAGATGGTTATATTTTGTAATGTTAAGTGGCCTGCGCATCACGACATGATGGTTGGAGCCACGAGATTGCCACCTTAATGTTAATATCATAGAGATAGGTTACAGGTGATGGTGGCAAGACGTACGCGGAAAACCCCGTCAAGCAGAAGGTGTACCTAGGCGCGGGACGGGGAGCTATAATTTCGTGCCACGGCAGAATTTCAGATTTTCGTGCCACGACAACGGTTTTGAAACGGTCGCCATAGCAACATTTTCTGAGATTGCCACCACGGTGACTTTTTTTGAAACGGTTGCCACGGCAATGAAATATTGGCCGTCATGTTGCTTCAACTGAAGATTGAAGACGATCATGGAGAACTCCCGATGCCCAGGGCTATACCATGTCATGCTTTTATGAATTGCCTAAGATGTTTATCCGTTTATTGTTTGCACCCTTTGATTGTGCAGTAGTCAATTATTAGGGTGATCTCTCACAATAAATATCAAGATAAAAGGTGCTCTTCCCAGTGTTGCAACTATCTATAACATGTAGCATTCCAAAGAGCGTCATGTCCACATGAGTACAAACGGGACGTGAAGTGTAAGACAGGGATGGTCAGACCATGTATGCAGATAACACTCGGTTGTCTTGAAGTTCTAGAAGAATCGTTCTGAGCTCGGAGCACAAAGCATCAAAAGATGAACATGAGTCATATGGAGATATGATCGGCAAAAGTTTGCCCACCGGTCAAAATTCTCATCATCAATGATGTCCACATCAATGGCTGAGAACTAGGCTTGGATCTTGAATCACTCACTATCTATTATGAGAGATATTGATTTAAGTGGGAGCACAATTATGTATTAATTAAGATTAATAACTAGTGCAAATTAATTATGAACAATGTCTATGTGTAGTTTGCATTATAGCTGTAGAATTATGGCTCATAGTTCCACCTTTGTTGTTGAAATTGATTGATTGTTATTTATCTAGTTGAAACTTTATGTTTGGGAGGATCGTCCTCTAAAAGTGCCAAGAAGGATTTTGTCAGTCATGTGTTGATGGTGAAAACTTGTAGAGAAAGAACAAAACCTAAGGATGTAATAAGACTTACACGCCTAGGGAAGTTTGGGGCTCACGCCACTCTTAAAGTTGTTGTTTCTTCAGAGAGTAAGAGAAATATTGAAGTAAAACTATCATAAGTAAAAGGCAAAAATAAAAGAAGACTGGAATGTCCAGCTCAGGTATGAATGTCATACAAGTTATGAGATGCAGAGGTGGTTGGTCAAGTAAAGTGTAGTCCTTGGAAAAAATGATCAACTTATTGATCACTGATTCTTCGGTATTGTGGTTAAAAGGTTAATCACAAGGATATCGACCCAATTGCATATTATTGTGAAACATTGCAAGAAACTTTGAACGGCCTAAATGACCAACAAATAATGAGGTTAAAATATTTCGATGGGTTGTAAAAGGTTACAATATTTCTTTCAGTGTATTTCATCAATATTTATTATTATAATTCATTTTAGAGGTTTTGTGCACTCTAGCCCATTGCATAGAAGTTGCAAGGAGGTTCTTCATGACAAAACAATAGTTGTTCGATGTGATGAAGGTGGTTGTCCTTGACAGAACAATAGTTGTTCGATATTATGAACAAAAGGGCATACTCTTATTGTGAATAAGATGTATGTTATGAATATTGATAATAAAATTGAACATCCATAACACTGACGCTAAATGTCGCAAGACTAAAAGAATACCACATGTGTGTGGCACTGCATTTAGTCACATTGGAGAAACTAGCATGGAGAAATTTCATAGTGATGAATTTTGAAGTCATCTGATGGAGAATCATCTGACAGTTGTAAGTTTCGTCCAATTAGTGAAGTAAACTAAAATAACGTTCACTGGCCATAGAGAACAAGCAACAAATAATTGGCAATATGCATATCGATGTGTGTAGTCCAATAAGTGTTGTTGCAAGGAGTGGATTTATCTATCTTCAAGGATGACACAAGTAGATATTTATATTTACTAATTGAGACATAAGTCTGGATCTTTTGAAGTGTTTCAAAATGTTTTCAGAATGAAGTAGAAATTATTGTAACAAGAATATTATGTTTCTACAATTGGATTGCAGAAAAGAATATTTTAGTTACAAATTTAGCGAATGTCTTATGAGCTATAAATGAATTTATAGCTTGCACCTCCTAGAAACATTACTAAGAGTAGAATGTTTTAAGTAGATGTAATCAAACTATGTATGACATGGTGAGATCAAACATGACATTAATAATTTCGCCAAAATACTTTCAAAGTGATGCTTTAGAGACTGTGGCTTTCACACTAAAAAAGGAGCGCCATCAAATTTATTAAAATAAGTGCTACTTTGTAGGTTATCCCAAATAGTTGGGTATTCCTCTATCACTACGCCGAGGCAAAGTGTTTTGCCATAGAGGGTGGAAGTTTTGAAGAAAATGTTTTCTACAAAAGAGTGAGTGGGAGGACAGTGCAACTCGACAAGATTGCAGAATCTTCGTAATCAGCTCAAAGAAAAGAAACACTGGAAGTAGTTCTAGAATTTCTTAATACGACTGATACGAAAGCCTCTACATGAGATATAGAGACTACGGTCGAACTTGCAGCTGAACTATATAGGTTGGGAAAATTTGTGCAGACCTTTGTGATATGCAGATGAAATATTGTTGGGTAAACAATGAACCTATAATTCACAGAGAAGCATTGATGGGGCCTGACTCCGGAAATTGGCTATATGCCAACGTAATCCGAGATAGTATCCATTCACATAATTCAAGCTAAGAACTTGATGAACCCTTTAAAAGACTTAGAATCTAAAGAATAGTAATGGATCTATAAACTGACAAAGATAAAAATGTTTTATAATGCTTGCCTTGTTAGAAATAGTTTATGACAAGATCAAATAATTGACTATGACGAGATTGTCGCATCATAGCAGTACTTAAAGTCAGTTCGGATTAAACTAGCCATTATTAATATTTCAATTATGAGATAAAACAGATGGATGTCAAAATGATGGAAATAGAACCAAGGTTGTATATTTGATACGATCCAAGGTAATTTTGTCGATCCAGAGAATGCTAGTAAGTATGCAAACTTCAAGAGATCCTATAATGATCTGAAGCAAGCATAGTGGAGTTGGAATCTTCGTACTGATGAAAAGGTCAAATAAATTGATTTCATCGAGTACAACGAAGATGCTTGTTTTTACAAGAAAGTAAGTGGGAGCATGATAATATTTCTAAACACTATATGTACATGACATATTATTGATTGGAAGTTATGTAAATTTCTTGACATGGATTAAGACTTTATTGGAAATAGTTTTTTAGTAAAATACTTAGGCAATAAATAGTCTTGGTATTAGACATAATGATCTATGGAGATAATAGTGTCTAGTCAGACTTAGCCAAAATACATATTGACAAAATACTAACGCGGTTTAGTATGAAAAATGTCAAGAAGGGTTTCTTGACAATGTCACATGGAAGGAGTCAGTATCCTGAAATACTGATGAGCGAAATATGATTTCAACAACACTTGTATTCCATGGTATGTAAACAACCAGATATTTCCAGTACTTCAAGTTAGTTGTTAGTAAAAGATACTAGTATGGTCAAATTGTTGATCATAAGACAACAACGAAAATGTCATTAAGGATTGACGACATGTTTCTCACAGACGGAGAAAATGAAGATATTGTTGTAAGGAGTTACATCAATGAAGGCTCGTTGTAAGTAGTACATCGATAAAATCTTCATCTGCGCTCCAAGTGATTTTCAATTTCAAATTAAATGTGATTTATGGTGGCACAGTAAGTTGGAATTGGTCCAAAAAGTTACTGTGGTGAATTCTATAACAGAAAGCTAAGTATATTATTGCTTTAGAAGCAAAATGAAGGGTGATGAATCGAAAGTTCATTCATGATCTTGGTATGATTTCTAGATGATTGTACCATTGGAACACTATTCTTAATAGTGGTTCCATAATTCAATCTAAGAAATCAAAGGTTCTACCAGTAATTCAATATATATACAAAGCCGGTTTCACACAAATTATGAGTTCTTGTGAAAGCATGATAGATGCATAGAAATTCAAATGATACACGCAGATCTGAAGTTGTCAGATTCGATAGGACGAAGTCTATACCACAAGCAAAGCATGAACTGACACCGGATTGCCATTGGTGTAACAATTAAAATGCTAACTAGATTATTGACTCTAGTGCAAGTGGGATACTATTGGAAATATGCCCTAGAGGCAATAATATTGTATTATTAATTTCCATTATTCATAATTAAGAGTTTATATTTCATGCTATAACTGCTATGATCCTGGAATATGCGATTCAGTGGAAAACTCATATGCACATGTGAAATGATAAACGGTGAACAATAGGTTCCCGGTCTCGCCTCTATGACCGGCTCAGGTGTTGTTGGTGATCATGTTTTCCAGATTTTAGGATATCATTAAGTGTAACGATAATCCTAAAACAACATTGAGGGTATGACGTTAGAAGAACAGTCATATTGAATCGACACAATACTTGTCTGTTGTACTATGTGATCATATTGTCTGAAATCATCTGTTATAACACGGAGTGTAAGCATGTGTTTTAGTTCCTCAGACCATGATAGTGTCTCGGTCACTTCCTGCTGGATGGTGGGCTTTGGGGTTGCTCAAACGTCATCTGTAACAAGGTGATCATAACGACAACTTTAAGGCTCATCGGAAAGTTTCACAAGTGACCGGATAGCTCGAGAGTGGGATTTGCTCCTCCGATGATGGAGAGATATTCTTAGGGCCCTCTCGGTGTGAAGGCATCCATCATCGTATGGCCAGACAAAGGTGACTATGTCACGGGGATGCCGGAACACGTCAACGAGAAAGAAGAACAAAACCGGTAACGGGAGCAACGGTATAGTGAGCATGGTGGTGACTCTGGAGGATACCGATACACACCAGGTTTTGTAAAGTATCGCGAAGCAAAGGGAACATCACATGATAACCAAAGGTTCACTCGAATATAATTCATGTAATCATAGTGACTGATATGGATGTCCATGGTTCCGCTATCGGTCATTGAACGAAGGGGTTTCGTTCATGTCTATGGTTTACCGAACCTACAAAGTCACAAGCTTAAGGTAATCATGATCTCCTAAGTGTTAATGGGATGGGAGTGATGAGAATATATTTATGGAATTATTTCATTAATATCCGGAAAAGTTCCGAGAGGTTCCGAAAGTGCTTCGGGGTCACCGAAAGCGTTTTGGTGAATATTGGGTAATACCGGGTATTACCGATTAATATATGTAGGTGGAAAATGTTTCGGGGGATGTTAAATTATATATATAATGGTCTAAAAATGTTTATAACAAATATATATTTAATTTAATATCAATGGGCCTAATAAGGCCAAGAGGTGGAAGGAAACTTGGGCCATGAAGGCCCAAGTGGAGGTAGCACCCCCCCTTTCCTATTGGGGGGTCGAATCCTACTTGGGGTGGGAGTTGGACTCCCCCCCATGGCTGGTGTACCAAGGGAGGCTTTCCTCCCTTGGTGGCTGCCCTCTCCTCCCCTCCTAACCTATATATACTAGAGGATTTCTACCTATTGGAACACAAGTTTTGGAGCCTCCTCTAGTTGATCTAGTGCACGTTCTAGTTGGTCCTAGTTGACTGATTAGAGCGAGCCCTATCCACCTCTAATCCTCATAATTAGAAGCCCCGTGTGGTTCTAATCTCCTCCCTCTAATTCTCCGGTGATGATTAGCTCTGGACAGCGAACCACTGCCGGATCATGAAGACCGTACGCTTGCAACCAAGTAGAGAGGTCGTGCTTTCGGTCTGCCGTTTGAGGGATCGTTCGTGGGGGGTTCACGGGATCGTCATCGATGTTCGAGGGACTTCAAGTACTATCTACACCAACTCGTCTACTTCCGCTGCTCTCCCGAGTCGGTAATGATCATTGATCACAACCCATTATGCATCTTCATTTTGTTCCTGGGTGATCGTAGGGCGATATTTTTTTGTTTTCTACTATGTTTCCCAACATAAAGATGAAACTCTCATTTACAATGTTGATCTAGTTGTGCCTACTGCTTATATTGAAAAACCACCTTTTCCTGTTAGGATAAAGGAACATGCTAAGGTGTCAACCATGGTTAACAAAAGTAATATTAGAGCACCTAGACCCTCTGAACAAATTAAAGTTGAACCTAATGTTGTTATGGTGAAAGATCTCTTGGTCGATAATATTGACGGGCATGTTGTTTATTTCTGTGGTGAAGCTGCTAGACTTGCCAAACCTGATACTAAAGATAAGAATAAGCCTATTGTTGGCCTGCCTGTTGTCTCTGTTAAAATAGGAGATCATTGTTATCATGGCTTATGTGATTTGGGTGCTAGTGTTAGTGCTATTCCATTTACCTTATATCAAGAAATTACGA
Organism: Thinopyrum elongatum; assembly: GCA_011799875.1. NCBI lineage: Eukaryota > Viridiplantae > Streptophyta > Magnoliopsida > Poales > Poaceae > Thinopyrum > Thinopyrum elongatum. The sequence goes on from CM022299.1 coordinate 407,993,160, forward strand.
ATGATATTACACCTGCTGAGATAGAAGACATTGATGTTACTATTAAGCTTGCTAATAGAGATACTATTTCACCACTTGGGATTGTTAGAGATGTTGAAGTCTTGTGTGGGAAAATAAAATACCCTACTGATTTTCTAGTTCTTGGTTCTCCACGAGATGATTTTTGTCCCATTATATTTGGTAGACCTTTCTTGAACATTGTTAATGCTAAGATAGGCTGTGCTAAAGAAACTGTTAGTGTTAAATTTGGTGATGTATCTCATGAGTTTAATTTCTCAAAGTTTTGTAGACAACCTCATGATAAAGAATTGCCTAGTAAAGATGAAATAATTGGTCTTGCTTCTATTGTCGTACCTCCTACTAATCTGTTAGAACAATATTTGCTAGACCATGAGAATGATATATGCACCTGTCGGATTCAGGGCTCCCCAGACCCAAGAAAGGTTCAAACTCTGGGGTGCGTGCGAAGAACTCAATCTCCCCAGCCTGCCGACCCGTCGATCTCACCGCCTAGCTCGATGAACAGTAAAGGAAAGGGACTCAGCAGTTTACCCAGGTTCGGGCCACCTTGCGGTGTAAAGCCCTACTCCTGCTTTTTGGTGGATTAGCCTCGAGGTGGGCTGAGGATGAACTAGTACAGAGGGAGAACAACCTCAGGAGGAGTGTTCTTGTGCGGGTGTGAGCTGGTGAGGATGATCTGGTTTCGTCCCCTGTCTATGGTGGTGGCCTAGCTATATTTATAGTGGCCTCGGTCCTCTTCCCCCAAAATGAAGGCGGGAAGGGATCCCACAACGGCCAAGTTTGAAGGGAGACAAGTAGTACATCTTATCCTGAGGAAAGGTGGTCTTCGCCTGCAAAGCTTCTGGTCGTGACGTCGTGGTGGGCTCGATGATGACCTCTGTCCTGCCATCCTGGTCTTGTAGCACGGGAATGGAAACCTTTGGCTGATTCCTTGGGACACTGCGTCTGCGCTTGCTTCCTTAGCACCGAAGAGGAAACCCGCAGTCCTGCGCCTACTGGCGCCCACCTGGCCTTGGTCGTCATGGCTTGCGTCATCTGAACCTCACGAGGTGGGGCTTGCATGGAAATCTCCGCTCCTCAGGAGCAGGCCTGGGGAAGCCACTCCCTCCGGAGGTCTTGGCGTCGTCCGCCTCGCGAGGGTCTTGCATTGTTGATGTTGGAGAAGGGCCATACCAGGCCACAGATGAAGCCACGCTGTGGGCCGCAGGCAGGCAAGTCTGGGTACCCTGGTTCCCAGAACGCCGACAGTAGCCGCCGGGCCCAAGGCGCGCTTGGACTTGGCTTCGAGGCGAAGCCAAAGGGCAAGGGTGAAGCATCGCGGGCCCTAACCGCCTGCGGGCCTGGTCGACGCGTGGCGCTTGATGGGACGTGGGCGTCTCCACTTCCCCACACAGCCTCGGCAACCACCAGACTCGACGGTTGCCTGTTGCGAGCGCAGCTCCGCCATCATTGCCCGTCGTGCTCGCCTTTGGCTTCCTCTCTTTCCTGCAAACTTGCGGCTCTTCTTCCAGATCCGGCGCCGGCGACAATCCCCCTTGACGCCATGGCCCCGAGGTCGAAGAAGAAAGGGAAGGCCTGCGCGCCCGCTGAATCCCAGTCGGGTCTGGAGCCCGCGCTTGATCGGTCGATGGTGATCAACCAGGAGGGGTTGGACAAGGTCCGGTCGGCTCACGCTGCTGATTCCAACGAGTGGAAGGCGACGAAGGTCTGGCCTGCCTCCCGGGCCATGGCCGACATGGGGGCCACCGAGATCCCCATTCACCTTCATGCTCTCCTAGCTGGCTTGGTTCCTCCTTTCTCTGATTTCTGCAATGCCACAATCTCGCACTACCAGATCCAAGCACTGCATCTGGACCCTGGGTCCATCATCCTCCTTGCCGCCTTCGCCTTCTTGTGTGAGGCTATGGTGGGCATTACTCCATCTGTCGCCTTGCTCCACCATTTCTTCTTGCTTCATCTGGCCGACGGCCGACAGCCCTCGGGATGCGTGGCATTCCAGGCTATGGTAGCGACGGCTGGCTCTGGCATCGACTTCATGCTCCGCCCGGATGTGAAGGGATTCCAGAAGCAGTGGGTGTATGTGGACGCCGCCACGTTCAGCCCCCTACTCCTGCTCCCGCAAGCGCCGGCGGAACCCAGCTCCGGCTGGGGGCACGTGAAACTCGTCAACCGTCGGCTCACCCGCGTCTGGTCCAGGCTGGCCAAGTTGAGGAAGGCAGGGGTGACGGTGTCGATGGTGGTGAGGGAGTTCGTCCGGCGGCATATCACCCGCTCCAGCGCCACTCTCGCCCAATGTGGGCCTTCACCGGCCCCAATGACCCCATGAGGCTCCAGGTGCCCTCTCTCCCTTCCAAGACGCTGCGCGCGATGCTCGAGCTCTTGACTGGCGACCCAGCACCTGCCATGCTTCCGGAGGAGGGATGCCTCCTGTACCACTGCTCGAACAAAGAGGACTTCGTGAAGCAGATGCCCCTCTTCGACGGGTGGGGGCTGCGCCCGGAGGGCCTCGTGAGAATCCCATCTTGGTGGCTCTTGTGCTCGCCGATCCTGCGACGCGCGCCCCTGATGTGGTTGCAGGGGGCGGGCGCCGCTGGGTGCCCCCGAGGCGACTGCCGGGGGCCACGCGCCATCTGGTGCTTCTGCGGCGACTGCTCCCAAGATGGCTGCTCCTGGGGTAGCAACCCCTGAGGCGGTGACTCCTGAGGTGGCTACCCGCAGCCCGGTCGCGAAGGGCAAGGCGCCGACCCTCGGCACACCTCGTCTAGACCTTGGGGCGCTCCGCAAGAGGAAAGGACTCTGGAGCTGTGGTGGCGACGCCCCTCGGCCCCTGAAACAGAGGGTGTGGGTGGCTGTGGACGAGTAAGTAACTTATCTTTGAGGGTGTTCTTGTGTCGCGTCCTTTCCTGACTCCAGCTCCTCAGGACTCCTTTGGTTGCGGTGGTAAAATCTCCTGGGGCGCGATCTCCGGGGGCCCTTGGTCCGCTCGTGATTCCAAGCCCCCCGCGCCACACGCCTGCGTGAGGCACGGAGTTTGCCTGCAAGGTGGATGCACCGCAGGGAGGCCGCGAGCCTGCACTCCCAGCGTCCTTCCTTCTTGGTTACTTCTGGGGCGCAGGAGGCGTGCCAAGGGCTCCTCCATTGGTCCTTGCCAGCAGCCAGGCGGCCCCAGCACCGGCTTCGTTTTCGAGCGGCGAGGCCACGCCGCCCAACGCTTCCGCCAAGGCCTGGGGAATGGCTGGGGGAGCGCTGTCCGCCAGCCATTTGTCAGAGACGAGCAACCCGCTCCGCGCTTCCGCGGCAGCCCCCGGCGCGGAGGAAGGGCTCGGCCACGCGCTGGAGCTCACGCGCGGGCGCAGCGCTGTCCGCCATGACCTTTTCCAGGAAGCAATGGGCGCGCTGAGCTAGCTTGGAGGAGAGCTTGTCGATGTCGACGCTCGCCTAGAGGCGGAAGGCCTCCGCCTGGCGCGCGAGTGGCACCAGCTGAAGGTCAACATCAACCTTGGGCATCTGCAGCATGAGCGCGCTCGCGCAGATGCCGCGATGTCCCTCGCGGCTTCTCGCGAGGCCTGCGCCCGTGCCCTGGAGGAGGCCAGGGCTGCTGACCACCGTCGCGAGGCGGCCGAGGAGCGGGAGAAGGAGCTTCGAGTGTCAAACGCCACCCTTGAGCGGCAGGTCCAGGCGAGCAGGGCCACCCTGGCGGCACCGCCGAGCGAGGCCCCCTTGGATGAGAAAGGAGGCCAGGCGCATGAGGACGCACTGGCGCTTGAGATCTCAGAACATAACCTGGAGCCTGAGCGGTTGGAGGTGAGGGAGCACCAAGTGGCCACGGCTGAAGACGCCGTTCCAGCCCGGGAGGCCAAGATCCAGCAGGAGATCGACATAAGGGTGGCGGAAATTCACGGGGCTCTTGTTGGCGAATACCGCCGGAAGCTGAGGCTCCAGGAGACCCGCTTCCAACAGCGGCATGTTGAGTTGCAGGGCAGGATCGATGCCCTCAGGGCGAAGCTTGCCGCGGTGGAGCAGCGGGAGATGACCGCCAAAGAGGCTCGGGCCTCCGCCCAAGCCGATTTGTCCTCACTTCAGCAGCAGGTCGCGGGCGTCACGTCTCTCGTGGAGAAAGCTATGAAGGAAGCGAACCACCGCCAGACGATGCAGCGCGAGCGCTCCTCGATGCTTGAGGACCTCAGGGTCCGGGCCAACCGGGCCTTGGATACAATCTGCGAAGAGAGCGTCTCCCGCCCGCACGAGGTTGATGACGCCGGCTACCTCCACTTCTTTACCCAAGTCGTGACCCGTCTGGAAAACCGGGCCACGAGGGCGTGCCAGCTCGTCGAGGAAAGAAGCAGGGGACTCCTCGAGCGCGCGTTCTCGTGTGTCTTCAGCTACCTTCTTAGCCTTGATCCTGACTTCGACTTCAACGCCGTGATAGCCCCCGTGCCCAGGGTCACGCAGGGTGACCTGGCGAGTTGGGTGGATGACCATGTGGACAACCTAGTTGCTGAGTTCGCCCGTGAAGATGGCGTGGACGTGCTCGCAGCTGAAGAGGGTGGTGCCGGCAACGGTGATGATGAAGATGGAGACGCCGATGGCAGCGTGTCTTGCTAGGCTTACGTTTCCTTTCCGATCCTGACCTGCATACCACAACTTCAAGCATGGCCCCGTGGGGCGTGGAAAGTATTTTTTGGTGGGGGTTCCCCGCTTATGCATGAAACGATGATATGCCTTCTAAATTAATTTTGAAACGAGCTGCCGAGGGCGGGAGGGCCCCCTACTAGAGTAGTTCGTTGTGACTTATCTTTGGTGCTGGCGGTCTTGGACGGGTTCCTGGGTCGTGAGGGCGCTTCCTTCCTGAGGCGGGCCCCGCAGGGCAGGTGAGGGCTCAAGCCTCCTGAGGAGCCTGCAGGCCCGCCTAAGAGCACCACGCGAGGACCGACTGCCGAGTCGTGGCAGGGCGTGCGCGCAGTGGTCCTGTGGCAGATGTGCCTTTGGCCCCGAGGGGCCCTCGGCATCGCTTGGGCTGACCCAAACGCGCACACAGCACGCACGCCACGCCCAGCCCCCGCTCGCGGGGTGCTCACGGGGGGGGGGGGGCAGCAGGCATGAGCCTTGCTTTTAGCGTAAACCAAAAGGCAAGAAAACACCACGAATCAAAAAATCTCCCCCCTTTTTCCTTTCGATAAGCACATGAAACTCCAAATATCATTCCAAAAGATGGCAACTGGGTTACAGAAAGAGGGCGAAACAAACAGCCGCGTTCGGCACCTAGACTAGTCTTCTCACCAGCACGGAGCTAAGTGCTTCCACTGGGCGTGGGCATAGTCATTGGGGGACAGTGTCGACGGCCAGCGCGGAGCATGGTGCTTCCACTTGGACGTGGGTGGGAGCCCCCGTGAGGCCCGAGGGTGGCACTCAGGAGACTCCGGGGTGTGTACATCCCCAACTCATTATTACGTGAGAGTGTCACGAGCGGAGATCTTCACGGGTATCCTTGGCGCCAGGCGAGGGCCCCGCCCTGCGCCTCCCCCGACCATCGTTGGGGCGTCCGAAAACTAGGACGAGACCAAGGGGCAAGGGGGACGCTGGCGGTGCCCCGGCGATCGCAGGCCCCCCACCGGAGGGAAGGGCTCGCCGGCGCCTTCCCCGGTGGAGGACCTACCTCCAAGCGGCGTGCGCCACCGCCATGGCGGCGCATTGCTCCATGCGGCGCGGGGGAGGCCCTGGCACCGGGCTCCCCCCGCGCAGCTCCCAGTGCATTCCGTCCGCTTGAGGCGAGGCCATCGTCCTGAATTCCACGGCCGTTGCCGTGGCTTGGTTCACCTGCGGTCCATGGTTAGTGTAATCATGCTCCTGAGATATTGATGGTACCCAGTGGCTGTTGTCGTCAAATATGCCGGTGAGGCTCCGAGGTGGCCTGCGGAGGGCCTCGGCCTCATGTAGCCCCGACGCCTAGGCCGGCGAGGGGAATAGGCGGGGGCTTCCTCTTGGCACATACAGCGAGTTCGTCGGTGGAGACACAGGAGTGCCCGAAGCCGCCATCCCCGAGCCGTCGCCCTGCCATCCGGCGTCGTTTCTCGCCACCCTTGACGCCAGGTCACCACGACCGCAGAGTGGCATCCCGGTGTGGGCCCAGGAGGGGCCGCCCAGCTCTGCGGCGCCCGAGGGTAACGCATTCTGGGTAGGACAAACGGCGCCGTGAGCCAGGCCGGCGCCGTGGGGCCCTTCGGGCCCCCTGGGGGAGGGTGCATGGTCGTAGTGAGGGCCGGCGCGCGCCCTCAGCAGCGCTCGCGGCATAGGTAAGGTGCAGAAGGGCACCGCACCCCTGCAGGCGGCGTCCAGCAGCTCGGCGACCCGCTCCAGCAAGGCATCGTGGCCGCCTTCCGCCAGCCTGCATAGCAGCAGCTCCCGCGCCACGATGAGCGCGGCTCGCGTGTTCGCCTGCTCCCGGCGGGTGTGCAGCGTCCTTGCCGTGGCGAAGCTCGAAGATCGCGTGGTGGCCCGGTTGCGGCGCAGTGCGGGGGCGGGTGGAAGTGGTCCATGTCGCCTACGGCCGACGACGCCGGCCGGCGTGCGGGCTGCGAGGAGCGCGAAGTGGAGGTCTTCTTGGACGGAGGGTGCCGCCCGGGCAGGACGAGCGGCCCAGTGCTCAGTATGAGCTCGAGGAGCATCAGCCATGAGAACGGCGGGACGGAGGCGACCGACCGGCGAAAGAGAGGCTCCAACGCACCCCTACCTGGTGCGCCAAATGTCGGATTCAGGGCTCCGCAGACCCAAGAATGGTTCAAACTCTGGGGTGCGTGCGAAGAACTCAATCTCCCCAGCCTATCGACCCATCGATCTCACCGCCTAGCTCGATGAACAGGAAAGGAAAGGGACTCAGCAGTTTACCCAGGTTCGGGCCACCTTGCGGTGTAAAACCCTACTCCTGCTTTTTGGTGGATTAGCCTCGAGGTGGGCTGAGGATGAACTAGTACAGAGGGAGAACAACCTCAGGAGGAGTGTTCTTGTGCGGGTGTGAGCTGGTGAGGATGATCTGGTTTCGTCCCCCATCTATGGTGGTGGCCTAGCTATATTTATAGTGGCCTCGGTCCTCTTCCCCCAAAATGAAGGCGGGAAGGGATCCCACAACGGCCAAGTTTGAAGGGAGACAAATAGTACATCTTATCCTGACGAAAGGTGGTCTTCGCCTGCAAAGCTTCTGGTCGTGACGTCGTGGTGGGCTCGGCGATGACCTCTGTCCTGCCGTCCTGGTCTTGTAGCACGGGAATGGGAACCTTTGGCTGATTCCTTGGGACTCTGCGTCTGCTCTTGCTTCCTTAGCACCGAAGAGGAAATCCGTAGTCCTGCGCCTACTAGCGCCCGCCTGGCCTTGGTCGTCATGGCTTGCATCATCTGAACCTCACGAGGTGGGGCTTGCATGGAAATCTCCGCTCCTCAGGAGCAGGCCTGGGGAAGCCGCTCCCTCCGGAGGTCTTGGCGTCGTCCGCCTCGCGAGGCTTGGCCCCTCGCGAGGGTCTTGCGTTGTTGATGCTGGAGAAGGGCCATACCAGGCCGCGGATGAAGCCACGCTGTGGGCCGCAGGCAGGCAAGTCTGGGTACCCTGGTTCCCAGAACGCCGACAGCACTTGCATGAAAGAAATGAAATAGATAAGATGTTCTTCGATCAACACCTATTCTTAAACACAATTTGCCTGTTAAAACTCTATGAGGCCCTCCTCCACCTAAGGGTGATCCTGTGTTTGAATTAAAACAATTACCTGATACTTTAAAATATGCTTATCTTGATGAAAAGAAAATATACCCTGTTATTATTAGTGCTAACTTTACAGGGCATGAAGAGAAGAGATTATTTAAAATTCTAAGGAAGCATCGTGTCGCTATTGGATATACTCTTGATGATCTTAAGGGCATTAGTCCCACTCTATGTCAGCACAAAATTAATATGGAGCCTGATGCTAAACTAGTTGCCGACCATCAACAACGATTAAATCCTAAGATGAAGGAAGTGGTGAGAACTGAAATATTAAAGCTTCTGGAAGCAGGTATAATTTATCCCATAGCTGATAGTAGATGGGTAAGTCCCGTTCATTGTGTCCCTAAGAAAGGAGGCATTACTGTTGTTCCTAATGATAAAAATGAGCTCATTCCACAAAGAATTGTAACTGGTTATAGGATGGTAATTTAGAAAATTAAACAAAGCTACTAGAAAAGATCATTACCCCTTGCCTTTTATTGATCAAATGTTAGAAAGATTATCTAAGCACACTCACTTTTGCTTCCTTGATGGATATTCTGGGTTCTCTCAAATACCTGTATCAGAAGCTGATCAAGAGAAAACTACTTTTACTTGTCTCTTTGGAACTTATGCTTATAGACATATGCCTTTTGGTTTGTGCAATGCACCTGCTACTTTTCAAAGATGTATGACTGTTGTATTCTCTAACTTTTGTGAAAAGATTATTGAGGTTGTCATGGATAATTTTTCCGTTTACAGGACTTCTTTTGATGATTGCTTAAGCAACCTTGATCGAGTTTTGCAGAGATGTGAACAAACTAACCTTGCCTTGAATTGGGAGAAGTGCCACTTTATGGTAAATGAAGGTATTGTCTTGGGGCATAAAATTTCCGAACATGGTATTAAAGTAAACAAAGCTAAAGTTGATGCAATTGAGAAAATGCCATGTCCTAACATATTAAAGGTATAAGAAGTTTCCTTGGTCATGCTGGTTTCTATAGGAGGTTTATTAAAGACTTCTCTAAAATTTCTAGGCCTCTTACTAATCTCTTGCAAAAGGATGTTCCATTTGTTTTTGATGATGATTGTGTAGAAGCCTTTGAAACACTTAAGAAAGCCTTGACCTGTGCACATATTGTTCAACCACCTGATTGGAACTCGCCTTTTGATTATATGTGATGCTAGTGATTATGTTGTTGGTGCTGTTCTAGTACAAAGAGTTGATAAGAAATTAAATGTTATCCAATATGCTAGTAAAACTCTAGACAGTGCTCAAAGAAATTATGCTACTACTGAGAAAGAATTTCTAGCAGTTGTGTTTGCTTGTGATAAATTCAGATCTTACATAGTTGATTGTAAAGTAATTGTTCACATCAATCATGCTGCTATTAAGTACCTTATGGAAAAGAAAGATGCTAAACCTAGACTCATTAGGTGGGCTCTTTTACTACAAGAGTTTGACTTGCATATTACTGATAGAAAAGGAGCTGAGAATCCTGTAGCTGATAACTTGTCTAGGTTGGAAAATATTCTTGATGACTCACTACCTATTAATGATAGTTTTCCTGATGAGAAACTAGCTATCATAAATGCTTCTCGCAATACTCCTTGGTATGCAGATTATGCTAATTACATTGTTGCTAAATCTATATCACCTAGTTTCACATATCTACAAAAGAAAAAGGTCTTCTTTGATTTAAGACATTACTTCTGGGATGACCCACACCTTTATAAAGAAGGGGTAGATGGTATTATTAGATGTTGTATACCTGAGCATGAATAGGAACAAATCCTACGAAAGTGTCATTTCGAGGCTTATGGAGGATACCATGCCGGAGACAGAACTGCACACAAGGTATTACAATCTGGTTTTTATTGGCCTACTCTTTTCAAGGATGCTCGTAAGTTTGGCTTATCTTGTGATGAATGTCAAAGAATTGGTAACATTGCTAGACGTCAGGAAATGCCTACGAATTAGTCACTTGTTATTGAACCATTTGGTGTTTGGGGATTCGACTATATGGGACCTTTTCCATCCTCTAATGGGTATACACATATTTTAGTTGCTGTTGATTATGTTACTAAGTGGGTAGAAGCTATTCCAACTAGTAGTGCTGATCATAACACTTCTATTAGAATGCTTAAAGAAGTTATTTTCCCGAGGTTTGGAGTCCCTAGATATTTAATGACCGATGGTGGTTCACATTTTATTCATGGTGCTTTCCGTAAACTTCTTGCTAAATATGATGTCACCCATAGAATTGCATCTCCCTATCACCCTCGGTCTAGTGGTCAAGTTGAATTGAGCAATGGAGAAATAAAGTTAATTTTGCAAAAGACCATCAATAGGTCTCTGCTACTTCTTGAACTTGCGTTGGTTTTTCCCTTGAAGAGGAAAGGGTGATGCAGCAAAGTAGATATAAGTATTTCCCTCAGTTAGAGAACCAAGGTATCAATCCTGTAGGAGGTACAAGCAAATCTCCAATCTATGCACCTGCACAAACAATCAAACACTTGCACCCAACGCGATAAAGGGGTTGTCAATCCCTTCACGGTCAATTGCAATGGTGAGATCTGATAGAGATAGATATAAAAGATTACTAGAACGTAACACAAAATAAAAGTAAATAAATTGCAGCAAGGTATTTTTGGGTTTTTTGGTTTATAGATCTGAAAATATATGATGGAAAATAGACCCGGGGGCCATAGGTTTCACTAGAGGCTTCTCTCTTGAAGGCAAATAATACGGTGGGTGAACAAATTACTGTCGAGCAATTGATAGAAAAGCGCAAAGTTATGACGATATCCAAGGCAATGATTATGCATATAGGCATCATGTCCGTGTCAAGTAGACCGAAACGATTCTGCATCTACTACTATTACTCCACACATCGACCGACTCCTGCCTGCATCTAGAGTATTAAGTTCATAAAAAATGGAGTAACGCATTAAGTAAGATGACATGATGTATAGGGATAAACTCAAGCAATATGATGAAAACCCCATCTTTTTATCCTTAATGGCAACAATACAATACGTGCCTCGCTACCCCTACTATGTCACTGGGTGAGGACACCGCAAGATTGAACCCAAAACTAAGCACCTCTCCCATTGCAAGAAGAACCAATCTAGTTGGCCAAACTAAACCGATAATTCGAAGAGAAATACAAAGATATCAAATCATGCATATAAGAATTCAGAGAAGATTCAAATAATATTCATAGATAATCTGATCATAAATCCACAATTCATCGGATCTCGACAAACACACTGCAAAAGAATATTACATCGGATAGAACTCCAAGAACATTGAGGAGAACATGGTATTGAAGATCAAAGAGAGAGAAGAAGCAATCTAGCTACTAGCTATGGACACGTAGGTCTGAGGTAAACTACTCACGCTTCATCGGAAGGGCAATAGGGTTGATGTAGATGCCCTCCGTGATCGAATCCCCCTCCGAGAGAATGCCAGAAAAGGCCCCAAGATGGGGGAAATGTATTTTTGTGGATGCCTCTGATGGTTTGGGAATATTTGGGAATTTATAGGCCAAAGAATAGGGTTAGAGGAGCTCCGAGGGACCCACAAGGCAGGGGGCGCCCCACCGGGGCGCACCCTGCACCCTTGCCGTCGCCTCGGGACTCCTTTGCCTTGGTCTCCAAGTCCTACGTGTGTCTTCTGGTCCAAGAAAAATCATCATAAAGTTTTATTCCGTTTGGACTCCGTTTGATATTCCTTTTCTGCGAAACTCAAAAACAAGGAAAAAACATAAACTGGCACTGGGCTCTGGATTAATAAGTTAGTCCCAAAAATAATATAAAATAGCATATTAATGCATATAAAACATCCTAAACAGATAATATAATAGCATGGAACAATAAAAAATTATAGATACGTTGGAGACGTATCAAGCATCCCCAAGCTTAATTCCTGCTCGTCCTCGAGTAGGTAAATGATAAAAACAGAATTTTTGATGTGGAATGCTACCTAACATATTTATCCATGTAATTTTATTTATTATGGCATGAATATTCAGATCCATAAGATTCAAAACGAAAGTTTAATATTGACATAAAAACAATGATACTTCAAGCATACTAATAAAGCAATCATGTCTTCTCAAAATATCATGGCCAAAGAAAGTTATCCCTACAAAATCATATAGTCTAGCTATGCTACATCTTCATCACACAAAGTATTAAATCATGCAAAACCCCGATGACAAGCCAAGCAATTGTTTCATACTTTTGATGTTCTCAAACCTTTTCAACTTTCACGCAATACATGAGCGTGAGCCATGGATATAACACTATAGGTGGAATAGAATATGGTGGTTGTGGAGAAGACAAAAAGATGGAGATATTCTCACATCAACTAGGCGTATCAACGGGCTATGGAGATGCCCATCAATAGATAGAAATGTGAGTGAGTAGGGATTGCCATGCAATGGATGCACTAGAGCTATAAGTGTATGAAAGCAAGAAACTAAGTGGGTTTGCATCCAACTCGCTTGCTCACGAAGACCTAGGGCAATTTGAGGAAGCCCATCATTGGAATATACAAGCCAACTTCTATAATGAAAAATTCCCACTAGTATATGAAAGTGACAAAATAGGAGACTCTCTATCATGAAGATCATGGTGCTACTTTGAAGAACAAGTGTGGAAAAAGGATAGTTGCATTGCCCCTTCTCTCTTTTCTCTAATTTTTTTTTATTTTGGGCTCTTTGGCATCTTTTTTTCTCTTTTTTTCTTCTTTTTTTATTTTTGGTCCGGAGTCTCATCCCGACTTGTGGGGGAATCATAGTCTCCATCATCCTTTCCTCACATGGGACAATGCTCTAATAATGATGATCATCGCACTTTTATTTACTTACAACTCAAGAATTACAACTCGATACTAGAACAAATATATGACTATATATGAATGCCTCCGGCGGTGTACCGGGATGTGCAATGACTCAAGAGTGACATGTATAAAAAATATGAATGGTGGCTTTGCCACAAATACGATGTCAACTACATGATCATGCAAAGCAATATGACAACTATGAAGCGTGTCATAATAAACGGAACGGTGGAGGTTGCATGGCAATGTATCTCGGAATGGCTATGGAAATGCCATAATAGGTAGTATGGTGGCTGTTTTGAGGAAGGTATATGGTGGGTGTAATGCACCGGCGAAAGTTGCGCGATACTAGAGAGGCTAGCAATGGTGGAAGGGTGAGAGTGCGTATAATCCATGGACTCAACATTAGTCATAAAGAACTCACATACTTATTACAAAAGTCTATTAGCTATCGAAATAAAGTACTACACGCATGCTCCTAGGGGGATAGATTGGTAGGAAAAGACCATCGCTCGTCCCCGACCGCCACTCATAAGGAAGACAATCAATAAATAAATCATGCTCCGACTTCATCACATAACGGTTCACCATACGTGCATGCTACGGGAATCACAAACTTTAACACAAGTATTTCTACCAATCCACAATTACTCACTAGCATGAATCTAATATCACCATCTTTATATCTCAAAACAATCATAAGGAATCAAACTTCTCATAGTATTCAATGCACTTAATATGAAAGTTTTTATTATATCCCTCTTGGATGCCCATCATATTAGGACTAAATTCATAACCTAAGCAAATTACCATGCTTTTTAGAGACTCTAAAAATAATAAGTGAAGCAAGAGAGTTCAACAATTTTTATAAAATTAAACCACCGCCATGCTCTAAAAAGATATAAGTGAAGCACTAGAGCATATTGCCTAGCTCAAAAGATATAAGTGAAGCATATAGAGTATTCTAATAAATTCACGATTAATGCATGTCCATATCAAAAGGTGTGTACAGAAAGGATGATTGTGGAAAACTAAAAATCAAAGACTCATATCATACAAGACGCTCCAAGCAAACCACATATCATGCGGTGAATAAAAATATAGCCTCAAGTAAATTTACCGATGGATTGAAGACGAAAGAGGGGATGCCTTCCGGGGCATCCCCAAGCTTAGGCTCTTGGTTGTCCTTGAATATTACCTTGGGGTGCCTTGGGCATCCCCAAGCTTAGGCTCTTGCCATTCCTTATTCTATAGTCCATCAAATCTTTACCCAAAACTTGAAAACTTCACAACACAAAACTCAACAGAAAACTCATGAGATCCGTTAGTATAAGAAAATAAAATCACCACTTTTGGTACTGTTGTGAACTAATTATTTATTTATATTGGTTTAATATCTACTGTATTCCAACTTCTTCATGGTTCATACCCCACGATACTACCCATAGATTCATCAAAATAAGCAAACAACACAAAGAAAATAGAATCTGTCAAAAACAGAATAGTCTGTGAATATCCGAATTGTTCTAATACTTTTGTAACTCCAAAAATTCTGAAAATTATAAAAACAGAGTAAATTTGTATATCAATCTTTTGTAAAAAAAAATCAGAGTTTTTCGTGGCTTCTGTGAATTATTAAAATTCTGCAACTGGATGCAAAAGTTTCTGTTTTTCAGCAAGATCAAATCAACTATCACCGTAAGCCATCCCAAAGGTCTTACTTGGCTCAAACACTAATTAAAACACCAAAACACAATTACTACAGAGGTAATAGTGTGTATTTTATTCAAGAACAGAAGTAAAACAAAAAACATAAAAATAAAATTGGGTTGCCTCCCAACAAGCATTATTGTTTAAGGCCCCTAACTAGGCATATTGCAATAGATCTAGGTATTGTCATCTTTGGTATGCTTTTCCATAGATGTGTTCTCGTCGGAAGGTTTTGCAAAGATAACATGGAACACATTATCCATAGAAATTTTAGCATCATTAAGCTACCCATCTACGTACCCCCTTTGATTTCCGGCTACAATCCAAGAATACCGTTGATTAACATCATTGAAAACTTGTTGGATCATATCTAAAATGGGGATTTTCTTTTTAAGGTTTTCATCAAAAATTTGATTATTTCCAAACAAATGTCTCAAAGTATAATCACTATTGTAAAGGATCTCATCTATCACCGGTCTTTCATGGCTCATACCATAATGATCAAAAATTTCCCTAGCTTCCCTTACTATGTGATCAAATTCATTCTTGAGAACTTGGGTAGCTATCTTTTTAGCCTTAGGATCCTTTATAACAGGTAACTCATAAAACAATCTTTGCAAGGTAGGATGAGTACGGATAAATCTACTTTCAAATTTCAGAACTAGTGCTGAAATAGCTTCCGCATAAGTTTTAGTCCTTTTAAGTATGGGAGTATCATCGAGAGGCAAATTGCCTACACAATTGAAAAATTCTTGTATATGTTATTTTCCCATAAAATTCCCTTGCCCCAAAACAAAAGTTTTAGCATCCAGATTGCCTGTTCGTCCAATTTTAGGAGTTAGGCCATCATCTGTTTCTGCCATACCAAAGTCACTCATGGTGATGAGTTCAAGCAAACAAAAGATCGGACAGAAGGAGGGCGAATAAAAAGGCAAATCTTTTTGTGTTTTTTTGAAAATCGTTTTAGAAGTGGGGGAGAGGAAAACAAGAGGCAAATGGCGAATAATGTAATGCAAGAGATTAGAGTTTATGATGGGTACTTGGTAGGCTTGATGTAGACCTCCCCGGCAACGGTGCCAGAAATTGTTCCTACTACTTCTTGAGCTTGCGTTGGTTTTTCCCTTGAAGAGGAAAGGGTGATGCAGCAAAGTAGAGATAAGTATCTCCCTCAATTAGAGAACCAAGGTATCAATCCAGTAGGAGGTACAAGCAAGTCTCCAATCTATGCACCTGCACAAACAATCAAACACTTGCACCCAACACGATAAAGGGGTTGTCAATCCCTTCACGGTCAATTGCAATGGTGAGATCTGATAGAGATAGATATAAAAGATTACTAGAACGTAACACAAAATAAAAGTAAATAAATTGCAGCAAGGTATTTTTGGGTTTTTTGGTTTATAGATCTGAAAATATATGATGGAAAACTGACCCGGGGGCCATAGGTTTCACTAGGGGCTTCTCTCTTGAAGGCAACTAATACAGTGGGTGAACAAATTACTGTCGAGCAATTGATAGAAAAGCGCAAAATTTTGACGATATCCAAGGCAATGATTATGCATATAGGCATCACATCCATGTCAAGTAGACCAAAACAATTCTGCATCTACTACTATTAATCCACACATCGACCGACTCCTACCTGCATCTATAGTATTAAGTTCAAGAGAACAGAGTAACACATTAAGTAAGATGACATGATGTAGAGGGATAAACTCAAGCAATATGATGAAAACCCCATCTTTTTATCCTTGATGGCAACAATACAATACGTGCCTCGCTACCCCTACTATGTCACTGGGCGAGGACACCGCAAGATTGAACTCAAAACTAAGTCATGGACTAAGGGGTCCTAGGGGCAACCGCCCATTGTGCATGGGTCAAACTGGTGGAGCCGTGTCATGACCGGAGGCCTGTGAAGCCGTGGTGTGCCCTCCAAGTCAAGGGTGGACGAGATCTCTTTCCTTCTTATTGTAATCTATCTTCGGTAACCCTAACCCTATCGGTGTCTATATAAACCGAGGGTTGTAGTCATTAGGGGCAGAGCTATCTTCATCCCCCCGTAGCCTAGGGTTTAGCTCATACTGATCTCGAGGTAGATCTACTCTGTAAACCACGCTATACAATCAATACAAACAAGCAGGACGTAGGGTATTACCTCTTCGAGAGGGCCCGAACCTGGGTAAACACTCTGTTCGTCGTCCCTTGTTACCCATCGATCCTAGATCCACAACTCGGGACCCATTACCCCGAGGTCTGCCGGTTTTGACACCGACATTGGTGCTTTCATTGAGAGTTCCGCTGTTGGATCACCGGAAGGATCGATGGCTCACTTAGTCCTTGGAGAGGACATCAGTTCCATGTATCTCTTCGTCCCTGGACAAATCTTTGCTTTTGGCAGCATCGTATTGCACGCTGATTCGACCGGCCATCTTGACCAGGTCGACAACTTCGCTCCCGAACACCGGATTCGATTCGGCAATCTGGAGTACGTTACTGATGCGCGGGGGGATTTGGTTTTCACCGGATTCACCACCCCCGCAGGCCTTGCCGCGCCTGCTCTGACGTACACCTCCGATCCGATCTAGGCCAGACTTTGTGGTAACAAAGTGGAGGTCGGTCTGTGACTCAACCGATCCTTGGTCCCGGGCAGACCTATCTTCGGGATTCGGGACCGAAACCTCGAGGGGCACCGGATTGTCCTCGGAAACTGAGGATGTGCTTTGACCCTCCTGTGCACCTTCCACGCCAATTTTTGAGGTCGGGTCATTTTGGGCCAGGGGTGACCCCTGGCCGCAATTCGCCGACTCAGGATGCGGGCTCGATGCCGGCAAGGTGTTGTGGGGGAGGAGCTCGGCCGAGATCGAATCTTGGCTTCTGACCTCTGGTTCTGCCTCGAGGGCCGGGGGTAAATCCTCCGCCGGTGCCAGTTCGGTTGATGGTGGGGTAAGGTCCCCTCTCTCAGGGAGTCCTTCCTGGCTCAATGCCGTTTGGTGGACTGGGGCCGATTCACAGATCGGATCGGAGGTGTATGTCGGAGCAGGCGCGGCAAGGCCTGCGGGGGTGCTGAATTCGGTGAAAACCAAATCCCCCCGCGCGTCAGTAATGTACTGCAGATTGCCGAATCAAATCTGGTGTTCGGGAGCAAAGTTGTCGACCTGGTCAAGACGGCCAGTCGAATCAGTGTGCAGTACGATGCTGCAAAAAGCGAAGAGTTGTCCAGGGACAAAGAGATCCATGGAACTGATGTCCTCTCCAAGGATTAAGCAATCCATCGGTCCTTCCGGTGATGCAAAAGCGGAACTCTCAATGAAAGCACCAATGTCGGTGTCAAAACCGGCAGACCTCAGGGTAGGGGTCCCGAGCTGTGGATCTTGGATCGATGGGTAACAAGGGACGATGAACACAGTGTTTACCCAGGTTTGGGCCCTCTCGAAGAGGTAATACCCTATGTCCTACTTGATTGTATTGATTGTATAGCATGGTTTACAGAGTAGATCTACCTCGAGATCAGTATGAGCTAAACCCTAGGCTACGGGGGGATGAAGATAGCTCTGCCCCTAATGACTACAACCCTCGGTTTATATAGACACCGATAGGGTTAGGGTTACCGAAGATAGATTACAACAAGAAGGAAAGAGATCTCGTCCACCCTTGACTTGGAGGGCACACCACGGCTTCACAGGCCTCCGGTCACCACACGGCTCCACCAGTCCGGTCCATGCGCAATGGGCCGTCGCCCCGAGAACCCTCCGCCTTCAATCACCAACCCTTCGAGGCGTTCGACAGGGACTTTTGTGCCCCACCCACCACCCATTTGGTAGCAACTATCGATGATTTAACCGATATGTTGGACTATAATTCGGAGAATGCCGAATACATGGACGAGGAGGACGTAACCGTGGCTAATGCTGAGGTCGGTCCCCCCGTCACGGGCCGCTGGTCGGCCACATCCACCTACGACATTTACATGGTGGACACCCCAAAGGACGGCAACGGCACTCCTGAGCAGGACCGAGGCAAGCCCAGAGATGAGCCTCCCAAACGCCAAAAACAACATCGTCGATCAAAACCACATCGAAGCCATGCAAGCAATGTAGACTCGGCGGAGAACGGCACCGTAAATAATACGGATGACCTCGCCGAAGACGCAGCCAACGAGCATCATCGGGATGACCCCGCGGGGCAGGAGGACCAGTTCAATCCGGAAAGCTACGAAGACTCCGAGGATAGCAACTACCTCCCACTCTCCAAAGAGGAGGCCAGTCTCATGGAGGACAATTTTATCATCCCAGAAGACCCTCTGGAGCAAGAACGGTTCAAGCGGAGGCTTTTCGTCACCGCCTGCAGCCTAAAGAAGCAAAAACGCAAAATCAAGGCTGAACAGGACACCCTCAATGACTGATGGACTAAAGTCCTAGCTGCCGAAGAGGGGTACGGCCGCGATCAGCCAACCAGGAGTTATCCTAAACGAAGGCTATTGCCCTAGTTTGATGACGAGGCTATAGAGCCAACACGCCCGACGTATACAAACGCCGAACTGCCAGATTGACCCCCTAGAGGGCGGGACAGGTAAGCTGACAAGGCCAAACATCCAGCCGTCCCACCTCGCCATCACGGGAAGGATCAGGTGCGGCCCAATTACGAGTACGACTTCCACCATGACCTAGATGCTCGTGGAGGCCATACCAGGTCCATCTACGGACCCAGAGAGGATCTGCCCGCATACCGGGAAGGATACTACGATCGGTTAAACCGAAACGATAGAGTCCGGGAGCAGCAGCAGAGTAGGAGGGCTGAAGACCTCCGTCGTGACGTAGCCCGAGTTCGGGGCGCCACACACCCCCTGTGCTTCACAGAGAGGGTAATGTAGCACCAATTCCCAGAAGGCTTCAAGCCTATGAACATCGAATCATACGACAGAACCACAGATCCAGCCACATGGATAGAGGATTTCCTCCTCCACATCCACATGGCGCAAGGAGACGACCTCCACGCCATTAAATATTTACCGCTCAAGCTTAAAGGCCTAGCTCGACACTGGCTGAACAGCCTTCCCGAAGACTCTATATGTTGCTGGGAAGAGCTTGAGGACGCTTTTCGAGCAAACTTCCAGGGCACCTATGTCCGGCCTCCGGATGGTGACGACTTAAATCGCATCACGCAACAACCCGGAGGGTCTGCCCGACAATTTTGGAACTGATTCCTGACTAAGAAAAATCAGATAGTTGATTGTCCGGATGCCGAAGCCTTGGTTGCCTTTAAGCATAGTGTCAAGGATGAATGGCTTGTACGGCAGCTCGGCCAAGACAAACCAAGAACTATGGCAGCCCTTACTTCCCTCATGACCCGCTTTTGCGCGGGCGAAGACAGTTGGCTTGCTCGCAAGAACACCAACCCAGACACACCCGATACCTCCGAGGACGGGCGAAGACAGACGGAGGAAGCAGCCTCAATTTGATATACGAGGATACAGTGAAGAAAATGGGGATCGATCCATCAAGGGTTAAACCCAGTAACACCACATTCAAGGGAGTCATTCCGGGAGTGGAGGCCCGCTGCACGGGCACCGTGACACTCGAAGTGGTGTTCGGATCTCCGGATAATTTCCGAAGCGAGGACTTGATCTTCGATATTGCATCTTTTCACAGTGGCTATCACGCACTCCTCAGCCAGACAGCGTTCGCCAAATTCAATGTCGTTCCGCACTACGCGTACCTCAAGTTGAAAATGCATGGTCCTTCGGGCGTCATAACTATCAACGGCAACACAGAACGCTCACTTCGAACCTGAGAGCACACTGCAGCCCTAGCGGCCGAAGACCACACCGGCCCTTACAAGCCCGGATGTCGGCCCACTGTAAGGGCCGGCGACAACAGTAAACGGGCTCCCCATCATGGGAACCCGCATGCGTTTGCCGCAAATAGGGATACGCGCCCCACGACACGCCCATATTCTTCACGCTCCATGTGCCTCGTCAGCACAACTTTGCACTCAAAATACCATGGGCAGCCGCGAGGCATACATTAATCCGAAGTACATGTTCGGTTAAACCGAACTTCGGAATTACCTCGTCTTCGGACGACCCGGGGACCAATTCCGTATACCCCCAAGTTTAAAGCTTCATCGGCAGGGTCCTCGCCCATCAAGATCTCATCGAAGGTCCCAACCCCCACCTATCAGAAGCAAAGGCGCAGACGTGCAGCAGGGCACAGTGAAGGCTTCAACTCACGCATCAAGGCCCTGCGTCAACCTTTACTCTGTAAATTTTCTTTTTCTTTCTCTCTTGCAAGTACTACCTTCGCAGTTCGAATTGTACGGTTAGACGTCCTGAGCTTACGAGAAATAATAAAAATACCCTTTATGGTGTTCGGATATCTGCATCTTGCAATTTTTCTGTCCCTTTCCGATTCTCTCCTCACTCTTTGAACAGCCCGGCATGAAAATATTAATCAGTTAAAAGTTTGATTTAAACATCAGCTCAATATCTTTAAGTCCGGCACCGCTTCCCGCTAGGTGTCCGGCGTCTCGGATATTGCACTATATGCATCTGTTCCGAACTATGTCTTGGGTCAATAGTTCGGTTGCCTGGCTCCTGTGTTTGCCCTTATGTTCCACTTGTTCGGCTAAGAGGGCAAAGGGAGAACCCCTGCGATCGTACTACTGGTTCGCTCGATCAAGTACCTCAGGAGGAAAAAGCCAAAAACTGATCGTCATAGTAAGCGCGAACGGGTCTGCGATCCGATGATGAGGTTGGACTCTAAAAATCATTGGCGATTTCACCGTGTCACACGAAGGGTTCGTCTTAACACAAACCATGTTATCGGAAAAGGCAGGCTTCGACCCCCAAGTACATCACAAATACACCGGGGGCTAGTCCCTAGTCCCCACCGTCGAGCTCCTAAGGCTAAGTGAAAGCAGTAAAACCGAATAGTCTGATCGCCTGGTTTCGTTCCCCCACTACCGCCTCCGGGCACCAAGACGTTGGCTAAGGGTAACAGTGCGGAAACAAAACACCCTTCGTGATATTCACTTGGGGGCTGAAGCCGACGACTGGTAGCTTTCAGAACTAAACATACAGCCACACATGAGTCAAAATTTAATCACTAAGTTAGCCGGGCGCATAATAAAGCATAAACCCCACTTGTTACAAGCTTGCTACATCTACTCAAGCATTACATTTTTCGAACACTGGCCCTCTATCACCCGCACTCCGGTCATCACCTGCGCGAAGTACTGCTCGGGCCGGCGATGCTCCTTCCCCTGGGGCGGAGGACCAGTGACCATCTCCGTTGGATTAATCATTGGCCAATGAACCATGGTCTTCGCAAACGCGAGCCTCGCCCCCTCAAGGCACGCCGACCGCTTCACGGCGTCAATCCGGAGCGGCGCCTCCCGCAGCCTTTGCACAAGGTCGAAGTAGGTGTCTGGAATGGGCTCGGCCGGCCACAGGCTGACACAGAGGTCCTTCAAGGCCAGCTCGGACATCCGATGCATCTCCATCAGCTACTTCATTTGATCGCTGAGGAGGGGAGGACGCTCGGAGTCCGGAAACTGTGACCAAAAGAGTCGCTGCGTGGAATCCTCCTCGCGAGTGGCATAGTGCCTCGCCGCAGCCGCCGCATTCTTCGGGAGTTCAGCAAAGGTGCCTGCGGAGCGCCAGACCCTCATCATCAGGGCGAATCTGTTGCCTCCGAACACACTCTGCAATAAATATTTCTTACCATTGGCAATTTGTGCGGCTTGCCGAAGCTCCTCCCAGACACCTCGGGCGTCACTCCTTGCCTCCTGGAGCTCTTTCTCCGCCTTGGACAGATAGGAGGATTGCTCCTCCCGCCCCTTCTCAAGGGCCTCAAGATTCTCAGCGGCATCCTGGAGCTCCCCTTTGACCTCGGTTACCCGAGATTCATGCTGCTTAGCAGCACGCTTGGCCTGCTCAAGCTCGGACACCGCCCTCTCAGCGGCTGTCCTTTTCTCGGCCGCCTTGGCCTCAGCTTTCTTAAGGGCCTCCTTTAAGCCCTCGACCTCGGTGGCAGCAGCCGCAAGAGCATCAAGATAAAGGACCAGTCAATGGTCTGGCCAGTCCCTATCTGGCAAATACACATATTTTTACATAGCTTACCTTGCGCCTCATCAAGCCATTTGTTGACAAGGTCCAACTCTTGATCGGAAACCTTGAGCTTCTGATCCATCTCCTCTAACGCCGCGCCATTAGCAGTCGCACCCACGGAAGATGCCTGCGTTAGCATCAGAAATGTCGACATTGTTAACCGACCTACCAAATTTGATCCTCTGCAGGTCTCTTCAAAGATCCTGGCAGAGTCTCGGGGGCTACTATGTATGCGGCCTACTTAAATTAAGAACTATAACCGCATTATGAGGAAGGATCATTACTTGACTTACCTTAAAGCCTGTTAGAAGGCCTTGGACAGCGTCATTCAGTCTGGATTGGATGGACCGAACAGTCTGCATAACCGCACCCATAAGGGTGCGGTGCCCTTCAACGATGACGGAGTTGCTCACCAACTCCTCTAGTGTGTCCGGCCAGCCTACCTCCGGTCGTGCAGAGGTGTTCGGCGCTGGCGTTGGCTCCCCGGCCCCCTCCCTGCTGGGAGGAACATGTGCTGTTGAGGGCCTTGGAGGCTCAGGAGCGGTCGGCAGAGGGGGGTCTGGACGACCCGGACTCTTTTCCCTCGTCAACCAGGAGGGACACTCCCTCCTGGTCTTCGGTGACCGAGGTGTTGACCTCGGCCATTACGGTATCTACCTCCCCCTCCGTGTTCGGAGGAGGAGTTCTTTGGGACCGCACCTCCTCAGCCTCTTTGGGGACCAAAGGAGGCGCGGAGTACGCCATAGACCCGCTGTTTGCCAGCTCGGCGGGCGGAGACGTCCCTTCCGAGATTTGCTCGGTGGGGCGCTCATGCGGGGGAATGCAATTCGGAGGGGTTAACCTTCAACTAAAATAAACTACTGAAAGCAGAATAGCTGAAAATATAGACACCTTACCTGCTAGCAGGGGGCTTGACCCTGGATCCCTTCTTCGGGAGCTCCTCGGACGCCTCGGACTTCTCGTCATCCGAGCTGTCAGGTATAACCAGCTTAGGCCAGTGTCGTCTCTTTGGGGCCGGGGAAGGTTGGACCTCCTCGGCGTCCTCGGACGCCGGCCTCTTTTTGGAGTGCGAAGAGGCGCTCTCCTCTTCGTCCTCCTCCTCCTCGCCCCCATCCTGTACGGATGAGGCCGCAGCATCTCCGGACCGGTTGCCCGGACGGATCCTGCGGCGGAGGCCCTCCCTAGCCTCCAGTGACTCTTGCTTCTTGCCCTTCTTAGCGGGCGCCTTGTAGGGCACCACGACCAGCATCTTCTCCAACTGCTCTGATCGGGGCCCCTCCAGCAGCGGCGCCGAGCCGCTGATCTTCTTGGCCTTGGCGAGCCAGACCTGCAGAATCCACATACCAGGTTAGATTGAATCTCACGTAATGTGAATATCTGAATACTCCTCGAAGAGACATGCCACTCACCTCCCTTGGGGGATTTGCGGCGTCAAGACCGATGTCCTTCCCCTCGGCCAGCCACTCCTTCTAGTGCTAGAATTGTTGGCCCCATATCTTGTCAGGGGTCGTGCCGAAGAGATGCCGCACAGTGGCCGGATCCTCGGGCTCATGTTCCCAAATAGGCTTGGCCCTCTCTTGGCAAGGGAGGAGCCCGCGGTGGAGCATGATCTGGAACACATCGACCACCTTCGCGTCGGTCTCTATTATGTTGTCGACGCACTTTTGCAGCGCTTTGGCATCGGCAACACATCCCCAGTCTGGACTCTTGGTGGTCCAGGAGGCCAATCTGGTGGGGGGCCCGGACCGGAAGGCGGGGGCCGCTCCCCATGCGGCCTTCCTCGGCTCGGGGATATAGAACCACTCCTTCTGCCACATCCGGATGGTGTCGATGAAGTGGCCGTCCGGCCACTAGACCCGTGTCAGCTTGCTGATCATGGCCCCTCCGCAGTCCGCGTGCTCGCCACTGACCACCTTGGGCTTCATGTTGAACACCTTCAGCCATAAGCTGAAGTGCGGCTGGGCTCGGAGGAGCGCTTCACAGACAGTGATGAAGGTCGAAATGTGGAGGAGGGAGTTGGGGGCTAGATCGTGGAAGTCCATCCCATAGTAAAACATTAGCCCCCGCACAAAGGGGTGCAGTGGAAATCCAAGCCCCCTAAGGAAATGGGGGAGAAAAACTACCCTTTCGCCCGGCTTGGGCGTAGGAATGATCTGGCCCTCTTCGGGGGCTCGATGGGCGACGTTGGCCGGCAAGTAACCGGCCTCCTTCAGCATCAGTATATCCTCGTTGGTGATGGAGGAGGCCTCCCACTTCCCATTGGCGCCGGATCCGGCCATGGTCAAAGGAGGTAAAGTGGGATTGGCTATGGAAGCAGGGAGAAAGGGCGCTGGAGCTTTGAAGGATTGCGAGTGCGGAAGGTAGGAGAAGGCGTGGGATGTAGACTGTAGCACCCCCCCTTTTATAGACTATGGGCAGGCCAGAGATCCCTTTTTTTCACGCCGTTGGCCTCTCCACTTCCTGATATCTCCGCAACATTATGAGCGGGGAGGGGAATCGAGATCATTAACCATATCCCCCGAAAGGCGGGACACGATCTCCACCTTGAAGGGACGTGTCAAGCATGGCGTCAGCCTCGAGCCGCCCTTCGAGAAATAGTAACTGCTTGGCGTTATGGCCAGAAGCGACTCTTCGTTGAAGGAGAAAAAGGTGTCAGATAAAGGCACTATTTGCGCTTCAGTGATATTTTTAGTACTACCTTCTGTGTTAAGTAAAACAGTCGTTTCAGACTCCTAACGTCACTTGGTACCGAACAGGGGGAAGACTTGCTGAGGGACTCGCCCCGCAAACCAAATACTGGTCGGAATGGACACCGGATACAAGCCTCGGTGTTGGAGGCAAGTTTGGGGGGCTACTGAGGGAGTCATGGAGTAAGGGGTCCTCGGGGCAACGGCCCATTGTGCATGGGCCGGACTGGTGGAGCCGTGTCATGACCGGAGGCCTGTGAAGCCATGGTGTGCCCTCCATGTCAAGGGTGGACGAGATCTCTTTCCTTCTTGTTGTAATCTATCTTCGGTAACCCTAACCCTATCGGTGTCTATATAAACCGAGGGTTGTAGTCATTAGGGGCAGAGCTATCTTCATCCCCCCGTAGCCTAGGGCTTAGCTCATACTGATCTCGAGGTAGATCTACTCTGTAAACCACGCTATACAATCAATACAATCAAGTAGGACGTAGGGTATTACCTCTTCGAGAGGGCCCGAACCTGGGTAAACACTGTGTTCATCGTCCCTTGTTACCCATCGATCCTAGATCCACAGCTCGGGACCCCCTACCCCGAGGTCTGCCGGTTTTGACATAGACACTAAGCACCTCTCCATTGCAAGAAGAACCAATCTAGTTGGCCAAACTAAGCCGATAATTCGAAGAGAAATACAAAGATAACAAATCATGCATATAAGAATTCAGAGAAGATTCAAATAATATTCATAGATAATCTGATCATAAATCCACAATTCATCGGATCTCGACAAACACACCGCAAAAGAATATTACATCGGATAGAACTGCAAGAACATCGAGGAGAACATGGTATTGAAGATCAAAGAGAGAGAAGAAGCCATCTAGCTACTAGCTATGGACCCGTAGGTCAGAGGTAAACTACTCACGCTTCATCGAAAGGGAAATAGGGTTGATGTAGATGCCCTCCGTGATCAAATCCCCCTTCGGCAGATCACCGGAAAAGGCCGCAAGATGGGATCTCACGGGTGCAAAAGGTTGCGACAGCAGAAAAGTATTTTCGTGGATGCCTCTGATGGTTTGGGAATATTTGGGAATTTATAGGCCGAAGAATAGGGTTAGAGGAACTCCGAGGGACCCACAAGGCAGGGGGGCGCGCCCTGCACCCTTGACATCGCCTCGGGACTCCTTTGCCTTGGTCTCCAAGTCCTACGTGTGTCTTCTGGTCCAAGAAAAATCATCGTAAAGTTTTATTCCATTTGGACTCCGTTTGATATTCCTTTTCTGTGAAACTCAAAAACAAGGAAAAAATAGAAACTGGCACTGGGCTCTGGGTTAATAAGTTAGTCCCAAAAATAATATAAAATAGCATATTAATGCATATAAAACATCCAAAACAGATAATATAATAGCATGGAACAATAAAAATTATAGATACGTTGGAGACGTATCAGTCTCGAAAGAATTGGTCTAAGAAATTAGATGATGCATTATGGGCCTATAGAACTGCTTATAAAAACCCTATGGGGATGTCTCCATATAAGATGGTTTATGAAAAAGCATGGCATTTACTTCTTGAGTTAGAACATAAAACATACTGGGCAATTAAAGATCTCAATTATGATTTTAAACTTGCCGGAGAAAAGAGGTTATTTGATATTAGCTCGTTAGATGAATGGAGAACCCAAGCTTATGAAAATCCCAAATTAATTAAACAAAAAGTTAAAAGATGGCATGACAAAAGAATCCAAAAGCGGGAATTCAAAGTGGGTGAGTATGTTCTATTGTACAATTCTCGTTTTAGATTTTTTGCACGAAAACTTCTCTCTAAATGGGAAGGACCATATATCATTGAGGAAGTCTATCATTTTGGAGCCATTAAGATTAATAATGCTGAAGGCACTCATCCGAAGATGGTCAATGGGCAAACAATTAAGAATTATATCTCAGCTACACCTATTAATGTTGAAACTAACATTATTCAAACTATGACACCGGAGGAATACATAAAAGAGATCTTCCAGAACACTCCAGAACCCTGAAAAGGAAGAGGTACATGATACGGTAAGTAAACCGACTCCAGAAATTCCGTAAAAATATTTTCTGTCAGTTTTGGAATATTAGAAAAAATACCAAAATAAGAAACACTTGAGGGGCCACCCAGGTGCCCACAAGGCACCAAGGAGCCTTCCCGACTCCGTTTTCTTCTAGAATACTTGTTTCGCAAGATAAAAATTCTTTATATATACTCCCAGACGTTTGACCACCGTATCGCAGAAATATCCCCTATTCTTGTTTTGTGTTGTTTTTCTATCAGATTTAGATCGCCATGGCTCCACAAAGCTCCTCCAAGGACAAGTTCTATGAGAAGGTCATCAACCCCTACCTACCGTAGGTGATGAAGCACCCTCAAGCCATTGATATGCGTGAGGGGGTGCTCCACATCCAGGACGTTCAAGGGCCCAAGAAGACAGGGAGCATGGAGGCAAGGCTCGAAGCAGTGGAGCAAGAGATCTTCAAGTGCCAAGGGATGGTGGAACGCGGACTCAGCTCCAACCACACCATGATTACGGTGGATTGCCAGTCAATGAGGGACATCGTCTTCAAGCTCAACGAATGAATCGACTATGTCCAGGGCCAAATCTATGATCTTCAAAATCAAAACTTTGAGTATGAGGCAAGATTCAAAGGTATGAGTTTAGCTGCAAGTTTCAGGACTCCGGAGACTTGTTCATCCTTTTATGATGGGGAACCTATGCCATGGAAGGCAGAGGGCAAGCCCACTACTTCATCACCAAAGAAGGAAACTTGAGTACATGGGTATGGGCACTCCCCTTGGCTTGTGCCAAGCTTGGGGGAGGTGCCTCGTATCATATCACCATCACTTTTATTATCTTTACCTGTTTTTAGTTCGATCCTTACCTATATCGTGATTTAGTTGAATAAAAGTTTAGTATGATCTATTTTTGAGTCCTAGTTTTGTGATCTATCTATCTATGTAACCGAGTGAGAGTTATATAATAAAGAGTAGTTTGAGTTTTGCTTCTTTACTTTTATGTTTCAATCTTAGCAATGAAAATAATGAAAAAGATCATATGCTAATCCTATGGAAAGTAATGACATTACATAAGGAAAAGTGTAAGTGGTAAAATTTATTGAAGGTCGACAAGCATAGCATTGGTCAATGGTGCAATTCTTGAAAAAATTAATAATGGAAGAGAAGATTCACATGCAAATATACTATCTTGGACATCTTTTATGATTGTGAGCCCCCATTAAGTATTTCATGCCAAATTGTTGACGTTGGACAAGGAAGACAACGTACTGATTTATGATTGCTCATATTCACATAGAAGTTATATTGTCATATATCCTCCAACATGTGGTGCTTGCCCAATTGTTGGGAAACTTTGCATGGAAAACAAAAAAAATTCTACGCGCACGCAAGATCTATCCATGGAGATGCATAGCTACGAGAGGGGAGAGTGTGTCTATGTACCCTCGTAGACCATTAAGCGGAAGCGTTTATCAACATGGTTGATGTAGTCGAACACCTTCGCGATCCAACCGATCAAGTACCGAACGTACTGCACCTCCGTGTTCAGCACACGTTCAGCTCGATGACGTCCTCGCCTTCTTGATCCAGCAAGACGGGCGAAGTTGTAGATGAGTTCCGGCAGCACGATGGCGTGGTGACGGTGGTGGTGAACTTGTTCCCGCAGGGCTTCACCGTGCACTGCAGAAAAACTGGACGAAGGATGAAACTATGGAGAGGGGCGCCGCACACGGCTAAGAGATTGTCGTGGGTTGTGTGGCACCCCCTCCCTCATATATATAGGTGGGGGGAGGAGGGGAGGCAGCTTAGGGCTCCCCCAAGGGGCCTGCGGCCACCTTGGGCGCCTGCCCTGGCCGCGCCTCCCCCTTCCTTCTTGGGAGCGCGGGGGAAAGGCAGGAGGGGGTGGCGCCCCCTCCTTTCCTTTCTCTTAGGTGGAGGGGAAGGCGGGAGGGGCTAGCCCTCCCCCTTTCCTTCCTTAGGGCCGGTGGCCAGGGAGAGGGCCCACAACCCCTTGTGGGCTGGTGTGTGCCTCCCCTTGGCCCATTAGGCCCATATACATCCCGGGGCCTCCCGGAACCCCTTCCGGTGATTCGATGACTACCCGATACATTCCGAAACCTTTCCGGTGACCAAATAGCATCGTCCTATATATCAAGCTTTACCTCCAGACCATTCAGGAGCTCCTGGTCATGTCCGTTATCTCATCTGAGACTCCAAACAACATTCGGTCACCAATTCACATAACTCATATAATACTATATCGTCAACGAATGTTAAGCATGCGGACCCTGCAGGTTCGAGAATGATATAGACATGACCGAGACGACTCTCCGGTAAATAACCAATAGCGGAACCTGGATGCCCATATTGGTTCCTACAAATTCTATGAAGATCCTTATCGGTCGAACCTTTATGACAACATACGTAATTCCCTTTGTCTGTTGGTATGTTACTTGCCCGAGATTCGATCGTCGGTATCTCCATACCTAGTTCAATCTCGTTACCAGCAAGTCTCTTTACTCGTTCCGTAATACATCATATCGTAACTAACTCCTTAGTCACTTTTCTTGCAAGCTTCTTATGATGTGTATTACCGAGAGGGCCCAAAGATACCTCTCCGATACACGGAGTGACAAATCCCAATCTCGATCCATGCCAACTCAATAGACACCTTTGGAGATAGCTGTAGAGCATCTTTATAATCACCCAGTTACGTTGTGACGTTTGATAGCACACAAGGCATTCCTCTGGTATCCGGGAGTTGCATGATCTCATGGTCAAAGGAACATGTATTTGACATTAAGAAAGCAGTAGCAATAAACTGAACGATCATATGCTAAGCTAATGGATGGGTCTTGTCCATCACATCATTCTCCTAATGATGTGATCCTGTTATCAAATAACAACTCATATCTATGGTTAGGAAACCTTAACCATCTTTTGATCAACGAGCTAGTCTAGTAGAGGCTCACTAGGGACACGGTATTTGTTTATGTATCCACACATGTATTTAAGTTTCCGGTCAATATAATTCTAGCATGAATAATAAACCTTTATCATGAATAAGTAAATATAATAATAACAACTTTATTATTGCCTCTAGGGCATATTTCCATCACCAATATCTTTGCTAGCCAAAAATCCGCACCAAGTAGAGATACTACTTGTGCATCCAAAAACCCATAAACCCAGTTTCATGTTATAAGAGTCCACTATACCTACCTGTGGATTGAATAAGATCCTTCAAGTAAGTTGTCATCGGTGCATAAAGCAATAAAAAATTCTTCTAAATATGTATGATCTTTTATTATAGGGACAATTCCATTTCTGCCCCTAACTGGAACCCACTACTCAAATTTGCCCCTAATTTCAATGTGTGCTCAAATTTGCCCCTCTGCCGTTAGTTGCCCTTATAGAAATGCCCATCTGCGCCGTTACCGTCCAGTCAAACAGCTTTGACTATCTCGAAAAAAATAGCAAAAAATTTAAAAAAATCTGAAATTTTGTGGGATCGAAGGTACTCATGTGCACAAGGTGCGTGCAAATTTTTGTGCTATTTAGACATACCAGGAGCTCGTGGCAAAGGAAAACAATAAATCTGTACATCTTTGAATAGTAAATTCAAAAAAATAGCAAGAAAATTCAAAAACATATGAAATTTTTTGGCATCCAAGATGCTCGGGTGCGCAAGGTGTGTGCAAAATTTTGTTATCAAATGACATGCGAGGAGCTCTCACAAAAAAAAACAAAATAGTGTATTTTCAACAAGTTTTTTTCTGAGACAAATTTGTTTTTTCTCCACGAGCTCCTACAATGTTCAAACACAACAAAATTTTGCACACACCTTGCGCACCTGAGCATCTTGGATGCCAAAAAAATTCATATTTTTTTGAATTTTCTTGCTATTTTTTTGAATTTACTGTTCACACACGTACATATTTACTATTTTTCCTTTACCACAAGCTCCTAGAATGCCCAAACGATATGAAAATTTGCATGCACATTGCGAACCTGAGTACCTTCGATCCCACAAAATTTCAGATTTTTTTGATTTTTTTCGAGATGGTCAAAGCTGTTTGACCGGACGGTAACGGCGCAGAAGGGCATTTCTATAAGGGCAACTAACGGTAGAGGGTCAAATTTGAGCACACATTGAAATTAGCGGCAAATTTGAGTAGTGGGTTCCAGTTAGGGGTAGAAATGGAATTGTCCCTTTATTGTAAGGGACAATAAGCGTTGTACGAACTTGTGATGGTAAAGAAATAAAAGTGGCGGACTGCATAATAAAGGTTGCTATCACAAGGGGAATATAATGTGACATTCCTTTGCATTAAGAGCTTGCGCATCCAAAAATAAAAAGCGCATGACAACCTCTACTTCCCTCTGCGAAGGGTCTATCTTTTACTTTTATGTATTTACTTTTTATGCAAGAGTCAATAGTGTTCTCCTCTATTCCTATTTATTTTTCTCTTTTGCAAGCATCATGTGGTGGGAAAGATCTAGGCACATATATCCAGTTGGATATGAGTGATCATGAGTTATTATTGTTGACATCACCCTTGAGGTGAATAAGTTGGGAAGCAAAATTATAAGGCCCTATCTTTCTATGTGCCTGGCTGAAACTTTTTGCTCCATATATATGATGTGAGTGTTAGCAATCATAGAAGACTAAATGGTGGTTGAGTATGTGGACTTGCTAAACAAAAGCTCCGACATGAGACCCTTCCTGAAAAGATGATGAATTGCAATTGCATTGTTTACTCAGAACATAGTTTGTTAGTTTTCTAGAAAGTTTATGCCTTATACTTTGATGTTGTGACGAATTGTTACTTGCTCATGAGAAGTTTTATGATAATGTTTATTGCTGCTATAAGAATGATCATGATGCTACTATGTCTGCATTTTGTTTTTATCGACACCTCTCTCTCTAAACATGTGGACATGATTATCGATATCAGCCTTCGCTTGAGGACAAGCGAGGTCTAAGCTTGGGGGAGTTGATACGTCCATTTTGCATCATATTTTCCTACTATTATTTATAGTATTTTTCATCATTATAACACTTTGTGGAGCAATTCTAATGCATTTTCTCTCTTAATATGCAAGATTTACTTGGAGATGGAGATTGCCGGCAGCTGGAATTCTAGACCTAAAAAAGCTATGTTAGAGATACCTATTCTGCACACCTCCAAATGAGCTGAAATTTCACGGAGATTTATTTTGGAATAAATAAAAATTATTGGAGAAACCAAGTACTAGAGGGGGCCACCCAGGTGCCCACAAGGCACCAGGGCGCGCCCACCCCCAGGGCGCACCCTAGTGGCTTGTGGGGACCCTGGCCAGCCTCTGGCGCCCATCTTCTGGTATATAAGCCCATTTGCCCTAGAAAAAATAAGGAGAGGACTTTTGGGACGGAGCACCGCCGTCTCGAGGTGGAACTTGGGCAGGAGCACTTTTGCTCTCCAGCGAAGCGATTTCGCCGAGGATACTTCCCTCCGGGAGGGGGAAATCGAAGCCATCGTCATCACCAACAACCCTATCATCATGGGAGGATCAATATAGATCAACCTCTTCACCAGCACCATCTCATCTCAAACCCTAGTTTCTCTCTTGTATTCAATCTTTGTCTCAAAACCTCAGATTGGTACCTGTGGGTGACTAGTAGTGTTGATTACATCTTGTAGTTGATGCTAGTTGGTTTATTTGGTGGAAGATTATATGTTTAGACCCATTATGCTATTTAATACCCATATGATGTTGAGCATTAATATGATTTTTGAGTAGTTGCTTTTGTTCTTGAGGACATGGGAGAAGTCTTGTCATAAGTAATCGTGTGAATTTGGTATTCATTCGATATTTTGATGATGTGTATGTTGTGATTCCCTTAGTGGTGTTATGTGAATGTCGACTACATGACACTTCACCATATTTGGGCCTAAGGGAATGCATTGTGGAGTAGTAATTAGATGATGGGCTGCTAGAGTGACAAAAGCTTAAACTCTAGTTTATGTGTTATTTCGTAAGGGACTTATTCGGATCCATATGTTTAATGCTATGGTTAGATTTATCTTAATTCTTCTTTCGTAGTTGTGGATGCTTGCGAGAGAGGTTAATCATAAGTGGGAAGCTTGTTCAAGTAAGAACAGCACCCAAGCACCAGTCCACCCACATATAAAATTATCAAAGTAGCGAACGTGAATCAAACAAACATGATGAATGTGACTAGATGAAATTCCCGTGTGTCCTCAAGAACGCTTTACTTATTATAAGAGACCGTTTCGGCCTGCCCTTTGCAATAAAAAGGATTGGGATACCTTGCTGCACCTATTGCTACTATTGCTACTTGTTGCTTGTTACAAATTACCTTGCTATCAAACTATCTGTTACCGACAATTTCAGTGCTTGCACACATTACCTTGTTGAAAACCGCTTGTCATTTCCTTCTGCTCCTCGTTGGGTTCGACACTCTTACTTATCGGAAGGATTATGATTGATCCCCTATACTTGTGGGTCATCAGACTCTAATTTGCATGATTTGAATGGAACTAACCCGGACTCACGCAGTTTTCAGCAGAATTGCCATGGCATTGTTTTTGTGCAGAAATAAAAGTTCTCGGATGGAGCTAAAAATTTACGGAGAATTATTCCAGAATTAATAAAAAATACGGGTGAAGAGAAATACCAGAGGGGGGCCACCAGGGCGCCACAAGCCCAGGGGCGCGCCACCCAACCCAGGGCGCGCCCTGCAGGCTTGTGGGCCACTAGCAACTCCCGCAACCCTATCTCCGACTCCATAAGTACCTATTCGTCCAGAAAAAATCAGGGAGAAGGAATCATCGTGTTTCACGATACGGAGCCACCGCCACCTCCTGTTCTTCATCGAGAGTTCAGATCTGGAGTCCATTCTGGGCTTCGGAGAGGGGGATTCGTCGCCATCGTTATCACTAACCCTTCCTCATCACCAATTTCATGATGCTCACCATTGGGTGTGAGTAATTCCTTTGTAGGCTTGCTAGACGGTGATGGGTTGGATGAGATTTATCATGTAATCGAGTTAGTTTTGTTAGGGCTTGATCCCTAGTATCTACTATGTTCTGTGATTGATGTTGCTATGACTTTGCTATGCTTAATGCTTGTCACTAGGGCTCGAGTGCCATGATTTAAGATCTGAACCCTTTATGTTTTCATAAATATATTTGTGTTATTGATCCTACCATGCAAGTTATATGCACCTATTACGTGTTATGATCCGCATACCCCAAGATGACAATAATTGGGATTCTTTCCGGTGATTACCGTAATTTGAGGAGTTCATGTATTCACTATGTGTTAATGCTTTGTTCCGGTTCTCTATTAAAAGGAGGCCTTAATATACCTTAGTTTCCTTATGGACCCTGTTGCCACGGGAGGGTAGGACAAAACATGTCATGCAAGTTCTTTTCCATAAGCATGTATGACTATTTACGGAATACATGCCTACATTACATTGATGAATTGGAGCCAGTTCTGTGTCGCCTTAGGTTATAACTATTACATGATGAATGTCATCCAACATAATCATCCATCACCGATCCAATGCCTACGAGATTTTCACATATTGATCTTTGCTAAGTTACTACGGTTGTTGCTGCTGTCACAATTGCTACCAAACTACTACTGATACCGTTACTGCTACTATTGCTATTGCTACTACTGCTATCGAATTATCATGTTACTGTGCTACTGATCACTTTGCTGCAGATATTTAGTTCTCTAGGTGTGGTTGAATTGACAACTCAACTGCTAATACTTGCAAATATTCTTTGGCTCCCCTTGTGTCGAATCAATAAATTTGGTTTGAATACTCTACCCTCGAAAATGGTTGCGATCCCCTATACTTGTGGGTTATCACGCCATATATTGGATCATCACCATGCGGGCATTTCAGAGGACAAAATTGCTTTACTATGGAAGATTCCTTGAGTCCCGCCTTTTTATTTCATTTATGATAAAGTAACCATTTGTTGCATTTGTGAGGACAATGATCATTTGGCTATTAATTGCCCGGCTCCCTACTGCCTTGTTTGCTCTGATCGTCCTTGCACCTGTCAAATACAGTTATTAGAGGCCATTTTGAGGGACCCAGTCAGCCCACTTGATCATCAAGTCTCCTTGTCTTGTCTTTCCTGTGGATCTTCGGGCCATTACTACTTTGAATGCCCAACCCATTCTAAGTGTCGCTCTTGTGGATATTTGGGCCACCTGAAATCTTCATGCAGGTCTCCTGCTACGTCTGACATGGAAGCCCAAGATCTCAGGAATATCTTCCATTCCGGAAAGAAACTCAATATTAGATAATGAAAATACAGCTTCGGTTTGGAAGGAAAAAGTACATGCCGATTTTGAAAATCGGGACCTGCCAATTCAAAAAAATCCGACCTTCAGTGATCGCATTACCTCTCGTTGGTACATCGAAAGAGTAACTTGTGTTGCCACAATTCAGCCAAATCAGGGATTCAAAGCCAACAACTCATTGACAATCCTAATAATGACGTACATGGCAACCAGACCAGGAAGGTCATCCGATGCGCATCCTGTGGTCTCCAGGGGCACGTGGAGGCATCTTTCCTTAGGTTGACTCATTCCAATCAAGGAGTCTGGGTGCCCAAGTCTCAGTCAGGGGCTGCCGATACGGCTTCCTCCTTGCACTCTAAGCTCTCCCCTGCTCCACCACCATACACTGTAGCAATGGCGAATTTCCCCCTCAAAATCGTCCCCTACCTCCCGCACGGCATGACGATCAAGCTGGGACCTGCGGACAGGAAGGTGCGGGATGACATGGTGGTCAACTCGATCCCGCCTCTTCGTCACAACTTCCTCGCCATTCCCGAGGTGAATCGGTTCATCCCCTTCCACCGCAAAGCTGAACTGCGACAGATCATTGAAGGTTTGCTGCATGAATCCCTGTTTTTTTTAACCTAAAGTGGATGATCACCCTCTTGGCATTGGAATATTTGGATTTGTGGATTCTGCTATTAGAGATGCGGTAGTGGGAACAACTTTAGAGCTTGATGAAAATGAAATAGAAGAACTTTAGAGTTTGTGAACATGCGCCTTACCACCTATAGTCCAAAGGTCTGGTTGCTCTATGTGGGATTCCCATATGATTACCAAACTTAGCACTACATTCATAAATCTGCGGATAAATTTGGTAGTCTTGTCGACTGGAATAACCCAAGAGGGGATAGGAAGTTTGTTCTTATTAAAGCTCGAGCAATTCACTTACGTCTTGTGCCAAAGAGTTTTGTTAGGAGGTAGTTGGGTGGACCTCACCATTGTTGGACTATGGCTGTAACGATGCTCCGCAGTAGCGATGGGAACACTTAGCTACCGGAAGTTCCGCCGGCGGGAGAGGATCCACCACCAGTAGATGGCATCACACACCCTCTGCATGGAGAGGGCCTCACTGCTGAACAACTTTATCAACAACAGTTGCACAACTGGATGGCTCAGAATAATGATCAGAACATTAATGAGGATAATGTAGTGGTTGATTAGGGAAACGATGTTGAATTTCACCCTGAATGGGGTGTGTGGCCTCCCCCACCCCTTCTCAAGCACCACCGGCTCTTTACAATTTTCAAGAGTGGCTGGCTGGAGAAGGTCTACGGGTACAACATGGTATTGTGCCTCCCAAAAATCTTCAAGATAGCCCTGCCACTACTTGGAATGAATCTATCTCGGTCGAGGGCAGCTCTGATTCTAGTGCTACTATTTTTGATTCTTATGTACTGGTACCACTTTCTCTCATGAATCAGTTTTGGCCACAGGAGGGTTCTAGCTCTGCAGTTATAATTCATTCCAGCCTAGCACTTACTGCTCAACAACCTGACACGCTGGAAATCTCTCTCACTATTTTTTATTCTGGACTGCATGTGGACATGGCCTCTAATGGTAATTTCACTCCTGCTATGATTCTGATGGACTGCATTCCTATGTTTAGGTTTAGCACCTACCTCAGAGCTGTTGTGATGCCGATCATTGCATCCTATGGTCCTTGGAGCTCCAATTATGGATTTAGGCATGACATTGTTGCATTCAACTTCACACTTACTCAAACTGATGGGCTTCTGACAGTTATCTGATAACCCACAAGTATAGGGGATCGCAACAGTTTTCGAGGGTAGAGTATTCAACCCAAATTTATTGATTCGACACAAAGGGAGCCAAACAATATTTGAGAGTATTAGCAACTGAGTTGTCAATTCAATCACACATCGAGATTAATTATCTGCAGCAAAGTGATCAGTAGCACAGTAATATGATAGTTTTGATAGTAGTAGCAGCAGCATTAACGGTAATAGTGATCACAGTAGTTTCGTAGCAAGTGCAATAGTAACAGCAGCAGTAGTAACTTAGCAAGATCAATATGTAGGAAAATCGTAGGCATTGGATCGGTATTTGTTGGATGATATTCATCATGTGACAGTCATAACCTAGGGCGATACGGCACTAGCTCCAGTTCATAAATATAATGTAGGCATGTATTCTGTAAATAGTCATACGTGCTTATGGAAAGAACTTGCATGACATCTTTTGTCCTACCCTCCCGTGGCAGCGGGGTCCATATTGGAAACTAAGGGATATTAAGGCCTCCTTTTAATAGAGAACCGGAACAAAGCATTAACACACGGTGAATACATGAACTCCTCAAACTACGGTCATCACCGGGAGTGGTCCCGACTTTTGTCACTCCGGGGTTGCCGGATCATAACACGTAGTAGGTGACTATAACTTGCAAGATCGGATCTAGAACATGGATATAATGGTGATAACATAAACGGTTCAGATCTGAAATCATGGCACCCGGGCCCAAAGTGA
Source organism: Thinopyrum elongatum (assembly GCA_011799875.1). Classification (NCBI taxonomy): domain Eukaryota; kingdom Viridiplantae; phylum Streptophyta; class Magnoliopsida; order Poales; family Poaceae; genus Thinopyrum; species Thinopyrum elongatum. Next base: position 408,031,175 of record CM022299.1, read on the forward strand.
CAAGCATTAAGCATGGCAAAGTCATAGCAACATCAATCTCATAACATAATGGATACTAGGGATCAAGCCCTAACAAAACTGACTCGATTACATGATGAATCTCATCAAACTCCTCACCGACCAGCGAGCCTACGAAGGAATTACTCACTCCCGGTGGGGAGCATCATGGAATTGGCGATGGAGAAGGGTTGGTGATGACGAAGATCGAAGATCCCCCTCTCCGGAGCCCCAAACGGACTCCAGATCTGGCCTCCCGATGAAGAACAGGAGGTGGCAGCGGCTCCGTCTCGCGGAACGCGATAATTCTTTCTCCCTGATTTTTTTCTGAAAAAATAGGATTTTATAGTGTCGGTTTCAGGGTCTGCGGGGCCACCAGGTGGGGACAACCCACCTGGGCGCGCCTGGAGGGGGTGGTTCTTGGCTCCAGAAATTCTCTTTTATTGTATAAAAATTCCTCGCAAAGTTTCGTTCCATTCCGAGAACTTTTATTTCTGCACAAAAACAACACCATGGTAGTTCTGCTGAAAACAGCATCAGTCCGGGTTAGTTTCATTCAAATCATGCAAATTAGAGTCCAAAACAAGAGGAAAAGCGTTAGGAAAAGTAGATACGATGGAGACGTATCAACTCCCCCAAGCTTAAACCTTTGCTTGTCCTCAAGCAATTCAGTTGATAAATTGAAAGTGAAAAAGAAAAACTTTTACGAACTATTTTGCTCTTGTTTGCATAAATAAGCTTAAGTAGCACCCTAGTTTTCAGCAAAGATTATAACTAACCATGTTGACAATAACTCTTAAAAATTATATTAATTCATAACAATGACATAATCAGCTAGCGAGCAATAATAAGATATCTCGAACAACAACACGTTTTTAAAACAACCATGATATAATATGACAATAGTGGTATCTCGCTAGCCCTTTCTAAGACCGCAAAACATAAATGCAGAGCACCTCCAAAGTCCGAGCAGCGACTAAACATTGTAATTCATGGTAGAAAAGATCCAGTCATGATGCACCCAACATTAGCTACACACAATGCATAAGCATGACAGTAGTGCTCTCAGGTTCTGGCGCTTATTTGAGAAGGTGATGACACAACATAAAAGTAAATAGATAGTCCCTTCGCAAAGGGAAGCAGTGATTTGCAGAGGTGCTAGAGCTCAAGTTTTAAAAACAGAGGTAAATGAAATTTTGAGAGATGCACCCTTCTCGTTTATTTCGCGACCATCAGTTATCAATATCTTCCATGCTAAACACATTAGTGGCGGTTCCCAAGCGATAAAAGTAAAGGTTTACTCCCCCTCCACCAACATTCACACTCCACGGCTTGTCCGAAACAATGGGTGCCGTCCATACCAACAACAGTCCCGGGGGAGTTTTGTTTAATTATTTGCATTTTGAGTTCGGGACTGGGAATCCCTATTACCGCCCCTCTCGTGCAAGGACGAGCGAATAAACACTCATCATGAGAATAACCCGCTTAGCATGGAAGATACCAACTACCTCCTGTCGCTCTATGAACAATCCAGGCACACAAAAAGGATATTTATTTGAAGTTTTTAGAGGTGGCACATGCAAATTTACTTAGGACGGCAGGGTAATACCGCATATAGGTAGGTATGGTGGACTCATCTGGAATAACTTGGGTTCAAGGTTTTTGATGTACAAGCAGAATTCCCACTTAGTACAGGCGAAGGCTAGCAAATAGGTTGAGAAGCAGCCAGCTAGAGAGCAACAACGGTCATGAACATGCATTATGCATAAGTAACATTGGATACTAGCATGAGTAGGATATGAACACCATGAACATAAATATCATAGAGGCGATGTTGGTTTTGATTCAACTACATGCATGAACATGTGCCAAGTCAAGCCACTCGAACATTCAGAGGAGGATACCATATCATCATACTACATCACAATCATTTTAACGCAATGTTGACATCCAAGATAAATCATTATCCACTCCAAGCTACTTATGCATGGCATGAGAAACTATAATCTCTAATTGTCATTGCAAACATGTTTGATCATAATAGGCTGAATCATGGATACTAGGTTAAACATATTTATAAAAATAGAACAAGTCGAGTTCATACCCGTTTCTCTCTGCCACGGCCAGTTCATCAAATATCGTCATTATTGCCTTTCACTTGCACGACCGAATGATTTGAAAATAATAATAGTGCAAGAGTGCCGTGGACTAAGCTGGAATCTGCAAACATTTTATTCAAAAGGAGAAGACAAGGTAAATTGGGCTCTTTGTTAGATTAACAATAATGCATATGAGAGCCACTCAACATTTTCATCGTGGTCTTCTCCTTGGTATGACTCAATAAAAGAAAAGAAGTTCAGAGAAACACACAGAAATATTTTTGGATTTTTGGGTTTTCTGAAGGAAAGCAAATAAAAGGGGAAAAACAAAAATGAGAAAACTATTTACACGGGAAAGCTCCCAACAAGCAAAAGGAAATCTTTTTGGGTTTTTCTTTTTAGTGCTACAAGAATTTAAACTAGGAAGAAAAATAAAAAAGAAGCGAGAAATATTTTTTGGATTTTCTCAGAGTTTTTCAAACACACAAGAAGAAAGCGAGAAAATAAATTAAGCATGGATAATACAATGAAAAAGTGTGGACACCGACAACTGGAATGAAATGTGTGAACATAAATGTAATGTCGGTGGGAATACGTACTCCCCCAAGCTTAGGCTTTTGGCCTAGCTTGGTAATCAGTCAGTAGCCTGCATAGTAGTCGGGGTGATAGCTCACGGAGGCTCTCGGTGCGGATGCCTTAGCCTGCCGTGCAGCCACAACTGCCGCGTTATGAGCTCGAGCCTCGCTCTCCAGAACAAAATATCTTCCCTTACTGTGAGCATCAAAGAGAGCAGACGCAGGCAAATACGTGTGTACAAAGGATATGGTAAATGGATTTTCATATAGTTTAAATGACACCATAGACTCACGGGGATGGAATTTAAATCCTTTGACAAATGATTCAGTGAGAGTGTGGTGTTGGTTGCACTTATCTGAAATGTAGGGACCGAGATCGGCATTGTGAACATATTGCTCAAATTCCTCCTTAATGCCCACACTCACCATATAATTATCGCATGGCCATAAGCATGTTTTGGTGGCGGCATCTCGTATAGCACTTTCACTTGGCTCAACATAAGACCAACGAGCGGAGCTACTACTAGAAGATGCCTCCGAGGACCTCTGCCTCGAAGAACTCCTTCCAAGGAAGTTCATAATATTCGCGTACAATTTTCTGAAAAAATTTGTGTCACAAATTTTCGTCAACAAAACTTTGTAAGATTGAAAATAACTATTCATAGAGATGCATAGAGGCCATAACAAGCATTCAAACTACTTAGAACTCTAAGAATTCAACATGCAAGCACATCTACAGCAGCAGCAAGAGTAGCTAATTATTCAAAATATAAACCACTAAAGCAAAAACTAATTGGACTAACGAAGGAGTCACATACCAAACAACAATCCCCCGAAACAGTTTCGGAAACGGAGCTTCGAGCAAAGAGATCGAAATCCGCGGGTTTGAGAGCAAGAACACGAGAGAGAGAGCAAAGGTGATTTTTTTGAAGGTAGGTGGTGATGTGGGATGAAGAGATAAGTGAGGGGGCCCACGTGGGGACCACAACCCACCAGGGCGTGCCTGGGGGTCCTGGCGCACCCAGGTGGGTTGTGCCCACCTGGTGCACCTCCCTCTGATATTATTTGCACCAAAAATTCTTAAATATTCAGAAAAAAATCATATTAAATTTTCAGAGCATTCTGAGAACTTTTATTTTTGGATCATTTTTTATTGCACGGAAAACTCAGAAAACAGGCAGAGCATTTTATTTTATTTTATTTAACTAATAAAAACAGAAAACAAAAGGTTGGGACAGAAGGTAGTGCTCACTAAATTCATTAACTGCATACCTCTCAAAAATGATCCATTAATAAGGTTGATCAAGTCTTATTAACAACCACTTTCGATTAGCATGAAACCGAAGAACTTTCATAAATCACTAAGTTACCTCAACGGGGATATGAATTTCCCCAACAATAAGCATTTCATATTTCTTTTTAACAGTAGATAGAGGGAGTTGGAAACTTCCAATAGTGATTGTCGGAGATTTTTCAATAACATTAATACCATTCACTTGGAATTGTTTCTTCGGAAAGTGCACCGTATGCTCATTACCATTGATATGAAAAGTGACCTTGCTTTTATTGCAATCAATAACAGCCCCTGCAGTATTCAAAAAGGGTCTACCAAGGATAATCGACATGTTGTTGTCCTCGGGCATCTCAAGTATAACAAAGTCAGTCAAAATAGTAACATTAGCAACAACAACGGGCACATCCTCACAAATACCGATAGGTATGCAGTTGATTTGTCAGCCATTTGCAAAGATATTTCAGTAGGTGTGAGTTTATTCAAGTCAAGTCTTTTATATAAAGAGAAAGGCATAACACTAACACCAGCTCCTAAATCACACAAAGCAGTTTTCACATAATTTCTTTTGATGGAGCAAGGTATAGTTGGTATTCCCGGATCTCCAAGTTTTTTAGGTACTCCATCTTTAAAGGTATAATTAGCAAGCATAGTGGAGATTTCAGCTTCTGGTATTTTTCTCTTATTGGTGATGATGTCTTTCATGTACTTTGCATAAGGAGGCATTTTTAAGATATCAGTCAAGCGAGTACGCAAAAAGACTGGCCTAATCATTTCAGCAAAGCGTTCAAATTCTTCATCATCTTTATTTTTAGTTGACTTAGGTGGAAAGGTCATAGGTTTTTGAACCCATGGTTCTCTTTCCTTTCCATGTTTTTTGGCAACAAAGTCTCTTTTATCATATCTTTTATTCTTAGGTTGTGGTTTATCAAGATCAACTGCTGGTTCTATCTCAACATCATTGTCTGGTTCTTTATTATTTGTTCGAGTTTCTTCATGAACCTCATCATTATCTTTTTCATTATCAGAAGGTGAGTGTTCACTACCAGATTGAGTTTCAGCATCAGAGATAGAAACTTCATTATCATTATCAGGAGGTTTTTCTACTTCAGGTTCACTAGAGGCATGCAAAGTCCTATCATTTTTCTTCTTCTTTTTCTTTTTAGAAGGACTACGTGCATCTGTGTCATCTCTTTGAGAGTCTTGTCAATTCTTTTTGGGTGTCCCTCAGGATAAAGTGGCTCCTGAGTCATCCTACCTCCTCTAGTCATTACTCTAACAGCATGATCATTGATATTATTATTCATTCATCTAACAATTCTCTTTGAGATTTAACAACTTGTTCTAACTGAGTTTGAACCATAGAATCATGCTTCCCTACACCTCTAACATCATTTGAGATTCTAAATAACAAGTCACTCAAGCGAGCAATCATATCAGAATTATATTTCAACTGTTTCATAACATTTGCATTGAAGTGATCTTCCTTTCTAATGTAGTTTTCAAACTCATAAAGGCATTGGCTAGGGTGCATATTGTGAGGATTATCATTATCATTGAATTTCATTAGAGAATTTACCTCTACCACCTTAGATGGTGGTGGTGTATCAAGCCCATGTATTTCTTCAATAGGAGGTAAATTTTTGACATCCTTGGCTTTAATACCTTTTTCCTTCATAGATTTCTTTGCCTCTTGCATATCTTCAGGACTGAGATATAAAATACCCCTCTTCTTCGGAGTGGGTTTAAGCGGTGGTTCAGGAAGAGTCCAATCATCATAGTTTTTCAATATGTTATTCAATAGTTCTTCAGCTTGCCCAATAGTTCGTTCCCTGAAAACACAACCAGCACAACTATCTAGGAAATCCCTAGAAGCTTCGGTTAGTCCATTATAGAAGATATCAAGTATTTCATTTTTCTTAAGAGGATGATCAGGCAAAGCATTAAGCAAATGGAGAAGCCTCCCCCAAGCTTGTGGGAGACTCTCTTCTTCAATTTGCACAAAGTTAAATATTTCCTGCAAGGCAGCTTGTTTCTTATGAGAAGGGAAATATTTTTCAAAGAAGTAATAAATCATGTCCTGGGGACTACGCACACAACCAGGAGCAAGAGTATTGTACCAGGCTTTAGCATCACCCTTTAATGACAACGGAAATAATTTGAGAATATAGTAATAGCGAATTTTCTCACCATGAGCAAAAAGGGTGGCTATGTCATTCAACTTAGTAAGATGTGCCACTACAGTTTCAGTTTCATAACCATGGAAAGGATCAGATTCAACCAAAGAAATTAACTCTGGGTCGACAGAGAATTCATAATCCTTATCATCAATAAAGATAGGTGAAGTAGCAAACTTAGGATCACATTTCATTCTAGCATTCAAAGATCTTTCTTTATACTTGCTTAATAATTTGTCTAGATCATCTCTATCTTTGCAAGCAAGAATATCTCTAGTTGCCTCCTCACCCACAACATAACCTTCTGGTACCTTAGGCAATTCATATCTAGGAGGGCTAGTTCTAATAGGTGTTTTAAGATTTTCAATTTCAAGCTCATCATCAGTTTCAACAATATCATGTTGTCTTACTCTAGCAATTTGTTCATCAAGAAATTCACCTAGTGGCACATCATCATCAAGCAAGGTACTAGCATCATCATAAGCATCATTCATAGCAGAAGTAGCATCATCAATAACTTGCGACATATCAGGATTAATAGCATGTGGTGGTGTTGCAAGTTTACTTATAACAGAAGGTTAATCTAAAGCGGAGCTGGATGGTAGTTCCTTACCTCCCCACGTCTTAGAGGGAAAAATCTTAGTCTTAGCATCCTTCAGATTCTTCATAGTGATAATTTGATAATAATCCCAAGTGACTCAACAAATATAGATATGCTCCCCGGCAACGGCGCCAGAAAAAGGTCTTGATAACCCACACGTATAGGCGATCGCAACAGTTTTCGAGGGTAGAGTATTCAACCCAAATTTATTGATTCGACACAAGGGGAGCCAAAGAATATTTGAGAGTATTAGCAACTGAGTTGTCAATTCAATCACACCTAGAGATTAATTATCTGCAGCAAAGTGATCAGTAGCACAGTAATATGATAGTTTTGATAGTAGTAGCAACAGCAGTAACGGTAACAGTGATAGCAGTAGTTTCGTAGCAAGTGCAATATTAACAGCAGCAGTAGTAACTTAGCAAGATCAATATGTAGGAAAATCGTAGGCATTGGACCGGTAATTTGTTGGATGATATTCATCATGTGACAGTCATAACCTAGGGCGATACGGCACTTGCTCCAGTTCATAAATATAATGTAGGCATGTATTCCGTAAATAGTCATACGTGCTTATGGAAAGAACTTGAATGACATCTTTTGTCCTACCCTCCCGTGGCAGCGGGGTCCATATTGGAAACTAAGGGATATTAAGGCCTCCTTTTAATAGAGAACAGGAACAAAGCATTAACACATGGTGAATACATGAACTCCTCAAACTACGGTCATCACTGGGAGTGGTCCCGACTATTGTCACTCCGGGGTTGCCGGATCATAACACGTAGTAGGTGACTATAACTTGCAAGATCGGATCTAGAACATGGATATAATGATGATAACATAAACGGTTCAGATATGAAATCATGGCCCCCGGGCCCAAAGTGACAAGCATTAAGCATGGCAAAGTCATAACAACATCAATCTCAGAACATAATGGATACTAGGGATCAAGCCCTAACAAAACTAACTCGATTACATGATGAATCTCATCCAACTCCTCACCGACCAGCGAGCCTACGAAGGAATTACTCACTCCCGGTGGGGAGCATCATGGAATTGACGATGGAGAAGCGTTGGTGATGACGAAGATCGAAGATCCCCCTCTCCGGAGCCCCAAACGGACTCCAGATCTGGCCTCCCGATGAAGAACAGGAGGTGGCAGCGGCTCCGTCTCGTGGAACGCGATAATTCTTTCTCCCTGATTATTTTCTGGAAAAATAGGATTTTATAGCGCCGGTTTCAGGGTCTGCGGGGCCACCAGGTGGGGACAACCCACCTAGGCACGCCTGGAGGGGGTGGTTCTTGGCTCCAGAAATTCTCTTTTATTGTATAAAAATTCCTCTCAAAGTTTCGTTCCATTCCGAGAACTTTTATTTCTGCACAAAAACAACACCATGGTAGTTCTGCTGAAAACAGCGTCAGTCTGGGTTAGTTTCATTCAAATCATGCAAATTAGAGTCCAACACAAGAGGAAAAGCATTAGCAAAAGTAGATACGACGGAGACGTATCATTATCTCAGCTTCCAAAACCATCACTAACACTATTGCTTCTTTTGTGACCATTGAGGAAATCTTTCAAGCTAGCAATTGGGAATTATGCCCGACTGAACATCAAACTGAATCTGATGAAGGTAGTGCACTGCAACTGCAAATCTCCGAAGCTCATAATATTGAACCTACTGTACCACATGTTTCTCAGCTGCAACAATTGGTACCCGGCTCAGCAATCACAAGTGCTTCTGGTCCGGTCGGCCAGCTTCCTACTCCCATCCCCATAGCTACTATAACTTCTTTGGGCCGCAAAGGAAAGGCAGTGGCACCTGAGAGTTCCGTCACTCTTCGGAGGAGCTCACGAGCCAACAAGTATGATGGTTTCCATATCCCTCCCGTAACTGATAGCAAGACGAAGATCTCCAGAGTTAAACCTAGGGTTGTACCTTCTGCTCTCAAGATCATCGAATTGCTGATGAATAGGTTCCACCACCTACACCCATTCCGATGATCAAGCAAATTGGCACTACTATGTGTGCTATCCCGGCGACAGATCTCACTAAAGAAGCTCTCCTGGCCCCACGGGAGGAGGAACCTGCTTCCTCAACTTAATTATCTTTCTATCTCCTTTTAATGCCTCTTTTGGTGAATTGGAACGTTGTATGTTGGAATGTTTTTAAACTCAGGTGATAAACAATTAGCCCTCTTGAATGCTATCACTTCTAGTGGTTGTGCGGTCGTTTGTGTGTAGGAAACTAAAAAGACCTCTTTTGATTTACCCTTTATTAAGTCGTGCTGTCCTCACCAGTTTGATCAATTTGCTTATGTACCATCTAACGGGGCTTCTGGTGGCATTTGTGGATGTGATTTTCTCTGAAGACTTCGTCTTAGTCACATGATTTCGTTCCACACAATCAGCACAATTTTGTATGCTTGTTAATGTATATGGGTCGTGGCAAGCGTGACAATTTCATTAACTGGTTATTTGCTCTGGACATCCCTTTCAATGAAGATTGGCTCCTAGTTGGCGACTTTAACTTTCTCTGAGCACCTGAGAACCGTAATAAACCAGGAGGAAGCATTGCTGACATGATCACATTCAATGATTTTATAAGAGCTCAGAGCATAATTGAATTACCAATTAATGGAAGAACCTACACATGGAGCAATATGCAACAAGACCCCTTTTGGAACAGCTGGACTCGTTTTTCACGAGTAACAATTGGACTACTTCATACCCCAAAACTTTGGCAAAACCTCTAGGTAAACCTGTGTCCGATCACACACCTTGCATGGTGAACATTGAAATTGATATCCCCAGATCTAAACTTTTTCGTTCTGAGTCATATTGGGTGCAGCATCCTGGTTTCATGGAGGTAGTTGCTGCCTCGTGGGCAAAACAAGACAAGTCAACCAACCCTGCCATGACACCCTGTAGAAAACTGAAAAATCTACGCAGAGATCTTTAACATTGGAGCAAAGGAATATCCAAACTCAGTATGGCGATTGAGAATTCTAATAGAACCCTAAATGAGATTAATGAGCTGGAGAACAAAAGACCCCAATCTACACTAGAAATCAACTTCAGAAAAATCTTAAAAGTTTATATCCTAAGACTGCTGAAATATCAACAACTCTTCTGGAAAAACATTGCACCATTCAATGGGTCCAATTTGGTGATGAAAATTTGAATTTTTTCCAAGCAATGGCATCAGAAAGATATAGGAGGAATAATATTGCCTCCTTAACCACTGGTGATGGGGTGTCTATTGAGGATCACAATGGGAAAGAATCCATCATTTTTCAAACTTTCAAGGAAAGAATGTGCTCCTCAACACCATACAATATGAAATTTGATCTCTCAAGAATAACCAAAAGATGTGAGGGGCTGGATGAGCTTATTGTTCCTTTCTCTAATGAAGAAATATATAAAGTGATCATAGAGGTGCCGGCGGATAGAGCTCCTGGTTCGGATGGATTTACTGGGGTCTTTTTAAAGAGATCTTGGTCTATCATTAAGGAAGACTTCTACAAGCTGTGTAATTAATTCTATGAGGGCAACCTTAACCTTGAAAGAATCAATGATGGCTTCATTACCCTAATCCAAAAAATCAGATCACGTGCAACGGTCAATGATTATAGGCCAATTACACTACTCAATTGCTGCCTAAAAGTCATCACTAAGATTCTAGCCAACCGTATGCAAAAGATAATTTTGAAGATAATCCACCGCAACCAATATGGCTTTCTTAAAGGGAGGTCCATTCAAGATTTCCTTGCGTGGGCATATATATATATATATATATCAATGTCAATCATCCAAGAGGCAAATTGTGCTTTTGAAACTTGACTTTGGCAAGGCATTCAACACTATCGAGCATGAGGCCATGATTGATATAATGAAGAACATGGGCTTTAATAACAAATGACTAGATTGGATAATATGCATTTTCTCCTCAGGAAAATCCTCGGTCCTTTGAAATAGAACTCTTAGACGTCAATTTCATTGCAAGTGTGGAGTACGGCAAGGTGACCCCCTATCTCCTCTCACTTTTTGTCCTTGTGGTTGATCTCCTTCAAGCGGCCATCAATGATGCGTTTGCACACAACCAAATTCAACTACCATTCCTTTGCCCCAATCAAGCAGAGTATCCAGTTATCCAATACACAGACGACACTTTTATGGTTCTCCCAGCATGTCCCCGACAGGCTGTCGTCATCAAGAATATTCTGACAGATTATGCTACTTCTATCGGTTTGAAACTAAACTTCCATACATCAACACTTATACTGACCAACTGTGCCAATGACAAGTGTGTGGAGCTGGCCAACATCTTTGGTTCTGTTGTGGGAAAAATGCCATTTACATACTTGGGACTCCCACTTGGAACCACAAGACCACAGTTCAAGAACTCATGCCACTGGTTTGCATAGTGGAAAGAAGACTCTCGACCACACTCAACATGATCTCATATGGTGGAAAACTATCCTTGCTCAACTCAATGATCACCTCTATGACAATTTTTGCCCATTGCATACTTAGGCACCCAGCCAAAATCTTTGAATTACTAGACAAGATACGCAGGAAATGTCTATGGACTAAGAAAACTGAACAAGGAGATAAATGCAACTCGTTGGCATCATGGTGATGGAAATATGCCCTAGAGGCAATAATAAAATGGTTACTATTATATTTCCTTAATCATGATAAGGGTTTATTATTCATGCTAGAATTGTATTGACCGAAAACTTAAATAAATGTGTGGATACATAAACAAATACTGTGTCCCTAGTAAGCCTCTACTAGACTAGCTCGTTGATCAAAAGATGGTTCAGGTTTCCTAACCATAGACATGAGTTGTCATTTGATAACGGGATCACATCATTAGGAGAATGATGTGATGGACAAGACCCATCCGTTAGCTTAGCATATGATCGTTCAGATTATTGCTACTGCTTTCTTAATGTCAAATACATATTCCTTCTACCATGAGATCATGCAAATCCCAGATACTGGAGGAATACCTTGTGTGCTATCAAACGTCACAACATAACTGGGTGATCATAAAGATGCTCTACAGGTATCTCCGAAGGTGTCTGTTGAGTTGGCGTGAATCAAGATTGGGATTTGTCACTCCGTATGACGGAGAGGTATCTCTGGGCCCTCTCAGTAATACACATCACAAGAAGCTTGCAAGCAAAGTGACTAAGTAGTTAGTTGCAAGATGATGTATTACGGAACGAGTAAAGAGACTTGCCGATAACGAGATTGAACTAGGTATGGAGATACCGACGATCGAATCTCGGGCAAGTAACATACCGACAGACAAAGGAACTACGTATGTTGTCATAAAGGTTCGACCGATAAAGATCTTCATAGAATATGTAGGAACCAATATGGGCATCCAGGTCCCGCTATTGGTTATTGACCGGAGAAGCGTCTCGGTCATGTCTACATCATTCTCGAACCCGTAGGGTCCGCACGCTTAACGTTCGTTGACGATATAGTATTATATGAGTTATGTGAGTTGGTGACCGAATGTTGTTCGGAGTCCCGGATGAGATCACGGACATGACGAGGAGCTCCGTAATGGTCCGGAGGTAAAGATTGATATATAGGGCGATGCTATTTGGTCTCCGGAAAGATTTCAGAATGCACCGGTGTTTTATCGGAGTGCCGGAAGGGGTTCCAGGAGGCCACCGGCACTTGGTGGGCCTCATGGGCCAAAGAGGGGAGGCGCACCAGCCCACTAAGGGGCTGGGCGTGCTCCACCTCCCTTGCCCATTCCCCAAGAAGGAAAGGGGGCGCCTAGGCAAGGCAGCCGCCGGCCCCCCTCCTGCCTTCTCCTCTGTGCCCAAATAAGGAAAGGGGGGAGGCGCCTAGGACCGGAGGCCAGGGCTGGCCGCCGGCCCCTTTGGGGCTGCCCTAGGGCTGCCTCCTCCTCCCCCCACCTATATATATGAGAGGAGGGAGAGGGGCAACAACACACCACGATCCCCAAGCCGTGTGCGGTGCCCCTCTCCCTCTAGTTCGTCCTCGGTCATAAATTTCGTAGTGCTCGGCGAAGCACTGCGGAGATAGTTGCACCACCACCGTCACCATGTCGTTGTGCTGCCGGAACTCATCTACTACTTCGCCCGTCTTGCTGGATCAAGAACGCGAGGACGTCATCGAGTTGAACGTGTGCTGAACACGGAGGTGTCGTACGTTCGGTACTTGATCGGGCGGATCATGAAGGTGTACGACAACATCAAATGCGTTGATAAACGCTTCCGCTTAACGGTCTACGAGGGTACGTAGACACACTCTCCCCTCTCGTAGCTATGCATCTCCATGGATAGATCTTGCGTGTGCGTAGAATTTTTTTTGTTTTCCATGCAACGTTTCCCAACAGTGGCATCATGAGCCAGGTCTATGCGTAGATGATATGCACGAGAAGAACACAAAGGAGTTGTGGGCGGTGATGTTCATACAGCTTACCACCAACGTCTTATTTTGATTTGGTGGTATTGTGGGATGAAGCGGCCCGGACCAACCTTACATGTCCACGCACATGAGACTGGTTCCACTGACTGACATGCAACTTGTTTTGCATAAAGGTGGCTGGCGGGTGTCTGTTTCTCCTACTTTAGTTGAATCGAATTTGACTACGGCCGGTCCTTGAAGAAGGTTAAAACAGCAAACTTGATAATCACCGTTGTGGTTTTGCGTAGGTAAGAACGGTTCTTGCTAGTTGCTCATAGCAGCCACGTAAAACTTGCAACAACAAAGTAGAGGACGTCTAACTTGGTTTCGCAGGGTATGTTGTGATGTCATATGGTCAAGACGTGATGTGATATACATTGTTATATGAGATGATCATGTTTTGTAATATCGACAACCGGAAGGAGCCTTAGGGTTGTCTTTTAATTATTGTATGACCTGCGTGTCAATCTTTAAGCGCCATGTAATTGCTTTACTTTATCGCTATGCGTTAGCAATAGTTGTAGAAGCAGTAGTTGGCGAGACGACACCGACGCAATGATGGATATCAAGGTGTCATGCCGGTGACGATGGAGATCATGAAGTTACTTTGGAGATGGAGATCAAAAGCAGAAGATGATGATGGCCATATCATGTCACATATTTTGATTGCATGTGATGTTTATCCTTTATGCATCTTATTTTGCTTAGAATGACGGTAGCATTATAAGATGATCCCTTCACTTAATTTCAAGATAAAAAATGTTCTCCCCGAGCATGCATCATTGCTAAAGTTTGTCATTTTGAAGCACCTTGTGATGATCTAGTGTGATAGACTCTACGTTCACATACAACAGGTGCAAGCCAGTTTTGCACAAGCAGAATACTTGGGTTAAACTTGACGAGCCTGGCATGTACAGACATGGTCTCGGAACACTGGAGACCGAAAGGTCGACCATGAGTCATATAGTAGATATGATCAACATGAAGATGTTCACCATTGAAGACTACTCCATCTCACGTGATGATCGGACATAGTTTAGTTGATTTGGATCATGTATCACTGAGACAACTTGAGGGATGTTGATTTAAGTGGGAGTTCATTAGTAATTTAATTATTTGAACTAAAATCTATCATGAACATAGTCAAAATGTCTTTGCAATTATGTTGTAGATCAATAGCTCGCGATGTAGCTTCCCCATTTTTTGATACATTCCTAGAGAAAACTAAGTTGAAAGATGATGGTAGCAACTACACGGACTGGGTCCGTAACTTGAGGATTATCCTCATTGCTGCACAGAAGAATTATGTCCTGCTGTAGGAGCTGATGCAAACGTTATGAATGTTTGGCAAGCTCGATCTGATGACTACTTGATAGTTTAGTGCGCCATGATTTACGGCTTAGAATCGGGGCTCCAAAGACGTATTGAATGCCATGGAACATATGAGATGTTCCAAGAGCTGAAATTGGTATTTCAGGCTCATGCCCGTGTTGAGAGGTATGAGACCTCTGACAAGTACTTTGCCTACAAGATGGAGGAGAATAGCTAAGCCAGTGAGCATGTGCTTAGAATATCTGGGTACTACAATCGCTTGAATCAAGTGGGAGTTAATCTTCCAGATAAGATAATGATTGACAGAGTTCTCCAGTCACTATCACCAAGCTACTAGAGCTTTGTGATGAACTATAATATGCAAGGAATGACTAAAATGATTTCTGAGCTCTTCGCAATACTGAAATCAGCGGAGGTAGAAATCAAGAAATAGCATCGAGTGTTGATGGTTAAAAAGACCACTAGTTTCAAGAAAAAGGGAAAGGGAAAGAAAGGGAACTTCAAGAAGAATGGCAAGCAAGTTGCCGCTCCCGTGAAGAAGCCCAAAGCTGGACCCAAGCCTGAGACTGAGTGCTTCTACTGCAAAGGAAATGGTCACTGGAAGCAGAACTGCCCCAAATACTTGGCAGATAAGAAGGATGGCAAAGTAAACAAAGGTAAATTTGATATACATGTTATTGATGTGTACCTTACTGGTTCTCGTAGTAGCCCCTGGGTATTTGATACCGGTTCAGTTGGTAATATTAGAAACTCGAAACAGGAGTTGCAGAATAAACGGAGACTAGTTAAGGGCAAGGTGACGATGTGTGTTGGAAATGTTTCCAAGATTGATATGATCACCATCGCACACTCCCTCTACCTTCGGGATTAGTGTTGAGCCTAAATAAATGTTATTTGGTGTGTGCGTTGAGCATGAACATGATTAGATCATGTTTATTGCAAATACGGTTATTCATTTAAGTCAGAGAATAATTGTTGTTCTGTTTACATGAATAAAACCTTTTATGGTCATACACCCAATATAAATGGTTTATTGAATATCGATCGTAGTGATACACATATTCATAATATTGATGCCAAAAGATACAAAGTTGATAATGATAGTGCAACATACTTGTGGCACTGCCATTTAGGTCATATTGGTGTAAAGCGCATGAAGAAACTCCATGTAGATGGACTTTTGGAATCACTTGATTATGAATCATTTGATACTTGCAAACCATGCCTCATGGGCAAGATGACTAAAACTTCATTCTCCGGAACAATGGAGCGAGCAAATGACTTATTGGAAATAATACATACCGATGTATGCGGTCCGATGAGTGTTGAGGCACGCGGCGGGTATTCATATGTCCATTTTGCATCATGTTTTCCTACTATTATTTATAATGTTTTTATGCATAATAATGCTTTTGGGAGTAATTCTAATGCCTTTTCTCTCATAATATGCAAGGATTACACAAAGAGGGAGAATACCGGCGGCTGGAATTCTGGACCTGAAAAAGCACGTCAGAGCTACCTATTCTGCACAACTCCAAATAAGTTGAAACTTCACGGAGATTTTTTATGGATTATTTAAGAATTATTGGAGCAAATAACTACCAGAGGGGCCCCACTAGGTGGGCACAACCCACCTGGGCGCACCAGGGAGCCCACGCGTGTCCTGGTGGGTTGTGCCCTCCTCGGCCCACCTCCGGCGCCCCTCTTCTGGTATATAAGTCATTTTGACCTAGAAAAAATAAGGAGAGGACTTTCAGGACGAAGCACCGCCGTCTCGAGGCGGAACTTAGGCAGGAGCACTTTTGCCCTCCGGTGGAGCGATTCCGCCGGGGGAACTTCCCTCCCGGAGGGGGAAATCATCGTCATCGTCATTGATGACCCACAAGTATATGGGATCAATTGTAGCCTTTTCGATAAGTAAGAGTGTCGAACCCAATGAGGAGCAGAAGGAAATGGCAAGTGGTTTTCAGCAAGGTAAAGTCTGCAAGTGCTGAAATTGTAAGTAACAGAGTAGTTTGATAGCCAGATAATTTTATAACGAGCAAGTACCGGTAGTAGTAACAAAAGTGCAGCAAGGTAGCCCAATCCTTTTGAGGCAAAGGACAGGCAAAAACGGTCTCTTATGATAAACAAAGTGTTCTTGTGGGTACACGGGAATTTCATCTAGTCACTTTCATCATGTTGGTTCGATTCCTGTTCGCTACTTTGATAATTTGGTATGTGGGTGGACCGGTGCTTAGGTGCTATTCTTACTTGAACAAACCTCCTACTTATGATTAACCCCCTCGCAAGCATCCGCAACTATGAGAAAAGTATTAAGAATAAATTCTAACCATAGCATTAAACTTTTGGATTCAATCGGTCCCTTAAGAAATAGCGCATAAACTAGGGTTTAAGCTTCTGTCACTCTCACAACCCATCATCTAATAACTACTCCACAATGCATTCCCTTAGGCCCAAATATGGTGAAGTGTCATGTAGTCGAAGTTCACATGACACCACTAAGGGAATCACAACATACATATCATCAAAATATCGAACACATATCAAGTTCACATGATTACTTGCAACATGATTTCTCCCGTGACCTCAAGAACAAAAGTAACTACTCACAAATGATAATCATGCTCAAGATCAGAGGGGTATTAAATAGCATAATGGATCTGAACATATAATCTTCCAACAAATAAACCATATAGTAATCAACTACAACATGTAATCAACACTACTAGTCACCCACAAGCACCAATCTATAGTTCCGGTACAAAGATTGAACACAAGAGGTGAACTAGGGTTTGAGAGGAGATGGTGCCGTTGAAGATGTTGATGGAGATTGCCCTCCCCAAGATGGGAGAGTTGTTGGTGATGATGATGATGATGATTTCCCCCTCCGAGAGGGAAGTTCCCCCGGCGGAATCGCTCCGCCGGAAGGCAAAAGTGCTCCTGCCCAAGTTCCGGCTCGAGACGGCGGCGCTTCGTCCCGAAAGTCCGCTCCTGATTTTTTCTAGGTCAAAATTGTGGCCCCCTCCGGTAGTTATTTGCTCCAATATTTCTTATTTATTCCATAAAAATCCTCATGAAGTTTTAGCTCATTTGGAGTTCTGCAGAATAGGTAGCCTGACATAGCTTTTTCAGGTCCAGATTTCCAGCTGCCGGAATTCTCCCTCTTTGTGTATACCTGGCATATTATGAGAGAAAAGGCATTAGTTATACTCCAAAAAGCATTATTATGCATAAAAACATTATAAATAACAGTAGGTAAACATGATGCAAAATGGACGTATCAACTCCCCCAAGCTTAGACCTCGCTTGTCCTCAAGCGAAAACCGAAATCGAAAAACATGTCCACATGCTTAGAGAGAGAGGTGTAGGTAAAAACAAAATATGGACATAGAAGCATCATGTAATTTATTATAACAGCAACAAACTTTAACATAAAACTTTCATCATAGAACTTTCATCATAGACTTCTCATGAATAAGTAACAATTCATCACAACATCGAAGTATAAAGCATAAACTTTATTGGAAACCAACAAACTATGTTCTCAGTCAACTTTGCAACTACAATTCATCATCTTTTAAGGAAGGGTCACGTATCGGAGCCTTTAGGCAAGTCCACATACTCAACCATCATATAGTCTTCTATGATTGCTAACACTCACCTCGTACACATGAGCAAAACATTTCAACCGGACACATAGAAAGAGAGGGGCTTATAGTTTCGCCTCCCAACGTATTCACATCAAGGGTGATGTCAACAATAATAACTCATGCTACCCATATTCAACTGGATATATGTGCCTAGATCTTTCCTCACCACATGATGCTCGCCAAAAGAGAAAGTAAAAAGGAATAGAGAGAAAAACTTTGACTCTTGCATGAAAGTAAATACATAAAAGTAAAAGATAGGCCCTTCGCAGAGGGAAGCAGAGGTTGCCATGCGCTTTTTGTTTGTATGCTCAACCCCTTAGTGCAAGAGAACATCACGTTATATTGCCCCTTATGATGGCAACCTTTATTATGCAGTATGTCGCTTTTATTCTTCGCCATCACAAATTCGTACAACGCTCAATTTTCTCTTACACTAAATGATCTAACACTTTTAGAAGCAATTTTTATTACCTTATTGCACCGATGAAAACTTACTTGAAGGATCTTACTCAATCCATAGGTAGGTATGGTGGACTCTCAAAATAAGATTTCGGTTTAAGGGTTTTTTGATGCACAAGTAGTATCTCTACTTAGTGCGGAATTTTTGGCTAGCAAAGATGGGGGGCAAGCACCACATGTTGAAGGATCTATGACAATATAACTTCTATATGAATATGAACAAACATAAATCATTACGTTGTCTTCCTTGTCCAATGTCAACAATTTTGGCATATAATATTTTGATGGGTGCTCGCAATCACAAAAGATTTCCAGGATAGTGTATTTGCATGTGAATCTTCTCTTCCCTTATTAATTCTTTCATGAATTGCATCATTGACCAATGCTATGTTTGTCAATCTGAAATAAAATTTTCTACTTATACTTTTCCTTACGTGATGTCATTACTTACCATAAGATTAGCATATGATCTTTTTCATTTATTTCCTTTCTTTTTATTGAAACATGAAAGTAAAGAAAGCAAAACTCAAACTAAACTTTATTATATGTCTCGCACACGATTACAAGGATAGATCACTAAGCAAACTTTCGAAAAGAAAGGATCGAAATAAACTTTTATTCATCTAAAGCAAAAGATAACCATGGATCGAACTAAGAAAAGTAAAGGCAGAAGATAGTGGAGGTGATACGATACCGGGGCACCTCCCCCAAGCTTGGCGAGAGCCAAGGGGAGTGCCCATACCCGATACTCAATTTTCTTTTGGTGATGAAGAAGGAGGTGGTGGTGATGAAGTGGTAGCGATCTTGTCCTTGGGTTTCCATGGCAGACGCTCACCATTATAGGAGGAGGAGTGAGTCTCTCGGGTCCTGCAACTGGCAGCCAATTTCATACCTTTAAACCTTGCCTCATATTCAAAGACTTGGTTTTGAAGGTCATAGATCTGGCTCTGGAGGAAGTTGATTTGCTCGTTGAAGGAGAAGACGATGTCCTTCATGGACTTGCCATCCACCTTGAAATCACAGGTGTAGTCCGCGATCATGAGGTGATTGGCATTGAGTCCACGTTCCACCATCCCCTTGCACCGGAAGACTTCCTGCTCCATAGCTTCAAGCCTAGACTCCACGGATCCAGTCCCCTTGGGGCCTTGCACATCGCAGATGTGGAGCACCCCCTCACGCATCTGGATAGCTTGAGGGTGATGCATCACCTCCCGCAGATATGGGTTGATGACGTTCTCGAAGAACTTGTCCTTGGAGGAGCTTGAAGCGGCCATGGTGGATTAGATCTGTCAGAAAATAGCAAGAAAAGAAAACAGGAGATTTCTCCGTGATACGGAGGTCAATAGGTTTGGGGGGTATATAAAGATTTTTTTTATCTTGGGAAACAAGCAAACAGAAGAAAAACGGAGTCCGGAAGGTAACCGAGGTGGGCACAACCCACCTGGGCGCGCCTGGCTAGGTGGGCACAACCCACCTGGGCGCACCTGGCAAGCCAGGCGCG
Organism: Thinopyrum elongatum; assembly: GCA_011799875.1. Classification (NCBI taxonomy): domain Eukaryota; kingdom Viridiplantae; phylum Streptophyta; class Magnoliopsida; order Poales; family Poaceae; genus Thinopyrum; species Thinopyrum elongatum. Next base: position 408,051,317 of record CM022299.1, read on the forward strand.
CCCTGGTGTCTTGTGCCCACCAGGGTCACCTTCCTGGCTGTTTCTTATTTTCCTAATTTTCTAAATATTCCAAAACTGACAAAAAATATTTTTGCGGATTTTTCGGAGTCCGTTTACTTACGTATCATGTACCTCCCTTTTTTCACGATTCTGGAGTGTTCCAGAAGGTTTCTTTTATGTGTTCTTCCGGTGTCATAGTTTGGATAACATTGCTTTCAACATTAATGGGCGTACCTGAGATATAATGTTTTATTCGTTGCCCATGAACAACCTTCGGGTTAGTACTTTCAACATTATTTATTTTGATAGCTCCAGATCGATAAACCTTCTCGATAACATAGGGTCCTTCCCATTTGGAGAGGAGTTTTCCTGCAAAGAATCTGAAATGAGAGTTGTATAAAAGAACATATTCTCCAACTTTGAACTCACGCTTTTGGATTCTTTTATCATGCCATCTTTTAACCTTTTCTTTAAATAACTTGGCATTTTCATAAGCTTGGGTTCTCCATTCATCTAATGAGCTAATATCAAATAACCTCTTCTCACCAGCAAGTTTGAAATCATAGTTGAGTTCTTTAATTGCCCAAAATGCTTTATGCTCTAACTCAAGAGGCAAATGACAAGCTTTTCCATAAACCATTTTATAAGGAGACATGCCCATAGGATTTTTATAAGCTGTTCTATAAGCCCAAAGTGCATCATCTAATTTCTTAGACCAATTCTTCCGGGACCTATTGACAGTCTTTTGTAAAATTAATTTTATTTCTCTATTGCTAAGTTCAACTTGACCACTAGATTGAGGATGATAGGGTGATGCAATTCTATGGTTAACATCATACTTGGCAAGCAGTTTACGGAAAGCACCATGCATAAAGTGTGAAACACCATCAGTCATTAAATATCTAGGGACTCCAAACCTTGGGAAAATAACTTCCGTAAGCATTTTAATAGAGGTGTTGTGATTAGCACTACTGGTTAGAATAGCTTCTACCCACTTAGTAACATAATCAACAACAACCAAAATATGAGTATACCCATTAGAGGAAGGAAAAGGTCCCATGTAATCAAATCCCCAAACATCAAATGGTTCAACAGCAAAAGAATAATTCATAGGCATTTCTTGACGCTTACCGATATTACCTATTCTTTGACATTCATCACAAGATAAGACGAACTTACGAGCATCCTTGAAGAGAGTAGGCCAATAAAAACCAGATTGCAATACCTTATGAGCAGTTCTGTCTCCCGCATGATGTCCTCCATAAGCTTCAGAGTGACATTTCTGTAGGATTTGTTCATGTTCATGCTCAGTTACACAACGTCTAATAATACCATCTACTCCTTTATAAAGATGTGGGTCATCCCAAAAGTAATGTCTTAAATCAAAGAAGAATTTTTTTTTTGTTGATATGTGAAGCTCGGTGGTATGTATTTAGCAATAATATAATTAGCATAGTCAGCATACCAAGGAGTGCTGTGAGAAACATTTATTGCAGCTAACTACCCATCAGGAAAGCTATCATTAATAGGTTGTGGGTCATCAAGGATATTTTCAAGCCTAGACAAGTTATCAGCTACGGGGTTTTCCGCTCCTTTTCTATCAGTGATATGCAAATCAAATTCTTGTAGTAAAAGAACCCACCTAATGAGTCTAGGTTTAGCATCTTTCTTTTCCATAAGATATTTTATAGCAGCATGATCGGTGTGAACAGTCACTTTAGAATCAACAATGTAGGATCTAAATTTATCACAAGCAAACACCACTGCTAAGAATTCTTTTTCAGTAGTAGCATAATTTCGTTGGGCACTGTCTAGAGTTTTACTAGCATAATGGATAGCATTTAGTTTCTTATCAACTCTTTGTCCTAGAACAGCACCAACAGCATAATCACTAGCATCATACATAATTTCAAAAGGCAAGTTCCAATCAGGTGGTTGAACAATAGGTGCAGAAATTAAGGCTTTCTTGAGTGTTTTGAAGGATTCTAAACAATCATCATAAAAAACAAAAGGAGTATCCTTTTGCAAAAGATTTGTAAGAGGCCTAGAAATTTTAGAAAAGTCTTTGACAAATCTCCTATAGAAACCAGCATGACCAAGGAAACTACAAATACCTTTGATATCTTTAGGACATGGCATTTTCTCAATTGCATCAACCTTAGCTTTGTCCACCTCAATACCTCTTTTAGAAATTTTATGGCCCAAAACAATGCCTTCGTTAACCATAAAGTGGCACTTCTCCCAATTCAAGACAAGATTTGTTTGCTCACATCTCTGCAAAACTCGATCAAGATTGCTTAAACAATCATCAAAAGACTTCCCATAAACAGAAAAGTCATCCATGAAAACCTCAACAATCTTTTCACAAAAATCAGAGAATATAGCAGTCATACATCTTTGAAAGGTAGCAGGTGCATTGCATAAACCAAAAGGCATACGTCTATAAGCATAGGTTCCAAAACGAGAAGTAAAAGTGGTCTTTTCTTGATCAGGTTGAGAAACAGGTATTTGTGAAAAGCCAGAATATCCATCAAGGAAGCAAAAATGTGTGTGCTTAGATAATCTTTCTAGCATTTGATCAATAAAAGGCAGAGGATAATGATCTTTTCTAGTGGCTTTGTTTAATTTTCTAAAATCAATTACCATTCTATAGCCTGTAACAATTCTTTGTGGAATAAGTTCATTCTTATCATTAGGAACAACAGTAATACCCCCCTTCTTAGGGACACAATGAACAGGACTTACCCATCTACTATCAGCTATAGGATAGATTATACCTGCTTCCAGAAGTTTTAATATTTCCGTTCTTACCACTTCTTTCCTCTTCGGATTTAACCGACGTTGGTGATCAACAACGGGTTTAGCATCAGGTTCCATATTAATCTTGTGCTGACATAGAGTGGGACTAATGCCCTTAAGATCATCAAGAGTATATCCAATAGCAGCTCGGTGCTTCCTTAGAACTTTCAATAATCTTTCTTCTTCGTGTTCTGAAAGGTTAGCACTAATAATAACAGGATATATCTTTTTCTCATCAAGATAAGCATATTTCAAAGTGTCTGGCAATTGTTTTAATTCAAACATAGGATCACCTTTAGGTTGAGGAGGACCTCCTAGAGTTTCAATAGGAAAATTGTGTTTAAGCAGAGGACGTTGTTCAAAGAAAATCTTATCTATTTCATTTCTTTCATGCATATGTAAATCATTTTCATGGTCTAGCAGATATTGTTCTAAAGGATCAGTAGGGGGTACAACAATAGAAGCAAGACCAATAATTTCATCTTTACTAGGCAAATCTTTCTTATGAGGTTTTCTACTAAACTTAGAAAAATTAAACTCATGAGACTCATCACCGAAACTAACACCGACAGTTTGTTTCTCACAATCTATTTTAGCATTAACAGTGTTCAAGAAAGGTCTACCAAAGATAATGGGACAAAAGTCATCTTGTGGGGAACCAAGAACAAGAAAATCAGTAGGGTATTTCATTTTCCCACACAAGACTTCAACATCCCTAATAATCCCAATTCGTGATATAGTATCTCTATTGGCAAGCTTAATAGTAACATCTATATCTTCTATTTCAGCTGGTGCTATATCATTCATAATTTCTTGATATAAGGTAAAAGGAATAGCACTCACGCTAGAACCTATGTCACATAAACCATGATAACAGTGATCTCCTATCTTAACTGAGACAACAGGCATGCCAACAACAGGTCTATGTTTATCTTTTTCATCGGGTTTGGCGATTCTAGCAGCTTCATCATAGAAGTAAATAACATGCCCATCAATATTATCGACCAAGAGATCTTTAACCATAGCAACACTAGGTTCTACTTTGATTTGTTCAGCTGGTTTAGGTGTTCCAATATAGCTTTTGTTGACCACAGTTGAAACTTTAGCATGTTCCTTCATCCTAACAGGGAAAGGTGGTTTTTCAATATAAGCAGTAGGAACAACTGGATCAACATTATAAATAATAGTTTCATCTTTAGCTTTTATCGATTATTTAATTTCTTCTTTAATAGGTGGGTGATATTTGAACCACTTCTCCTTAGGGAGATCAACATGAGTAGCAAAAGATTCACAAGAGGAAGCTACTATCTCAAAGTCAAGTCCATACTTAGTGCTAAACATTTGAAAAACATCGGTATTCATAAAAGATTTAACACAATCAAACTTAAGCTCAATACCTGACTCTTTACCTTCATCGAGTTCCCAATCTTCAGAGTTGCGTTTAATTCTTTCTAAAAGATCCCACCGGAATTCAATAGTCTTCTTCATAAAAGAACCAATACAACAAGTATCGAGCATGGATTGATCCTTATGAGAAAGCCGAGCATAAAAATTATGAATAATAATTTCTCTTGAGAGCTCATGATTGGGGCATGAATATAACATTGACTTAAGCCTCCCCCAAGCTAGAGTGATACTTTCTCCTTCACGAGGCCAAAAATTATATATATAATTCCGATCACGATGAACTAGATGCATAGGGTAGAATTTTTGATGGAATTCCAATTTCAACCGATTCCAATTCCAAGATCCAATATCATCGCATAGACTATATCATGTCAATGCTTTTCCCTTCAAAGATAAAGAGAAAACCTTCTTCTTAGCTTCATCTCTGGGTAAACCTGCAAGCTTAAACAATCCACAAATTTCATCCACATATATCAAGTGCTTATCAGGATGTTCGGTTCCATCTCCTGCATAAGGATTAGCTAGCAGTTGTTCTACCATACTCGAAGGAATTTCATATTCAATATTTTCAGTAGGTGCAGTAGGTTGAGGGGTAACTAATTGTAGTTTCGGTCGATGTGAAGATACCCCGAACAAACCCCTCAAAGGATTGTTTTTCATAGTAACAAATGACAATAAATTTCAGCACGTAGTAATAAATTTTCCTTACCAATTTCCACTTACCAAGAGCGCTTCACTCCCCGCCAATGGCACCAGAAAAGAGCCTTGATGACCCACAAGTATATGGGATCAATTGTAGCCTTTTCGATAAGTAAGAGTGTCGAACCCAACGAGGAGCAGAAGGCAATGACAAGTGGTTTTCAGCAAGGTAATGTCTGCAAGTGCTGAAATTGTAAGTAACAGAGTAGTTTGATAGCCAGATAATTTTATAATGAGCAAGTAACGGTAGTAGTACCAAAAGTGCAGCAAGGTAGCCCAATCCTTTTGAGGCAAAGGACATGCCAAAATGGTCTCTTATGATAAACAAAGTGTTCTTGAGGGTACACGGGAATTTCATCTAGTCACTTTCATCATGTTGGTTCGATTCATGTTCGCTACTTTGATAATTTGGTATGTGGGTGGACCGGTGCTTAGGTGCTGTTCTTACTTGAAAAAACCTCCTACTTATGATTAACCCCCTCGCAAGCATCCGCAACTACGAGAAAAGTATTAAGAATAAATTCTAACCATAGCATTAAACTTTTGGATCCAATCGGTCCCTTACGGAATAGCGCATAAACTAGGGTTTAAGCTTCTGTCACTCTCGCAACCCATCATCTAATAACTACTCCACAATGCATTCCCTTAGGCCCAAATATGGTGAAGTGTCATGTAGTCGAAGTTCACATGACACCACTAAGGGAATCACAACATACATATCATCGAAATATCGAACACATATCAAGTTCACATGATTACTTGCAACATGATTTCTCCCGTGACCTCAAGAACAAAAGTAACTACTCACAAATGATAATCATGCTCAAGATCAGAGGGGTATTAAATAGCATAATGGATCTGAACATATAATCTTCCACCAAATAAACCATATAGTAATCAACTACAAGATGTAATCAACACTACTAGTCACCCACAAGCACCAATCTATAGTTCCGGTACAAAGATTGAACACAAGAAATGAACTAGGGTTTGAGAGGAGATGGTGCTGTTGAAGATGTTGATGGAGATTGCCCTCCTCAAGATGGGAGAGTTGTTGGTGATGATGATGATGATGATTTTCCCCTCCGGGAGGGAAGTTCCCCCGGCGGAATCGCTCCGCCGGAGGGAAAAAGTGCTCCTACCCAATTTCCGCCTCGAGACGGCGGCACTTCGTCCCGAAAGTCCTCTCCTGATTTTTTCTTGGTCAAAATGACTTATATACCAGAAGATGGGCATCGAAGGTGAGCTGGGCTGAGCACAACCCACCAGGGCGCGCCTGGGGGGCCTGGCGTGCCCTGGTGTCTTGTGCTCACCAGGTGGCCCCCCTCCGGTAGTTATTTGCTCCAATATTTCTTATTTATTCCATAAAAATCCTCGTGAAGTTTCAGCTCATTTGGAGTTGTGCAGAATAGGTAGCCTGATGTAGCTTTTTCAGGTCCAGATTTCCAGCTGCCGGAATTCTCCCTCTTTGTGTATACCTTGCATATTATGAGAGAAAAGGCATTAGAATTACTCCAAAAAGCATTATTATGCATAAAAACATTATAAATAACAATAGGTAAACATGATGCGAAATGGACGTATCAGTCATCACCAACAACTCTCCCATCTTTGGGAGGGCCATCTCCATCAACATCTTCAACAACACCATCTCCTCTCAAACCCTAGTTCATCTCTTGTGTTCAATCTTTGTACCGGAACCTTAGATTGGTGCTTGTGGGTGACTAGTAGTGTTGATTACATCTTGTAGTTGATTACTATATGGTTTATTTGGTGGAAGATTATATGTTCAGATCCATTATGCTATTTAATACCCCTCTGATCTTGAGCATGATTATCATTTCTGAGTAGTTACTTTTGTTCTTGAGGTCACGGGAGAAGTCATGTTGCAAGTAATCATATGAAATTGATATGTGTTCGATATTTTGATGATACGTATGTTGTGATTCCCTTAGTTGTGTCATATGAACGTCGACTACATGACACTTCACCATATTTGGGCCTAAGGGAATGCATTGTGGAGTAGTAATTAGATGATGGGTTGCTAGAGTGACAGAAGTTTAAACCCTAGTTTATGCACAACTTCGTAAGGGACCGATTTGGATCCAAAAATTTAATGTTGTGGTTAGATTTTATCTTAATACTTTTCTCGTAGTTGCGGATGCTTGCGAGGGGGTTAATCATAAGTAGGAGGTTTGTTCAAGTAAGAACAGCACCTAAGCATTGATCCACCCACATATCAAATTATCAAAGTAGCGAACACGAATGAAGCCAACATGATGAAAGTGATATCATGAAATTCCCGTGTACCCTCAAGAACGCATTGCTTATCATAACAGACCATTTTGGCCTGTACTTTGCCTCAAAAAGGATTGGGCTACCTTGCTGCACTTTATTTACTATTACTGCTACTTGCTCGCTACAAATTACCTTGCTGTCAAACAACTTGTTACCGACTATTTTAGTGCGTGTAGATATTACCTTGCTGAAAACCACTTGTCATTTCCTTCTGCTCCTCGTTGGGTTCGACACTCTTACTCATCGAAAGGACTATGATTGATCCCCTATACTTGTGGGTCATCAAGGCTCTTTTCTGGCGCCGTTGCCGGGGATTGAAGCGCTCTTGGTAAGTGGAAATTGGTAAGGAAAAATTATTACTACGTGCTGAAATTTATTGTCACTTGTTACTATGGAGAATCATCCTTTGAGGGGTTTGTTCGGGGTATCTTCACCTCGACCAGAACCACAATTAGTTACTCCTCAACCTACTGCACCTACTAAAAATATTTGTTATGAAATTCCTTCGGGTATGATAGAACAACTGCTAGCTAATCCTTATGCAGGAGATGGAACAGAACATCCTGATATGCACTTGATATATGTGGATGAAATTTGTGGATTATTTAAGCTTGCAGGTTTATCCGGAGACGAAGCTAAGAAGAAGGTTTTCCCTTTATCTTTGAAGGGAAAAGCATTTGCATGGTATAGGCTATGCGATGATATTGGATCTTGGAACTGGAATCGATTGAAATTGGAATTTCACCAAAAAAATATCCTATGCATCTAGTTCATCGTGATCGGAATTATATATATAATTTTTGGCCTCGTGAAGGAGAAAGCATCGCTCTAGCTTGGGGGAGGCTTAAGTCATTGTTATATTCATGCCCCAATCATGAGCTCTCAAGAGAAATTATTATTCAGAATTTTTATGCTCGGCTTTCTCGTATTGATCAATCCATGCTCGATACTTCTTGTGTTGGTTCTTTTATGAAGAAGTCTATTGAATTCAGGTGGGATCTTTTAGAAAGAATTAAACGCAACTCTGAATATTGGGAACTTGACGAAGGTAAAGAGTCAGGTATTAAGCTTGAGTTTGATTGTGTTAAATCTTTCATGAATACCGATGCTTTTCAGAAGTTTAGCACTAAATATGGACTTGACTCTGCGATAGTAGCCTCTTTATGTGAATCATTTGCTACTCATGTTGATCTCCCTAAGGAGAAGTGGTTTAAATATCACTCACCTATTAAGGAAGAAATTAAAGAACAGATCATAGCTAAAGATGACACTATCATTTACAATGTTGATCCAGTTGTGCCTACTGCTTACATCGAAAAATCACCTTTGCCTGTTAGGATAAAGGAACATGCTAAGGTTTCAACTATGGTTCGCAAAAGTAATATTAGAGCACCTAAACCTGCTGAACAAATTAAAGTAGAACCTAGTGTTGCTATGGTTAAAGATCTCCTGGTAGAAAATATTGATGGGCATGTTATTTACTTCTGTGATGAAGCTGCTAGAATTGCCAAACCCGATGAAAAAGATAAACATAGACCTGTTGTTGGCATGCCTGTTGTCTCAGTTAAAATAGGATATCATTGTTATCGTGGTTTATGTGATTTAGGTGCTAGCATGAGTGCTATTCCTTCTACCTTATATCAAGAAATTATGAATGATATAGCACCCGCTGAAATAGAAGACATAGAGTTACTATTACACTTGCTAATAGAGACACCATCACACCACTTGGGATTGTTAGAGATGTTGAAGTCTTGTGTAGGAAAATAAAATACCCTACTGATTTTCTAGTTCTTGGTTCCCCACAAGATGACTTTTGTCCCATTATCTTTGGTAGACCCTTCTTGAACACTGTCAATGCTACTATAGATTGTCATAAACAAATTGCCAGTGTTAGCTTCGGTGATGAGTCTCATGAATTTAATTTCTCCAAGTTTAATAGACAACCTCATAAGAAAGAATTACCTAGTAAAGATGAAATAATTGGTCTTGCTTCTATTGTCGTGCCTCCTACAGATCCACTAGAACAATACTTGCTAGATCATGAAAATGATATGCATATGCATGAAAGAAATGAAATAGATAAAAATTTCTTTGAACAACGACCTCTGCTTAAACACAATTTGCCTATTGAAACTCTAGGAGGACCTCCGCCACCTAAAGGTGATCCTGTGTTTGAATTAAAACAATTGCCTGACACTCTGAAATATGCTTATCTTGATGAGAAAAAGATATATCCTATTATTATTAGTGCTAACCTTTCAGAACATGAAGAAGAAAGATTACTAAAAATTCTGAAGAAGCACCGTGCTGCTATTGGATATACGCTTGATGATCTTAAGGGCATTAGTCCCACTCTCTGTCAGCACAAGATTAATATGGAACCTGATGCTAAACCCGTTGTTGATCATCAATGATGTTTGAATCCTAAGATGAAAGAAGTGGTAAGAACTGAGATATTAAAACTTTTGGAAGCAGGTATAATCTATCCCATAGCTGATAGTAAATGGGTAAGTCCCGTTCATTGTGTCCCTAAGAAAGGAGGTATTACTGTTGTTCCTAATGATAAAAATGAACTTACTCCTCAAAGGATTGTTACTGGCTATAGGATGGTAATTGATTTTAGAAAATTAAATAAAGCTACTAGAAAAGATCATTACCCTTTGCCTTTTATTGATCAAATGCTAGAAAGACTATCAAAGCACACACACTTTTGCTTCCTAGATGGATATTCTGGTTTTTCTCAAATACCTATTTCACAACCTGATCAAGAAAAAACCACCTTTGCTTGCCCTTTTGGAACTTATGCTTATAGATGTATGCCTTTTGGTTTATGCAATGCACCTGCTACCTTTCAAAGATGTATGACTGCTATATTCTCTGATTTTTGTGAAAAGATTGTTGAGGTTTTCATAGATGATTTTTCTGTTTATGGAACTTCTTTTGATGATTGCTTAAGCAACCTTGATCGAGTTTTGCAGAGGTGTGAGCAAACTAATCTTGTCTTGAATTGGGAGAAGTGCCACTTTATGGTTAATGAAGGTATTGTCTTGGGGCATAAAATTTCTGAACGAGGTATTGAAGTGGATAAAGCTAAAGTTGATGCAATTAAGAAAATGCCATGTCCCAGAGATATCAAAGGTATTCGTAGATTCCTCGGTCATGTTGGTTTCTATAGGAGGTTTATTAAAGACTTCTCTAAAATTTCTAGGCCTCTTACAAATCTTTTACAAAAGGATGTTCCATTTGTTTTTGATGATGATTGTGTAGAAGCCTTTGAAACACTTAAGAAAGCCTTAATTTCTGCACCTATTGTTCAACCACCTGATTGGAACTTGCCTTTTGAAATTATGTGTGATGCAAGTGATTATGCTGTTGGTGCTGTTCTAGGACAAAGAGTTGATAAGAAACTAAATGTTATTCATTATGCTAGCAAAACTCTAGACAGTGCCCAAAGAAATTATGCTACTACTGAAAAGGAATTTTTAGCAGTTGTGTTTGCTTGTGACAAATTCAGATCTTACATTACTGATTCCAAAGTTAGTGTTCACACTGATCATGTTGCTATTAAATATCTTATGGAAAAGAAAGATGCTAAACCTAGACTCATTAGGTGGGTTCTCTTGCTACAAGAATTTGACTTGCATATCACTGATAGAAAAGAAGCTGAGAACCCCGTAGCTGATAACTTGTCTAGGTTAGAGAATATTCTTGATGACCCACAACCTATTAATGATAGCTTTCCTAATGAACAACTAGCTGCAATAAATGTTTCTCATAATACTCCTTGGTATGCTAACTATGCTAATTATATTGTTGCTAAATATATACCACCTAGTTTCACATACCAACAAAAGAAAAAATTCTTCTATGATTTAAGACATTACTTTTGGGATGACCCACATCTTTATAAAGAAGGAGTAGATGGTATTATTAGACGTTGTGTACCTGAGCATGAACAGGAACAAATCCTACGGAAATGTCATTCCGAAGCTTATGGAGGGCATCATGTGGGCGACAGAACTGCTCACAAGGTATTGCAATCTGGTTTTTATTGGCCTACTCTCTTCAAGGATGCCCGTAAGTTTGTTTTATCTTGTGATGAATGTCTACGAATTGGTAATATCGGTAAGCGTCAAGAAATGCCTATGAATTATTCACTTGCTGTTGAACCATTTGATGTTTGGGGTTTTGATTATATGGGACCTTTTCCTTCCTCTAATGGGTATACTCATATTTTGGTTGTTGTTGATTATGTTACTAAGTGGGTAGAAGCTATTCCAACTAGTAGTGCTGATCATAACACTTCCATTAAAATGCTTAAAGAAGTTATTTTCCTGAGGTTTGGAGTCCCTAGATATTTAATGACTGATGGTGGTTCACACTTTATTCATGGTGCTTTCCGAAAAATGCTTGCTAAATATGATGTTAACCACAGAATTGCATCACCCTATCACCCTCAATCAAGTGGTCAAGTTGAACTTAGCAATAGACAAATAAAATTAATATTACAGAAAACTATTAATAGGTCCCGAAAGAATTGGTCTAAGAAATTGGATGATGCACTTTGGGCTTATAGAACAGCTTATAAAAATCCTATGGGTATGTCTCCGTATAAAATGGTTTATGGAAAAGCTTGTCATTTGCCTCTAGAGCTATAACATAAAGCATATTGGGCAATAAAAGAACTCAATTATGGTTTTCAAACTTGCCGGTGAAAAGAGGTTATTTGATATTAGCTCATTAGATGAATGGAGAACCCAAGCCTATGAAAATGCCAAATTGTTTAAAGAAAAGGTTAAAAGATGGCATGATAAAAGAATCCAAAAGTGGGAATTCAAAGTAGGAGAATATGTTCTCTTGTACAACTCTCGTTTCAGATTCTTTGCAGGAAAATTTCTCTCCAAATGGGAAGGACCGTATGTTATTGAAGAGGTCTCGCTCTGGAGCTATTAAAATAAATAATGCCAAAGGTACCAACCCGAAGGTGGTCAATGGTAAAAGAATTAAAGACTACATCTCAGGTATGCCTATTAACGTTGAAATCAATATTATCCAAACCATGACACCTGAGGAACATATAAAGGAGACCTTCCGAAACACTCCAGAATAATTAAAAAGGAGGAGGTACATGATACGGTAATTAAACAGACTCTGAAAAATCTGCAAAAATATTTTTTGTCAGTTTTGGAATATATTAAAAATTAGGAAAATAAGAAACATCCGGGAAGGCAACCCTGGTGGGCACAAGACACCAGGGTGCGCCAGGCCCCCTGGCACGCCCAGGTGGGTTGTGCCCACCTCGGTCACCTTCAATACTCCGTTTTTCTCCCGTTTGCTTGTTTCCCAAGATAAAAAAATTCTTTATATACCCCCCGAACGTACTGACCTCCATATCGCGGAGAAATCTTCTGTTCTTCTTTCTTGCTATTTTCTGTCAGGGTTTCTCAAAGCCAGGCATCATGTCTTCTCCCTCCTCCTACAACGTAGAAGAAGATGCTTGGTTGATGAAGATGGAACTAAAGAGAGAAGGACCAAAAGAAGCTCTCAAGGGGGACAAGAGAAAGGAAGCTGTTGGAGATCAAGTTCCAGCAGTAGAGCAAGCCTTGCCTGCAGAGGAAGAAGAGGATATCCTCCAACCATATTATGAGCAGCTCACCCCTACTGAAATTGAAGCTTTTAGGATCATTGAAACAGTTCGTGTTCAAAATAAATATCTCACTCGTGAAAATATTCTATTGCAAGAGCACATCATTGCCCTCCGAAGCATCATCCATAGATTGGAGAACCTGTTGGAGATCGCTACTACTACACCACCACCTTCTTCTTCATCACCAAAGGAGATTTGAGTTTATGGTATGGACACTCCCCTTGGCTTGTGCCAAGCTTGGGGGAGATGTCCCGGTATCGTATCACCACCACTATCTTTGCTTTCATTTATTCTAGTTCGATCTTTAGTTTTCCTTTGATTTAGTTGAATAAAAGTTTAGTTCGACCCTTTCTTTTTGAGTGTTTGCTTAGTGATCTATCTATGTAATCGTGTTCGAGATATAATAAAGATTAGTTCAAGTTTTGCTTTCTTTACTCTAATGTTTCAATAAAAAGAAAGGAAAATAAATGAAAAGATCATATGCTAATCTTATGGTAAGTAATGACAACACATAAGGAAAAGTATAAGTGGTAAAATTTATTGGAGATTGACAAACATAGCATTGGTCAATGATGCAACTCATGAAAGAATTAATAAGGGAAGAGAAGATGCACATGCAAATACACTATCTTGCACATCTTTTATGATTGTGAGCCCCCATTAAATATTTTGTGTCAAAATAGTTGACGCTGGACAAGGAAGACAACGTAATGATTTATGTTTGTTCATATTCACATAGAAGTTATATTGTCATAGATCCTTTAACATGTGGTGCTTGCTCAATATCTTTTCTAGCCAAAAATTCCGCACTAAGTAGAGATACTACTTGTGCATCCAAAAACCCTTAACCCAAATCTTATTTCGAGAGTCCACCACACCTACCTATGGATTGAGTAAGATCCTTCAAGTAAGTTGTCATTGGTGCAATAAGGAAATAAAAATTGCTTCTAAATGTGTTGGATCATTTAGTGTAAGAGAAAATTGAGCATTGTACAAACTTGTGATGGCAAAGAATAAAAGCGACAGACTGCATAATAAAGGTTGCTATCATAAGGGGCAATACAACATGATGTTCTTTTGCATTAAGGGATTTAGCATACAAACAAATAAGCGCATGACAACCTCTGCTTCCCTCTGCGAAGGGCCTATCTTTTACTTTTATGTTTGAGTCAAAGTATTCTTCCCTATTCCTTTTTATTTTTCTCTTTTGGCAAGCATCATGTGGTGAGGAAAGATCTAGGCACATATATCCAGTTGGATATGAGTAGGCATGAGTTATTATTGTTGACATCACCCTTGAGGTGAATATGTTGGGTGGAGAAACTATAAGCCCCTGTCTTTCTATGTGTCTGGTTGAAACTTTTTGTTCATGGGTACGCTGTGAGTGTTAGCAATCATAGAAGATTAAATGATGGTTGAGTATGTGGACTTGCCTAAAGGCTTCGACACGTGACCCTTCCTGAAAATATGATGAATTGTAGTTGCAAAGTTGACTGAGAACATAGTTTGTTGGTTTTCAATAAGGTTTATGCTTTATACTTCAATGTTGTGATGAATTGTTACTTGTTCATGAGAAGTTATATGATAAAAGTTATGTGATAAAACTTTTATGTTAAAGTTCATTGCTGTTATAATAATATGCATGATGCTTCTATGTCCGTATTTTGTTTTTATCGACACCTCTCTCTCTAAGCACGTGGACATGTTTTTCGATTTCGGTTTTCGCTTGAGGACAAGCGAGGTCTAAGCTTGGGGGAGTTGACACATCCATCTTGCATCATGTTTTCCTACTATTATTTATAATGTTTTTTATGCATAATAATGCTTTTGGGAGTAATTCTAATGCCTTTTCTCTCATAATATGCAAGGATTACACAAAGAGGGAGAATACCGGCAGCTGGAATTCTGGACCTGAAAAAGCACGTCAGAGCTACCTATTCTGCACAACTCCAAATAAGTTGAAACTTCACGGAGATTTTTTATGGATTATTTAAGAATTATTGGAGCAAATAACTACCAGAGGGGGCCCACCGGGTGGGCACAACCCACCTGGGCGTGCCAGGGAGCCCAGGCGCGCCCTGGTGGGTTGTGCCCTCCTCAGCCCACCTCCGGTGCCCCTCTTCTGGTATATAAGTCATTTTGACCTAGAAAAAATAAGGAGAGGACTTTCGAGACGAAGCGCCGCCGTCTCGAGGCGGAACTTGGGCAGGAGCACTTTTGCCCTCCGGTGGAGCGATTCTGTCGGGGGAACTTCCCTCCCGGAGGGTGAAATCATCGTCATCGTCATCACCAACAACTCTCCCATCTTTGGGAGGGCCATCTCCATCAACATCTTCAACAGAACCACCTCCTCTCAAACCCTAGTTCATCTCTTGTGTTCAATCTTTGTATCAGAACCTTAGATTGGTGCTTGTGGGTGACTAGTAGTGTTGATTACATCTTGTAGTTGATTACTATGTGGTTTATTTGGTGGAAGATTATATGTTCAGATCCATTATGCTATTTAATACCCCTCTGATCTTGAGCATGATTATCATTTGTGAGTAGTTACTTTTGTTCTTGAGGTCATGGGAGAAGTCATATTCCAAGTAATCATGTGAACTTGATATGTGTTCGATATTTTGATGATATGTATGTTGTGATTCCCTTAGTGGTGTCATGTGAACGTCGACTACATGACACTTCACCATATTTGGGCCTAAGGGAATGCATTGTTGAGTAGTTATTAGATGATGGGTTGCTAGAGTGACAGAAGCTTAAACCCTAGTTTATGCGCTACTTCGTAAGGGACCGATTTGGATCCAAAAATTTAATGCTATGGTTAGATTTTATCTTAATACTTTTCTCGTAGTTGCGGATGCTTGCGAGGGGGTTAATCATAAGTAGGAGGTTTGTTCAAGTAAGAACATCACCTAAGCACCGATCCACCCACATATCAAATTATCAAAGTAGCGAACACGAATGAAGCCAACATGATGAAAGTGATATGATGAAATTCCCGTGTACCATCAAGAACGCTTTGCTTATCATAAGAGACCATTTTGGCCTGTCCTTTGCCTAAAAAAGGATTGGGCTACCTTGCTGCACTTTATTTACTATTACCACTACTTGCTCGTTACAAATTACCTTGCTATCAAACAACTTGTTAACGACTATTTCAGTGCTTGCAGATATTACCTTGCTGAAAACCACTTGTCATTTGCTTCTGCTCCTCATTGGGTTCGACACTCTTACTTATCGAAAGGACTACAATTGATCCCCTATACTTGTGGGTCATTAGGTATCGTTATTTTCTAACCTTTACAGATGATTTGAGTAGATATGGTATATCTACTTGATGAAACATAAGTCTGAAACATTTGAAAAGTTCAAAGAATTTCAGAGTGAAGTACAGAATCATCATAACAAGAAAATAAAGTTTCTACGATCTGATCATGGAGGTGAATATTTGAGTTACGAGTTTGGCCTTCATTTAAAATAATGTGGAATTGTTTCACAACTCACGCCACCTGGAACACCACAGCGTAATGGTGTGTCCAAACGTCATAACCGTACTTTATTAGATATGGTGCGTTCTATGATGTCTCTTACCGATTTGCCTTTATCATTTTGGGATTATGCATTAGAGACTGTCGCATTCACGTTAAATAGGGCACCATATAAATCCATTGAGACGACACCGTATGAACTATGGTTTGGCAAGAAACCTAAGCTGTCGTTTCTTAAAGTTTGGGGATGCGATGCTTATGTCAAACAGCTTCAGCCTGATAAGCTCGAACCCAAAGCGGAGAAGTGCGTCTTCATAGGATACCCTAAAGAGACCATTGGGTATACCTTCTACCACAGATCCGAAGGCAAGATCTCTGTTGCCAAGAATGGGTCCTTTCTAGAGAAGGAGTTTCTCTCGAAAGAAGTGAGTGGGAGGAAAGTAGAACTTGATGAGGTAGTTATACCTGCTCTCAAATTGGAAAGTGGCACACCAGGGAAAACCATTTTCGTGATGCCTACACCAACTAGAGAGGAAGCTAATGATGATGATCATGAAACTTCAGATCAAGTTACTACTGAACTTCGTAGGTCGACCAGAATATGTACCGCACCAGAGTGGTACGGGAATCCTATCCTGGAAGTCATGTTGTTAGACAACGGCAAACCTACGAACTATGAAGAAGCTATGACAAGCCCAGATTCTGACAAATGGCTTGAGGCCATGAAATCTGAGATAGGATCCATGTATGAGAACAAAGTATGGACTTTGGTGGACTTGCTCGATGATCGGCAAGCCATTGAGAATAAATGGATCTTCAAGAGGAAGATGGACGCTGATGGTAATATCACTGTCTACAAAGCTCGACTTGTTGCAAAAGGTTTTCGACAAGTTCAAGGTGTTGAGTATGATGAGACTTTCTCACCCGTAGCAATGCTTAAGTCTGTTCAAAACATGTTAGCAATTGCCGCATTTTATGATTATGAAATCTGGCAAATGGACGTCAAAACTGCATTCCTTAATGGATTTCTTAAAGAAGAGTTGTATATGATGCAACCAAAAGGTTGTGTCGATCCTAAAGGTGCTAACAAAGTGTGCAAGCTCCAGCGATCCATCTATGGACTGGTGCAAGCATCTCGGAGTTGGGATATATGCTTTGATGAGGTGATCAAAGCATATGGTTTTATACAGACTTACGGTGAAGCCTGTATTTACAAGAAAGTGAGTGGGAGCTCTATAGCATTTCTGATATTATATGTGGATGACATATTGTTGATTGGAAATGATATAGAATTTCTGGATAGCATAAAAGGATACTTGAATAAGAATTTTTCAATGAAAGATCTCGGTGAAGCTGCTTATATATTGGGCATCAAGATCTATAGAGATAGATCGAGATGATTAATAGGACTTTCACAAAGCACATACCTTGACAAAGTTCTGAAGAAGTTCAAAATGGACCAGTCAAAGAAAGGGTTCTTGCCTGTGTTGCAAGGTGTGAAATTGAGTCAGACCCAACACTACAAAAAAATACACTTCCGTGATGATACGTGTTTGTCACAGTAGGTCATGTTTTCTGTCATGCATGTACATCCATGACAATTTTATGACAGAATTAAGATAGTCATACCTGTGCTGTCGTAGAAGTGTTCCATGACAATACCAAAATTATCATCACGGAAGTGTCCACTTCCATGACGATAAATGGAGCGTCATGGAAGTGCTTTCGTCAAGGGTAACCGACACGTGGCATCCACCGTAACGGGTCGCCGTTAAGCTATCGAGTTCCGGTTTGAATCCGATAACCCGTTAACAGCCTGGACCAATGGGGATTTTCCACGTGTAAAATTCTCAATGGCCAGAGGAACCACGTGTCGGCTCACCGTTGGGACAGATGTCATCCACTCATTGGACCGGAGGCGCCTATGATACGTCGACACATGGCACGGCCCAACAGAGGCCCATTCCGGTGAAAAGGTTGGCTCATTTGACTTGGTTAAAAGGTAGCGGACCGGCCGACGGAAAGCCTGTAACGGCATGTTCACATATAGCCCATTTACAGCCCGCTAACTCATGACCCGTTACGGCCTATCCGAATTAGGCCCAATAGCGTCATCTGGGCCGTCCAATATGATTCCAGCCCGTTGTAACTTCTGGCCCATGTATGGCCCATGACGTCTTTTGGCCCATACGAGGCCCTTTGTAACTCTGGGCCCATTAAAGGCCCGAGGTGAAACTGGCCCATAATGAACAGTGTATTGCTTTATACCCATTAACGGCCCATTATTCCGTCGGCCGTTTCCATCCCGTGTTAACTTTCGGCCTTCTAAGGGCCCATTTATTCTTGGGCTCATTTCTAGAATTCGGTTACTTACGGTCCGTTACTGGCCTGTTCCGCTTGTGGGCCAAATTCAGCCCATGGTTACAGTCGGCACGATTGTGGCCCATTAACCCGTTGGGCTGTTTTCATAGCGTCATCAAATACGGCCTATTAACGGCCCATTATGGTCGGGCCATAAATAGACGATTTCCACTCTAGCCCGTTTACGGCCCATTTTGCGAACCGTTATTGGTCCACGAATAGTACGGCCCATATTTGGCGAAACGATTATACGGCATGTAGAAGGCCCATTGATTAGAAGGCCCATGGATCCTATGGCCCGTAGGAGGCCCATGGCCCGTAGAAGGCCCATGGATCCTACGGCCCGTAGGAGGCCCATGGTCACTACAGCAGGTAGCAGGACCATGGTTACAACAGTCTGTGTGTTGCCATGGTTATTGTGGCCTAGTTATAAAAATAGGTTATTGTGGCCACTAGAAAAACGCGGAAAAAGAACTGCAGTGACTACAAGCAAATAACTAAACAAGACAATAAGGAAATAAATAAGCAAGCAACTAACGCTAGGCTATTACGGCTATTACACATATTACATCCACTGGGCATCAAAGTTCGCCACCAGTGCAAATATTGGGAACAAAGCAGCATATTACATACACTGGCCGTCTAAATTGGCCACCAGTGCAAATAAACGTGGCAGCAAAACAAGTCCATAACTGAAATAACTTCAAAAGAGCTCAAGAAACGTTATCCTGGGTATCCACCATGCTGGCAATAAGCTTAGCAAGCTTATTAGCTTTCTCCTGTTTGGCGCTAAAATCCTCCAAAGCTTGCTGTTGCACCAGAAAGTATGCATATGAATTCTCCAGGGACTTCTGCAGTCCTTCGGCTTCTTGTCGCAGCACAGCTGATCGATGTCTTTCAGCTTGTAGTTGAGACTCCAAAAACCGAACTGATTCAGACAGTGAGTTTGAATAGCTTGTGCCAGCGGTAGTGGCCAGTAACTCGAACACTACACCAAGACAGGACTTTGGGGTTGTCTCACTGTCTTAAAGATAGTTTTCCTTAGCTGTTTTATCAGCTTTGTTGGAGACCAACAAGGATGTCTCACTATCCTGAACCTTATCTGCATTACTTCCTTTATCATTGCTTAATAAGGCACTTTTCCCCAATATTCTGTCAGCATTCTAAAAGAAGAAACAAGCAGACACATAATAGGTTTAGCATGTACTAGTATATGAAACTCATTTCGGTGAACCAGTTCATTAGTAAGGTGGACAGGATTAAACTACCAAGTCTTCTATTGCCAAGTAGTACATAATAAAAGCATCAAACAAACATATATCTATGTCCTATGGTCACTGCATTGTCTTGCCAAATCAAAATAGAGACACGGTTCAAATCATACCAGTTCAAGACAAAGCAGCACTGAAAGAATACAAAGCGTGGGAAACTACACGACACAACAAGATTTCAGATGGGTACCATGGGTCTACATGTACAACAACACTATTGGCTCTATTGTGATGCTAGTAATGTGCATGATATGAGAAGTCGACTGTATACACAATTGCAATTAAAATCAACAGAGCTATTTATAAGAGCAAACGTGTTAAAGAAACATGCGTAAACATATACCTGTTGTGCCATTGGAGTTTCGATTGGATCCTTCAATTTAAAAATAAGTTTGTATGACTAAATACAGTGATACAAGAGCAAAGCAGTATGCACGATAGCAATGGAATCTTAAATGAGAACAGTTGTTCTTCAGGTTTAAGCACTTGTTCTACACGAACAGAGTACAGTAAGATGCAGGCATATAGTACTTAAAAATAAAAAATGAGCTCATAGACCTTACCACATTCTTGGTTCGGGACCAGTACAGAACAAGGTGTTCCCAATCATCATCCAGTAAATGTGGCTCAGGAGAACGTAAGGGAATTTGATGAGTTTCTTTGCCAGTGAAGTACGTTTTCTTCAGGTAATTCCGATACTGCCACCAAGCATTCTTGAAGATAGCAGAGGCATTAGCACAGGTTACCTCATCCTGAGTTTCCAAATCGGTCCTTCTCTATAGAGAAAAATGGGAAAATTTGTTGTATTATAACCATCATGGAGGTAGAATGTATGGGACAAAGCAAAGTAATTGCCATGAATAACATTACTTACACATAACTCCTGGACGAACACCTGCAACTGGCATTTTCCTTCATCTTCAGTATAATATTTCCATGATGGGAAGATACGCACATAGGATTTAACAACATCAAATGTGATAGATGCTAAACTACGAATGGCTGGTTGTGCTTCCTCCACAGGAATAGGTGTACTAACTGGCGGAGTTGGGGTTCGCCGTGGTAGTACTGGCGCTTTGGGCACTAGAGCTGCCTTACTAACTGCTCTTGTTTGGGAGCTCTGTGGTGGAGATGGTGCTGTGTCAATAGGAACTGTGTTACTATCTGCTGGGGTTGGGGTTAGATTGGGTGAAGCTGCTTCTCTGTCCATCGCAGTAGGGGTACAATCTGCGAGAGTCTGGGTTATGTGTGGTAGGGATGGTTCTCGTGCATGTACAACCGGGGTGCTATCTCCACCAAGAGGTAGCACTGTTTTATTTGAAGACCGTGTTTTTACTCCACGAGATACTGCCATCACCCTCTCCAATTCAAATGGCTGATAAACAGGAAACATAGTTGAATGTACAGACCTTATATGAGAGACAGATGCAATAGATAGTGTGGAAAAAAGAGGGCATGAAATAGTTGACATGTATATTGTTTAACTAAAAAGGATAGCATGACATAATTTCACATATATGATGTCTATCTAAACTGGATAGCATAGCATGACATAATTCAAAGATATGATGACTAACTAAACAGGATGGCATGAGATAATTATATGATGTCTTTAGTAAACAGGTTCGCATGACATAATTCACATACATGTTATCTAAGTAATCAGGATCGCATGATTTAATTCACATATGTGATTTATATGCTAAGCAGAGGGCATTCGCATATATGATGTCTGAACTAAGAACATGGTGTTGAATATTGTGTATATGATGTCTAAACTATGCAATGCAAGACACCATATGCATGATATGAGCAGTATAACCGTGCCAAGTTAGAGCATACACCTCGGTGGGGGAATAGGACTGGTCATCTGTCTATGAATCCTTCTCTGAGGAGCTATCAGGACCCAACAAGAGATCTGCTTCGACAGGTAGCACTGCCCGCTCTGAAGACCTTGTTTTCACTCCAGATTTTTCCATCACCCACTCAAATGGCTGATTCATAGGAAGAGTAGTTTAATGTACAAACATTGTCGACAAATGGAAATGTAATGAAGAAAAGGATGGGCAAGATATCATTCAAATATATGATGCCTGGTTAAACAGGATGGCATTGCATATTTCACATATATTATGGCTGGCTAAAAGAGATGAGACTGCATAATTCCCATATATGATATAGAAACTAAACAGGTGGCATTACAGAACATGTCTAAACTAAGTAGATGACATATATGATGTCGAAAGTAGGCACTGCAAGGCAACATATGCATGATATGACCAACATCATCATGCCAAGTTAGAGCAAACACCTTGGGGGGTAAATAGGAGTGGTCAGCTGCGTCTGAATCCGCCTCAGAACAGATATCTTCCCCTGGATTACAATCTGGAGAGGGGGGAGGGTTTGCCATTGAACCCACCATGGAGCAATGTCTGCATGACATTGTATTGCCGCGCAAAACTCTTCTCATTTTCTCTACATGTTTAGCATGACTGTGCAGAATATCTGACATGCATACGAAAAAAATATAGTGAGATTATGTAAGGAGAGCATGCAGAAATCTAGAGTGATGGTAACAACCAGTGGATCGATCCAAAAATAATGATAGCAGGCTGATGATAGCTTTAATTTAATAAAAGACAGATGATGATTGCTTTACTATTTGTTTTCCACCCAAGATGAACAACATAGGCATACCCTAGGTGAACCAGATAATAGACAGAGATACTATTCATTACTGTCTCGATATGTGCCCCACAAGTAATTTTAAAACTCAAGTTTGAACATTAATTTGGACCTGACTTGGAGTCTAAGAGGTTAACAGGATGATAAAGTAGTAGGTAATATTAAGCAATGCATAACATAAGTAAAAACAAAAGAGTGCGACCTCTCTTGTGGACCCGTGTACTCCTCAGGTTCATTTGCTGAGTCGATGATGGTGATGCAGTTGTGGTGGGTGCCGGCGGCAGGGAAGGAGATCTGAGGCGGCGAAAGACGGTCAGGAGTCGTGATGTCTGGTTTGGTGGATGCTTCTGTCGATGGAGCAGCTCAGGTGAGGTGGATGACTTCGCGGCAGGAGCAGGATAAACCACACAAAGTTTTCTTTGACACCTACCTGTAACTGAAGTAATTCTGTAAGGGCTCCATTGGCTTGCAGGATTCTAAAAACGCAGGGATAGGAAAAACACCGGAATAGGATAGGAATGCACGTGGGAAATAGAGCATTTGTAAACACATGATTTCTGTCAACTTGGGTGTTTGGTTCATAGGAATTGGAAGAGCAGAGGAATGCAAAGAAACATGGCTAAATTAAAGTGAAACCATATGAAAGCGTGTAAACTTAGAATGTTATTCTGCCACTAATGCACTTGGTCTTGTTTTCATGCATAGGATTTTGAAAAGTAGGTCCAGGTGGATGTTTTGCTCCATTCCTTTCAGCAAAATGCATGAATAATTGAATAGTAGAGTGCCATAGGAAAATTTCCTATTGCTATGTTTTTCCTTCACTTTTTCCTTTGAACCAAAATAGCCCTAATGGATCGACATGAATGTAGAGTAATAAGTGATGCAACAAGTGTACAACCTCTTTGCTGTAGCCGTGTCGACCTCAGCATCATTGGGTTGGTCACTGAAGAAGTTGCGGCAGAGGTGGCTGTCGGAGGTGTGGAGGAAGATCTGAGGAATCTGTAGACGGCGTCCAGGGCACTGCTCCGTTGTGATGGATGGTTCCATCATTGGAGCAGCTCCGGCGAGCCGTAAGACATCGAGGCTGAAGCAGTACAAGACAGACATCGTTAATCTCAAGTGGGATTCTAATAGCATCTCCAATAGATGATGTAAAATACATTACCAAAAAGTGATAGATGTAAAATTTACATCACCAAAAAACACCTGACTACAACAGATGAGGTAAAAACTATTGACTCTGAACTTAACTATCGAAACTAAAATTTACTGTGGAATCTGAATGTTACTGTCAAAACTGGACGCACTGGTAGCAGAGAGGCAGTTCACATGTAGTTTAGGCCGCTCGAGCACTAGTAGTAGAGAAACAGTGATCTAAATCAGCAGGCGATCGACAAGGAACACAGTAGCAAATAGCAGCCGGAGTAGCAGCGCCTGGAGGAGCAGCGTGAACTATAGCCAGAGCAACAACTCGTGTAGCTGCAGCAGCCCGTGTACCAGCATCAGCAGCGCGAGCGAGAGCAAGAGCAGAGCAGCAGCATGAGCGAGGGGGAGAGCAGAGCAGCAGCGCGACCGAGCGAGAGCCGGAGCAGCAGCAGCGCGAGCGAGTGAGAGCTGGAGCAGCAGCAGCAGCAGCAGCGCGAGCGAGCGAGAGCCGGAGCAGCAGCAGCACGAGCGAGCGAGCGAGAGCCGGAGCAGCAGCAGCAGCGTGAGCAAGCGAGCGAGAGCCAGAGCAGCAGCAGCAGATCCGGCTAGTATGGACGCCGCCGCTGAAGGGGCCTCGTACTAGGGGAGAGCCGCCGTGGAGATGTCACCCGCGACGTCGGCTTCGAGGTAGCCGTGCCATGGGGTTGCGGGATGGAGCACCATCGGCGCCGGGAGGTCGAGTTAAGGAGAAGTTGCGATGCGATGAGTGTACAACCTCTTTGGTGGCGCCAAGTAGGCCTCGGCTTCGTCCGAGGAGTTGGTGAGGATGCTGCGGTTCCGGTGGAGCAGGTTAAGGTGGCGCTGTGGGGATGGATCAGCTGCGATAGATGAGGCGATCGTCGGAGCAGCTCCTTGGAGGTGGAGGACGGGGCGGCTGAACCGGCGGGACGATGAGATCGATGACGGATCCTCATCCGGGGAGGTGGATGAGGGACGTCGGGCTGTTGTGGTGGACGACATCGTCGGGGAAGAGGCTTTGGCTGGGCAGCGGTGGGGTGGCGGACGGAGGAGGGTGGGGTTTCGCGGTTGGAGCAGAGAGGTTATGGTGGCCTGGGATTTCGAATGGGGATTTCGAATGGCAAAAAGGAGGTGATGGGAGGGGGGGAACCATGACTTAGGGACGCGCTTGTCCAAAATGTAGGGTGTGTTACAAAAGTACCCCCACCGATTTGAACTAGCGGCCCTTTCGGCTCAGGTTTAGAAGGGGGATTTCGCGTGTCGGGATTTGGCAGCTGGAGGGAGTTTTCGCGCGCATTGTAATTTCAGGATAGCAAGGCGCGGGTTGTGAAGGCGCAAGTTTTGGGAGCACGATACCTGAATTTTCGGGATATAACAAGGCGCGGGTTGAATTTTAGGGACAAGCCTAACGTGTAATATTGTATGTACCAAATCAATTCTCACTTCCCTTAACGAAAAAACGAAAAAAATAAAACTATTCGCACCACACAAAGAGAGAGTCTTGTCCCGTTTTACTGTACAAATGCTATTCAAAGCTATGAATCCATGTTATGTCCAATTAAATTTTTTTGCTGGCTGTATAATGCATGTAACCTACTCGTACCAACATTTTAGTGCATTCCAAATGTCTATAGTACCACTGGAATTCGAACTAAATTTGAATTCGTTTCTCTATTTGAATAAGAATATACAATCATGATTGTTGCCAACTTAAACCATCATTCGTGTATTATCTTAACAACACACCACATGATTACTATAGAGATAGATATGAACTATGTGTACTATATGAACTCGAATTCAAAATTTTGAATACACTTGATGTTGATTCCAAATAATAGTACATTTGATGTACTAACTAGATCTTCATAATCTAAACCATGTTCCATATGTACACCGTGTTTATCACACAAAGTATAGTGCCCTGCCCCCTACATTATGACAAGTATTTAGCCCTAAGCTGCAAAAGCCACACATTATCACAAATTATAATCAATGTTCTATATATTATATGTAGTATAACATGTTCATAACCACACATGCGTATCACCATTATATATATTCATTCATGCATGCGTCGGTTTAAAACACTATGATATCTTCTTCAAATATCCGAATCCACTTTTTTATAATGAATTATGATCTCGGTTCATCTTGTACACCCACACAATCCTCTTCTCTTTGTAGCTAGCGCTAACTTTCTATCGTGCATGCACACGCCCGCCCCCTCTCACCCTCCCTCAGCATCCCCTCCATCATGCACATTTGTTATTTCTCTTTAGGTCGTTCACCCACGGTGTGTGTAGGCCCCCCGGCTCCTTCTTTTCGGCACACACCGGTTGATATACCTCAATAGCCAAGTGTGCCTACCACAAACACAAACTTCCCCTCTTTTCTTCTCACCGTTCATGCCCCCCTATGTCCAATACGGTTCCACGCAGGTGCACACTCCCGCCCCTCTTTTCATCGATCTCATACTCGCACACTCCTCCCCCCTCGACATAGTAGGCCTCTCGCACCACCTCCTAGCCGCACCCCTCTCCCCCTGTCCATCTCTCCGGACCTTATTTGCCTCTAACACATGCATGCATGTATACCTACCAATCTCCCTACATATAGCTAGGTTGACTGTAATTCTTTTTCCCCACGTACCGATCGACGTACCTCACTAGTTATGTCTCTCCCTTTCTCCGACACACGACGATTGATCTTCCTATGTAGTTACGTCTGCTTACCACAACCATATCGTCCCCCCATCATCCTTGCATACCTCCCGACCCATCTCTCACACGCACGTGCATAGATAGGCAGACATCCCCTCTCTTATTGATATTGCACTCGTACCCTCCGTTTGTCTAGCAGGGCTCTCCCACCATTTGTGAGAAGCAACTCCACCACCAACCCTCCAACACTCTACCTTTGTCTCTCTCCCTACCTTATTCCTCTACTACACATATGCACGGATGCCGATCGATCTCCCTAAATACATAGCTAGGTCTCTCTCCTTCTCCACACATATACCAGTCGATCTACCTCTCTATAGATAGGTATCTGCCCCCTCCCCCCCCCCACACACACACACCGATAGCCGAACGTTGTAGGTAGGTATCCATGCCACAGAGACAAACTGCACCTCTGCCCTCTCACATTCTAGTAGGCCAGCCGCCCTGTATCTTTGACGTGGGCAAACACAATTTCGATGGCACTCTTTATCGATCGCGCACCCACACACTTCATCCATGTTTTCGATTCTATCGATATCTCATGCTGATGGTCCCTCCACTCTCTTCTCGTGGATCGCTCCCTCTATATATGATATATCCATGACTCTGTTTCACACACATTGCATATGTTACATTTTTTTGTTTGAGATATCATCAACACATTGCCTCTGTTTGGCAGAAACCATCTCTCTCACACCCACCCACGTACGTACCTGCACGTAAAGAAGAGGTGCACGCACGACGCATGTACTCACGTCTCATTCCCGGCCACACCCACGCGGGTACACGGTGGAGTTCATTTCTATACGAAAAGGAAGCCCACGTGATAATTTGACGCGTGTAGCGGTTGTTTACTCGAAGGAGGGTCGTGTACCACGCGTAGACGGAACAAAGTTTGACTTGACGCTGTAGTATTAAATAAAGTTATATTCCTCAATGGCATGTACAAAATATAAAATGATTGTCGTCGGGAAAAAAGAAATCCGCTCCACTATATACAATGGAGCCTGCCTGCCGGGGTTTGTCTCTCGTCACACTATCTCACACAAGGCGGCGGTGGCCTCTCTCTCTCACCATTGGTCACTGATCCAGCCGCATCCCGTTCGCTGGCGGAAAGCGAGGATGTGCATCGTTTCTCCGTTCGACGGTGTTGAGGCAACACGTCCTGATCTACGGTACCCGTCGTTCTCTCTGACCAAGCTCCGGCGCGGTAGGGCCTTCGCCACTTGCTCGCTGCCGCAGTATGGGAAGATCCCGGTCGCCTGCGCCCTCCTAGTTACATCCTGACGACCCTCAGGTATAGCTTCCTCCGGCCTTGCTCCACTGCCCATCTTCCCACATTGCTGCATGTGGATCTTCTTTAGTTCAATGCTTAAAACGTATCTCGGCCGGCGTACTTTCCATCTTGCAATCTCGTCCTCAAACCGTTTTTGATAAACCACCATGCTGCTATCTTTCCCTTATGACATGGAATAAGCTTATTTTTTGTCGGCGTATGTGTCTTCAACTCCTGTTATTGGGCAGTAATTGTTTCCTTTCTACCTCTTTTTGCAAACAGGGCTATCCATTTCACCTCGTTGCTATTGCGACCTTTTGGTGAACTGCACAAATCACTTTTTCCTTAAGAGTGTTTTCTGCAGTTCCGCCAAAATGTCACACGGGCAACGTTTTACATTTCTGTGGGACTGCAGAAAGGGAGATTGGTTTTGCTATCCTGCTCATCCAACTCCGTGCCTAATCTTCTCCAACAAGTAGTTAGTCCTAAAGAGAGATCGCAGAGGTGATCGGCTTCTATTTGTGTGTGTTATGTTTCATCATCTAGTTCTACTATTATTGTAATCACACTAACAGAATATCTTTGCAAACAGGGATGATCAGCTCAATTTTAGTGGAACTGCACAAAATGATCGGATTGTGATGTCCTCCATACACCTCTTTCTTGGCTACAGAGCTGCGTGAAACTAGCTGCCAACCAATGAACACTGTGCCCAGGAAATGGAGCCATGCCTACGAACAACATCGATCAATTATATATTTTTCTTTATTTGTACACCTTCTCACAACTTTGTCTTCAGTTGTGATGTGAATATTGGCCCTGATCTGCGAACCATTGAGATGCATTAGCAGCCATGGTAGTTTCATTTGTATTTGATGGAATGTTGTAACGAGACAATCTTGAGGCAGGAGGACACATGAATCCTAAGTTGAAACCTTTTTTTTCTGTGGGAACCAAAGTTGAAACCTTCGTAGCATCACAGTACAATTTCATTATGCTGGAAAATTATGCTTACATATAAACAAATCCTGAAAGATTGATAGCAATGCCAGAAATAATTCAACTTCGTTTTGCCGACATGTGGGACATCCTTCATCCGGCTCCACCTGCCATGCAGCAATATTGAGTGCACAACTGCAGGGGAGATTCATCCTGGTCGTTGCGCCGCAGTAATAATGACTAGTGAGCAGTCAAATCACAGAGCCCCACCTTCGCCATAGTAAGTTGCTCGGACGAAGCAACCATCATTTCTCTCTTCGTTGAATCCGCTGGTACTCCAATATTCCCAGAGTAATAAGTTGCTCGGGCGAAGCAACCATCACTTCACCTTTCCCACAGTAAGTTCTACCTCCTTTTTTTATTCTAGAAACAACCACACGCGAATATTGGAGGGTAGCAGCACAGCAACTCAATCAAAAATCGAAACCAACCAATGAACTACTACTAATGGTGAGCGTTTGCTAGTATCATGTACTCCGTCTGTCCATGTATATAGGGCTTAACGCGTTTTCCGAGACTAACTTTGGCCCTGTTTGGATCCATGGGTTAGAGTTAGTTTGAGCTAGTTGGGGCTCAAATAGCCCTAAAGTATCCAAACATGAGGGTTAAATTGGAGCAAGTTGCACCTAACCCACCAAAAAAA
The DNA here is from genome assembly GCA_011799875.1 of Thinopyrum elongatum. NCBI lineage: Eukaryota > Viridiplantae > Streptophyta > Magnoliopsida > Poales > Poaceae > Thinopyrum > Thinopyrum elongatum. The sequence goes on from CM022299.1 coordinate 408,080,780, forward strand.
ATATCCCACCCAAGAGGTGCTAATAGGAGCTAGTTCTCATTGGGCCCACTGAAAAATCACTTTTCTCTCTCTATCCCGCCAGCCAAGTGGTGCTAATTGGTGCTAGTTCTCATGTGGCCCACTAAAAAATCACTTTTCTCTCTCCATCAAGTGCATTTATTGTCAATCTAACCCTGTCATCCAAACACCTCTTTGGCTAGAGTTAGTTCAGGGTTAGTCATGAGTTAGTCTAACCTCTAGCTAAGTTAGAGTATCCAAACAGGAGCAGTATAGGACATGCAAGTTGCTCAAAGCATACCGTCAAATTCGTACGTGAAAGGATCTTCGAATGATATAATTTTCAAATTATATAAAATCTTATCAATAGTCAAAGGCAACATCGAAGAATACATTAGGCCCTATATATACGTATGGATGAAGGGAGTAGTACTAATCGCAACGCATGCATGCGTGTGGAGTACTACAGTACTAAACAAGAATGTTTTACATGCATTGGTTAATTATATCTTAGTTATGGCACTTAACAATTTAATGCACAAAACAAGAACGGTTGACGGGATTAGCATAAAGCAAAGCGCCTTTTTAGCGGGGATTTTCATCATTCTATGAAGGTGCAAAACCAAGTGTTACTACTACACCAAACAAGTTCAAAACGAGAAACTGGACCCACTCACGGCACGGCACGCCTGTCTCATTTGGTCCGTCGGTCAAAGTGCTTCCTCTTCTTGGCATAACAATAGAGTACAGTAATTTTTTTAGAATGCTCTTGGCATGTCGCTAACATGTGGGAGCGAGTGGTGAGTTAACCGACCTCAATAGACGGCAAAATCACCAGCCCGCCACACTTTGAGAGAGACGAGGAGCGAGAAGCGATACGGGCTGGTGGATTACTAGAGCTAGGTGTCGCACGGAGGCCAAGAAATATGGTGATAGCGTGGGTTGGCCATGTATGATGTAACTACATTGGGCTGCCGTGTTTCGGACTCTTCCGGTCTACTGTGGAGAAGATTGGGTAGATTTTATATCACTGAATAAAAATATTAAAGAGTCCAGATGCTCCACCGCGAGGTTTCTTGCTCCTTCTCTGTCGTCGAAAAGTGTTCTTCTATGTTTGGCCGACACGTGGGACATCCAACAACCAGGTCCACGTGTCATGCAGGAAAATGGAGTAAAGTATAGTAGGAGAGACTCACCAACGGTCACGAACGTAGGTGGAGTACGTGCACGAATCACCCAAAAAAAGGAATACGAGCACGAAGAGAAGAGGTGCAGGCACCGACGCAGGTACTCTTTGCCTCTTTCCCTAATACTCACGCGCGGGTACACGGTGAGCTCATTTCTGTACGAAGAGGCAGCTCACCTGATAATTTGGCGAGTGTAGTAGTTGTTCATTGGAACCACGCGTGGACGAATCAAAGTTCGATCATGACGTGGTGGCACATTTTTTATAAATTAAGTTATTCTATTCGATGGCACGTACGCAACATTATTTTCTCAATGGAACGTGAATCGCGCACGCACTGAATGACGGAGCACGGGATGGTAGCCATGGACATGGTCAACCCTTTTTGGAGACTAATACACTACTTTTGATGTGTCCCGTCAACTTGCAAATGAGGTGAAGCTTTGCTTACTACTAGTACGACCTCTCCCTCGCTCACGCGCGCGCGCGGTGGCTCGCAGGACGAGGAGTGCTACAATGTGTCAGCGTCAATTGCAAGATGAGCCAGCAAGCTAGCAGTGGAGTTGCCAACATGCTCAAAGTGCACGCAACATTGAGTAGAAAGAAGCATGCCCAGGAAATTAATGCGTGCTTAGGGAGGCCTTTGCTCAAAGAGCAAGTATATATAAGGTACAGTCGGCAGGCTATAAGGATGAGGAGCGAGAAGCGATACAGGCTGCTGGATATACTATAACTAGGTGTCCCACGGAGGTAACATTCAAAGTTATTCTCACACTATAGAATGGTATAGGAATGTGGAGAGATTTGGTTGATTTTATATCGCTGAATAATATAAAATATTATGAGTGCAGACGCTCCACCGCGAGGTTCCTTGCTCCTTCTCGGTCGCCGGGAATCTATGTTCTTCCACTCTTTTTTTACGTGAGCTTTGTTCATCCTTTTGCCAACACGCGGGACATCTAGCATCAAGGTGCACGTGTCATGCAAGAAAATGGAGATAAGTAGTGCGTAAGTGAGTCGTGCACTTTGATTGCACGTACTACACAATATTTTTTCTCCTCGATGGCACATGAATAGTGCATGTACTCGATGACGGAGCACGGGATGGTAGCCATGGACATGCTCAGCCCTTTTTGGAGAGAGTACTAAATAACTTTGATGTGTCCCGTCAACTCGCAGAATGATGAGAAGCTTGCTTACTATGCCTTCTCCCTCGCCCACGCGTGCGCAGTGGCTCGCAGCACGAGGAGAAACTTTTGCTTACAAGCGGTGGATGTGCAGCAGTTCATTTGGTGTCAGATTGCCAGAAGTACTACTGTAGTACCATCATTATTGTTCGACTTCCGGAAGAGGCGAAGAGCCAAGCGCAAGGTCACCTACTAACCATACAGTATACTATAGCCAAAGTTGGTCCACCTTTTTAGAGCATGGTTAATTAATATAGGCGGCTCTTGCAGCGGCACATCATTTAGAGAAAGTACTCTCTTCGTAGGAACTTAAAATGCAGGAATAGGAAAAATAAAGGATTGGAGTGGCATGTCCACTTGAATCCCATAGCATTAACACAGTGTTCCCCTAAAAAAAATGGAGTGTTTAACACAGGAAAAACAAAGGAAGTGAAAACAAAAAGTTGGAGTGGATGCTAGATTGCCAATTAACACATGATTTCATAGGAAAAAATCCTATAGCATTCTATCCTATGAATCAAAGACCAATGTAGGAAAATTATGAGGGGGGTCTCTCTAACAGTGTTCCTCGGCTCGCACCTAGCATCACGGTGGTCGAACTTGGAGTCATTCATCTAGTACACGTGGCATCTCAGATCTGGACACAAGGTGACGTACACCGTCAAGGTCCATTAGGCCTTGTTTGGTACTAGGGATTTTGAGGGGATTGGTGGGGATAATCCCCATAGGGATTGGGTGAAACCCCAACCTTCACCCAATCCCTTCAAATCCCCATTTATCCCCAATACACTAGGTAGGAGTAGTGTATTGGGTATTGAGAAAAATGCACTATAGTTTGGGGCTTTGTGGGGAAATGTGGGGATGAAACATGTCAAATATACACTAGAACCAAATGGTGTTCTGGGATATGTGGGGATTTAGGGGTTTGACCGGGATAATCCCCACCAATTCCCTAAAATACACTAGTACCAAACAAGGCCTTAAGGATAATGTTATCCTCAAAGCCGGACGTACACGGTCAAGGTCCACGGTCAAGGGGGTCAGGGCGAACGCGCCCTCTCACTGCGTCCGCCATTTGAAGCGGCGGGCCGGCCGAGGGCACCGCCCACTGCACTCCCAGTTGTACCTGCTTCCTCGCCTCATTCAAAAACCTACATTTAAACCCGTGTGTAATGCGAGAAACCCACTCCGGCCACACACCTTCGTTCAGGAGCAGGACACCGGCCAAGCTCCTCCTTCCACCATTTTCTTCACTTGTTCGGAAGCATCCGACGAGCAGGAAGAGCAGTTCTCCGGCATAAAAGCTGTCTGGGTGGCCCGCCGAGCCCGACAGTTACGAGCGAGGCAGCTCGCTGCTCCACCTACCTCGCCTAGCCCGTCGGAGGTAGTTACCGCACTAAGCCAGCGCGTGGTTCCGTAGCTGGCCGCTCCAATACAGCTCGAGGAAGAGTGCCGACTTGCTCCATGCCGGCTTGCCAGGGAGCATGGCGGCACGAGCATCGTTGCTGCCCTCGACGTCGCCGCATCGTACAGCGCCTCCAGTGCCTGCGACTGCGCCATCCACTATGGTTAGTCTTAGGCCTTGTTAGATTCAACCTCCTCCCAAGGGGTTTGGAGAGGAATGGAGGGGAATTTGGCTTGTAGTACATGATTTAATCCCCCCACAATCCCTGTTAATCGCCGTTAAAACCCCTTGAACCGCACATGCCCTTAAGGTTAAAAATGACCGGGATTACAGAGGACAGGGTACAAACTTCAAGGATTTAAAGGTGAGGGTTTGTTTCCGACTAGCTCTACAACCTCAAGGTTTATAAATCGGACTTCACTCCCTCCTCATGCACACGCCTGGGTACACTCACGGTGGAGTGCATTTGCACACGAAAAGGCAGGTAGCATGACAATTTGAGACATCTAGTCGTCCACTTAATGTAGGGTCTGGGACAAAATGTCAGCCATACCAAGTGCGACCTGAACGCGGTAGCGCGGTTATTGATCGAGTTTCTTTTTACTGGTACGTTAAATGAAAAAAATATGGCTGCGCGCGTATTCAATTTAAAATGATCGCTACAGAGGGAAAAACAATTACTACTCCACTAGTCCACTTCGGGACTTGCTTGCTAGGGTTGTTCTCTTCTTCTCACTCTCTCACCTTCTCCAGATCTAAACAAGACCATGGTGTCCACTCTCTTTGTCTCTATCTCTCTCTCTTCTCTCCGGTTGACAAAGATCCGGCCGGATACCATCCGCTGGTGGTCACCGGTGGCGAGGGAGGAAGCCAACGCGCGCCGTCTTCTCTGACCTGGCACCAGCGTGGGAGGTCCTCCTCACCCTTGCTCCTCGCCATCGAGTTGGCAGATCCCGCCGCCTGCCTCGCCACATCCCGCCGACCGGAGGTATAACTTTTTTTAGAACCGGCCTTGTTCTAATGGCCCAGCTCCCCACGTCGCTGCATCCCTTTTTTTTCATCAAGTTAGGATTGCTCCCCATGTCGCTTCATCCTGCATGTGGATATTCTTCTAGTATTACAAAGCTCTCCATGTAGCTAGCTCCGTCGACTTGTCAAACACTCGAACACCACCTAAATTTTTACTATTAGAGGAAAAAAGGTACTGCTGATACTGGCTAATGAACTGATCCCTTGGTTGGAAAGGGAAATAAAGATGCTAGCCTGACCGGTCTCTTGGTCAAAAAAGGACAGAAAGTGGGGGTGTTGGGTCGACAATGCAACCGAGAATGAGAACGTCTAGATTTCTTGTGGTCACATAGGAAAGGTCACTGACGAGAACAGAAAATGCACAAATCCAGACATGCTTTGCATGTTTGCCGCACTCGGCAACACCTCTGCCTCACCACTTTATGCCTGGGTGGATGTAAAATGTGCTTGTGCCTCCCCTATCCCTATGCCCTTACTGCTGCTGTTAATCTAACATCACAGGTAAAATGAAACAATGCCACTATTAATGTGATGTCGTTGTTAAGTAATGATGTTGTCAATCTATTGCCATTGATAAAATGAATCAATGCCACCACCATTTTATGAAATGCTTCTGTCTTGCCTTATTTCTCATAAAGAGTGTTTTGGGCTGTTACACTCAACTCTGACGCCGGTAACATAGCTGCATCTCCGTTGAACTGCACAAAATTTAATTGCACAATGGTTGACACGACGATGTGTTTCTCCTTTCGGTATCACCATTTGTTAGAATGATCGTTCCTGTTAACCGTGCACGTACGTACTGATTAAGTGCTACTCCCAATCTGTCATCACATAGTCATAATGCAATTGTTATGCATGTTAATGTAAGCCCCCGTTAATCTAGTGCCAGTGTTGATTTGATGTGATGGCACTTCTTAGTTAATGGCACTTTTTCATACTATCACTGTAATGCCATTGATAACATATGAGATGCTGCTGTTAATCATATGCCGCTGCAAAAAATGACACTACTTAAATAACCATGTTACATATTTGTGCAAACAGGGTTGTCTATCTCCATATGGTGTCTATTTGTGCAAACGAAAGCACAAACCTCAATTTTAGTGGAACCTACTGTCAGCTGACCTCACGGTGCTACAAGTATTCCTACATTCTTAACTAGGTAGAATGACCAACGCAAGATGAAATAAGCTTATTCGTACGTTGACTTGTTGTTTTCAGTGTGGAACGAGCCTGTCATGTGTGGAGAAGCAAACAAGCACTGCAGCCGCTCCGTCAACGCAAGATAAAAGAGACCGAGTCATTGATGGCCTGGCCAGCGAGTAGGGGTCATGCAAACAACGGTGCATTATTGTAGTGGAACTGCAAAAAAAAAGATATTGGGGTTAGTCAGACAATTTTTTTACAGCCACACGGAAGGAATTGCGCTCATCGATTGCATAGAATTTCCTCCGTGCCATCATAGGAGATCCCAAGGTGGAAATCAACTAACCACCTATAAAATTATGCATAATCTTCCTCACGCAGGTCAGTATCCCCTTCGTCCAGATGATCGTATTTTGTCATGCCAAGCTATTGATATCTGCTACTGTTTTGCGACACCGTTTAAGTACATCGCTTTCCTATCTTTTCACATTCAGGACAATGAAGATGATTTCAGTGGAACTGCACAAAATGGTCTGATGTTGAGTGATCTCTATTGCCTCCTCTGTTTGCTGCAATGTGTCAGCGTAAATTGCAAGATGAGACATCAAGCTAGCTGTGGAGTTGCCAACATGCTCCAAGTGCATGCAACATTGAGCAGAAAGAAGCATGCCCAGGAAATTAATGCGTGCGTAGGGAGGCTCTTTGCTCAGAGAAGCATCTATCATTTTTTCTTTATTTCTACACCTTCTCACAGCTTTGTCTTGGTTATAGTCTTGTGAATCATTTAGATGCGTAAACATGCTGAACTTAAGTGCTTGTGAATGTTAGCTAGTATGCATGCCGTATCTTGTGAAGCTTAGTTTAGTGTGAATGTTAGCGTGTCAACCTTTACAATCTATGTATATTGTCGGCATGTTATTTGACCCCTCATTTTGCCGCGCTATGACCAGTGTGAGTGTCTGCATACAGTACACCATCCTCTAATTTGGTGGATGCCAAGCTGTCCTGAAAAGGAGCTATAACTTTTTTTCAAGTTGAAAAATGTTACCGATGAGGAGCCATAATTAAGCTGGAGGCGTCTCTTTTTTTCTTTCGAATGGGCAATAAGCTGGAGAGCTGGAGAGTGTCTCTAATGGGTTGCCTCTAGTGTTAAGGCCCTCCAGTACGAAACACGGGCAGCCGACTGGGCCGATACAAAAGCCTATCCATCTTAAAGCCCATTTGTTTTTGTTTTTGGCGAGGAAAAGCCCATAATTCTTGAAAAGGGGGCGATCCCAGAAAAACCCTCCTTCCTCCTCGCTTCCACTTATACTGCAGCTCGCTGGACTCTCCCGCTTCTGTCACCCCTTAATTCCCCCCGCTCCCCATCTTCCTCACTCGTACACAAAACCCCCGCTCACCTTCTTCCTCACTCGTACAGAAAACGCCTGCTCCTCTTCTTCCACTCCTACAGAAAACCCCAGCCCCCCTTCTTCCCCACTCGCACTGCCACTAGGCTCGTCTCTGGCTACTCTGCTCAAACCCGTGAGCTCGGCGCGACGCCCGCAAGGGAAATGGAGTCGGCTGGCCCCAGCGCCAAGAAGATGAGGCTCCCGCCAGCGGCGACGCCGGTTGTAGATCCCGCACCCAGCAGCGCGGGGAGAAGTGGCAGGCCCCCCACCGGATCTGAGGAACCCGTAGAATCTCAGGTGGACCGCATCAGCGATCTCCTAGACGCCATCCTTGGGGAGATCATCTCCCTTCTCCCCACCAAGGATTGCTGCCGCACCCAAGTCCTCTCAACTCGGTGGCGCCCTCTATGGTGCGCCACGCACCTCAATCTCGACTGTTGTCAGCTATCTGTCGTTCATGATTTTGAACTCCTCAGAGCCATCATCTCCTCCCACCAGGGCTCCATTCAACACCTCTGCATCCCGACACGCTACCTGCTATCCATACCCTGCACGGTGGATGCTTGGCTGACATCCCCTGAATTCGAAAAACTCCAACAGTTTGAGTTCTACCATTACCACGAAAGTTTCATACCACGAACCAAACACCAAGAATTTGTGCCCACACCATCGTTGTCCATCTTGTGGTTTTCCTCCTCTCTCCACACCGCCACCTTTGCCCGGTGCCATCTACCAGATGATCTGGTACAAATGCTTCGACTCCCACTGCTAAAAAATACTTTCGCTTGTGGTGGTTTATCTGTCGGAGGCCTCACTGCACAGCATCATCCACTCCAGTTGCCCTGCCTTGGAGCGCTTGCTGATTGTTTTGGGAATAGAAATCCGTATCAGTTGTCTCCAAATAAAGTCGCCTCACCTTAAAAGCATTGGAATTTGTTTTGAAGGACAGTAGCTCATCATCGAAGATGCCCCTTCACTTCAAAGGTTGCTCCTTCATTATTGTTATATACCTTCACAAATAACTGTCATCTCTGCACCCAAACTGGAGACCTTGGGTGTAATTCATGATCCGTTTAATGATCACAAGTTGGTGTTTGGCTCCACACTTATTCAAGTACCGTATATTATCATCTACACATTTGTAATCATAAGCTGCATTTTTCATTTGTGCGCATAAGTTTTATATCATCTTGGAGTACACTTTGGGTACTAATATTATGTTATATGCTTAATGAAGAGTTCGTCCATGGATAGCCTATCAATGTTGCTGGATTCTATCAAGATCTTATATATCGGAATGTTTAGTTATGATCTGAACATAATTATTGCCTTGCTGCGATGCTTTCGATGTCTGGAGAATTTATATATAAAGGTGATGATTTCATGCACATTGAAAGCCCATATATATTGTACTAGAATTAACCGTTCAACTGTCGCTCTTTCGACATACTCTTTTTTCAGACCTTAATTGTTTTCAATCTTCATGTCTACTTAGGCACTAACACATGGAGAAAAACATATAACCAATCGGTGGCGTAATAAGCACCGGGATTTCCTTAGTTCACATGACATTCGTTTGAGGACAATAACGATGGAAGGATATGCATCCAACCAGGCAAACAGAAGGTTTGTCACATTCTTCTTGTTGAATGCAAGGTTACTATTATCCATGAGGCTTAAGTTTTTCAACAAGAAATTTCTCACGGACGGACATGTTGAACAAAAAAAAAGAAGTTTTAGGTGGACAAATGGGCTTCTGAACATGCTCGGCTTCTATTTACAACAACTTGTGGTCATGCAACAATAATTTTTTTGGCACAGGATGTTGATTTTATGGATCAGACCAATCCATTTGTTTGTGACTGCCAAAAACAGTGGTTGGGTTAGATGTTATTGCCATGTTCAATCTGGGTTTTGTCTAAATTTGATGAACAATTAATCCTTGGGCTTTTGTACCGTTGGTAAGCTTGAGTTACATGTTGTTGCCCTCGTACTCCCCTCCGCCTGCCACTACACTGCCGCATCTTCCATGGCTCATGTTCGTTCCCGTCCGAGGCCTCGCCGTCGTTCTCCGCCGTGGTTCGCTCGCTGTGCCCGCCGCCGTCTGGCGTTGTCAACATGGTCAACAACCGAGAGGAATCAGGAGATGACTATACGTGGAGAGGCTGACAGTAGGGACCCACCAGGGTCATGGCATTACGCAAGCAGGTGCCTCGTTATTACAAGCCAAAAGAAATACTTCCGCCTAATTATTTGATAACTAGGTCCCACGCCATTGTCAATGTAGTCAATAAACGAGAAAATTACACAACGAGCGGCTAACACCAGGGACCCGGCAGCTCGCCCAGTTTTTTTTTGAGAAGAAGCAGCTCGCCCTGTTGTTTTTTAGTTTTAGAGACGGAGCTCAACTGCGCGCTGTGCGGGGGTTGTGGCCCATCTAGCCCACGCTTACGCTTTTATTTAAGCACATGATGAGCCCAGTTGATATCTTTTTTCTTTCTGAAAATGGCTAGCCATGTTCTATTTTTTTTGGAGAATACCCAGCCGAGGCCTACTTGCTTTTCTCAGCCCTGCTGGGCTGCAAATATTTCAAGACGAGGAGGGATGTATTCGGCTTCCCCAAAAAATGGGCTATAAGTAGTAAGAAATGGGCTGTAAATTTTTAAACCAAAGCCAACCGGCAATTACATTCAAATATCTTTTTTCTGGATTTCAAGATTTTAAATTTCATTCATTTTTTTGCGAAGAATTTTTTTTTGATATAATTTTTAAAAATTATTTTTAATGTGACTCGAAATTTCATGATTAAAAGAGTTCGGACCCCATCAAAATATGCAAAATTTCGTTGAATTTTTTAGCAGTGCCCAGAATATGGTCTGTAATGCTAATAAAAAGAAGAAGAAAAGTCCATTTTACTACCCTCGAGAAAGTTGAAGGTTCACATAACCCCCTGATCTATATTTCTGCTCCCTTCACCCCCTAAACAAACTCATACCGGTCAAAATCAGCACCTGGGTGGTTTGCCTCTACTAGCTGCTGATGTGGCACTGGTCAACGGCGGTTTTGACCTACAGGTGGGCCTTCCTTTTGAGGGCTGAGATTCGCTAGACAGGACGCCTCCCTCTACCTGTTGCGCTCCTTTCCTCTAAATGCCACGGCCGGTGCTCTGTTCTGCAGATCGGTGCTGCTGAGAGCCATCATGGCAACCTGAGACCACCGTCACTGTCGGCCTCCAGCACCCTCGACCTGGATACCGCCGCCCTGCCACAGATCCGCGTCCATCGTCGTCGTTCGTCACCCAGCACCAGTCCCTGTCGGGCGCCTGCTTCGGATCCGGCGAGGACCATGCTGTTGGAACCGGTCTTTTAGGTAGTAGCGCATGCACTAACGTGCGTGCTGTTACCGCCCATGATCTGCATGCTAGCTTCTAGGAGTTGTTAGCCTGCGCATAGCTATGTTAGTTAGTCTAGCTGTGTGCGTGTGTTATCTATGTATAAGTGTACACCTAGAGTATAATACAATTGTGAGTTCTTCCTCACTTTTCTCTCCTTCACATGCAGCCGCCACCGTGCAAGCCCCTCTGCAGGAGGCCCGGAGGTGGCCGGCGGCGAGTTCCTGGTGACCTGGTCGAAGCAGAAGCGGTGAAGCGACTGACAGCGGAGTAACGCTAGGTGTGAGAGGTCCCCGGCATGGAGGGCTTCAGCGGCGACGCAACGGCGCGGTGGTGCTCAGACATAGCCATGCACAGAGGAGGTCGGGGCTGTTTTCATGTCGGCTGTGGAGGTCCTGGCCTCCGGTAACCAAAGGCGGCTGGCCATGGGTGTGGAGGCGGCAGCAAGGGCCGGTGGGCTAGCAGGGCGACGACACGGGTGAGCAGGTGGAGGGCGCAGGGGCGGTGGTGCTCGCTGGTGGCGGCTGACCGGTGACGGCCAAGACCATCATGATCAGGTTGGGCATAGCTCCAGCCCCTCCTGGCGGCGACGAAACAGGAAATAGGAGGAGGACGAAAACACGGGTCAAATACCGCCTTGACTTCTTCCACGTCAGCAAACCACCTAAGAAAACCCACCTAACATGATTTCTGACCGGTATGGATAGTTGAGGGGGGTAAAGGAGTAGAAAAAAATGTCAGGGCGTTATGTGAACCACCAAGTTTTTTGAGGGTAGTAAAATGGACTTTTTTCTAAAAAGAATATGGGCTTCAAAATATCCTTAAGAATTAGCAAATGGGCTGTAAATTATTGAAAATAATGGCAAATGGGCTGTATGCTATTTTCCATAGATTTGGAGGCTGACTTCTGGGCCTACTAGGTTGACGATGACGCTATCCTAAAATAAATTTTGACGCGTACGCAAGGCTTTGTCAACTTAGTCAACATAGAGCAGTGACTGTTGGATGTCCATCCAACGGCTGTCGTGCTTCTTCAATCTCTGATCTTCCTGCTCCAGCCGCCCAAACCAGCGCCGACGGGACTGCCTGCTCCCTCCTCCCGTGGCCGGCTGTGCTGCCGCCATGCCATCCCTCTACCCACCCGCACATCCTGTTATTTTCCAGCGACGTCAGCCTCACCCCGCAGCCGACCAGTCAGCCCTCGTACTCCCCTCAGCGTGGGCATCCGCTGCTGTGGCTTCGCCAGCTCCGAGTCGTTCCCTTCCTGGGCCTTGCCCTCGTCCACCGCGTTTGTGCTCTCAGCACGGCGTGGTCAACATGGTCAACAAACAATAGCCATCGGAAGAGGGGTGTAAGTGGAGAGGCTGACTGTAGGGACCCACACAAGCAAGTGCCTCCATATTACGGGAAAAAATGATTGCTCCTGCTGACAGCTGGGACCCACCGGCTGTATCTTCACACGGAAGTTAGTGCCTCCTTGTTATGCGAAAAAACTATTCCTCCCGATGACAGCTGGGACCCGACAGATTTGGTGGCTGACTTGTGGGCCTACCAAGCTGACGCGTACGCAGGGCTTTGTCAACTTAATCAACAAATGATTCTAGCAGCTGGACCGTTGGATGTTAATCCAACAGCCGTGCTGCTTCTTCAACCTCTGTTCTTGCTCCTGTCTCCCGTGGGCGGCAGTGCTGCCGCACACCCGAACCAGTCAAGTTTCCCACTCCTCTCTATCTGCGACTCCACTGCCGCATCTTCCCCATCTCCGGGTCGTTCCAGTTTGGGGCCTCGCCGTCGTCCACCGGCCTTGGTGTGCTCGGCACGGTGTGGTCAATGTGGTCAACAAACGAGAGTCATCGGAAGATGACTGTACATGACAGGCTGACAGTGGGGACGCACCACACCCATGGACGCATGCATGCAACTGCATCCTTTTTACCCTAAAAAAATAATGTTTTCTCCCCCTGACAGCTGGGACCCACCAGCTACATCTTCGCACGCAACGAAGTGCGTCCTTATTACGGGAAAAAAATGAATTCCTCCCCCTGACAGCTGGGACCCATCAGCTATATCTTCGCACGCAAGGAAGTGCCTCCTTATCCTCCCTGACAGTTCGGACCCACCGGGTCGAACTATACGCAGGGTTGTCTCTCTGGTCGCGAACGTGTATGTACATACTGGTCGATCGGTCTCTCTGCAGGGATGAACCGTGGCCGAGCAAGGAGCGGCATGTGTGATGTAGCAGTTGAGGCAGTCCTGTATAAATCATGTACACGTACGTACAGCCACGCTGCAAGAAAGTAAATATGGCTATGTACGTACATACGGGCGGGGTCTTGAATGTGTACGCGCGCATACTTACGGCCAGGGCTCATGTACATGGAGAGGCAACGGACGGCAGCGACGTTGTCCTGTTCATCGGCAGCTAACCGGCTGGGTCAGAACAAAGGAAACATCGTCGTGTTCACCGGGAGCCAAGTGATTGGGTCAGAACGCGTCCTGTTCATCGAGAGCAAAGTCACTGGGTCGAAACGCGTCCTGTTCATCAGGAGCCAACCGACTTGGACGGAACAGCCGGAACGGGGTCTGGCATACCGCAAATTGAGGAAAACGGCCTTCTGTTCGACCGCGTACGGTCGAAACGGGGTCCTATGCATCAGGAAGGGTCTGGTGTACCCCAGAACGGAGGAAACGGCTTCTGTTCGAGTGCCTACGGTCGAAAGGGGGTGCTGTTGATCGGGAGGGGTGTAGCGTACCGCAAAATGGAGGAAACGGACTTGTGTTGGAGCACCTACGGTCGAAACGGGGTCCTGCTCATCGGGAGGGGTGTGGCGTACCGCAAAATGGGACTCCACAGGCTACTGTTCATCCACTGTCTACTGCCTCGCTCCAGCCTCCACCTACTACTGTTCATCCACCATCGACTTACTCCAGCCTCCACCAGCTACTGTTCATCCACGGGGTCCGATTCATCCAGCCTCCACCAGCTACTGTTCAGCCAGCCCTCCACGGGGTCCTGTTCATCAACCCTTCACCGGCTACTGTTCATGGAGCCTCCACAGGGTCCTGTTCATCCACCCTCCACCGGCCTCCTCAATCGGGGTCCTGTTCATCCAGCGGCAATGGCCTAGTAGCTACTACCATGGGGTCCTGTTCATCCAACCCCCACCGGGAACTGTTCATCGAACCCCCAACAACGGTCACTGCTCATCAAGAGGCAGCAGGTTCGATCGGCTTCAGTTAGCAGCAGTAGCGAAGGAATCACTGGATCGGGTTCAGTTAATAGCCAGGGATCGATCGATCGCTCGGGTTCAGTAACGCGTAGCCAGTGCAATCGCTCGGGTTCAGCAAGCGAACGCCTCGCTCGGGTTCAGTTAGAGCCCAACGTCTCGCACACACATGCGTACGTGTACGAGAGAAACGCGCAATCCCTCTGTGCATCGCTCGGCCCCAACCACCCACCGTAACCGGGAACTCCCCGATATTTTTCCTCGCCCTCGCTTCTACCATGATTTTTTCTGTCATGGACGGCCCAAAGAATGTCATGCAGCTGCGTCTCCGGCCTGCCCAGGACGAAATCCCATTTTCTGTCATGATTTTTTTTCATAGAAGTAGGAGCCCACCACATCTATGATGATACCGGGTTTTGTCACAATTATCATCATAGAAGTGTCATAAGCATGACAGAAAAAAATTCGTTTGGCCCAAAATGTCACGAATGTGTCTTTTTTTTGTAGTGCAATGTCCGACCATGGCAGAAGATAGAGAGAAAATGAAAGTCATTCCCTATGCCTCAACCATAGGCTCTATACGATATGCCATGCTGTGTACCACACCTGATGTGTGCCTTGCCACTTGTCTGGCAAAGGGGGTACAAGAGTGATCCAGGAGTGGATCACTGGACAGCGGTCAAAATTATCCTTAGATACATAAAGAGGACTAAGGAAATGTTTCTCGGTTATGGAGATGATAAAGGGTTCATCGTAAAGGGTTACGTCGACGCAAGCTTTGACACTGATCCGGATGACTCTGAGTCTCAATCTGGATACGTATTGAACGTAGGAGCAATTAGCTAGAGTAGCTCTATGCAGAGCATTGTAGACATAGATATTTGCAAAGTACACACGGATCTGAATGTTGCAGACCCGTTGACTAAAAACCTCTCTCACAAGCAAAACATGATCACACCTTAGAACTCTTTGGGTGTTAATCACATGGCGATGTGAACTAGATTATTGACTCTAGTGAACTCTTTGGGTGTTAATCACATGGCGATGTGAACTAGATTATTGACTCTTGTGCAAATGGGAGACTGATGGAAATATGCCCTAGAGGCAATAATAAAATGGTTATTATTATATTTCCATAATCATGATAAAGGTTTATTATTCATGCTAGAATTGTATTGACCGGAAACTTAAATACATGTGTGGATACATAAACAAATACCGTGTCCCTAGTAAGCCTCTACTAGGCTAGCTCGTTGATCAAAAGATGGTTAAGGTTTCCTAACCATAGACATGAGTTGTCATTTGATAATGGGATCACATCATTAGGAGAATGATGTGATGGACAATACCCATCCGTTAGCTTAGCATATGATCATTCAGTTTGTTGCTACTGCTTTCTTAATGTCAAATACATATTCCTTCGACCATGAGATCATGCAATTCCCGGATATCGGAGGAATACCTTGTGTGCTATCAAACGTCACAACTTAACTGGGTGATCATAAAGATTCTCTGCAGGTATCTCCGAAGGTGTCTATTGAGTTGGCGTGAATCGAGATTGGGATTTGTCACTCCGTATGACGGAGAGGTATCTCTGGGCCCTCTCGGTAATGCAGCATCACAAGAAGCTTGCAAGCAAAGTAACTAAGGAGTTAGTTACGAAATGATATATTACGGAATGAGTAAAGAGACTTGCCGGTAACAAGATTAAACTAGGTATGGAGATACCGACGATCGAATCTTGGGCAAGTAACATACCGACAGACAAAGGGAACTATGAATGTTGTCATAAAGGTTCAACCGATAAAGATCTTCGTAGAATATGTAGGAACCAATATGGGAATCCAGGTCCCGCTATTGGTTATTGACCGGAGAAGCGTCTCGGTCATGTCTACATCATTCTCAATCCCATAGGGTCCGCACGCTTAACGTTCGTTGTCGATATAGTATTATATGAGTTATGTGAGTTGGTGACTGGATGTTGTTTGGAGTCCCGGATGAGATCACGGACATGACGAGGAGCTCCAGAATGGTCCAGAGGTAAAGATTGATATATAGGACGATGCTATTTGGTCTCCGGAAAGATTTCGGAATGCATCGGGGTTTTATCGGAGTGCCGGAAGGGGTTCCGGGAGGTCACCGGCACTTGGTGGGCCTCATGGGCCAAAGAGGGGAGGTGCACCAGCCCACTAAGGTGCTGGGCACACTCCACCTCCCTTGCCCACACGCCAGGAAGGAAAGGGGGCGCCTAGGCAGGGCAGCCACCGGCCCCCCTCCTGCCTTCTCCTGTGTGCCCAAATAAGGAAAGGGGGAGGCGCCTAGGGCAGGAGGCTAGGGCTGGCCACTGGCCCCTTTGGGGGCGCCCTAGGGCTGCCTCCTCCTTCCCCCACCTATATATTTGAGAGGAGGGAGAGGGGCAACAACACACAACGATCCCCAAGCCGTGTGCGGCACCCCTCTCCCTCTAGTTCATCCTCGGTCATAATTTTCGTAGTGCTCGGCGAAGCCCTGCGGAGATAGTTGCACCACCACCGTCACCATGTAGTTGTGCTGCCAGAACTCATCTACTACTTCGCCCGTCTTGCTGGATCAAGAAGGCGAGGACGTCATCGAGCTGAATGTGTGCTGAACGCGGAGGTGTCGTACGTTGGGTACTTGATCGGGTGGATCGTGAAGGTGTACGATTACATCAACCGCATTGATAAACGCTTCCACTTAATGGTCTATGAGGATATGTAGACACACTCTCCCCTCTCGTAGCTATGCATCTCCATGGATAGATCTTGCGTGTGCGTAGAATTTTTTTGTTTTCCATGCAACGTTTCCCAACACATGGGACATGGTATGCATACCCAAATACAGTTGGCTAAAATACCTGCATAAACTCTACAACAAATGGGATGTACCTTGGGTACAACTTGTCTGGAACGCCTACTACCAAAATAAAATCCCGCATGCATCGGACCCTTGCGGCTCGTTCTGGTGGAGAGACATGGACAAATTAATGCCGACATACAGAGGAATCACAAGCATACAAGTGATAAGTGGTACAAACGTTCTATTTTGGAAAGATCTTTGAAGAGACAACATTATGGCAGAGACTTGCCCACGAGCTTTTTCCTACACAAGCAACGAGGACATTTCGGTTCATGATTCCTTGACGAGCACGTCTCTTAGTGAGGTGTTTCACCTACCCCTCTCCCCACAAGCACATGTAGAAGACAGACAGATGCAACTTGAGACAGTTGATGTTGCTTTCTCCAATGATCAGACACAGAATGACCTCTGGACATACATTTGGGGAACAGATGATTTCACTACCCACTGGTATTACTCTTTCTACTTCAGAGATGTGCAAGCACACCGAGCCTTTGGGTGGATCTGAAAATCTAAGTCAACTATGAAGATCAAATTTTTTGGGTGGCTTCTTCTATCTGACCGATTAAACACAAGGAACATGCTCAAACGTAGACACTATAATATTGGTGATGATCATGGTTGAATTCTCTGTGGATCACAAATAGAAGAAACCGTGGAACATCTACTCTTTGAATGCCAATTCAGTACAAATTGATGGGCCAGCCTAAGACTCTCATGGCCCCCTAGTGGCTCTGGACTCCAAAACATAACCATGGCCAAAGAAGCTTGGGGCCGGCCACTGTTCATGGAAATTTTCTTGCTGGCTACTTGGATCATTTGGAAAGAATGCAACAATAAACATTTTCGAGGGATTGCACGATCAAAAAGCTCTTGGCTGGACAAGCTCAAAACATATTTTTCCCTCCTAACCTATAGGGTCAAGGAGAAGCACAAACACCTCATTACCTCTCTACTTGCCTCTCTTAGCTAGCTCTACTCCCCCTTTCTCCATACCCCAAAGTGGGATGGATTGTAACTAGACCATGTAAATTTAACTCCTCATTATATTAATATATTTCATAGTAGGAGGTTCTCCTATTGTTTCAGGTTAAAAAAAGGCTCTCTTGATAGAAAAAACCTCCTCATATATGGTGGATATCTCCTCATCTTCGTGGAAGATGGGGTCGTCGTCTCCACGAGATGTCCCAGATTCGGGCGCGGGGCAGTCCAGTGTTTTGACCCAGCGTCTCCACCTCTGCCAAGGACACATCAAATAGCTTGTCAGAAATACGAGATCCACTATTCGGATGAATAAGGAGAGTTCGGGGAAACTTACCATTTCGGCTGGTTTGTAGTAGGAAAGGCCGTCTATAAACTTCTGCTTGGCAAAATCCACTGGTTCCCCCTTGTATATACCAACTAGGGCGGCACCAAAAGCCGCTTGATTCTTGAAGCCCTCCCGGATTGATCGGGTGGCGTCGTCGGTCCCGTTGTACATCCACAACGGGTGTATGCGCTTCCGAAGAGGTTGGACTTTTCTATTTAGAGGATGGCTGTCAGCATGTGCTTGTCCGTCCACGGACATTAAGCCAGGGCGAATCGATGTCAAATCCAAATCTGGCAAGTAGCCCTGAGTGGCGAGCCGATCCAGTTGGAGACGGGTGACAGAACAGCTTCCCCAGTCGCCTTTGATGGGATCGTGGGGGCGCTTGGAGGAGCCCGCATCATTCGCCATTCCTAAAGCTCTTGAAGCTAGACTTGAGGGAAGGATTTGGCGTTGGGCGGCGAAAGGGGAAAGTCAAGATTTGTTTTGCCGTAACTTTGGACTAGGTACCTGTTAAATAAAGCTGAAGGGGCGACACCTCGATGTCTGGCCAATAAAATGGCCCGTCCCCCAGATAGAACAACGATCGAGGGAAGGTTATTAAAATAGAGCATGGTGGCCCAAGGTTGAGAATGCCAAGAGACCTTGGATGATTGCAATCTCGTCCTGAAGTGGCCGAAGAGGTATTCCACGCTCGAACGCCTAATTCAAATTAGTTATGGGAACTCTCCTATCAAGCCGAAGACTCCAAGCCGAAGTCATACATCCGAAGAAGGTTGTCATCTCCGGCCTCGAAGACCAGTTCGGGGGCTACTGGCCTTGTCCTGGACTAGGGGGTCCCAGCCTAGCTGGTCTTGTTCATGGGTCGGACTGATAACCCATTGACGAGGAAGGACTCCAGGGGCCTAGAACCTGTAGCGTACTCATATCAAATTCTACCGAGGATTGTCGTGTACTCCAAGGATATCCATTAAGTTCGGCATGTAACCCCCAGATGGCAACCGACCATGTGTAACCCTAGATACCCCCGATGCTTATATAAGCCGGAGGGTTTAGCATGTAGGAGGGGAGAGATCATCGTCATTAGCCGTAGGGTTTAGTCCACAACTTACGATCTTGAGGTAGATCAACCCTGTACTTTGATACACCCACAATATAAGCAAGAGTAGGGCATAGGGTTTTACCTCCTCGAGAGGGCCCGAACCTGGGTAAAACACTGTGTCCCTTGTCCCTTGTTACCAATCGGTCTAATCTCACAGCTCAGGGGCCCCTACCCGAGGTCTATCGGTTTTCACACCGACGCCGATGAATTGTGGGTTTATGATTTGAAATATTCTTTGAAAATAATGAGTCTTTGCTGAACTTTATTATGCATGTTTGCTATAGCTTTCTATTTCTCTCCGATCTATCCGTTTGGTTTGGCCAACTAGCTTGATTTATCTTCAGTGGGAGAGGTACTTTGTAGTGGTTTCAATCTTGCGGTGTCCTCACCCAGTAATAGCAGGGGTAGAGAGGCATGTATTGTATTGTTGCTACTAAGGGTAAAACAACGGGGTTCAATCATATTGCTTGGTTCTATTCTGTCTACATTATGTCATCTTGCTTAAAGCGTTACTCTGTTTGTCATGAACTTAATACTATAGATGCAGACAGGAGTTGGTCGATTGGTGGAGTAATAGTAGTAGATGCATGCAGGAGTCGGTCTACTTGTCACGTACGTAATGCCTATATACATGATCATTGTCATGAATATCGTCATAACTATGCATTTTTCTATCAATTGCCCAACAATAATTTGTCTACCCATCGTATGCTATTTTTATGAGGGAAAAGCCTCTAGTGAAAACTATGCCCAGGGTCGATTTTAATCATATTATGTCGTGGTGATCTCGCGGGTGGAGTCGCGTCACGGCAGATGCCACGGGGTGGCTTGAGGTGAGGGTAAGGCTACAGTGGAGATCCGGGACGGGTATTACGCAACAACACGCGGTGGTTTACCCAGGTTCGGGGCCCTCGCTGGGAGGTAACACCCCTACTCCTGCATGTCTGGAATATATGTGGAGTATATCGCAGTACAGAGTTGCTCCTGGAGCTGTATTAGAAAAGGCAGAACAGAGCTATGTGCTCATCTACTTGTATGTGTGGCGTGAGAGTCTGAGGCTCTGTACTAGCTAGTGTGTGGTGAGAGTGCCTTGTGGCATGAGTGCCCGTGAGAGTGTGAGCCCTCCTGGCTTGGATGAATGGATGTGTGCTCTTGTAGCGTGTGGTTGTCCCCTTGGCCAAGTCAGTGACTTCTTGGCCAAGGGAGTGACTTGTTTCCCAAGGGAGGATCAGAGAGTGCTCCCCTGGGTCACTTTATACACTAGTGCCCAGGGACAAGTAGCACTATACATGATGTCGCGCGTGACGAGTGAACAGTGTACGCTTTATCAGCAATAGAGGTCGCCGTATGGCCATCTTGTCGGTGTCGGGTCGATGTAGTGGTTGACTTCGCGTAGCAGGCCGGCTAGAGCGGGCGGATGGGGAGCCGGCCGGGCAGCCGGGTGGCGAGCCGGCCGAGCAGCCGGGGTGGCGAGGGGTCATCCCCCCGACAGTAGCCTCCGAGCCTCCGGGCAACTTGGAAAAGTTTGGCGGAGGGTTTTAGCAGGCGTTGATGAAGCAGAAGATGTCGATGTTAGCCGGCTTCAGACCGCAGCCGGTGCGGCTTGCTTCTAGTGGGGGTGCGCAAGCGCACCCATTGGGTGTAGCTTCCGAGCCTCCGGGCAACTTGGAAAAGTTGGGTGGAGGGTCTTCATGGTTGTTGATGCAGACGATGGCATCGAGGATGCCGGTTGTAGCCGGCGGCAGGCGTGCAATAGGCGTGGCGTGGTCCTAGTGGCGGCGCGCAAGCGCACCCACGGTGTATAGCCTCCGAGCCTCCGAGCAACTTGGAAAAGTTGGGCGGAGGGTCTTCGCGGTTGTCGATGCAGCCGACGGCGACGTCGAGGGTGCCGGGCGCAGACACGGAGTCCGCCGGCTGGTGGGCGCGGGGCCCTGCCTGGCGCGGACGCGGAGTCCGTCGGCTGCTGGGCGCGGGGCCCTGCCGGGCACGGACACGGAGTCCGCCGGCTGAGTGGGGGCGCGCGAGCGCACCCACTGGGTGTAGCCTCCGAGCCTCCGGGCAACATGAAAAAGTTGGGCGGAGGGTCTTGTTGTTGATGATGAAGCCGACGACGACGTCGAGGGTGTCGGGCGCGGACACGGAGTCTGTCGGCCGGTGGGCGCGGGGCCCTGCCGGGCGCGGACATGGAGTCCACCGACTGATGGGCGCGGGGCCCTGCCGGGCGCGGACGCGGAGTCCGCCGGCTGAGTGGGGGCACACGAGCGCAACCACTTGGTGTAGCCTCCAAGCCTCCGGGCAACTTGGAAAAGTTGGGCGGAGGGTCTTGATGTTGATGAAGCAGACGGTGGCGTCGGAAATGCCGATTGCAGCCGGCGTCGGGCCTGCAACCAGCACAGCGCTTTCCCAGCGGGGCGCGCCGGCGCACCCACTAGGTGTAGCTTCCGGGCGAGGAGGGGGTTCCCCACGCAGATGATCGTGCAAAAGACAAGGTTAGTCCACGCAGATATATCGAATGTTTGTTTTTAGCAGTGCAAATTTTATGCAGAGGGTGCCGACTCGGTTTTGTATGAGCCCCCTTCAATATTTTTCATGTCCCCTCCGCTCTTTGGCTTTACCTCTTGCTAGCTAGACAGTCGGGAGCCGGTCTATAGCTGATGCGAAGAGTGGCCGCGGAGTGAAGCGTACAATACTCGGACTCTGGGAGCAGATTCGACCGAGCAGATACTCATAAAGGAAACGGCCGGGTTGCCCAAGCCGTTTTCTCCCGGACGTTTTTCGCGTGGGGTGACCTCCAGCTTTTGCTCTCGCTTGCCGGACAGCCGCGTGATGGTTTGTGGCTAAGAGGTGGGCCTTCGGTACCGTATGCGCTACTAAGCCGTCTGCGGGAGCGAACGTATCGGGTCGAGCGGCCAGCCCCGGGCCGAGACTACCTCGTGCCGGAGTGAACAGGAGTGTAACTGGAATAAATGCAGAGATAAACCCCGAGGGTCGCTCGGAGTTATCCGGTTTTGGTGCATGATGCAAAAATATGCGGGTGAGGAGCTCACATTGCTTTTGACGCAGACGGAGCGGAGACAACCTTCGACAGACGGCCCGAGCCTTCGGGTGGCCGAGGGGCACCGCGGCAGCCAGTCGGGCAGCGGAGCGGGAGGCGGCCGAGCCGACCGCCTAGCTGACCCGGCGTCGAAGAGGGCGGGCAGGCCAGCCGGCCAGGCGGCGACACGGCAGACGGGCCAGCCAGCCAAGCGGCGACGCGGACGGGCGGGAGCAGCGGCGCCAACTAGCATCTTTTTTTTCTTCTGTATATATATATAGTGAGGCTTCCCTATTTATTTCATATTTTTAATAACTTTTAAACCATTAAATGTTTAGCAAGCCTTAACTAGTTCTGTGGCAAGCTATGATAGACACAGTTTTACCTATATATATATATATATATATATAGACACACACACTCCTTTTTTCCTTCTCTGGATCTTGGCCACTTGGGCAGCCGGCTGCGAGGGGCGTTGGCGGAGTATATATATATTTTGCCCGACCACTTTCTTTTTTCCTTCTCTGGATCATGGCCACTTGGGCAGCCGGCTGCGAGGGGCGTTGGCCGGACGCGGCCCGCGCGGGAGCCGGCGGGCGCGGCAGAGCCGGCCAGGGCCGGCCCTGGGGTATGGCCAGAGAGGCGACGGCCCAGGGCCCATGCCGGAGGGGGGGGGGGCCCATGATGTAGTACACATATAAGTATAGCCCAGCACAAAATATTCAATGGAAAAAATCAAGAGAGAAAAAAAAGGAGATGGCCTAGCTAGGAACGCAAGTCACGGCCGCACTTACGTGTGAAACAAATCAATCGGAACTCAGAAGATTTGGCTTTTGATTCTCGAAAAAAAAGATCTGGCTTTTCCTGTTCGTCGCTCGTCAGTTTGTATTCGTCGTCCTATCTGCCCGCTCCTCGCTCGGCGCCTCGGCCGCTCCCGCTTGTTGTCGCCGCTGGCCGCTGCGAGCAGCTGTCCGGCAACCCGGCCTTCCGGCAGTACGTTATACATATGTCAGCGCAGGACAGTATGTATCCTGTATCCATGTTTCTTATCCATTCATCCATCGGCCCCAATTTCATTTAACTATTCATCCCATGAAGTTTTAAATTTTTTATGTATAGTTTTTCAATTCAATCTTTCACGGTATGTATTCAATCATCCTAATTTTTGTCATCCTGTGTACATATCTAGGGTTCTGATCATCCGATCTATAAATTTCTAATTCTTGTTATACTCTTCGCTTCATAATTTTTTGACATTAGCCAACAATCATCAGATCTATATTTTTTTGTCATTTTGTGTGCATATCTAGTTTTATTTTGCTATCTTTTTAGTATTTCTACCATAATATGGCATTGTCCAACAATTATTTATAGTCAAATTTTAAACTAAAGAAGTGTGATTGAAAGTTTACTTTTAATATTATGCAAATAAATTTATCTATATACTTGTTTATGTATCACGCATACACATATATATATATATAGGAGCCGGCGGGAGCGCGGGAGCCAGCCAGCGCAGGGCGGCAAGCCGGCGGGCGCGCGGGGGAGGGGCCGGCCAGGGCCTGCGGGCGCCAAGTGGACGGGAGCGTGGACGGGTTGAGTGGACGCGGAGGAGCGGGCGGCCATGCGGGGCGGCGCGCGGACGCCGGGGGAGGGCGCGGAGCCGTCGCTCGGCGGCCGGCCCGGGGAACCCGGCCAGCGGTCGTGCGAGAGCGGCGAGCCGGCCGACAGGTATGCGGGAGTCGGCCCGCGGTCGCGCGGGGCGGCGAGGCAGAGCGGACCAGAGCCGCGGGCACGGTGGAGCGGACAGGGGCCGCACAGCGCGGAGCTGGCGTGCGGAGACGGCGCGGGAGCCGCGACTCGGTCGGGGGCGACGGAGGCGCGGGGCCGGAGCCGGCACAGGAGGTCGGCGGACGGGAGCCGGCCAAAGCGGCGACGAGGAAGCGAGGCGGAGGCGGCTCGGAGCAGGGCCGGGTCGGCGCTGGCGAGATGAGCGATGGCGCGGGAGGCCGGGCCGGCGTGGGAGCCGGCGGACGCGGACAGAGATGGCCGGGCACGACGTCGCCGGGTGCCGGGTCGCGGCGCGGGAGGAGGCCGAGTGCGTGGCCGGCTGCGGAGCCGCCGGCCGAGTCGGCACGGACGCCGGCGGGCGTGGAGCACCCGGCCGCGGACGGATGCAGAGGAAGCCGCGCGGCGTGGGGCAGGAGCCAGACCGGCGCAGCGGGGCGGGCGGAGCGGCGCCGGCCTGCGGGGCGCGCGGGCGCCGAGGGAGGCACGCGGCCAGCGTGGGCGAAGAGGAGCGGGGCGGCGACGCGGTACCGGCGCGCAGGGCGTGCGGCCTACGGGCGCGAGCGCGGACGGCGGGGCGGGCTGGCAGTGGCGAGGACAGCGCGCGCGTGCGCAGAGACCGCGGGTGGCGACGGAGGGTCGAGTAGAGGCTCCCGAACAGAGGGTTGGGTAAGGCAGAGCTCAGGCAGAAAGCAGAGCAGTGGGCAAAGGGAGGTGGCAGGTGCGAGCAGCGGCAGAAGATGGCCATGTCGGGCGGCACATCGATGGTCAATGGCAGCAGGAGGTGCTACAGCTTGTGGGGAGTCAGCAGCGGCAACAGCAAGGTGGCAGCGCCATGGGCAAAGGAAGCAGAGAGCTCGGGCGCGAGCTTCTCTGCTCGGCGCGGTTGCAGGAGGCTGCGAGGAGGTTCAGGCGCGGCGGCGCAGTCGTGCTTGAGCAGCAGGCACGACGCACGCGGGCGTGGTGAAGGCGCTCGGGAGGGATGAGAGGAGGACGAGCAGGGCGCCAGTGAGCATGGAAGCGGGGAAGGCTGGCGCGGCCAGGCTCGGGAACGGCCGGAGACGCACGAGGCATAGTGCAACGTAGGTGCTAACAACAAACCACACCATTGTCGATTTTTTTTCAAAACTATAGCTTTATTTATAGCAATTTCGAAAACTATAGCACAGTATGCAAAAAAAATCAAAAGTATGACCCCGTCGGCCTTGTGTTGGCCGAACAGGGAGTTTTCGGCCAGGGTTTGGCCGAAAAGGGGTTTTCGGCCGTTCCTGGGCCGAAGAGCTGGCGTCGGTGAGGTGCAGGCCGAAAATAGTAGCTTCGTCCTACGCGCGACCGAAAAGGCCGGTTTTCGGCCTGCCAGCGGCCGAAAACCCTTTCGGCCAACACTTGACCGAAAAGGTCTGGATAAGCCCATCGCACTCGTCTCCTTCCTCCCGTGCTCGCCTCTGTTTCTGTCGCTCTCTCTCTCTCTCTCGTTCTCTCTGTAGACAAAGCCAACCCGCGTCGATCTCCTCCGTTTTCCACCCATTTTCACATCCAAGCCACAGAATAGATAGATCATAGCATTCTCCGACGGCCTACGGTGGTTTTTTTTGCTATGGGATAGTTTTTTGTGCGTTTGGGGAGGAGGAGCCATGGTGGGGTGAAGGAGGTGCGGTGGAGAAGGAGGTGGTGGTGAGGAGGAGCGGCAGCTGTGGAGGAGGAGGTGCAGTTTGGGTTGTATCCGGAGTTGAACCTCCGGTCGTCGAGGGGGCGGCGGTGGTGTTGTCGTTGTTCGGTGGTGCAAGTACTCCGCTAAGGTATAATCATGTCCTCACAAATTTTCTCTGAGTTGTATAGTTTAGTTAGTGTAGATAAGTCATATTGCGAATTGTAGTGTTAATTTATATGTGGTGGCATTTTAGCAGAGTAATAATTATGTTAGTGTAGCGGATAATAATAATTGTGTTAGTGTTAATTTGTATGTGGTGGCATTTTAGCGGAGTAATAATTGTGTTAGTGTAGCGGATAATAATAATTGTGTTAGTGTTAATTTGTATGTGGTGGCATTTTAGCGGATTTTAGTTAGTGTAGCGGATAATAATTGTGTTAATTGTGATTAATGAGAAGATGGCAATGTCTGACAGGTGAAAATGTCTGAATCAGTAAATTTGACTGTTTACTACGGCGCTGGTAATGTTCGATATAATGAGTTGGGGGTTGATCTTAGCGAGTTTAAAAATGGCGTCATGACACTAACAGACCCGGACAGACTGGACATTAGACAGTTGAAGTACTGGTTGACAACTAGTTTCGGGCTGGATCCTGAAGTATGTTCCGTCAGTATTCATGCATTGTGGACCAAATCATGTAAAATTGTCAAGTGGGAGTTGATGCCGATAGATAGGAGCCACCATTGGTTGACCCTATTAAAATGTTGCCGAGACCGAAGAATCCACCCATATGCACTTGTGCAACCTGTGGCGAAGGAGGAGAATACCGTACAACTCCACAGGGGGTATGAACCCGGCCATGGCAGTGAAGTGGCTAGAGAGATTAATTTATCCGAGTCACAGCCACCGGATGTGGATGCTAGCCAACCCGACAAAGATTTGGACTATGTGCCACACAATGTTTGTGGTCATTATACCGGGTAGAGTAGTCAGTCGATAATATTAGCTGGTTCTGGTTTTGCCGATGGGGATGAGGAAGGGGATGAAATGCAGAGGGTGATACTGGAAGAGGACGAGGATGGATTGGCGGAGGAACTGGATTCTGAAAATTCCGAGGATGAAGCGGAGGTACCGATTCCTTCTGCATGGGATCAGGACATATCCACCGGCCTTACGGTCAACGATGGCCATGAGACTCCATGGCAGTATAATCAGAACCAAGTCCAGATAGGGGCTATGTTTGATACAAAGAAAAAATTGAAGTATGCGGTGGTAAAGTGAGCTATGTCTACGCAGAGGGTTTTCCGGACACACATATCAAGTCCAACGAACTATGCCGTGAAATATGTTGAAACAGGTTGTCCTGGGAAGGTGCACTGGCATGTGCCGAAGTATGACATCCACTGGGTTTTCACCAATGTCGTCCCACATAATTGTGTGAGGAAAAACCTTCTGGTGAATCATCCAAACCTGACTTCAACTCTCATTGCGCAACTCATGTATACTGAGATAGTAGAGAAGAAAGATATGGAAGCAAAACACATCCAGACAGCAGTGAAGGTCAGATGGAATTATGTCATTCATTATGGGAAGGCTTGGAGGACTAAGCAGAAGGCTATGGAGGAAAGGTTTGGGACGTTCTTCGACTCATATGATAATGTTGTCCGTCTCCTTGACATACTGAAAGAGAGGAATCCCGGCACTTATGTGAACATACAACACACGAGGTTGCTTAGTATACCAAATTTCAAGGTGTTGAAACGAGTATTCTTCTCCTTTGCTATGTGCATCGAAGCTTTCCGGCATTGTCCTCCTGTTATGTTTGTGGATGGTACATTCCTGACCGGTCAGTACAAAGGGCAAATCCTGACTGCTATTAGTGTGCATGGGAATAATCAAATCATCCCACTTGCCATGGCATTTGTGGAGGGTGAGAACTTTCCGAGCTGGGTATGGTTCTTCCGGCAAGTGAAAATTGCCATCATGCAGGACCGACCAAACGTGTGTGTCATTCATGATAGACATGCTGGTATATTGAAGGCCGTGAAGACATTAAGGAATCCAACAGCTGACGAACCAACACCTTGGAAGGACTTGCAGAGCCGGTGGTGCATGCGCCATCCTGGGGCTAATTTTTTCTCACAGTTCAAGAACAAGCGGTTGATGAACTTGTTCAAAAAATTATGCAAGCAGAGCCAGCAGCGCAAATACGGATTTATTTGGTCAAAATTAGATGAGTTTACTAAGAAGCAGGTCCGCGCGAGGAAGAAAATGGAAGAAGATCAGGTTAAATTAGCAGCACTCATCGCGGAGCTAGAGGAGCCAGTAGGTCTTTGTGACTTGCCAGCAATTGACCCTCCTAATACTAAGAGAAAGAATGGCAGGGCAATAAAGAATTTTTTTGAGTGGATAAAGAAAGAGCCTCCAGTGAATTGGTCTTTGCTGCATGACACCCATGGAGCTAGGTATGGCCACATGACAACCAATCTTGCAGAGGTGTATAACTTTGTACTCAGAGGGAATAGAGCATTGCCACTCACAGCTATTGTGGAGGTTGTATTCCATGGCACTTTGAGATATTTCAGAGAAAGGAACGAGTTAGCAAAGAAGGATATTGCAGATAATCACAACACACCTTATTGTACTCATGTCATGGAGTACATGGCAAAGAAGATAGAGAAAGCAAAGAAGCACACTATCAGACTCATAGGGAATCAGAAAAGGAGGTATGAGGTTCAGCTTCCTACTGATGGTTTTGGTTCTGGAAATGAGGTGAAGACGCACGAGGTAAAAATTGGAACGGAATTTTATCCAACGTGTGAGTGTACATGCAACAAACCGAAGTTGTTGCACCTACCTTGCTCACATGTGTTGGCTGCCTGTGGCCAGATTGAGTTGGACGCTATCTCCTTCGTGTCCCCATACTATTTAAAAGAAGCAGTGCTCAACACATGGACAGGTGAGATGACAGGGTTTGGAGTTGTTGGCAATTTCAACAAGGTAAACGACGGTGAGAGAGTATACATCCCGCATCCAGACCTTTGGCGAACAAGTAGGGGCAGACGAAAGGCCCGTCGCATCCGAAACGATATGGACCAATCTGAAGCTGGTGGAGCAACCAGACAATGTTTGTTATGCGTGGCTTATGGGCATAGGATGAAATATTGTCCCGACCTGAAGAAAGATGGTGCTTCCACATCGACGAGTGCTTCCACTTCGACGACTGCGACAATAGGAGCAAGAGGCGGACGTGGTCGTGGCAGTCGAGGCCGAAGGGGCGAACGAGGAAGAAATAACTCACAAGCTATATAATTGGCAGTCGTACTATGCTGGACTATGTTTTAATTTGTAATATGTCTGGACTATGTTTTAATTCGTAATATGTCTGGACTATGTTTTAATTCGTAATATGTCTGGACTATGTTTTAATTCGTAATATGTCTGGACTATGTTTTAATTCGTAATATGTATGAACTATGTTTAACTTTGTAATATGGTCTGGACTATGTTTTAATTTGTAATATGGTCTAGACTATGTTTTAATTTGTAATACGGTCTGAACTATGTTTTACTTTGTAATATGTTTGTACTATGTTTTATTTGCACCTAAGATTTGTTATTTGAATTGCAGATATGTCTTCGTATCCGTTGCTTAATGGTAATATCGATAGAAAGCATCGGGGCGCCCTTATGGAAGCGGGCAAGAACTTAGACGTGTTGGTCACTCGCACCCCAAAGTCTAACTGGATGATACACGATTCATGGGTTGATAGGTGTGTGTGCATATAATGGAATCCATATAATGACTTACTATGTTTGACATACTTTTCATAGCCGCTAACAGTGTGCTACAATCTCTTTATTTTGTAGGTTAAGTTGGGCTGGACTTCTATCCTTGGCACGGCTGGTTGAGGGTACATTGGATGAGTGGGTCGATGGTCCGGACTTAGATGAGGCAGGTGAACCATTGCAGTTACGCAAGAGGCAAGTGAAACGTTTCTCTTACGACAAGTCACTCCTTACCTGCTTAGTAGATAGATGGAGACCAGAGACACATACGTTTCACTTTCCCTGGGGAGAGATGGCGCCTACTTTACAGGATGTGTCTTACTTGTTGGGATTACCTCTGGCCGGTGCTGCCATAGGTCCTTTAGAGGCAGAATCTGGTTGGCCAGAATTGATGCAGACCCGTTTTTTGGCTGCGGTGCCAACTGCTAGAGCCGTAGAGAACGATCATCACGGGCCTCTTTTTAGATGGTTGAGCCAGTTTCAGGTAACCTTCACGACCACTTAAACAAATGTTGTTTTTTTAGTTGCCTGATGTTCATACAATCATTACGTTTCTATGTAGATTGTCTCGTTAGGATATCCCGATGTTCAGTTGTCAGAGGCATAGATTGACCGGTCCCTAGAGGCATATATTCTTTGGCTGTTCGGCAAGATGATGTTTACGGAGAACCACGTGACCACTGTCGATGCACGATTCATCGGTATTGCACGAGAGATAGCTGACGCACGTTGCCCTGGGGACATTCTGCAGAGGAGTTTTGGTTCTGCTGTGTTAGCGGCTACGTACAAAGGCATGTGCAAAGGTTGCTTGTTGAAGGCTAGAAAATCAAGTATTGTTGGATGTCCATTATTGTTGCAGCTCTGGTCATACGAGAGATTCCCTATTGGACGACCCTATGTCTACGTTGATAAACCTTTTGGTTTGGAGGACTTAGCTGGGGCTTATGTGCCTGCTATCGGCGACTTGCCTACTATGGGATCTGTTTGGACACGGCGAGAGGTACTTTCATATTAAGTAACAATTAATTCGATTATTTCTTGCCATTCAATAGTATTACTAATGCTTATTTGTTGTCATGCACAGAGACAGTTTGCGCATAGCCAGGTGAGGGGCTGCTACCCAGCCTTCACGGCGCAGTTTGATAGTTTGCACGAGGATCAAGTTATCTGGGAGCCATACTCGCATCAGGCTATATTATCCAGGTACCCGGTTGGGATTTCTGGATTGTGCACTAGAGATCAGCACTATTGGATGACCAAGGCCAAGTTGGTGTTCGACGTGACGGTTGAGGAGATGGATCTTCATAGGGTGATGAGACAGTTCGGTCTATGTCAAGAGCCTGACATTTCAGATATTCCACACTTACCTGAACACGTGCACAAGTAAGTAGTAATACTATTTTAGTTCTCAGCTCTGCATTCAGAATATACCTAATCATGTAACACGCATGTCAATCTCAGGTACAGTCGCCTAGGAGGAGACAAGTCCATGGCTTATTGGCTTCAGAGCATTACCCCTTACGTTGACGAATGGACTACCGCGCCGACAAATATCTGGGATGAGGTTCGGCCCTTTAACTGGGACAAGTTCGGGTTGTATCTGCAACGTTACCGGCATACAACGAGGATCTACTTGGTTCCATCAGCTGCTCAAATCAGATCGAAGCCCCTCTCACCAGCGATATGTACCCAACTGCCTCTGTTATGGGAACCAGACACCACGCGGTACGTGCCATGGTTCTCATATGTTAAGTCTTTTCTTAACCTGGACATATTCAATTGGTTATCTATTCGTGTTGTCTGTCATACAACGAGGATCTAATTGGTTAACTCTTCGTGTATAGGTTGACTTGACAAGCGAGGCGCGAGAGGAGGTTTCCGCTTTAATGCAGCGCTTTCAGAGGGGAGATACTATCCCACCGCGAGAGCACGTCTCATGGTTGAGGCGTCTTGATGACAAGCTACGCGGGATTTACGCAACTGTTACATGTAGACGATCTTCGGATGTTGCAGTTCCTCCTCCAGCACATCGTCCGCCATGTCCCTCTCTACAGCATTCTGAACCACGACCCTCCGTGCACCGTTCAGAACCACGACCCTCTGTGCACCGTTCAGAACCACGACTCTCTGTGCACCGTTCAGAACCTCATCCTTCACAGCCAGGGAGCTCTTCCTGGCATCAGCCACCTCCTTCAGAACCAGGGAGCGCTTACTGGCATCAGCAGATGGAACTAGGTAACACTACTTACTACTTTCTTTTCAACATTGTAGTAACCGTTTATGCATTTTGTGTAGTAACCGATGCTTAGTGGTGGTGCTTCGTTCATGCATTGTTCATGCATTTGTATCAATTTTACATGTTTTACTTTACCGCAGGCGGCAACCAGTCGCAACCGTTCATGCATTCAGTGCAGTCACCGATGCTTAGTGGTGGTGCTTCATTCTTAGAGGGCGACGGGGATAATGATGACCAAGATGCAAACACTTATGACTTCTCGCAGACAGTGTTTCACACTCCACCACCACCACCGTCGCAGGAGACACAGACAGTGACAGACGACCCTATCTATGGTCATGGTTATCATGACCATCGTGCACCGCCTCAGCGCTTATCGCCTTCCGGTCCTCGCCCGAGGAAGACCCAGACTCGTCGTCGGCCCCCACAGTGATATGGTTATTTATGTATGAGTCATTATCTATGATAGTTTCAGACTATTCGCATCTGTGAGTCAGTATCTATGTATGAGTCATTATCTATGTATGAGTCATTATCTATGTTAGTTTCAGACTATTCGCATCTGTGAGTCAGTATCTATGTATGAGACATGCTTCATGTATGTGCTAATATCGCACTTGCTTCATGTAGAAGACATATATCGTTTTATGTATGCGAGAGACATATTACTATTAATTCGCATTGTTATTCCAGTTACATTTCCAAATAGACTGCAACCGATAATTAAGATACAAGTACATATGAATTAAGCGGTAGAGCTGAACTTAAAAATTACAGCTTACATACTACATGAAGGCATCATCGTCATCCTCCGTCGATGCAGCACTCTTGCCCTTCGATGATGCGGTACTCTTTCCCTTCGTCAATGCAGCACTCTTGCCGTGCGATGACGCGGTACTCTTGCCCTTCGACGGTGTGGTACTCTTGGCCCTGGTGCTCGGCATGAAGATATTGTCTTCATCTTCGCTGTCGTCAGTCCATAAAAATGTATGCTCTGCTGCAATCCTTAAGAAAGTTTCACTCTTCGTCTGCACTACCTTCTTCCACCTTCCATGCAACCTAAGAAGTTCTTTACGTACCTCCTCATAGGTCCTTTCAGGCCACCCAGACCTACATAATGCGAGAGCCAACTCATTTAGTATGGTGTCACTACCGAGGAGTTCGTCCCATGGAACTATCCTATTGTCCATCCTGAAATCAGTGGCTAGCCTAAGAAGACATTTGCTCATCTCAGGGTGAAAACTACGATCAAAAGGATAATGGGACATCTCGACTACACTAAACTGGACTACTTATCCACCTCCGTGTGAAGGGGGTTTTATAGGTAGAGAGGAGAAAATGGCGGGAAAGAACGACTGCGGTATGGAGGGAAAGGGTTGGCGGGAACTTATGGCGGGAAGGGGTTGGCGGGAAACGGGTGGCGGGAACATATGGCGGGAAGGGGTTGGCGGGAATATATGAAGGGAAAGAGTTGGCGGGAAAATATTGAGGGAAGGGGTTGCTCGAAAATATATTTTTTCAATGTCTAAGATGGGCAATGGTTGCACAGCATTCATAAGTAAAAAAAAAACCTTTTCGGCCTAACATAAGCCGAAGAGCGGAGCCATGCAGCTTCGGCCACCTGCTCACGTCAAAAGGTGGGCCCCAGGGACTTTTCGGCCTACTGGTGACCAAAAAGGACTTTTCGGCCTACCGCTGACCAAAAAGGACTTTTCGGCCCAGGTAGTCACCTTTTCGGCCCATGCATGGCCGAAAACCCCTTTTCGGCCAAACCCTGGCCGAAAACCCCCTCTTCGGCCAACACGAGGCCGATGAGGTCATACTTTTGATTTTTTGGCATTCTGTGCTATAGTTTTCGAAATTGCTATAAATAAAGTGATAGTTTTGAAAAAAAATCCACCATTGTCTGGGTAGCATACATGCCATGTCGAACTTGCATCTGGGAAGCATATGGGTAGCGTATGACTTGCATCTGGGAAGTGTAAAAGGAGTGCATGGCCATTATCCGGGAGTTATACAGGGATTATCTGGGTTGTGTACGACCATTGTCTGGCTTGCATCTGGCTAATATTTTTTTAGAACGGAGACGCAAGAAGCATCCGGCTTTAAATTAATAAAGCCCACCAACAGGCAGCATCCAAGTTCGAGACACACTTAACAAACCACAGGGCCGAGGCCCAAGTCATAATACATGCAACCGGCCGAAGCCTGAAATAAAAGCTAGGTAGTCTAAACAGTCGGCGAGAAGGAGACCAACTCCTGCAAAACATCCATGGGGATCAATGTCGAGCAGCAATCTGAATGGCGCGGATCCTCTCCATGGCTTCTTCCACCCGCTCAGTGTCCCGCCGTTTCCCCAACGGCATCCAGGTCTGAAGGAACAAATGGCATTTGAAAATAATGTCAGCAGGATGGGAAGGGAACTTGTGTTCAATAGTAATCTTGTTACGGGTGGTCCAGAGAGACCACAACAGCGCCCCTACGCAACCCCAAAGGATCCGAGCGAAACCACCCCTATGGGCGCTGAGAATGGCGCGTAACTCCCCACCGGAGTGAGGGTTCCAGCTTTCCCCAAAGGCTTCCCATACCGCGCTCCAAGCAAAACGAGCGAGGTGACAGTTGAAGAAAATGTGGTTGGCATCCTCGTGGGCCCTATAGACCGCATAGGAGCCGTCTGACGGTCCGTTTCTCTTGGCCACGTTGTTGGAAGAGGGGAGCCGGTCGCGAAACATTTACCACAAGAACACCTTGATTTTGAGGGGGGTGGCCACTTTCCACAGCCCCCTAGCTATATCGAGTGTAGGGCCCTCCGTTAACTTGGCGTAAAGCGACTTTACCGAAAAATTTCTGGAGTTTGTGAGCGACCAAGACACTACGTCTTGCTCGGAGTTCAGCACTATACCGGACAACATGAGGCACAACCCTTCCCAGGACACGCGCTCTGGGTCGATAAGTGGACGCATGAACGTAATAGTTGGCGGTGAGGATCGCAGTGCGTCTGCTACTAGAATATCGGATCCGCACCAGGAATCAAGCCAAAAACGTGTAGAACTACCGTTGTTAACTCAAACTGTGCTTCTAACGTAAAAGCCGGTTTGACCACCTGTATCCCATTCCAGAAGGTCAAACCTTTGGCTTTGGAAGTGAGGAAGTTTCCGTCGGGGAAGTATTTCGCCCTAAGGACTCCGCCTAGAGCCCCTGCTCATTTTGCGAGAGCTTCCACATCCATTTCGTAAGCAAGGCCATGTTCATCAGTTTGGAGTTAAGGATCCCCAACCCTCCAAACTTTTTGGGTCTGCAAACCACGGCCCACTTAACTAGGTGGTACTTCTTTTTGGTCCCTGTTCCTTCCTAGAAGAACTTGGACCTAGGAGTGTCAAGCTTGGCGTGGACGCCGTCAGCAAGAAGGAACATCCCCATGGTAAACATGGGGAGCGAGGAGAGACTAGTGTTCGTCAGGATAAGCCTAGCGGCTGAGCACATGAACCTACCACGCCAAGGGCTGACCCTGTTCGCCACCTTACCATAAAGGGGCTCCCAATCATGTATGGAGATGTGTTTGTCCGAGATCGGGAGGCCCAGGTACCTAATTGGGAAGCTCCCTAGCTTGCAATTAAGTAAATTGGCGACATGGTTCACCTCAGGATCATCCATCCCAATAGCGATTACCTCGCTCTTAAGGAAGTTGATCTTGAGGATCTGGCTAATATATGGGCAGTGCATGGAGGAGCGACCATGCACTTAGACCGGAGGGGAGCGGACACGAGGAGCGCACGGATGGATGCGGCCGACTGAAGCGAGGATGCACAGCGGACACGCGCGAGGACGGGGGCGGCGTGGAGCAGGGGCCGGAGCCGCGAGCGCGCAGACCGAAGGCAGACGATGACAACGCGCCGCCCCGCACGGTCGCGCCGGTGGGGGCGGAGGCGACATCATGGTGGTGATGACGAAGAGGACGAGGCCGCCGACGAGGGCGCGGTCGCCCCGGGGGCGTGTTGATGTTGGGCCCCCGAGCGCCACCGGAGAGACGGCGGCGACGCCACGGTGGTGATGACGAAACGGTCCCGCCCGGACCATGGTTCCAGCAGCAGCGAGCCCCATGGTGGGCGCCATCTGTCATGGTGATCTCGCGGGTGGAGTCGCGTCATGGCAGATGCCACGGGGTGGCTTGAGGTAAGGGCAAGGCTACAGTGGAGATCCGGGAAGGGTATTGTGTAACAGCACGCGGTGGTTTACCCAGGTTCGAGGCCCTCGCTGGGAGGTAACACCCCTACTCCTGCATGTCTGGAATATATGTGGAGTATATCGCAGTACAGAGTTGCTCCTGGAGCTGTATCAGAAAAGGCATAAGAGAGCTATGTGCTCATCTACTTGTATGTGTGGCGTGAGAGCCTGAGGCTCTGCACTAGCTAGTGTGTGGCATGAGTGCCTTGTGGCATGAGCGCCCGTGAGAGTGTGAGCCCTCCTGGCTTGGATGAATGGATGTGTGCTCTTGTAGCGTGTGGTTGT
This sequence comes from Thinopyrum elongatum, assembly GCA_011799875.1. NCBI lineage: Eukaryota > Viridiplantae > Streptophyta > Magnoliopsida > Poales > Poaceae > Thinopyrum > Thinopyrum elongatum. The sequence goes on from CM022299.1 coordinate 408,117,035, forward strand.
CCCCTTGGCCAAGTCAGTGACTTCTTGGCCAAGGGAGTGACTTGTTTCCCAAGGGAGGATGAGAGAGTGCTCCCCTGGGTCACTTTATACACTAGTGCCCAGGGACAAGTAGCACTACACATGATGTCACGCGTGATGAGTGAACAGTGTACGTTTATCAGCAATAGTGGTCGCGGTATGGCCGTCTTGTCGGTGTCGGGTCGATGTAGCGGTTGACTTCGCGTAGCAGGCCGGCTAGAGCGGCCGGACGGGGAGCTGGTCGGGCAGCCGGGTGGCGAGCCGGCCGAGCAGCCGGGGTGGCGAGCTGGCCGGGTAGCCGGGATGGCGAGCCGACCGGGGTGGTCGGGCAGCCAGCCGGGGCATTAGCCGACCCGATGTTTTGAAGCGTCATTTGCCGTCTTGGGCCTACCCGGGGGTCATCCCCCCGACATATTACAAAAACCAAAAATACCTTGCTGCAATTTTATTTCTTTTATTTTACTTTGCAATTTATCTATCTACCACTACCATATTTAGTCCTTGCAAGTAACGAGCTCAAGGGGATTGACAACCCTCTTGCTCGCGTTGGGTGCAAGTATTTGCTCTGGTGTGTGCACGTACTATTTACTAGGCGTTTGCATGGTTCTCCTATTTGTTCGATAACCTTGGTTCTCACTAAGGGAAATACTGTCCGCTACTATATTGCTTCACCCTTCCTCTTCAGGGAAAATCCGAACACAACTCACAAGTAGCAGAAAGAATTTATGTCACCGTTATCGGGGAGACATCATCAAATACCTACAGGTTCCTTTACACAAATTATCATTTACTTGCTCTACTTTTTATTTTCCTTCTCTTTTTCATCTCCCTCCACTTCTCTAAAAAACATTGAAAAGCACAAAAATATTTGATTTTGCTTGTTTGCATTCTTTCTTGTTTTGCTTGAGGTTGCTACCATGTCTGAATTTGTTATCGCTAAAGGTGATGATTCCGATAGAAAAATATTGTGTGAAATTGAAAGGGCTACTAAGAATTTTATGTATTCAGAGTATGAGCAAAACGAATTATTTGCTAAGGAAATTAAAGAACATTTTACCTTGGATTCCATTAGTAAGCAACTTGATGAAGTCAATCAGGAAGAAGCCAACTACAATCACAACTTGCTCGTACAGAAAATATGATAGGAAAGATATCCGACAAACAAAGCACACTAGTAAATAAAATGGCTACTAAACCAGAGTCACATTTTCTCACAAGTGAAGATGAATATGTCAAAACTATAGGAACCTCCACTATTGAATCTTTATTTAGTAATATAAAAGTTGACGAAAAGGGACTAGAGATGAGTCAACTTTAGCTAGAAGGTGTCCCAATTGTTCGGAGGGTGATGATCTTAACGATAAAAACAATAAAAGTGGGTTTGAAGAGGTCAAGAGTTTAGATAGTGATGTGCCCACTACTTTGGATTAGAAGAACTTTAATTATGATAATTTCTCTTTGGTTGAATGTGTTTCCTTATTGCAATCCATGATGAATTCACCTAATGCTTACGAACAAAATAAAGCTTTTACTAAACACATTGTAGAAGCAATGATTAAAGCTCATGAAGAAAAGCTAGAATTGGAAGTATCTATACCAAGAAAATTACATGATGAGTGGGAACCTACTATTAAAGTTAAAATTAAAGATTATGAATGTAATGCTTTGTGTGATCTAGGCGCTAGCGTCTCTACTATACCAAAATCTTTATGTGACGTTCTAGGTCTCACCGATATGAATGAATGTTCCCTTAACTTGCATTTAGCGGATTCAACTATTAAGAAACCATTGGGTAGAATTAATGATGTTCGCATACTTGATAATAGAAATTATGTACCCATGGATTTCATTGTGCTCGATATTGAATGCAATCCGTCTTGTCCTATACTACTTGGTAGGCCTTTCCTATGAACCATAGGTGCAATTATTGATATGAAAGAAGGAAATATAAGGTTCCAATTTCAATTAAAGAAAGGAATGGAACACTTCCCAATGAAAATAATTAAACCAACATATGAATTTATTATGAGAGCCACCTATGGAATTAATTTGAAGGATGACAATACTTGAAACTATGCATTATGCCTTGCTAGGGGCATAAAGCAATATCGCTTGTTGGGTGGCAACCCAATAGTTATCTTATTTTTTTTCTATTTTGGTGTGATGACATGATTATTTTAACTGTAATGATTTTGTTTTTATATTTTAATTAGTGTTTGTGCCAAGTAAAGCCTTTGGGATGATTTGGTTGATAGTTAACTTGATTATGTGCAAAAACTGAAACTTTTGCGTCCAGTGCAGGAATTTTCATTTTTTTTACAGGAATGTGATCTTGGTTTGATATTTTTACAAATGATTGATATAAAAATTGCCCACGCTGTCCTAATTTTTCAGAATTTTTGGAGTTACAGAAGTATGGTTTTTGTTCAAGTCATTATAGATTGTTCTGTTTTAGACAGATGTTGTATTGTATTGCATAGTGTGCTTATTTTAATGATGCTATGGATTATAATGGGGGGGGGGTAGAAGTCATGGATAAGTTAGAATAAAGTAGGTATTATGCAAGAAAATTATGAATGAGTTTACAACAGTACCTATAATTTATGATTTGTCTATTATACTAATGGATCTCATGAAGTTTCTGTTGAGTTTTGTGTGCTGAAGTTTTTTCAAGTTTTGGGTGAGATCACGATGGATGAAGGAATAAGGAGCGGCAAGACCCTAAGCTTGGGGTCGCCCAAGGCACCCCAAGGTAATATTCAAGGAAGACCGAAGCATCTAAACTTGGGGATGCCTCCGATGGCATCCCCTCTTTCGTCTACAATCCATCAGTATGTTACTTGGAGCTATACTTTTATTCATCACATGATATGAATTTCGCTTGGAGCATCTTGTACCATAGTTTTGCTTTGTTTGCTTTTTAGTATGCCATAATCATTGTTTTCTGAACACACCATTTGAGAGACACACACATTCATCATGATTTGTTAGACTACTCTATGAGCTTCACTTATATCTTTTGAGATATGCAGTTGCTCTTGTGCTTCACTTATATTCTTAGAGCACGGTGGTGGTTATATTTTATAGAAATGATTGCACTCTCATGCTTCACTTAAATCTTTTTGAGAGTCTTTTAAATAGGAAGTGGTAATGAGCACGGGTTATAAGACTAGTCAGAAAATGATAGGTATTTAAGAGTGATATAATAAAAACTTTCATGTAGATCACTAAGTATGAAATGTATGGTTTAATTATATTGATATCATGATATGAAAGGGCATTGGTTTATGATCACTGGTTAGTAGAAATATCGATATTAAAGCTTGTTATTAACTACTCATTTAAGTGTCCGACATGGAATGGTGGGGAGGTTTGAGCATTTTTATGACTAATTTAAATCCTTGAGTGTTGTCTAAATTGGGGGCGCGATGGTTAAATCCCACCAACCTCCTCCCTAGGAGCATGCGAGTAGTACTTTGCTTTGAGGGCTAATAAACTTTCGCAATAAGTATATGAGTTCTTTATGATTAATGTGAGTTCAAGGACTATATGCACTCTCACCTTTCCGCATATTGCTAGCCTCTTCGGTGCCGTGCATTGCCCTTCCTCACCTCGAGAGTCGGTGCAAACTTCAACGGTGCATCCAAACCCTATGATATGATACGCTCTGTCACACATAAGCCTCCTTATATCTTCTTCAAAACAACCACCATAACTACCTATCATGGCATTTCCACAGCCATTCTGAGATATATTGCCATGCAACTTCCACCGTTCCCTGTCATGACATGTGTGTTCATCGTCATATTGCTTTACATGATCATATACAGCTGACATGATATTTTTTGCAAAGCCACCGTTCATCATTGTAATACATGTTACGTGAGATCATTGCACATCCTAGTACACTACCAGAGGCATTTATATAGAATCATCTTGTATTAGTTTATCGTGTTGTAAGTAAATAAAGTGTGATGATCATCATTATTAGCGCATTGTCCCAGTGAGGAAAAAGGATGATGGAGACTAATGGTTCCTCCAAAGAATGAAGATGAGGTTCCGTACTTAATAAAAGAAGAGAGGCCAAAAAGAGCCCAACAACAAAAAAGAGAGAAAAAGAGAGAAGGGGTGATACGTCTCCAACGTATCTATAATTTTTGCTTGTTCCATGCTGTTATATTATCATTGTTGGATGTTTTATATTCATTTTATAGCAACTTTATATCATTTTTTGGGACTAACCTATTGACATAGTGCCTAGTGTCAGTTGCTATTTTTTTGCTTGTTTTTTACTTCGCAGAATATCGGTACCAAACGGAATCCAAACGCAGCGAAACTTTTTAGAGGTTTTTTCAGGACCAGAAGACACCCAGTGGGCCAAGAAAGTACCAGAGGGGAGGCCCGTGGTGAGCACAACCCACCAGGGCGCGCCCAGGGGGTTTGAGCCCCCCACGGAGCCCCCCTGCACCGCCTCTTCGGCCTATAAATTCCCAAATATTCCAGAAACCATAGGGGAGTCGACGAAACACAATTCCAGCCGCCGCAAGTTCCAGAACCACGAGATCCAATCTAACAACATCACGGAGGGGTTCATCATCCTCATTGGTGCCTCTCCGATGATGTGTGAGTAGTCCACCATAGACCTAAGGGTCCGTAGTAGCTAGATGGCTTCCTCTCTCTCTTTTGATTCTCAATACAATGGTCTCTTGGAGATCTATTTGATGTAACTCTTTTTTGCGGTGTGTTTGTTGGGATCCGATGAACTTTGAGTTTATGATCAGATCTATATCCATGAATATTTTTTGAGTCTTCTTTGATCTCTTATATGCATGATTATTTATAGCCTCGTATTTCTTCTCCGAATCTTTGGTTTAGTGAGGCCAACTAGATCCATTTTTCTTGCCATGGGAAGAGGTGCTTTGTGATGGGTTCGATCTTGCAGTGTTCTTTCCCAGTGACAGAAGGGGCAGCAAGACACGCATATATCGTTGATATTAAGGATAACAAGATGGGGGCTATTCCTACATGAATAGATCTCATCTACATCATGTCATCGTTCTTATTTCATTACTCCGTTTCTCCATGAACTTAATACACTAGATGCATGCTGGATAGCGGTCGATGTGTGGAGTAATAGTAGTAGATGCAGGTAGGAGTCGGTCTACTAATCTTGGATGTGATGCCTATATATTGATCATTGCCATGTATATCATCATAATTATTCAATCTTCTATCAATTGCCCAACACTAATTTGTTTACCCACCGTATGCTATTTTCTTGAGAGAAGCCACTAGTGAAATCTACGGCCCACGGGTCTATTCTTTATCATATTTGATTTGAGATATATTTTTGTTCGCTTTTATTTTCAGATCTATTATTCCAAAAACCCAAAAATACCTTGCTGCACTTTTTTATTACTTATTTTATTTTGTGTTTTATCGAGAGCTATTTATCCAATCTACCAGGAATTTATCTATCTTTTTACCGTAGAGGGATTGACAACCCCTCTTACGCATCGGGTTGCAAGTACTTGTTCTTTGTGTGCAGGTACCGTTTACATAGTGTTGTTGGTTCTCCTACTGGATTGATACATTGGTTTCACAACTAAGGGAAATACCTACCGTAGTTGTACTACATCATCCCTTCCTCTTTGGGGAAATACCGACGCAGTTTCAAGCGACATCAAAAGGAATTTCTGGCGCCGTTGCCTGGGAGACATCATCAACATCTATCAGGTTCCTAATCACAAATCTCATCTCCTTGAAATTTACATTATTTGCCATTTGCCTCTCGTTTTCATCTCCCCCACTTCACAAAAATGTGCCGTTTCATTCGTCCTCTCTTTCGTTCGCCGTTTTTTTTCATCAGATCTATCTTTTTGTTTGCAATCTTGTTTGCCACTTTGTCTCTATGGCTAGCATGACTATGATACGTCCATTTTGCATCATGTTTTCCTACTGTTATTTATAATGTTTTTATTCATAATAATGCTTTTGGGAGCAATTCTAATGCCTTTTCTCTCATAATTTGCAAGGTTTACACAAAGAGAGAGAATACCGACAGCTGGAATTCTGGACCTGAAAAAGCACGTCAGAGTTACCTATTCTGCACAACTCCAAATAAGCTGAAGCTTCACGGAGATTTTTTATGGCATATATAAGAATTATTGGAGCAAATAACTACCAGAGGGGGCCCACCAGGTGGGCACAACCCACCTGGGCGCGTCAGGGAGCCCAGGCGCGCCCTGGTGGGTTGTGCCCTCCTCGGCCCACCTCCGGTGCCCCTCTTCTGGTATATAAGTCATTCTGACCTAGAGAAAATAGGAGAGGACTTTCGGGACGAAGCGCCGCCGTCTCAAGGCGGAACTTGGGTAGGAGCACTCTTGCCCTCCGGCGGAGCGGTTCCGCCGGGGGAACTTCCCTCCCGGAGGGGGAAATCATCGTCATCGTCATCACCAACAACTCTCCCATCTTTGGGAGGGCCATCTTCATCAACATCTTCAACAGCACCAACTCCTCTCAAACCCTAGTTCATCTCTTGTGTTCAATCTTTGTACCGGAACCTTAGATTGGTGCTTGTGGGTGACTAGTAGTGTTGATTACATCTTATAGTTGATTACTAAATGGTTTATTTGGTGGAATATTATATGTTCAGTTCCATTATGCTATTTAATACCCCTCTGATCTTGAGCATGATTATTATTTGTGAGTAGTTACTTTTGTTCTTGAGGTCACGGGAGAAGTCATGTTGCAAGTAATCATGTGAACTTGATATGTGTCCGATATTTTGATGATATGTATGTTGTGATTCCCTTAGTGGTGTCATGTGAACGTTGTCGGGGGGATGACCCCCGGGTATGCCCAAGACGGCGAAACGACGCTTCAAAACATTGCCAGGGGAGTGCCCCCTGGCTGGTTGGAACTGGGCTGGCTGGAATCTGGTCGGGTTGAGCCTGGCCGGGTTGAGCCTATCTGGGTTGAACCTGGCCGGGTTGAGCCATCCGGGTTGAGCCCGTCCGGGTTGAGCCCATCCGGGTTGAGCCCGTCCGGGTTGAGCCATCCGGGTTGAGCCCGTCCGGCTGGAATCTGACCAAGTCAACTAAGACGTCCCGTCAGACCTGCGCAGACGTGACGGCCATGCTCTACAGTGGAGCACCGTATATGAGCAACTGACACTGTTCCTGCATCATGTGACACCTCCAACAGTGCATAGTTGGTCATATGTCCATTCCAATAATGAAGTTAGGCCATGTGGGCCACCCCTTGTCCCCTGGCCTCCCCTTTATAAGGGGCACCAGGGGAGGCTCACGGCCACACACTCACATACATCCATCCATGCCATTTCACCATGCCACACACATAGCTCACACACATTGCTCCTCACGCATGAGGCAATGGCTAGAGCACTCGCTCCTACTGCTTCCTCTAAATATAGCTCCAGGAGCAACTTTGTACTGCGATATACTCCACATACAAACCACACTCGGCAGGACTAGGGGTGTTATCTCTCCGGAGAGCCCCGAACCTGGGTACATCTTGTGTCTAACTCTCATTCGTATCAACCTCGCCTCTGGAGCCCACCGGTTGCCTCTTGCCTATCCCTCTCTTTAGCCACCCCGTGGCATCTGTCGTGCGCCCACCACGACAGTTGGCGCCCATCGTGGGGCAGCTCGAGGTGCCGGCCGGAGACATGTTCCAGACGAGGCCCTTCGCTTGCTTCGGCGAGTGCATCATGCACAGCATTGTCCCCGTAGCTGGTGCGGACGCCGCTGGCTTCGCCGCGGACTCCATCGTCCCCCGCGGCGTCGTTGCCGTCTCTCGGTAGCTCGGGGGCCCGACATCGACACGCCTTCGGGGCGACCGCACAGGACGGCGCGTCCTTGTCGTCGGCCTCGTCCTCTTCGTGACCACCACTGCGATGCCAGCCGTCCGTCCACGCGCGCTGCGCCGCCTCGCTTCGGCCTGCCTTCCTTCCATCCGCGGGCAGCTCATGTCCGCTCCCCTCTGCGCTGCGTCTATCTCCGGCCGGAACTCGCGGTCGCTCCTCCGTATGTCTCATACATCAATCAGACCATAGCCATACACATCCCAGACATTAGTCAGATGCAAGCCAGATATTCCCCGTACACTACCTAGATAATGGCTATACACTATCCATATAATAGTAAGATATTCCCTAGACGATGCCCAGACAATGGCGTCGCCTGTTGCTAGCACCTACGGCCGCGTTGTGCCTCATGCGTCTTCGGCCGCCGCGCTTCGCCCCACCACCTCTGCAGCTCCTGCAACCCTGAGCGTCCGCCTCAACCAAGCAGAGGGCCGCGCCTCGAACTCCCTACAGCCGTGCCGCCGCCAACTGCTACCGCTGTGCCCGCCGCTCCTACTATGCGTCTCGCGCGCGCCCCCGTGCTGCATCCGCTCCGGCCAGCGCCACGCCGCCCGCACGCGGCCTCCGCTCGCCGAGCCCTGCGCCTCCTCTCGTCGTCCCGTGCTGGCTGCGCCTGGCACGCCTCCGCGGCCGTCTGTTCCGCTCCCCGCCGCCCCTCCTCGTCTGCGGGCCCCATCACGCGCGCTGCGGCCACGAGGGCCACCGCCACGCTCCAAGGCCCGTCCTGCCGCGGCCTCTGCTCAGACCTCCACGCCCGCCTCGGCGCGCCTCGCTCGCGCCCCTTCCTCACTGCTGCGCCGTCTCCGTCGGCAACGCCGGGTCCAGCTCCTCCCGCGTCGGCGCCGTCTAGCGCCGGGTCCGGCTTCGCCCAGCCGGCTTCCCGCACTCCGGCTCCGGCCGGCTCCTGCCAAGCCCGCCCGCATGCCGGCTCCCGCGCCGGCCTCGCTCCTTCGTGTGCTGACCCGCGGCCGGCTCCTCCTCCGCCTCCGTCCGCGAGTGCCTCCCGCCTGCCGGCTCCAGCTCGCACCGGTGCCGCTCCTCCCGCTTCCGTGACCCTGCCGCGTGCAAGCTCCGCGTGACCCGGCCTGTCCGGCATCCCGCTCACCGGCTCTGTCTCTCCCGCTGCAGCCGCGTGCCCCAGCGACCGCGCGCACCCGGCCAGGCGCTTCTCCGCCTCGCTCGCAAGCCGGCTCCCCAGCCGGGTCCGCCTCTGCTCGCCGCGCCCCTGCCGGCTCCGCCCCGCGCGCTCAACCCCGCCCTCTGGCTCCGGCCGGCTCCGTCTGCTCCGCCCGCCGGGTCGCCTCGCGCCCCTGCCGGCTCCCGCGCTTGCGCCTCCGAGCCCCCGCCTCGCGCCGCGCTTCACCCCGCTGATGTCCCCGCTGTGGCCGGGTCGCGCCCGCCGGGTCACCCCGCGCGCTGCTCCGTCGCATCCCCGCGCTCCTGCAGTCGGTCCGGCCTCTCGAATCCCTGCGCCGGCTCCCTGCTCCCGTGTGCGGCCCGTCACCGGCCGTGCCGCCCCGGCTGGCTCCCGCCGCAGCCGGCCGCCCTTCGGCTCGCCGTCTCGCCCTGGCCGGCTACCGCGCGTCCGCCGGCTCGCCACCCCGCGCAGGCCAGCTCCTGCGTGTCCCGGCCGCCCCGCCGGCTCGCCACCCCGCTACCCGGCCGCTCCTCCCGCGCCCGCCATCTCCCGCGCGCATGGCGCCGCACTCCGTCGCGCTCCCTTGCTTGCTGGAGAAAGAAAGGAAAAGGGTCGGCTGCTCAGATGCCAAAGTAGCAAGTCGACTGCAAAAGAAAAAAGAAAAAAAAGATGTCGGCTGGAAAAAAGAAAAAAAGAGAAGCCGGCTGGCCTCGATTCCTGGCTGGTCGGGTCCGACTGGCCCGGCTCCCCTCGATCGCCCGGAGGCTCAGGCCGCCCGCCGAAAGTTGCCTCCGCCCCGCCTGCGACAAAAACCAATGTGAGCTCCCCGTCTACATATCTTTACACCGCACGCAAAGCGGAAAACCCCGAGCGACCCTCGGGGGCTATCTTCGAATTTTTATTAGTTGCACTAGTGTTCACCCCGGCACGAGCCAGTCTCGGCCCGGGGGCTGGCCGCTCGGCCTGATATGTTTGTTCTCGCAGACGGCTTAGTAGCGCATACGGTGCCGAAGGCCCACCTCTCAGCCACAGACCGCCACGCGGCTATCCGGCAAGCGAGAGCAAAAGCTGGAGGTCACCCCACGTGAAAAACGTCTGGGAGAAAACTGCTTGGGCAACCCGGTTGTTTCCTTTATGAGTATCTACTCGGTCGAATCAGCTCCTATAGTCCGAGTACTGTACGCTCCACTCCGCGGCCACTCTTCGCAACAGCTACAGTCCGGCTCACGCTGTCTAGCTAGCAAGAGACAAAGCCAAAGAGCGGAGGGGACATGAAAAATACTGAAGGGGGCTCAGACGAAACCGAGTCGGCGCCCTCTGCATAAAACTTGCACTGTTAAAAGCAAACATTTGATATATCTGCGCGGACTAACCTTGTCTTTTGCGCGATCATCTCCGTGGGGAACCCCCCTCCTCGCCCGAAGGCTCGGAGGCTACACCTAGTGGGTGCGCTGGCGCGCCCCGCTGGGAAAGCGTCGCGCTAGTTATGGGCCCGATGCCGACTGCAACCGGCATTTCCGACGCCACCGTCTGCTTCATCAACATCAAGACCCTCCGCCTAACTTTTCCAAATTGCCCGGAGGCTCAGAGGCTACACCCAGTGGGTGCGCTCGCGCGCCCCCACTCAGCCGGCGGACTCCGCGTCCGCGCCCGGTAGGGCCCCGCGCCCATCAGTCGGCGGACTCCGCGTCCGCGCCCACCAGCCGGCGGACTCCGTGTCTGCGCCCGACACCCTCGACGTCGTCATCGGCTTCATCATCAACAGCAAGACCCTCCGCTCAACTTTTCCAAGTTGTCCGGAAGCTCGGAGGCTACACCCAGTGGGTGCGCTCACGCCCCCCCACTCAGCCGGCGGGCTCCGCGTCCGCGCCCGGCAGGGCCCCGCGCCTATATGCCGGCGGACTCCGCGTCCGCGCCCGGCAGGGCCCTGCGTCCACCAGCCGGCGGACTCCGGGTCTGCTCCCGGCACCCTCGACGTCGTCATCGGCTTCATCAACAACCGCGAAGACCCTCCGCCCAACTTTTCCAAGTTGCCCGAAGGCTCGGAGGCTACACCTAGTGGGTGCGCTTGCGCGCCCCCACTCGGAACACGTCAAGCCTGTTGCACGCCCACCGCCGGCTGCAACCGGCATCCTCGACGCCATGGTCTGCATCAACAACAGCAAGACCCTCCGCCCAACTTTTCCAAGTTGCCCGGAGGCTACACCCAGTGGGTGCGCTTGCGCGCCCCCACTGGAAGCAAGCCGCACCGGCTACAGCTCGCAGTCGGCTGTCATCGACATCTGCTACATCAACACCTGCAAGAACCCTCCGCCCAACTTTCCAAGTCGCCCGGAGGCTCGGAGGCTACTGTCGGGGGGATGACCCCCAGGTATGCCCAAGACAGTGAAACGACACTTCAAAACATTGCCAAGGGAGTGCCCCCTGGCTGGCTGGAACTGGGCTGGCTGGAATCTGGCCGGGTTGAGCCTGGCCGGGTTGAGCCCATCCGGGTTGAGCTATCCGGGTTGAGCCCATCCGGGTTGAGCCCGTCCGGGTTGAGCCCATCCGGGTTGAGCCATCCGGGTTGAGCCTGTCCGGGTTGAGCCATCCGGGTTGAGCCCGTCCGGCTGGAATCTGGCCAAGTCAACTAAGACGTCCCGTCGGACCTGCGCAAACATGACGGCCATGCTCTACAGTAGAGCACCATAGATGAGCAACTGGCATTGTTCCTGCATCATGTGACACCTCCAACAGTGCATAGTTGGTCATATGTCCATTCTAATAGTGAAGTTAGGCCATGTGGGCCACCCCTTGTCACCTGGGCTCCCCTTTATAAGGAGCACCAGAGGAGGCTCACGACCACACACTCAGATACATCCATCCATCCATGCCATTCCATCACGCCATACACTCAGGCACACACATAGCTCACACACATTGCTCCTCACGCATGAGGCAATGGCCAGAGCACTCGCTCCTATTGCTTCCTCTAAATACAGCTCCAGGAGCAACTCTGTACTGCGATATACTCCACATATAAACCACACTCGGCAGGACTAGGGGTGTTATCTCTTCGGAGAGCCCCGAACCTGGCTATGTCTTGTGTCTCACGCTCGCTCGTATCAACCTCGCCTCTGGAGCCCACCAGTTGCCTCTTGTCTATCCCTCTCTTTAGCCACCCCGTGGCATCTGCCGTGCGCCCACCATGACAAACGTCGACTACATGACACTTCACCATATTTGGGCCTAAGGGAATGCATTGTGGAGTAGTTATTAGATGGTGGGTTGCTAGAGTGACAGAAGCTTAAACCCTAGTTTATGCGCTACTTCGTAAGGGAACGATTTGGATCCAAAAGTTTAATGATATGGTTAGATTTTTATCTTAATACTTTTCTCGTAGTTGCGGATGCTTGCGAGGGGGTTAATCATAAGTAGGAGGTTTGTTCAAGTAAGAACAACACCTAAGCACCGGTCCACCCACATGTCAAATTATCAAAGTAGCGAACATGAATCAAGCCAACATGATGAAAGTGATATGATGAAGTTCCCGTGTACCCTCAAGAACGCTTTGCTTATCATAAGAGACCGTTTTGGCCTATCCTTTTCCGCAAAAGGATTGGGCTATCTTGCTGCACTTTTGTTACCATTACCGTTACTTGCTTGTTACAAATTATCTTGCTACCAAACTATCTGCTACCAACAATTTCAGTGCTTGCAGACATTACCTTGCTGAAAACCACTTGTCAGTTCCTTCTGCTCCTCATTGGGTTCGACACTCTTACTTATCGAAAGGACTATGATTGATCCCCTATACTTGTGGGTCATCAAGGCTATTTTCTGGTTGCCGGGGAGTGAAGCGCTCTTGGTAAGTGGAAATTGGTAAGGAAAAATTATTACTACGTGCTGAAATTTATTGTCACTTGGTACTATGGAGAATCATCCTTTGAGGGGTTTGTTCGGGGTATCTTCACCTCGAACGGAACCACAATTAGTTACCCCTCAACCTACTGCACCTACTGAAAATATTGGTTATGAAATTCTTTCGATTATGATAGAGCAACTGCTAGCTAATCCTTATGCAGGAGATGGAACCGAACATCCTGGTATGCACTTGATATATGTGGATGAAATTTGTGGATTATTTAAGCTTGCAGGTTTGCCCGGAGATGAAGTTAAGAAGAAGGTTTTCCCTTTATCTTTGAAGGGAAAAGCATTGGTATGGTATAGGCTATGCGATGATATTGGATCTTGGAACTGGAATCGATTGAAATTGGAATTCCACCAAAAAAATTATCCTATGCATCTAGTTCATCGTGATTGGAATTATATATATAATTTTTGGCCTCGTAAAGGAGAAAGTTTCGCTCTATCTTGGGGGAGGCTTAATTCAATGTTATATTCATGCCCCAATGATGAGATCTCAAGAGAAATTATTATTCAGAACTTTTATGCTCGGCTTTCTCGTAATGATCAATCCATGCTCGATACTTCTTGTGCTGGTTCTTTTATGAAGAAGTATATTGAATTTAGGTGGGGTCTTTTAGAAAGAATTAAACGCAACTCTGAAGATTGGGAACTCGACGAAGGTAAATAGTCAGGTATTAAGCTTGAGTTTGATTGTGTTAAATCTTTTATGAATACCGATGCTTTTCTGAAGTTTAGCACTAAATATGGACTTGACCCTGAGATAGTAGCCTCTTTCTGTGAATCATTTGCTACTCATGTTGATCACCCTAAGGAGAAGTGGTTTAAATATCACCCACCTATTAAAGAAGAAGTTAAAGAACCGGTCATAGCTAAAGATGAAACAATTATTTACAATGTTGACCCAGTTGTTCCTACTGCTTACATTGAGAAACCACCTTTCGCTGTTAGGATAAAGGAGCATGCTAATGTTTCAACTGTGGTTCGCAAAAGTAATATTAGAGCACCTAAACCTGTTGAACAAATTAAAGTAGAACCTAGTGTTGCTATGGTTAAAGATCTCTTGGTAGAAAATATTGATGGGCATGTTATTTACTTCTGTGATGACGCTGCTAGAATTGCTAAACCTGATGAAAAAGATAAACATAGACTTGTTGTTGGCATGCCTGTTGTCTCAGTTAAAATAGGAGATCACTGTTATCATGGTTTATGTGATTTAGGTGCTAGCGTGAGTGCTATTACTTTTACCTTATATCAAGAAATTATGAATGACATAGCACCCGCTGAAATAGAAGACATAGATGTCACTATGAAACTTGCTAATAGAGACACCATCACACCACTTGGGATAGTTAGAGATGTTGAAGTCTTGTGTGGGAAAACAAAATACCCTACTGATTTTCTAGTTCTTGGTTCCCCACAAGATGACTTTTGTCCCATTATCTTTGGTAGACCCTTCTTGAACACTGTCAATGCTACTATAGATTGCCATAAAGAAACTGTCAGTGTTAGCTTTGGTGATGAGTCTCATGAGTTTAATTTTTTCCAAGTTTAATAGACAACCTCACAAGAAAGAATTACCTAGTAAGGATGAAATAATTGGTCTTGCTTCTATTGTTGTGCCTCCTACTGATCCACTAGAACAATATTTGCTAGACCATGAAAATGATATGCATATGCATGAAAGAAATGAAATAGATAGAATTTTCTTTGAACAACGACCTCTGCTCAAACATAATTTGCATATTGAAACTCTAGGAGGTCCTCCTCCACCTAAAGGTGATCCCGTGTTTGAATTAAAACAATTGCCTGACACTCTGAAATATGCTTATCTTGATGAGAAAAAGATATATCCTATTATTATTAGTGCTAACCTTTCAGAACATGAAGAAGAAAGATTATTGAAAATTCTGAAGAAGCACCGTGCTGCTATTGGGTATACTCTTGATGATCTTAAGGGCATTAGTCCCACTCTCTATCAGCACAAGATTAATATGGAACCTGATGCTAAACCCATAGTTGATCATCAACGACGATTGAATCCTAAGATGAAAGAAGTGGTAAGAACTGAGATACTAAAACTTCTGGAAGCAGGTATAATCTATCCCATAGCTGATAGTAGAAGGGTAAGCCTCGTTCATTGTGTCCCTAAGAAAGGAGGTATTACTGTTGTTCCCAATGATAAAAATGAACTCATTCCACAAAGAATTGTTACTGGCTATAAAATGGTAATTGATTTTAGAAAATTAAATAAAGCTACTAGAAAAGATCATTACCCTTTGCCTTTTATTGATCAAATGCTAGAAAGATTATCAAAGCACACACACTTTTGTTTCCTTGATGGATATTCTGGTTTTTCTCAAATACCTGTTTCACAACCTGATCAAGAGAAAACCACCTTTACTTACCCTTTTGGAACTTATGCTTATAGGCGTATGCCTTTTGGTTTATGCAATGCACCTGCTACCTTTCAAAGATGTATGACTGCTATATTCTCTGAATTTTGTGAAAAGATTGTTGAGGTTTTCATGGATGATTTTTCTGTATATGGAACTTCTTTTGATGATTGCTTGAGCAACCTTGATCTAGTTTTGCAGAGATGTGAGCAAACTAATCTTGTCTTGAATTGGGAGAAGTGCCACTTTATGGTTAATGAAGGTATTGTCTTGGGGCATAAAATTTCCGAACGAGGTATTGAGGTGGATAAAGCTAAGGTTGATGCGATTGAGAAAATGCCATGTACCCGAGATATCAAAGGTATTCGTAGTTTCCTTGGTCATGCTGGTTTCTATAGGAGGTTTATTAAAGACTTCTCTAAAATTTCTAGGCCTCTTCCAAATCTTTTACAAAAGGATGTTTCATTTGTTTTTTATGATGATTGTGTAGAAGCTTTCGAAACACTTAAGAAAGCCTTAATTTCTGCACCTATTGTTCAACCATCTGATTGGAACTTGCCTTTTGAATTTATGTGTGATGCTAGTGATTATGCTATTGGTGCTGTTCTAGGACAAAGAGTTGATAAGAAATTAAATGTTATCCATTATGCTAGCAAAACTCTAGACAGTGCCCAAAGAAATTATGCTACTACTGAAAAAGAATTTTTAGCTGTTGTGTTTGCTTGTGACAAATTCAGATCTTACATTGTTGATTCTAAAGTTACTATTCACATCGATCATGCTTCTATTAAATATCTTATGGAAAAGAAAGATGCTAAATCTAGACTCATTAGGTGGGTTCTTTTGTTACAAGAATTTGATTTACATATCACTGATAGGAAAGGAGCTGAGAACCCCGTAGCTAATAAATTGTCTAGGTTAGAGAATATCCTTGATGACCCACTACCTATTGATGATAGCTTTCCTGATGAACAATTAGCTGCAATAAATATTTCTCATAATACTCCTTAGTATGCTGACTATGCTAATTATATTGTTGCCAAATACATACCACCTAGTTTCACATACCAAGAAAAGAAAAAAATTCTATGGAACAGGAACAAAGGAGTAGATGGTATTATTAGACGTTGTGTACCTAAGCATGAACAGGAACAAATCCTATGGAAATATCACTCCGAAGCTTATGGAGGGCATCATGCGGGAGATAGAACTGCTCACAAGGTATTGCAATCTGGTTTTTATTGGCCTACTCTCTTCAAGGATACCCGTAAGTTTGTTTTATCTTGTGATGAATGCCAATGAATTGGTAATATCGGTAAGCGTCAAGAAATTCCTATGAATTGTTCACTTGTTGTTGAACCATTTGATGTTTGGGGTTTTGTGGCACCCCGGCTCGGAGAACCGGTTTACCAGTGTTTCCAACCCAGAGATCATGTCTTCTGGAAACACTCAACATCTTGGAATAGAACAGAACTGATCTTTATTGATAAACTTCGGGTACAAGCTCATATTTTACATAGACAGCGAGGCCAAAGCACACCCGGTGCTACGACAATATCCACATTATTTATGAAACATAGCGGGCCTCGAGACTACTAGGAACTCTACGGCGCAACGGAACATAGTGGAAACTCCATCCACAGGGACACTGCTGGGACACGACCTAGTTAGCGTAGCCTGAGCCATCGGGACCTCCGTCCTCGGCTTCTCCTGCATCTGGCATGATACGCCAGGTGAGTACTTTGAACGTACTCGCAAGCTCACGACAACCAAATAATGCAGCAAGCAATAGCATGGCAAGTAACATGTTAAATTCTTAAGTGATTCACTTACTGTCAACAGTTACCAACTTACTCTCTTCCGGGTTGTCCCACAACCCTTGGAATACTCATAAGTCACCGAGTACTTCTGGTCATAAGATGAGTTCTTCCATCATTATTATCACTGTTACGGTTGACCACCTAGTGAGGTCTGGACGGGCTGTCCAATACCGTGGACGCGGCTATTCGAATAGATTTTACACTCTGCAGAGGTTGCACACTTTACCCACACCATGGAGGACCCAGCCTCGTACTTAGTACATGCTCCCATTCGGGTGGACCGGAGTTACTCCAACGAAACCTGCGTGACCCGTGACCCTCCCATCATACCACCGGCAATCATCCTCCCCCGGAGTCAAGCCCTGGGTGGCCCCTGTGTCACCTCGTGACACCTTCCACCGTCATGGCCAAACTAAACTGTCCCAAACGGGGACGCCGGCACAATACTCAACTGGGCTCACAGGATTATCGCTTTCTACCTGATCAGGGTAGCATGCACGCATAACCCTCCCTATATGGAGGTACCGGTGAAAGAGCACGGAGCCAGACCAAGTCAAGGCCATCCCATACCGGCAAATGTGGTTGCATGAATAAGCCTGGACGGGTGACTCAAGATCAACCGACTAGGTTCATTTAGCGAGCATGGTGGTTTATTGTAGTAACTTATGATAACAACAACTAGTCATTTGAAATTAACTTCTATGAATTATTATGTAGCAAGTAAATGGAAGTAAATCTTTTAAATATGCAATGCTATTGAAATGCTTCATGAAATGGGTGTCCTGGCTTGCCTTGCTCTATTGGGTTGCCCAAAAACTCATGGTCTTCAAAACCACCAAAGTTTCCTTCTGAAAATAATTTAAAACAACAATTTAAAATATCACATAACACTGTTTTGTCTACCAGAAATTCTGTGGGCATGAGAAAAATACCAAATTTTACCAGAAATTAGAGGAGCTCAAGACAAACCAAATGCAAAAAGAATCAGGTGATTTGGACTTGTGGATAAGAAGTTGTAGCTGGTCAAAGTTACTGGTCAAATATGAAATAAAACAGAAATTGGAAAAACTGTCAGGGGGCCACGTCGAAGGCGTAAAGTGGAGAGGCGTCTCCACTTACCGCTTCGCGCGCGTGCGGCTGAGCCGCTGACGAGCAGGCCCCACGGCTGGGTTTAAATGTGAGAGAGAGAGAATAGAGAGGAGCAAAGCTCCGGCGATCGTCGCCGGCGATGTGGTCGACGGTGAGGTCGGGTGAGAGTGCGGGTGGATCGGGCTCACCGAGGTGAACACGCATGTACCCGCAGACCAGAAAGAGATGGCCGGACATTGTCGTCCCCTTCTTCTCCGGCGGCGGCGGCGCTCGGGTGTCGTCGGAGACTGCGGTTTCGGTGATGATTTGCTCAGGCAGAAGGTCGGGCGTGACTAGCGGAGTGAGCTGAACCTGCTGGTGGTGTCAGTGGAGGCCGGGAAGGAGTGGAACGGCGAGGCGACTGGGCTTGGGTGGCGGCGGATCTCCGGTGAGGTTCGAGGACAGAGGGCCTCTCGGCTGTGGCTCGGCGCTCTAGAGGGTGATTGTGTGATGGTGGAGTGGCGTGAGGAGCTCGGCCGGGCTGGCCATGGCCTTATATAGGCGGGAGGCGAGCTCGGGCGAGTTCTCTGGAAGCGGCGAGGCGCGGGACACATTGCCGGCGCGAGGACGCCGCACTGGCTGGCGGGTTGCGGTCGATGGGATAGGAGAGGGCAGGCGTAGTTAATGCGTGTAGTGGCTGCATGCGGAGGAAGACGACGGCAGCTCAGCCACTGTGGCCGCACGGACGGCACAATGCTCGTGCGCGCGGCGGCCGCTGGGGGCGATTTCGGCAAGGGGAAACCTCTAGAGTGGAGTACGTGGACGGCTAGAAGGTAGTCGGCATGCTCGGACAAGGTACGGCGACGCGGGGCAGTCGGAGTCATCACATCAGACGCAGGCGCGGCACAGAGCGCGCGCTCTGGGATGCCAGCGTCGTGCTCACCATGGTGGCTGGCACCTGAAGGCCACGCAGGTCCAGCGCACCTTGTCCAGCAGCTTCTCCTTCGACCACTTAGCCCCCCTGTGCCTCTGGTTTGGCTAAGTTCACTCTGAATCGAAAGGTAGCTTCAACTACAGTTCCTGACAGTAATCTTGAGAGAGATCCAGAGAAGAGGTGAGCTGGAGATGGAGCCAGTGGAGATGTCTGGTGTGTTCTACCTTGGAAGGACTACAAACTGACCAAATTTGAACGGGTTTGGACCAGTTTTGAATATAGTTCATGTGTAAACCACCTTACTGGTCCAGAAACTAAATGAGCTTGGTTTACTCATATGGTTGATCTTCTGAAGCTGAATTTTTGTGTGTGGGAGTCATTTGATGTGTAGAAGATGCCATAAAAATTTCCTGGCCATTGGATACCTCTAGCTAGTACTTCCTTCACAGAGGTCCCAAAAAGGCAGCAGCTTGGCAGAGCCTTGTTGCTAAAAAGTTACATTGGCCAAAGTGATATTTTTGAATATGGTGGCTAGATAGGTTCCCTAGTATCTCAAGGAATTTATGTGGGAGTTTCTGAGTTAGGAAAATAGAGGTTGCTTCACAAATGGCCAATTCTGACCAGAAAGAAAATAATTATTCTGGCCAAAATTTTATATTGGACAATGGTAGGTCTTTGAAGATTATGAGGTTATATGATGATAAGAAGGTGTGACAGGAGTTTGGGATCTTTCTGATCATCAGAACTATAAGTTGCTTCACAACCCATAGTGATGACATAGTTTCCCAAGGAAGAAATTAAATTACTGGGAAAGATAAAAATTGGAATTGGATCCAAGAGATGTGTGGCAAAGTTTTAGCAAGGTGATGAGGGTTTTGGGTCACTAGGGAAAGAGGTTCAAGGATTCATAGGTCCAAAGTCAACTGAAAACCAACCAAAATGCAAATAAAACCAAAAAGATTTTTAAAAGAAAATTTTGTCAAAAACCAGGGTGTCACAAACCTACCCCCTTAGGATGAATCTCGTCCTTGAGATTCGGTTGCTCAGGGAACAAGTACGGGTATGCGGATCTTAGAAAGTCTTCTCATTCCCAGGTAGCCTCTTCCTCAGTGTGGTGTTCCCACAGTACTTTGTAAAACCTGATCACCTTACTCCGGGTAGTTCTTTCCATTTCACCCAAGATTCTGACATGTTTCTCTTCGTAGGTCAAATCTTTAGCCAGTTCTATCTCACTCATATATGCTTGCTTGATTGGTGGGGCAATGCACTTCCTTAGCTGTGATATGTGGAAGACATCGTGAACGTTAGACAACTACAGTGGTAATTCCAGCTGATATGCTACCCTGCCTTTCCTGGCAATTACTGGAAAGGGACCGATGTATCTTGGTGCAAGCTTTCCCCGGGTATGGAACCTCTTCACTCCCTTCATGGGGGTTACTCGAAGGTAAGCATATTCTCCGGGCTCAAAGGTCACTTCTCGGTGCTTTGGGTCGTAATAACTCTTTTGACGGGACTTGGCTGCCCGAAGACGCTCTTGAATATCCTTGACTTGTCTCTCAGCCTCGAGCATCAAGTCCGTGCCAAAGATTCGGCTATCTCCTGTCTGAGACCAGTTTAATGGGGTGCGGCACTTCCGCCCATACAGTGCTTCAAATGATGACATCTTAAGACTTGACTGATCGCTGTTGTTATAGGAAAATTCCGCGTAGGGTAGGCTATCTTCCCATTTGGGTCCATGAGTAAGAGCACATGACCGAAGCATATCCTCTAGTATCTGGTTTACTCGTTCGGTCTGTCCATCTGTCTGTGGATGATACACTGTGCTATGCTTTAGCACGGTTCCCAAAGCCTGGTGTAATCATAGCCAGAATGCTGAGGTGAATAAGGAGCCCCTATCCAAGGTGATAGACTTGGGTACTCCATGAAGGCTGACTATCCGGGACATGTAGAGTTGTGCAAGCTGGTTGGCGTTAAAAGTGGTCTTTACCGGAATAAAGTGAGCCACTTTTTTAAGTATATCCACTATAACCCAGATAGCATCATGGCCTCTTGTTGACTTGGGTAGTCCAACGATAAAGTCCATGCATATGTCGTCCCACTTCCACTGGGGAACCGGTAAAGGTTGCAGTAGCCCAGCGGGTTTCTGGTGTTCTGCCTTAACTCTGTTGCAGATGTCACAGCAGGCGACATAGTACACTATATCCCTTCGCATTCCTGGCCACCAAAAGGTTTCTCTTAGGTCCTGATACATCTTTGTGCCTCCTGGGTGAATAGAGTACGCGGACTCATGAGCTTCTCTGAGTATTTGTTGTCTCAGGTTGTCCTGA
Organism: Thinopyrum elongatum; assembly: GCA_011799875.1. Taxonomy (NCBI): domain Eukaryota; kingdom Viridiplantae; phylum Streptophyta; class Magnoliopsida; order Poales; family Poaceae; genus Thinopyrum; species Thinopyrum elongatum. The sequence goes on from CM022299.1 coordinate 408,138,530, forward strand.
TGGGGCACACATATCTGCTTCTCAAACCATAAGGTGCCTCGGTCATCCACACGGAAAGACTTGGCCTTCCCTTGCTGCATCAACTCCTTGATCTCTTGTATTCCGTCATCTGGTTCTTGAGCCTTTTTAATTTCTTCCATAAGAGTTGGAGTAATTTCCAAGGTATCCGGGTTAACTGGGCCGCATAGTACCATATTGAGTTTGGCAAACTCTTCTTGTAACCTGGGGTGGATACTTGCAGTTAGTGTATTCACGGTGCCCGGTTTTCTACTGAGAGCATCAGCAACCACATTGGCTTTTCCCGGATGATAATTTATTCCAAGATGATAATCCTTGACCAGTTCCAGCCATCTTCGCTATCTGAGATTCAGATCAGGCTGAGTGAAAATATACTTGAGACTCTTATGGTCCGTGTATATTTCACAGCGCTGCCCAATGAGATAATGCCTCCAGATCTTTAAGGCATGAACCACTGCTGCCAATTCCAAATCATGCGTGGGATAGTTTTCTTCATGAGATCGTAGCTGTCTAGATGCATATGCTACAACCTTTCCTTCTTGCATTAATACGCAACCAATTCCACGCCTGGAAGCATCGCAATATATGTCAAAGCTTTTGTGGATGTCTGGAAGAACTAAGACAGGGGCCATGGTTAGCCTTGTCTTTAGCTCCAAGAAGCTGCTCTCGCATTCTGCTGTCCAGACAAACCATTGATTTTTCTTCAGCGATTCTGTCAGTGGCTTGGCTATCTTAGAGAAGCCTTCTATGAAGCGACGGTAATAGCCTGCCAATCCCAGAAAACTACGGACTTCGGTGACTGAGGCTGGTGTCTTCCAATTCAAAATTGCAGTTACTTTGCTGGGGTCGATGGTTACTCCTTGTTCTGACAGAACGTGTCCCAGAAATCCCACCACTTTTAGCCAAAATTCACATTTGCTGAATTTGGCATACAGACGATGGGTCCTTAATCTTTCCAAGACAGCACGGAGGTGTTGTTTGTGCTCTTCTTCATCCTTGGAGTATATCTAAATATCGTCGATGAATACCACCATGAATTTGTCCAGGAAATCCATGAAGACCTTGTTCATCATGCTCATGAAATAGGCTGGAGCGTTCGTCAGTCCAAACGCCATGACCGTAAATTCATACAGACCATATAGGGTGGTGAAAGTTGTATTGGGGATATCCTCTTTTCTGATTTTTAGCTAATGATATCCTGTTCAGAGGTCAATCTTGGAGAATACCCGTGCTCCATTCAGCTGGTCGAACAAATCGTCAATGCGAGGGAGCGGGTACTTATTTTTGATAGTGACCTCATTCAACTGGCGACAGTCTACACACATTCGTAGACTTCCATCCTTCTTCTTGACAAACAGTACGGGTGATCCCCATGGCGAGACGCTTGGGTGAATATACCCTTTCTGTAACAATTCATCCAACTGCTTCTTTAATTCCACCAGCTTTGGACTCAGCATACGATAGTATTTCTTGTGAATCGGGGCAGTACCGGGAATCACCTCAATTGCAAACTCTAATTCCTGGTCGGGTGGCATCCCCGGTAGTTCCTCGGCAAATACATCCGGAAATTCGCAGACTACCGGAATCAAGTTCATATCTGTACCGGTAGTTTGGTATGCCATTCCCTTTCTTGACATCATCCTACTAGCAATGAATTGAAATGTTTGTCCTGCCGGGTTAACCAGTGTCACTGTTCTGGTAGCGCAGTTGATGCACACCTGGTGTGGTGTCAACCAGTCCATCCCCAGTATTATATCCAATCCAGGGGATTCAATGGCAATGAGTGTAGCTGGAAATTTAACTCCATGTATCGAGATTTCCAGCCCTTTATATATCAGATTTGTTCTGAGCAGGGAGCCAGGGGATTGTACCACCATGATTTTATCCAAAAGCGAAGGGGAAAATTTGTGCAAGGTAGCAAAACTCCGAAAAATAAACGAATGGGAAGCTCCAGAATCAAATAAAATTACTGCAGGTATGTCATTAACAGAAAACATACCAAGGACCACATCTGGTGCTTCGCAGGCTTCCTCAGCGGAGATATGATGGACGCGTCCGTAGCTGAAGTTATGGTTGGGGCGGCGTCCAATGGTGTTGACCTGTGACTTGAAGTCGGATGATGGCATCCCATTTCTGGCGGGGCACTGTTTGGAGTAGTGTCCGCTTTGGCCACAAGTAAAGCAAGTGTTGTTGCGGTGGCAGTCCTCCATCACGGGCTGTTTGCCAAAGGTCTTATCCTGGCTGGCCATCTTATTGTTGTTGTTGCCATTGTTCCATGCGGGCTTGTATTCAGATGGGCCCGTCTGCCAAATGCGTGGCTTCTACGCAAATTGCTCACGGTTGTCCTTCTTGGGTTCAAACTTTCGCTTGCGGTCATCATATCCGAACTTATGTTCTCGCTCTGCTATGGAAGCCTTGTTCACCAAAGTCTGGAAGTCTGGGAAATCCAACATACAGAGCTGACAACGGAGGGCATGGTTCAGTCCTCCTAGGAATCGGTCTATCTTCCTTTCCTCAGTGGATACGTCATGGGTAGAGTACCGTGCCAAATTGTTGAACTTGTTTAGATACTCTCCCACGGACATATTTCCTTGCATGAGAGCAAGAAATTGCCTTTGCTTTACCTTCATTATGCCAGTAGGGATATGATACTTGCGAAATAACTCCTTAAACTTCTCCCAAGAAATATCTTCTCCAGTAGGCCACGTTTTCTTTGTGTTGTCCCACCATATAGCTGCTGGCCCTTCTAGGTAATGAGTGACAAAAGGAACCTTGTCTGCCTCTTCACAGTGAGCTATATCCAGCTTCTTTTCCATGGTCCTCAGCCAATCATCAGCCTCCATTGGGTCCACAGCTTGACCAAAACTGGGTGGCTTAGTGCGTTGAAAGTCAGACAACTTAGAGTGTGTCGCATTGTTGTTATTCTGGCCCACCATAGTCTGCATGCTTTTCATAAATTCCATGAGATCCTGATTTCTTTTCTCCTCAAACATCCTCATGACCTGATCAGTGGTCGGTGCCTGAGGCGATGGTGGTGGTAAATCTTCAGGTGGCTGTCCTGCTTGTCTGGCGGGTCCACGAACGGGGGTTCCATCGCCGCCTTGGCTACTACCTCTCTTCATCCTAAATTTGTTCCCATTGCAAAATACCGAATCGATGAGCAACATCCATAGGGGAAACATAGTAATATGACACCAAAAGAGAATTCACGAAAAAGAGGCGAATAAAGCAAACAACATAATTATACAAGATAACCCAACATCATACATGGCAAGCTAGTAGGGGAATATCATGGCTAGACTGCTCATACGGCAGTTGGCATATGCAAAGATGCATGCACTAGTGCTCAAGCCTCCACTCTAGTGGCGCGGGTGGCACGAACACTGCCAAACTGAAGACTCCTCGTCATCTGATCCTGAGTCGGAATCGGAACTGATGATGTGGATCGCATCCTCCGGATCAAAGGAAACACGATGACGCTGCTGAGATGGTTCTTCTTCCGGGGAGGAAGGAGCATGACGCCTCAGCATCGGAGCAGCTGGAGTGGCTAAAAGTGAGGCCCACTCTGTCGGGGTCTCATGTCGGCTATCCGACGAAAAGCCTAGTGGGGTGGTGGAGCTAGAGGGAGTATCAAACATACGTGGAGGTGGGACTGGAGGTGGATGCACAGGTGGAAATGTAGAATGAGGTAGAGACGATGCGGTAGTCGCAGCTGCAAGTGCCTCTTGGACACGAGACAATTCCTCAGCCAAGGAGATGATCATACGATAACTGGCATTTAGATAACAAGATAAAACACCAGTGGCATGATCACTCGCCGGGTCAACAGGTGCGAAAATGACTCGCCCTGTCGTAGGCGATAGGGTGGGGTACTGAAGGAAACCTGGATGAGTCTGCATCTCGACCTCGTGGAAGCGCAAGTCAGTGAGAGCCTCCATCACAGCAAACTGGATCTCCAGCTCCGGAGTAGAAGCCGTTCCGCCCTTGGAAGAGCGAGAATAGCTACCAATGTCCGAGCTCGCGGTCAGAAAAGCCTCCGCGTGATACTCATACACTGACCCAGCAAGCTGCTCTTGGAACACCTGTTACACTGGATCTTCGCTGTTGGGATACACCCGAAGCCAGACGCTATGGAGCGGTACAGGAAAGGTGAATGGTGCTGGCTCATGGTGGTAGTGGTACGGAACTGGTGCCATCTACACTCACAATGCCAACGGTTAGTAAAACAATGAATCATGATGCATGCCATGCAACAATCAAATGCAGCAAACAAGATGCACACTCAGAGCCTACACTAATCGTGGTTCTAGCATGGGTTAACTAGGGTGTCCTATAGTCAGCACGGCTCTGATACCAACCGTTGTGGCACCGCGGCTCAGAGAACCGGTTTACTAGTGTTTCCAACCCAGAGATCATGTCTTCTGGAAACACTCAACATCTTGGAACAGAACAGAACTGATCTTTATTGATAAACTTTGGGTACAAGCTCATATTTTACATAGACAGCGAGGCCAAAGCACACCCGATGCTACGACAATATCCACATTATTTATGAAACATAGCGGGCCTCGAGACTACTAGGAACTCTACAGTGTAGCGGAACATAGCGGAAACTCCATCCACAGGGACACTGCTGGGACACAGCCTAGTTAGCGTAGTCTGAGCCATTGGGACCTCCGTCCTCGGCTTCTCCTGCATCTGGCATGATACGCCAGGTGAGTACTTTGAACGTACTTGCAAGCTCACGACAACCAAATAATGCAGCAAGCAATAGCATGGCAAGTAACATGTTAAATTCTTAAGTGATTCACTTACTGTCAATAGTTACCAACTTACTCTCTTCCGGGTTGTCCCACAACCCCCGGAATACTCATAAGTCACCGAGTACTTCCGATCACAAGATGAGTTCTTCCATCATTATTATCACTATTACGGTTGACCACCTAGTGAGGTCTGGACGGGCTGTCCAATGCCGTGGACGCGGCTATTTGAATAGATTTTACACTCTGCAGAGGTTGCACACTTTACCCACACCATGGAGGACCCGGCCTCGTACTTAGTACATGCTCCGATTTGGGTGGACCGGAGTTGCTCCAACGAAACCCGCCTGACCCGTGACCCTCCCATCGTACCACCGGCAATCATCCTCCCACGGAGTCAAGCCCTGGGTGGCCCCTGTGTCACCTCGTGACACCTACCACCGTCGTGGCCAAACTAAACTGTCCCAAACGGGGACGCCGGCACAATACTCAACTGGGCTCACAGGGTTATCGTTGTCTACCTGATCAGGGTAGCACGCATAACCCTCCCTATATGGAGGTACCGGTGAAAGAGCACAGAGCCAGACCAAGTCAAGGCTGTCCCATACCGGCAAATGTGGTTGCACGAATAAGCCCGGATGGGTGACTCAAGATCAACCGACTAGGTTCATTTAGCGAGCATGGTGGTTTATTGTAGTAACTTATGATAACAGCAACTAGTCATTTGAAATTAACTTCTATGAATTATTATATAGCAAGTAAATGAAAGTAAATCATTTAAATATGCAATGCTATTGAAATGCTTCATGAAATGGGTGTCCTGGCTTGCCTTGCTCTATTGGGTTGCCCAAAAACTCCTGGTCTTCAAAACCACCAAAGTTTCCTTCTAAAAATAATTTAAAACAGCAATTTAAAATATCACATAACACTATTTTGTCTACCAGAAATTCTGTGGGCATGAGAAAAATACCAAATTTTACCAGAAATTAGAGGAGCTCAAGACAAACCAAATGCAAAAAGAATCAGGTGATTTGGAGTTGTGGATAAGAAGTTGTAGCTGGTCAAAGTTACTGGTGAAATATGAAATAAAACAGAAATTGGAAAAACTGTCAGGGGGCCACGTCGAAGGCGTAAAGTGGAGAGGCATCTCCACTTACCGCTTCGCGCGCGCGTGGCTGAGCCGCTGACGAGCAGGCCCCACAGCTGGGTTTAAATGGGAGAGAGAGAGAGAGAACAGAGTGGAGCGAAGCTCCGGCGATCGTCGTCGGCGATGTGGTCGACGGCGAGGTCGGGTGAGAGTGGGGATGGATCGGGCTCACCGAGGTGAACACGCACATGCCCGCAGACCAGCAAGAGATGGCCGGACGGCAACGTCCCCTTCTTCTCCGGCGGCGGCGGCGCTCGGGTATCATCGGAGACGGCGGTTCCGGCGATGATTTGCTCAGGCAGAAGGTCGGGCGTGACCAGTGGAGTGAGCTGAACCCGCTGGTGGCGTCAGTGGAGGCCGGGAAGGAGAGGAACGGCGAGGCGACTGGGCTCAGCTGGCGGCGGATCTCCGACGAGGTTCGAGGCCAGAGGGCCTCTCGGCCGTGGCTCGGCGCTCTAGAGGGTGATTGTGTGGTGGTGGAGTGGAGTGAGGAGCTCGGCGGGGCTGACCATGGCCTTATATAGGCGGGAGGTGAGCTCGGGTGAGTTCTTTGGAAGCGGCGAGGCGCGGGACATGTCGCCGGCGCGAGGACGCTGCGCTGGCTGGCGGGTTGCGGTCGACTTGGAGGAAGACGACGACGGCTCAGCCACTGTTGCCGCCCGGACGGCACAGTGCCCGTGCGTGTGGCAGCTGCCGGGGACGATTCCGGCGAGGGGAAACCTCTAGAGTGGAGTACGTGGACGGCTAGAAGGTAGTCGACATGCTCGAACAAGGTACGGCGACGCGGGGCAGTCGGAGTCGTCACATCAGACGCGGGCACGGCACAGAGTGCGCGCTCTGGCATGCCAGCGTCGTGATCACCACGGTGGCTGGCACCTGGAGGCCACGCAGTTCCAGCGCACCTTGTCCAGCAGCTTCTCCTTCGACCACTTCGCCCCCCTGTGCCTCTGGTTTGGCTAGGTTCACTCTGAATCGAAAGGTAGCTTCAACTACAGTTCCTGACAGTAATCTTGAGAGAGATCCAGAGAAGAGGTGAGCTGGAGATGGAGCCAGTGGAGATGTCTGGTGTGTTCTACCTTGGAAGGACTACAAACTGACCAAATTTGAAAGAGTTTGGACCAGTTTTGAATATAGTTCATGTGTAAACCACCTTACTGGTCCAGAAACTAAATGAGATTGGTTTACTCATACGGTTGATCTTCTGAAGCTGAATTTTGGTGTGTGGGAGTCATTTGATGTGTAGAAGATGCCATAAAAATTTCATGGCCATTGGATACCTCTAGCTAGTACTTCCTTCATAGAGGTCACAAAAAGGCAGCTTGGCAGAGCCTTGTTGCTAAAAATTTATATTGGCCAAAGTGATATTTTTGAATATGGTGGCTAGATAGGTTCCCTAGTATCTCAGGGAATTTATGTGGGAGTTTCTGAGTTAGGAAAATAGAGGTTGCTTCACAAATGGCAAATTCTGACCAGAAAGAAAATAATTATTCTGGCCAAAATTTTATATTGGACAATGGTAGGTCTTTGAAGATTATGAGGTTATATGATGATAAGAAGGTGTGACAGGAGTTTGGGATCTTTCTAATCATGAGAACTATAAGTTGCTTCACAACCCATAGTGATGACATAGTTTCCCAAGGAAGAAAATAAATTATTGGGAAAAGATAAAAATTGGAATTGGATCCAAGAGATGTGTGGCAAAGTTTTAGCAAGGTGATGAGGGTTTTGGGTCACTAGGGAAAGAGGTTCAAGGATTCATAGGTCCAAAGTCAACTGAAAACCAACCAAAATGCAAATAAAACCAAAAAGATTTTGAAAAGAAAAAGTTGTCAAAAACCAGGGTGTCACAGGTTTTGATTATATGGGACCTTTTCCTTCCTCTAATGGGTATACTCATATTTTGGTTGTTGTTGATTATGTTACTAAGTGGGTAGAAGCTATTCCAACTAGTAGTGCTGATCATAACACTTCCATTAAAATGCTCAAAGAAGTTATTTTCCCAAGGTTTGGAGTCCCCAGATATTTAATGACTGATGGTGGTTCACACTTTATTCATGGTGCTTTCCATAAAATGCTTGCTAAATACGATGTTAACCATAGAATTGCATCACCCTATCATCCTCAATCTAGTGGTCAAGTTGAACTTAGCAATAGAGAAATAAAACTAATACTCCAAAAAACTGTTAATAGGTCTCGAAAGAATTGGTCTAAGAAATTAGATGATGCACTTTGGGCCTACCGAACAGCATATAAAAATCCTATGGGTATGTCTCCCTATAAAATGGTTTATAGAAAAGCTTGTCATTTGCCTCTTGAGTTTGAACACAAAGCATATTGGGCAATTAAAGAACTCAACTATGATTTCAAACTTGCCGGTGAAAAGAGGTTATTTGATATTAGCTCACTAGATGAGTGGAGAACCCAAGCTTATGAAAATGCCAAGCTATTCAAAGAAAAAGTTAAAAGATGGCATGACAAAAGAATCCAAAAGCGGGAATTCAAAGTTGGAGAATATGTTCTTTTGTACAACTCTCATTTCAGATTCTTTGCAGGTAAACTTCTCTCTAAATGGGAAGGACCGTATATCATCGAGGAGGTCTATCGCTCTGGAGCTATTAAAATAAATAATGCCGAAGGTACAAACCCGAAGGTGGTCAATGGGCAAAGAATTAAACACTATATCTCAGGTACGCCTATTAATGTTGAAAGCAATATTATTCAAACCATGACACCTGAGGAACACATAAAGGAAACCTTCCGGAACACTCCAGAATAACTAAAAAAGAGGAGGTACGTGATACGGTAAGTAAACGGACTCTGAAAAATCTGCAAAAATATTTTCTGTCAGTTTTGGAATATTTTAAAAATTAGGAAAATAAGAAACAACCAGGAAGGCACCCGAGGGGGGCACAAGACACCAGGGCGCGCCTGGCCCCCCTGGCGCGCCCAGGTAGGTTGTGCCCACCTCGGGAACCTTCCCGACTTCGTTTTCCTCCCGTTTTCTTGTTTCCCAAAATAAAAAAATCTTTATATACCCCCCGAACGTATTGACTACCGTATCGCGGAGAAATCTTCTATTCTTCTTCTTGCTGCTTTCTGGCAGATCTGAAAATATGTCTTCCCAAGCTTCAGAGGAGGAGAGCCCTGTTTCTTACCAGCCTTTGGATAAAAATATCCTCAAGAACACCTACCCCTATGTTTGGTTCAGCGATGAGGAAGACACTACAAAAAAAAAGACACATCCGTGACATTTTGGGCCGAACGAAAAAAAATTCTGTCATGCTTATGACACTTCTATGATGATAATTGTGAAAAAAGCACGTATCATCATAGATGTGGTGGGATACTACTTCTATGACAAAAAATCATGATACAAAATGGGCTTTCCGTCCTGGGTGGGCCGGGGACGCACCTGCATGACATTCTTTGGGCCGTCCATGACGGAAAAAATCGTGGTAGAAGCGAGGGCGAGGAAAATATCGGGGAGTTCCCGGTTATGATGGGTGGTCGGGGCCGAGCGATGCTCAGAGGTTTGCGTGTTTCTCTCGTACACGTACGCGCATGGGTGCGAGGCGTTGGGCTCTAACTGAACCCGAGCGATTGCACTAGCTACGTTACTGAACCCGAGCGATCGACCCCTGGCTGTTAACTGAACCCGAGTGATTCCTTCGCTACTGCTGCTAACTGAAGCCGATCGAACCTGCTGCTGCCTCTTGATGAACAGTCACCGTTGTTGGGGTTGGATGAACAGTCCCAGTGGGGGTTGGATGAACAGGACCCCGTGGTAGTAGAGGCTATTGCCGCTGGATGAACAGGACCCCGATTGAGAGGAGGCCGCCACACACCCGAGCCGGTTGGGGGTGGATGAACAGGACCCCATGGAGGGCTGGTTGAACAGGACCCCGTGTGGAGGGCTGGTTGAACAGTAGCCGGTGGAGCCTGGATGAATAGGACCCCCGTGGTGAACAGTAGCTGGTGGAGGCTGGAGGAAGTCGACGGTGGATGAACAGTAGCTGGTGAAGGCTAGAGGAAGTCGACGATGGATGAACAGTAGCCCGTGGAGGCTGGAGCGAGGCAGTAGACGGTGGATGAACAGTAGCCTGTGGAGTCCCATTTTGCGGTACGCCACACCTCTCCCGATGAACAGGACCCCGTTTCGACCGTAGGCGCTCCAACACAAGTCCGTTTCCTTCGTTTTGCGGTACGCCAAACCCCTCCCAATCAACAGCACCCAGTTTCGACCGTAGGCACTCAAACACAAGTCCTTTTCCTCCGTTTTGCGGTACGCCAGACCCTTCCTGATGAACAGGACCCCGTTTCGACCATACGCGGTCGAACAGAAGGCCGTTTTCCTCCGTTTTGCGATACGCCAGACCCCGTTCCGGCTGTTCCATCCAAGCCAGTTGGCTCCCGTTGAACACGACCCATTCCGACCCAGTATGTTGCCTCCCGATGAATAGGACATTGTTTCTCCGTTCTGACCCAGCCGGTTGGCTGTCGATGAACAGGATGCCATTGCTGCCGTCCGTTGCCTCTCCATGTACACGAGCCCTTGTCGTCCAAATGCGCGAGTAGGCGTTCGAGACCCCGCCCGTATGTACGTACGTGGCCATATTTTTTGGCATCTGGCTGTACGTACGTGTACACGATTTTGACTGGACTGCCTGAACTGCTACATCGGGGGCTCTACTACTACACGTGCCGCTGCTTGCTCAGCCACGGTTCATCATTGCAGAGAGACCGATCGACCAGTATGTACGTACATGTTTGCGACCAGAATGACAACGCTACGTACGCTTCGACCAGGTGGGTCCCGATTGTCAGGGAGGATAAGGAGGCACTTTCTTGCGTGCAAAGTTATAGATGGTGGGTCCCAGCGGTCAGGGGGAGAATCATTTTTTTGCCCGTAATATGAACGCACTTCCTTGCGTGCGAAGATGTAGCTGGTAGGTCCCAGCTGTCAGGGGGGAAACGCTTTTTCGCAAAATACAGAGTCCCTTCCGGTGGGTCCCCGCTGTCAGCTGGAGGAATAATTATTTTACGCGTAATAAGGAGGCACTTCCTTGTTGCGGCCATGGACCCAGCTGTCAGCCTTTCCATGTATAGTCCTCTTCCGATGGAAGTCGTTCCTTGACCACGTTGACCACGCCGTGCCGAGAGCACCAAGGCGGTGGACAACGGCGAGGCCTAGGAAGGGGACGACACGGAGCCGGGGAAGACACGGCAGTGGATGCCCACGCGGAGAGGAGTACAACGGTTGACTGGTTCGGCTGCGGCATGAGGCTCCCGTTGCTGTAGAATAACATGGGTTGTGGGTGAGTAGAGGGATGGCCTGGCCAGCGGTGGGAGTAGGGTGGTGCGGTGAGGCCTGCGCGGCAGCACAGTCGGCCACTGGAGGCAGGAGTAGGCGGTCCCGCCGGCGCTGGTTTGGGCGGCTGGTGCAAGAAGATCAGAGATTGAAGAAGCAACAGGACCGTTCGATTAAAATCCAATGGTCACTGCTGCTATAATCATTTGTTGACTAAGTTGACAAAGCCCTGCGTACGCGTCAACTTAGTAGGCCCACAGGTCAGCCTCCGAACCGATGCACCCTAGATGTCAGTGGGAGGAATCTTTTTTTCGCGTAATAAGGAGGCAGTTGCTTGCGTGCGGCCATGGACCATGGGGGTCCCTACTGTCAGCCTCTCCACGTACATCCCTATTCCGATGGCTGTCGTTTGTTGAATGTTGAGCACGCCACGCCTAGAACACCAACGCGGTGGACGACGGTGAGACCTAGGAATGGAATGACCCGGAGTCGGCGAAGACACAGTAGTGGATGCCCACGCTGAGGAGAGTATGACGGTTGACTGGTTCGGCTGCGGCGTGAGGCTGCCATCACCGAAGAATAACAGGAGGTGCGGGTGGGTAGAGGGATGGCCAGGCCAGCGGAGGGAGTAGGGTGGACCGGTGAAGCCTGTGCGGCATCACAGTCGGCAACAAGAGGAGGGAGCAGGCAGTCCCGCCGGCGCTGGTTTAGGCGGCTGGAGCGGGAAGATCAGAGATTGAAGAAGCACGTCGGCCGTTAGATGGACATCCAACAGTCACTGCTGCTAGAATCGTGCGTTGACTGACAAAGCCTTGCGTAAATAAGTCAGCCTCGAAATCTGTGGCGTGTACAGCCCATTTGCTATTATTTTTGTAATTTACAGCCCATTTGCTAATTCATATGGAATTTATTGCAGCCCATTTTCCATTTTTTGAATTGCTGCCCATTTTCTGGCCAGTACCAGGGTTAAAAATTTGAACTAAAAAATATGCAAAATTTTAAAAATTTGCATATTTTTGCTGGGGAACAAAATATTTTTAATCCAAAAATTAGTAGCCATACTAAAACAAATTTAAAAATAAAGTAGTACTATGTTATGTTAAAATCCAATGAAATATAAAATATCAGTGAAGAACAAAAACAAAAAATGAAACTAATTGCCCATTTGCTATATTTTTTTTGGAATTTGCAACCCCTTTCATATTACTTTTAAGATTTACTGCCCATACTCTTTGGCCAGGCCGGAATGCATCCCTTCTCGTCTTGAAAGATTTGCAGCCCAGTAAGTCAGAGAAAACAAATAGGCCTAGCTTGGGTATTCTTCAAAAAGAAATAGTGGGTTACCTATTTTCCCAAAGAAAAAACTGCTGGGCCGGTCATGTTGTTAGACGGGCCATAGAGACTGCACAACCCAGTTTATAGCCTGCTCCTCTGAACAAATCCTCAAAAAAAAAGCGTTGTGCAATTCTGTCGTTAATTGACTATACGTTAACAATGATGTGGGTCCCAGATATCAGGACGGTGGATTAGAGTAAAAAATGAGGGGTGCATCTGAGTAGTAAAGAGGCGCTTGCTTGTGTTCGGGAGTGGACCTGGTGGGTCCGTACTATCATACTCACAACTACAGTCCTCTCCCGATTCACTATGTTGACAGGGCCGGACAGCGGCGCCGCTGGGAGTGCACCAAGGCGGTGGACGACGGCGAGGCCTCGGATGGGAATGGACAGGAGCTGGGGAACATGCGGCAGAATGGCCGTAGGCGGAGGGGAGTACGAGGGTTCACTGGTTCTGGTGCGGGGTAGGCTGCCGTCGCTGGAGAAGAATAGGATGTCGGGGGGAGTAAAGGGATGGCCTGGCCAGCATTTCAGGGTACGACAGAGCAGCGATGCGTGCACGGCAGCGCAACTAGCCGTAGAAGGCGGGAACAGGCGCTCCCGTCGGTGCAGGTTTGGTTTTGGCGGCTGGACCGGTCAGACCCAAAAACTCATTATGCTGGATTATAAGAATTAATTTTATATGGCTAAAACTTATTGTAAAATGTTGCGGAGCACCTTTTTCTTCTTGAGGTTTTTTTTAGACAATTTTCTTCTTGAGGTGTGAAGCCGAGCACATTCAGAAGCCCTGAGATAAAGTGGTGTCGCCAATGTGTTGGGCTGGGTTGGGCATTCTTATCGAAAAATAATAATGGACCGGAACTATTTACGACGTTGACTATGATTTGCATGGGTCCGTTGGTTGCAGGAAGAAAATGGTGGGAGAAAAAAGACTGGTCGCTATCTTTGCCTAAGAATAATATCGACTGAATGTAACAACACTCTCATAGGAAATAATATCCTCCTGTTAAAATTTGACTTTTCAAATCGTAAATTTAAAGAACTGGTGCATGAGCATTTAGCTTTATTTATTTATTTACTTATTTATGTTTAGGGGACCATGAGCATGTACCTGGGCCGGAATCATGTGAGAGCCTCCCTTCCAGTTAATTATGGGCTCCTCTATTGGGCCTTCATCACTGGGCTGCATGTTATCGACAAGTCGAAAATATGTTCCGTACCAAAAATAGTATGCGCTACGTACGGGGCACTAAAGGATCGGACTGTGCAACGACTTTCAAAACATTGTGTTTGTTGTTCTAACAACACATTTATTCAACCAACAGACGAAATATACTACTAATTGTACATTGAAAACAGCAGCAGCAACCAGGGCTGGGGGTGCAACAGAAGCAGTAAGCAGGCCAGAAGAGTAAAGACGCAACTCTCTCTTCCAAACCAAACATCAACCATCATTACAAAAGGGCTACCAAAAAAGAACAAGTGTATGCATCAAACTAAATAAAGATCCTACTACACCAAGTGTACGCATCTAACTAACTGGCTCAGTTAGACGTTACTATTTATTAAGCTGTGGAGATTGGCTGACGACTTGAACCAGATGGGTGCCCGATGGGGGAAACTCCAACCAGCAGGTCGAAGTCTGATACTTGCAACCCTCTCTCCTACTTTGGGCTGCAGAGCGTGGCGGCACATATCAGGGTATGGTGCATGGAGAGACGCATGGTACGCTGTGTACACACAGTTTTGCCAGATGAACGAAACCGCGCTGCCATCATGATCCTTGCTGTCGGTTATCTCCTGGTTAATTGGATAATTCAGTCCGAGAAACAGAGAGCGTGTACCAAGGCTACTTACCAGCCTCCAGTCAAAAATTCCTGAAGGCCAAGAGAAGCTGGGATTCTGCTCAAATACCTTGCAGTGACTGTGATTGTATTCCACGAAACAACATGTTCGGTACGTGTGAACGATCATCAATCGTTCGCCGTCGTCTGATTGAGCCAGGAACCACCTGCAACTGTCATGACACTTTTCTTTGAAAGGTTCTGGGATTAGGAACGGTAGGGACACCAGACGGCCTACAACATCATACCAAGTTAGAGTCAAATAAAAAAGGGCTCGTACTGTAGTCAATCTTAAGAACAGCATGTTATGAGCATGAATATTTTTTCAGTAAATGTTGACAGTAATATAAGCAAGCCATCATGATATCATAGGAAAGTAACATACTACTGTAATAGCCGTTTGTAGCGATGACTGGAGTAGGCCGGCAATACGTCCAGCCATAGAAGGAGTCCACAGCGTAAATGAAGCCCTTGTGTTCAATGGCATCAGAGAACCATGGAGGATGTATGATCTTGCGATGGTCATGTAGATTTATCCACTTACCGCAGTGACCTGTCAGATAGGCGAGACTGCGGTTGAAGAACGCAATTAGCCTGAAGTCTTTATAATTCGCAGATCTTGTGGGCACTTGGCAGAATACAACCTTGAGCAAATCAAACTTGGTATCATGTTGGCTACTGTAAGATTCTGAGTATTCTGGGCTGCAGTGCCAAAGCGGTGTAGTGTTAATCAAAGGAAGGGGGATCAATCGCCGGGTGTAGACCTCCACAAGCATCCAGCTGCCGCGACCGTCGACGAGCACCATCCAAGACGTGTTCATGCCGACCCAGTACATACCGTTAATGTAGTTGAGGGTGACGGGGATCGGATCGCAGTCAAGGGGGTTGATGCTAGCCACCCTACGATCGTTATGCTATGTGACACACTGTTTCTGAAGATCAAGCGACATCAACAAGCAAGGAGCTGGCTTAAAAAGCTCCGGCCTGAGGGCTTTGAGTAAACGGTACAGCCCCGACGAGCATGCGGCGAGCGGCATGGTACTGAGATTGTCCACACGTGAAACAATGAGCTTGATTACCTCTGTGGGGAGCGAATTCCAGCCACTCTTTCGGCAGACGCTGCTCGGTTCTGCCATTGTTAGTGTTTGGGTTTCGGAAGAGGGGGGAGGAACCTAGCAGGGATGGAAGATTCGACGATTATGTGCGGACGAGGATGGAGGAGCGAATATGTGCTGCGGGAAGTGGACAGGTGATGATGACAATGTAGCAGCAGCACGCCGCTTGACTTACGAGACACATCACAGCAACATAGGGTCATATCGATGCCAGACAACATGCTTGAGTGATCACAGTACTAGTACAATAAACTACAGTACCTACTACTATGCCCGAGTAGTATAGTAGAGTAGGACTCTGCTCTACTACTAGCACCGGAGTTGTAGTATATTGTAAAATAGTTACAAACTTCAATCCCCGAGGAACGACTATGAACCACCATCGGTGCTAACTCCAATCCCCAGCAAACGTTCGCTGGGAGACATGCAGTTGCAAACGCCCGCGACGCAGTTACAGTACGTGTGTAACGGTGGCGGTTTTGTCAAATACTATGGCTTAAAAACAGGCCACCGTTGGATGGAAATCTGACGGTTATGTGGGATTCGTCAGGATTGGGCTCATGGCGAACAATCGACAGATATCATTACTAAAAAAAGGTTAAAACACCCGGCGCTAGAACTTGCACGGGCTGACCACTAACAATGATACTAACATAGTTGTAAAATGGTCAGAGAACGTGTCTACGTGGTGTTTGGAATTATATGCAAACTAGCAAGATGCACGTGCATTGCACGGAACATCAAGATGCATTTTTTTACAAAACACCTGTTGTGATTGACCCATGCAGGAGTAATCCCATGTGTAAAAACTAATGATATCTCAAGAATTTCATCGAAAAAAATGGTATCTCGAACATTCGCTGGGAGACATGGCAGTTGCAAACACCCACGACGCAGTTACAGTACGTGTGTAAGGGTGGCGATTTTGTCAAAATGAACGACAGAGGTGCGGGTATCCTTTTGCAAAATTGCCATAGTTTGCTTTCTATCTGTCAGATATAGATCGGACGGTCTGTATTGCAAGATGGCAGGCACACCATCATCACCAACTCACTTTTTTATAAGAAAAAAAGAGGCATATGTGCTGCACGGAACATCAAGATGCATTTATATGAGTAGTTTATCTTGTGGGAGATAAGGATGAACGAGGGAAGGCCTTATCTGCAAATGTGGAGAGAGGTGCGGCTATCTTTTTGCAAAGTTGTCATAGTTTCCTTCCTATCCGTCAGATATAGATCAGACATCCTATATTGCAGGATGGTAGGCACACTATCATCACCAACTCTGTTTTTTATATAAGAGAAGAGAAGAGAAGAAGATAAGAAAGTAGAGAGTAGAGATAGAGAGTAGTAGTAGAGAGTAGAGACGGAGGGAGTACTGGTAAGTACACCATCTACCGCTTCGTGTGCTACTCCTGCGCTCCATGCGGCGGGCGCAACGTCCCCTACAGCCACTCCCGTTTCATGGACGGCCTGGTCGATGCCTGCAAGGTGCCCTGCGTCTACAAGAGTTTTGGCTGCGAGAGGTACATCGACCAGCACTCGCTGGCGGAGCATAGTTCCAGATGCGCGCATGCGCCCTGCTACTGCTATAAGTGCACGCCGCCGTTTGAGGGCTCGCCGGCGAGCCTCGTGCATCACCTCACGGCACCGTCCGGTAATCACTACTGGCCCGCGGTGAACATCAAGTACGAGACGTGCTACCCGTTCGCCGTGCCGGAGTCGCTGGAGGATCACCGCCGCCTGCTAGTCGCGGAGGAGGACGGCGGCGTCTTCCTCTTGGTTGTGGGCACCGGCAAGGCCCGCGCAGGCTGCCACCCCGTCTCTGTGGTGTACGTCAGGGGCAACGGCGCTGGCGCTGACACGGGGCCGCAGTACTGGTGCGTGCTCACTGTTACTGCCCCTCCGGTGTACGAGGGCGACCTCGGCGGCTCCCTCACGCTGAATGGGACTATGCCGAGCTGCTCCGTTCCTAGCAATGTGGACATGGAAGAGGCCTGGTATGATTTTCACCCCAAGATGATGCACGGGGACTCCAAGGAGGTTCACCTGGGCATATGCATTACCAAGTTAATTGTTCATCATTAGTCTTCGCTCAATGTAAGACACTGTCTAAGCATGTGGACACTTCTTATTTATATAGTATAGAACCTTCCATGCATGATCTTGCTCTATTAGAGTGTCGCGCTTGAATAAAAGTGTATCCATTTATGGTTTAGTCTAGAATCTTCCATGCATGCTTTTGCTCCATTAGAGTTCTCACTTGCCATTTATGAGATTAATTGAGAATTTTACTACAGTAATGGTGAAAGACTTATGATGAACCATTTCTTACATCTCCTCTGCCCCCTTCCAAGTCATCCTAATTTACATTCATGGTGGTCTAGAAAAAATAAACAAAATCGATACTCAAAAAATAATTCTTAAAGATCATTTCTTGCAAAGCACAATAAGTGTTATTTCTTCAAAAGTTTTGGATGCAGATTGAACAGTTGAACGCTTTTATTTGCAAAAGATATTTTTTTATCTATTTAGCCTACATTTACTATTCACCCGGATGCTTGTGAGCTCTAGAGAAGAAATAATATCCGAAGAAACCTATCGATACTCGTTACACATGGATGACCCACACATACTTTGTCAAAATAAACAACTCCCCAATCAATGCATTTCACTGTTCCGTGCAACGCACGGGCACCTTACAATATATAGTACGACAATAAATTTAACTAACATTATATATAGTACGATAAATGCTCATGCATGTCACCAAAAATTATATCATTGAAAATTATGTTCAAATATGAATCCAACGATATAGTTTTTGGTGACACGCACTAACATTTTGTCAGTTAAATCATCAGTCAAATTACATGGGGGACTAATAAACCACGATGGAGGTAGTACTAGTGTAGAGGGCGGCGCTGCACGGGAGTCTCAACCCACTCGTGGCACAGCAGTAAAGCCGTCATATCACAAAACCCCACCACTCCCAGTAATAAGTGCACTGGTAAAATAAACGGACAAGCAACCATCACATCCCTCTGTCTCTTTTGCATTTCATCTCTCTGCATTTACTTTGTCCAGTTCATCTCGCACACTCGATCCCTAGCTACTACTCCTAGTATCCCTAGCTACTACTCCTAGGGCCAGTTCTTTTGGCGGCTTAAAAAATAAGCCGTCTCTTCCCCAGCTTTTCCCATAAGCCGCCTCACTCATTCATTTGGGCTTCTAAACTACTACCTCCGTCCTAGTTTATTAG
This sequence comes from Thinopyrum elongatum, assembly GCA_011799875.1. Classification (NCBI taxonomy): domain Eukaryota; kingdom Viridiplantae; phylum Streptophyta; class Magnoliopsida; order Poales; family Poaceae; genus Thinopyrum; species Thinopyrum elongatum. Next base: position 408,157,317 of record CM022299.1, read on the forward strand.
TCCCCATTGTAATTTGTGCTAAATTTGGTCTGATAAAATGTTAGTGCATGTCAACAAAAGTTATATTGTTGGATTCGTATTTGAACATAGTTTTCAATGATATAATTTTTGGTGACATGCATTAACATTTCATTAGTTAAATTTATGGTCAAAATTTGACACAGATTACAAAGGGGACCAATAAATCAGGACGGAGGTAGTAGTTATGGGATTACTAATCTAGAAGCCTAAAAGAATTGGCCCCTAGTACTTCTAGTAGTAGTACTCAAGTTGGAATTCCAATTGCACGACACAACTTGTTAGGCAAAAAATTCGATACAGGGTGTACGAAGCGGTTTGGGAATTTGCATGCCTTCCCGACCAGTGACATACTCCGTACAAAGTATGATAGAGAAATAACCACAGAGAAGGAAGCTAAAGTAAACAATCAAATGAGCATTTTTGCATTTCTTTTGCATTGAATCGTTTCACAAGCTTGACTAGTGCTGTTTTTCTAATTTTACAAAAACCGCATCGTAATGTTAAAACGTGCATTTGCACGTACATAAGTAATAGTAGTAGCACAGTCTGCAAGCATATATAGAGAGAGACGTGTAGTGCGATATATAGTTAAGTTTGTGCTATATGCACGTACTTACAAAATGCGTACGGATACACAAGGTTTCCAAACTTTTCCTTTTACATACTTAATTAAAGACGCTAATAATTCCTGAACATTTGGGATTTATCATTTCTGTCCTAAAACTAATGAGATCGCCTTACGAAACTAAATTATTCCTAATAAAAGCCACAGCGCTCGTAGGAGCGCTTGCGGCGCGCCACGAGTGCCCTGGTGCGCGGCCGTTTCCCAGCGCGGCGACACAACGCCTCTTTCTCAGCCTCGCAACTCACGAGGTGCTGATTGGCGGCTTGCCGGCGGGCGAGCGCGATCTCACCGGTCTGGTTATCTGGCGCCAACAGGTACTCCTCCTCGCTGGAAGCGTGCACCCGGTCCACGTACCGCCAAGCGTAGATGAGGTGCTTGGGCCCGAATGCACTCGGGGCTTTGGCACTGGCGTCCTCCACTACCCTCACAGCCCTCGCACGAGCCTTCTACCAAAGAGCCAATTACCTGACTCTCTCGGACGCGACATAGGCCTGCCAGGCAGCATGCCTCGCGGCACGCTTCTCTTCCTCGTCCTTCTTCTCCGCCTCTATTTTGGCGCACTCTGCCGGAGGCAAAGCCTCCCACAAGGCAACCTCCATTTCTTTCCAAAGCTCCTCAAGGCTGGGGGGCTCGGCGGGCGGCGGGACGTTCTCCTCGTAGCGGGGAGCCGACGTGTCCTCCGACGCGCATGCTGGCGAGACTGGGAACGCCGACGCGTCCACCTCGACGCGTCGCAGCGAGGAGTGGAACACCGATGCGTCCTCCTCGACTAGTGGTGGCAAGGAACGGAACGGCGACGCGTGACCCTCCGCGCAGGGTAGCGAGGGCGCCTAGGGCTTGGGAGGGGCGATGCCATGGTGGTCGATGTGAGAGGGAGGAGGAGGAGATAGCGATGAACGTGAGCGTTCTTTCGAATGTCGTGGGAGGCGCAGTATTTATAGCGAGTAATGGCACACCTACGTAAGATATGTTGCGTGATTAACGTAACAGCTAGGTGGGCATATTTTTGTTGGAGTAAATTACGGGGTAGGGAAGGGGTGGAAATATTGCTGGTCACAATGGATTGGACGAGCGCGGGGGGAGGAGAGTCATGCATGCAGATTTTTTTCACACGGGGTGGAGTGGTGGGACTGCTGGAGGGAGAAGCAGAGTCAAGCATGCAGATTGTTTTCACACATGGAGAGGAAAAGATTTGGACATGAATAGGCTTCCTGCAGGTATGGGGAACGGTGCATAATAAGTCATCTTACATGCAATGAACTGACCATTGCATGTCAGGCTAGGTATAGTCTCAAGTCATTAAAAACATACACGCCCCACACATGTTCAGATGTCAAGGTGCACTAAATTATTGCATGCGATGATTAAGGCTGGCCATAGTGGTGGTATCTTAGCTGGTATCATGCACACGGGAATAGCAAACATGCTGATGTGGCAAAGAATAAAAGAAGAGAGGGGGGTTAGAGTAACATAGGTAGATACCGTATCATGTTAAATGATATGCTACTTTGTGTCATGCATGGCACTATAAAGGTAGTCCCGTATCATACACTAGTATCATGCACATGATACTAGTATATGATACTTTCCACTATGAGTAGCCTAAAGAGAATATTGACTAATGCATGTAAAAATCTTTGTCATTTACTAGTGTTCATGCATGCATGCAATGCGATAATGCATTGGTAAACACATTTTTTGTGAAGAATGAGAGCATTAATTGAGTACTTTTGCATACTACAAAAATTATTCCACCGCCTCTATCTTGGTAAGAGTAGGTGAAATTTTTGAATCGAGCCCTTTAAACTAGAAGGGAGGTAGTAGTACTCTAATAGCTAACCTTATTGTGATGACTATATAGGACATGGCACGCACCTGGACAGAGGAACTAGTCTGCATTGTGCATATAAGTTTTGTCTGAAGTCAATGTACCTCTACTTTGACCAAACTTATAGAAAAATGTATCAACATTCACAATGTCAAATCAATTTTTTTATACTCATTATGAAATGTAGTTTCATAAAATATATATTTGGTATTGTAGATATTGATATTTTTAGTATAAATTTGGTCAAACTTTGCAAACTTTGACTTGACACAAATCTTAAATCTTACGCGGAGTAAAAAGGACCAGAGGGAGTATCATGCATGCGGAGTAGGCAAAAAAAATTGCTCATTTATAGCCGTCCGAAGTCTCAAAGGGCGCGACCGCGCGAGGGAGGCGAAGGTCATGGGAGGCGCGATGGTTGATGGAATTAAGTGAAAGTTACATGCACGCGCCGGCATGGCGTGCGAACACGCAGAAGCTATACCGTCAGGCCTACGATGTGGGTCTAGTAGACATGACATCTAGTGGGTGCCGCATAGTACTCGAGAACTCTTTGGGGGCATGCAGCCATTTATCCACCGGGCAAGCCACCACCCCACGCCGTTCGCATGCCCTACTCATCCCCGTCTTCTACCTTACAATAGTTTGCTCCCAGTCGTCCCGTCCTTTCACATTACACCAGTTCCACTTCTCCTAACCCGCCTCCAAAATCCAGGGCCTCCCAAATCTCCATGATCGGCGGTGAGTACAAGGTTAGAACCATCACCGGCGATGAGTTCATCGTCATCTACACCCGTAGATCCGCGACGGTGGAAGCATGCCTTGGTCGCTTCCTACACATGTTCAAAAGTTCAAAGGATGAGTGGGTCGCTGGGCTAGATGTTGAGTACACCACAGTCCTGGAAAAGGAGAAGCTTCTAAAGGTGGCAAAGATGAAGAAGCCCGCCGTGATCTAGCTTTGTATACATAACATGTGCTTGGTCTACCACATATGCCATGCCGACGTTAGGTGTCAGCATTTTGAGTTCTTCCTCAAAGACAAAAGAGTGAAATTCATTATTGTAGACTTTACGAACGACAGGAGAGTCCTGGATCGGATAGGCCTCATTGTAGGCCAGCCCTTCGATCTCCAGAAGGAAAGCCCGGTGTCCTACTCTCAGCCTTCAATGCTGACCCTGGCAGCAGCCATGATTGATCCTTCCTACGCTGAACTGAAGAAACCTCACCCGGAGTTTCATCCTGCATGGGAGTCGAAGACAATAGATGAAGATCACATCGTGTACGTAGCAACAGATGCCTACCTTTGTTTAAATATCTACAAGGGTTGGATGAAGAAGCAGAGCCCAGTGTCCGGTTCAAGCAAAGAAGTGTCGGCGAAGAGGAAGAGGAAGAGGGACGAGGATGAAGTCGAGGACATGGACTCGGACTCCGAGTAAGGTGGCAGTGTCGTTGTTCATGCTGGTTCTACTGCAGTGTCAAGTGGACTAGTTGCTTAGTTTTATTTCAGGGGTGTGTTGTGCTGAGCCCCCAGCAGAACTATGTTATGTTCTTTCTCGTTATTTGAACTCTTCAGTACGTATAGTAGTACTAGTATGTCTTACTACTATTTTTCTTGTAGTTGGTACTACTACTCATATCTTCGCGTTCCTACTGTACTTAATACGTACAAGTAGTATAATTTGGGTTAGTCGATTTTTGAAAGAAGTTCGACAGAGCGAAGGAAGAAGACGGCAGAGAAGCTACCCAAGTATCTATATTAGGGTGGCAGGGTGCCCATGATCTATCTTATGAGTGTTGGTGTGGAATGCAGTTCGCCGGAAAAAATGGATCGTGCCCGGGGTTAAACGGATGGCAGGGGTGGGGGAGCATGGCGGTGGCAGGCGGTTCAGGGGAGGGCGGGGCAGCGGCGGTAGGCGGTTAGGCCTGTGGCGGGCTGGCGGCTTGATGCCTGAGAGAGAAGATGAACAGTGCATCATTTTCGAAGGTTGAAGAAGCCCTTCTGGCCGTCCATGTTGCATCCAACGGTTCACAAGAGTCGACTGACCCAAATTGTTCCTTCAAATTGCAGGATCCACATGGCATTCAAGGTCTCGAAGGTAGATTCCACATTCGCACCCGGTTTGCTGGCTCGGCGCGGGCGCGACCGGCTTCCACCATGACAGTCACCATGCGGACCTCCTCCGCGCGGGCGGAGACGACAATGACACGTTAGCTCCTCCTCGCTGGTGTGCTGGAGCATGCGCTTGTCCTCCTCTTCGTACGCTGCGGGGATAGACGCGGCTCCACTTGCTCGCGTGCTTGGCAGCGCGGCGGCATCGCGAGGAGGGACTGCAGACGACGTGAACGGGCGAGCCTTCGGCTTCATGGCACATGGATGGCGGGGACACGGCGGTGATGGGAGAGAAATGGTCGGCCGGAGCAGGCGGGCGCCGGCATGCGCAGCGGCGGCGACGGCATATTGATGAGTGCGCGTATGGGAGCTTAGTTTAGTTTTATATAGGTTTGGTCAAACTTAAAAGAACACCGTACTAGTACATGTAAACATTAGACTGAGGCAGCGCTTATACTACCACATTAGTTAGCACAGCATCGACATGGAATCCTGTGCAAGCGCGTGCACCGCGGCCGCGTGGTCGATCGAACGGTGCGTCACCGTGTCACGCTCGAATGACATCAACCGAACCTTTTTGTGTCTGTGAAAACAATCCCCGAATATTACTCTACTTTTTTTTCCTGGAAAAGTTCTTCATGCTATAATATTTCCATATATTTGAATTTAGCTTCAGTTCGTGCTTAGGATGTTTTAGGTGTGCCCTAGACATTTTTTTAATACTGATTCTGTGTGTGTGACTGAGAGAGAACGCGTGTATGTGTCCATATGTGTGTTGTGGTGGAAGGGCAATGTGGAGACGGTGTGCGTGTGATAGCGACATAGAGAGGTGTGAATGTGCAAATGATCATGCATGAGTGAGACATAGAGAGATGTCGATATGTTGTGTATACATGAGAGAACGATCTTCTATTTGTACTTGTGTGTGTGTGAGAGAGAGAGAGAGAGAGAGAGGAGAATCCATAACACAACAACCATCTCTCTCGATTCGTCTGTCCCTCACACGATCGCATGTAACACATGCATCAACGCACACATTTTGACACCCTCACCCAGCCCCTGCCCGCCTCAAGGCCCGCACATCGCTCTCTATCTCGCACGCACAATCTCTTCGTGAAAACCCTATTTAGCATGTAGCTTTCCGTCACATACACACACACATTCTCTCCATAGGTTTGATTTCTCTCAGTATCTCTCTCTCTCACACACACACACACACACAGCACACACACTCCCCCCTCCCCCGAGCACACAATTCATCTCCATCCAAGGTTATATGGCGACCATTCTCGCTTGTGCTTCTCTGCACCCCAGCATGCACACCACCTCAATCTTCAACGAGGGCATCGAGGAGATCGAAGACGGCGACCAGACTGCACTAGAGAATGCGAGGCCATTTGGAAGCAGGATGATGTGACAACGGCTGACTAACTCCTCCCCCCCCCTCTCTCTCCCGCACAAAATTATCAATCCCTCAACCCACGAGATCCTTCCCCTCTCGTCCATGTTTTTCCAGCTCTCTCATCAAACCCGTTGTCTCTTCTCCTTCCACATGTACAAAATCCGGATGCACACACATCTCATGTATATTACATGTCTCCATCTTTCTCACAGACCTAACTTCTTCCTCTCTCTCTCTCTCTCTCTCTCTCTCTCTCTCTCTCGTGAGGTTTGTTTCCTACTCTCTCGCCCACATACATACAATCATTCCCGCCCTATTTCTCTTTCTTACATGGGGTGTATATCTTGTGTGTTCAGCGCACACATCTCTCTCCTGCCATTGCTCCATCTTCACAAGCTCTCTCTACATGTTTCATTCACACATTGGGATGTGTTCAAAATGTTGCTTTATAATGGATCATGTAGAGTTATGGTTGGTTTTGTTGAATCCTACAAAGTAATAACTATGAAATGCATTTAGATTTTCATTTGATTGGGATTATATGAGTTTGAGCATATTGTGAAGTACTATAGACCTGGTATACATCTTGGAATTCAACAATGATTCTAACTATTGAATTGTATAAACCATTACATTCGAAGTCAGTAGCTTAATATATTTATTTCATGATTACAACAAATGATTAATTCCACTACAAACTAAGAAAACAAATGTGTCTCCCTCCGTTTTTATTTAAGTCTGCGTATTAGCAGTGGTCAAAGTCAAGTTTTGTAAACTCTCACAAAGTTTATAACAAAAAATATTAACATATACAATAACAAATAAATACCATTAGATTCATTATTGAATGTACTTTCACATCATACATATTTGTTATGGTAAATGTTTATATTTTTCTATAAACTTGGTCAAACTTTAGGAAGTTTGACTTTGGTCAAACCTAATATGCAGAGTTAATAAAAACGGAGGGAGTACTAGTAGTTACTAGTACTACTCACTAGTTGCTTAGCCCAATCACCCAACACGCCAGACGGGGAGTTTAGTGTTACAAAATTTTGAGGTCGGCGTGAAAATCTCCCGCGACCCTGATTCGAGCAGTGCGAAGTTACCATCATACCCTTCGTAATAGGCCTACGGATGCAGGTGGGTAGGGGGCTGTTTTGGTAACTTCAGGTTCACCGTTCACCCTACCCAGCCAACCCCACCCCGGCACCCAGAGTAGTACACCTGAATACTCCCCATTTTTTATCCCCACCGCAAAATAGACCTCTCCACGGCACCGTAGCCTTCGTGCTCCTCCCCTTCTTCATCGGCGCGCTCGTCCACCGCAGCGCATCTGCCTCATCGACGACGTCGTACGCCGCACTAGAGCCGGTCCAGCGTCGTTGTCGTACACGGAGCCTCTTCCCCGGCACCGTCTTCCACGATCTTGGATCTGCTTCCTGGAAGCCGACGCCAAGCACAGAAGCACCACCGTCGTGGACAATGAACTGACTCCCATTGCCGACCATGATGCACAGACGCCGCCGCGACCATCGTACTCCCCCTCGATTGGTAATGTGTATATTGAATCTCTTAGCAGTACATGTGCAGTTCCAATTTTGTTCATACCTACCCTTCAAATTTCCTGGTTGCTATTGTTCCAGTAAAAGTAATTGGTTATAGCTTGCATTGTCCAACAGAATATCACCTTGTAATTGTGCGTCGCTCCTATATTGCGCTGTGCTTGGGTAGGTTCTTCATCTGCAACCAGTAGTGTGGCAAATGATGGAATGTTTTTTACAACTAGCAAGATGCCCATGCGTTGCATGGAACATCAAGATGCATTTGTATGAGTAGATTATCTTGTGGGAGAAAAGGATGAACGAGGGAAGGCGATATGTGGAGAGGGGTCTGGGTATCTTTTTGCAAAATTGCCATAGTTTCCTTCCTATCCGTCAGATATAAATCGGACGGCCTATATTGCAGGATGGCAGGCACACCATCATCACCAACTCTGTTTTTATAAGAGTGGAGAGTAGAGATAGAGAGTAGGGATAGCAGGGACGTCGGGAAAGGATCGCTCGCACGGGGGAAAAAGCTGTCGGGCGCGCGCTAGTTTTGGCGCACGGCGTCCGGCGCGCTTTATAAAATCCAACGCCCTCCCGTGCCTTCCCACCGCTCTGTGCCTCGCCACCGCTCTCTCCCCGCTCTTTCTCACGTCACCGCCGCCCTTTCTCACCTAGCCGCCGCCACGCCACCATGCCGCCGCGCCGCCGGGAAACTTGGGGCTACCGCGGCGTCCGCGCGCGCCCCTCAGGCGGCTTCTCCGCCGAGATCCGGTTTGGCGAGATGCACCTCGGCCTCGGCACTTTTTGACACCGCCCACGAGGCCGCCCGCGCGTACGACGCGGTGGTGTGGCGCCTCCGGCGGCCTCGTAGGGACATGAACTTCCCCAATGTGTCGACGCGGGAGCCGGCGCAGGAGCTCGCGCCTCCCCCGCGGCTTATCACCGACGAGGATCGTCGCGACAACCAGAGGCAGGAGCACCGTGTCGGCATCGTCAAGATGGACGAGGAAGCCATAGCACTGTGGCGCCAATGCTTCCCGCAGGACATCATCAACGAGCGCGAGTTCTACGCGCAAAGGAGGGCGGAGAGGGAGAAGAGGAGAGCGGAGCGAGCCGCCTATCGCGAGGACAGGCGTACGCGGAAGGCGGCCGCTCAATTCAACATCAAGCTAGGAGCAGCGTCGCCCTAAGACTCCGACGACGATCGGTATCTTGACGCCTACATTGAGACATCGGAGGAGGACATCACCGAGGCGGAGTCGGACGACGAGGTGTAGTTGAACTATCTATTTTTTATCTATCTATGCCATATCTATGTTGAGAACTATCTATGTATCTATCTATGCCACTATCGACTCGAAGTCGAATGTGTATCAAGTCAGAGTAGAAAGGAGAAAAAATATAGCGCGTCTGCTGGAGCGGCGCGCGCGCGCAATTTTTTGCGGCGGCCGCTGGAGCCAGCACTCTGCGGCCCGCAAAAACTGGCTATTCCAGCGCTGTAAATGCTTTTTTAACGCACCACACATTGCGCGCCTGCTGGAGATGCTCTAACATGGCAGATGAGTGCTTTAATGTTGCCCACAAGATGCGTGAGTATTACTATATTTTTCTTGCCATGTTGACATTTTAAAACTACGAATGCGAACATGCAGAGGAGCAATGAAGACCAAACACGGGATATTGGGGACATCTTCAAGGAACGTGGCAACTTAAAGAGGAGCTGCACCGAACCTGTAAAACGAGCTTTGGTAAGTAACACCCTTTCAATTACTTTCGTTTAACCTCATGTTCTTCGATGTGTATATGTTGTAGTTTCTATTTCTCTTAGCCTCGTGTTCTTCGATGTGTAATAAGAAGAGTCTTAATCGTCCTAATGCTTTCGTTTTTAGCTTGAGGAAGTGGGTGTTCTCACCTTGGAGTCTGTTTTTATATTTCTCCTTTTGAATTCACTTCTCTGAGTCATTTTTATTTGGCTTCTACTTAATGGATTTGGGTAGCTCTGACTATTGATCTAAAAAAGACGTAACTTCATGTCAGGATGTAGTTCCCGCGAGGAGGGAAGTATGGTCAATCTCGAGATCATGTTTCCAAAATGAGGCTGGATTACACACAAGGTGCCTGTTCCCTAATGATGCTGGATTAGACACAAGGTGCAAATTCCCAGATGATGCTGGATTACACACAAGCCAAGTGGAGTCGTCAACTGTTCGTGTCCTCGTGGCTCTAGTAAAGGCTGAAAGAAAGCGTGCAGCAGCCCTTCAGAATGTAGCTGAGTTCCTGAAGAAGCGAAAATAGCAATCAGATGCTCTCTTCACCCAAGCCAAAGAAGAGATGGAAGAAGCCAGAAAGAAGCTAGCAGAGGCAGAGCAGGCTATGCGTCTCCTTCTATCTAAAACTGTTGTCAATACAAATTTTCATTCATAATAAGTAGGTTCAAGTGTTTATCCAGTCAGCATGCTTGTTCTGATGTCCGTGCATCGACTGAGATCTATGTAAGTCTAATGCCGAGATATGGCACAAAATATATTTTTTCGGGTCATGTAATAACATCCATTGCTTTCCGAACAATAACAGACGAACCATTGGACATGGTATATCACACGCAAGCCCAACATTCCAAGTTCAACTTTCACATCAAACTCATGTTCACAGATATCTTCACATTCATAGATAATGTCCACAACCATGATTCACTTCAAAGCAAAAAAATGTGAGAATTAGAAATAAAGAAAAATATCTAGTTCTTACTACCAACATCAATGCTCCTCCAAAACAACATTTAGTTCAGAGCCAAAACACAAATTCCTTCTGAGAGCATTGATGAAAAAGGTGCATTTTCTACAAGAGTGGAGTAGGGACTCGCGTATAAAATATTTTGGACTTCCACTAAAATTGAGGTACATCCTTGGTCCTCCGCTTGCCCGCCTGCAGCCTCGCCCATGGCACTGACGGCCTGGGCAGGGAGGGAGGTGGAGCAGCAAGTTGCCTGACTCGTCGGGGCACCCAGCCGGCTTTTATACCGGAGAACTCGTCTTCGTGCTCGCCGGATGCTATGGAGAGTGGAGAAAATGGTGCAAGGAGGATATGGGGAGCGGAGGTGTGGTGCGGTTCTTGCCAGGCGTCTGGCCTCGTTTAAATAACAGGTCGACGAGAGGAACCAACCGGCTCGCGGAAGGACACGTGTTGCCGGTACACGCGCGGATTCAATGGAGGTAAGCGGGGCATTCTGAAGCCCATTGAATGCGGCGAGGAGGCGTGTTCAGTCTGGCGTGCAGCGAGTGGGGCTCTCTTGGCCGGCGCGCCGGTTCAATGCCTGCACCAGTGAGAGGACGCGTCCGCTCTGGCACAGTGTGAGAGCAATTACACCCTCCGGTCCTTTTTTTGTTTCGGTACTACTACTCTAGTAGCAAGATGCCCATGCATTGTACGAAACACCAAGATGCATTTATTTTACAAAATATCTATTGTGATTGACCCATGCGCGAGTAATCTCATGTGTAAAAACTAACAACATCTGCAGGTTTACATAGCTCAGCGCGTACACCGCTCATGCAGATCCTCTCCGACACTGACCTCCGCAAGCACGTCGACGGCGCCGTCCGTGTCCCAACACCTTAGACTGAGCGGAGTGGGGGAGACGAGAAATAAGAGAGATAAGGTTAGGAGGAGTGGGGCGTGGTGGTGGTAGGTGGTCGGACTGAGCGGAGGCATGGGGATGGACAACGCCGGCAGCGGCCACCATGCTAGATTGTTACATAGGTTTCCTTTTTTAATTGCTCAACAATGAGGTTGTGGGAGATAAGGATGAACGAGGAAAGGCCTTATATGCAAATGTAGAGAGAGGTGCGGGTATCTTTTTGCAAAATTGCTATAGTTTGATTTCTACCCGTCAGATATAGATCGGACGGTCTATATTGCAGGATGGCAGGCACACCATCATCACCAACTCAGTTTTTTAAAGAGACTAGCAAGATGCCCATGCGTTGCATGGAACATCAAGATGCATTTGTATGAGTAGTTTACCTTGTGGGAGAAAAGGATGAACGAGGGAAGGCCTTATTTGCAAATGTGGAGAGGGGGTGCGGGTATCTTTTTGCAAAATTGCCATGGTTTCCTTCCTATCTGTTAGATATAAATCGGACGGCCTATATTGCAGGATGGCAGGCACACCATCATCACCAACTCTGTTTTTTATAAGAGTAGAAAAGAAGAGGGAAGATAAGAGAAGAGAAGAGAGAAGTAGAGATAAAGAGTAGAGATAAGATAATCTCATTTTGCATTCACATTTTGCAAGTTAAATTCATGGACAAACTTTGACCCAAAATACGACGAGGACTAGTAAACCAGGATGGGGGTAGTAGTGATCAATTCCATTTTTCTCTCCATACCAATCGTTCTAAAAAATTGTATAACGCGCCATTTAAAATCGGAATTCTTACCCCCCCCCTAAAAAAAGTATTTTTTAAACGTGGCAATTCGATGAGTGGCGACTGGCGAGCCACCGCCTCCAGGTCATTCACTTGTGGTCCCCGACCATCAATTCCTATGGATTAAATTATCACGCGTGCTAGCTATTCCTACAAAGGTGCACTCCACCACGTACCCGGTACCCACGCATGCAGCAATCATGCACGTAGGGTGTATTTGTTTACAGTGCCTTTACGTAACTCTCATGTGTGCAAGACAGCGAGAGACCGACTGTGTGCGTGCACCTCTTCTCTTCGTATATGTACTCCATCGTTTGTCTGGTGTCCAAAAAATTATACAGTAATAACTAGCAATGTGCCAATGCGTTGCAACACGTACAAAGTAGATTAATACATATTCACCTATTTGATAGAAAAGAGTCTAGTTTTGAAATACATATATCACTAAAAATATGTTATGTTTCACTCAAAATATATTCCTTTGGCGGTTTTGATGAGATAAGGGAGGAATGTGGTTGGTTTCAAGATTTGAGAAGTGGTGTATTGTTGCAAAAAGCCCATGTGTGTGTGTGGTCTGTGTGTGAGAGAGGGAGAGAGGAGGAGGAGGGAGTGCGTGTGTGACAAAGACAGAAAGAGTGTTTGTGCGAGAGGTATCACGATAAAATGAGGCGATAGTGTGTGTGTGTGTGCATGATCGAGAGGGCGTGTCTCAAGAAGGGATGAAAAATCTACAAAGATACAAGGAGCGCGAGAGAGACATGTATGAGATAGTGGAAGCAAGAGTGTGCGGATGTATAAACCTATCTAGAGGCTGGTAGATCAATGTTTGTGAGAGAAATACGAGTCGGGGGTGCGAAAGCGAGAGTTTTGTGTGTGAGAGAGAGAGACGGTAGTCGGGAGGGGGAGTGGAAGCAGGAGTTGTGTGTGTGTGCGTGTGAGAGAGAGGGGGGGAGTTTGTCTGATCGGTAAACAAATCAATAATGTCAGTTTTATAACTGAGATGAAGACGGAAAGGATACCCCAACAAACGTTGTGTGTGCGGGAGAGAGTAATTTTAGTGGTAGGATTCATATCTAGAAAGATATAGGGTGCGTGAGAGAACTCTAGAGAGAAAGACAAAGTGAAAGATGAGTGAGAGTGTGTGTGTGGCGGTGAAAAAGAAAGCTTAGGTACCTAGTGATACCAGAGAATGATAGAGATGTGAGAGATAATGAAAACTGTGTAATGTATAATGATAGGGAGAGTGTGACACTTCTCGAGGGAGACGGTGAGAGACCATGTTTGCGAAAATAGGAGAAACATGAAGTGAGCGTGCGAGTGAGCTGGAGAAAAGAGAGTGATAACTACATGAAGGAGGACGCGAGAGAGATGGGCGTGAAAGGAGATTCAAATATTTAGTTGCGTGTATAGAAAATGACAACATAAAAGGGATTCAAATATTTGAATTCGAGATGATGATACATGTAATTCATACTCGAACCAAAATTGATCTATCAAACATGCATACTCATATGAATTCATGCACATCTATGTTATTTAATATTTAGATATTACTGATCCATACATTTGAGTAGAACATAATTTGGTTTAAAATTTTTGAATTCAACCTTATGATTTTGAGATCATTGTATTTGTAAATCCTATTATATATATAAAGGAGCAGAATTCTTTGTTGTGCTTTTGAAAGTATATATAAAAAAATGATGTATATAGAATTTTATTCTAGTCGAAAATGGATCCTGCCCAAAAAAAAGAATACAAAATGGATTGGAATTGAGTTGGCACGGTAAACGTGCAAGCTTTTTCTCAAAAACTTGAACGAAGTGGCGAAACTCGCAGTAACCGCCCGAAACCAAAATATGGGAGATGGAAATTGCTGCCTGTCCCTGACATGCAACACATGTCGGCTCGATTTCAATAGGTCTTGATAGGGGTGGGTTTGTAATTTTACTCAAACGTGACATAACCGCCTCTCACCCGGATTCATACACGGTGGGCGCCAAAACACAGTGTCTCCTCGGCCGAAATCGCCTCTCACCCAGATTCATGCATGGTGGGCGCCAAAACAAACTCTCCTCGGCCAAAATCTCCGTCGGCAAATATTCGGTGTATGCGAGATTACCGTCCTATCCCCAGTAGCCCAATATTCCTGTGATGTCTGAAATCTTAAACGGGGGATAAGTTGGTAACCTTCCCCGCATTTGAGACAAGCGCGTCCCAAAGACATGGTTCCCCCCTACCTCCTCCCTCCATTTCCCCATTCGTACTCCGTGGGCGCCAAAACACCCTCTCCAACACAGCCTCCTCCGTCCGCCACCCCATCCACCGTCGTCCTCCTCCACCATGCCGGAGCTGATACCCCGACGCCGTCGTCCATTACAAGAGATCGACCTCTCACATCCACGGCCTTGGACCAGGATCCTTGCATCCCGTCCTCTCGCTTCATCCCTGTCGTCGTCCACCTTGCCGGCGCCGCTCCTACGACTGTCTCGTCCACAGCGCCGGGATATTTCCCCCGCCGCCACCATCTACCCTCCTAGATCTGCTTCCACGCCGCCGACAGCCATCGCTATCGCAACACCATCAAATTCTCAGCAGATGCATACACGGCGCCGCACCAGAGGTGGTACTATTTCGTATCTGCTCAACTTATTTATCGCAGCAAGAAAATAGATCGCCACTGCTTTACTATGATTTCTTGTCCATCACTTACGATCTTACTTGTTAGTTGAAAGCAAACATTGGTTGTGAAGTTGCCTTTGTCCAGTTTGCACCTTCAGATCCGCCATGGCACGCTCAACACTATACTCGCAATGCTTATGGTTTTCTCCTTTTATATTCCACACTAGTTAAATGACAGTAGACTAAATTTCAAAATTGGGTCAGTCGATTTTTGAGAGCTCGCCGGAGTTCGCCGGAGGGAAAGGAAGGGGCTCGGATGGGGACGGTGGTTGTGGGGTCGGTGGCTTGGTGGTGGTGGGGCCTCGTCGGAGGAAAAAAAAAACTCTACACGGGTGGGGGCGGGGGTCGGAGGGCGGAGGAACACAGGCGGTGGGGGCGGTTCAGGGGAGGGCAGGGGGGTCGGGGCCGGTGGTTCGGCCGGCGGCCCGTGCGTGTTCTGTAGGGGAAGAATCAGAGACGAGGAAGAAGAAGGGTTAGGAGACGTAGGATCCTCATCCAACTGCCTGAAATGGTCGACTGACCCAAATGACGAAAGTCGCGCCACTTGCATGCAGACATTCCTTTATATTCAGTACCATCATTGTAGCTGCTTAGCACTGCTCCTCAATCCATCAAGCTAAACAACGTGCCACTCATAATTCCAAACTTGTTGCTCAAATACGAATCTGATATGATGCTGATATTACTAAAACAGATAATGTTTAATTGGTCAGCTAATGTTCCTACTTTACTTTCGAAAAGCACGTGCACCACATATATAGAGACAGCAGGGAGTTGCATTCTTAATGCGCTCTGGTTCATCATGAGTGGGCACTGCACAACAAACATTTTATTATCCAAAATCTGCTTGCTCTTCTTTAGCATGTTCCTCTTCTATTCTTATTTAATAAGAACTCTCTCCGTTCCTAAATACAAGTCTTTGTATAGATTCCACCATGGACTACATATGGAGCAAAATGAGTGAATCTACACTCTAAAATGTATCTGTATACATCTGTATGTGATCCATAGTGGAAATCTCTACAAAGACTTATATTTTGGAACGGAGGGAGTATAATAGTAGTACAGTATGTTCCTTGTAGTGAAGAGGAGCAGGGACATTTGCAGTGTACAGGTCTATTCGGTCGGTTGTGATGGACACTTTCAACTCTTCGGGCCTCTTTGATTCGTAGGATTTTGTAAACATAGGAATAGGAATTGTAGTCGCCTGCCCACTTGAATCCTATTAGATTAGCAAGGAAATGCGGGGAGTCGTGTCGCCTTTGAGAATTACACTGATATTAACAGTACCGCACCTTCAGTTGAAGAGAGCTGGTATCCGAAGCCTTTCTAGCCGTACTGGCAATAGTAGCCCATATTTTCCAGCAAGTTCCACTTTCCTGATTTTACTTGTGATGCTTATAGTTTTCCCGTTATATCTACACTATGATCTGTGTAGCTGCTTTGTGTCGCACTAGCAGCAGTCCACTCTTGAAGCTAAACAACACACCAATCATAAGTCCAAAGCTTACTTCTTCAAATACGAATCGTGATATGATACTAATATTAGTTAACAGACACATATTTAATTGGTCAGCTAATGCTCCCACTTGATTTTCCAAATGCATGTGGCCACATATAGAGAGACAGCATGGAATTGCATTTCTTTGGGCGCTGTGATTCATCATGAGTGGGCAACCAACATTGTATGGAAAGAAGCAGAATCTCAAGAATATGCTTCCTCTTCTGTTCTTTAACATGTTCCTCTTTTGTTATTCTGTATTTAGTACATACAGTATGTTCCTTGTTAGGAAGGGGAGCAGGGACATCTGCAGTCAACAGCTTATAGAGCTGGCCTATACGTGATCGATAGGCTTTCAATTAGTAGCGGCAATACAACACCGTATTTTCCAGCCAGTTCCACTTTCTCGATTTATATATGCTGGTTATGGTGTACCCCTTTTATGTACACTACGATCTGCCTAATTGTTGTGTGCTCTTGTTATCATGGTTTGGCAATAAACTTTCTATATAGTATATTATGAACCTATCATCTGCCAATTATCCTTACTTCTGGAGCTCCCAACAGGGAGCCTATTTTTGTGTGTACTTGTGCCAGATTATATTAATGCACGCACCATATTACAGCACACATGGTCTCTCTCATCAGAATCCAGTGATAGCACACAAGGGTTTACAGGGAGCCCCTATTATATTAGAATATCCTCTGCATTACAAAGATAATCTCACTACTATTTATGTTTTCATGCTTCTCAGATATTGTACGTAATCACAATGAATATGAGAATGCGCGCATCAGAAGAATATTGTGGAACACTGCAATGACTAACAAACTTGGCACTAAGGCATTGAGTTCCATTCTGGATGCAATGAAACTCATACGCTCCCCACCTGCAGATTCTTGTTCAGAATATGATCCTAATGACTATTCTGACCTCGAGGAGTCGAAGGCAGATGGCCTGTCCTGTTCACCCATCAAGGTGCCTGTTCTAATTTGGCAAGGTTATATTGATTGCGTGTATCTTGCATAAGGTGCCTTGCATTTCTTCTACTTTGTTGCACCACCATCTGCTTAGTTTACTCATCATATATGTCAAGATGACATGCCCATCCATTATCAATACATATTCCATCTGTCATCATACCATGTTTTTTCACTCAAATGTTGTTCTTGTCCATCAGACATCAAAAAGGAAGAGGGTGATTGCTGAACCTGAAGGAGCACCAGCAAAGTCCTTGAAAAACGTGGTGGTGCCGGAGAAATCAGATAGCACCCTACTTATATTGGCTCTACAACCAGTGACACAAAACGTAGGACCGACTCCAGCGGACTATACCCATACTTCACTGGCCACACCACTAGCCCCACCACACAGGACCTGCACTCCAGCAAAAGGTATGCCGATTTCAGTTGCCATAGCACCAGCCGTACCACAGAAAAATCCCACTCCAGCAAAAAGTACAGCAAGTCCACCGGCCGAAGACCTATCCCAACTGCAGAGACGGCTAATTCCTGCAGATTGGAACCCCATTCCAGTTATTCCCAGTTTAAAAGGCAATGCTTTCAATGTTGTTAGGAACTACGTGCGTATATTCCCATCATGGGAAGATTATAGTGAAGACAAACACCATTTTCACATCTTCCTGTCCCACTTACGTGTAAGTGCTATTATTCATGGTGATTATTTTCCTATTTTCTGTTGATTGAACACATCAATGATTTACATTACATTGTTGTAAGTAGGCGAGGGTCAATCTGGATAGTCATGAAAAGCAAAGCTTGCTTGCGATTTTCAAGGAAGCATTGCAGCAGTATTGGTGTTACCTGAGGAAAACACACTTTGATGGCAAGTCTATAAACGAATTTCCGGTGAAGTCTCCTGTGCTAAATTTAGAAGACATTGAATGGAAAAACCTTGTTATGCACTGGTCTCGTTCCCAGGATGAGGTACTGTCTATGATATCACATGACAATTTGAACTTACTTTTCCGCATGTGCCTTACGGATCTCTTTTGCAGGAAATCTGCTAGAAGAAGAATTCTGGTTTGAAAAGGACGATAGGATATCGCAAATATGTTGCCCGCTGCTTTGCTCTTGTTAGTACCTGTTGTCCTATATCAGTGTACTTGCATTCATACCTGGTTCATTATGTTACAGCAGTATGCATGATAGCTTGCTTATCAATTGTTCGCTCCAAATTATCAGATCTGTATTAATGGTTACATTAATGTAGAATATACCCAATGCCAATGAAAAAGTTTAGCTCTGCATTGTTCTTGTAAGTACCTGTTGTCCTTTATCAGTGTACTTATATTGACAGCTAGTTGTTCATGTACCATCACTCTGCAACTTATTTTCCTTTGCCCTCCATTTTCTACACATCAGATCTATATTTACTCTTACCATAAGGTTGGATAAAACCAATGGTACTGAAGAAGTTTAGCTCTGCATTGCTCTTGGTTGTACCTTTTACCTATATCGCTGTACTTACATTTATAGCTACTTGGTTATGTAGCATCACTCTTCATCTTATCTTAAATATTCTCCATTTTTTCTTATATTATCACATCTATATTTACTCTTAACAAAATGTAGAATAAAGGCAATGCTTATGAAGAAGATTCTGTGGTAAACTTCCTGAATTGCCCCCCCCATCAGCATGGACAAGGGCTTTATAGAGCCGGTCTTCACCACTAATGTAAGTTTGTCCTTCTCAAGCCTTCAAACTTTGTTTTGTATATTTGATTAGGCATGATGCAACAACTGTTTATTTTTTGTGTTTGCATCAAATTGCATGTTTAAAGTTTATTATGAAGTTCATAAACAAAAGTTTGTCCTTCTCAATTTAAGTTTTCAATTGTACAACCAAGTTCCTTCTTCATACCATGTAAATTAAACTATACAGAGCAAGTGATCTTATTTTGCACTGCATGTTTGCTTCTGTTCTTGATCCGTAATCCAGTGGTGTGGTGAAACTACCCACTACAGCACAATGTCATATTCTGCAATGTCTTAAGTATGAACAATGTCATATTATTCTACTATTATTTAAACCATCTCTTTATTTGCCAATCTGAAATGGGATAAATTGACAGCACAGTAACCATTGATACTTATGAGTTCTTGATCTGTAATCCAGTGGTGTCGTGAAGCTGCCAACTCCTTCACAATGTCATTTCCTGCCATGTCTTAACCTGAACAATACCATATTGTGTTAATGCTATTTTAAACTGTCTCTTTATTCGCCAATAAGAAATGTGATGAATTGTCAGCACTGATACTTATATGTGCAAAACATGTCATCTGTCTGCTTGTTTCTCTTTCAGAGTGAGGAGGATATAAGAGTCAAACAAGCACAGTCTCATCAGCTTGCTCAGCTGCTTGCTGATA
This sequence comes from Thinopyrum elongatum, assembly GCA_011799875.1. Classification (NCBI taxonomy): domain Eukaryota; kingdom Viridiplantae; phylum Streptophyta; class Magnoliopsida; order Poales; family Poaceae; genus Thinopyrum; species Thinopyrum elongatum. The sequence goes on from CM022299.1 coordinate 408,176,853, forward strand.
CGTCTCCAACGTATCTATAATTTTTTATTGTTCCATGCTATTATATTATCTGTTTTGGATGTTTTATATGAATTAATATGCTATTTTATATTATTTTTGGGACTAACCTATTAACCTAGAGCCCAGTGCCAGTTTCTGTTTTTTTCCTTGTTTTTGAGTTTTGCAGAAAAGGAATACCAAACGGAGTCCAAACGGAATAAAACTTTCGCGATGATCTTTCTTGGACCAGAAGGAAACCAGGAGACTTTGAGATGAAGCCAGAGGAGCCACGAGGCGGCCACAAGGACGGAGGGTGCGCCCAGGGGGGTAGGGCGCGCCCCCCACCCTTGTGGGCCCCTTGTGCACTTCCTGACCTAATTCTTTCACCTATATATACTCTTATATGCCCAAACCACCAGAGGCATCCACAAAAATACTTTTCCACTGCCGCAACCTTCTGTACCTGTGAGATCCCATCTAGGGGCCTTTTCCGGCGTCCTGCCGGAGGGGGATTCGATCACGGAGGGCTTCTACATCAACACCATTGCCCTTCCGATGAAGCGTGAGTAGTTTACCTCAGACCTACGGGTCCATAGCTAGTAGCTAGATGGCTTCTTCTCTCTCTTTGAGTCTCAATACCATGTTCTCCTCGATGTTCTTGGAGATCTATTCGATGTAACACTTTTTTTTTGCGGTGTGTTTGCCGAGATCCGATGAATTGTGGATTTATGATCAGCTTATCTATGAATATTATTTGAATCTTCTCTGAATTCTTTTATGCATGATTTGATATCTATGTAATTCTCTTCGAACTATCGGTTTGGTTTGGCCAGCTAGATTGGTTTTTCTTGCAATGGGAGAAGTGCTTAGCTTTGGGTTTAATCTTGCGGTGTCCTTTCCCAGTGACAGTAGGGGCAACAAGGCACATATTGTATTGTTGCCATCGAGGATAAAAAGATGGGGTTTTCATCATATTGCTTGAGTTAATTCCTCTACATCATGTCATCTTGCTTAATGCGTTACTCCGTTCTTTATGAACTTAATACTCTAGATGCATGCTGGATAGCGGTCGATGTGTGGAGTAATAGTAGTAGATGCAGAATCATTTCGGTCTACTTGACACGGACGTGATGCCTATATTCATGATCATTGCCTTAGATATCGTCATAACTTTGCGCTTTTCTATCAATTGCTCGGCAGTAATTTGTTCACCCATCGTAATATTTTCTATCTTGAGAGAAGCCTCTAGTGAAACCTATGGCCCCCGGGTCTATTTTCCATCATATTACTTTCCGATCTACTATTTTGCAATCTTTTATTTTCAGATCTATAAACCAAAAACCCAAAAATATTTACTTTATCTTTTGTTTAGCTTTACCTATCTCTATCAGATCTCACTTTTGCAAATAACCGTGAAGGGATTGACAACCCCTTTATCGCGTTGGGTGCAAGTTGTTTGATTGTTTGTGCAGGTATTCGGTGATTTGTGCGTTGTCTCCTACTGGATTGATACCTTGGTTCTCAAACTGAGGGAAATACTTATCTCTACTTTGCTGCATCACCCTTTCCTCTTTAAGGGAAAAACCAACGCAAGCTCAAGAAGTAGCACTTGCGCTGCAGCTCCCGAGCAAGGCTAACCTTTCTTGAACTCTATTGAAGTGTTGTCGGTTTTGTATAATATTTTGTCGGTGTGTTCATTTGCACTGGTGGCGATCTTTGATGCCCAGTGTATGTAATCTGCTGTCTGCTTGTGCTTTATTATCACTGGTGGTGAACTTTGATGCCCAGTGGATGTAATATGCCGTAATTTCTTTATTGTATAGTCTAGGTTTTTTCTCATTCATCATGCTGCAGTTATTTTACTGTATATATATCATGTCTTCGCTCTATGAAAAGTAAACCGGCCAAACCGTAAAATTACGGTACATAATCGGGCCGGCATGCAAATCACTATATATGGGCCGCATCATGGGCCCAGTCATCTTTGTCTGTTAACAGGCCTAAATGTAAACTGGCCCACTAGTAGTTTCGGGTCTTTAATAGGCTGAGTAAACCGCCGGCCCTATTTTGGCAAGAAAAATCAATGGGCTTTTAGTAGGCTGAAAAGTAGGTTGGGCCTGAAACATGCCGAACAGCTCACGGACCGACAGCAGGCCGAAATAGACCCCGGCCCATGATTGTGCCAATCACATCACGGGCCGTTAACAGGCCAAAATTTACTCGGTCCTTGTTTGGCCCAATCAGATTATCGGCTGTGAGCAGGCCGGATGCAAAGCGGGCCATAATTAGGCCCAACTATATGACGGGCTTTTAACAGGCCGAAATAAATATAGGGTCGAAATGTTAAACGGGCCTTTAACAGGCCGAAACTAATATCAGACTGTATTATTAAATGGGCCTTTAGCAAACAGAAATCCTATCGGGCCTCAAGTGGGCCCAAAAGCACAGCGTCCAGTTGACGGGCCGAATCTGATATGGGCCATAATTTAGCCCAAAGAATGAAAGGCTCTTAAAGGGCCGGATCTGATATGGACCGTAATATGGCCCAGAACATGGTAGTAGGCTATTAACGGCCTAGATCTCATATGGGCCCTTATTAGGCCCAGAACGTGGCAGGCTGTTAATGGACCAGATCCAATATGGGCCGGCATTTGGCCCAAAACATGGCAGCCTGTTAACGGGCCAGCCCACTAGTGTCTGCAAAATCTTGTGGGCCTTTAGCTGGGCCGACCCATTATGGTCTACAAAATCTTGTGGGCCTTTAGCTGGGCCAGCCCATTATGGTCTGCAAAATCTTGTGGGCCTTTAGCTGGGCTGGCCCGTTTAATCTTTATGGGCCACTTTTGGGCCGGTCCACGTGTCAACATATCATAGGCGCATCTCGCCCATTGGATGAGTGACATCTATGCCAACACAGAGCTGACACGTGGTTCCGTCGGCCAATAAGAATTTTACACGTGGAAAATCGCCATTGGTCGTGGCTGTTAGCGGGTTATCGGATCCAAAACCGGACACGATAGCTTAACGGCGACCCATTACGGTGGATGCCACGTGTCGGTTACCCTTGACGAAAGCACTTCTATGACGCTGCATTTATCGTCATGGAAGTGGACACTTCCGTGATGATAATTTTGGTATTGTCATGGAACACTTCTACGACAGCACAAGTATGACTATCTTGATTCTGTCATAAAATTGTCATGGATGTACATGCATGACAGAAAACATGACCTACTATGACAAACACGTATCATCACGGAAGTGTATTTTTTTTATAGTGAGATGAAGATGAGTCAGTCCCTCCTCGGTTCGAGCAAGAAAGCAAGGAGGCATTATGCGAGAGGATAATAAAACTTGAGATAGAGAATGATGAGTTGAAGATAGATAACTTTTACCTCCGAAATAAGTTGGAGAAGAAGGACAAGCCCGCTACTACATCAACACCACCATATTCTTCATCACCAAAGGAGACTTGAGTAATGGTATGGACACTCCCCTTGGCTTGTGCCAAGCTTGGGGGAGGTGTCCCGGTATCATATCACCACCACTATCTTTGCTTTATCTATTTTAGTTCGATCTTTAGTTTTCCTATGATTTAGTCGAATAAAAGTTTAGTTCGATCCTTTCTTTTCGAGTGTTTGCTTAGTGATCTATCTATCAATGTAATCATGTGAGAGATATATAATAAAGTTTAGTTTGTGTTTTGCTTCTTTACTTTTAAGTTTCAATAAAAATAAAGGAAAATAAATGAAAAGATCATATGCTAATCTTATGGTAAGTAATGACATCACATAAGGAAAAGTATAAGTGGTAAAATTTATTGGAGATTGACAAACATAGCATTGGTCAATGATGCAATTCATGAAAGAATTAATAAGGGAAGAGAAGGTTCACATGCAAATACACTATCTTGGACATCTTTTATGATTGTGAGCCCCCATTAAATATTTTGTGCCAAAATGGTTGACGTTGGACAAGGAAGACAATGTAATGATTTATGTTTGTTCATATTCACATAGAAGTTATATTGTCATAGATCCTTTAACATGTGGTGCTTACTCAATATATTTTCTAGCCAAAAATTCCGCACTAAGTAGAGATACTACTTGTGCATCCAAAAACCCTTAACCCAAATCTTATTTTGAGAGTCCACCATACCTACCTATGGATTGAGTAAGATCCTTTAAGTAAGTTGTCATCGGTGCAATAAGGCAATAAAAATTGCTTCTAAATGTGTTGGATCATTTAGTGTAAAAGAAAATTGAGCGTTGTACGAACTTGTGATGGCACAGAATAAAAGCGACAGACTGCATAATAAAGGTTGCTATCATAAGGGGCAATATAACGTGACGTTCTTTTGCATTAAGGGATTTGGCATACAAATAAATAAGCGCATGCCAACCTTTGCTTCCCTCTACGAAGGGCCTATCTTTTATTTTTATGCATTTACTTTTATGTAAGAGTCAAAGTATTCTTCCCTATTCCTTTTTATTTTCTCTTTTTGCAAGCACCATGTGGTGAGGAAAGATCTAGGCACATATATCCAGTTGGATATGAGTAGACATGAGTTATTATTGTTGACATCACCCTTGAGGTGAACACGTTGGGAGGCGAAACTATAAGCTCCTATCTTCCTATGTGTCTGGTTGAAACTTTTTGTTCATGGGTATGCTGTGAGTGTTAGCAATCATAGAAGATTAAATGATGGTTGAGTATGTGGACTAGCCAGAAGGCTCCGATACGTGACCCTTCCTGAAAATATGATGAATTGTAGTTGCAAAGTTGACTGAGAACATAGTTTGTTGGTTTTCAATGGGGTTTATGCTTTATACTTCGATATTGTGATGATTTGTAACTTGTTCATGAGAAGTTATATGATAAAAGTTATTTAATAAAGGTTATGTTAAAAGTTCTTTGTTGTTATAATAATATGCATGATGCTTCTATGTTCGTGATTTGTTTTTATCGACACCTCTCTCTCTCTCTAAGCATGTGGACATGTTTTTCGATTTCGATTTTCGCTTGAGGACAAGCGAGGTCTAAGCTTGGGGGAGTTGATACGTCCATTTTGCATCATGTTTTCCTACTATTATTTATAATGTTTTTATGCATAATAATGCTTTTGGGAGTAATTCTAATGCCTTTTCTCTCATAATTTGCAAGGTTTACACAAAGAGGGAGAATACCGGCAGCTGGAATTGTGGACCTGAAAAAGCACATCAGAGTTACCTATTCTGCACAACTCCAAATAAGCTGAAACTTCACGGAGATTTTTTTATGGAATATATAAGAATTATTGGAGCAAATAACTACCAGAGGGGGCCCACCTGGGCGTGCCAGGGAGCCCAGGTGCGCCCTGGTGGGTTGTGCCCTCCTCGGCCCACCTCCGGTGCCCCTCTTCTGGTATATAAGTCATTTTGACCTATAAAAAATAAGAAGAGGACTTTCGGGATGAAGCGCCACCGTCTCGAGGCGGAACATGGGCAGGAGCACTTTTGCCCTCTGGTGGAGCGATTCCTCCGGGGGAACTTCCCTCCCGGAGGGGGAAATCATCGTCATCGTCATCACCAACAACTCTCCCATCTTTGGGAGGGCCATCTCCATCAACACATTCAACAGCACCAACTCCTCTCAAACCCTAGTTCATCTCTTGTGTTCAATCTTTGTACCGGAACCTTAGATTGGTGCTTGTGGGTGACTAGTAGTGTTGATTACATCTTGTAGTTGATTACTATATGGTTTATTTGGTGGAAGATTATATGTTCAGATCCATTATGCTATTTAATACCCCTCTGATCTTGAGCATGATTATTATTTGTGAGTAATTACTTTTGTTCTTGAGGTCACGGGAGAAGTCATGTTGCAAGTAATCATGTGAGCTTGATATGTGTTCGATATTTTGATGATATGTATGTTGTGATTCCCTTAGTGGTGTCATGTGAACGTCGACTACATGACACTTCACCATATTTGGGCCTAAGGGAATGCATTGTGGAGTAGTTATTAGATGATGGGTTGCTAGAGTGACAGAAGCTTAAACCCTAGTTTATGCGCTACTTCGTAAGGGAACGATTTGGATCCAAAAGTTTTAATGCTATGGTTAGATTTTTATCTTAATACTTTTCTCGTAGTTGCGGATGCTTGCTAGGGGGTTAATCATAAGTACGAGGTTTGTTCAAGTAAGAACAACACCTAAGCACCGGTCCACCCACATGTCAAATTATCAAAGTAGCGAACATGAATCAAGCCAACATGATGAAAGTGATCTGATCAAATTCCTGTGTACCCTCAAGAAGGCTTTGCTTATCATAAGAGACCGTTTTGGCCTGTCCTTTTCCGCAAAAGGATTGGCCTACCTTGCTACACTTTTGTTACCATTACCGTTACTTGCTTGTTACAAATTATCTTGCTACCAAACTATCTGTTACCGACAATTTTAGTGCTTGCAGACATTACCTTGCTGAAAACCACTTGTCATTTCCTTCTGCTCCTCGTTGGGTTCGACACTCTTACTTATCGAAAGGACTACGATTGATCCCCTATACTTGTGGGTCATCAGACTACCCCTCCTTTGTCACCAGATTTTGAAGTTTTATACTTCAAGCAGAAACAAGGAGAAAATTTGAAAGATGCCTGGTATAGGCTAATGGAATCCTATCGCATTTGCAACCTAAAGGGGGATGCAAAGATTTTGCTTCAAAAAATTTATATAGGATTAGCTTTGCATCATAGACAACTTTTGGATTTTGCCGCTAAAGGGAACTTTATTGAGCTAGATGCTAATACCGTTTATGAGATCCTAGAGGGGATTTTGGGAATTCCACCACTAAAAAAGGGGATTTATTTTACTCAAGAAGGGGTTCAAATATTAGACAAGTTGAGTGATTTGCATAAACATTTGGTTGAGTTGCAAAAATATAACGAACCTCTTAAACATATCAGTGGAAACCTCAATCGCAGGAATACTTTGATTACTCTTTGCAATAAGCGTTTGGATATTTTGGATCTCAAGATGGTTTCTTTTCCCGAAAATCTTGGGAAGCGTAAAGAGACTCCTGGATTTGAAAAGGCCCTTACAAAAGTTGCAAAAACTAAAGATGACAATACTTGAATCTACGAATTATGCCTAGCTAGGGGCATAAAATGATAGCACTTGTTGGGAGGCAACCCAATGAATAAAATTTATTTTTGCCTTTTTCTTTCTATTGTTGAGTGTTTGCACAATTATGCTACTGTTATTATTGTGTTTTTATGTTTTAATTAGTGTTTGTGCCAAGTAAAGCCTTTGGGATCATGTTGGGTGATAGTTGATTTGATCTTGTTGAAAAACAGAAAATTTTGCGTCCAGTAGCAGAATTTTGAAAATTTTAAAAAGTGACGAAAAATTCTGATTATTTTTACAAAAGATTGAAATGCAAATTTCCTACGTTGTCCTATTTTTTCAGAATTTTTGGAGTTACATAAGTATGAGTAGAATTCACGTCTTTACAGACTGTTCTGTTTTTGACAGATTCTGTTTTCGTTGCATTGTGTGCTTATTTTGATGAATATATGGATTGTACCGGGGGGTATAAGCCATGGTAAAGTTAGAATACAGTAGATATAATGCAATAACAAAATATGAATGGGTTTGCAATAGTACTTAAAGTGAAGATTGGTTTTCTTATACTAACGGATCTCACGAAGGTTTTGTTAAGTTTTGTGTGATTGAAGTTTTCAAGTTTTGGGTGAGATCACGATGGATGAAGGAATAAGGAGTGAAAAGAGCCTAAGCTTGGGGATGCCCCACGGCACCCCAAGTTAATATTCAAGGAGAACCAAGCAACTAAGCTTGGGGATGCCTCGGAAGGCATCCCCTCTTTCTTCTAACGACCATCGGTATTTTACTTGGAGCTATATTTTTGTTCGTCACATATCATGAGTTTTGCTTGGGGCATCTTGTATTATATGAGTATTTGCTTTTTTGCTTTTTATTTTGTCACAAGTATCCTTGCTGGACACACCTATTTGAGAGAGCCAAAATTATGCTATGATTTGTTAGAATTGCTCTATATGCTTCACTTAAATTTTTTGAGCTATGGAATTGCTCTAGTGCTTCACTTATATCTTATTGAGCACGGTGTGCTTTAATATGTTTGAAGAAATACTCTCATGCTTCACTTAGATTTATTTGAGAGTTAGTAAATTTTTGAAGAAATATTCTCTCATGCTTCACTTATATTATTTTGAGAGATGAAAATTTTATGCTCATGTTCTTCACTTAAATTTGTTTGAGCTTGTTATAAGCAATGGTAATATATGAAATTAGTCCCAAAGTGATAGATATTCAAGAGGGATATAATAAAAACTTTCATAAAGATCATTGGACAAAATAAACTTGATTCTTTGTAATAGTTTTGAGATATGATGATAGTGATATGTGAGCCATGTTGGTGAGTAATTATGCTTTAGTAAGAATATTGGTGTTAAGGTTTGTGATTCCCTATGCAAGCACAAAAGTCAATAGTTATGCAATGAAATTACATCCTACTTGTGGAGCATTATTCGGTGTTAGTTATGCTTAATGCTCGCTTATGTGAATTTTTGTTTCTTGGTTGGTTGCTTCTCAATCTTTTTGCTAGCCTCCACTTGTACTAAGTAGAAATACTACTTGTGCATCCATAATCTTTAAACCCAGTTTTGCCACATGAGTCCACCATACCTACCTATATGCGGTATTTCCGTGCCGTTCTAAGAAAGTTTGTATCTGCCATCTCTAATTTTCAAAATGATTTTCCTTTTTGTGTGCTCGTACCGCTCATGAAGCGGCTGGGGGTGGCCAATATTTTCCATGCTAGATGTGTTATTCTCAAGATGAGTGTTTATTCACTTATCATTGCATGAGAGTATGGCGGTAATAGGGATGCCCAGTCTCGAAATGAAAAGAAATTTAATTTGTGTTGTCAAATAAAAAATTCCTTGGAAAGTGTTGGTATGGACGGTACCCGTGGATACGGCTAGCCGTGGAGTGTGAAAGAATGGTGGAAAAAGGAATAAACTTTATTTTCTGTTTGGGAACCGCCTATGATATATCTAGCATGGAAAGTGTTGGGAATTACTCGGTCGTTTTCGTTGACGGGAAAAGTATGCCTCTCAAAAAAATATCTCTCAATTTTTTTTTGCTTTGAGCTCTGGCACCTCTACAAATCCCTACTTCCCTCTGCGAAGGGCCTATCTATTTACTTTATGCAATTTTTATTTTATTCGAGTCTCCATCTTCTCTTATAAAGCACCAACTAGGGAGCACTATGATCATACTTGAGCATTGGATGTAGCTAATATGCGAGTGTGTTTCGTGAATGGATCAATGATTGAGCATGATGGGCTAGGGATAACTTTCTTTAGTGTTGATATTTTGAAAGACATGGTTGCTTGTCGATATGCTTGAGTATTGAAATCTTCATGTCAAAACTAGACTATTGCTTTGAACCATATAAAATTCCAAATGTCCATGCTACAAAAGAAAATAATATGTGATGAACATGTTAGGCAGCATTCCACATCAAAAATTCTGTTTTTATCATTTACCTACTCGAGGACGAGTAGGAATTAAGCTTGGGGATGCTGATACGTCTCCAACGTATCTAGAATTTTTGCTTGTTCCATGCTATTATATTATCATTCTTGGATGTTTTATATTCATTTTATAGGAACTTTATATCATTTTTTCGGACTAACCTATTGACATAGTGCCCAGTGCCAGTTGCTGTTTTTTGCTTGTTTTTTACTTTGCAGAATATCAGTACCAAACGGAGTCCAAACTCAGCAAAACTTTTTGGAGATTTTTTCTGGACCAGAAGGCACCCAGTGGGCCAAGAAAGTACCAGAGGGGAGGCCCATGGTGAGCACAACCCACCAGGGCACGCCCAGGAGCCCAGGCGCGCCCACGGGGGTTGTGCCCCCCACGGAGCCCCCTACAACTCCTCTTTGGTCTATAAATTCCCAAATATTCCAGAAACCCTAGGGGAGTCGACAAAACACAATTCCAGCCGCCGCAAGTTCCAGAACCACGAGATTCAATCTAACACCATCACGGAGGGGTTCATCATCCTCATTGGTGCCTCTCCGATGATGCGTGAGTAGTCCACCATAGACCTAAGGGTCCGTAGGCAGTAGCTAGATGGCTTCCTCTCTCTCTCTCTCTTTTGATTCTCAATACAATGGTCTCTTGGAGATCTATTTGATGTAACTCTTTTTTGCGGTGTGTTTGTTGGGATCTGATGAACTTTGAGTTTATGATCAGATCTATATCCATGAATATTATTTGAGTCTTCTTTGATCTCTTATATGCATGATTATTTATAGCCTTGTATTTCTTCTTCGAATATTTGGTTTAGTTAGGCCAACTAGATCGTTATTTCTTGCCATGGGAAGAGGTGCTTTGTGATGGGTTCGATCTTGCGGTGTTCTTTCCCAGTGACAAAAGGGGCAGCAAGACACGCATGTATCCTTGCTATTAAGGATAACAATATGGGGGCTATTCCTACATGAATAGATCTCGTCTACATCATGTCATCGTTCTTATTGCATTACTCTGTTTCTCCATGAACTTAATACACTAGATGCATGCTGGATAGCGGTCGATGTGTGGAGTAATAGTAGTAGATGCAGGCAGGAGTCGGTCTACTAATCTTGGACATGATGCCTATATATTGATCATTGCCTTGGATATCGTCATAATTATTCGATCTTCTATCAATTGCCCAACAGTAATTTGTTTACCCACCGTATGCTATTTTCTCGAGAGAAGCCACTAGTGAAATCTACGGCCCCCGGGTCTATTCTTTATCATATTTGCTTTGATATCTATTTTTGTTTGCTTTTATTTTCAGATATATTATTCCAAAAACCCAAAAATACCTTGCTGCACTTTTTTATTACTTATTTTATTTCGCGTTTTATCGAGAGCTATTTATCCAATCTACCACAAATTTATCTATCTTTTTATCGTAGAGGGATTGACAACCCTCTTACGCGTCGGGTTGCAAGTATTTGTTCTTTGTGTGCAGGTACCGTTTACATAGTGTTGCTTGGTTCTCCTACTGGATTGATACCTTGGTTTCACAACTGAGGAAAATATCTACCGTAGCTATACTGCATCATCCCTTCCTCTTTGGGGAAATACTGACGCAGTTTCAAGCGACATCAAGGGGCAGTGCTACAATCCTTTTACCACACTTGTGCTTCAGAGTAGCACCATGTTCTTCATATAGAGTCTCCAGAGTTGTAATTTTTATATACTAGTGGGAATTTTTCATTATAGAACTTGACTTGTATATTCCGATGATGGGCTTCCTCAAATGCCTGATGTCTTCATGAGCAAGCAAGTTGGATGCACACCAACTTAGTTTCAGTTGAGCTTTCATACACTTATAGCTCTAGTGCATCCGTTGCATGGCAATCCCTACTCCTCACATTGATATCGATTGATGGGCCTCTCCATTGCCTATTGATCAGCCGAGTTGATGCGAGACTTTCTTCCTTTTTGACTTCCCTTATAGTATATCTCTACCACCACATTCTATTCCACCCATAGTGTTATGTCCATGGCTCACGCTCATGTATTGAGTGGAGTTGAAAATGCTGAAGCGCGTTAAAAACTATGATCCAATTGCTTGATTTGACACCGGGGTGCTCATGATTTATCTTAATGCGGTGAAGGCGGAGTCATGCCATGCTTACATAATTCAATGAGTAGGGATAACATTCGTTGAGCATCGTATATTTTGAAAAAGTAATGATTATGTTCTTGTATTCATGGATATTATTATGTTGGTATTGTTACTTCATAGTTTTTAATGATTATACCATAAAGAGATTATATGATACACATGTTAGGTAGCATTTGACATCAAAAATTATGTTTTTATCATTAACCTACTCGAGGACAAGCAGGAATTAAGCTTAGGGATGCTGATACGTCTCCAATGTATCTATAATTTTTTATTGTTTCATGCTATTATATTATCAATCTTAGATGCTTTATATGCAATTTTATATCATTTTTGGGAACTAACCTATTAACTTAGTGCCCAGTGCTAGTCCTATTTTCTGCATGTTTTTTGTTTTCCAGAAATTCAATACCAAACAAAGTCCGAACACAATGAAACTTTACGGTGATTTTTTTCTGGATCAGAAGGGACCCTAGAAGCTTCGGGAGGAGGCCAGAAGATCTACGGGAGAGCCACAAGCTCACACGGCGTGCCCCCAAGGGGGGGCACCACCTGAGCTTGTGGGTCCCACGCAGCTCTATTTGACCTCGGGGGCGCGCCACCTGAGCTTGTGAGCCCCACGCAACTCTGTTTGACCTAATTCCAAGCCTATAAACTCCCATGAATACCAAAACCAACATAGAGCCACCCGAAACAATTTTTCCGCCGCTGCAAGCTTCTATTCTTCCGCGATCCCATCTAGAGGCCTTTTTCGGTACTCTGTCAAAGGGGGAATCGATCACGGAGGGCTTCTACATCAACCTTGCTGCACCTCAGATGATGAGTAAGTAGTTTACCACAGACCTATGGGTCCATAGTGATTAGCTAGATGGCTTCTTCTCTCTCTTTGATCTTCAATACAATGTTCTCTTCAGAGATCAATTCGATGTAATCTTCTTTTGCGGTGTGTTTGTTGGGATCCGATGAATTGTGGGTTTATGATTTGGAATACTCATTGAAAGTAATTGAGTGTTTGCTGAACTTTATTATGCATGATTGTTATAGCTTTGCATTTCTCTCCGATCTATCCGTTTGGTTTGGCCAACTAGATTGATTTATCTTCAGTGGGATAGGTGCTTTGTAGTGGGTTCAATCTTGTGGTGTCCTAACCAGTGAGAGCAGAGGTAGCGAGGCACGTATTGTATTGTTGGTACTAAGGGTAAAACGACGGGGTTCAATCATATTTCTTGGTTTTATTCTGTCTACATTATATCATCTTGCTTAAAGTGTTACTCTATTTGTCATGAAATTAATACCATAGATGCAGGCAGGAGTCGGTCGATTGGTGGAGTAATAGTAGTAGATGCAGGCAGAAGTCGGTCTACTTGTCATGGACGTAATGCCTGTATACATGATCATTGCCATGAATATCATCATAACTATGCGCTTTTCTATCAATTGCCCAACGGTAATTTGTCTATCCACCGTATGTTATTTTTATGAGAGAGAAGCCTCTAGTGAAAACTATGGCCCCGGGTCTATTTTAATCATATTACAAAAATGAAAAACACCTTCCTGCAATTTTCTTTGTTTTATTTTACTTTGCAATTTATCTATTTACCACTACCAGATTTAATCCTTGCAAGTAATGAGTTCAAGGGGATTGACAACCCTCTTACCCGCGTTGGGTGCAAGTATTTGCTCTTGTGTGTGCAGGTACTGTTTACTAGGCATTTGCGTGGTTCTCCTATTGGTTCGATAACCTTAGTTCTCACTGAGGGAAATACTATCTGCTACTATATTGCTTCACCCTTCCTCTTCAGGGAAAATCCCAACGCGGCCCACAAGTAGCAAGGCCCGAGGCCTTGTCAAAGGTGCTAAGAAACTCGCGAATGGTGAGGAGCTCTGACGTGTCGGTATGATAAAAAACGACAACGTCGTCAGCGAAGAGAGAGATACTGGCCGCAACATGCCTTGTGGTGAGCCGACGCAAGACGCCGTGGTGGACAGCATGTTCCCATTTCTAGTAGCTACTGCAGAAAATCCCCCAATTAATAGAAGGGTGTCCAGGTCAGGAGCTTATCGTTGTCTTGAATTGTTGTGCCTCTTGTTCTGGTTTGTTCGATCCACAGTGGGATCCGACAGATTGGTATTGGATGCTATCGATCCTCGACAGAGTGGTGATGTTGTAGAGTCTGAGTGGTGTGATGGTGGCAGTAGACCAATTCGGGTGCAGGCTGGTAGGTGAGGTGCGTTTACTAGCAATGGTGAAATAAAGTCTTGGGATGTGAAGAGTCCCATAAACAGTATGAACTAGTACTAAATGTTGTTTTAGATTTTTAGCTAGAGAGTCTACTAACTCATTCACTTCCCGAACACATGGCTGGAACGGAACTTGTGCAAAGTCTTTTGTAAGGTGTAGACATTCTGCGATAACCGTTGCATATGTGCCAAAGTATTCATACCTCTGAATTGCTTCTACATCCGCCACAATCCATCTCCACAACAACTTTATTGAATCCCATAAGATCAGACATAAAAACTACATTTTTTGCAACCCTAAGATTTCAGTTGAGTCCATGTTGCTCACATGCGGTATAAACCACGCCCCTGCTGCAGGATCTGTTCCCATTTATCTCATACTATGGCCCCTGAAGCGCCTGACATGGGCCCTGTTTGGATACTCTAACTTAGCTAGAGGTTAGAGTTAGTTTCTAGCTCATGACTAACCCTGAACTAACTCTAGCCAAAGAGGTGTTTGGATGACAGGGTTAGATTGAATATAAATGCCCCAGGAGAACTAGCTCCAATTAGCATCTATTGGGTAGGATAGTTTTTTTGGGTGGGTTAGATGCCATTAGCTCAAACTAGCTCTCATGTTTGGATACTTTAGGGTTATTTGAGCCCAAACTAGCTCAAATTAACTCTAACCCATGGATCCAAATAGGGCCATGGTATCGAAGGGCATGTTTGATTGGTTTCCACACTTAGCAACATTTTTGTGCCTCAAATTTGACATGCCACAATTTTTGTGGTGGCCAAACTTGTGACAAAAGTTGGCTATAGCAACTGAGTATATAATAAATGGGGTATATTACTAATAGAAGTATGGCATATGTTGCTGCTATGACTGCAATGAGACGCTTGGCACAATTTGCCACACTTGTGGTATCAACAACTTTACTGAATCCACGCTGACTTTAACTACTTCATGATTGGGATTCTTCCACATTTGATTGTCTCTTCGCTCGGGCAGTTTTGTATTGGCAGCTTTCATGAAGTTAGTCGCAAGGACCTTGATCACCAAGGCCGATCTCTGTGGGAACTAGATTGCCTCCCCCAAATAGGAGCTTCCTCCTTTGCCACCAGATGTAGGAAGGTGCTACACCTGCAAGGTCTGTCGTCCCCAATTCATCTAAAGATGTTGCGATACTCCATGGTTACCATTCCACACTAGTCAACCTTCTCAGCTCATGAGCACAAGAAGAGGCAATGTTGGATATCTTTGACCCTGGATGAAGGGATTGGACAAATAACTGTCGTCGATAGGTGCTTGTTAGCCAAGATTCCAAAACACAGAGTGCCCCATGTAACACCTTCGACATAGATATTTTAACCTTCAGGTAAACAAAAGGTACCTCTCTGATCGCGTTTTTCATTTGAAAACCCCAGCGCCAGTCATCATGTATGTGTTTTTTCATTTCTGTCCTTTTTGGTAAATGAATCCCATTCTAAAAAGAGAAGTAAATTCTACCATCTCTGTTTGTCTTATATTTAGAAACAGATGGTATCGTTTTTTTTAAGGGAGAGGTAAATTCTTCCCTTTTTAGTGGGAGATGTAAATTTTACTTCATCCCTAACAGGAATTTTTTTTTAAGAACCCTAACAGGAAAATTAGTGGAAGGAAACAGAGAAGGAATAAAAACGTGAATGCATATGCTGATGAATTAACTCTCACAACAAGGACTCCGTGGCCCAATGGATAAGGCGCTGGTCTACGAAACCAGAGATTCTGTGTTCGATCCCCAGCGGAGTCGGATGTTTTTTCATCTTTAAACCTAAAAAAATTCTTAAGAAGGGACTGGTAAATTATAATTTTCGCATCAAGGACTCCGTGGCCCAATGAATAAGGCGCTGGTCTACGAAACCAGATCCCCAGCGGAGTCGGTTGTTTTTTCATTTTCACCTTTCCCTGTAAAATGGAAGTTTTTTCATTTTTACCTTTTCCCTGTAAAATGGATCCCTAAAAATAATTTGAATCCCATAAAAAAGGTCTGGTAAATTCTACAAATTTTTTGAATAGAAGTTTTTTCATTTTTACCTTTTCCCTGTAAAATGGATCCCTAAAAATAATTTGAATCCCATAAAAAAGGTCTGGTAAATTCTACAATTTTTTTGCGCAGGACAGGTAAAATCTACTTAACCAGAAATAAATAAATCAGTCATTACGAAACAGACAGGGGACTGTACTTGCCATGGTACAATTTGTTTGCGCATAAGTTCTTTGTCAGCAACCTGCAAATTTTAGCGTTTTGGGGCCTTCCTCCCTCTCCCTCTCCCTCTCTCCACTTGTCATGCTACAGAGCAACAAAACTTGGGTTCCGGGGCGGAGCATGCGAACATGGATATTATCCTGACAACAGATGCGCTTATACATTGGAATATACAGTAATAATTTTCAGTATTGCCTAGAAAAAATATTACTTAAATGAATTTATTATTAGCCCACAGTATTCTTAAATATCCGTTTGATCAACATTAATCTATACGAATAATTCGACCATGGCCATAACGAAACATCTCGAGGGGTTCAGTTGAGGTATAAACCGATTAGAAAGAGCCCTTCTAACTACCCTTGAAACAGCCATCCCCTATGACTTTGCAGGAGGTGGTACTGCTGTGGACGAGTATAGAGACTTCAGCTGCCTGTGTATAAGCTTGCTGTCAGACACAGCCAGCAGCTCCATCCCATCCGACCACCATTGCTCCAGCCCGTGCGCCTCCATGAACTTCTGCGGGCCTTTCGACGACGTGACGAAGAGCTTCGCGACCACATCGCCAGCAATCTCACTCGCCTTGCGTTGCTGTTGCTGCTCATCCGGACTACCGTCGCGTCCGGAGGAAGAGGGAGCATTGTAGTGGCAGCAGATGTAGTCACTGTTGTTCACATACAAGTGTGGCACCCATTTCTTCTCTGCGCGTAGTCTCTTCTTGATGCTGCCCTCCTCTTTTGCACTGTCAAGCGCTGCTTCTTCCTTCAATGGCAGGCTTGCCTTCACTTTCTGCCACAGGTGACTGGCCTTCTCGCTCATGCTTCTTAGGCTCATGGCAAGTGAAACAGAAGGTGGATTGAACAGATGGCAGTCTACGAAGATTCCTTGCTTGGCGAGATCTTTGCATACCTGAAGGGCAAAGCCAGCTCCCAACGAGTGCCCTGCGACGCAAACATTTGCGCTCCCAAATCTCTCAACTGCGGCCTTCAGTGCTTCTAAAGCGCCAACGTATCTCACTGAACCTTTTAAGCTCTCCCAAACCAAGAAACGGAGATCGTCTTGTAGGTCTCTCTTGATTGTAGGCTTCTGCAGCAATGTTCCTCGGAGAGCTAACACGGCCCTTGGCGCGCCACTTGGTCTTAGGAGGATAAGATCAGACAAAGCAGAAGACCGATCCCACTCAAGGACGGCGCCGTATATGGAGCCATCTCTCTCATCAACTAGTGTCTGTGTGACCTTGTACTTGAAGGGCTTCCACCATTTTGGAGCAAGGCCATCCTCCTCTCCTTTCTGATCTTGCCTGTCTATTTCAAGAAGGTACACTGCCTGAATGAAGCATGCCATTACCATCCTTTTGTAATTTGGATCCTTCCTGCAAATGAGGCATTAGGAGAAAATGTTACATATACATCATGTGGGAATGTCAAAGTAAAGTAGGCGTTTCAGAGTCCAGAGAACCTCATTTGTTGAAGTAATTGTTAATTAAAATTACGAGAAAAGGAACATAAATCCTGTTTGAAATGGGCACTTCGACATTGGTATCAGGCTTCAGGCGTTTCAGAGTCCAGAACTTCATTTGTTGAAGTAATAGTTTATTAAAATTACGAGAAAAGGAACATAAATCCTGTTTGACATGGGCACTTGACAATGGTATCAGGCTGGCCTCTCATAAAATATACACATAGCAACAAGTTACAGTTTTGCAGTGATGATGTTTCGCCTATTCCCTACAGACTTCAGATATGTCCATTTCCAATATAATTTGACCCAAAAAGCTCTGTAAGCTGGTGTTCCCTCCATGCCAACATAGTCTTAGCAGGAATATGCAATGTGGATTTCGGTTTCTTACCATTTTACATGATTATGGCACCCTTCCCGTCCCCTGTTTTTTCAAGTTCATAATCCAGAAAGTTCATTTTTCTATGGCCATTCCCCCCATTTTTCTGTAAACATCACTAGCGACAATATTACCAACAGGAATCACATGATGCAATTTTTTGCCATTTCGTTGGGCTGTTTTACCTTGCAGTCTTACATACTAAGATCATACTACTCAGAGCTAACTAGATAACTTAAGTCCTTTTTTAGGCAACGAAGCAAACTTAACTTGAAGCAGCGGTTAAAAACTTCCTAAAATGCCATGAAAACAAGAGCCACACAGCTACACAAACAAAGCGGGTTAACATAAAATCAAAGTTTAAAACTAGGAATGTACGTCCTAGTTTATAGTCTGCGCAAGGGAGGATGTGTAGGTTAAAGGAAACCTAACTGGTTGAATTGGTGCTTTCTTATTTGTACTCAAAAGACAAAACACAGTTCCTAAGGCAAGGTAGGAGGAGCATGTGCACGTCCGTGGCCCAGGAAACAGAAAACGAGATGGAGGGCAATCTTTTGTTTCCAAGTCCTGTCATAACCTAAACTTGCAGGAAAAGTACGGCAAACCTAATTTGCACATCACACCACGGGATACTGCAAATAATAAGCAAACTAAGAGAGAATAAATTTTGTTCTCATAATTTAATCAAGCAAAGTCGGCAGATTTCATCTCAATCAATAAACTCCCCGCAATTTCAGTTGGCAGGATGAGCATTGCAATTGGACGGCACTTCCTAAACTAATTTCGTTTACATCTCAACAACAGACCCAAGGGCTCGGGCAGAACCCCGCGGGTTCATCGAATCCACGGCGCGTGCCAAACTCATCATAAACCGGAGTGACCCGACACACCCCGTCTCAATCCTGTATTATATGGCACAAGGAAACTGCAAGATATATGGAATTATAGAGCGAGAGCGAAAAAATTACCAACTCGATCTGATGATTTCCCTCCAGTTGGGCGGCGGCAGGTTGCGGGGGCCGGAGACGTGGAAGGCGTAGGGGTGCCCCTCGACCTCCGCGTCGGCCGGGGCCACCACCACGGCGTCGCCGCCGCACCGTCCCCCGACCTCCCCCACCACCACCACCACATCCTCCTCCTCCTCCCCCTTAACCGCCTCCGGATTCACCTCCCCTGCCACGGCCGCGGCCGGCCCAGTCGACACCAGGTCCATCGCCATGGCGGCGCAGATCAAACCTCCCGGCCGCTCCGC
Source organism: Thinopyrum elongatum (assembly GCA_011799875.1). Classification (NCBI taxonomy): domain Eukaryota; kingdom Viridiplantae; phylum Streptophyta; class Magnoliopsida; order Poales; family Poaceae; genus Thinopyrum; species Thinopyrum elongatum. The sequence continues at coordinate 408,196,104 of CM022299.1, forward strand.
TCGCAGCGCGGGGGCAAGCGCAAGCGTGGAGCGCGTGGGCACGGGGGAGGACGAGAATGTCGTTGAGGGGAAGGGGCGGGGATTCGTGGGGACCGGGAGATGTGAGAGCGTCGTCTTCCTCGTGGCGTGGGAGAAGAGGTATATCTGGGATCTCGACGGGGGGCAGCGCCCAACGGTCATGTTTGGAAGGGGAGAAGCAACTGGGGGTTTAATGATGGGCGTGGCTTGGCCAAGTGGGGAACGAGTATGCTTTCCTTGCTGGCCTTCTTCCTCCTTGACCCTTGCGGAGGAGGGTTCCGGGTGAGATTCAAGATTTTATTTATTTAACACGTTCCAGGTGAGATTGGGGGTAAGCACCGACCAGGAGGTGAACCCTCGCGGCCGGAGGAGAAACTCTCTCGCGCTTTCCAACCCTCCCCATAATCTCCGGAGCCTCTCGGGATCGATTCGTATTTTGACTCGACTCAGATCGATCTGAAAAGAAATGAACTAAGTATGAGCATTTTATGTAGCTCGAGGAAGAAACGAGTTGAACTTAAGCCAACATTGGCTTGCTCAATTTTAGCTTGATACCATATAATTTTATTAAATAATGTTGATTTATATTAAAGAAAAATAAGATAATTTATTACCATTGCACAATTTTTCTCCATTTTACCTACTAGCAAACATAGAGGAGATAATTAAGCCTTAATATGGTAGTGGTCAGCCTTATGTTAAATATCTTGTTATTCTTGGCCAAAGTTTAAGAACAAATGCACCTTCATTTTATTTTATTTCTACTTCATACAAGATCCCATACTCCCTCCTTTCACAAATATAAGATGTTCTAACTTTTCTGTGATGAGATATATATAAACATGTTTTAGTGTGTGTTTTCACTCATTTCAGTCTGTATTTAATTCATGTTGAAACATCTAAAACATCTTATATTTATGAACGGAGGAAGTATTAGTCTTCAGTTAAGAAAGAATAAGTCAAATTTTACAGTGGGTTTTTATGCTGTGTGTGGCCCATCTTGTTTGAAAAAATGCCTTAGCTTAAGAAAATCATCTTATTTAGCTCCAAACTATCTCGAGATCCATACAAGCTGAGCACAAGCCACTTTCTACCAGCTCGGCCTTGAGCTTCGGTCAGTTTGAGCTCGCTCTAATTTTAGTTTAAGTTGAGTAGAGTCAAGTGCAACTCGCTCGAACTCGACTCGTTTGTAGCCCTACCAGAGACCGATCAATCTGACGCCACGAGACCGGGGAACCGCGGAACTTGCTTCACAATGCAGTATAAGGGCATCTCCAACACCATCCGTGACATGCAAAGCGTCCGCGGTCAGCTGAAACGTGTTTGGGGACAACGCTAGCGGGCCGGCCATCCAACCCAGTCCATCTAATAAAAGTGGACACGTCATATTTATTAACAGTAGGATTTTTTACATAGAAAAAGGCATCGACCCTAGTCTACTCTTCGCCGGCCGTGTGCACGTTCGTGTCCCATGTCCTACTATTCCTCATCAGTGTCAGTTGTCTGGCCGCAGAGGTGAGGTTGATGATCGACATGGACGGTCCGACCTCGTGGTAGTTTCGACCCTGACGCGAATGATGCGGAGCTACCGCGTAGGCAGTGTCCCTGTCTGCGATCGCTTGTGCCACATCCGTCGCGATCTGCTCGAGCAAGAGGTCATACTCGACCTCCATGATGCGGAGCTGCCAACACTCGCGGCGGATGGTGTTGTTCTCTGCGCCGCGTTAATGCTGGCTCGGAGTGACGCGACTCGAAGGGGCTTTGAGATGGATTCATATTTCATTGAAGCCGGCTGCCCGTTTGTCCGTCTACCCGGCATTGAACAGGTGAGGCGACCGAGAAACCTACTCTGGGTGCCCGCATTCAAACTCGCACTTAGCTTGGCCGACGCCCGATATATAAGCAATCCGCACACGACATGAATCGCACCACCACCTCTGCTCCCCATACTCCACCATTCACTACCGCTGGCGCATCTCTGCTTCCATTCGTCCTGCGCTCCGCCGACGCAGTGACCGAGAGCGGTACATCGTGGTGGAAGCGCCTCTCATTACAACGTCGACACGAGATCACGAGCATCGTCCATAACTAGCAGGAGCGGTGTGCGAAGGGCATGGAGGCGGGTTTGCCTTTGAGCTAGTCGAAGATGCTCCTAATCTCATCTCTTTGTATCCACGGACACCCAGCTCCCCCCACATACTTTTTACTTCTTCAAGGGCATCCCCCATTTTGTATCATAAAATCCAACATTGACTCATAATATCATATGTTCATGAATGTCCATAAATGTTTAAGACATTTCATCATTCATAGATATTCATCACATAATTAGTCATAATTTAATAAACTACTTCTAATGTGTTGAAAGGATCGATATGGTTGACTAGAGGGGGGGTGAATAGGCAACTAACAATTTTTAGCTTTTCTTGACCAAATTAAACTTAGCATCAAAATAGGTTGTCTAGACGTGCAACTAGGTGAGAAACCTATATGATGCAACAACAACAAGCACACAAGCAAGCAAGGAATACAACACAATAAAGGCTTGCACAAGTAAAGGTAAGAGATAACCAAGAGTGGAGCCGGTGGAGACAAGGATGTGTCACCGGAGTTCCTTCCCTTTGAGAGGAAGTACGTCTCCGTTGGAGCGGTGTGGAGGCACAATGCTCCCCAAGAAGCCACTAGGGCCACCGTATTCTCCTCACGCCCTCACACAATGCGAGAGGCCGTGATTCCACTATTGGTGCCCTTGAAGGCGGCGACCGAACCTTTACAAACAAGGTTGGGGCTATCTCCACAACTTAATTGGAGGCTCCCAACGACACCACGAAGCTTCACCACAATGGAATATGGCTCCGAGGTGACCTCAACCGTCTAGGGTGCTCAAACACCCAAGAGTAACAAGATCCGCAAGGGATTAGTGGGGGGAATCAAATTTCTCTTGGTGGAAGTGTAGATCGGGGCCTTCTCAACCAATCCCTAGTAAATCAACAAGTCTGATTGGCTAGGGAGAGAGATCGGGCAAAAATGGAGGTTTGAGCAACAATGGAGCTTGGGGAGAGAAGAGGTGGTCTTCTTGGGGAAGAAGACCCCCTTTATATAGTGGGGGAAAAGATCCAACCGTTATCCCCTCACTCAGCCCGCGCGGCGCGGTACTACTGCACATAGCCGCAGTACTACCGCAAAGGGTTGCGGTACTACCGCTTGCGCGGTAGTGACCAGATGAGAGCCTGTTGCACAAGGCAACGAGCGGTAGAACCGCCGGAGCGATACTACCGCGCGCCCCTACGGTACTACCGTAAGGCAGGGCTCAACTGGCGCTGGAAATGCACGGAAGTAATAAATTACTTCCGTAACTACTTCCGCTGAGGTTGGAGCTGTGCAAAAATCCGGCATGGTACTACCGCTCACAGGGAGCAGTACTACCGTGTAGGGGCGGAAGTAAAAAATTACATCCGCGCCTACTTCCGCATGCTTCAACTTCAAGGCTGGAGGCAGCGGTACTACCGCTCACCAAGAGCGGTACTACCGCACGCCCCTGCGGTACTACTGCTCCCTTGAGCAGTACTACCGCACGCCATAGAGGCTTTAGCATTTGGCAGCCTTCATATCGCAGAGACAAGGATAAACGGATGGTGCTCCATCGAAGCGAAGGAAAGGTGGTGCAAAGGAACAGATGTGTACGTGTTGATTCCACCCTAACCTTTCCGAAGCAGACCCCCCCCCCTTAATAGTACGGCTTTCCTACGACTCAAATCCACCGAAAAGAAATGTAGAGAACATCTGTCTTCGATAGGCTCCGAGGGGCACCGAATCGTCTTATGCCTAGACATGAGATATCTGAAATGCTTAATGCACACGATTAGTCCGCAAATGCATTGTCATCAATCACCAAAACCACTTAGGGAGAAATATGCCCTTACAATCTCCCCCTTTTTGGTGGATTGATGACAATACGGGATTTGCACATAGAGATATATAATGAGCATAAGCAAACCCAAAATCTATAAAATATAGACAGGCTCCCCCTAGATGTGTGCATTGTATAGATATGCTTTGGACTGCAAAACACACACACTAAGATCAACACTCCCCCTATATTTTATAGACAAGGCAATCCTTGCAACAAGATAAGTGACACTAAGCAAGGAAGAAAGGTATAGCAAGTGAGCATGAAGATAAGGGCACAAGACAAAATAAACTCACAAGCTACTAGACATACTTGACAATAAAAGGATAAGAGTGAAGGCATATGTCTCACACCATATGATAGAATAAGTCTCCTGGTCTCACACGCAAATAACACAAACCAAAGCAACGAAGGTTCAACGAAAGCAAGGAGACAAATGCTCGCAAATCCTACACTCTCTCCCCCTTTGGCATCGAGACACCAAAAAGGCAGACAGGACACCTAAGACACAGGTGGTAGCTCCCACTGAAGTGATCATGTAACATCCCAAATTTTTAATTTGGAATGTTATACATAGGTCATCCATGCATATCATATTTTATTGCATTTCGTTTTGCGATCCTCGAAAATTCTAAGCAACTCAAGGACCCACGGAGAGAGTTGGGGATTTCACCGTTTTCATATTTGAATTTTCTCAAATATTGAAACAAGGATCAATTTGGTTTAATTATTTTTCTCTCCGAAAATATTTCATATTAAAAATATATGAGAGGAGATAATATGACTTCTCCAAAATAAATGGAATATTGGAGGAAAAATATTAAAATCAAATAAATAATTTATTTGGATTTTATTGCAATTTTATTTGAATTTAGAAAAAATATGCATTTTTCAAAATTGCATTAGAGTCCCAAATAAATGTTTACCTTGTCCGGGAGATTTTTAGAGGACGGGGAAAATTTATTTCGGGAATTTTGGAGTCCGTTTAGTATTTCTTTTATTTGTTTTTCTGCGCGGAATTATTTAAAAAAAAAATCCGCCGGACCGAACTGGGCCGAAGCCCAGCCGGCCCAGCAGGCCGCCGCCGCCTTCCCCGCGCAGGAGTCCGCCGCCCGCCGCCGCCGGCCGTGTCCGAGGCGGACACGCCTCCGCCCCGTCGCCCCCTGCCCCAAGCCAACCCCCCCCGGCCCTTTATATGCCGCACGCCGCCGCCTCCCGACCCCCACCACCACCAGCCGCCGCCGCCGCGCCGCTGCACGCTGCCGCTGCCGCCGCTCGCCGCCGCCAGAGCCGCTGCCGCCGCCTCCCGACCCCGCCGCCGGAGCCGCCGCCGCCGCCGCCGCACGCTGCTGCTGCCGCTGCCGCCGCTCGCCGCCGCCGTCCCGCCGACCGCCGGAGGTAGCCGCCGCCGCCTCGGTTTTCGCGAGAAAACCGATCGGTTTTTGTTTAAACCCTAGATCTAGATTCGGTTTTTTTAAATACCGGTTTATTCTTTTTAGATCGGTTTTCCGTCGGTTTAGTTATTTAGCGGACGTTCGTCCGTACGTTCGTTTTAACGAACGGTTTTCACCGTTTAACCGCAGACAGCGAACGTTCGTTCGTTAGCCTGTTCGTTAGTTTTCTTTTTCTCGGATTTTCCGCGATTATTTTCGATCGCGATTTCTGATCCGATTTTCGTTTTAGTATAACTTTTCGCTCGTTTGTCGGAATCAGGCGATTCAAGCGCCTAGATCTTTGTCTCGAAGCCCTCTTTCTGTTTAACCAACTTAAACAAGTTTTTGCTACTGTAAAATTTGACTTTAGTCCAGATTAGTAATCAAAGCTTGTTTCTTTCGCAGTTTGAGTTTCGTTGCTCCGTTTGATTCGATTCTTTTTGCAAACCGGAGTTCTTCAGTTGAACTTTCTGGTTAGGTCTTCTCATTTGGGTTTTACCAGTGCATTTTCGCTTGATTGCTTATGTATGCCATTGTTTGTTTGCGATAGAATTCCCGGAGTGCGAAGCGTGCTACTACGAGTCTCTAGGATTTGCAGATCGTCAGCAAGGCAAGTAACACATTGATCATACTTCTTCGTTACCCAGTTTTTATGCATTAGTTTCGACCCTCAAATATTGCATGATTAGGATGTGATTAACTGGTGGGTACTGGGAAGTAGATGATGAGGTAGAACCTATTGCCCTTTTATTATAAAACCCTTGGGAGTTACTTCCACGCTATGCTTATGTTGCCATGCTATGCTCGTAGACGTGGATTGGGTTTTGAGTGTATTCCATGACAGATGTGAGATTTTTAATGAATGGTTCAACTTAAGGTGGCAACTTTAATACACATCTGGGTGGATTGCTTGTTTGGGCACCTGGGGATATACCAGTGTTGTCCTAGGAGATCCCGGGGATATACCGTGTGATCCTCCTACGGTCCGCCACCCAGGCTCAAAGGGATCATAAGATTGTTCATGCTAGAAACTTCCGTGTGCAGCCACAAGCTATTATGGGCTCTAGCATAGTTGAGTATGTTACATGACCTCTTTCAGTGGTAGGCTAGCAGATGTAGGGGAAAGTAGGTGTAACGGTCTACCCAGAGTAAAGAGTAAATGTTTCTGAAAAACTGTGTCTCGGTCATCCGTTTCTCAAACACCATGTAGTGCGAGAAATCCAACGGAGGAGATCGAGTCTTGTGGGGAAAAGTGCACAAGCCTCTGCAGAGTGTACAAACTAATCATGATTAGCCGTGTCCCCGGTTATGGACATCTTGAGTATCTGGTTCTTGGATCATCATATTGAATCCCATCACTCTAAATTAATTTGTTGGGATTAATAATTACTTTTAATTGGGATTGAGAGGGGGATTTACCTTCTCAATGTTCAACAACCACCATGATAGTTAAATAAAATATATTCCTTTGTTGTAGGGAAAAATTGGCTTTTCGCAAAACAGTATAACACTAGAGCTTTTCCACCAGCCAAATATGCATGTAGTATTAGCATTTATTCTGTTCATTGCTCTACTGTGTTATATTGCCAGCATATTCCATGTGCTGACCCGTTTCGGGCTGCAACGTATCATGTTGCAGACTTTTCAGACGAAGAGTAAGGTGTGCTAGGTCGTTGTCGTGCACTCAGCTATGCCGTTGGAGTTGATGGACTCACTTTATCTTCCAAGCCTTCCGCTGTTATCTTATTTAGATGGCCTTAAGCCATATTTATTGTAAGCAGTTCTCTTTTGAGACATTCGATGTAATAAGTGTGTGATTGCTACTCTGTTATAAATCCTTCGAGTACTGTGTGTGTCAGCATTACCGATCCAGGGATGACACTTGAACACAGAGATTCGATCCATTCGGGTCGGGTCGCTACAGAGATGGTATCAGAGCACACGCTGACTGTAGGACACGACCACTAAGAAAAGCCATAGGACACTCTTCTCTACTCATTTCTGACTTCTCTCCATCTTCTATTCTCTAGGATGGCAGACTCAAGGAACAAGTTTACACAACCGGATGAAGACACACCTTTTGGACGACACTTGAAGGAAGTCACTAGGTACCTGAACATCGGAATACCAAGCTTCACCGGGACCTACACCGCCACTGTACCAGAAGAGGAGCGTTGGATGATTCGAGTTCAAATTCCAGGAAGGACATTCACGCCAGTTACGGAGCCCATAGAGTTTTCCTTTGATGCACCAACCTGGAGTCTAGGAAAGAGCATGGCAGCCCACATCACCATGGGACGCATCGGCGAAGTGTATCACAAGGATCTTAAGGACACGATCTACCAGTTATGTGGGCGCCGAGATGAGCAATGGGAGATGATCAGCACCCGGAGGGACAGGTCCATTGCAGCTTTCATCCAGGAGTTAAACCAGCACATTCGTCGACAGGAGAACCAGATGTGTGCAAGCATGATAGATTTGAAGAAGGTGATGACCAGGAACATGGAGCTAGAAGAGGAACTCAAGTCTACACGCGATGGATACGAGGAGGAAATCGCAATACTAGTGGAGAAGAATGACGACCTGACAAGGAAACTAGGAGTATTCATGGGAGACCCCGCGCCCGGAGAAGAAGACGACGAACCTGAGGAAATTCAATCTGAAGACTACATCATCATCGACGACACCGACTCCGACCCCGACAGTAGTGATGATGATTATGAAGACGAAGCTGGAGCGGATATCATGGAGTCTTCCACCGATCAAAATTTCTAGATGACCACCATATTATCATTAGTATTTTCCCCATGTAAATAGTAATAGTCCGAGCACTTTTGTAACGGTAGTTAGATCGATTGTATGCTCTTGCTTGAATTGAGTGGTGTGTTATGAATGTGTTTGTCTCATGTGCATATGGGTAGTGCTTTCTCACTAGACCTTACTCTATTCTAATCTCTTCCCTCTAAACCCATCAGATGCCTCCGAGACGCGACACCGGATTTGTTTTCCCACCGGAGCTCACTCAGTTGATTCAACAGCAGAATACCCTGATGCAGCTACTAGTTCAGAACCAAGGCAACAACAACAACAACAACCCACCGCCACCACCACCAGTTGACAACTTAGCCCGTTTTCTGAGGTTGCAGCCGCCGGTGTTTTCCAGTAGCACCGAGCCAATAGTTGCGGATGACTGGCTACGCAGGATTGGAAGGGAGTTGACCACCGCAGGATGCACAGACGCTGAGAAGGTGCGTTTTGCCACACATCAATTGGATGGACCCGCAGCCTCATGGTGGGAGAATTACACAGCCACATTCCCTATAGCCAATGTCACTTGGGATCAGTTTCAGCAAGCTTTTCGCACTGCACATGTCTCAGCAGGAGCTATGAGCATGAAGAAGCGTGAGTTTCACAACTTACGCCAGGGAAACCGTACCGTGGGGCAGTACGTGGATGAGTTCAGTAAATTAGCTCGCTATGCCCCGGATGATGTGGCCACTGATGCCGCGAAGCAGGAGAAGTTTATGGAAGGGTTGAATGATGAGCTGAGTATGCAGTTGATGGTGGCAACATTCAACAACTACCAGGAGTTGGTAGACAAAGCTCTTATGATTGAAGGGAAGCAGCAGCAGATTGATAGCCGCAAGAGGAAGTATGGACAAGGGAAGTTCAACTCAGGAGCTCAGCAGAAGCCCCGGTTCACCCCAAACTCGGGAGGGCTTGTTCATAACCATGGAGGTCATAACCACAATGGAGGAAGTTCACACAACCATAATGGCCACAAGAATGGAAATGGACATGGAGCAGGCAGTAATCAGAACCGCTCTAACCCAGCCACACCCGCCAAGAAGGATCAAAGCCACGTTACCTGTTTCAAGTGCGGGAAGACTGGACATTATGCCAACGAATGTCCAGAATTGAAGAACGGCAATGGTAATGGAAGCGCTGGGAAGAAGCCCAATCCATTCAACCGAGGACAAGTGAACCACGTGAACGTGGAGGAGGTTGAGGAGCAGCCTGATGCAGTTATCGGTAAGTTTTTGGTTAAGTCTTTTATTGCAATTGTTCTTTTCGATACTGGTGCATCGCATTCATACATATCAAGGGGATTCGTGGATAAGTATAAGTTGCCCACTAAGGTACTTAGGACACCCATGTTAGTAAGATCACCCGGTGCGGAGTATATGGCAAGACAAGGATGTTTTCAGATGCCATTGATCATTGGAAGTCATGTTTTCCCCTCAGACCTGATAGTTTTGAAGTCACAAGGATTGGATGTGATACTAGGCATGGATTGACTATCGATGTATGGAGGAAGCATCGATTGTGCGAGTAAGTCGATTTCGCTTACCACCCCGGAGGGAAAAAGGATCAAGTATGTATCTAGGCATGTGCCTAGAAGGAGCCAAGTAAATTCTCTCACGGGAGTTGTTCAGGAGGAGGTGCCTATTGTGAAAGATTTCCCGGATGTATTTCCAGAGGAGTTACCAGGCATGCCGCCGGATCGAGACATTGAATTCTTGATAGAGTTGTTGCCAGGCACCGGACCAATATCAAAGAGACCATACCGGATGCCCGCAAATGATCTGGAGGAGATTAAGAAGCAGATCAAGGAATTATTGGAGAAAGGTTACATTCGACGAAGTTCATCACCGTGGGGAGCCCCAGTGCTCTTAGTTGAGAAGAAGGATGGATCCTTGAGAATGGTTGTTGATTATCGCGCATTGAATGAAGTGACGATTAAGAACAAGTACCCACTGCCAATGATTAATGATTTGTTTTGATCAGTTGCAAGGAGCTAAAGTGTTCTCCAAGATCGATCTGAGATCAGGGTATCACCAGCTGAAGATCCGAGAACAGGATATACCTAAGACAGCCTTCACCACCCGGTATGGGCTATATGAGTACACAGTTATGTCATTTGGATTGACTAATGCCCCTGCCTATTTCATGAGTATGATGAACAAGGTGTTCATGGAGTTCTTGGATAAGTTTGTCGTGGTGTTCATTGATGATATCTTGGTATACTCAAAGAATGAAGAGGAGCACAAGGAGCATCTGCGTTTAGTTCTCGAGAAGCTCAGGGAACATCAGTTGTATGCCAAGTTCAGCAAATGTGAGTTTTGGTTGAAGGAAGTTGGATTTCTTGGACATGTTATATCGGGCGAAGGTATAGCAGTAGACCCCACTAAGGTTCAGTCTGTCACTGAGTGGTTGGCACCCACCTCAGTAGGGGAGATCCGCAGTTTTCTTAGACTTGCAGGATATTATCAGAGATTTATCGAGAATTTTTCCAAGATTGCGAAGCCTATGACGGAGTTACTGAAGAAGGACACTAAGTTCAAATGGACAGATGAATGTGAGGCAAGTTTTCAGGAACTGAAGAAACGTTTGGTTACAGCCCCAGTTCTGATTCTGCCAGATATACGCAAGGATTTCCAAGTGTATTGCGACGCTTCTCGCTTAGGACTGGGAGGAGTACTTATGCAGGAAGGAAGAGTTGTTTCATATGCCTCACGTCAGCTTCGGCCGCATGAGTTGAATTATGCCACGCATGACTTGGAGTTAGCAGCTGTAGTTCATGCACTTAAGACTTGGAGACATTTTCTTATTGGGAATCGTTGTGATGTGTACACGGATCACAAGAGCTTGAAGTATATTTTCACTCAGAAGGAGCTGAACCTCAGGCAGAGGAGATGGTTGGAACTTATAAAGGATTATGATATGAAGTTGCATTATCATCCAGGAAAGGCCAAGGTCGTAGCAGACGCTTTGAGCCGGAAGAGTTATGTCAATACCCTCAAAAGCGGAGGTTTACCAAAGGGGTTATCCGAAGATCTCAGGGAGTTTCGTTTGGGGATAGTCCCTAGAGGTTTTGTCGCAGTTATGGAAGTTCAGTCAACATTATTGGGAAGGATTCGAGAAGCTCAGAAAGAGGACAAAGAAATTGCCGAGATAAAGGATAGAATGCGCAAAGGAAAAGCCCAAGGTTTTCGTGAAGATGAGCGCGACACCTTATGGTTTGAGGACCGTGTGTATGTACCCAATAATGCCGAGATCAGGAAGTTGATACTACAGGAGGCTCATGACTCGCCATACTCGATACACCCCGGAAACACCAAGATGTATTTGGACTTAAAAGAGCGTTTCTGGTGGACGGGTATGAAGAGGGATATTGCTGAGTATGTAGCCGTATGTGATGTATGTCAGAGAGTGAAGGCAGAGCATCAGAAGCCCGCAGGATTGCTACAGCCTATGCCAATACCCGAATGGAAGTGGGATAAGCTTGGCATGGATTTCATCACCGGATTACCCAGGACCCGATCAGGATATGATTCTATCTGGGTAGTAGTGGATCGGTTGACCAAAGTAGCTCACTTTATCCCAGTGAAAACCACATATACGAGTGCGAAGTTGGCCAAGATATATATGACCAGGATCGTATGTCTGCACGGAGTTCCAAGGACCATCGTATCAGATAGAGGAACCCAGTTTACTTCAAAGTTTTGGCACCAACTACACCAGACATTGGGAACCAGGCTAGAGTTTAGTACAGCCTTCCATCCGCAGACAGATGGACAGACCGAGAGAGTCAATCAGATTCTGGAGGACATGTTAAGAGCTTGTGCGCTAGATTATGGATCTAGTTGGGATGACAATTTGCCCTACGCGGAGTTCTCATACAACAACAGCTACCAAGCCAGTTTGAAGATGGCACCTTTCGAGGCTTTGTATGGAAGGAGGTGCAGAACACCGTTGATGTGGGATGAAGTTGGAGACCGTCAGTTGTTTGGACCGGATTTGATTAAGGAATCCGAAGAGAAGGTTAAGCTGATTCGAGATAGACTGAAAGTAGCCCAGTCCAGACAGAAGAGTTATGCCGACCCAAAACGCAAGGAGGTAACCTATGAAGTCGGAGACAGAGCATATCTACGAGTATCACCCTTACGAGGAGTGAAACGTTTTGGAGTTAAAGGAAAGTTAGCCCCGAGGTTTGTAGGACCATACCGAGTATTGGGACGTATGGGTGAAGTTGCCTACAAGTTGGAATTGCCCGAAGGACTGACAGGAGTTCATGATGTGTTTCATGTTTCCCAGTTGAAGAAGTGCCATGCGGAGATGGCTGATATTTCTCTAAGAGATACAGTGCCCCTAGAAGCAATTCAATTGGATAGTGATCTAACCTACGAGGAGAAACCCGTCAAGATTCTCGAGTTTGCCAGCCGAGTTACACGCAACAAAGTTATCAAGTTTTGCAAAGTTCAGTGGAGTCATCATACCGAAGATGAAGCCACCTGGGAGCGCGAAGAAGACCTCCGGAAGGACCACCCACACCTGTTTTCTAGCCAACCCGAATCTCGAGGGCGAGATTCATCTTAAGGGGGGTAGGTTTGTAACATCCCAAATTTTTAATTTGGAATGTTATACATAGGTCATCCATGCATATCATATTTTATTGCATTTCGTTTTGCGATCCTCGAAAATTCTAAGCAACTCAAGGACCCACGGAGAGAGTTGGGGATTTCACCGTTTTCATATTTGAATTTTCTCAAATATTGAAACAAGGATCAATTTGGTTTAATTATTTTTCTCTCCGAAAATATTTCATATTAAAAATATATGAGAGGAGATAATATGAATTCTCCAAAATAAATGGAATATTGGAGGAAAAATATTAAAATCAAATAAATAATTTATTTGGATTTTATTGCAATTTTATTTGAATTTAGAAAAAATATGCATTTTTCAAAATTGCATTAGAGTCCCAAATAAATGTTTACCTTGTCCGGGAGATTTTTAGAGGACGGGGAAAATTTATTTCGGGAATTTTGGAGTCCGTTTAGTATTTCTTTTATTTGTTTTTCTGCGCGGAATTATTTAAAAAAAAAAATCCGCCGGACCGAACTGGGCCGAAGCCCAGCCGGCCCAGCAGGCCGCCGCCGCCTTCCCCGCGCAGAAGTCCGCCGCCCGCCGCCGCCGGCCGTGTCCGAGGCGGACACGCCTCCGCCCCGTCGCCCCCTGCCCCAAGCCAACCCCCCCGGCCCTTTATATGCCGCACGCCGCCGCCTCCCGACCCCCACCACCACCAGCCGCCGCCGCCGCGCCGCTGCACGCTGCCGCTGCCGCCGCTCGCCGCCGCCAGAGCCGCTGCCGCCGCCGCCGGACGCCGCCGCCTCCCGACCCCGCCGCCGCCGCCGCACGCTGCTGCTGCCGCTGCCGCCGCTCGCCGCCGCCGCCGTCCCGCCGACCGCCGGAGGTAGCCGCCGCCGCCTCGGTTTTCGTGAGAAAACCGATCGGTTTTTGTTTAAACCCTAGATCTAGATTCGGTTTTTTTAAATACCGGTTTATTCTTTTTAGATCGGTTTTCCGTCGGTTTAGTTATTTAGCGGACGTTCGTCCGTACGTTCGTTTTAACGAACGGTTTTCACCGTTTAACCGCAGACAGCGAACGTTCGTTCGTTAGTTTTCTTTTTCTCGGATTTTCCGCGATTATTTTCGATCGCGATTTCTGATCCGATTTTCGTTTTAGTATAACTTTTCGCTCGTTTGTCGGAATCAGGCGATTCAAGCGCCTAGATCTTCGTCTCGAAGCCCTCTTTTTGTTTAACCAACTTAAACAAGTTTTTGCTACTGTAAAATTTGACTTTAGTCCAGATTAGTAATCAAAGCTTGTTTCTTTCGCAGTTTGAGTTTCGTTGCTCCGTTTGATTCGATTCTTTTTGCAAACCGGAGTTCTTCAGTTGAACTTTCTGGTTAGGTCTTCTCATTTGGGTTTTACCCGTGCATCTTCGCTTGATTGCTTATGTATGCCATTGTTTGTTTGCGATAGAATTCCCGGAGTGCGAAGCGTGCTACTACGAGTCTCTAGGATTTGCAGATCGTCAGCAAGGCAAGTAACACATTGATCATACTTCTTCGTTACCCAGTTTTTATGCATTAGTTTCGACCCTCAAATATTGCATGATTAGGATGTGATTAACTGGTGGGTACTGGGAAGTAGATGATGAGGTAGAACCTATTGCCCTTTTATTATAAAACCCTTGGGAGTTACTTCCACGCTATGCTTATGTTGCCATGCTATGCTCGTAGACGTGGATTGGGTTTTGAGTGTATTCCATGACAGATGTGAGATTTTTAATGAATGGTTCAACTTAAGGTGGCAACTTTAATACACATCTGGGTGGATTGCTTGTTTGGGCACCTGGGGATATACCAGTGTTGTCCTAGGAGATCCCGGGGATATACCGTGTGATCCTCCTACGGTCCGCCACCCAGGCTCAAAGGGATCATAAGATTATTCATGCTAGAAACTTCCGTGTGCAACCACAAGCTATTATGGGCTCTAGCATAGTTGAGTATGTTACATGACCTCTTTCAGTGGTAGGCTAGCAGATGTAGGGGAAAGTAGGTGTAACGGTCTACCCAGAGTAAAGAGTAAATGTTTCTGAAAGACTGTGTCTCGGTCATCCGTTTCTCAAACACCATGTAGTGCGAGAAATCCAACGGAGGAGATCGAGTCTTGTGGGGAAAAGTGCACAAGCCTCTGCAGAGTGTACAAACTAATCATGATTAGCCGTGTCCCCGGTTATGGACATCTTGAGTATCTGGTTCTTGGATCATCATATTGAATCCCATCACTCTAAATTAATTTGTTGGGATTAATAATTACTTTTAATTGGGATTGAGAGGGGGATTTACCTTCTCAATGTTCAACAACCACCATGATAGTTAAATAAAATATATTCCTTTGTTGTAGGGAAAAATTGGCTTTTCGCAAAACAGTATAACACTAGAGCTTTTCCACCAGCCAAATATGCATGTAGTATTAGCATTTATTCTGTTCATTGCTCTACTGTGTTATATTGCCAGCATATTCCATGTGCTGACCCGTTTCGGGCTGCAACGTATCATGTTGCAGACTTTTCAGACGAAGAGTAAGGTGTGCTAGGTCGTTGTCGTGCACTCAGCTATGCCGTTGGAGTTGATGGACTCACTTTATCTTCCAAGCCTTCCGCTGTTATCTTATTTAGATGGCCTTAAGCCATATTTATTGTAAGCAGTTCTCTTTTGAGACATTCGATGTAATAAGTGTGTGATTGCTACTCTGTTATAAATCCCTCAAGTACTGTGTGTGTCAGCATTACCGATCTAGGGATGACACTTGAACACAGAGATTCGATCCATTCGGGTCGGGTCGCTACAGATCACCCAACAATCTCCTCCTCTGAAGCAGCATGAATGGACTCCTCATCTGACTCAGCCCACTGATAGCCCTTCTTCTTCATCCAAGGAGCCTCAGGTGTGATGTTCTTCTCAGACCCACTCGAGAAGTGCTCGCCAAGCTTCCTCAAAATCCGCTTGTCGCGCTGGCGACTCTCCTTCTGAGCAACGTGAGTCTGATACTGCCCCTTGGCCTGCATGAAGAACAAAGTCTTCACCTTGTCCTTGAGCTTCAAAGCCCAAAATGGCTCAACAGAGGGAGGTGCATACTCCTCAGAACTGTCCTCCGCCTCCTCCTCCTCAATCTCATCCTCATCAACATCCATGCGAGCAGCCTCTGCCTCAGCCCGAGTAGTGGTGTTAGCCCACTTGTTCTTCTGCCGCAGCTTAATGGGCTCATGGCGAAACCAGTTGGGAGCATGAAACTCCTCACCCGGAAAGAGCTTCTCCCAAGTCCTCTGAATCAAGAGGTGCAAGTAAGGTCCATAGATGGGAACCTTGCGATGGAACACAGCAGACTGAAGCTCACACCACATGATGTGTGAGACATCAAGTGGTCCAGGTTGTTGAAGACGCGCTTCCTCACAAATAAGCAGCATGTCCACAAGATAGGAATGCACCTTGTCCTTGTCGCCCATGCGAGGAAAAAGAGACTTGCGGAAGATCCGGTGCATGATGTCGAGAAACGGGTGATGACCCACAAGTATATGGGATCAATTGTAGCCTTTTCGATAAGTAAGAGTGTCGAACCCAACGAGGAGCAGAAGGAAATGACAAGCAGTTTTCAGCAAGGTAATGTCTGCAAGTACTGAAATTGTAAGTAGCAGAGTAGTTTGATAGCCAGATAATTTGTAACGAGCAAGTAACAATAGTAGTAACAAAAGTGCAGCAAGGTAGCCCAATCCTTTTGAGGCAAAGGACAGGCCAAAACGGTCTCTTATAATAAGCAAAGCATTCTTGAGGGTACACGGGAATTTCATCTAGTCACTTTCATCATGTTGGTTTGATTCGTGTTCGCTACTTTGATAATTTGATATGTGGGTGGACCGGTGCTTAGGTGCTGTTCTTACTTGAACAAACCTCCTACTTATGATTAACCCCCTCGCCAGCATCCGCAACTACGAGAAAAGTATTAAGAATAAATTCTAACCATAGCATTAAACTTTTGGATCCAATCGGTCCCTCACGGAATAGCGCATAAACTAGGGTTTAAGCTTCTGTCACTCTCGCAACCCATCATCTAATAACTACTCCACAATGCATTCCCATAGGCCCAAATATGGTGAAGTGTCATGTAGTCGACGTTCACATGACACCACTAAGGGAATCACAACACACATACTATCAAAATATCGAACACATATCAAGTTCACATGATTACTTGCAACATGATTTCTCCCGTGACCTCAAGAACAAAAGTAACTACTCACAAATGATAATCATGCTCAAGATCAGAGGGGTATTAAATAGCATATTGGATCTGAACATATAATCTTCCACCAAATAAACCATATAGTAATCAACTACAAGATGTAATCAACACTACTAGTCACCCACAAGCACCAATCTATAGTTCCGGCACAAAGATTGAACACAAGAGATGAACTAGGGTTTGAGAGGAGATGGTGCTGTTGAAGATGTTGATGGAGATTGCCCTCCCCAAGATGGGAGAGTTGTTGGTAATGATGATGACGATGATTTCCTCCTCCGGGAGGGAAGTTCCCCCGGCGAAATAGCTCCGCCGGAGGGCAAAAGTGCTCCTGCCCAAGTTCCGCCTCGAGACGGCGGCGCTCCGTCCCGAAAGTCCTCTCTTCATTTTTTCTAGGTCAAAATGACTTATATACCAGAAGATGGGCACCGGAGGTGGGCCGAGGGGAGCACAACCCACCAGGGCGCGCCTGGGCTCCCTGGCGCGTCCAGGTGGGTTGTGCCCACCTGGTGGGCCCCCTCTGGTACTTATTGGCTCCAATATTTCTCATTTATTCCATAAAAAATCCCCGTAAAGTTTCAGCTCATTTGGAGTTGTGCAGAATAGGTAGCCTGACGTAGCTTTTTCAGGTCCAGATTTCCAGCTGCTGGAATTCTCCCTCTTTGTGTGTACCTTGCATATTATGAGAGAAAAGGCATTAGAATTACTCCAAAAAGCATTATTATGAATAAAAATATCATAAATAATAGTAGGAAAACATGATGCAAAATGGACGTATCAACTCCCCCAAGCTTAGACCTCGCTTGTCCTCAAGCTAAAACCGAAATCGAAAAACATGTCCACATGCTTAGAGAGAGAGGTGTCGATAAAAACAAAATACGGACATAGAAGCATCATGTAATTTTATTATAACAGCAACAAACTTTAACATTAAACTTTTATTATAGAACTTTTATCATAGACTTCTCATGAATAAGTAACAATTGATCACACAATCGAAGTATAAAGCATAAACTCTATTAGAAACCAACAAACTATGTTCTCAGTCAACTTTGCAACTACAATTCATCATCTTTTCAGGAAGGGTCACGTATCAGAGCCTTTAGGCAAGTCCACATACTCAACCATCATATAGTCTTCTATGATTGCTAACACTCACTGCATACACATGAGCAAAACGTTTCAACCGGACACATAGAAAGATAGGGGCTTATAGTTTCGCCTCCCAACGTATTCACCTCAAGGGCGATGTCAACAATAATAACTCATGCTACCCATATTCAACTGGACATATGTGCCTAGATCTTTCCTCACCACATGATGCTTGCCAAAGGGGAAAAATAAAAGGAAAAGAGAGAAGAACTTTGACTCTTGCATAAAAGTAAATACATAAAAGTAAAAGATAGGCCCTTCGCAAAGGGAAGCAGAGGTTGCCATGCGCTTATTTGTTTGTATGCTCAACCCCTTAATGCAAAAGAACGTCACGTTATATTGCCCCTTTTGATGGCAACCTTTATTATGCAGTCTGTCGCTTTTATTCTTCACCATCACAAGTTCGTAGAACGCTCAATTTTCTCTTACACTAAATGATCTCACACTTTTAGAAGCAATTTTTATTGCCTTATTGCACCGATGACAACTTACTTGAAGGATCTTACTCAATCCATAGGTAGATATGGTGGACTCTCGAAAATAAGATTTGGGTTTAAGGGTTTTTTGGATGCACAAGTAGTATCTCTACTTAGTGCGGAATTTTTGGCTAGCAAAGATGGGGGCAAGCACCACATGTTGAAGGATCTATGACAATATAACTTCTATGTGAATATGAACAAACATAAATCATTAAGTTGTCTTCCTTGTCCAACATCCACAATTTTGGCATATAATATTTTGATGGGGGCTCACAATCACAAAAGATTTCCATGATAGTGTATTTATATGTGAATCTTCTCTTCCCTTATTAATTCTTTCATGAGTTGCATCATTGACTAATGCTATGTTTGTCAATCTCTAATAAAATTTTCTACCTATACTTTTCCTTATGTGGTGTTATCACCTACCATAGGATTAGCATATGATCTTTTCATTTATTTCCTTTCTCTTTATTGAAGCATGAAAGTAAAGAAAGCAAAAACTCAAACTAAACTTTATTATGTATCTCGCACATGATTACAAGGATGGATTACTAAGCAAGCTCTCAAAAAGAAAGGATCGAACTAAACTGTTATTCATCTAAAGCAAAAGATAACCATGGATCGAACTAAGAAAAGTAAAGGCAAAAGATAGTGGGGGTGATACGATACCAGGGCACCTCCCCCAAGCTTGGCGGAAGCCAAGGGGAGTGCCCATACCCGATACTCAATTTTCTTTTGGTGATGAAGAAGGAGGTGGTGGTGATGATGTAGAAGCGATCTTGTCCTCGGGTTTCCATGGCAGGGGCTCACCATTATAAGAGGAGGAGTGAGTCTCACGGGTCCTGCAACTGGCAGCCAAACTCATACCTTTAAACCTTGCCTCATATTCAAAGACTTGGTTTTGGAGGTCGTAGATCTGGCTCTGGAGGAAGTTGATTTGCTCGTTGAAGGAGAAGACGATGTCCTTCATGGACTTGCCCTCCACCTTGAGATCACGGGTGTAGTCCGCGATCATGAGGTGATTGGCATTGAGTCCACGTTCCACCATCCCCTTGCACCAGAAAATGTCCTGCTCCACAGCTTCAAGCCTAGACTCCACGGATCCAGTCCCCTTGGGGCCTTGCACATCGCGGATGTGGAGCACCCCCTCGCGCATCTGGATAGTTTGAGGGTGCTGCATCACCTCCCGAAGATATGGGTTGATGACGTTCTCGAAGAACTTGTCCTTGGAGGAGCTTGAAGCGACCATGGTGGATTAGATCTGTCAGAAAACAGCAAGGAAAAGAAAACAGGAGATTTCTCCACGATACGGAGGTCAATAGGTTCAGGGGGTATATAAAGATTTTTTATCTTGGGAAACAAGCAAACGGAAGAAAAACGGAGTCCGGAAGGTACCCGAGGTGGGCACAACCCACCTGGGCGCGCCTGGCAAGCCAGGCGCGCCCTGGTGTCTTGTGCCCACCAGGGGTGCCTTCCTGGTTGCTTCTTATTTTCCTAATTTTCTAAATATTCCAAAACTGTCAAAAAATATTTTTGCGGATTTTTCGGAGTCCGTTTACTTACCGTATCACGTACCTCCTCTTTTTCACGATTCTGGAGTGTTCCGGAAGGACTCTTTTATGTGTTCTTCCGGTGTCATAGTTTGGATAATATTACTTTCAACATTAATGGGCGTACCTGAGATATAATGTTTTATTCGTTGCCCATTAACAACCTTCGGGTTAGTACCTTCGGCGTTATTTATTTTGATAGCTCCAGACCGATAAACCTCCTCGATAACATAGGGTCCTTCCCATTTGGAGAGGAGTTTTCCTGCAAAGAATCTGAAACGAGAGTTGTACAAAAGAACATATTCTCCAACTTTGAACTTACGCTTTTGGATTCTTTTATCATGCCATTTTTTTAACTTTTTCTTTAAATAACTTGGCATTTTCATAAGCTTGGGTTCTCCATTCATCTAATGAGCTAATATCAAATAACCTCTTTTCACCGGCAAGTTTGAAATCATAGTTGAGTTCTTTAATTGCCCAATATGCTTTATGTTCTAACTCAAGAGGCAAATGACAAGCTTTTCCATAAACCATTTTATAAGGAGACATACCCATAGGATTTTTATATGCTGTTCTATAAGCCCAAAGTGCATCATCTAATTTCTTAGACCAATTCTTCCGGGACCTATTGACAGTCTTTTGCAAAATTAATTTTATTTCTCTATTGCTAAGTTTAACTTGACCACTAGACTGAGGATGATAGGGTGATGCAATTCTATGGTTAACATCATACTTGGCAAGCAGTTTACGGAAAGCACCATGAATAAAGTGTGAACCACCATCAGTCATTAAATATCTAGGGACTCCAAACCTTGGGAAAATAACTTCCTTAAGCATTTTAATAGAGGTGTTGTGATTAGCACTACTGGTTGGAATAGCTTCTACCCACTTAGTAACATAATCAACAGCAACCAAAATATGAGTATACCCATTAGAGGAAGGAAAAGGTCCCATGAAATCAAACCCCCAAACATCAAATGGTTCAACAGCAAGAGAATAATTCATAGGCATTTCTTGACGCTTACCGATATTACCTATTCTTTGACATTCATCACAAGATAAGACAAACTTACGAGCATCCTTGAAGAGAGTAGGCCAATAAAAACCAGATTGCAATACCTTATGAGCAGTTCTGTCTCCCGCATGATGTCCTCCATAAGCTTCGGAGTGACATTTCCGTAGGATTTGTCCCTGTTCATGCTCAGGTACACAATGTCTAATAATACCATCTACTCCTTCTTTATAAAGATGTGGGTCATCCTAGAAGTAATGTCTTAAATCATAGAAGAATTTTTTTCTTTTGTTGGTATGTAAAACTAGGTGGTAAATATTTAGCAACAATATAATTAGCATAATCAGCATACTAAGGAGTGTTCTTAGAAACATTTATTGCAACTAACTGCTCATCAAGAAAGCTATCATCAATAGGTAGTGGGTCATCAAGGACATTTTCAAGCCTAGACAAGTTATCAGCTACGGGATTCTCTGCTCCTTTTCTATCAGTAATATGCAAATCAAATTCTTATAGCAAGAGAACCCACCTAATGAGTCTAGGTTTAGCATCTTTCTTTTCCATAAGATATTTTATAGCAGCATGATCGGTGTGAACAGTCACTTTAGAATCAGCAATGTAGGATCTAAATTTATCACAAGCAAACACATCTGCTAAGAATTCTTTTTCAGTAGTAGCATAATTTCGTTGGGCACTGTCTAGAGTTTTACTAGCATAATGGATAACATTTAGTTTCTTATCAACTCTTTGTACTAGAACAGCACCAACAGCATAATCACTAGCATCACACATAATTTCAAAAGGCAAGTTCCAATCAGGTGGTTGAACAATAGGTGCAGTAATTAAGGCTTTCTTGAGTGTTTCGAAGGCTTCTAAACAATCATCATCAAAAATGAAAGGAGTGTCCTTTTGCAAAAGATTTGTAAGAGGCCTAGAAATTTTAGAAAAGTCTTTGATAAATCTCCTATAGAAACCAGCATGACCAAGGAAACTACGAATACCTTTGATATCTTTAGGACATGGCATTTTCTCAATTGCATCAACCTTAGCTTTGTCCACCTCAATACCTCTTTCAGAAATTTTATGGCCCAAAACAATACCTTCATTAACCATAAAGTGGCACTTCTCTCAATTCAAGACAAGATTTGTTTGCTCACATCTCTGCAAAACTCGATCAAGGTTGCTTAAACAATCATCAAAAGACTTCCCATAAACAGAAAAGTCATCCATGAAAACCTCAACAATCTTTTCACAAAAGTCAGAGAATATAGCAGTCATACATCTTTGAAAGGTAGCAGGTGCATTGCATAAACCAAAAGGCATACGTCTATAAGCATAAGTTCCAAAGGGACAAGTGAAAGTGGTATTTTCTTGATTAGGTTGAGAAACAGGTATTTGTGAAAAACCAGAATATCCATCAAGGAAACAAAAATGTGTGTGCTTTGACAATCTTTCTAGCATTTGATCAATAAAAGGCAAAGGGTAATGATCTTTTTTAGTTGCTTTGTTTAATTTTCTAAAATCAATTACCATTCTATAGCCTGTAACAATTCTTTGTGGGATGAGTTCATTTTTATCATTAGGAACAACAGTAATTCCTCCCTTCTTAGGGACACAATGAACAGGACTTACCCACCTACTATCAGCTATAGGATAGATTATACCTGCTTCCAGAAGTTTTAATATTTTCGTTCTTACCACTTCTTTCATCTTCGGATTTAACCGACGTTGGTGATCAACAACAGGTTTGGCATCAGGTTCCATATTAATTTTGTGCTGACATAGAGTGGGACTAATGCCCTTAAGATCGTCAAGAGTATATCCAATAGCATCTCGGTGCTTCCTTAGAACTTTCAATAGTCTTTCTTCTTCATATTCTGAAAGGTTAGCACTAATAATAACAGGATATATCTTTTTCTCATCAAGATAAACATATTTCAAAGTGTCTGGAAATTGTTTTAATTCAAACACAGGATCACCTTTAGGTGGAGGAGGACCTCCTAGAGTTTCAATAGGCAAATTGTGTTTAAGCAGAGGACGTTGTTCAAAGAAAATCTCATCTATTTCATTTCTTTCATGCATATGTAAATCATTTTCATGGTCTAGCAGATATTGTTCTAAAGGATCAGTAGGAGGCACAGCAATAGAAGCAAGACCAATTATTTCATCCTTACTAGGCAATTCTTTTTTATGAGGTTTTCTAATAACTTGGAAAAGTTAAACTCATGAGACTCATCACCAAAACTGACACCAACAGTTTGTTTCTTACAATCTATTTTAGCATTAACGGTGTTCAAGAAAGGTCTACCGAAGATAATGGGACAAAAATCATCTTGTGGGGAACTAAGAACAAGAAAATCAGTAGGGTATTTTATTTTCCCACACAAGACTTCAACATCTCTAACAATCCCAATTGGTGATATGGTGTCTCTATTAGCAAGTTTAATAGTAACATCTATGTCTTCTATCTCAGCGGGTGCTATGTCATTCATAATTTCTTGATATAAGGTAAAGGGAATAGCACTCACGCTAGCACCTATGTCGCATAAACCATGATAACAGTGATCTCCTATTTCAACTGAGACAACGGGCATGCCAACAACGGGTCTACGAATATCTGACTTATCAGGTTTGACAATTCTAGTAGCTTCACTACAGAAGTAAATAACATGCCCATCTACGTTTTCTTCCAGGAGATCCTTAACCATAGCAACATTGGGTTCTACTTTGATTTGTTCATCAGGTTTAGGTGTTCTAATATAACTTTTGTTGACCACAGTTGAAACTTTAGCATGTTCCTTTATCCTAATAGGGAAAGGTGGTTTCTCAATATAAGCAGTAGGAACAACTGGATCAACATTATAAATAATAGTTTCCTCTTTAGCTGGTACCGGTTCTTTAATTTCCTTTTTAATAGGTGGGTGATATTTAAACCACTTCTCCTTGGGGAGATCAACATGAGTAGCAAATGATTCACAAAAGGAGGCTACTATCTCAGAGTCAAGTCCATATTTAGTGCTAAACTTTTGAAAAGCATCGGTATTCATAAAAGATTTAACACAATCATACTTAAGCTTAATACCTGACTCTTTACCTTCATCGAGTTCCCAATCTTCAGAGTTGCATTTAATTCTTTCTAAAAGATCCCACCAGAATTCAATGGTCTTCTTCATAAAGGAACCAGTACAAGAAGTATCAAGCATGGATTGATCATCACGAGAAAGCCGAGTATAAAAATTCTGAATAATAATTTCTCTTGAGAGCTCATGATTGGGGCATGAATATAACATTGACTTAAGCCTCCGCCAAGCTAGAGAGATACTTTCTCCTTCACGAGGCCAAAAATTATATATGTAATTCCGGTCACGATGAACTAGATGCATAGGATAATTTTTTTGGTGAAACTCCAATTTCAATCGATTCCAATTCCAAGATCCAATATCATCGCATAGCCTATACCATGCCAATGCCTTTCCCTTCAAAGATGAAGGGAAAACCTTCTTCTTAACTTCATCCCCGGGTAAACCTGCAAGCTTAAACAATCCACAAATTTCTTCCACATATATCAAGTGCATACCAGGATGTTCGGTTCCATGTCCTGCATAAGGATTAGCTAGCAGTTGTTCTATCATACCCGAAGGAATTTCATATTCAATATTTTCAGTAGGTGCAGTAGGTTGAGGGGTAACTAATTGTGGTTCCGGTCAAGGTGAAGATACCCTGAACAAACCCCTCAAAGGATTGTTTTCCATAGTAACAAGTGACAATAAATTTCAGCACGTAGTAATAATTTCTCCTTACCAAAAGCGCTTCACTCCCCAGCAACGGCGCCAAAAAATAGCCTTGATGACCCACAAGTAAATGGGATCAATTGTAGCCTTTTCGATAAGTAAGAGTGTCGAACCCAACGAGGAGCAGAAGGAAATGACAAGCGGTTTTCAGCAAGGTAATGTCTGCAAGTACTGAAATTGTAAGTAGCAGAGTAGTTTGATAGCCAGATAATTTGTAACGAGCAAGTAACAATAGTAGTAACAAAAGTGCAGCAAGGTAGCCCAATCCTTTTGAGGCAAAGGACAGGCCAAAACGGTCTCTTATAATAAGCAAAGCATTCTTGAGGTTACACGGGAATTTCATCTAGTCACTTTCATCATGTTGGTTTGATTCGTGTTTGCTACTTTGATAATTTGATATGTGGGTGGACCGGTGCTTAGGTGCTGTTCTTACTTGAACAAACCTCCTACTTATGATTAACCCCCTCGCCAGCATCCGCAACTACGAGAAAAGTATTAAGAATAAATTCTAACCATAGCATTAAACTTTTGGATCCAATCGGTCCCTTACGGAATAGCGCATAAACTAGGGTTTAAGCTTCTGTCACTCTCGCAACCCATCATCTAATAACTACTCCACAATGCATTCCCTTAGGCCCAAATATGGTGAAGTGTCATGTAGTCAACGTTCACATGACACCACTAAGGGAATCACAACACACATACTATCAAAATATCGAACACATATCAAGTTCACATGATTACTTGCAACATGATTTCTCCCGTGACCTCAAGAACAAAAGTAACTACTCACAAATGATAATCATGCTCAAGATCAGAGGGGTATTAAATAGCATATTGGATCTGAACATATAATCTTCCACCAAATAAACCATATAGTAATCAACTACAAGATGTAATCAACACTACTAGTCACCCACAAGCACCAATCTATAGTTCCGGCACAAAGATTGAACACAAGAGATGAACTAGGGTTTGAGAGGAGATGGTGCTGTTGAAGATGTTGATGGAGATTGCCCTCCCCAAGATGGGAGAGTTGTTGGTGATGATGATGACGATGATTTCCCTCTCTGGGAGGGAAGTTCCCCCGGCGGAATCGCTCCGCCGGAGGGCAAAAGTGCTCCTGCCCAAGTTCCGCCTCGAGACGGCGTCGCTCCATCCCGAAAGTCCTCTCTTCATTTTTTCTAGGTCAAAATGACTTATATACCAGAAGATGGGCACCGGAGGTGGGCCGAGGGGAGCACAACCCACCAGGGCGCGCCTGGGCTCCCTGGCGCGCCCAGGTGGGTTGTGCCCACCTGGTGGGCCCCCTCTGGTACTTATTGGCTCCAATATTTCTCATTTATTCCATAAAAAATCCCCGTAAAGTTTCAGCTCATTTGGAGTTGTGCAGAATAGGTAGCCTGACGTAGCTTTTTCAGGTTCAGATTTCTAGCTGCCGGAATTCTCCCTCTTTGTGTGTACCTTGCATATTATGAGAGAAAAGGCATTAGAATTACTCCAAAAAGCATTATTATGCATAAAAACATCATAAATAACAGTAGGAAAACATGATGCAAAATGGACGTATCAACGGGTTCAGCACATAAGACTTCTTGCCATTGGGTAAAGTCTTCTCAACCAGGTAGGGTTGAAGCTTGTTCTTGGAAGCAGACTCTGGGTTGGCATGCGGGGCGATACCAACGGGCACATCTAGCCCCTCATCACGAACATGCAACAGATCCATGAACTCCTTCCACTCAGCAGTCATTCCCTTTCCATTTGTCATCCACGTCATGCTCCGCTTCTCATCCGTGTGGAAGTGGACAGAAGCAAAGAACTGAGCCACAATCTCCGGGTCATAGTCAAGGTGGAATGTGATGATCTCCTCAATACCAAACTGCTCCACCAAATCCAGAGGCTCACCAAAATATCCCTGGTTCTTCCTCAGATGCTCCATGTCAATCCACTGAACGGGTACGTAGATGTTCTGCTTGGCCTTGATCACATCTAGGTAGATGAGATTTTGTTGCTTGGTCCAAAACAAGTCATTTCCCTTTATTTGTTCCCGAGGCTTGATGTAGGGGTTGAGCTTCCTTCGAATCTGAAACTCAGCTAGAGGCATGTCTTCCAAGCTGACAACTGGCTCCTTGATCTTGGTGGCTGTTGACTTGAAGTTGCGTTGCGGGGCATTGGACCCCTCAGGAGCTTCGTTGTTGCGAAGACGCTTTGAGCCCGTATCACGGGTGGGATTCGAGCGCCTAGCAACGGAACCGGAGCCACCACCTATGACACATGACGCAAACACACGAGAAGAGCAAGAAGGGTTATTGCAAAGACCAAGGCCAAAACGAACGAAACAAATGGAAATGAGATTGGGTGTGACAAAACAAAGCAATTTTAAGTCAAGCGGTAGTACTGTAACAGGACGCGGAAGTAAAAATTTACTACTGCTCTGACTGCGGTAGTACAGCGCCGGGTCAGCGCGGTAGTACCGCGCTCAGAGCGGAAGTAAAATTTTACGTTCGTGCACCGGGCGGTAGTACCGCTCCAGGCGGAGCGGTAGTACCGCACGAGGCGGATCTCGCAAGAACGGATCTGAGAACATCCGTAAAGATGAATCGGTACTACCGTTGATCAAAACTACGTTGTTGTATCACACCAAATAGAATATCTACTGCACAAGCACTCTCCAACAATCTCCTCTTGAAAAGATTTAGCCAAAAATCACAAGACCTACTCATACATCCCCCAAAACCTAGAAGCAAAATAAAGAGGCAAAGAGAGAAGGACTAGGGGAGATACCGGGGTCCATGGCAAGAGGGCGAGGTGGGGATCGATTCCACCAGTTGAAATGAGAGGAGAGTGGCCGGAGACGGAGATCCGGCGAGGTCCTCCGGCGCCGTTCTTGGGTAGGAGAGAGAGAGAGACGTGAGGGGAAGAGATGAATGGGTATGGGGGAGTTGGAACTCCCCCTGCCCGCGCTTAACCCCCACGCGGTCTCGACAGCGCGGTAGTACCGCGGATCATTGCGGTAGTATAGCCCGGGCGGTAGTACCGCACTCTGGGCGGTAGTACTGCTCTTCCAGCGGCAGTAAAAATTTACTGCCGAGCTGGAAGCAGTAGTACCGTGCCGTGGTCGCAGTTGTGCAAGCACAGGACCACCCACCTCCAGCGATAGTACCGTGGCATGCCACGGTAGTACCGCATGCCCAAGAAAGTGCAGGTTCCGGCAAAAGGGAGAAATAAAAGGCCTTTGCAATACAAACTTCAAGCAAACGGACACACAAAAGAGAACACAAAAGAAGCAACTTAACCATGAACGAGGTCCAAAAGATAAGCACGGAGAAAGAGATGACCAAACAACGAACCAAACCTCTCATGAAGAGAGGGCGGTGGCTAGAGCCACCTATGTTTGAGTCAATTGGTATGGCACCGTGAAGAATTATCCTTGGGCCCATGACCAAAACTCGTCTTTGAAGCACAAGTACCATCAACAATGGCGAATGTGAAAGAGTTGATCAATTTATGCATAATGGGGGGAGGGAGAGTTCATTGAGAGAACAACACTCCCCCTATGTCCATGCCTACACCTAAACAAGACAACAAGATGAGTATGGTGGGATGTGCAAAGGTTCAAGCCACATTGCTCAAATCGATGATATTTAGCTCATGCCTTAACTCGCGAAATCTTGCTTCATCCAAAGGCTTCGTGAAAATATCTGAAAGGTTATCATGAGTGTTGACATAGTTAAGCTCAATCTCCCCTCGCCTAATGTGATCCCGGATGAAGTGATACCGAATCTCAATATGCTTCGTCTTGAAGTGTTGCACCGGGTTGAGAGAAATCTTGATGGCACTTTAATTGTCACACCAAAGAGGCACTTTGTCACAAATGACACCGTAATCCTTTAAAGTTTGCCTCATCCATAGAAGTTGAGCACAACAACTACCAGCGGCCACATACTCAGCTTCGGTGGAGGAGAGAGACACACAACTTTGCTTCTTAGAAGACCAACTCACCAAAGAGCAACCAAGAAATTGGCACCCTCCGGAAGTTGACTTCCTATCCACTTTGTCTCCCGCCCAATCCGAATCCGAAAAACCCACAAGAATGAAGTTTGCTCCTCTAGGGTACCATAAGCCAAAGTTTGGGGTATGAGCCAAATATCGAAAGATTCGCTTGACCGCCACATAGTGGCTTTCCTTAGGTGAGGCTTGAAACCGTGCACACATTCCCACACTCAACATGATATCCGGTCTAGATGCACAAAGGTAAAGCAAGGAGCCAATCATAGAACGATATACCTTTTGATCCACCGCTTTACCATTGGGATCAATGTCAAGTTGGCATTTGGTAGGCATTGGTGTAGAAGCCGGCTTGACATCACTTAGCTTGAATCTCTTGAGCATGTCTTGAGTGTATTTGGCTTGGTTGATGAAGGTTCCTTCTCTTCTTTGTTTGATTTCGAACCCGAGAAAGAACTTCAACTCTCCCGTCATGGACATCTTAAACTTCGCAGTCATGAGTGCAGAAAACACCTCATTGAAAGCTTTGTTAGGAGAACCAAAGATAATATCATCAACATATAGTTGGCATACAAACAACTACCCTTTGACCTTCTTAGTAAAAAGAGTGGGGTCAATTTTCCCAATTTCAAATCCACGATCTTGCAACAACTCGGTAAGGTGCTCATACCACGCACGTGGGGCTTGTTTAAGGCCATAGAGCGCCTTATCGAGTTGGTACACATGATTGGGGAACTCGGGATCCTCAAACCCCGAGGGTTGTTTGACATACACCAACTCATTAAGAGGACCATTAAGAAAAGCACTCTTCACATCCATTTGTTGCAACTTGAAGTTATGATGAGAAGCATAAGCAATCAACAAACAAATAGATTCAAGGCGAGCAACGGGAGCAAAGGTTTCACTGTAGTCGATACCCTCAACTTGGGAGTAGCCTTGTGCCACCAAACGAGCCTTGTTGCGAATGATAATCCCGTGAGCATCTTGCTTGTTCTTGAATATCCATTTGGTTCTAATAACATTATGGTTCTCCTTTGGCCTTGGCACCAATCTCCACACCTTGTTGTGCTCGAAGTTGTTGAGTTCTTCTTGCATGGCATTAAGCCAATCCGGATCCTCGAGCGCCTCATAGACCTTTTGGGGTTCAACACAAGAGACAAATGCATGATGTTCACAATAGTTTGCTAATTGTCTACGAGTGCTTACCCCCTTTCTTAAGCTTCCAAGCACATTCTTCATGAGATGATCTTTGGTAGTGAGCTTGGATGCAATCTTGGCGGCACGACGCTCCAATTGCTCCTCAAGAGAGAGTTGAGGAGCTGTAACTTGATCATCATGAGCGTCGTCTTGAGCCTGTTCTTGATCTTGAGCTTGCTCTTGATCTTGAACTTGCTCGGTGGCAAGAACTTGACCTTGGGCATCACTTGGTGGATCACCACCATCTTGAGGTTGATCTTGCCCTTGACCTTGTTCATTTGGTTGAGGGCCTTCACTTTGTTCTTTGGAAGCGTGTGGATCTTGGGTTAGTGATGGTTCCACTTGAGTGCAACATTGTCCTTCTCCTTCGGCCACAAGGGGTTCCTCAATGGATAGGATATGGCCAACACCCATTCTTCTTATGGCTTGGGGAGGAATTTCATCACCTACATCACAAGTACCACTTTGCTCCACTTGGGAGCCGTTATTCTCATCAACCTCCATGTTACACGTCTCCTCAATGAGTCATGTCGACTTGTTGAGGACACGGTAAGCATGAGAGTTTGTAGCATAACCAACAAATATGCCCTCATGAGCTCTAGCCTCAAATTTAGACAAACGACCACCTTTCTTGAGAATGAAACACTTACAACCGAACACCCGGAAGTACTTGAGGTTGGGCTTGTTGCTGGTAAGTATCTCATATGGGGTCTTGTTCAAGCCTTTGCGGAGATAGAGCCGATTGGATGCATGACAAGCGGTGTTGATGGCTTCGGCCCAAAAGTTGTACGGAGACTTGAACTCCGCCATCATGGTCCTTGCCGTGTCCATCAATGTCTGGTTCTTCCTCTCCGCAACACCATTTTGTTTAGGGGTGTAAGGTGCGGAATATTGATGCTTGATCCCCTCATCACTGAGAAACTCATCCAAGGTGTAGTTCTTAAACTCGGTGCCGTTGTCACTTCTTATCATCAAAATCTTTGCATTGTGTTGACGTTGAGCTTCATTTGCAAAGTCAATGACGGTTTATTGGGTCTCACTCTTCCTCTTGAAGAAATATACCCAAGTGTATCTTGAATAATCATCCATAATCACCAAGCAATACTTTCTACCCCCAAGACTATCAAAGTATGGAGTCCCAAAGAGATCCATGTGAAGGAGCTCCAAAGGCCTCATCGAGTAGATGATAGTCGTGGGAGGGTGAGCCTTCTCATGTAGCTTTCCTTCGATACAGGCACTGCAAGCACGATCTTTGGCAAAAATAACATTTGTTAGTCCACGGACATGGTCCCCCTTGAGAAGACTTTACAAAGATCTCATATTGACGAGGGCTAAACGGCGATGCCAAAGCCATCCCACGTCAACTTTAGCCATTAGGCATGTCGCGGTCTTAGTGGGTCGCTCTGAAAAGTTGATCACATAAAGACCATTCTCGACATACCCAACAAAGGCTACTTTAAGAGTCTTGCTCCACAAGAGGGCCACGGAATCAATATCAAAGAAAGTGGCAAAGCCCATGAGTGCAAGTTGACGAACATAAAGTAAGTTGTATGCAAGGGACTCAACAAGCATGACTTTCTCGATCGTGAGATCATGAGAAATGACAACCTTGCCAAGACCCAATACCTTAGAAGATGAGGCATCCCCCCATTCGACATTGGTGGGCATAGATGAAACCTTGTGCACATCCACCACCAAGTCCTTGCTTCCGGTCATATGATTTGTGGCTCCACTATTGAGCAACCATGATCCCCCACTGGAAGCAAACACCTACAAGAGATCAATGCTTGGTTTTAGGTACCCATTTTGTAATGGGTCCTTTGATGTTAGCAACAAGGGTCTTAGGAACCCAAATAGACCATTCAATGTACTCATAAGAAGAACCAACAAATTTGGCATAAACATGCCCATCACTAGCACGGCATAACACATAAGAAGGGTTAAAGTCGCCGGCTTTGTTGGAAGGAGTGGCATTGCCCTTCTTGACACCACCACCCTTCGCATTGTTCTTCTTCTCCTTAGGAGTACCCTCTCCCTCCTTCATAAATGTTTGCTTGAGAGGAGGAGGTTGTTTGGTCTTGTCATTCTTCTTCTTCTTCTTGGACTTGGGTGCAAACCCAATCCCCTCCTTGCCCACAACTTCCTTTTGATTGCTCAAAAGATCATTGAGGTTCTTCTCACCTTGTATGCAAGACACAAGGCCTTTCTCAAGTTGCTCCTTCAACTTGGCATTCTCCTCCACAAGATGTACATGCTCACAACACGGGTTAGTAGCATTTGCATTATCAATTAAAACCATATGAGGAAATGTGGCTTTCTCCTTGGTTAGCTTCACTTGGAGTTGATCATGAGACTCTTTGAGGCTAGCATGAGCACTCTTCAAGGCCTTGTTAGCCTTGTCAAGTAGGTCAAACTCCTCCTTGAGTCTAGCATGGTCAACCCCAAGTTTGGCCTTCTCGGAATTGAGCACACGAGAGACAACTAGAGCATGATCAAGATCTTTATTTAATTTAGCATGATCATCGTTGTGTGACTCTGTAAGTGCATCTAGTGCCCCTTAGTGATTTTGGTGTATTGAAGACTTATAGGTTAAGGGTCTAATGTGTTTGTGAGTGTACACAGGTCTATAAGTCTATGAGGAGTTTGTTAATTACGATGAATGTCGACCCCTAAAAATGAATGTCTTCAACTAAAGACTTTGGTTTTCTTGAAGACTTTGAAAGTGAAGAAATTGGTGTGACCCTGAAGACTTGATATTCATGCGAGGATTATGAAGCGTGAAGACTTTTGTTTTCATAGTTTCATTTCCTTCTTCTTGAGTCATAGGAAACACCGTACTGTTAAAGGGGGTCGAGGTAAAACTAAGGAAAAATTTCCAAGTGATGCTCAACTCAAAATCCTACACCTACCCAATCCTTTCGAGTGAAGCCATTGGAAATCTCATACAGTTTAGTCAAGTTCTTCAGTGACAGAGACGAAGTTCTTCTGTTCTCTGAGGAATTTGTTCTGACTGAGGAGTTAGAAATTCGCCAGTGCGGATTGCCTACAAGTGAGGATTATGATAGCCCTGAGGAATTTGATACTCAAATTTCCGACCGTTGCTGTGCTACGTGCCAGCTGTCCCAAAATATCTACCCACCTAACGGTCATATCATTGAAGGGCATTTATGTCTTATCATGTCGGGCTGCTCCCTAGGCTATAAATAGCCGCCCTCTACAACCACTAGCTGGTTGGCTGCTCCGAGAGATAGATTGACACTTGTCATTTAGAGCATCCCATCCTCCGAGGACTTTGAGCGAAAATCATCAAGTGAGGAAAAACCCAAAAACCCAAACACCTACAAACCCAAAGTGATTGAGCATCACTGAAGAGATTGTTTCTGTGTGGAACCGACGCTTGTTACCTTTGAGGACTGTGCATCCTCCAGACGGTTAGGCGTCATGGTCTAGAGCATCCAAGAGGAAATTGTGGATTGCCGAGTGACCGAGTATGTGAAGGTTTGGAAGTCACCTGAAGACTTACCACGAGTGGTTGGGCGAGGTCTGTGTGACCTTAGCTCAAGGAGAATACGGTGAGGACTAGGTGTCCTGGACTGTGTGTTCAGGACTGGGTGTCCGGGACTGTGTGTCCTCAGGTTTAAATACCTAGCCGCTCCAACCAGACGTACAACTGTCACAGCAGTTGGAACTGGTCTACCAAATCAGTGTCTTCACCGAGCTACTGGTTCTATTTCCTCAACGCTTTCATTTCCTCGCATACTTGCTATGTATTTGATCATTACTGTTTGAAGACTTTGTCTGAAGACTTTCTCAATTTCCTCAGTTCAAATTCTTCAGTCAGTTTGTCTTCAGCCTGCTTATCCTGTGTTTACGCTACTCGTACTCTGTGCTTGTTTTCATTTCATCATGATGACTGTGCTACTGCTCTGTTATGCTTGCATCTGAGTACTCATTCCGCTGCTAAGTAGTTCGTCGCTTAGGAATTTCCTCACCTTGAAATTCCTCAGTGACGAATTTGTAAAAATCGCCTATTCACCCCCCCTCTAGTCGATATAACGCACTTTCAATTGGTATCAGAGCAAGGTACTCCCTTGTTCTGTGTGATTTTGGTTTAACCACCTGGAGTTTTAGTTATGTCGAGTGCAGGCATGATCAAGGTCTCAGCTAGGTGTCCTACCTTCGATGGGACGGACTACCCCTACTGGAAGAACAAGATGCGCATGCATCTTGAGGCAATTGACAACGACCTCTGGTATGTTGTGGAAAAGGGTGTTCCCTCTGTCACTCCTTCCGTAAACGCTGCTGATGTGAAGAGATTCAAGCAACTCGACTCTCAAGCAAAGAATATCATATGTGGCCATCTGAGCAAAGGGCAGTATGGCAGAGTGAGTGCTTTGGAGACAGCTAAGCTTATCTGGGATAGGCTGTCCAAGGTCAACGAAGGAGTCTCAACTCAACGTGACTCTCGAGTTGACGTTCTTCGCAATCTCTTCAACCGCTTCAAAAGACTCGACAACGAAAATTTTCAGCAAACCTTTGATCGCCTCACTGACATTTCAAACGAGCTTCAAGCACTGGGTGCCACTGACATCACCGACCATGAGGTGGTGAAGAAATTGCTGAGGTCACTCGATTCTTCATTCGATACACTGGCACTGATGATTCAAGAACGTGGTGACTACAAGTCACTTGATCCTACTGATATCCTCGAGAGGCTAAATACTCATGAATTCCAACTAGCTGAGAAGAGAGATCTCTACGGACCGAGCTATGGTAGATCTCGTGCACTGAAAGCCAAGGCAGTCTCTGAATCTGAAGATGAAGATTCTGGTAGCAGCCTTGGTGATCCTGAAGAACTGAGTCAGGAGCTAGCAATGCTCGTGAGGAAATTCCAGAAGTTCTCTAGACGTGGCCGATTTGGAAAATCCTCAAGAGGTGATGACATGAAATCAAAGAAGAAGAAATACAAGGATGATAGTTCAGATGACTCTAAGAGGAAGAAGAAATCTTCAAAGTCCTCATCGTCAAGATCTTCAAAGTCTTCATCTCACAAGAAGAGCAGCTCCAAGAAAGCTCGGGCATTCATTGGCAAGGAAATGGACTCTGAAGCTGAATCTGAGGAACATGAGGAAGAGGAGGCATCTGAGGAGTCGGACTCTGGTGTGGCGAGCCTAGCCCTCGCTACTGCTTACGTTAGCAAGTCCATCTTCAACACTGAGGAAAATGGCTTCCCCAACACTGCTGATGACGGCAACGATGACTATGCTCCCACCTATTGCTTCATGGCAAAAGGTGCCAAGGTACTCAAATATCCCTCCTCTGAATCAAGTGAGGATGAATCTGATGATAACCTCAAACCCAGCTATTCCAAACTTGCTAATATTGCTGTTAAACAACAAAAGGCTTTGGAAAAGGTTCAAAATATGCTAGACAAAAGCGATGATCTGTTAGGTGAGGAAATGGATCGAACTCAAACACTGACTGATAATCTTCAGCAACTACAGTCTAAGTTTGACAACCTTCAAGGTCGTCATGAAACTCTCCTAGCCGATCATGAGAAGCTTTCTTATGAATTTCTTCAAAGAAAGCAAGATCTTGAGAAGCTAAGGGTGAGTCATGAAGATCTTCAGAAGGAAAATGATTCTTTGCTTGCTCAACAGATCAGTTCTGCTCAGGAAGAATTTATTCCACCATGCTTGAAATGCATTGAACGTGAAACTGCTAATTCTTCACCTGAAAGTTCAAATGCTTCTATTGCTGCAAATTCTTCAACTATCTCTGTGGTCACAAATTCCTCATCTGAGGATACCACTAGTATCACTGACGAAAATGCAGGGCTGAAGGAATTGTATGTGACAGGCATGTACAAAAGCCTCAAAGGGCATCAGACTCTTTGTGATGTGCTCAAAAAGCAGATCTTGAACAGGAACCCTAGGAAAGAGGGTATTGCCTTTGAGAGGAAACTCAATGCTGATGGAACCTACTGGAAACCGGAGCAGTATCCCAAAACCTCATGGGTTGCTGCGAAGGGACCTCCCGTAGATCCATCCACTTTATCTGGCTTTACTTGTGAATCCTCATATTCATCTGATGAGTCATTTGACTCCAACTATAAACTGTTCAAAAATCAGAATGGTGAGGTATTTGCTAGATATGTTGGATCTAACTGCAGGAATGGTCCCCCTATGAAGAAAATCTGGGTTCCCAAAAGGTGCCTTGAAAGTCTTCAGGTGAATGTCCTCATGACACCACCTGTGAAGAATAAGAACCCCAGATCAAATTCTTCATATGAATCAAATTCCTCACATGGATCAAAGTCCTCACATGAACATCATCGTGCTAACACTTCTGTTTCGCAGGGAAAGCCTAAGGGCTATGAATATATGCATTATTCTTCAAATCATTATGTTCATAAGTCCTCGAAGAATTTCTCTGCTTATTCATATGCTTACCCTAACCCCTCTTATGTGAAACGAAGTGGTCTGGCGTCTATGCCACCTTTCTCTTATGGAGCTCGCAGAATGCTGAACTCTTTGCCACCCCTCCAGATGTGGGTGGTGAAGAAAAGGAACTAATCTCTTATGCAGGGTTAGGTCTCCAGACGAACTAAATCGTCTGAAGAATTTGCTGGAGACCTGAAATGCTTGAAAGGACACAAGCTAATCATGAAGAAATGATTTATTCATTTCTCACGTCCTCACATTGCTATATATACATATGTTGCTTTAATTGATGAAATATGTCTGATGAATTTGATGTCATATTCTTCACTCTGAAGTATATGAGTTCGTAAGATGCACTAATTCATCTGCAGGATGATTTACCCAAAGCTACTGAGTGGGTCCTCGATAGTGGATGTACAAATCACATGACCGGTGACAAGAGCTTACTGATGAACACTCCTTTATCTCCATCACACTTGAAGCATATCACCTACGCTGACAAAGGCAAAAGCAAGGTATTGGGTCTAGGTAGGGTTGCAATCTCAAAGGATCGACACATGGATAAAGTCATGCTTGTCGAGTCCCTCGGATTCAACCTCATGTCTGTCTCAATGCTTTGTGATCTTGATATGGTTGTTGTCTTTGGCAAATATCGTTGCTTAGTGCTCATGGAATCTGACAATTCCAAAGTCTTCGAAGGCTTTAGGAGAGGAGACTTGTATACTGTTGATTTCTCTGCAGGACCACAGCCTGCCACTTGTCTACTTGCTAAAGCTTCAGAAGGCTGGCTATGGCATCGACGACTGGGTCATGCTGGCATGAGGAACTTACACACGCTCGTGAAGAAAAAGCACGTCATTGGCATCGAGGGTGTCAAATTCCTCAAAG
Source organism: Thinopyrum elongatum (assembly GCA_011799875.1). Lineage (NCBI taxonomy): Eukaryota > Viridiplantae > Streptophyta > Magnoliopsida > Poales > Poaceae > Thinopyrum > Thinopyrum elongatum. The sequence goes on from CM022299.1 coordinate 408,233,638, forward strand.
ATCATCTTTGTGGGGCTTGTGAGGCTGGAAAGATGACCAGAGCCAAGCACCCCTCGAAGACTATCATGACTACTTCTCGTCCTTTTGAATTGCTTCATATGGATCTCTTTGGCCCTACTCATTATGCCACACTAACAAATGCAGCATCTCTATATGGCTTTGTCATTGTTGATGACTATTCTCGTTACACATGGGTGCATGTCATTACTTACAAGACTGAAGTGCAGGAAGTCTTCAGACAATTTTTCTCAAGGGCTTCGACGAATTTCGGCGTGAAGATCAAGCATATACGTAGTGACAATGGGACTGAGTTCAAGAATACTGGTCTTGATGACTATCTCGATGAACTTGGTATTACTCATGAGCTATCTGCCCCATACACTCCTCAGCAGAATGGCGTTGTGGAGCGCAAGAACAGGACTCTTGTTGAGATGGCTCGCACCATGCTTGATGAATACAAGACACCTCGTCACTTCTGGCCTGAGGCAATTGATACTGCATGCCACATCATCAACAGGGTATATCTTCACAAATTCTTCAAGAAGACCTCATATGAACTCCTCACTGACAAGAAACCCAATGTGAGTTATTTCAAAGTCTTCGGTGCTAAATGCTGGATTAGAGATCCACATCACAATTCTAAATTTGCACCGAAAGCACATGAAGGTTTTATGCTTGGTTACGGAAAGGACTCGCACACCTACAGGGTCTTCAATGCCTATCACAACAAGGTTGTTGAAACTGTAGATGTGCGGTTCGATGAAACTAACGGCTCGCAAAGAGAGCACCTACCTCCTGTGCTAGATGAAAAGACGCCTGAGGAAACCATCAAGTTCAAAGCTACTGAGGATGTCATTCCAGAACATGAAGAACAGCATGCTGGCGCATCTGAAGAAAATGGCTCTGAAGAAAATGCTGAGCCAAATCAAAGTCGTCAACCTGCTCATCCCCGCGTTGCAAATGAAGTACAGATTGAGAGAATCATCAACGACATCAACGCACCAGGTCCTCTGACTCGCTCAAAAGCTTCACATTTATCTAACTTTTGTGGGCATTTTGCTTTCGTCTCTATCACAGAGCCCACCAAAGTTGATGAGGCATTTCTGGAGCCTGAATGGATTCAAGCAATGCAAGAGGAATTACATCAATTCAAGCTGAACAATGTGTGGGAGCTTGTCAAGCGACCGGACCCATGCAAGCACAATATCATTGGTACCAAATGGATCTACCGCAACAAGCAAGATGAAAATGGCCTAGTGGTGAGGAACAAGGCTCGTCTTGTAGCTCAAGGCTACACACAGGTTGAAGGAATTGATTTCGATGAGACTTTTGCACCTGTTGCTAGACTTGAGGCTATTCGCATATTGCTTGCTTATGCTAACCATCATAATATCATCTTATATCAAATGGATGTGAAAAGTGCATTCCTCAATGGTAAGCTTGAGGAAGAAGTATATGTTGCTCAACCCCCAGGTTTTGAAGATCCTGAGCATCCTGACAAAGTCTTCAGACTCAATAAGGCCCTCTATGGCCTCAAGCAGGCCCCTCGGGCGTGGTATGATACTCTGAAGGAATTCCTCATGAAGAAAGGCTTCAAACCCGGTTCACTCGACCCAACTCTTTTCACCAAAACCTATGATGATGAATTATTCGTGTGCCAAATATATGTTGATGATATTATCTTTGGCTGTACTAACCAACATTACAGTGACGAATTTGCTTACATGATGAGTGAGGAATATCAAATGTCCATGATGGGAGAATTGAAATTCTTCTTAGGTCTTCAAATTCGTCAACAACATAATGGCATTTTCATTTCTCAAGAGAAATACCTCAAGGACGTTCTGAGAAAATTCGGTATGCAAGAATGCAGAGGCGTCAAAATCCCTATGCCCACAAATGGCCATCTATGCACTGATGAAAATGGAATAGACTTCGATCAAAAGGTATACCGCTCCATGATTGGTTATTTATTGTACCTATGTGCATCTAGGCTAGATATTATGCTTAGTGTTTGCATGTGTGCCCGTTTTCAAGCTACACCGAAGGAATCACACTATAAGGCTGTGAAACATATTCTTCGATATCTAGCTCACACTCCAACACTTGGATTATGGTATCCCAAGGGCTCGGTTTTTGATCTCATTGGATATTCTAACTCCGACTATGCCGGTGATCGTGTGGACCGCAAGTCAACTTCAGGCACATGCCATTTCCTCGGACGATCCTTAGTATGTTGGTCCTCGAAGAAGCAGAACTGCGTATCACTCTCTACTGCTGAAGCTGAGTATATTGCTGCTGGTTCTTGCTGTGCTCAATTGCTATGGATGAAGCAAACCCTCAAGGACTACGGCATCAATGTGAAGAATGTGCCACTCTACTGCGACAACGAGAGTGCCATCAAAATTGCTCATAACCCAGTTCAGCACTCGAAGACAAAGCGCATCGAGATTCGTCATCATTTTCTTCGAGATCATGTGTTGAAGGGTGACATCTCTATTGATCCTGTGAAGTCTGAAGAACAGCTAGCGGATATCTTCACAAAGCCCTTGGATGAGAAGAGATTTAGCAAGTTGCGGTGTGAGCTAAATATCTTAGAATCTTCGAATGTCCTTTGAAAAGGACACACATCCTAACACTTATGCAAATTGATGACTTAGATGTGCAACACACGAAGAAACATTTTTCTTCAATCAATGAAGACTAACCCTCTAAGTGTGAAGAAATTAATGAAGAATTTGATTCTCAGAGCCCTACGACAATTGTACGCGGTGTCTGAAATCATCATTCTTACACGGTGGGTCACGCCACCACAAAAAGTTGAAAATCTTTAAAATTTGAGTTTTTTCATCATTGTGCAAATTCTTCAAATTTTCAAATTCTTCAACTTTGCAAAATCTTCACTCTTTCCGTCTATGTTCTTCATTGACTATATATATATATTTGAGTTTTCTGTCCTCTACAGCATTCACTTATTGCTAATTCTTCAAGTTGTGTTTCTTCTAAGTGAATGTGATCGGACCCGTTCCCCCTCAATGCTAAACTCAATCCAGTCCGTTCACAAATTCTTCATGTGCGTTCTATTTGAAACCCGTTCAAAGTCTTCACTGTGTCCTTGACAGCTGAAGAATTTGCGAACGAAACATTAAAATATTCTTATCTGAATTTTCGGCTTTTGTCGTTCAAACCGTTCCTTATCCCTCGATAAGATTTATCTATTCACCCTCGATCTAACACGATCTCCACTTCACAGTTCGTGGGTGACACATGTCGCTAGGATGAGAAGGGTCAGGGGCACGTTTGTCCATTTTCTTCGAACGAGCGGTTTTTCACCTCTGCTATAAATACCCCTCACCCTCCTCAGAGCTCATTTACCCCGCTCGATCTTACTCCCTCGCTCGAGCTCTCAGACCTAGCGTCGCCGCTACACTCCATCATCGCCAGTGAGGAAGAGCTTCACTGCCTCGACCTTGTCGCCGTCGTACTCACGCCGGCCGCGGAAATCCTCACTCCGCCGCCGCCGTAGCTGTTTTCCATCGCCAAGTTAGGGCGTGGAAGATCTGAACGGACGAACATCTCCACTGCCACTCTCAGTTCGTCGTGTTCTTCGTCAAGGGTAAATAAAATTTATTTTTACTGCCCTTGTTGATTCTGATAATTTCCACAAAATCTTCAAAAGGTGTTTATTCTTCAACTTTCATGTTCTTAAACACCAACTTGCTTCTGTCCTTGATCAGTTTCTCTAAGCAACGTTTTTCTTCAAGATTCCTCAATTGTGTGGATTTTCAATCTACACAACTCTGGAACCTAAGTCAAAAATGCTTAGTGAAATTCCTCAAGACACCCCTGGTCATCTTCCTCAAACTTGATACTTTTGAAAATCTTCTGAGAACGCATATGACCTCTCCAAAACTCTTCGCACCTATATTCTGTTCACAGGTACACATGTCCACTGCTGAATCTCTAGGTTCTCATCAACTTAACTCATTTGCAGCGTTCCTTGAAGAAAAATTGCACACCTCATCAGAAAATTCGATTGTTCAAAACCCTCAAGTGAAGAAAATGGCTAATGGTAAAAGACCTCAGAAGGGAGGAAAGAGGCCAGAAACAAATACTGCTTTTGAGATCCCTGATGACATCTATGATGAATATTGTACTCCTGATGAAGCAACTCATGGCAAGGAGAACAAAAATCAGCGCAAAGTGCGCATTCAGAAGATTGAGAGGAGATGGGCAAGAGAATGGAGGGAATATCGCTATGTCACTCCCAAGTACATGAAGAAATTTGCTGTTAAGACAAGTTCCTCAGCTGCAATGCCCTCACGGCCTGTTCCTCAAGCAAATTCCTCAAAAGCAACTCCAACTCCCTCGGTTGCAAAATCCTCAGCTGCTCCTGCAAAGTCCTCAGCACCTGTGCATCTTGCCACATGCCAAAGGACTACTGGAATCTCAATTGCTTCAGGAGTCTCTGCAAGTTCTTCAGCTCCACCTCAGTCTTCAACAACTCCGACCTTGCTGAAGAAAAAGGCCACTGCTGGACGAGGCACAAGGCCAAGTCCTCACAAGAAGCAAGTCGCCTTTCAGGTTCCGTCAAGCGAAGACGAAGCTGATGATGAAGAATTAGCTGAGCTCATCAGAGATCGACAACAAAGGGCCGCTAGAGCCAAAGGCAGTGCTGTGCCCCTCATGCTGGATCCAAGGAAGATCCTTGATTTTATTGATCTATGGCACAAGAACCCTAACACACCTTTGCCTGAATTAAACCTCACTCCTGGTCAAAGTCACATGTTGACGGCCTTCATAAATGAAGAAAAATGGAAATTTGAAAAGGCCAGGCAGGTGAAGAAGGCTCAGTACAAGAAGGAGCGTTTTCTGAAGAATAATGTTGTGAAAATGTCTCCTGAAGAACTTGTGTCTATGCAGGCTGAGATCAAAGCACTCAGTGATGAATTTCATGCATTCCATGCAGATTGGCTAGGTGCCAAAGTCAGATTCGTCAGAATGGCAAAAGGATTTACTCCAAGTATTGCAGCTTCATCGCAACCCAAATTTCCTCAGACTGGAACATCTGTTCATTCTGCTGAAGAAAATGAAAGCGCCAGAGCTGATGAAGAAATTCCAGTCTCTGAAGAAAATGCCAGGGCAACCTCCAATATTGCGCCTGAAGAGCAATCCAGGCCAGTTGAAGCATCTGCTACTGTGCCTGAGGAATCTGAACAAGCCAGGGCAACTGCATCAGTTGTGCCTGAAGAAATTCAACCAATTTCCTCTGCTCCTCCTGCACCGATGACAAGCATCAACCTTCCTTCTGCATCAGAAGCGAAGAAAACCAAGGCTGCGGAGCGAGCAGCTGTGAAGAAAAGGAAAGCATCTGCATCTTCAGAGTCTTCAGCCCCCAAGAAATTGAAGACTTTGAGGAGTTCATCTGAAAACCCAATTGATGCTATTCCAATATCAAGCATGCCATCAAAGGAGATCATTCCCTTTGGTGAGGAATATAAAATTCCAAGTAAATCTGATGAAGAAATTCCTTCTGCTGCTTCGACAGAGCAGATGGATGAAGAAATTGAAGTGGATACTTTCCCTTCAACCCCACTGGTATCATCGCCCATGCCTCAGTTCACAGCTGAAGAGGCAGGCGTCGAAGGAACTGAAGAAGATGAGGATGTGGATATTGGGTCTACAACACCTATTCTGAATGATGACTTTTGAGAAAGTCATCACCCCAATTCACCTCTGACAACCCCTCTACATCATGTTCCTCAGTCTCCTGTGCAAACTGAAGAAATTCATACGGGCTCTGATGAACGTCAAGCTTCACTTCACTCTATACCTGAAGAAGTTCCAGTCACTAGCGCTGATGTACATATGTCTGAAGAAATGAAGGCCAAGGCTGCTGCTGAAATTCCTCAGCCAGTGGCTCCAGTGGCTATACCTCAAGAGGCTGTGAAGACTTCAACTATAAATCTTCAGCCCAAGCCACAGAACCCTCACTCCAAGAAGCAGAAGTTTAATGCTGAGGATTTCTTCAACGAGCACATATTCTTCACTGACTACAATCCCTATGACTCTGCTCGTCTTCGTCGCAAGCGTTTCTGGACTGCAAGCCAGATGAACTTCTACTCCTCATTGTTGGTTGATAAGGATAAGATCTTTGAACATGAGCAAATTCCTCATGTAGATATGGAATCGCTACCCTGCTTCACCCCAGTCCTCAGTGTTCTTCATGACGCTGGGTTACTCAATTTCTGCACCGACATCTGTGATTGGAATGAAGAACTCATTCTTCAATTCTTCGCCACGCTGCACATCACTGGAAATGTTGATGATGTCAATTCATGGGTATTGGACTGGATGACCGATAATACTCATTTCAAAGCACCGGCCTCTGAATTGCTTCATGCCGTCCCAGTCAGTCCTCCCACTGAAGGTGCTAGGCTTCTCTATGTTGAACCTGAACTGTCTGATCATCTGATGCAAGTGCTGATGAAGCCTTTGAAGCCAGGCCAAGCTCCAAGGACCAAATTCCTCATCAAGGAATTGCTCTATGTGCCAAGGACAGTCTATCGCATATTGACCAAAACCCTTAGTCCAATCAAGGGCCACAACTCTGATGATGAAGAAGTTGTTGGCATTATGAAGAATCTGCTGTTCAATATCATTCACGGTATTCCTATCAACTACCACGATTTGTTCATGAGGACTTTGGCCAATGCTGCACTGTCACCTTTTGAGTTGAAGCCTTATGCTCCCTGGATCATGAGATTCATCAGATCAAGGTCTTCAATTCATTACATGGCTGACTTTCAAAATCATCTCAGCTATTTGCCCCCTATTGAAGTCCTCAAACGGACTATTTCCTCAGCGGACGAGAAGGGCAAGGCTGCTGTTATTGATGAAGGTACTCGTCCATTGGATGGACAGTTTCGCAAAGCTACTTCCTATTCCACCAATGATGACTCTGCAACTCAAGATTCTACCGCCAAAGCTTCAGAACATCATCCTCAAGCCACAGCTCCGCGTGTGATGACTGATCGTGAACTTCTCCTTAGTCTTCATTAGAAAGTTGATCGAAATCACAAGTGGGTCAAGCGTCAGTTTGGTGCAATTCTTCAGAACATGACAGTCACTCAAAATACTGTGAAGAAGAATCACTACTACTTGCATGAAGTCTTTGACCGCACTTGGGCGATTCTGTCTAATCTTCATAGTGCTGAAGAACTCAAGGAGATGGGCTTCCAACAGGACTTTGACTGGTCCCAGCCACCTTCGAAGAAATTCAAGAAAGTCAAAGTTCCTTAGCTTGTTGCCAGTTCATATTCTTCATCGCGCGAGACGGATGAAGCTGAAGACTTGAACGACACTGCGGCAGGCCCTACCTCAACAGTCGACCCCAACAATGCTGGCGCTCCTCCATCGACATGATGATGATATTCTTCAGGGGTGTTAGTCCTCATTTTTCGTCCCTTTTGGTCATTCGATGACAAAGGGGGAGAAATTTGAGTTTAGTCTTCAAGCGGGTCTTATATATGGGCTATATTTGTGTTAAGTTTCAACTCTTGCTCTTCTGAGGTGTTTGCTCTGATGAGTTGTAAACTTAAGTCCTATGGTGGTCTGATACTTTTGAACTGCTTTCTGCATGCTTATTTCCTCAAGTACCTTAATGCACGCATGCTGAATTCCGTCAGACACCATATTTCATCATGCATTTCAAATTCTTCATATCATATGATAAATGCGTGTATGAATTTCAAGATATAGGAGGAGATCTCCATGATATTACTCAACAATGTGCATTTGCTATTTCAAAGCAAATTCTTCAAATATGCACATCTTCAGGGGGAGTTCCTCTATATCTTGCAATCAAATTCCTCAATATTAGTATTTACACTTCATATGTTTATCCCCGTTGAAAACTTAACCTATATTGTCATCAATCACCAAAAACGGGGAGATTGTAAGTGCATCTAGTGCCCCTTAGTGATTTTGGTGTATTGAAGACTTATAGGTTAAGGGTCTAATGTGTTTGTGAGTGTACACAGGTCTATAAGTCTATGAGGAGTTTGTTAATTACGATGAATGTCGACCCCTAAAAATGAATGTCTTCAACTGAAGACTTTGGTTTTCTTGAAGACTTTGAAAGTGAAGAAATTGGTGTGACCCTGAAGACTTGATATTCATGCGAGGATTATGAAGCGTGAAGACTTTTGTTTTCGTAGTTTCATTTTCTTCTTCTTGAGTCATAGGAAACACCGTACTGTTAAAGGGGGTCGAGGTAAAACTAAGGAAAAATTTCCAAGTGATGCTCAACTCAAAATCCTACACCTACCCAATCCTTTCGAGTGAAGCCATTGGAAATCTCATACAGTTTAGTCAAGTTCTTCAGTGACAGAGACGAAGTTCTTCTGTTCTATGAGGAATTTGTTCTGACTGAGGAGTTAGAAATTCGCCAGTGTGGATTGCCTACAAGTGAGGATTATGATAGCCCTGAGGAATTTGATACTCAAATTTCCGACCGTTGCTGTGCTACGTGCCAGCTGTCCCAAAATATCTACCCACCTAACGGTCATATCATTGAAGGGCATTTATGTCTTATCATGTCGGGCTGCTCCCTAGGCTATAAATAGCCGCCCTCTACAACCACTAGCTGGTTGGCTGCTCCGAGAGATAGATTGACACTTGTCATTTAGAGCATCCCATCCTCCGAGGACTTTGAGCGAAAATCATCAAGTGAGGAAAAACCCAAAAACCCAAACACCTACAAACCCAAAGTGATTGAGCATCACTGAAGAGATTGTTCCTGTGTGGAACCAACGCTTGTTACCTTTGAGGACTGTGCATCCTCCAGACGGTTAGGCGTCATGGTCTAGAGCATCCAAGAGGAAATTGTGGATTGCCGAGTGACCGAGTATGTGAAGGTTTGGAAGTCACCTGAAGACTTACCACGAGTGGTTGGGAGAGGTCTGTGTGACCTTAGCTCAAGGAGAATACGGTGAGGACTAGGTGTCCTGGACTGTGTGTTCAGGACTGGGTGTCCGGGACTGTGTGTCCTCAGGTTTAAATACCTAGCCGCTCCAACCAGACGTACAACTGTCACAGCAGTTGGAACTGGTCTACCAAATCAGTGTCTTCACCGAGCTACTGGTTCTATTTCCTCAACCCTTTCATTTCCTCGCATACTTGCTATGTATTTGATCATTACTGTTTGAAGACTTTGTCTGAAGACTTTCTCAATTTCCTCAGTTCAAATTCTTCAGTCAGTTTGTCTTCAGCCTGCTTATCCTGTGTTTACGCTACTCGTACTCTGTGCTTGTTTTCATTTCATCATGATGACTGTGCTACTGCTCTGTTATGCTTGCATCTGAGTACTCATTCCGCTGCTAAGTAGTTCGTCGCTTAGGAATTTCCTCACCTTGAAATTCCTCAGTGACGAATTTGTAAAAATCGCCTATTCACCCCCCTTTCTAGTCAATATAACGCACTTTCAGACTCCTCAAGAGCCAAACGATGACCACGCTCTTCCTCAAGCGCATTAGAGAGATCCGATATCTCATCGGCATAGTCATGACTATGCCCTTCCATCTTAGAGATGGTCTCTTCGTGAGCCTTGATCATGTCATTGGCTTCACCAAGTTGTTCCAAGAGAGCAACGAAGTGCTTCTTGGTTTTACCTTTGAGCTTACTCATGAAAGACTCAAATTCATTCTCCTCCTCCTTCGCCCCCTCACTTTCATCAATGCAATCCGTCAAGGAAGGATTAGTAGTGATGGTAGACTTGATGTTGGGGGTTACCTTGTTGGTGGCTTTAGCCATGAGGCACTTGGCGGTGATGTTCTCATTGGGTGAATCGAAGAGAGACACCCGTGGAGTTGTTGCAATGGCAACGGAGGCCATGGCAACCGTCTCACCATCTTCATCATCCTCATTGTACTCTTCTTGTGCCTCCAACCCCTTGGGAGGAGTCTTCTTGGTGAAGTTGTTCTTGTTGGGGAAAGACTTGGCCTTGTCTTTTCGGATAAGCTTGCCTCCATTGTCTTCCCTCTTCTCGTAAGGGCAATCCACAACAAAGTGGCTCACATTGCCACAATTATAGCACGTCCTCACACGTTGCTTGCCCTTGGCACCACTTGAGTTGTTCTTGTTGAAGTTGGGCCTTAGGTTCTTCTTGTTGACCCAAAATTGCCGTGAAGAAAGAGCCATGTGCTCATGATAGGCATATTTGGTGTCTTCGAGGCAACTCTCCTCTTCTTCCTCTTCATCCTCTTCTTTTGGACTAGCCTTGGCCTTCAAAGCAAGGTTGGGCCTCATTGATCGTTGAGAACGCAACACCGCATTATCGGCGGCCTTGCCCAAGATCCTCATTGCAACAAACTCATCCAACACTTCACTTGAGGACAAGGCGTGGAAGTCCGGCCTTTGACGGATGACGGAGGACATGGCCTTATGGTAAGGCATCATGGCCTTGAGAAACTTGCGCTTGATCCAATTGTCATCCGTATCCTTGCTCCCATGATCTCGGAGTGAGACCGCGAGAGTAGTTAATCTTCGATAAAGCTCTTGAGTTTCTTCATATTCAATCATGGCAAACTCATCGGCTTCATCTTGCACCACTTCAAAGTTTGAGCGTTGAATGCTTGCGCTTCCCTTGTACAAGGAAACAACATGCTCCCATGCTTCCTTGGCCATGGTGAAAGGTCAGAGATGTGCAATATCTTCGGGAGGAATAGCTTCTTGGAGAATGAATAGGCAACTAACAATTTTTAGCTTTTCTTGACCAAATTAAATTTAGCATCAAAATAGGTTGTCTAAACATGCAACTAGGTGAGCAACCTATATGATGCAACAACAACAAGCACACAAGCAAGCAAGGAATACAACACAATAAAGGCTTGCACAAGTAAAGGTAAGAGATAACCAAGAGTGGAGCCGGTGGAGACGAGGATGTGTCACCGGAGTTTCTTCCCTTTGAGAGGAAGTACGTCTCCGTTGGAGCGGTGTGGAGGCACAATGCTCCCCAAGAAGCCACTAGGGCCACCGTATTCTCCTCACGCCCTCACACAATGCGAGATGCCGTGATTCCACTATTGGTGCCCTTGAAGACGGCGACCGAACCTTTACAAACAAGGTTGGGGCTATCTCCACAACTTAATTGGAGGCTCCCAACGACACCACAAAGCTTCACCACAATGGAATATGGCTCCGAGGTGACCTCAACCGTCTAGGGTGCTCAAACACCCAAGAGTAACAAGATCCGCAAAGGATTAGTGGGGGGAATCAAATTTCTCTTGGTGGAAGTGTAGATCGGGGCCTTCTCAACCAATCCCTAGGAAATCAACAAGTTTGATTGTCTAGGGAGATAGATCGGGCGAAAATGGAGGTTTGAGCAACAATGGAGCTTGGGGAGAGAAGAGGTGGTCTTCTTGGGGAAGAAGACCCCCTTTATATAGTGGGGGAAAAGATACAACCGTTATCCCCTCACTCAGCCCGCGCGGCGCGGTACTACTGCACACAGCCGCGGTACTACCGCTGCAGGTTGCGGTACTACCGCTTGCGTGGTAGTGACCAAATGAGAGCCTGTTGCACAGGGCAACGAGTGGTAGAACCGCCAGAGCGGTACTACCGTAAGGCAGGGCTCAACTGGCGCTGGAAATGCACGGAAGTAATAAATTACTTCCGTAACTACTTCCGCTGAGGTTGGAGCTGTGCAAAAATCCGGCACGGTACTACCGCTCACAGGGAGCGGTACTATCGCGTAGGGGAGGAAGTAAAAAATTACATCCGCGCCTACTTCCGCATGCTTCAGCTTCCGGGCTGGAGGCAGCGGTACTACCGCTCACCAGGAGCGGTACTACCGCACGCCACAGAGGCTTTAGCATTTGGCAGCCTTCATATCGCTGAGACAAGGATAAACGGACGATGCTCCATCGAAGCGAAGGAAGGTGGTGCAAAGGAACAGATGTGTACGTGTTGATTCCACCCTAACCTTTCCGTAGCGGACCCCCTCTTAATAGTACAGCTTTCCTACGACTCAAATCCACCAAAAAGAAACATAGAGAACATCCGTCTTCGATAGGCTCCGAGGGGCACCGAATCATCTTGTGCCTAGACATGAGATATCTGAAATGCTCAATGCACACGATTAGTCTGCAAATGCATTGTCATCAATCACCAAAAGCACTTAGGGAGAAATATGCCCTTACATGTGTTATCACAACCAACGACACCTTCAATAGACCTCCTCGGAGGGGGAGGCATTGGTTGTTGCAACTTGTGCCTTGACGATGTTGGCAGAAGAGGGCGTCGTGGCAACGCGTCATGGCCACCAGCTTGCAACCTTTCATATGCGTTATGTCGACTTCGGACTCGACGATGACCTTGACACAGGCCACATACCTGCAGGCAGCGGGGACGCGTTCATCCCCAATGGCAAACGGGGCTCCAATGAGGGTGGCAACCACTACCTCATCGGAGTTGCGGCGGGAGAGAACTAGAGAAGCGACAATGACATGGTGACGAGCGACGTGTTCCTACTCCTTCGCGACCCGACGGGTAGCATGACTGGCGATGTGTGTCTCGCTCTTGGATCAGGCCGCATGACGGGCGATGAGTGTCTCCTCCTCCTTGGATCGAGTGGAGTGCTCCTCGCGATTGAGGGCTACGCAAGGGTGGTGATGTGACGGATCGGCATAGAGAAGGGGGGCACTCTCTTCTCCTAGGCACGGGCGGCACACAACTTCTCTTTCGCGGCCCGATGGGAAACATGGCGGGAAAGGGAAGGGTGCGACATGGCAAAGGTGAGGTGGGGCGGCCTAGTGCAGCTTCCAGTATTAAAGGGGACGACTCCGGCGGGAGACCGGGCGAGAAAGGGAGGAGTACGACGGAAAAAATGCCCATCGAGGGTGGGTTTATTGTGTTAGGCCTGCGTGTCGGGGCTGACCCGATGGACAATCCAAACATGTATGAACAACCCACTTCTCCCCATATATAGGCTTGTTTGGGTGTATATGGACAGTGGGGGCATTTGAGCTAGGTTTGAAGGAGCATATCGGGCGACCATATTTTGTGTTCAGACATGCATGAATTGTCCGAATGGACATATGGGGTCAGAGTAGGGGATCCCCTTAACCTTTGGCGGAGGGCATGTTTTGCATGTGATGTTTGTGGTAGTCACGGTGCAATACATGACGTATCTATAAATTTAAGGTTATGATACAAAATGCAAAATGATACTCTATAAAAGTACGGACAACCAAAACATATTTTCACCAAAGTAGAAACATATATTGATATCTAAAACACCAAAAAACATTGTACTTATGTGCACTTGATGCTATAAGTGTTAGCACATTTTTCTATAAAGGTGTTCAAATTTAAACCAGTTTGACTTAGGAAAATTAAAAACTTCAATTAATTTGGAACCGAGGGAGTATCCATGTCTTGCCTTAAACATGTTATATGGTAAATATCTTTTTTTTGGTGAGTTATATCGTCAATATCAGAAGGGCGGATTCATGCATAAACCCTAGATGACAAATGTTTTCCATCTTAGCCTACGAGGCCGATACGTCTCCAACGTATCTATAATTTTTTATTGTTCCATGCTATTATATTATCTATCTTGGATGTTTTATATGCATTTATATGCTATTTTATATGATTTTTGGGACTAACCTATTAACCTAGAGCCCAGTGCCAGTTTCTGTTTTTCCTTGTTTTTGAGCTTCGCAGAAAAGGAATATCAAACGGAGTCCAATTGACCTGAAAATCCACGGAGAATATTTTTCGAAAATATAAAAAATACTAGAACGAAAAGTTATCGGAGAGGAGTCCCGAGGCCACCACAAGGGTGGAGGGTGCACCCCCCTTAGGGCGCGCCCCCTAACTTGTGGCTGCCTCGTGGGTCCCCCTGACTTGTTCCCGACGCCAACACCTCTTATATATCCCCAAACCTCCAGAACAAAACCTAGATTGGGAGTTCCACCACCGCATGCCTCTGTAGCCACCAAAAACTAATCAGGACCCTGTTCCGGCACCCTACCGGAGGGGGAAATCATCACCGGTGGCCATCTTCATCATCCCGGCGGTCTCCATGACGAGGAGGGAGTAGTTCACCCTCGGGGCTGAGGGTATGTACCAGTAGCTATGTGTTTGATCTCTCTCTCTCTCTCTCGTGTTCTTGATTTGGCACGATCTTGATGTACCGCGAGCTTTGCTATTATAGTTGGATCTTATGATGTTTCTCCCCCTCTACCTTCTTGTAATGAATTGAGTTTTCCCTTTGAAGTTATCTTATTGGATTGAGTCTTTAAGGATTTGAGAACACTTGATGTATGTTTGCATGTGTTTATCTGTGGTGACAATGGGATATTCACGTGATCCACTTGATGTACGTTTTGGTGATCAACTTGCGGGTTCTGTGACCTTTTGAACTTATGCATAGGGGTTGGCACACTATTTCGTCTTGACTCTCCGGTAGAAACTTTGGGGCACTCTTTGAAGTTCTTTGTGTTGGTTTGAATAGATGAATCTGAGATTGTGTGATGCATATCGTATAATCAAACCCGCGGATACTTGTGGTGACATTGGAGTATCTAGGTGACATAAGGGTTTTGGTTGGTGTGTGTGTCTTAAGGTGTTATTTTAGTATGAACTCTAGGGCTGTTTGTGACACTTATAGGAATAGCCCAATAGATCGATCAGAAAGAATAACTTTGAGGTGGTTTCGTACCCTACAATAATCTCTTCGTTTATTCTCCGCTATTAGTGACTTTGGAGTGACTCTTTGTTGCATGTTGAGGGATTGTTATATGATCTAATTATGTTATCATTGTTGAGAGAACTTGCACTAGTGAAAGTATGAACCCTAGGCCTTGTTTCGAAGCATTGCAATACCGTTTTTGCTCACTTTTGTTACTTGCTACCTTGCTGTTTTTATATTTTTAAATTACAAAAACCTATATCTACTATCCATATTGCACTTGTATCACCATCTCTTCGCCGAACTAGTGCACCTATACAATTTACCATTGTATTGGGTGTGTTGGGGACACAAGAGACTCTTTGTTATTTGATTGCAGGGTTGTTTGAGAGAGACCATCTTCATCCTACGCCTCCCATGGATTGATAAACCTTAGGTCATCCACTTGAGGGAAATTTGCTACTGTCCTGCAAAACTCTGCGCTTGGAGGCCCAACACGAGTCTACAAGAAGAAGGTTGCGTAGTAGACATCAAGCTCTTTTCTGGCGCCGTTGCCGGGGAGGTGAGTGCTTGAAGGTATATCTTTAGATCTTGCACTCGAATCTTTTAGTTTCTTGTTTTATCACTAGTTTAGTTTATAAAAGAAAACTACAAAAAAAATGGAATTGAGGTTGCCTCATATGCTTCATCTTTTTAATGTCTTTCGTGAAAATAAGGATTCCGATAGTTGTGCTCAATTGCTAGAAGAAGAAGTCTATAAATGTTTGGCACTAAATTTTTGAATGATGAGCATGATTGCAATGTTGTTAGTATGAATTCTATGAATATCCATAGTACTAATGATGATTGCACTAGTCATGATGAAAATATCTCTTATAAGCATGTCAATTTTTGTGGAGTGCATAGAGTTTGCAAATACACACCAAAAAGGGAAGATAGATTTTGCAAGAGGCATAAGTATTTAGAAACTAAATGGTTGCAAGAGAGGCTAGATGTTTGTGCTGAAAGACTTAATTTTTCTCGCCATCCTTGTGAACTTTGCAATGAACATGGTCATTTTAATTTCCAATGTGAATTATTTCATGATCGAATTGTGTCAAAAAATTGTGATAACCTCATTACCCTTGAGCATCATAATGAACTTAGTCTATTTTTGGGGTATGAAGAAATGAAACATAAAACTAACGGTGTTCCTGATTGGGTTCTCATGAAAATGATTGATTTTGATCTAAATGAAATTTATATGTATTGTGCAGTGAATTGCATTGAGGATCCTTATATTGCCAATTACTTGAAGACAAGAAAACAAATAGAAGATGAAGAGAATATTAATGAAGGGGAAGAGGTTTCCCAATATCCTCCTATTTTTTCTTATGATGAATCAGGTAACGAGAAGGAGCTTTTTATTCAACCAATCTCATCAATAAGGAGCTCCAAAAAGGTGATTAAACCCACACTTGATGTGAAGAAGAAAAAGAAAAGATGGAGAAGCAAAGGTAAAAAGGTATCTCTCCCAAATGATGTTGCTCCTATTATTGTTATGCCTATTACTCATTATGATGATAATAATTGCTATACTATTGGTGCTATTTGTACTATTAATGATGAAAGTGATTATGCTTATGATATGCAAAGGCACAAGCTTGGGGATGCTGTGTTTGATGAGAATGACATGCTTGAGAATTTATTTCCTGCAATTAATGTTTGTCCCAAGCTTGGGGATGCTATGTTTAGTGAAGATGATATTTTTAGTCCCCCAAGTTTTGATGTGCAAATTTATCATGATGATAGCATGCCTCCTATTTACGATGATTATATTGATGAAAGTGGGTTTGGAAGAGTGTCAACTTTAGGAAGTAGTAATCCCACTATTTTGGAGGGTGTTGAATCTTATTATAATGATAAAAGTGGATTTGGAGAGGTCATGGCTTTATTTAGTAATGATTCCACTATTTCGGAAGAGGTATCAATTGACTATGATGAGAACAAAGTTGCTACTTATGATGATTATTGTGAGGATACTTATGTTATAAAAAGTAGTGATAATTATTGTCATAATTTTGAATATCCTTTTACTGAACATTACTCTTTTAATGTGGAAACAATTTATAGTATTCAAGTTTCATATGATGCTCCCACTACTATTCATGAGAAGAAATTTGCTTATGTGGAGAGTAATAAAATTTCTATGCTTGTGGCTCATGAAAATAATACTTTATGTGATGGTTATATTGTTGAATTCATTCATGATTCTACTGAAAATTATTATGAGGGAGGAATATATGCTTGTAGGAATTGCAATAATATCAAGTTTGCTCTCTATGTGTTGAAAGTTTTGAAGTTTTGCTTGTTTTACCTTCCTATGCTAGTTGATTCTTGTTCCCATAAATTATTTGCTCACAAAATCCCTATGCATAGGAAGTGGGTTAGACTTAAATGTGCTAGTCATATTCTTCATGATGCTCTCTTTGTGTTTCAATTCTTATCTTTTATGTGAGCATCATTGAAATCATCATGCCTAGCTAAAAAGGCATTAAAGAAAAGCGCTTGTTGGGAGACAACCCAATATTTACCCCTACTATTTTTGTGTGTTCACATGATTAAGCTACTGTAGTAATCATGTTTTATAGCTTTCGTTTCAATAAAGTGCCAAGTAAAGCCTTTGGGATAGTGTGGATGATAGTTGACTTGATTCTGTGCAAAAACAGAAACTTTTGCGCCCAGTAAAGGAATTTCTAAAATTCACTGGGACGTGCTTTTGATCTGAATTTCTTACACAAGGTTGATATAAAAAAATTCTACGTTGTACTATTTTTTCAGAATTTTTGGAGTTACAGAAGTATGATTTCAATTCAGATCTTTATAGACTGTTCTGTTTTTGACAGATTCTGTTTTTGATGCATAGTTTGCTTGTTTTCTAGTCTCTATGGCTTATATTGCTTAATATAAATTGTAGAAATGATAGGGTACAGTAGGCATCATGTGAGGAAAATTATGAATCTTGTCTTGACAGTACCAAAGTGAATAATTTGTTTTATTATACTAACGGAGCTTACGAGTTTTCTGTTAAGTTTTGTGTTGTGAAGTTTTCAAGTTTTGGGTAAAGTTTTGATGGACTACGGAATAAAGTGTTGGGAAACGTAGCATGGAAAACAAAAAAAATTATACGCACACGAAATGATCTATCCATGGAGATGCATAGCAACGAGGGGGAGAGTGTGTCTACGCACCCTCGTAGACCGTAAGCGGAAGCGTTTCACAACGCGGTTGATGTAGTCGAACTTCTTCGCGCTTCAACCGATCAAGTACCGAACGCACGGCACCTCCGCGTTCTGCACACGTTCAGCTCGGTGACATCCCTCGCCTTCTTGATCTAGCAAGACGTCGAGGTAGTAGATGAGTTCCGTCAGCACGACGGCGTGGTGACGGTGATGGTGATGCTATCTCCGCAGGGCTTCGCCCAAGCACTACGAAAGTATGACCGAGGGACGGAACTGTGGAGGGGGGCGCCGCACACGGCTAAGACAATGTTGTGTATCTTTGGGGCGCCCCCTCCCCTCTATTTATATATGTGCAGGGGCTTGGAGTAAAAGGAATAGTGCCATGTGAACAGTAACCATGAATAGTAAACACGTGGACTTGGACTCCAAAGTCCAATCCTATTCCTACTAGGACTCTCCCTTTTTCCTTCCCTAGCTGCGTGGGCTTTTGAGGACTTGGTGCGCCTGGCCCAATAAGGCCAGGGCGCCTCCCCTTAGCCCAAGCCAGCCCTTGGGACGTGGTGGACCCACTTGTGGACTTCCGGACCCCTCCGGAACCTTCTGGAAGCTTCCCGGTACAATACCGAAAAAACTGCACCTTTTTCCGGAACACAAAATATGACTTCCCATATATAAATCTTTACCTCTCGACCATTCCGAGACTCCTCGTGATGTCCGGGATCTCATCCGAGACTCCGAACAACATTCGGTTACCAATTCACATAACTCATATAACACTATATCGTCAACGAACGTTAAGCGTGCGGACCCTACGGGTTCGAGAACTATGTAGACATGACCGAGACACCTCTCCGGTCAATAACCAATAGCAGAACCTGGATGCCCATATTGGCTCCTACATATTCTATGAAGATCTTTATCGGTCGAACCGTTATGACAACATACGTAATTCCCTTTGTCCATCGGTATGTTACTTGCCCGAGATTTGATCGTCGGTATCTTCATACCTAGTTCAATCTCGTTACCGGCAAGTCTCTTTACTCGTTCCATAATACATCATCTCGTAACTAACTCCTTAGTCATTTGCTTGCAAGCTTTATGATGTGTATTACCGAGAGGGCCCAGGGATACCTCTCCGATACTCGGAGTGACAAATCCTAATCTTGATCCATGCCAACTCAACAAACACCTTCGGAGATACCTGTAGAGCATCTTTATAATCACCCAGTTACGTTGTGACGTTTGATAGCACACAAGGTATTCCTCCGGTATCCGGGAGTTGCATAATCTCATAGTCGGAGGAATATGTATTTGACATGAAGAAAGCAATAGCAATAAACTGAACGATCATTATGCTAAGCTAACGGACGGGTCTTGTCCATCACATCATTCTCCTAATGATGTGATCCCGTTATCAAATGACAACTCATGTCTATAGTTAGGAAACCTTAACCATCTTTGATCAACGAGCTAGTCTAGTAGAGGCTCACTAGGGACACGGTATTTGTTTATGTATTCACACATGTATTTAAGTTTCCGATTAATACAATTCTAGCATGAATAATAAACCTTTATCATGAATATGGAAATATAAGGTAACCACTTTATTATTGCCTCTAGGGCATATTTCCATCAGTCTCCCACTTGCACTAGAGTCAATAATCTAGTTCACATCACCATGTGATTTAACACCCATAGTTCACATCGCCATGTGACCAACACCCAAAGAGTTTACTAGAGTCAATAATCTAGTTCACATCGCCATGAGATTAACACCCAAAGAGTACTAAAGTGTGATCATGTTTTGCTTGTGAGAGAGAGGTTTAGTCAACGGGTCTGTCACATTCAGATCCGTATGTATTTTGCAAATTTCTTTGTCTACAATGCTCTGCATGGAGCTACTCTAGCTAATTGCTCCCACTTTCAATATGTATCCAGATCGAGACTCGGAGTCATCTGGATCGGTGTCAAAGCTTGTATCGACATAACTCTTTATGACGAACTCTTTATCACCTCCATAACCGAGAAACATTTCCTTAGACCTCTTTAGGTACCTAAGGATAATTTTGACCGTTGTCCAGTGATCTACTCCTAGATCACTATTGTACCCCCTTGCCAAACTCATGGCAAGGCACACAACAGGTCTGGTACACAGCATGGCATACTTTACAGAACCTATGACTGAGGCATAGGGAATGACTTTCATTCTCTCTCTATATTCTGCCGTGGTCGGGTTTTGAGTCTTACTCAACTTCACACCTTGTAACACAGGCAAGAACCCTTTCTTTGACTGATCCATTTTGAACTTCTTCAAAACTTTATCAAGGTATGTGCTTTGTGAAAGTCCTATCAAGCGTCTTGATCTATCTCTATATATCTTGATGCCCAATATATAAGCAGCTTCACCAAGGTCTTTCATTGAAAAATTCTTATTCAAGTATCCTTTTATGCTATCCAGAAATTCTATATCATTTCCGATCAACAATATGTCATCCACATATAATATCAGAAATGCTATAGAGCTCCCACTCACTTTCTTGTAAATACAGGCTTCAGCATAAGTCTGTATAAAACCATATGCTTTGATCACCTCATCAAAGCGTATATTCCAACTCCGAGATGCTTGCACTAGTCCATAGATGGATCGCTGGAGTTTGCACACTTTGTTAGCACCTTTAGGATCGACAAAACCTTCTGGTTGCATCATATACAACTCTTCTTTAAGAAATCCATTAAGGAATGCAGTTTTGACATCCATTTGCCAGATTTCATAATTATAAAATACGGCAATAGCTAACATGATTCGGACTGACTTAAGCATCGCTACGGGTGAGAAGGTCTCATCGTAGTCAACCCCTTGAACTTGTCGAAAACCTTTTGCGACAAGTCGAGCTTTGTAGGCAGTAACATTACCATCAGCGTCAGTCTTCTTCTTGAAAATCCATTTATTCTCTATGGCTTGCCGCTCATCGGGCAAGTCCACCAAAGTCCACACTTTGTTCTCATACATGGATCCTATCTCAGATTTCATGGATTTAATTCATCTATCGGAATCTGGGCTCATCATAGCTTCTTCATAGTTCGTAGATTCACCTTGGTCTAGTAACATGACTTCTAGAACAGGATTACCGTACCACTCTGGTGCGGAACGTGCTCTGTTCGACCTACGAGGTCTAGTAGTAACTTGATCTGAAGTTTCATGATCATCATCATTAGCTTCCTCTCTAGTTGGTGTAGGCATCACGGGAACGGATTTCTCTTATGAGCTACTTTCCAATTCGAGAGAAGGTATAATTACCTCATCAAGTTCTACTTTCCTCCCACTCACTTCTTTCGAGAGAAACTCCTTCTCTAGAAAGGTTCCATTCTTGGCAACAAAGATCTTGCCTTTGGATCTGTGGTAGAAGGTGTACCAATTGTTTCCTTAGGGTATCCTATGAAGACGCACTTCTCCGATTTGGGTTCGAGCTTATCAGGCTGAAGCCTTTTGACATAAGTGTCGCAACCCCAAACTTTAAGAAATGACAGCTTAGGTTTCTTGCCAAACCATAGTTCATACGGTGTCGTCTCAACGGATTTAGACGGTGCCCTATTTAACGTGAATGCAGTTGTCTCTAATGCATAACCCCAAAACGATAGTGGTAAATCGGTAAGAGACATCATAGAACGCACCATATCCAATAAAGTACGGTTACGACGTTCGGACACACCATTACCCTGTGGTGTTCTAGGTGGCGTGAGTTGTGAGACTATTCCACATTGTTTTAAATGAAGGCCAAACTCGTAACTCAAATATTTGCCTCCGCGATCAGATCATAGAAACTTTATTTTCTTGTTACGATGACTCTCCACTTCAATCTGAAATTCTTTGAACTTTTCAAATGTTTCAGATTTGTGTTTCACTAAGTAGATATACCCATATCTGCTTAAATCATCTACGAAGGTCAGAAAATAACGATACCCGCCGCGTGCCTCAACACTCATCGGACCGCATACATCGGTATGTATTGTTTCCAATAAGTCATTGGCTCGCTCCATTGTTCCGGAGAACGGAGTTTTAGTCATCTTACCCATGAGGCATGGTTCGCAAGTATCAAATGATTTATAATCAAGTGATTCCAAAAGCCCATCTGCATGGAGTTTCTTCATGCGTTTTACACCAATATGACCTAAACGGCAGTGCCACAAATATGTTGCACTATCATTATCAACTTTGCATCTTTTGGCATCAATATTATGAATATGTGTATCACTACAATCGAGATTCAATAAACCATTTACATTGGGTGTATGACCATAGAAGGTTTTATTCATGTAAACAGAATAACAATTATTCTCTTACTTAAATGAATAATCGTATCGCAATAAACATGATCTAATCATATTCATGCTCAACGCAAACACCAAATAACATTTATTTAGGTCCAACAGTAATCCCGAAGGTAGAGGGGGTTTGCGATGGTGATCTTATCAACCTTGGAATCACTTCCAACCCACATCGTCACCTCGCCATTAACTAGTCTCTGTTCATTTTGCAACTACTGTTTCGAATTACTAATCTTAGCAACTGAACCGGTATCAAATACCCAGGGGCTACTATGAACACTAGTAAAGTACACATCAATAACATGTATATCAAATATACCTTTGTTCACTTTGCCATCCTTCTTATCCGCCAAATACTTGGGGCAATTCCACTTCCAGTGAACAGTCCCTTTGTAGTAGAAGCACTCAGTTTCAGGCTTGGGTCCAGCTTTGGGTTTCTTCCCGGGAGTGGCAACTTGCTTGCCATTCTTCTTGAAGTTCCCTTTCTTTCCCTTGCCCTTTTTCTTGAAACTAGTGGTCTTGTTAACCATCAACACTTGATGCTCCTTCTTGATTTCTACCTCCACCGATTTCAGCATCGCGAAGAGCTCGGGAATCATTTTTGTCATCCCTTGCATATTATAGTTTATCACGAAGTTCTAGTAGCTTGGTGATAGTGACTAGAGAACTCTGTCAATCACTATCTTATCTGGAAGATTAACTCCCACTTGATTCAAGCGATTGTAGTACCCAGACATTCTGAGCACATGCTCACTGGCTGAGCTATTCTCCTCCATCTTGTAGGCAAAGTACTTGTCAGAGGTCTCATACCTCTCAACATGGGCATGAGTCTGAAATACCAATTTCAGCTCTTGGAACATCTCATATGCTCTGTGGCGTTCAAAATGTTTTTGAAGTCCCGGTTCTAAGCCGTAAAGCATGGTGCACTAAACTATTAAATAGTCATCATACCGAGCTTGCCATACGTTCATAACGTTTGCATCTGCTCCTGCAATAGGTCTGTCACCTAGCGGTGCATTAAGGACATAATTCTTCTGTACAGCAATGAGGATAATCCTCAGATCACGGACCTAGTCCGCTTTATTGCTAATATCATCGTTCAACTTAGTTTTCTCTATGAACATATCAAAAATAGGGGAGCTATATCACGAGCTATTGATCTACAACATAGATTTGCAAATACTACCTGGACTAAGTTCATGATAAATTAAGTTCAATTAATCAAATTACTTAAGAACTCCCACTTAAATAGACATCCCTCAATCATCTAAGTGATATGTGATCCAAATCAACTAACCCATGTCCGATCATCACGTGAGATGGGGTAGTCATCAATGGTGAACATCTCTATGTTGATCATATCTACTATATGATTCACGTCCGATCTTTCAATCTCCAGTGTTCCGAGGCCATGTCTGTACATGCTAGGCTCGTCAAGTTTAACCCGAGTATTCCGCATGTGCAAAACTGTCTTGCACCCGTTGTATTTGAACGTAGAGTCTATCACACCCGATCATCACGTGGTGTCTCAACACGACGAACTGTCGCAACGGTGCATACTCAGGGAGAACACTTATACCTTGAAATTTAGATAAGGGATCATCTTATAATGCTGTAACACCCCCAGTGGTTAGCTACAGTAATCACTTTTGATAATGGCAAGTCAGCATGATTAACAGTGCCAAATCATCATTTGCATCATATTGCATTTAAACTCCTAATTCAAACTTCACATTAAATTAAAGTGGAAGATAAAAGTTGCTTAACTTAGAAACTAAAATGTTCATTAAATAATAAATATTCCAGAGACCATACTAAAATTATAACCAACAATAAATAAATAAATTAGGTGACTCTAACATTACCAAAACAGCAAGGTTTAATACATTTTATTTAATATAAAATTTGTGTTAACTCCGTTTGTCTCCAAAAAAATTTTGGCAGTAGTAAATAATGCCTAACATTTAATGGTGCAAGTCACATGTTTTACTAAAGTCATTTGGTGGCCTAACTATTTATAAAACAGAAAATAAGAATAAATAAAAAGAAAAAGAGAAAAAAAAACAAAGTAAAAGGAAAACAAACCCCCTCCCCCGACTGGGCCTCGGCCCAGCAGGCCAACCAGCCAGCCAGGCTGTGTGGCCCCTCCCGTCCCCTATACCTCCCCCCCCGAGCGACGCAGAAACCCTAACCCTATCCACTCGCCCCCCCACTCCCCCCTCGCTCTCCCACTCCCCCGATCTGGATCGGGGATCCACCCCGACCGGCCCCGTCGACGCCGCGCTCGCGCCCATCGCCGTCACCCCGTCGCCGCCTCGTCCTCGTCGCTGTCGCCGTCGCCGTCGCCGAACGCCTCCCTGTCTCCCCCTCGTCGGACCTCCTCGAGCCTCGCCGCCCCTCTCCCCACGACGCCGGTGAGGCCTCGGCCTCCCTCGCTCGCCTCCGCGCGCCGTGCTCGCTCGCCGTGTCCCCGTGCCCGCTGCTGCTCCTCCGTCCCGACGCCGCACCGCGCCCGGCTGCCGCTCGCCTCGCCGCTGGTGCCCGCGCCCGCCTGTGGCCTCCTCCCGCTCCGCCCTGCGCGCGCGTGCCCCGGCTCGCT
This sequence comes from Thinopyrum elongatum, assembly GCA_011799875.1. Classification (NCBI taxonomy): domain Eukaryota; kingdom Viridiplantae; phylum Streptophyta; class Magnoliopsida; order Poales; family Poaceae; genus Thinopyrum; species Thinopyrum elongatum. Next base: position 408,258,482 of record CM022299.1, read on the forward strand.
GCTGCCGCTGACCTCCCCGCTCGCCCGCTTCTGCAGCTGCTACTGCTGCAGTTGGCGTCGCCCCGCCTCGCCCGCTACGGCCCCGCCTGCCAGCGCAGTCGCCGCGCCCCGCAGCCGCTCGCCGTGCCCGCACATCGCCACGGCCAGCGCCCGGGCTCGCCCCGTCGGGCGCCCGTGGCTGCGCCCGTTCGCCCGCCCCGTTAAGGCCCCTGTGCCACTGACGAACGGGGCCCACGCCCAAAAGTTAAAAAAAAATATAAAAAGAAAAAAAAGATATTAAAAATAAAAATAATTATTAATTAATTAATTAATTAACCTGATTAATTCTATTTAAATAACTAATTAAGTTTAATTAACTTAATGATTTAATTAACCTAATTAACTACTATTAATTAACTAAACAGGCTGCTGATGTCATGCTGATGTCATGATGACGTCAGCATACACTATTTCGGATATTTCGAATTTAATTAATTAAATAATTCTAGAATTTGTTTAAATCTTTGAAATTTAATATAAAATAAACCGTAACTCCGATGAAAATATTTTATATATGAAAAATGCTTAGAACGACGAGGCGAATCCGAAAACGCGGTCCGTTCGTCCGCCACATCTCCCTAACTATCCGAACATGGAACTGTTCCCCTCCGATCATCTGTGTGACAAATGTCCGGAACCGGGAAAACATTCCTGGATGGATTCCCCCTTCCTCGGTGACGTGTAACCATACGTTAGGACACACTCGGCGCTGCGTATTGTCATGACATGCTCTTGTTTGCTTTATATTTACTGTTTCTTCCCCCTCTTCTCTGTCGGTAGACCCTGACACCGACGTCGTCCCCGAGACTGACGCAGCTCCGGAGCCCGATGCCACCGTTGACGACCTTGCCCTTGCCGTCGAGCAACGAGGCAAGCCCCCCTTTTGATCATCCTGATATCGCCCATTCTATTTTCTCATGTTTGCATTAGAATTGCTGCTGCTGCTTAACCTATTCTGATGCATAGCCTGTTTATTGTAACCTGCTGTTGATAATTACCTGCATATCCTAAACTGCTTAGTTTAGGCTGGGTAGAGACCTATCAGTGACCCCACTTATCCCGATTGCCCCGCTGGATTATCCGAAGACCCGATCAACGGGATTGAAGACCAGGCCCCGACACCGCACATCACCACCCCTTAGTTGTAACGACACTGCAGCGTTACTATCGAGTGCCGAGGGTGAAACCTCTTGTAGCACTTCTGATGTTAACTCTGTAGAGTAGCAATTTGGTCGTAGTCATCGAGGGTGATTCCTCATTCACCACTTCCGATAACGACGTCGTCGTACAACACCTCAAGTGTGAACCCAGCGAGGGTGATTCCTCCGAGTTCACCTTGACGGATACATCGAGTGGGAATTCAACAAGGGTGATACCTCGGATTCCTCTGATGTTATGGACACACGGATACTTGGAATTTACACTGTTACTTGGATAGGCTGGTCGACCCTGAGGGGTACCCGCGTGTGATGTGAAGATGGGTTGCCTGGATGGTGCCCGAGTGATGAATACGAGGCGTGGCCGGGCATTCTTGGCCTTTGCCGCAAGTCCTCGAGACGGGGCGACGGGGTCACATATTTCGTGAGTCTCTGCTTGTTACCACAAGCCCCTAGTCCACTAACGATTTGGATATTTGATCCGAGAGGGCCTCTGGCACGATAGCACTAACCACTACGTGGGCATAGTATGGGCGTTCTGCATCGTATGCTTCAGCCGAAAGCTCTGTCAGACGTCCAGTTCAGCACTGCGGCCGGGCTGGGCCGGCACCATCCTGAGGGGTGGAGCCTGGTTCGCCCGGCACGCAATGACCCGGAGGGCGAGGGGCGATGGCCCAAGACCCCCTTGCGCTTAGGAGGTAGACCGGCGGGGACCTCTCTGCTGAGCTATAGGTAGGGTTGCGGTGTGTCGTTTGGCCGAGGCCGGGCATGACCCAGGAAAGTGTGTCCGGCCGGAGTTAAGCGAGCGTGGTGGGTAAGTTGGTGCACCCCTGCAGGGAAGAAAACTTCTATCGATAGCCGGTCCTACGGTAAAGGACACTCGGAGTTGTATCCCGATTGATACAAATAGAATTGGATGCTATGGCTCTGGGATTGCTTCTCGCAGGGAGTCGAGAAGGGATCTCCGGACGAGGTTGATGACTGTATGGCTCTGGGATTGCTTTCTCTCAGGGAGTCGAGAAAGGATCTCTGGGTGAGGTTGAGACTTAATGATACTGCTACATTATATGGTACTGTCTACACTCTTCTATTGCTGCAAGACCTCTGAAGATGCTAGTCTTCGATAGGACTAGGCCTCCTCTCTATTCTGGCATTTCTGCAGCCCAGTCCACATATACAGCCTCCCTTTGAAAATGTTGCATATGTAGTGTAGATCCTTGCTTGCTGAGTACTTCTGAGTACTCAGGGTTGCTTTGTTTTCCTTTTCTCCCCATATCAGTTTGACGTGACCAAGATGACGGAGCCCCTGAGACAGATGCCCCGTCGATCGACTACTACTACTACCCAGAGGATGGATACTACTACGAGTTGACTGACGACCAGGAGTAGGATCGGAGGGTCCCAGGCAGGAGGCCTATGCCTTTCGATCATAGTGTTTTATTTTGCCCCGCCTTTCTAAAGGCCTTTCTGTTTCTGTTTCATATCTGTACTCAGATATCTGATGCTTCCGCTGACGCTTGTACGCAAGCTTATGTATTCGAGCCCTCGAGGCCCCTGGCTTGTAATATAAAGCTTGTATGACTTTATTTATGTTTTAGAGTTGTGTTGTGATATCTTCCCGTGAGTCCTTAGGCTTGATCGTGTGCATTTGCGTGTATGATTAGTGCACGATTGAGCTGGGGGCATCACAAGTTGGTATCAGAGCCGACTACCTGTAGGAATCCTCCTTTCCAACTCCTTGGCTGAAGTTGAGTCTAGTAACCGAAAACTGTTTTGCTAACTTGGATGTGTGGCTTACGGGCCCACGTCGCCAATTGGGTGGTATTAGGATCTTTTACTCCTCGACCTTTACTCTGGGACTCTGATCTCTCTTCTATTCGGGTTAAAATTTTACTAACTCCAACCTTAGGTTCTCGTAATCACATCCACCCGGAGTTCTGAAATTTCCCCCTTTCTTCAAGATTGTGGGCCAGGTTCTGCTTGCATGATCCTTTTATCGAGGGCACCCTGTGTTTCACTTGCAGATTCCTCGCCCCAATAGTTTTCTCTGATGTTGATGTAGCCTTTGCTATGTCTCGTTGTGTACTTCCCTACCGCGTGCCTGCGCGCCGCCTAGATGTCTAGCCCTCCCCTTTCAGCTGTCGTATTGCCGGATTGTAATCGAGGCTATGTGCGGATTCGAATGTCTGGTGCGAATATGATGAAGTATTTATTGCACCTCCTTCTGTTGTGCGTGTTACTTCATGAATCATTCCATACACCTGCAGTTCTTCTTGCTAAAATGCCCCTGTTGATTTGGCAGGATGGCTGATGATCCTCCACCTCCACCTTATATTGCCGCAATGATGCAGCAATTTGAACTGAACCGTCAGGTTATGACCGGAATATTGGCCCAGTTCCCTACTCAGAATGCTCAACAGCAGAATGCTCCAATAACTCTGCCAGAATTTGTGCGCCTCAACCCGTCCGCTTTCCGCAACTCCACCAATCCTATGGATGCTGATGATTGGCTTCGTGACATCCTGTTTGAAATGGAGTCAGCTAATGTTGCCCCTGACAGTCACGTCACCTTTGCGACATTCCACTTAAAGGGTCCAGCTGGTCAATGGTGGGAAAGCCACAAGGGTATGTTACCTGCTGAGATTGAAACCACTTGGCAGGAATTTCAGTCAGCTTTTCGTGCACGTTACATTCCTCAAGGTCTGATGGACCAAAAGAAGCAGGAGTTCCGCAAACTCTCATAGGGAATAATGACTGTGGATGAATATCAGAGGAAATTCCTTGAATTGTCCCGCTATGCTGAAGATGACGTCTGCACCGACGCACGCAAGCAGGAGAAATTCTGTGAAGGACTACGTACTGATATAAACCTTGCACTTGCTGTCCATGATTTCACAGACTTCGCAACGCTTGTCAGCAAATCTTTCCAAGTTGAAATAGCTCTGACTGAGTACCAGGAGTCGCTCAAGCGCACTCATGAAGCTGGCTCAACCTCGAGTCAGCCTGTTCAGAAACGTCGAGTCTGGATCCCACACAATGTTCATCACCGACCTGTCCCTGTACCCAGGCCATCTTATGTTACACCTCGTCTGCCTACACCACCGAGGCAACTGACGATTCAGGGTGGACAACCCAATGTTGAAGCTCCTTCCCATAATGATGGTTTATGCCGCAAGTGTGGACAGCCAGGGCATCGTGCTTTTAACTGTCCTCAGGTTCAGCCGCAGAATTCATCACGTTGTTCTGTAGACCGTAAAAAGGGCCGACGAAACCATCCTAGCAGAAATCGTAATGCCAGACCACCTGCTAGTCAGCTTGTTCATGTTAACCATGTCAAGACTGAAGAAGCTCGACAGGACCCCAAAATTGTGATGGGCTGTAACACCCCCAGTGGTTAACTACAGTAATCACCCTTTTGATTATGCCATGTCAGCATGATTAACAGTGCATGATCATCATTAGCATCATATTGCATTTCAACTCCTAAGTCAAATTCCAATTTAAATGAAAGTGGAAAATAGAAGTTATTCAAATCATAAACTAAAATGTCAGATAAATAACAAACGTTCCAGAGGCACTTCTAAAATTGAAACCAACATTATTGAAAATGGATAAGTGGCTTGAACGTCCTCAAACAGTGGCTGAAAATAATATTTAATGACCTTTTAATTTATTTAAAACAAATAAGAAATGATGTTTTGTCCAAACTAATTTTAGGTGTTAGGGAATAAAGCACTGGTATTTATGGACCAGGTCACATGTTTTACAAAATTCAATTTGAGCCCTAACTATTTACAAAACAGGGGTATGGATAAATAAAAAGAAAAGAGAAAAGAAAAGAAAAAGGAAAAGCCCCCCCCCCCCCGGACCAAATGGGCCGTGGCCCAGCTGGCCACCAGGCACCAACCAGGCGGCCCATTCCCCCCTGGCCGGCCCACCCCATCCCCTTATCCCCTCACTCCCCGTAACCCTAGCCCACCGACACCCCACTCCCCTCCCCCGAACGAATCCTCTTCTCTCCTCCTCTCGATCCAGATCGGGGGAACTGGCCCCGACGCGCCGGTCGCCGCGCCGTGCCTCCGTCCTCCTCGCGGAGTCACGTCGCCGGCGCCGTCCCTCCCGGCCTCTGCATCTCCCTCCTGCACGCGCCGTCTTCCCCGAGCCCCCGCGCGCTCCTCCTGGCCTTCGCCGTCGCACGCCGCCGTCCCCGTCTCTCCATCGCCGGCCATCACCGAGCCTCGCCGCGCACATCTACAAGGGGGTGAGCCCTGGCGCTGCCTCCCTCGTCTCCTCCCCCCGCCCCCGTGCACACCTCGCGCGCTCGCGCGCCTGGCCGTCGTCCCGCACCGCGCTGGCGCACGCACCTCGCACCACGGGCCGCGCACGCCTCCCTCGCCCCGTGCTCGCCCCTCGCACGGACGCCCTGCCCTCACAAGCGCGCGTGCGCTCGCCCTCCCCCGGCGCCGTGTGCCACTGCACGTCGCTGCGCCTGCCGCCCCCATCCCCGAGTTTGCCCGCCGCGGCACCGAATAGATTGCTTATGCGCGCCCGCACCGGCCCCCCCCCACGCGCGCCGTCGCCGTCCCGTCGTCCTCTCCTCCGACCGCGCCGTGCCAGCGCCCCGCCCGTTTGCCTCGCCCGTCCGCGCCCCCACCCCCCGTCCGCGCCCGCGCGTGCCATTTGGGCACCGGACATGTCCGGTCCCAAATGGGCACGCTCCGGACATGTCCGGCGCCCAGACGTGCACGCCGCGGACATGTCCGCCCAGCCCACTGACATTGGGGCCCACGGCCCAGAACGAATTAAAAAAATAAAAAAAATAAAAATAAAAATAATTAAACTAATTAATTAATTAATTAGTTAATTAATCCTGATTAGGTTAATTTAATTAAGTAGTTAGTGTTAATTAAACAGTAATTTAATTAGTTAATCACTAATTAACCTAACAGCCTATGACAGGTGGGACCCACTGGTCCTGACGTCATGCTGACATCAGCATGACACTGTTTCGGATAATGTTAATTTAAATAATTAATTAATTTCCAGAAATTAATAAAAACTTTAGAAAATCATATAAAATAATCCGTAGCTCAGATGAAAATACTTTGTACATGAAAGTTGCTCAGAACGACGAGACGAATCTGAATACGCGGTCCGTTCGCCCGTCACGCGTCCCTAACTATCCGAACTTGCAACCGTTCCCCTCTTATCCTCTGTCCGATAATTCCAAAGACCCGGGAAATATCGTCAGATATTCTCCCGCTCCGTCTGTTACGTGTGATGCTGCGTTAGACTACCCCTAGCACCGTGTATCGTATTTGTCATGCTCATGTTTGCTATATATTTATACTGTTTCCTCCCCCTCTTCTCTCTCGATAGCCCCCGACCCTGACGTCGTCCCCGAGACCGACGCAGCTCCGGATCCCGAAGACACCATAGACAACCTTGCCCTTGCCGCCGAGCAACCAGGCAAGCCCCACCTTTGATCATCTCGATATCGCCCATTCTATTTCTCATGCTTGCATTAGAATTGCTGCTGCTGTTGCTGCTTTACCTATTCTGATGCATATCCTGTTCATTGTAACCTGCTGTTGATAATTACCTACATATCCTAAACTGTTTAGTCTAGGCTGGGTAGAGACCTATCAGTGACCCCACTTATCCCGACTGCCGCGCTGGATCGTCAGAAGACCCGATCAATGGGATTGAAGACCAGGACCCGACACCGCACATCACCCCCCCCCCCCTTAGTTGTAACGACACTGCAGCGTTACTATCGAGTGCCGAGGGTGAAACCTCTTGTAGCACTTCTGATGTTAACTCTGTAGAGTAGCTATTCGGTCATGGTCATCGAGGGTGATTCCTCCTTCACCGCTTCCGATAACGACGCTGTCGTACAACACCTCAAGTGTGGACCCAGTGAGGGTGATTCCTCCTAGTTCACCTTGACGGATACATCGAGTGGGAATTCAATGAGGGTGATACCTCGGATTCCCTGATGTTATGGACACACGGATACTTGGACTTTACAATGTTACTTGGAAAGGCGGGTCAACCCTGAGGGGTACCCGCGTGTGATGTGAAGGCGGGTTGCCAGTGTGGTGCCCGAGTGGTGAATACGAGGCGCGGCCGGGCATTCTTAACCCTTGCCGCAAGTCCTCGAGACGGGGCGACGGGGTCACATCTTTCGTGAGTCTCTGCTCGTTACCGCAAGCCCCTAGTCCTAGCGATTTGGATATTTGATCCGAGCAGGCCTCTGGTCTGATAGCACTAACCATCACGTGGGCATAGTATGGGCGTTCTGCATCGTATGCATCAGCCGAAAACTCTGTCAGACGTCCAGTTCAGCACTGCGGCCGGGCTGGGCCGGCACCATCCTGAGGGGTGGAGCCTGGTTCGCCCGGCACGCAACGACCCGGAGGGCGAGGGGCGATGGCCAAGACCCCCTTGCGCTTAGGATGTAGACCGGCGGGGACCTCTCCGCGGAGTTGTAGGTAGGGTTGCGATGTGTCGTTTGGCCGAGGCCGGGCATGACCCAGGAAAGTGTGTCCGGCCGAAGTTAATCGAGCGTGTTGGGTAAGTTGGTGCACCCCTGCAGGGAAGAACACTTCTATCGATAGCCGGTCCTACGGTAAAGGACACTCGGAGTTGTATCCTGATTGATACAATTTAGAACTGGATACCTGTGATGAGACCTGTATATATGGCTCTGGGATTGCTTCTCGCAGGGAGTCGAGAAGGGATCTCAGGACGAGGTTGATGAATGTATGGCTCTGGGATTGCTTTCTCGCAGGGAGTCGAGAAAGGATCTCTGGGTGAGGTTGATATTATTACTGCTACATTATATGGTATTGTTCTACTCTCTTCTACTGCTGCAAGACCGCTGAAGATGCTAGTCTTCGATAGGACTAGGCCTTCTCTCTACTCTGGCATTTCTGCAGCCCAGTCCACATATACAGCCTCCCCTTGAAAATGTTGCATATGTAGTGTAGATCCTTGCTTGCTGAGTACTTCTGAGTACTCACGGTTGCTTTGTTTTCCTTTTTCTCCCCATATCAGTTTGACGTGACCAGATGACGGAGCCCCTGAGACAGATGCCCCGACGATCGTTACTACTACTACCCAGAGGATGGATACTACTACGAGTTGACTGACGACCAGGAGTAGGATCGGAGGGTCCCAGGCAGGAGGCCTTCGCCTTTCGATCGTAGTGTTTTATTTTGCCCCGCCTTTCTAAAGGCCTTTCTGTTTCTATTTCATATCTGTACTCAGATATCTGATGCTTCCGCTGACGCTTGTTCGCAAGCCTATGTATTCGAGCCCTCGAGGCCCCTGGCTTGTAATATAAAGCTTGTATGACTTTATTTATGTTTTAGAGTTGTGTTGTGATATCTTCCCGTGAGTCCTTAGGCTTGATCGTGTGCATTTGCGTGTATGATTAGTGCACGATCGGGCCGGGGGCGTCACATGGGCACCCTTCTAGTGAATTCAAACCCAGCTTCAGTACTCTTTGATTCTGGAGCATCGCACTCCTTCATGTCCGAAAGTTTTGCACGAAGTCATGATATCCCTTTCGAGAAGATGTCCACCCCTTTGGTAATTCAGTCACCCGGGGCTAATTGGCAAACTACCAGGGTAAGCCACGGTAACCACATTGTGATCGGAGGATTGATGTTCCCCGTTTCACTCATTGCTCTCAAGACCTCCAACATAGACATTATTCTGGGTATGGACTGGTTGAAGCCTTATAAAGCTTTGATTGACTGTGCCACTGAATCAGTCCGGCTCACTCACCCTTCTGGCCAGAAAGTACAATACTCAGCTCGAATAGCTCTGGATGCTGAGACTCAAATATATGTTCTGAATGCATTGAACGCTTCACCTCTTGAAGGCATCGAGAACGTTCCAGTTGTTCATGATTTTCAAGATGTCTTTCCAGAAGAATTTCCAGGAATACCCCCTGCTAGAGCTGTCGAGTTTGTCATCGACTTGAAGCCTGGCACTACCCCTATTGCGAAGCGTCCTTATAAAATGCCTCCGCACCACCTTCTTGAACTTAAGGAGGAAATCGACACGTCACTTAAGAAGGGCTTCATCCGCCCCAGTTCCTCCGCTTGGGGAGCACCTTCACTCTTCGTTAAGAAGAAGGATGGAACTAACCGATTGGTTCAGGATTATCGGCCCATTAACCAAGCCACCATCCAGAACAAATATCCGCTTCCTCGGATCAATGATTTGTATGATCAACTTGCTGGATCATCGGTATTCTCTAAACTTGATTTGAGGTTGGGTTATCATCAGATCCGTGTTCGTGAAGAGGATATTCCCAAGACTGCATTTGTTACTCATTATGGCTCCTACGAGTACACTATCATGTCATTTGGCTTAACAAATGCTCCAGCCACATTCTCACGTGTGATGAATTACATCTTCAAGGATTACCTTGACAAGTTCGTCGTGGTTTATCTAGATGATATTCTGGTCTATTCAAAGAATAAGGAAGAACATGCCGAACACCTCCGTCTTGTACTGGAAAGGCTCCGAGAACACCAGTTGTATGCCAAATACTCCAAATGTGAATTCTGGCTTTCTGAAGTAACTTACCTTGGTCATGTGATTTCCAAGGATGGAATTGTTATTAACCCAGAACGAGTTCAGGCTATTCTTGACTGGACACCTCCGAAGAACGTCAAGCAAGTGAGAAGTTTTCTTGGCCTTGCAAGCTATTGCCGTCGATTTGTCGAGAACTTTTCTAAGATTGCTAAGCCTTTGACTGATCTGCTTCACAAGGGCGTTAAATTTGAATGGACAGAAAAATGTCAGGAAAGTTTCCAGACACTCAAAGACAAGCTGACATCTGCCCCAGTACTATCTCCTCCAGATACCCGCAAAGACTTTGTGATCTATTGTGACGCATCCCGTGAAGGATTAGGCTGTGTCCTAATGCAAGAGCATAAAGTGATTGCTTATGGATCTCGTCAGTTGCGCCCACATGAAGAGAATTATCCGGTACATGATCTAGAACTAGCTGCTGTGATCTATGCATTGCAGTTGTGGCGACATTACCTTCTCGGTAATCGTTGCGAGATCTACACGGATCATAAAAGTCTGAAGTACTTGTTTACTCAACCATCTCTAAACCTCCGTCAGCAAAGATGGATGGAGGCCATTGCGGACTATGATTTGGGTATTTCCTATACCCCTGGCAAGGCTAACGTGATGGCTGATGCCTTAAGCCGCAAGTCCTATTGCGACAACCTCATGGTTAGGCGAGCTCAACCTCGTCTTTTTGAAGAACTGTGCAAGCTGAATCTGCGTATTGTTCCACAGGGCTCTCTAAATAACCTTGTGATACAACCAGATCTTGAGAAAGCTGTTAAGAATGCGCAAGCTAAAGATGCTGAAATTGATCTCATGAAGAAAGATCGTCACCTTCAAAAGTACAGGGATTTCTCGTTGTCTGAAGATGGAACCTTGTATTTCAGAAACCGCATTGTGGTACCTCGCTTTGAACTCATGACTGACAAGGTCATGAAGGAGGCACATGATACCCCGCTGTCTATTCATCTGGGTAGCACCAAGATGTATCGTGATCTCCATCAAAGGTACTGGTGGTCTAAAATGAAGCAGGATATTGCTCGATATGTTGCTGAATGTGATGTGTGTCGTCGCGTTAAAGCAGAACATCAGAAGCCGGCTGGAATTCTGCAACCACTTCCTATTCCTCTATGGAAATGGGATAAGGTTCAGATGGATTTCGTTACAGAACTTCCCAGGTCATAGAAGGGTCACGATGCTATTCTTGTCGTCGTCGACCAACTTTCTAAAGTTGCACACTTTCTGCCCGTCAATGAAACTATCACTGCTAGCCAGTTAGCAGAGTTGTATATCTCCAGAATTATATCACTCCACGGTATTCCGAAGGAGATCAGTTCGGACCGTGGCGGCCTTTTCACTTCCAAATTCTGGGAAAGTTTCCAAACAGCTATGGGAACTCATATTACCTGGAGTTCAGCTTATCACCCCCAATCCCAAGGCCAAGTCGAGCGAGTCAACCAAGTGCTTGAAGACATGCTTCGGGCTTGTGTTATTTCATTCGGCAAGAAGTGGGAAGAATCTCTCCCGTATGCCGAGTTCTCTTATAACAACAGCTATCAAGCCAGTTTGAAAATGGCCCCCTTCGAAGTACTCTATGGACGTAAGTGTCGAACCCCTCTGAATTGGTCAGAAACTGGGGAACGACCGCTCGTGGGTCCGGATATTATTCTACACGCCGAAGAACAAGTCCGTATCATTCGAGAAAATCTCAAGGCGGCTCAGGACCGCCAGAAGAGCAACTACGATCGCAAACGATGGGGTTTGATCTATCAACCTGGTGATCAAGCTTATCTACGTGTCACCCCTATGAAGGGCACCCACCGTTTTGGAATCAAGGGCAAGCTAGCTCCACGCTATATTGGTCCTTTCCACATAATTGCTAGACGTGGTCAGGTGGCATATAAATTGGAATTGCCGCCGCAATTCTCTCATATCCATGACGTATTCCATGTGTCGCAACTTCGTAAATGCTTCAAGGAATCTCCGCACCGCGCAGTGGATCACGAGATGCTTGAATTGCATGATGATCTTTCATATAAGGAGCATCCGATCCGCATTCTCGATGAAGCTGAACGTCGGACCCGTCAGAAGGTTACCAAGTTCCTCAAAGTGCAGTGGTCAAATCATACTGAAGATGAAGCCACTTGGGAACGCGAGGATAATCTTCGTGCGGAATACCCCGAACTTTTTCCTTCTACCTCTTAATTCCTGGGACGACAATTCTTGTTAGTAGAGGAGATTTGTAACACCCCCAGTGGTTAGCTACAGTAATCACTTTTGATAATGGCAAGTCAGCATGATTAACAGTGCCAAATCATCATTTGCATCATATTGCATTTAAACTCCTAATTCAAACTTCACATTAAATTAAAGTGGAAGATAAAAGTTGCTTAACTTAGAAACTAAAATGTTCATTAAATAATAAATATTCCAGAGACCATACTAAAATTATAACCAACAATAAATAAATAAATTAGGTGACTCTAACATTACCAAAATAGCAAGGTTTAATACATTTTATTTAATATAAAATTTTTGTTAACTCCGTTTGTCTCCAAAACAATTTTTGTCAGTAGTAAATAATGCCTAACATTTAATGGTGCAAGTCACATGTTTTACTAAAGTCATTTGGTGGCCTAACTATTTATAAAACAGAAAATAAGAATAAATAAAAAGAAAAAGAGAAAAAAAAAGTAAAAGGAAAACAAACCCCCTCCCCGACTGGGCCTCGGCCCAGCAGGCCAACCAGCCAGCCAGGCTGGCCCTCCCCGTCCCCTATACCTCCCCCCCCGAGCGACGCAGAAACCCTAACCCTATCCACTCGCCCCCCCCACTCCCCCTTCGCTCTCCCACTTCCCCGATCTGGATCGGGGATCCACCCCGACCGGCCCCGTCGACGCTGCGCTCGCGCCCGTCGCCGCCTCGTCCTCGTCGCCGTCGCCGTCACCGAACGCCTCCCCGTCTCCCCCTCATCGGACCTCCTCGAGCCTCACCGCCCCTCTCCCCACGACGCCGGTGAGGCCTCGGCCTCGGCCTCCCTCGCTCGCCTCCGCGCGCCGTGCTCGCTCACCGTGGCCCCGTGCCCGTTGCTGCTCCTCCGTCCCGACGCCGCACCGCGCCCGGCTGCCGCTCGCCTCGCCGCTGGTGCCCGCGCCCGCCTGTGGCCTCCTCCCGCTCCGCCCTGCGCGCGCGTGCCCTGGCTCGCTGCTGCCGCTGACCTCCCCGCTCGCCCGCTTCTGCAGCTGCTACTGCTGCAGCTGGCGTCGCCCCGCCTCGCCCGCTACGGCCCCGCCTGCCGGCGCAGTCACCGCGCCCCGCAGCCGCTCGCCGCGCCCGCACATCGCACGGCCAGCGCCCGGGCTCGCCCCATCGGGCGCCCATGGCTGCGCCCGTTCGCCCGCCCCGTTAAGGCCCCTGTGCCACTGACGAACGGGGCCCACGCCAAAAAGTTAAAAAAAAGAAAAAAAAAGATATTAAAAATAAAAATAATTAATTAATTAATTAATTAATTTTGTTTAAATAACTAATTAAGCTTAATTAACTTAATGATTTAATTAACCTAATTAACTACTGTTAATTAACTAAACAGGCTGCTGATGTCATGCTGATGTCATGATGACGTCAGCATACACTATTTCGGATATTTCGAATTTAATTAATTAAATAATTCCAGAATTTGTTTAAATCTTTGAAATTTAATATAAAATAAACCGTAACTCCGATGAAAATATTTTATATATGAAAAATGCTCAGAACGACGAGATGAATCCGAATACGCTGTCCGTTCATCCGCCACATCTCCCTAACTATCCGAACATGGAACCGTTCCCCTTCGGTCATCTGTCTGACAAATGTTCGGAACCGGGAAAACATTCCCGGATGGATTCCCCCTTCCTCGGTGACGTGTAACCATACGTTAGGACACACCCGGCGCTGCGTATTGTCATGACATGCTCTTGTTTGCTTTGTATTTACTGTTTCTTCCCCCTCTTCTCTCTCGATAGACCCTGACACCGACGTCGTCCCCGAGACTGACGCAGCTCCGGAGCCCGACGCAACCGTTGACGACCTTGCCCTTGCCGCCGAGCAACCAGGCAAGCCCCTCTTTTGATCATCCCGATATCGCCCATTCTATTTTCTCATGTTTGCATTAGAATTGCTGTTGCTGCTTAACCTATTCTGATGCATAGCCTGTTTATTGTAACCTGCTGTTGATATTTACCTGCATATCCTAAACTGCTTAGTTTAGGCTGGGTAGAGACCTATCAGTGACCCCAGTTATCCCGATTGCCCCGCTGGATTATCCGAAGACCCGATCAACGGGATTGAAGACCAGGCCCCGACACCGCACATCACCACCCCTTAGTTGTAATGACACTGCAGCGTTACTATCGAGTGCCGAGGGTGAAACCTCTTGTAGCACTTCTGATGTTAACTCTGTAGAGTAGCTATTTGGTCGTGGTCATCGAGGGTGATTCCTCCTTCACCACTTCCGATAACGACGTCGTCGTACAACACCTCAAGTGTGAACCCAGCGAGGGTGATTCCTCCGAGTTCACCTTGACGGATACATCGAGTGGGAATTCAACGAGGGTGATACCTCGGATTCCTCTGATGTTATGGACACACGGATACTTGGACTTTACACTGTTACTTAGATAGGCGGGTCGACCCTGAGGGGTACCCGCGTGTGATGTGAAGATGGGTTGACTGGATGGTGCCCGAGTGATGAATACGAGGCGCGACCGGGCATTCTTGGCCCTTGCCGCAAGTCCTCGAGACGGGGCGACGGGGTCACATCTTTCGTGAGTCTCTGCTCGTTACCGCAAGCCCCTAGTCCACTATCGATTTGGATATTTGATCCGAGAGGGCCTCTGGCCCGATAGCACTAACCACCACGTGGGCATAGTATGGGCATTCTGCATCATATGCATCAGCCGAAAGCTCTGTCAGACGTCCAGTTCAGCACTGCGGCCGGGCTGGGCCGGCACCATCCTGAGGGGTGGAGCCTGGTTCGCCCGGCACGCAACGACCCGGAGGGCGAGGGGCGATGGCCCAAGACCCCCTTGCGCTTAGGAGGTAGACCGGCGGGGACCTCTCTGCTGAGCTGTAGGTAGGGTTGCGGTGTGTCGTTTGGCCGAGGCCGGGCATGACCCAGGAAAGTGTGTCCGGCCGGAGTTAAGCGAGCGTGGTGGGTAAGTTGGTGCACCCCTGCAGGGAAGAAAACTTCTATCGATAGCCGGTCCTACGGTAAAGGACACTCGGAGTTGTATCCCGATTGATACAAATAGAATTGGACACTATGGCTCTGGGATTGCTTCTCACAGGGAGTCGAGAAGGGATCTCCGGACGAGGTTGATGACTGTATGGCTCTGGGATTGCTTTCTCGCAGGGAGTGGAGAAAGGATCTCTGGGTGAGGTTGAGACTTAATGATACTGCTACATTATATGGTACTGTCTACACTCTTCTAATGCTGCAAGACCTCTGAAGATGCTAGTCTTCGATAGGACTAGGCCTCCTCTCTATTCTGGCATTTCTGCAGCCCAGTCCACATATACAGCCTCCCTTTGAAAATGTTGCATATGTAGTGTAGATCCTTGCTTGCTGAGTACTCAGGGTTGCTTTGTTTTCCTTTTCTCCCAATATCAGTTTGACGTGACCAAGATGACGGAGCCCCTAAGATAGATGCCCCGTCGATCGACTACTACTACTACCTAGAGGATGGATACTACTACGAGTTGACTGACAACCAGGAGTAGGATCGGAGGGTCCCAGGCAGGAGGCCTGCGCCTTTCGATCGTAGTGTTTTATTTTACCCCGCCTTTCTAAAGGCCTTTCTGTTTCTGTTTCATATCTGTACTCAGATATCTGATGCTTCCGCTGACGCTTGTACGCAAGCTTATGTATTCGAGCCCTCGAGGCCCCTGGCTTGTAATATAAAGCTTGTATGACTTTATTTATGTTTTAGAGTTGTGTTGTGATATCTTCCCGTGAGTCCTTAAGCTTGATTGTGTGCATTTGCGTGTATGATTAGTGCACGATTGAGCTGGGGGCGTCACAAATGCTACCGCCGTACTAAGCAAAATAAGATGCATAAAAGATAAACATCACATGCAATCAAAATATGTGACATGATATGGCCATCATCATCTTGTGCTTTTGATCTCCATCTCCAAAGCATCGTCATGATCTCCATCGTCACCGGCTCGACACCTTGATCTCCATCGTTACGTCATGGTCGTCTCGCCAACTATTGCTTCTACAACTATCGCTAACGCATAGTGATAAAGTAAAACAATTACATGGCGTTTGCATTTCATACAATAAAGCGACAACCATAAGGCTCCTGCCAGTTGCCGATAACTTTTACAAAACATGATCATCTCATACAACAACGTATATCACATCATGTCTTGACCATATCACATCACAATATGCCCTGCAAAAACAAGTTAGACGTCCTATACTTTGTTGTTGCAAGTTTTACGTGGCTGCTACGGGCTTCTAGCAAGAACCGTTCTTACCTACGCATCAAAACCACAACGGTGATTTATCAAGTTTGCTGTTTTAACCTTCAACAAGGACCGGCCACAGTCAAATTCAATTCAACTAAAGTAGGAGAAACAGACACCCGCCAGCCACCTTTATGCAAAACTAGTTGCATGTCTGTCGGTGGAACCGGTCTCATGAACGTGGTCATGTAAGGTTGGTCCGGGCCGCTTCATCCAACAATACCGCCAAATCAAAATAAGACATTGGTGGTAAGCAGTATGACGATCACCGCCCACAACTCTTTGTGTTCTACTCGTGCATATCATCTACCCATAGACCTGGCTCGGATGCCACTGTTGGGAAACGTAGCATGGAAAACAAAAAAAAATCTACGCACACGAAATGATCTATCCATGGAGATGCATAGCAACGAGGGGGAGAGTGTGTCTACGTACCCTCGTAGACCGTAAGCGGAAGCGTTTCACAACGCGGTTGATGTAGTCGAACTTCTTTGCGCTTCAACCGATCAAGTACCGAACGCACGGCACCTCCGCGTTCTGCACACGTTCAGCTCAGTGAAGTCCCTCGCCTTATTGATCCATAAAGATGTCGAGGTAGTAGATGAGTTCCGTCAGCACGATGACGTGGTGACGGTGATGGTGATGCTATCTCCGCAGGGCTTCGCCCAAGCACTACGAAAATATGACCGAGGGACGGAACTGTGGAGGGGGGCGCCGTACACGGCTAAGACAATGTTGTGTATCTTTGGGGTGCCCCCTCCCCTCTATTTATATATGTGTAGGGGCTTGGAGTAGAAGGAATAGTGCCATGAACAGTAACCATGAATAGTAAACACGTGTACTTGGACTCCAAAGTCCAATCCTATTCCTACTAGGACTCTCCCTTTTTCCTTCCCTAGCTGCGTGGGCTTTTGAGGACTTGGTGCGCCTGGCCCAATAAGGCCAGGGCGCCTCCCCTTAGCCCATGCCAGCCCTTGGGACGTGGTGGACCCACTTGTGGACTTCCGGACCCCTCCGGAATCCTCTGGAACCTTCTGGAAGCTTCCCGGTACAATACCGAAAAAAACTGCACCTTTTTTCGGAACACAAAATATGACTTCCCATATATAAATCTTTACCTCTCGACCATTCCGAGACTCCTTGTGATGTCCGGGATCTCATCCGAGACTCCGAACAACATTCGGTTACCAATTCACATAACTCATATAACACTATATCGTCAACGAACGTTAAGCGTGCGGACCCTACGGGTTCGAGAACTATGTAGACATGACCGAGACACCTCTCTGGTCAATAACCAATAGCGGAACCTGGATGCCCATATTGGCTCCTACATATTCTACGAAGATCTTTATCGGTCGAACCGTTATGACAACATACGTAATTCCCTTTGTCCATCAGTATGTTACTTGCCCGAGATTTGATCGTCGGTATCTTCATACCTAGTTCAATCTCGTTACTGGCAAGTCTCTTTACTCGTTCTGTAATACATCATCTCATAACTAACTCCTTAGTCATTTGCTTGCAAGCTTTATGATGTGTATTACCGAGAGGGCCCAGAGATACCTCTCCGATACTCGGAGTGACAAATCCTAATCATGATCCATGCCAACTCAACAAACACCTTCGGAGATACCTGTAGAGCATCTTTATAATCACCCAGTTACGTTGTGACGTTTGATAGCACACAAGGTATTCCTCCGGTATCCGGGAGTTGCATAATCTCATAGTCGGAGGAATATGTATTTGACATGAAGAAAGCAATAGCAATAAACTGAACGATCATTATGCTAAGCTAACGGACGGGTCTTGTCCATCACATCATTCTCCTAATGATGTGATCCCGTTATCAAATGACAACTCATGTCTATAGTTAGGAAACCTTAACCATCTTTGATCAACGAGCTAGTCTAGTAGAGGCTCACTAGGGACACGGTATTTGTTTATGTATTCACACATGTATTTAAGTTTCTGATTAATACAATTCTAGCATGAATAATAAACCTTTATCATGAATAAGGAAATATAAGATAACCACTTTATTATTGCCTCTAGGGCATATTTCCATCATAAAGAGTGGCAAGAGCCTAAGCTTGGGGATGCCCAAGGCACCCCAAGGTAATATTCAAGGACACCCAAGAGCCTAAGCTTGGGGATGCCCCGGATGGCATCCCCTCTTTCGTCTTCGTTCATCGGTAACCTTACTTGGAGCTATATTTTTATTCACCACATGATATGTGTTTTGCTTGGAGCATCATTTTCTTTTATAAGTATTTCCTTTCTGTTATTTAGATTAATGCTTTTCATCTTTTATTTCAATAAAAGTGTCAAGTTTAGCCTTTACCATGCTTATTTTGCAAGTCTATATGTTGCTGTTTTGAAAACAGAAAGTTTTCTATCGTTGTCTGAATTCTTATGGAAAGTCAGAAGGTGTTAAAACCTTGAAATTTTTACACAATGGGTAAAAACAAATTTTCTAAAGTATGGTAATTTTTCAGAGGTTTTGGAACTAGGGAAGTATGAGTACAATTGCACTCTTTACAGACTGTCCTGTTTAGACAGATTGCTGTTATGTTTGCATTGTTTGCATATGTTTGCTTGTTTAATGAGTCTATTTGAGTATAGGAGTCTTAAATATGCAGAGGCATTTAGTATGCAATATCAAATAATAATTTTAGTGATTTTCTACAGTAAAGAATGATAAGGTTATGCGTTGATTTATACTAACTTATCTCATGAGTTCTTGTTGAGTTTTGTGTGGATGAAGTCTTTAAGATTTAGGAAACCATGATATGAGAGGAATTAAGGAGACAAAAGAGCTCAAGCTTGGGGATGCCCAAGGCATCCCTAATTAATATTTCAAGAAGTCTCAAGCATCTAAGCTTGGGGATGCCCCGGTGGGCATCCCACCTTTCTTCTTCAACAATGATCGGTCAGTTTCGGTTGAGCCTAAGTTTTTACTTCTTCACATGATGTGTGCTATTTTTAGAAAGTCATTTTATTTTGTTTTGCTTGCTGTTTGAATAAAATATTAAGATCTGAAATTCTTAAATGAGAGAGTCTTCACGTAGTTATTTAATTTTTGACTACTCATTGATCTTCACTTATATCTTTTGGAGTAGTTTGTCATTTGCTCTAGTGCTTCACTTATATCTTTTTAGAGCATGGCGGTGGTTTTATTTTGAAGAAATTGATGAACTCTCATGCTTCACTTATATTATTTTGAGAGTCTTAAACAGCATGGTAATTTGCTTAGGTTATGAATTTAGTCCTAATATGATGGGCATCCAAGAGGGATATAATAAAAACTTTCATATAATGTGCATTGAATACTATGAGAAGTTTGATTCCTTATGATTGTTTTGAGATATAAATATGGTGATATTAAAGTCATGCTAGTGAGTAATTGTGGATTTGAGAAATACTTGTGTTAAGGTTTGTGATTCCCGTAGCATGCACGTATGGTGAACCGTTTTGTGATGAAGTCGGAGCATGCTTTATTTATTGATTGTCTTCCTTATGAGTGGCGGTCGGGGACGAGCGATGGTCTTTTCCTACCAATCTATCCCCCTAGGAGCATGCATGTAGTACTTCATTTTGATAACTAATAGATTTTTGCAATAAGTATGTGAGTTCTTTATGACTAATGTTGAGTCCATGGATTATACGCACTCTCACCCTTCCACCGTTGCTTGCCTCTCTAGTACCGCGCAACTTTCGCCGGTACCATACACCCACCATATACCTTCCTCAAAACAGCCACCATACCTACCTATTATGGCATTTCCATAGCCATTCCGAGATATATTGCCATGCAACTTTCCACCGTTCCATTTATTATGACACGCTTCATCATTGTCATATTGCTTTGCATGATCATGTAGTTGACATCGTATTTGTGGCAAAGCCACCGTTCATAATTCTTTCATACATGTCACTCTTGAGTCATTGCACATCCCGGTACACCGCCGGAGGCATTCATATAGAGTCATATTTTGTTCTAGTATCGAGTTGTAATTCTTGAGTTGTAAGTAAATAAAAGTGTGATGATCTTCATTATTAGAGCATTGCCCCATGTGAGGAAAAATAGAAAGGCCAAAGAAGCCAATCAAAAAAAGAGAAGAAAAAAAAGAGAAGAGAAAAAAGGGAAAGAAAAAAAGGGAAAGAAAAAAAAGGAAAAAAAAAGAGAGAAAAAGAGAGAAGGGGCAATGCTACTATCCTTTTACCACACTTGTGCTTCAAAGTAGCATCTTGATCTTCATGATAGAGAGTCTCCTATGTTTTCATTTTCATATACTAGTGGGAATTTTTCATTATAGAACTTGGCTTGTATATTCCAATGATGGGCTTCCTCAAATTGCCCTAGGTCTTCGTGAGCAAGCGAGTTGGATGCACACCCACTTAGTTTCTTTTTAAGCTTTCATACACTTATAGCTCTAGTGCATTCGTTGCATGGCAATCCCTACTCACTCACATTGATATCTATTGATGGGCACCTCCATAGCCCGTTGATACGCCTAGTTGATGTGAGACTATCTCCTTCTTTTTGTCTTCTCCACAACCACCATATTCTATTCCACCTATAGTGCTATGTCCATGGCTCATGCTCATGTATTGCGTGAAAGTTGAAAAAGTTTGAGAACATCAAAAGTATGAAACAATTGCTTGGCTTGTCATCGGGGTTGTGCATGATTTGAATATTTTGTGTGATGAAGATGGAGCATAGCCAGACTATATGATTTTGTAGGGATAGCTTTCTTTGGCCATGTTATTTTGAGAAGACATAATTGCCTTGTTAGTATGCTTGAAGTATTATTGTTTTTATGTTAATATTAAACTTTTGTTTTGAATCTTATGGATCTGAACATTCATGCCACAATAAAGAAAATTCCATGGATAAATATGTTAGGTAGCATTCCACATCAAAAATTCTGTTTTTATCATTTACCTACTCGAGGACGAGCAGGAATTAAGCTTGGGGATGCTTGATACGTCTCCAACGTATCTATAATTTTTGATTGTTACATGCTATTATATTATCTATCTTGGATGTTTTATATGCATTTATATGCTATTTTATATGATTTTTGGGACTAACCTATTAACCTAGAGCCCAGTGCCAGTTTCTGTTTTTTCCTTGTTTTTGAGCTTCGCAGAAAAGGAATATCAAACGGAGTCCAATTGACCTGAAAATCCACGGAGAATATTTTTGGAAAATATAAAAAATACTGGAACGAAAAGTTATCAGAGAGGAGTCCCAAGGCCACCACAAGGGTGGAGGGCGCGCCGCCCTACCTTGTGGCTGCCTCGTGGGTCCCCCTGACTTGTTCCCGACGCCAACACCTCTTATATATCCCCAAACCTCCAGAACAAAACCTAGATCGGGAGTTCCGCCGCCGCAAGCCTCTGTAGCCACCAAAAACCAATCGGGACCCTGTTCCGGCACCCTGCCGGAGGGAGAAATCATCATCTGTGGCCATCTTCATCATCCCGGCGGTCTCCATGACGAGGAGGGAGTAGTTCACCCTCGGGGCTGAGGGTATGTACCAGTAGCTATGTGTTTGATCTCTCTCTCTCTCTCTCTCTCTCTCTTGTTCTTGATTTGGCACGATATTGATGTACCGCGAGCTTTGCTATTATAGTTGGATCTTATGATGTTTCTCCCCCTCTACCTTCTTGTAATGAATCAAGTTTTTCCTTTGAAGTTATCTTATCGGATTGAGTTTTTAAGGATTTGAGAACACTTGATGTATGTCTTGCATGTGTTTATCTGTGGTGACAATGGGATATTCACGTGATTCACTTGATGTATGTTTTGGTGATCAACTTGCGGGTTCTGTGACCTTGTGAACTTATGCATAGGGGTTGGCACACGTTTTCGTCTTGACTCTCCGGTAGAAACTTTGGGGCACTCTTTGAAGTTCTTTGTGTTGGTTTGAATAGATGAATCTGAGATTGTGTGATGCATATCGTATAATCAAACCCGCGGATACTTGTGGTGACATTGGAGTATCTAGGTGACATTAGGGTTTTGGTTGATGTGTGTCTTAAGGTATTATTTTAGTACGAACTCTAGGGCTGTTTGTGACACTTATAGGAATAGCCCAATAGATCGATCAGAAAGAATAACTTTGAGGTGGTTTCGTACCCTACAATAATCTCTTCGTTTATTCTCCGCTATTAGTGACTTTGGAGTGACTCTTTGTTGCACGTTGAGGGATTGTTATATGATCTAATTATGTTATCATTGTTGAGAGAACTTGCACTAGTGAAAGTATGAACCCTAGGCCTTGTTTCGAAGCATTGCAATACCGTTTTCGCTCACTTTTGTTACATGCTACCTTGCTGTTTTTATATTTTCAGATTACAAAAACCTATATCTACTATCCATATTGCACTTGTATCACCATCTCTTCACCGAACTAGTGCACCTATACAATTTACCATTGTATTGGGTGTGTTGGGGACACAAGAGACTCTTTGTTATTTGATTGCAGGGTTGTTTGAGAGAGACCATCTTCATCCTACGCCTCCCACGGATTGATAAACCTTAGGTCATCCACTTGAGGGAAATTTGCTACTGTCCTACAAAACTCTGCGCTTGGAGGCCCAACACGAGTCTACAAGAAGAAGGTTGCGTAGTAGACATCAAAGGCCAGGCTAGGCTCTTTTGATTCGAGTTATGTCTGGAGGATTGTTTTCTATGAGATTGTTTTGATTTGCAGGATTTGAACACTTAGAAATTCTCTTAAGGATTATTTTGGATCCACTAGAATTTTTTTAATATGCAAATTCACATGCTTTTCTATCCCTATACAATTGAAGAGCACATTACATTCTAGTCATCCTTTTTTCTATTTCGTGTGTCTAAGAATCGTGTAAATCAAAGAGCCTATACAAGAGGGGAGATGACCCGAGAAGTAACGTTGATAAATACAATACTCATGGTGTGTATTATTTTCCAGAAGATGAATTACTTTGATAAGAAAATTGGATGGTTTGCTACGATCTATAGATAAATGGACCATCAACTAATTTTGTTGTAGTAAAAAACACCAACTCATTTCGAAGATCTATGTCGATCGATCAATGAAAAATTCCACTAACAAAGCGGCTATGGTGGAACAAATGGATTGGCATGGTGGCATTGAAGGATGCTAATGAACCTAAGGTACTCCCTCCGTCCCGAGGAGTACTACTTAGTTGGAGGGTACCTTTAGGTTCTATATTTGCATCCCCAACATTCAATCATAATTTTATTTTTTTGAGGATGGGTAGCCTTCAATCATGATTTTTTTTTTGTGAGACAATGATTTTTTCTTTTGTGAGGGGTAGCCTTCAATCCTTTTTTTTTAAGGAACCTGTAGCCTTCAATCATGATGGAACTTTTTTTTTTTGAGTAAAACAATCATGATGGAATTTCTTGGAAGGAGATAGTGGGGCGAGTCGAGCCCAGCCCAACATTTGTTTTAGAACAGCCCAGCCCAACTTGACTCAAGTCATGGGCTCAAATACGCCGTACCATGGAATCTGCTGTGGAGATGCCAACCGACGGAATTCACAAGTGAAACTTGCGAGGCACACGATTGAGCCCGAGGCCTGAGCTCTCCAAAAGCCAGCCACCGTCCCAACCCGGATCCATCCACAACTCTCCTCCCCTCCCCTCCCCTTCGATCCAACCCGCACCGAGATGGCCCGCCCGCCCGCCGCCGCGAACCTCAAGCGCAAGCGGAAGCGCCGCCGCCGCCCCAAGGCCGGCAAGAGCGCGGCCGCCGACTTGCCCGACTGCTTCTCCAACCTCCCCGACGACGTCGTGCTCGCCATCGCCAACCGCCTCCCGACCCGCCTCGCCGTCACGCTCTCCGTCCTCGCCCGCCGCTTCCGCCACCTCCCCACCCTCTACACCCACCTCGACTCCCTCAGGTTCTCCGGGTCCGCCTCCCCGGTCCCGCTGCCCGCCAGCCAGCCCAAGCTCCTCCGCCGCCTCGACATCGCCCCGACCAAACGTATCAAGCCCTCCGCCCTCCGCCACGTCATCGCCGCCGCCGCCAACCACGGCCTCTCCGAGCTCGCCGTCCGCCTGCACCGCCGCGTCTGCCTGCCCAAGAACGTCTTCGCCATCCGCTCTCTCGCCGTGCTATCCCTCAACACCTGCAGCGTGCCGCCCCTCTCCGCCGTCGCCTGCGCCCGCCTCCGGACGCTCAAGCTACACCGCGTCTACATCAAACAGGTGGTCCTCACCGCCATCCTCTCCGCGGCGACCGGGCTCCAGACGCTGGAGATGGTACACTGCACGGGCTTGGACGCCGGGTGCACGGTGGAGTCGTTGACCGTGAGGAGCTTCTTGTTTATGCCCAACGTGGACCAGCGGGAGTTCACGCTGAGAGCGCCGGGGCTGAGGGCAATCACGCTTCACACGCGACCCAAGACGCAGAAGGTGCACCTGGAGCCTTCGCCGGATGTCAGCAAGGCATACCTGCACGTCGCCAAGTCCCAGGAAAAGGTTCTCTTCAGGATGCGGCCGTTCTTGGATGCTGCCACAGGGCTAGCTTCCCTCACGCTCAGAGGCATTGCTGTGAAGGTGAGCTCTCTCGCATCCATCGTACTCTATCAGCTATTACTGCAGTGTTAATTTGTCTAGATCTGGAGTAGGTTGCTGTCCAATTGTTCACAATACTGGTCATGATACGTGGAAGAATATGCGTAGTCGATGAACGGAAGCCTCAACCAGGCTACGTGTTCATTGGTAGCATTACAGTGTGTTTGCCTTGTCACAAGTGAATGATTCATGTAGTTCAAGCTGCAAAACTAAGTGATCAATTAGTATAACCTTAGGAAGGAGCTCCCTGGATTTGATCCATGAAATCTTGATTTTAGGAAGGACAGAGTAGTTCGACCGTAATTTGGTAGGATCATTATATCTGATAATTTTGTAGTTACAATGAAGTTACTTATAACACTTTGTATGGTGCATTGATTCTTATGCGTGTGGCAATGCATGGTGCTGATAAAGATGTGTCACTGATTCTTATAAATATGAGAAAGACAACTTAAGTATTTGTGTTATGTAGCAATTTGTAGATTCCAGGAAAACAAGGAGTTGTTTGAGTCAGAACACTTCAAGTGGTTGAAGTCACGCACTACTTAACACTTCTATTTCGACGTGGGTTTGGGTCTAACCTAATAAACAATTAAACATGCATAGCTTAATTTTATCCCATCTGCAGATTGAGTTTTTACCTCATTTTTATATTCGCATCTTATTCCTTTGCAGTTGTTAGCTGGTGAATATAAAGATATTGCAAAGTTGCCAATTACATTTGAAGGGTTGAGGATATTGTCAGTGAGCTTGGATTTCTCGTGTGAATCAGAAGCTGTTTTCCTGGTGAAGCTGCTTGAGAGCTGTCCTAGCCTACAGCAGTTGACCGTCTCGGTATGCATCTTATCATCTTCGGGTTTCAGTTCATCGAGAGATTTATTATTATTAACACACGTTACTTCATGCTAGGCTGCTGAAAATAAGAAGACAGAGGCGTCCTTTAGTTTTGCTGATCACAAGAAGATGCTTGCAAAGGCATCATGCCTAACTAATAGCCTGTTGAAGATCAAGTTTCTTGGGTTCAAGTCTGGAGAATATGAGAAGGACCTCCTCGTTTTCCTATTAAATCGAACCAATAGGCTGAAGAAGATTGGGGTGCAGTTTCCAGCAAGCGAAGAAACCGCTGTGAAGTGGGCTTTATCTGTGAGGCCAGCCCCAATCGAGAGAAGATCTACTCTGTTCAACAAGGGCTACCTGCAGTTGGAGTATACCTGATAGCTTACACGATAGGCATACACCAAATGTTTTCGGTTTTCCTGCACATACTTCCTTTTGGTAGAACTTTTGTCCTTGACTTGTGGACATGACACGGGCATGATGGTTGCAATCTCGAGTGGTTTGGGTTCAACCCAGATATTCTTTACATATAGCTAGGTGAAGTTAGAACAGAGTTTGAGACAGATATACGAAAAGAGCAGAGAATATCTGGGTTATGTAATAGATAGATTGCACATGAACAGGAGATGAGTTTTCCTTGTGTGTCAATGAAACCTCAGTTGCTTTATTGCTTCCTTTATAAGTAAGTACAATAGTTCTCAACAGTTGGCATAATGTTACACACAGGTAGTACATACAGCAAAACCAGTACGTCGTGACCAGAAAGGGCTGCTGCTCCAGAGCCTGGGCTATGTGGTGGCTACTTTGAAGATTTCGCATAGACCGTGTGCTCGTATTTGCCGCTCCACCTGCACGTTGGTGACATTGGGAGAGTATAAACTGTCTATGCTAGGTGTCCGAAATTCAAACAGCAAGAAAGTTTTGGTGGACTCAGTCACCTGTTGGAATCATCGGATGGGACTTGGAGCTCATGTCCCGAGCTGAATGGTTCGAAAACACGGTCAATGTCTTCATTCTTCACCTCTTCAATGGTTGCAGGACTCCACTGTTGAGATTGTATGTAAACCCATTTAGGCCCCAGTTGAAGAACAGATGTGTGAGAAAAATACGTATTGAGAGAGGGAGGGAGGGAGACCTTAGGTGCATTGTCTTTGTCGATGCTCAGAGCTCTAATACCCTATCATGAAACAAAATTGAAAATTGGTTAAGATTCAACCAAAAGACTCGTTTCATTCATTCATTGTACATTTGCAATACCTCGTGCACATCGCCAGTGATGACAGATCGGAGGATGTTCATTGTTAGTCCGAATTCCTTCTTCAAACATTCCTGCAGACTCTGCTTCCGACCTTCTCTAACCTGAAAAGGAGAAAGTAAATCGTGAAAAACAGTATACTTACTGGCTTACCTTATGCAAGCAAAAGAACCCCAGCCTACACCGCACTAGCAAAGCCATATCTAACAAAAGAATGACTAGTGTGGCTATTAATGGCAAATGTAAGCACATATTTAAACAAGAACCAAATATGAAGCCTACGCAACAACAAAATTGTCCATGGATAATGGATGACGCGATAGTTCCTACCGATCGCAGTGTGATCTTCAATCCAGTAGGAGATGATCTTCTCATACTCTTCAGGACTGGAGCTATCCATTGATTTCCATCGACGCTCACTTCTGAATCCTACATCCACAAGCAAAACAGTAATTTATCATACTATAAAAGAGAGGAAAATCGTTCGTCTCATTATACGGCACGGCAGTTGTGCTGTTCATAGAAGGAATGAAGACTAGTAAGTGTATGAGTGTATCATTTCGGCCTTCCTCCTATGTACTGTAAATGAACCATAGAACCAGCATGATAAACCAATTAAAACATTCTCCTAAGCTGAATGGCCGAGGGCAATATAATTTTAGGTGCTAAGTGAATAAATCAAATTATCAAATTTTGTAAAATTTTCATTATCACATGAAGATGTGAAGCAACTGAGTGTAGAACAAGCAAAAGCTGACAGGTAGTTACTGAACAACAGATCAAGAAAATTGACAGATAAAATTAATAAGAGAAAAGTAACAGTGTGATGATTTTCCATCATAAGTGCTGAAGCCTTACAAGTGCTTTCAAGATCTCCTCAACAGTCTCGGCTGAGAAACATTTGTCGATAGTTGAAAGCCTATCAAAAATCGACATTCCAGTGTCAGTTTGTTTCCATAAATAAATAGAATAATTACTAGCACATTACTCAAAGAAACTGTTTTTTCTTCAAATGAGTAAACACGGAATCCTTTCAACAAATAACAGAATTATGATATTTATCAAGAAATAATCCTTAACTTGTTTAAAATACTCTCTTGATCAAGTTGAACATCCGTAGAGAATTCCTCAATGACAGCTCGGACTGCAGACTCGTCGCCTGTGTTTAAATTCAGTAATCGTTTTTCGAGATCTTCCAATTTCTGCCATACATATTCTAAACTAGTCAAACTACAAGCAAACCAATATCAGCAAGTATTTTGTTAGTCAAGCTACAGGTTGACAATATCAGATTTTTGTGCTTGGAACCAAGCACAAAATACTGCAAACAAAACAATACATCAAGAAACGCAAACTGCTGGAAGGCTTACTTCAGAATGGACAAAATGAGTAGCAAGACCGGCAGCGATCATTTCTTTTGCATTCAGTCTAGCACCAGTCAAAGCCAGATACTCCCCTAAAAGTTAAGAAAGAGTGAAAATAAGGAGATTGAAACTGAAATTCCTATTCATAGTTAATTGGCCATGACCAATTTTCTCATGCCTAACTCATTCATACTGTTTGTCCCCAAAGGACAATATCCCTCTGAGTAAGCCATTCAAATTATTCTCTGGGGATGTGAGAATGGGAAATTAAACTCAATGCCTACCTAAATATCCCGGGAGCCGAGAATGGATATAAGAAAAGCTACAATCTGTGTGTAGTCCAACACTTGCCTCGGGGGTGGCAAAAACCTACACAAACAGAAATGATCCTTATGAGAAACTCCAAACAGATATATAACTACACTGGAGTATATAGTACTCCCTCCGTTCCGACTTACAAGATGTTCTAACTTTTTTCTGAATTGGATGTATATACAGACGTATTTTGGATGTCTATATTGAAATATCCATAACATCTTATAATTCAGAATGGAGGTAATATTCAAGTTTGATTGGATCTCGTTTAAAAAATTATGCAAGTATTCCTAAAAAATGCAAGTATTCCTAAAAAATGCAATTATTATTTATTTACACGAACAAAATATCAATAGAAAGGCATCAAAGCTTACTTTGATGTATGATCACTAGATTATTAAGGTGATACATGTACACAAAAAATTGAGAAATCTACAGACGAATTTATCACTAAACAGGCCATAAGTGTGGCATAAATTGATTCGTACTGTTTTCTCTGTGACAACTGCAAATTTCAGTGGAGCAACCATGGCTGCACCTCCACCCATGACAAGTCCATTAACAAGAGCCACCTGTATGAATGCGCAAGCGTATATTTTCAGAATATAACACCTCCAGTAAAATAGGGAATTTTCCTCGAATATGTCACAAGGGCATCACCGTGGTTTTCTTATATGTATGAATGTGATAGCAGAGCCAGTACATCCTGTACACAACCTCGAGGCAGGAATCATCTGCAAAGCAGTCATATCAATATCTCCAAACAACCTTGCTTTGTTACGCACAAATATAAATCACTGATGATGCAAATCAGACAATACAGCACGGCGACTCTGAGAATCCCACCTGATGATCTCCCTTCATAGAACATCTTTAGGTCCCCACCAGCAGAAAATGCGCGTCCAGCTCCCTGTTGATCATCAAACCTCACATTCATATCACTTCTGACAACTGACAATTGCTGAATATCACAACAGTTTCAAAAGAAAAAGAAAAACTTCTGTCGCAGCACACCGAGTTTCAGCACCATGTAATGTTATTGCTGAACATGACATTTGGCATTTCCTTTGGATTAGCGAATATACTACTATACTGTACACTGGGTAAAGTGAAATCAGTTTCTTTGTTGCGTTGATTTCCTGAAACTTCTCCAGCTATGGAAAAACATAATACTCTTCAACACCAGCCCTGGCTACCATCCTAAATGTGCCGCGGCATGTGCCAACGAATACGCACCTTGAAGATGACCAGCTTGGCATCGTCATCTTTCTCCCATTTCTCCAAGAGCTGCGCTAGGAGATAGACCTAGAAGCAAAGACAAATAAGCAATCGCCACTCCTTATTAGCATTCCACAGGATCTCCACTGCAGAAACCACTTCTAATCGAACATCTCCCCAGCCAAGAGCAAGAGGACGCACCACTCTGTCGTTGATGCCGTTGAGCTGGCGCGGGCGGTTGAGGGTGACCACCCTCGCGCCGTTGATCTCCTGCCCGAGCACGACCTGCGCGGAGAGTCGGATTCCCGCGTTCGGTGAGCCGGTGATACCGCGACGAGACGAAGAAGAGACGCAAAGAATCAACCGTGCTGGATCCTTACCTCGTTGGGATTGGGTTGTTCTTGAGCCATGGCGTATCCGGAGCTGGAGATTTCTTTGACGCGTACCAGCTCGCGGGGTGAGGCGGGTGCTCAATTGGGGTTGGTGAAGGAACCATTGGTGTGGGAGGGAAGAAGAAGGGTAGGGGAGTGGGTTGGTAAGCCTGGAGTGAGGTTGGGCCATCGAGGGTAGGTACGACCTGCGACGTGTTGGAGAGTGGGCACCGGGGGCTTGACTACTGTTGAGCTCGGTAGTGTTTTTTTATCACGAAAATGTTTTTTTTACCACAATACATATGCAGTCGCTCGTACATATGCATATACACTTACTCCTATGAACACACGCATGCACACCTTACCTCTATGTGCACCTCCGAAAGACTAAATCGGCATATCATCTTGAGATTAACAAAGTCGTCACGGACACCTTCATAATCGACGGGAATATCTTCTCCCACTAAACGCACGTCATCGAAAGGCCTGAAATAATTCAAAAATACGAGCACCGGTGTCAAGTTTAGGACTTGAAGTTAAAATATCACTGTCTCCCTAACTATCCAACCACATGTTGATTCACCTATTATGAAAATATTGAGCTGGGTAGTTGAACTGAAGATATGTCCACGGCCACAGGTTACAACGAAGTGAATATGAAAGTATTTTTCCACGACTTGTTTAGTCTTTTTTTCTTCCCCACAGACTTGTTTAGTCAACACGAAGTGAATATGAAAGTATGTTCTTCTCCCTTGCAACTTAAAAGACAAATCTAACAATACTAATTTGGTAGAACTTGTAATTGTTGATAGTATTTTTGATAAAATTGGTCAAACTTCACATCATTTGACTTGAGTCAAAAGTTACAAGCCTTCTTTTTTTAGCGGGAGTGAGTAATACAATAATTAAAGTTTATGGTACATGAACTTAGACGTGAGTGTGTAGAAAGGTATTGGATGCAACTCAATTGTATTCATCGGAATTGGTTACAATATATATAGGTGATGTCTTGCGTGACAAGCCAACTAACCCTACCATATCTTTAGGAGTCAAGCTATACAAGGCTAGAGATCATAGGAAGATCAACTGGAGATAATTACAGATATGTCACTCTCAACCCCCCCCCCCCCCCCCCCCCCACGCAGTCGAAGCGTCGGCGTCAGTGATGCAAAGACTGGAACGGAACTCCTGGAATGCAGCGGTTGGCAACCCCTTGGTCATAATGTCGGCAAACTGTTGGGTAGTCGGGACGTGAAGGACACGTAGCTGACCCAACTGGACCTTCTCACGGACGAAGTGAACATCGAGTTCGATATGTTTGGTGCGCTTATGCACCGGATTGACCGCGAGATAGGTGGCCGAAACATTATCACAGAAAACCACCGTAGCCTTCGGGATAGGAACCCGAAGTTCACCAAGTAGGTGATGCAACCAACAAGTCTCAGTGACGACGTTGGCAACAATGTGGTACTCGGCCTCGGCGCTCGAGCAGGAGACGGTGGGCTGCCGGTTAGAGGACCACGAGACAAGCGAGTCACCGAAGAAGACACAGTAGCCCGACGTGGATCGTCGAGTATCAGGACAGCCAGCCCAGTCCACATCCGTGTAGGCAAGAAGCTCGATGGAGGCGGAGGCACGCAGACGAAGACCATAGGTCGGCGTGCCGCGAATGTACCGAAGAATACGCTTGACCAGAGACCAGTGAACATCGCGGGGCGAGTGCATATGCAAGCAAACTTGCTGCACCGCAAACTGAATATATGGTCTGGTGAGCGTGAGGTACTGAAGCGCGCCAACAATACTGCGGTAGAGAGCGGCGTCGGTGGCAGGTTGTCCAGCTGTGGCAGAAAGCTTCGGCTTGGCCTCGGCGGGTGTAGCAGCCGGCTTGCAGTCGGTCATGCCGGCACGATCCAACAGGTCAAGAGCATACTGCCCTTGATGAAGGAAGAACCCGGAAGCATCATGTCGCACATTAATACCGAGGAAGAAGTGCAACGCGCCCAGGTCCTTCAGGCGAAACTCGGAGCCAAGACGACCAATGATGTCGCGAAGCATGTCCTCTCGTGATGCAGTGATGACAATATCATCAACATACAGAAGGAGCATGGCGACATGATCGGCCCGATGGAGCACGAATAGTGACATGTCGGAGGTGGTGCTGCGAAAATCGAGAGCAGTGAGAAACGCCGCGATGCGTTGGTACCATGCACGAGGGGCCTGTTTCAGGCCGTAGAGGGACCAAGACAACAGGCAGACGTCATCCGGTCATCGCGGGTCGACGAAGCGAGCGGGCTGCTGACAAAGAATACGCTCCTGGAGACGGCCGTACAAAAAAGTACTGTTGATGTCGAGCTGATGTACAGGCAATCGTCGAGAAGCAGCCAGTTGTAGGATGACGCAGATCGTGGCGGGTTTGACGACGGGAGAAAAAGTTTCCGAGAAGTCAACACCGGCACGCTGAGCAAACCCGTGAACGACCCAACGAGCCTTGTACCTGTCGAGGGAGCCATCTGGGAGGATTTTATGCCAAAAGACCCACTTGCCGGAGATTTCGTTGGCGCCGAGAGGACGAGGGACCAAAGTCCAAGTCCAGTTTGGCGACAAGTGCGTCGTACTCGGCGCGCATGGCGGCGAGCCAGTGCAGATTACTCAACGCAGAGCTCACTGAGTGTGGTACCGAAGAAATCGTCGTGACACTGAGGTTGTGGTAGCGGGGGTTCGGCTGTCGGATCCCGTCCTTGGCACGCGTCACCATAGAATGATGAGGCGGCGGAGGAGGCGGACGGGGACCACGATGGCGAGGAACCACGACAACGGGCGCAACCGGCGAGGACGGCACCTCGGGCGAGGCCGCGGGAGGCGGCGACGGAGGGACATCTGAAGGGTCGGCCGAGGACCCGGCCGAAGGCCCGATCGAAGAGGCCGAGGGCCCGGCCGAGCGGCCCACCGAGGCGGCCGAGTGGGGCGACGAGGGCGCCAAGATGCCTGTAGAGGCCAGCTCCTCCTGAGCTGGCAAAGGGGAGGCTGACGCCTCCTGAGCTGGTGAAGGTGAGGCCGGCTCCTCCTGAGCCGGCGAAGATGAGGCCGGCTCCGCCTGAGCCGACGAAGACACGAAGGAGGGCACCGACGGCGGGGTCCCAGCCGAGGACGGGGAGACCGAACGAGCGGTCGGGCGGGCAGTGTGCAGACGCGGCGGGTGGAGCTCAAGGGCTGCATGAGGCCGTCGAGAGGGTGCACCCGGAGATGAGGGCGCGATCGAAGATGCCTGCTGAAAGGGAAAATGAACCTCATCAAAGTAAACGTGTCGCGAGACGAACACACGATGGGACACCGGGTCGTAGCAGTGAAAACCTTTGGTGTTAGGTTGATACCCAAGGAAAACACAGGCAAGAGACCGAGGTGCGAGCTTATGTGGTGCGGTGGCTATGGTATTGGGATAACACAAACATCCGAAAACATGAAGATCGTCATAGGATGGAGGAGACCCAAAAAGGAGGTGATGACGTGTATAGTGCCACCGCGGTTTGCACGGCCGAATGTTGAGAAGAAGAGTGGCGGTAGCAAGAGCATTTGGCCAAAACCGTGCATGCATGTGTGCGTGGAAAAGCAAAGCACGAACACTCTCATTAAGTGTGCGAAGAACACGTTCGACACGACCATTTTGCTGTGATGTGTAAGGACAGGTGAGACGAAAAATAGTGCCGTGGGCGGATAAAAGGTTGCGAATAGCAAGATTATCAAATTCTTTTTCGTTATCCGTTTGGAGGTTAGCAATGGTGCGATGAATGTGTGTAGCAACGTAAGCATAAAATGAATGGAGAGTCGAAGCGACATCTGATTTACGGTGTAACGGAAAAGTCCAAGTGAAATGAGAGAAATCATCTAAAATCACGAGGTAATATGATAAACTTGAATTACTAGGCACCGGAGAGGTCCAAACATCACAGTGAATAACATCAAAAGGAAAGGTGGCAATTGAGGAAGATGATGTAAATGGCAAACAAACATGTTTTGCTATGCGGCAGGCATGACAAGTATGAGCCTCCGATTTATTACAAGAAAAAGGAAAGGTGCGCAAAATTTTGTGAATAGCATCGGCGCCGGGGTGACCAAGACGAGCGTGCCAAAGAGAGACATCGGCATGGAGAGCAACCGGGCCGCCGCTTGTGGATGGGCCACACGGGTAGAGGTCGCCGGGGGAATCACATCGGTGCAGAACCTTCCGGGAGTGGGCATCCTTAACAGAAAAACCAAGAGCGTCAAACTCAACAGTGATTGGATGTTCACGAGTAAGAGTACGAACAGAGCATAAGTTTTTGATTAAGGATGGAGAAGCGAGCACATTATGAAGAGGTAATGACGAAGAAGAAAGAGGGAGGGAGGATGCGCCGTGGTGGGTGATGGGAAGAGTGGTGCCATCACCGACGACGATGCGAGAAAAGAAAGGATAGGGAGAGGCATGGGAGAGGATACCGGGATTTGAAGCCATGTGAGAGCTAGCACCTGTGTCCATGTACCAGTCGTCGCCGCCATTGTAGTTGCTCGGAGAAGGTGCGGCATGAAGGGCGGTGAGGAGTGCGGGGTCCCACTGTCCACCGGCACCACCAAACGAAGAAGGGCCGCCGTAGGGAGCGCCATATGCCGATGGTCCACCGTACGCTGGAGCACCCCCATATGCCAAGGGAACGGGGGCGTGCGCGGTCAGAAGCGCCTGGTGAGGCGCCGGTCGGGGACCAAGGAGGCCCGGAGCAGGAGGACGTGGGACGGGCATGGAGTATGCATGCACCACACCCGTCTAATGGTTATACCCTGACAACCAGCGCGGAGTGGGTGTCGCGACGGAGTTGGCAGGGGGGCGCGGTGCGGGGTTGGTGGAGCAGGCCCGGCCATCGCAACCCCCCCCGACCCTTCTGTTTCCGCCCGCCAGTAGGCGCGGGCGTGGGCGCGGGTGGCGGGACAGGGGCAGGGGCGCGGAGGGCGGGTGGAGCCGCGCTGGAGCCGCCGGTGTGGCCGACGTGCAGCACTGTGCGGGTCGCCTGCCGCGCGGAGTGGCGGAGGTGCTTCTCCTCCATCCGAAGGTAGGTGACAGCCTTGGCGTACGTCGCTGTGATGGGAGAGAGATTGGCGGCGGACTGGCCGAGATTGGGGTGGAAGCCCCAAAGGAGGTTGGTGAGGAGGACGGATTCGTCGATGGTCATGCTGACGTCACGAAGCTCATCGGCGAGCACCTTCAGCCGCGTGCAGTAGTCATGGATCGAGAGATCATTTTGTTGCAGCGTGAAGAACTCACCTTGGAGGAAGACGCGATGCTGGAGTTGATTGTCGAGGAAGAGGTCGCACACCCGTGTCCATATGGCGTGCGCCGCGGGGTCACGGGTGTTCACCATGTCGAAGATGCCCCGCGAGACCGTGAGGAAGACCCACTTGACGATGCAAGCATCAACGGCCAGCCACTCGTCATCGTCCTTCATGTCGCGGATGTCTACGCTCCCATCAATGTGCTCAACAAGACAGTAGGAGCGAATCAGGAGTGCGAAGTAGGTGCGCCAGGTGTTGTAGGAGGGTGAATCGAGCTCGAGGATGATAGGCATGTGATCTTTGATGATGAGATCATTGAGACGGTCGGAGGTGAAAGCGGGGGCGGCAAGGGAGCTGGCGCTGGAGAGGTCATCCTTGGAGCGAGATAGGGCGGAGATGCGGTGGTGGCGGCTTGAGGTGAGGCAAAAGCAGCGGCAGCGACAACATGGTGTGGGAAGGGAGGCAGCAGCTGGATAGGAGAGCAGCGACGACCTAGGGTTTCGGGGGTGGTGGGCGGCGGCGGCTTTAGGAAGGAGCGGCGGCGGCCTTAGGGTTTGGAGAGGCGGCAGCGGCGGCCTAGAGGGGGCGGCGGCTGCTGGGAGCGAAAGCGGTGGAGATCGCTAGGGTAACTGATACCATGTAGAAAGGTATTGGATGCAACTCAATTGTATTCATCGGAGTTGGTTACAATATATACGGGTGATGTCTTGCGTGACAAGCCAACTAACCCTACCATATCTCTAGGAGTCAAGCTATACAAGGCTAGAGATCATAGGAAGATCAATTGGAGATAATTACAGATATGTCACGCTCAATAGAGTGAGTACTTTAGGGGCTTCTTTGTGAACCTTCCATGTTTCGCGATCACGGCCACCGTTACAACAACGATGTCCTCGTAGCAGGTCGCCACACACGACTGCGTGAATCTCCAAACCGATCGGTCGATGACCACAACATGGTGCTTTGCCATGATGTAGGAGCAAGATCATAGTCTAGTGAATAAACAATAAGAAAAAAATTAAGCCCTTTTAGATGGTATTTTTTTGCATAGTAATACGTGTCTCATTAATAACATAAAGATTCAGTTACAAGCCACGTAAACATCGACATTACAGGACTGAAAAGATAGGATAATCCTATGCAAAAAACCAGCGCCTGGCCCTCTCCATTAAGGAAAAGGAGACATATGGTATTTCCTCTGTCCTTGTTTACACGGCGTCCTCGCACTACAAATTGAATGAATGATATAATTTGTATGACACGTAATTGTCTTATTGTTCAAATTAATTGCTAAAACTGACCTTCGAAAATTGCCATGTACTGTTTGCCATGTACTGTTTGATGACGGTCGCTCTGCGGGCACTGATCAGTGCCCGCAGAGCGACCGCCACGCACCAGGCGCCCTAGCAACTAGTAGATACATACATCATACAGTAGATCAGAGGCGACGGAAGCACGGATTGTGCAGTAAATCTTGAGATTGACAAATGGTTTTATGATGAAAGCACAGATTGTGCAGCAATTGCGTGAGTTGGCACCGGGAGACTTTCAGTGAAACCTTGTGAAACTTGAGGAACAGACTTACAAGGTGGAGTTTCCCACTAAGGAGGATCAGTTACGTATTCTTAAGTTCGGTATGTGTAGGGTGCCGAGTACCAATTGCATCATGGAATTTAATGCTTGGAAGCAAAAGGAACCGCAGGGCACGCCACTATCTCAGATTTGGGTTCGCTTTTCTGGAGCGCCGCCTAAGCCACTTAATAATTTTCTGGTAACCTGGAGCTTGGGATCTCTCATTGGCAAGACGGAACAGGTGGATATGCCATTTACCCGCGCACATGGTGTAGCGAGGCTACTAGTCAGTGTGGTCAACATTGAGTTCATGTCGGATGTGGTCAAGTGGACCCATGCGAGTGTCACGTACGATCTAGACATTGAGCTCGAGGATTCACCGCTTTTCCAGGAGGTAGACAGGGAACGAGATATGGATACGACGGAGGGGGATGGCGCCCCGGGGAATCAAGACAAGGGCGCTGAATATTCTTCTCGTGAGACGGCCAAGGGGCCTGCTACCCAGTCTGCTAAGGCAGACGCGTCTGCTAAGGGGACAACACAATCTATGACACCGATAAACACACTGCGGTTTGGTTCATTCGGAGCTTCTTCGGCTCCTAGCCGCTTATGGAGTCACATGGTCGAGTTGGACGACCCAGCGGAACAGGAGTTACCACCGATGCTGACTGAGGCCTGTGTGTCGGCGATGGCTCACACACCGAGAATGGAGGTCTCGGGACTGGCTGGCCGACAGATTGGTGACCAGAGTGTTGCGGTTTTCGTGAGGCCGATGGAGGTGACGTCACACCTTGCCGATGGCATGGGGGAGGGGAGTAATGGGCAGGAGGCCCTTACTTCTGCCTCTCCAGCTGCGGGCGCCCGGTGCGTCAGGTCCGTCGGGGGGAAGGGGAGGGGCGGGCAGGAGGCCCTCACCTCTCTCTCTCTCTATCTCTCTCCTGTCACGACCTCCCGCTGACCGGCCGGTGTGGCGGGGGGGGGGGGTGGGGACTGGCGAGCAGGAGGTCCTCCATTCCCCTCCTCCGGTTTTATGACAGCCTGAGCCTTCGCTGCCGTGCTCTGAGTCCGCAGCTGGGACGGACAAGGGCATGGCCAAGGAGCTGACACCGTCGGCTAGGACTTTGGATGACGTGATTGCGTTTGGTGGGATCTTGAACCCGGTTTCGGCTGACAGGTGCGTCAGCAACCATTTTCAAGCCCAGCCCGACGCCGATGACCTGCAGTTAGGGCGTGCTATGAGGGAAGCCAAGCTTCGTGATCTCGAGGCGACTACAGGTATGTCGGTTAATACCAGTTGTTCCATATTGCATTTTTCTGAGCATGAGATCCTTAGTAATGCAACTAACTTAGGAGTTTCACTTGGGTCAAATGGGAAAGCAATTGCGAAATCTATTAATGATTTGTTAGACTTGGAGGCTGAGAGAGCGTCTGAGATTATTCGTAATATTGCGACGGTCAAACCCATGAACGAGAGTGAGATTACTAAGTTGGGGCTTTCACCCCTAGAGAACTTTTGTGATGACCTAATACCTTCTTCGGAGGCTGAGGCTGCGTTAGAAGAAGTAGAGTCCGAGGGAGCTATAGTTCAGGCCCCACTAGAGAGTTTGTCACAAGCTGCTACCGGTCTCACAGACGTGAATGTGGGGCAGACAAACCAAAACGATCCTGGAAGAGGAAAGTTTATCCGACATCGGTAGTACGGAGAAGTGCGAGGGTCAAACATACAAAAAAATTCATGACGACTTATGAAAGGAATTTTTTGGAATAGCAGAGGTCTTGCAGACTTGGCTAAAAAAAGGTTCCTTGCAGAAGCGTCAATCGAACATAAATTAGACTTTATTGCTCTAACCGAAACTGGTAGAGATAATTTCACCTCACAATTCCTAGGAACCTTATCGGGTGGAGTTGATTTCGACTGGCACTGTTTGCCTCCTAGAGGAAGATCCGGTGGGATCCTATTAGGGGTAAAGTGTGAATCTTTAGAGGTGATTAATGTGGTGCGGGGGGACTACGCTGTGAAATTTCGGGTGAGATCCAAATTGGATGGCTTTCGGTGGGCTCTTGTGGCCGTGTATGGCGCAACCCAACTTCAGTTTAAACCCGATTTCCTGGCTGATCTAGTTAGGATCTGCGGGGAGGAAAGGTTGCCAATTTTAGTTGGAGGAGATTTTAACATTATCAGGAGGAGAGAAGAGAGTAACAATGGCAATTACGATGGTCGATGGTCATTCATGTTCAACGCGATTATTCAAAGTCTCAATCTACAAGAGATCGATCTTACGGGTAGACAATTCACGTGGACAAATTCGTTACCTATTCCTACTTATGAGAAGTTGGACAGAGTGCTGACTAGTGTGGAATGGAACAAAAATACCCATTGGTATCGGTGCATGCTATGCAGCATGCAATCTCGGACCATACACCCTTGTTACTAGACTCGGGTGAAGCGACTCATATCGGTAACAAGAACCTATTCTCCTTTGAATTAAGTTGGTTCAAAAAGGAGGAGTTCATGCATATTATTGTAAGACAACGGGCGGAACCTGTTAGTGGTAATTCCACTATTGAGCGGTGGCAAAATAAGATTAGACATCTTCGACAATTTCTAAGGGGATGGGCCAGAAATGAAAGTGGGATCTATAAGCAAGAAAAAGAAAGACTAATCCAACTTATCGAGACTTTAGATCTCAAAGAGGAATCTAACCTTCTAAATAGGTCGGAGCAAGATACTAAGGCTGAGGTAGAGCAACAACTTTGTGTTCTTCTTAGAGAAGAAGAAATGAAGTGGGCTTTGCGTGCTAAGGTTCTCAAAGTTGTCCAAGGGGATGACAATACACAATTTTTCCACATGATTGCAAATGGCAAGCATAGGAAAAAGAAAATCATCTAGTTAGAGCAGGATGAAGGGACAGTGGTGGGTCATGAGAACCTTAAGCTATATATCTCGAATTATTACAAACAACTCTTTGGGCCTCATGTGGACAATGATGTGTCCCTTGATGAGCTTGTAGTTGAGGACATTCCTTAGCCGCGGTCAGATGAAAATGAAATCTTGACTGCACCATATTCAAAGAAAGAGGTGTTTGAGGCGATTTCGCAAATGAAACCGAACAAGGCGCCAGGACCAGATGGGTTCCTGGCCGAATTCTATAAGAAATGCTAGAATATCATAAAGGGAGACCTCTTACCC
Organism: Thinopyrum elongatum; assembly: GCA_011799875.1. Classification (NCBI taxonomy): domain Eukaryota; kingdom Viridiplantae; phylum Streptophyta; class Magnoliopsida; order Poales; family Poaceae; genus Thinopyrum; species Thinopyrum elongatum. The sequence continues at coordinate 408,298,808 of CM022299.1, forward strand.
ATGTTCCAGGACTTGTTTAATGGTCACTTACAACTATTCCATCTTAACTTTGGAACGATAACTTTGTTGCCAAAGAAAGACGGAGCAATCCGTATTGAACATTTTCGACTGATATGTCTTCTAAATGTGAGTTTCAAAATATTCATGAAAGTTGGTACCAATAGATTAACACAGATTGCCCACTTGGTTGTGAAGCCGAGTCAGACGGCTTTCATGCCTGGGAGACACATCCTGGAAGGGGTTGTTGTCTTACTTGAAACCCTTCATGAAATTCACTCGAAGAAACTAGATGGGGTTATCTTCAAGGTGGATTTTGAGAAGGCATACGACAAGGTCAAATGATCTTTCTTACAGCAGGCAATGCGCATGAAAGGGTTTGATGAAAATTGGAGGAAGCAGGTGGACTCCTTCATCCAAAAAGTCAGTGTCGGGATTAAGGTGAATGATGACGTGGGTCATTATTTCCAAACTCACAAAGGCTTAGACAAGGGGACCCTATATCTCCTATCATGTTTAATATAGTGGCAGATATGTTGTCCGTCCTTATAGGCAGGGCCAAGGAGAATGACCTTGTAGGAGGACTAGTACCGCATCTGGTCGATGGTGGGGTGTCCATCTTACAATATGCTGACGATACCATCATTTTCATGGAACATGATATTGCAAAGGCTAGGAATATGAAACTAGTGCTTTGTCTTTTCGAACAAATGTATGGACTTAAGATTAATTTTAACAAGAGTGAATTGTTCTGCTTTGGTAGGGCCAAAGAGGAGCAAGATGCGTATATGCATTTGTTTGGGTGTGAGATGGGATCACTACCTTTCAGCTATCTAGGGATTCCGATTCACCATCGTAAACTCACTAATAAAGAATGGAAATGCATCAAAGATCGATTTGAGAAAAAACTAAGCTGCTGGAAGGGTAAGCTTATGTCATATGGAGGTCGGCTGGTGCTGATTAACTCAGTATGCCGATGTCCCTATTGTCTTTCTTTGAAATACCCAAAGGGGTACGGAAAAGGTTAGATTTTTATCGGTCTCGATTTTTCTGGCAATCCGATGAAGTTAAATCAAAATACCGCTTGGCAAGATGGGATATCATATGCAGACCCAAGGACCAGGGGGGACTTGGGATCGAAAACCTCGAGGTTAAAAACAAATGCCTGCTGAGCAAATGGCTGTATAGGTTATCAGTAGAGACTGGCGATATGTGGGCTCAGATTTTGCGAAACAAATATTTACACTCTAAATCTCAGTTACTGTAAGACCTAATGACTCACCATTCTAAAGGGGCTAATGAGGATAAAGGATATCTTCTTTCATAGAGCAAAATTCGTTGTGGGCAGTGGTACCACAACACGATTTTGGGAGGATACATGGTTAGGGGAGACGCCTCTAGCCTTACAATATCCCACCTTATATAATATTGTGCAATGTAAGGAAGACTACGTAGCTACTATATTACAAGCGGTCCCGTTAAATATCCAGTTCAGGAGGTCCTTAGTTGGGTAATGTTGGAACGCATGGCTGCACCTGGTGCGGAGATTGATGGATGTTCAACTCTCTGACCAGCCCGACTGTTTCCAGTGGAAGTTGACTGCAAGTGGGGTATTCACTGTCAAATCTTTTTACTTGGATTTAATCAATTCTGGCCCAATCCCAAGATCGATTCTTATTTGGAAGGTCAAGGTTCCCTTGCGAATTAAATTTTTTATGTGGTTTGTCCACAAGCAAGTGATTCTTACCAAAGACAATTTGCTTAGGAGAAGACGGGTAGGAAGTGCGCGGTGTTGTTTTCATGATCGAGATGAAACGATACAACACCTTTTCATTGACTACCCTCTCGCGAAGTTGCTTTGGCATACCATTCATATAGATTTCAATATGACTCCTCTAGATAGCATTGAAGCGTTATTTGGGACGTGGTTATCTGGAGTAGACTCGGTTATTGCGGCACAGATTTGGATAGGAGTACGTGCTTTATTGTGGGCTATATGGAACTGCAGGAATGATATGATCTTTAACAGACAAAACATTTTAAACTTCTTGCAGGTTATCTTCAGAGCTACAACATGGATTCGTACGTGGTCCTCACTCACTCATACGGACTCCAGGGAGCCTTTGGTTACTGGGTGCAACCGGTGGGAGATGGTAGCGCGGGGTATCTTCAAGCGGTTTGGATGGCGACCATTAAGAGGATAGGTGTTTAGTCATCATATCCTGATTTTATGCAGGTTGTGGCTTTATGTATCCCGTCATTTTGTTTTTTTTTGCTCCATTTGTGAGCTGATTTGCTTCCAGACTTTGTAATACTTTGGCACTATTTAATAATATGGCCGTATGCATCTTTCGGATGCAGAGGCCGGGGGTGATCCTCCTTATCCAACAAAAAATAAGGACGAGGGAGTAGGTTTTGAACATTTTTTTACTTCTAGTTGTCTAGAGCAACCAAATCAATGCAAGTCTAAGTAAATACTAGCGTGTAGTGCGCGGCGACACGCCGCGCCACATGGATTGGTAAGTTATTTGGGTTTTTTTTGTAATTTTTGGTAAGTTGTCTCAAGTCTCGATTCGCTACAAAGTAGTTCATATAAGAAAAGGGTACATCTAGTCTAATTGGTATATGCATAAGTGATCTACAGTAGGTTGGAAAATGGTGCATCTAGTCTAGGCGGTATATGCATAAGTGATCTACAGTATGTGGTGATAGTGGCTACTGGATACAGAATTGCAAAGCTCTAGTTTCTTCTTAGACCTGAGGTTAGCAAAAAGGATTGTTCTTCGTTAACAAACAGAAGATGATGCCAACAATGAGGCTGTTTCAAGACCCCAGTAGCAATATTCAAAGTAACTAACATATCTATCTAATCACTACTGGTCAGTTTTCATACAACATATATATTGGGAAACACTCAAGAAGACCACATGTACAACTTTAACACAGCTTCCTGGAACAATCAACTGTCTTTTTAGAGAATTCATTAGCATGGATGATATACAATGCGCCAAATCCATAAGAGCTTGACTTCGTGGAACAATCAACTGTCCGTGTAGAGAATTCATTAGCACGGATGATATCCGATATGGCAAATCCATAAGAGCTCTGTACATTCTCCAATCAGCAGGATGTATGCAAACATTTGAGTTGTTTTAATATCAAGATTGAAATCTGTAGAAATTCATGTGACCAGGCCACACTATCTAAGGACCAAGGAAAATCTCATGATAAAATCGTCAGCTTTATGTAAGATAGCAATGATGCTAGAAATGGGAAGTTCCAGGGGGCTAAGTTTTATACTGATGACGCACGGCATGCCACTCTATACTTAAATCTCAGGCCATTAGAACCTTAGAAACACGGAAAATGCCTTGTGGCCTCAAGAAAACAATCAAGTATGAAATTATAGAAAAAAAGAAATAAAATAGATGGAGTATATAATTAGCAACCTTCCAAAATAAAATCCGATAAATGACATGGAGAAGGCACAAGTTCACTTAGATTTGTAAGTACTTCCATTTAGAAAAGGAATTGTACAAACTAATTGCTAGAGCAGCAATGAAGCAGTGAACAAAAAAACATGAGAAGATTGTAGGAAATTCCACATAATAAGCAACCTTTAGATACTAATAAGGTACACGTGCATTGCACGCATGAGGTTTGGCAACCAAATTATGAATAAATACCACACTATAGCATGTAAGCTTTGAGTCAGATATGCATGATGTAGATGTTCATTTAATTCTTATAGTTCATCTCATTCAAAATCAATTAGTTTTATAAAAAAGTTAATCTATTTTAAGATTCATGGAATTGTGCATTGTAAAACATAAAGTAAAAACAAATAATGGAAATTCATTTAGGAAAAAAAGTTTGGGCAATTATGATACGGAAGATTCTAGAACAAAGGAGAAGTGCTTGTGTTTTGAGGTTTGTGCATTGTGCTTAAGTTCAACATGGAGTCTTCTAGATTGTACATGTGGCAGAATCTGGTGGAATGTAGATGATATCGAATGACCAGTAGTGCTCGGATTTGCCATCTCTGCACCGTCGGATTGGCTTCATCCAACGACCATCTTTCAAAGTTATTCGCACACTATATAGGGGTATAAATAGATGAGAAAAAGCTTAAATGACCTTGGCTCCCAGAAGTTGTGTAGAGTGTGGTCGTTTTTCCCCTGAGTGCAAGAAAGCAAAGAAAATGATAATTCTGAAGTTACCCAAATATCCACAATAGGGTTATGTGGCAGTAATTGGTATTGAAAAGGTAGGCGATAAGTAGCTCTTTAATATATATTTTGTTTGGAGAATTATAGGAAATGTGATCTATGTTCTGTTACTATTTAACTAGAGCATGATTATTATAAACAAAAAAAGGTACATGCATATTAGACAATGTGAATTAGTAGGCACTGAATTGGAAGCATGATTAACAAGGGAGAAAGCAAAGTTCTGTTATGCAGCTGTTAGTTGGTAATTAGGCTCTAGAATGATTTACAAAAGGAGATGTATAGCCAGGTCAAGCATTTATGAATCAGTGGATACTCAACTGTAAGCATAATCCATAGGAGAGAAAGCAGTCAGATTATGCAACCATTAATTGGTAATTAAAGACCGGTATGTTTGTAAGCAGCTCTGTTGGTAAGAACAGATCTTATGAGCTCAAGAGACTAAACTGCTACAGTCCAATTCCTAAAGCATTTCTTGCAAAAGAAAATACAAACAATACTGCTAAAAACATAAAGTCATTGTGCCAATATCTCCTACAAAGATCAAATGGGGAGATAGGTACGGGGGAAATTTAAGCGGTTCTGGAATAAGAAGGAATTTCTCATATGTTTTACCAAATTGCACTGCCGTAAAGTTATGCCCAAAATGTTATGCTTGACTTGGGAATAATGTAGCGCAACAGTATATTGCCAATAAGTCATGCTCAGTTGTACTGGAAGCCAATATACTCCACAAGACACATGTCGTCGGAACTAAAGTTCTAAATGTACATAGACATCAAGCTGTAGCATTTCCTCAGTACGTCAGTAATGCACATCAAGTGCTTATGTGTTTGAACAGCATGTGAAATTAAACCAGAATTCTGTCAGCAGCAACAACAAGCATCAAGAGCGGGAAGGAGTTGAAGATGTCTCAAATGAGCGGCCCACTCGCAAGCCTCGACTACCCGCTCGGCTTGCAGGCCCCGAATGGGCCTTGGGCATTGTAAGCATTTAAATACCCACTATACCTGTAAGCAGGAGGATCAGGCACAAAAAGGGCTAGTGGCTAGGAATGCTCGGGTCATCACCCACCTCTCGCTTCCTCTCTGAATTTCCCTTGTAGCTCACAATTCGAATTCATGGTGAAATAGATAGAGAAGACCTCACAATCTGGCATTAGAGCCGTTCGATCCGGCTGCTGTGCCACTCCACCAACGCCATACCCGCCTCGCCGACAAGCTGAGGGCAGCCGCCATGGACAGAATTTCGCCAGAGACCAAAGCTATCTACGATCTTCTCCGAGCCAATTTCGACCAGGTCAACCGCGACCGCGTCGACTCCACGGCGCAAGCCATCGCCCAGATCGACGCCAAGCTCGACCAGCTTTCAAGCCGCATCGACGACGTCAAGCTATCGATCGGCGTCGACATCGATGAACTGAGGCAAGGCCTTGACCGTGCGCCAATGAGTTTGTCAGATCCATCCAAGGGCGCGTCGGCTACGCCTTCATGAGCGCCGAGCAGCGACCCGCCTGGCCCCGATGGGCACCGTGTCGACCATGAAAACCGGGGGCCTGGACATAGGCTCTATGTTCCGCCTCTGGTCAGAGGTATGCAACTCGACCAGTCCCTACAGAGAGTGCCGTTCAATTCGATCAAAATTTTTCGACCCAATTCCACTGACGTGTATGGATTTGGTCCTCGCATCGAGCTTCCTCGTTTCGATGGCACCAACCACAGGCTCTGGCAGACGCGTAGCGAGGATTATTTCAAGTTCTGGGGAACGCCATCTTCGCAGTGGATTTCTCTGTCCACTTCTCTGTTCGAGGGCCAAGCAGCTAGGTGGCTTGAGTCTGTTCACCGCCGCGTGCCGAATGCCACTTGGGATGAATTTTGCAGGCTTCTTCAGTCCAGGTTTGGCCACAACCTGCATTAGTCGATTTTGAGGAAAATTTTCAGCATCCAGCAAACTGGTTCAGTGGAAGACTATGTGGATCGCTTCTCCGAGTTGTTTGATCAGTTAGCTGCTTATGAGCATTCCCCAAACACCATTCACTATGTCACTCGGTTCATGGAGGGTCTGAAACCTGCTGTCAGAGTTGCAGTGGGAATTCAACAACCAGTGGATCTTGATTCAGCTTATCAACTCGCCTTGTTACATGAAGAGTTAGGCATGGGTACGGTCGTGAACAGCTCTGCCAGCGTTCCTTCTCGTCGCTCCACAGTTGTACCACTTCCTCTGCCTCCAACCTAGAACACTATCAGTCCCACAATGACTTGTGTATCGGATGACAGGAGGCCGTTGGATACTGTCAGACGACCCAATTCAGAGGATAAATGGGGAACCCTGCATGCATACCGCAAGGCTAGAGGACTTTGTTTTGTTTGCGGTGAGCGTTGGGGCAAGGACCATCTATGCAAGCAGGAGGTGCAGCTACATGTGGTACAGGAAATGGTTGAGTTCCTACAGCAAACTGCACCGTCTGACTCTGACGACAGTACTTCCCAGCATTCAGTGCACATGATCACCCTATCAGCTACAGCATTGAGAGATAACAAAGGGTATGCAGTTAAGTCCATGCAATTAAGAGTCCAGATGCAGGGATTGAACCTGTTGTTTTTGTTGACTAAGGGAGTTCTCATTCTTTTGTGGATGCTGCATTGGCAGATAAATTACAAGGCATCTCTCCAATTTCACAAGTGTTAGTTAAAATTGCTAATGGTGACACAGTACCTTGCACTAAACAGATTTTGGACTGCTGTTGGTCTTGTGCTGGACACAAATTCATGAATTCATTCAAGGTTTTTCTTCTGTGTAGTTATGATGGCATCATTGGTCTTGACTGGCTCTCTTCACATAGTCTAATGTTGGTAGACTGGAGAAATCATTGGATGTCTTTTGCTTATAAGGGTTCTGAAATTACATTGTTGGGAGCAGCAACAGCAACACCTACTGTTGCAGTACTAGAAGTGTGTGCCCTTCTGTCCACTGAAAATAGTCCTATGTTGCCTGAGGTCCAGCTTGTTCTAAATGACTTCCAGCACCTATTTGAGCCACCAACATGACTACCACCTCGCAGAGCGTATGACCACACTATTCCACTTATCCCTAGTGCTACCCCAGTATCTATGAGGCCCTACCGTTTGGCTCCTACTCTGAAGACTGAATTAGAGCGTCATATTCAAGAAATGCTAGCTAGTGGGGTTATCAGACCTAGCAATAGTCCATTCTCCTCACCTCTTCTCATGGTCAGAAAGAAGGATGAAACCTGGAGGCCAGTCATAGACTACAGACATTTAAATGCAATGACTCAGAAAGGGAAATTCCCTATACCAGTTATTGATGAACTGTTGGAAGAACTGGCTGGTGCTAGCTGGTTCAGTAAACCAGACCTTCGTTCTGGCTACCATCAAATTCGTCTGGCACCTGGTGAGGAGTACAAAACTGCATTTCAAACACACTTGGGGCACCATGAATTTCTGGTGGTCTCCTTTGGTTTAACCGGTGGTCCCAATACCTTTCAATTTGCTATGAATGACACTCTCTCCCCCGGTCTGCGCAAGTATGTGATAGTCTTTATCGATGATATAGTGGTCTTTAGTTTCACTCTGGAGGACCACCTGGTACATTTGAGGCAGGTGTTGCACCTTTTGTCTGAACATCAGTGGAGAGTAAAACTTTCTAAATGTGCTTTTGCGTAGAGACAGGTGGGTTACTTGGGGCATGTGATCAATGGAGCTGGTGTGGCCACAGACCCTAGCAAGATAGCAGACATCGAATCATGGCCCACTCCGACTAATGTTAAACAAGTGCGAGGATTTTTGGGTTTGGCAGGCTATTACAAAAAGTTCATTCGCAACTATGGGATCATTTGCCGTTCCCTAACTACTCTTCTAAAGAAAGGGGTGGTGTTTTGCTGGTCGCCAGTGGAAGAACAAGCCTTTCAAGCCCTGAAAAAAGCCCTCATTACAACACCAGTTTTAGCTCTGCCTGACTTTACAAAAACATTTGTGATTGAGACCGACGCTTGTGATGTGGGTATTCGAGCTGTTCTCTCTTAAGAGGGCCACCCAATTGCCTATGTCAGCAAGGCTTTGGGCTCCAAAAATCGTACACTGTCAGTCTACAAAAAATAATACTTAGCTATTCTTCTTGCGGTGGAACACTGGCGACAGTATTTGCAGCTGGGAGAGTTTATCATTCAAACAGATCAGAGGAGCCTGACTAGTCTAACTGAGCAACGACTACATACTAATTGGCAACAGAAGGCTTTAACCAAGCTCATGGGTTTGCAATACAGTATTGTTTACAAAAAAGGGTCGGAGAACAATGCAGCTGATTCGTTATCTCGGCGCCCACATACTGTTGTGGAACTTCAGGTGATTTCATCAATTCAGCCTGCATGGTTGTCTGACATTCTTGCAACTTATTCCCAGGTTAGTTTCTGTCAGAAGCTTATTCAGAAGCTGGCAGCTGACCCGTCTGCTGATGCTAAATACACTCTGAAGAATGGCTTACTCTGTATCGACAATTGCATCTGGGTTGGCGCTGATGTACCCTTGCAAAATAGACTGGTTTCGGCCTTCCATGATTCTCCCATTCTGGCTTCCCAGTTACTTACAGGTGAGTGAGACAGCTGTTCCGTTGGTCTGCAATGAAAACCTTCATCAAAATAGTGGTGCAACAATGTGTTACTTGTCAGCAAGCGAAGCCTGAACGTGTTCCCTACACAGGCCTACTTCAGCCATTGCTAGTTCCTGATTTGCCTTGGGATATGGTGACAATGGACTTCATTGAGGGGCTCCCAACTTCTGGCAGATATAACTGTATCCTTGTGGTCATTGATAAATCTTCCAAGTTTGGTCATTTCATCCCTCTACACCATCCATTCTCTGCTCTGACGGTCGCAGAAGCTTTCCTGGACAACGTCTACAAATTGCATGGGATGCCCTTGTCAATTGTCTCTGACCGTGATAGGATTTTCACCAGCTCCTTCTGGAAAGAGTTGTTCCAACGTACCCAGGGCACACAACTGCGTATGAGCTCCGCAAGACACCCCCAGTCTGATGGCTAGACTGAACGAGTCAACCAACAAGTGGAGTGTTATCTCCGTTGCTTTGTCAGTAATTATACATCAAAATGGTCCAAGTGGTTACCCTTGTGTGAATATTGGTATAATACCAATTGGCATTCAGCTACATGTCTTTCCCCCTTTGAGATCATCTATGGTCATCCCCCTCGACACTTCGGCCTTGCTCCAGATTGTGCAATTGCTTCTGAAGATCTATCTCAATGGCTAGCTCAGAGACGAGTGGTCTTTGCTTCAGTTCAGCAGCAGCTTCTGCGTACTCAACAACACATGAAAGCTCAAGCGGACAAGCACCATACCGAGCGCAATTTCGAAGTCGGTGACGAGGTATTCCTGAAGCTTCAACCATACATTCAAGCGTCGGTGGCCCCCCGTGCCAATCACAAGCTCGCCTACAAGTTCTTTGGTCCGTATAATATTCTGGCACATGTGGGTGAAGTTGCTTATCGTCTAGACTTGCCCGAGACTAGCAAAGTTCATCCTGTCTTTCACGTGTCGCTGCTGCGTCGAGCCATCAAACCAGATCAGCAGGTACTGCCATCGTTACCTGTTTCTAAAGCTAATTTACAGGTACCGGAGCAAATCTTGCGACAACGGGTGGTTTCGTGGGGATCCAAGAAGGTGCTGCAAGCTCTCGTCAAATGGTCCGATAGCACTGAAGATTTAGCCACCTGGGAAGACTTGGAAGCTCTCAAACAATTGTTTCCTCGCGCGCCGGCTTGGGGACTAGCCGCTTCTTGTCAGGGAGGGATTGTCAGCAGCAACAACAAGCATCAAGAGCGGGAAGGAGTTGAAGATGTCTCAAATGAGCGGCCCACTCGCAAGCCTCGACTACCCGCTCGGCTTGCAGGCCCCGAATGGGCCTTTGGCCTTCTAAGCATTTAAATACCCATTATACCTGTAAGCAGGAGGATCAGGCACGGAAAGGGCTAGTGGCTAGGAACGCTCGGGTCATCACCCACCTCTCGCTTCCTCTCTGAATTCCCCTTGTAGCTCGCAATTCGAATTCATGGTGAAATAGATAGAGAAGACCTCACAAATTCCTATAGGAAATGGAACGCAACGTAATGGATAGATCAAGAATAAAAACGATTTACCATGCTATATTAGAGATGTAGGTCATGAATTTCTTGCACATGCGGGCAGGAGCTGGATCTCAAAATCCATGTCCTCCCCACAGACCTGCACGCATACCTGATAAACCTTCCGTTTAGACTAATAATTAGTTAGGTATACAACTTTCTGTACTATATGCACCCACCTTCTGATCTGAACTTTTAAGCAATGACAGTTCATCTCCTTGTAAAACAAAAACTTTCTGCAACGACATATCACAACGAAGAGCAAAAAAAACCTCCCACATGTTTTTTCCCTTACATCAGTAAAAAATAGAAGTCTAGAAAATACAAACTATCATCTAAGCTAGTAATAATTATGGTGTGTGTAGTTATATTTTGAACAGTGGATGTGAAAAAGAACAAAAGAGGAGTTGCTGCTGCCAACAAAGTGACGACCAACTGGAGAGCTACCGCCTGAGAGTTGCTAGCTCGCTGCTTGCCGCGTGAGTGTCAGAGGAGGAGTCGAGAGCTCGTGGGGAAAGGAGGGGCAAAACGCTGCAGCAGCTCGCTGTTGGCTCGCCTCCGGAGGACAGCAGGCCGTGGGTTCGTCCACCGCCGCCGCCAAGTTGGAAGTTGGCGCTGCAGGCTTGCCGAGGAAGGTGAAAGGGCACCGCCTAGGACCAAACTGAGAGCAACGCCGGAAAAAAGAGGAGCAGATCCGTCAGCATCATCCTCTCGCTCGCCCGTACTGGCAGACGACGCGTCGGTTCCCTTCTGCGCTGCCGTGGGGAGAAACATCAGGTGAAACGCCGTCACTCGGGGCACGGGGGATGCGTGGCGGTGATGCAGCTTGCTGGGGCGGCGCTCGCCGGGAAGTGCCGAGGACGGCGCTGCACACTCAGTCTTGGCTTCACGGGCGCAGCAGACCGCTCTTGCGTGGCGATGGATGGGACGGCAACCCATCCGTGAGGATGCTGGCGAGCACCAACTTGACGCGGTCGTCTCCTCCCCGTGAACTCCCACCGCCTGCTGCCGCCGCCGCTCCTCTGCCCAGTCGCTGTTCCATGACCATGCCGTCCGCGACCGACCACCAAAAACGCCCTCCCATCGCCACCTCTTCGCCGAGCGGCGTCACCATCGTCCCTCTCCGCCACCCACCACCGTGGGTTGGCTGTCCCGGTGGTTGCCCGCCTCGTCTTCCTCTGCGAGGTGCCCGGTCGCCTCCCTTGTGCAGCCGGCTAGGACAGGGTGTATGTGAAGAGGGGGGTTGGTGCAGCCGAAGCGGGAGGAGGTGCGATGGCTGCGTGCGCCACCACCTCGGCCCGGGAGGGAAGATGGGAAGCCGTCGCTCAGAGAGGATTTGGATGCCGGCAGTCGGCCGGGCCTGGCAGATAGGACGGGAGGGAGCCGCGATCTGGGAGATGCACGGGGGCATTTTAGGGGGAATTGGATCATTTGCCTCACTTTATATGGGTTTGATGATTTGCCCCAGTCTTGTCTTAATGACAAGCCCCATCTCTCAGGGATTATCAAATGGAAAAGTAAATTGGGTCATTTTATAGTCGTCTACAGCGGTGAAGCGGTTTTGATAGGATGCCCCTCTAGAGGTTCAGAGAGACAACTCTAAACTCTAGACGCCTAGATCCATCCATGTAAATCGGCAACTGCCATGTAATATCAAACGTGCAAAACACTTGGACAAGTAAAGAAAAAAACACAGAAGAACTCTCCGGTAGAATCTCCTGCACACATGTTGATACACAAGGTCATCTGACTCTGGCAACCACCACGTCAAATCAAACGTGCTAAAACCATCCAACCAAGATTTTTTTTACTGCACCCAGGAAAACTGTCCTGGACACGCGTCGCCCCAACAACCGTGGTAAAGAAAAGTTCAAAAAAACAAGAAAAATGAATCCCTTACGGTCCTAGACTTCTTAGTATAGAAAGAAAGAATTGCAAACACGACACGACGAACATGGAGATGTTTTCCCAATGGTTTGGATTGTTGACGCAATCATAGTCCTCAACTCCTCATTAGTGAAGGTTCAAAGATAAAGTCTAAAGGCCACTAAGGTCTTGGCAAGGTCGACCACTATAGTCCTGCAAAGCATCTTGCCCATCAATGACACCATGGCTCAACACGAAAAGGATCAAATGCTAACTCGAGGTTGATCTTCACGAAGATGATCATTGATCCTTGTATAAACTCTGTTGGCTCCTTCACACCTTGAATGATCTCAAGTGATTCCTAATCATCTAGGAGACGCACATCCTCCAAACATAACAAGCAAAGCAAAGTCACTTGGAAGAACTCCTTAAAAGATTTTTTATCAACTCTCAAGAGAACATATGATCTCTCTTACGCAAAGAATCAAATGATGGAACAAATAGACATGGAGCACTAGACAAAGGGGTCCAAGAAGAAATGGAAATATGCCTTTAGAAACCTCTCAATATTTGTCAAAAATGCTCCAAGATGCTCGCCCCGTCAAGGGGTATGGGGTTCTACTTATAGGAAAAGAAGAAATCTAACCCTTGGAACAGTCAAGTTCAACTAATTCGGTAATATCGAATGGAAAAACCTGATAGTATTCTACTCAATAAAAAATGAATGATACAATGTAGCTTTTCTCGAAAGTGTTAGGCACTCGGAAGTTCCAGATTTTCCACCAAATCTAAATACCCGGAGATACCAGATGTAAAGAAGCTCGAAGGTACATGACAATACAACAATGTGTTCCTGTGTGAAGGAGTAATTTGCTCGGTAGTATCAGGAATAGAACCCGAAAGTACCGGGTCAAATGAGCAAGCTTGGAGTGGAATGGTGTAGAAACAGTTCAGTCTCAGCTTGAAATGTGAATATGATAGACAATACCGATCCTATATTGAGATCCAGGACTGAAGCAAACTAAGACGTGCCCGAAAGTGTTGGAAATTTCATGCTCAAAGGTACCATGGCTAATAGACATGATCTTGGTAGGACAAAGCTCGATGGTACGAGAGAAAAAACTCAAAAAAAAAACGAAGAACACTTAGCGAAAATCAAGTTTGCTTAGCAGAAAACTCACTCTTCCATGAGTCTCCTCACATGATTGGTGGTGCCGGATATGAAATTTTCTGAGCTGCCCAAAAAGTTGGAAAACAGAGTAAATGAGTGATGGAGTGGAAATCATAGCGAAAGGATCGGTATGGTTGACTAGAGGGGGGTGATTAGGCGACTAAATTTTTTATATGCTCGTTTACAAATTTTAGGCTCAACAATAAAAGTAGGTTGTCTAGATATGTAACTGGGTGGACAACCTGTATCCTTATATGACAAACACCATAAGTAATAATTGCAAGCGAGAGTAAACAAAGAGATACAAACTTGCACAAAGTAAAGGACCGAAATAACCGCAAGTGGAGTCGATGAAGACGAGGATGTGTTTCTGAATTTCCATCCTCTGGGGAGGTACGTCTCCGTTGGAGGGGTGTGGAGGTGCAATGCACTCCAAGCGTCCCAAGGACTCACCATATTCTCCTCATGCCCTCGCACAATGCAAGATGTCGTGAATCCACTAGCAGTGCCCTTAAAGGCGACAACCGGAACCTTTACAAAAAAGTTTGAGGCTCTCTCCACAACTTTATTGGAGGCTCCCAACACCACCACGGAGCTTCACCACTGTGACGCCCCCAATTCAATCATACACTAATCATACACGCAAATGTGTATTATCAAGATCAGGGACTCACGGGAAGATATAACAACACAACTCTAGACACAAATTTAAGTCATACAAACTTTATATTACAAGCCAGGGGCCTCAAGGGCTCGAATACATCAGCTCGAATACAAACGAGTCAGCGGAAGCAACAATATCTGAGTACAGACATAAGTTAAACAAGTTTGCCTTAAGAAGGCTAGCACAAAAGCAAAATAGATCGAAAAGGCAAGGCCTCCTTCCTGGGAGCCTCCTAACTACTCCTGGTCGTCGGCGGCCTCCACGTAGTGGTAGGCACCCTCGGGGTAGTAGTAATCGTTGCTGTGGCATCTGGCTCCTGGACTTCATCATCTGATCGCAGTAATCGGGTATAGGGGAAAAGAGGTAGCAAAGCAACCATGAGTACTCATCCAAAGTACTCGCAAGACTTACATCAGATCTATACAAAGTATGCATCAGTATCAAAGGAATTGGGCTATATCTTTGGACTGAACTGCAGAATGCCAGAATAGAGGGGGAAAGCCTAGCCTATCGAAGACTAGCATCTTGCAGCATTAGAAGAGTGCAGATTAGCATAATATAAAGTAGTAGTATATTGTAGTAACGCCCAGAGATTCTTCCTCGACTCCCTGCGAGAAAGCAATCTCGAAGCCATCATATTCATTTCATGCCTCAGCATCTAGTTCTAGTTGTACCGATCGGGATACAACTCCAAGCGTCCGTTACCGTGGACACGGCTATTCTAATAGATTAACTTCCCTGAAGGGGTGCACAAACTTACCCAACACGCTCGATTAACTCCGGCCGGGCACACCATCAGATCATACCCGGCCTCGGCTGATTGACACACCGTGGTCCTACCTAGGCTCAATAGAGAGGCCAGCACACCGGTCTACATCCTAAGCACGCAAGGGTCTTGGGCCCATCGCCCTTTGGACTCCTACACGTTGCATGGACGGCCGGGATCAGTCCTGGCTACCTCCTTATACAAGGCAGGTGCTTACGCGGATCACCCGGGCGCGTGCCGCACCATCACTGACGTCCGAAGAGCTTTCGGCTGTAACATCCCCAGATGTTAACCCTGTCATCAAGCTAATTAATGCGCCATGCCATCATATTTCACTAAGTCAAAATGCCACTTGTCCCAAATCCAACTTCAAATTCATACTTGAAATAAAGTCAAATATTTATTTCTTCAAACTGCAAAACTAAAATGTTCATGGTATTGCAAATAATCCCAAAACAATTATAAAACTAAAACCAACATTAAGTAAATTCCCAAGTTGGCCCTAGCAACCAAAACAGTGGGACAACAACACCTTTTCTTTCCATTTAAATTCAAATCAAATTCAAATGAAATCATTTGGTCTCCGAACTTTTCATGGCAGTGCATAATATTGCATTGAATCTATGTGGCTAAGTCACCTATTTTACAAAAGTCGAAAAGGAGTGAAAAGAAAATGCAACAGAAAAGAATAAATGAAAACAGAAAATAAAAATAGAAAAGGCCTAGAGTCTACTGTGTATGTGGGCTCTAGTCTACAGTGCACTCAGCCCAAACCAGCTCACCACTGTCCCTAACCTCTTGCTCTCTCTCTCCTCGTGTCGACAGCACCACCGCCCATGGCGCGGATGGCCACACGTCGAGCATCCGCCTGCGAGCCGTGTGGATAAGAAGCCACCCTCGTCCCTGGACCGAAACCTAGCCTCACTCGCTCCCCTTGCTCGCTCCCTCTCGATCTGGTGCTCAACCCGCAGTCGCCATCGTCACACACATCATCGATCCCGCGGCCACCAGGCTCCCCGTTGCCCCGGAGCAGGCCCATCAGCACCGCGGCACCGCCCTCGTCGTCCACGCCACGGAAGTAAAGCCGGGAGGGCTGCAGCTTGTCGACATCGCCGGACTTCACCGCCTCGGTTGCCGACCACCTTCGCCGATTTCAGCCACTCCGGTCCACCCCGCACCTCCCCGAGCTCGCCATTCACCTCCTCGTGGTGAGCCTCATCCGTTCCCCCCTTTTCCTGCCCCGTTCCGTCGTCGTATGCGCCTGCCCCGCCCTCGGCCGCCATGATCGGAGCTCGTTGAGCTCCTGTCGCTGCTCTTGGCGCTGAGCTGCTGCTCTGCTGCTGCCTGCTGCTTGCTGCTCAGCCTACTGCCGCTTGCTCTGCCTGCTGCTGATGCGCCGCTGCTATGTTCTGCCGCTGTCACCGCCGCTTGCAATCGCCCCTCGCCGCTCCTGGCCGAGCCCGCCTCGGCCTCGCGCTCGCCAGGCCGCGCCCACCCGGGGGACCGCCCCTGCCTCGCCTCGGGCCGCAGCTCGCCGCGGGCCGCGCTTGTCGCAGCTGCCGGCCGCGCCGTGGCCATGGCGTCTGCCCTGCGTGCGCGCGAGCACGCCCGCCTCTGATCGCCGGCCCTTGTAATTAGGGGCCTAATGATGTTTAGTACTAACCCCTCTAACCTCTCACTGACTGATGGGCCCCCACTAACTAAATAAACTGATTAAAATCATTGTTAAAGACCTGAGACACTTACATGTGGGCCTGTGTGCACTGTTCACCCGCTGACTAGTCAACCGATTGACTGCTGACTCAGCAGTCAACGGGACCCACTGTCAGCCTCTAACAGCACTGCTGGGTACACCCCAGTGTGTACACATAGCATTTTTGCTATTATTCCCGAATTAAAAATAAATCAGGAATTTTCAGAATATTGTTTAAACTTCAGAAAATCGTCGAAAAATAACCGTAACTCCGATGAAAATAATTTATATATGAAAAATGATCAGAAAAACGAGACGAATCCAACCGTGCTATCTGTTTCCGTATCGGGACCCTCTTCGGAGGTGAACCCGTAACTTTTAGCATGTTTCCGGTAGATGAATAGTGCATATACACCGGTTAATAATTCCAACTTAAATCCTAAAATAACTAATATGACTTAGACATGCTTTTAGGCAACCCTGCACTGCACGTTAGCATAGCATGCTTTGTGTTGCATATGTTTGCCGTGTATTTATCTGTATCTTTCCCCTCTTCTCTCTCGGTAGAGCCCGATCCCGACGTAGTCCCTGAGACCGACGCAGCTCAGGAGCCCGACGACACCGTTGACGACCTTGCCTTTGCCGCCGAGCAACCAGGCAAGCACCCCCCTTTGAACATGCCTATATCGCCTATTCTTTCTTCCTCCTGCTTGCATTAGAATTTGCTACTGCTTTGAGTTATCCTATTCTAATGCATAGCCTGTTTATTGTAACCTGCTATTGATACCTTACCTGCTTATCCTAAACTTCTTAGTATAGGCTAGATAGAGACCCCAGTGACCCCCACTTGTCCCGGTTGCCCCGCTGGACCATCCGAAGACTCAACAACCAGCCCCGGCACCGCACATCACCCCCCTTAGTTGTACGACACTGCAGCGTTACTATCGAGTGCCGAGGGTGATACCTCGTTTAGCACTTCTGATGTTAACTCTGTAGAGTAGCTATTTGGACGTGGTCATCGAGGGTGATCCCTCCTTCACCACTCCCGATAACGACGCCGTCGTGCAACACCTCAAGTGTGAACCTCGAGGGTGATTCCTCCTAATTTCACCTTGACGACTACATCATGTGGGATCCGTCGAGTGTGATTCCTCAGGTTTTCCCCCTGGTGTTTGGACACATAGTTACTATGACTTTAACCATGAACCATGATAAAGTCGGGTGGGCCTTGAGGGGTACCCGCGCGAGCATAAGATGCGATTGATGTGTAGTCGGGTGATCAGAGAGAGTACCCGCGAGATAATTACGAGGCGTGGCCGGGCATTCTTAGCCCTTGCCGCAAGTCCTCGAGACGGGGCGACGGGGTCACATCGATCGTGAGTCTCTGCTCGTTATCGCGTGCTCCTAATTCACTAACGATTTGGATGTTTGATCCGAGTGGGCCTCTGGCCCGATATCACTAACCATCACGTGGCAACAGTTATGGGCACTCTGCGTCGTATGCATCAGCCGAAGCTTAATGGATGTCCGCGACTGAGCGGCGCATGCCGGGTTGGACCGTGTAACGCAATCGCCTTGATAGTGTGGGTTGCGAGGTCTGCTCTCGGTGGCCCCGCAACGTGCAGGAGTTCCCGGGGCGATGGCCCAAGTGAAGGAAATATGCCCTAGAGGCAATAATAAAGTTGTTATTTTATATTTCCCTATTCATGATAAATGTTTATTATTCATGCTAGAATTATATTAACCGGAAACTTGATACATGTGTGGATACATAGACAAAACACTGTGTCCCTAGTAAGCCTCTACTAGACTAGCTCGTTAATCAAAGTTGGTTAAGTTTCCTAACCATAGACATGTGTTGTCATTTGATGAACGGGATCACATCATTAGGAGAATGATGTGATGGACAAGACCCATCCGTTAGCTCAGCATAATGATCGTTCAGTTTTATTGCTACTGCTTTCTTCATGTCAAATACATATTTCTTCGACTATGAGATTATGCAACTCCCGGATACCGGAGGAATGCCTTGTGTGCTATCAAACGTCACAACGTAACTGGGTGATTATAAAGATGCTCTACAAGTATCTCCGAAGGTGTCTGTTGGGTTGGCATAGATCGAGATTAGGATTTGTCACTCCGAGTATCGAAGAGGTATCTCTGGGCCCTCTCGGTAATGCACATCATAAGAAGCCTTGCAAGCAAAGTGAGTTAGTCACAGGATGATGTATTACGGAACGAGTAAAGAGACTTGCCGGTAACGAGATTGAACTAGGTATAAAGATACCGACGATCGAATCTCGGGCAAGTAACATACCGATGGACAAAGGGAATTACGTATGTTGTCATAACGGTTTGACCGATAAAGATCTTCGTAGAATATGTGGAAGCCAATATGAGCATCCAGGTTCCGCTATTGGTTATTGACCGGAGAGGTGCCTCGGTCATGTCTACATAGTTCTCGAACCCGTAGGGTCCGCACGCTTAACGTTCGATGACGATTTTTGTATTATATTGCTCTGCCTGCTGCTGATGCACCGCTGCTGTGTTCTGCCGCTGTCGCCGCCGCCTGCAATCGCCCCTCGCACGCGCGCCTCGCCGCTCCCGGCCGAGCCCGCCTTGGCCTCGCGCTCGCTAGGCCGCGCCCACCCGGGGGACCGCCCCCTGCCTCGCCTCGGGCCGCAGCTCGCCGTGGGCCGCGCTTGTCGCAGCTGCCGGCCGCGCCGTGGCCATGGCGTCTGCCCTACGTGCGCGCGAGCACGCCCGCCTCTGATGGCCGGCCCTTGTAATTAGGGGCCTAATGATGTTTAGTACTAACCCCTCTAACCTCTCACTGACTGATGGGCCCCCACTAACTAAATAAACTGATTAAAATCATTGTTAAAGGCCTGAGACAATTACATGTGGGCCCGCGTGCACTGTTCACCCGCTGACTAGTCAACCGATTGACTGCTGACTCAGCAGTCAACGGGACCCACTGTCAGCCTCTAACAGCACTGCTGGGTACACCCCAGTGTGCACACATAGCATTTTTCCTATTATTCCCGAATTAAAAATAAATCAGGAATTTTCAGAATATTGTTTAAACTTCAGAAAATCATAGAAAAATAACCGTAACTCCGATGAAAATAATTTATATATGAAAAATGATAAAAAAACGAAACGAATCCAACCATGCCATCGGTTTCGGTATCGGGACCCTCTTTGGAGGTGAACCCGTAACTTTTAGCCTGTTTCCGGTAGATGAATAGTGCATATACACCGGTTAATAATTCCAACTTAAATCCTAAAATAACTAATATGACTTAGACATGCTTTTAGGCAAACCTGCACTGCACGTTAGCATAGCATGCTCTGTGTTGCATATGTTTGCCGTGTATTTATCTGTATCTTTCCCCTCTTCTCTCTCGGTAGAGCCCGATCCCGACGTAGTCCCTGAGACCGACGCAGCTCAGGAGCCCGACGACACCGTTGACGACCTTGCCTTTGCCGCCGAGCAACCAGGCAAGCACCCCCCTTTGAACATGCCTATATCGCCTATTCTTTCTTCCTCCTGCTTGCATTAGAATATACTACTGCTTTGAGTTATCCTATTCTAATGCATAGCCTGTTTATAACCTGCTATTGATACCTTACCTGCTTATCCTAAACTTCTTAGTATAGGCTGGATAGAGACCCCAGTGACCCCCACTTGTCCCGGTTGCCCCGCTGGACCATCAGAAGACTCAACAACCAGGCCCCGGCACCGCACATCACCCCCCTTAGTTGTACGACACTGCAGCGTTACTATCGAGTGCCGAGCGTGATACCTCGTTTAGCACTTCTGATGTTAACTTTGTAGAGTAGCTATTTGGACGTGGTCATCGAGGGTGATCCCTCCTTCACCACTCCCGATAACGACGACGTCGTGCAACACCTCAAGTGTGAACCTCGAGGGTGATTCCTCCTAAGTTAACCTTGACGACTACATCATGTGGGATCCGTCGAGGGTGATTCCTCATGTTTTCCCCCTGGTGTTTGGACACATAGTTACTATGACTTTAACCATGAACCATGATAAAGTCGGGTGGGCCCTGAGGGGTACCCGCGCGAGCATAAGATGCGATTGATGTGTAGTCGGGTGACCAGAGAGAGTACCCACGAGATAATTACGAGGCGTGGCCAGGCATTCTTAGCCCTTACTGCAAGTCCTCGAGACGGGGCGACGGGGTCACATCGATCGTGAGTCTCTGCTCGTTATCGCGCGCTCCTAATTCACTAATGATTTGGATATTTGATCCGAGTGGGCCTCTGGCCCGATAGCACTAACCATCACGTGGCAACAGTTATGGGCACTCTGCGTCGTATGCATCAGCCGAAGCTTAATGGACGTCAGCGACTGAGCGGTGCACGCTGGGTTGGACCGCGTAACACAATCGCCTTGATAGTGTGGGTTGCTAGGTCTGCTCTCGGTGGCCCCGCAACGTGCAGGAGTTCCCGGGGCGATGGCCCAAGTGAAGGAAATATGCCCTAGTGGCAATAATAAAGTTTTTATTTTATATTTCCTTATTCATGATAAATGTTTATTATTCATGCTAGAATTGTATTAACCGGAAACTTGTTACATGTGTGGATACATAGACAAAACACTGTGTCCCTAGTAAGCCTCTACTAGACTAGCTCGTTAATCAAAGATGGTTAAGTTTCCTAACCATAGACATGTGTTGTCATTTGATGAACGGGATCACATCATTAGGAGAATGATTTGATGGACAAGACCCATCCGTTAGCTTAGCATAATGATCATTCAGTTTTATTGCTACTGCTTTCTTCATGTCAAATACATATTCCTTCGACTATGAGATTATGCAACTCCCGGATACCGGAGGAATGCCTTGTGTGCTATCAAACGTCACAACGTAATTGGGTGATTATAAAGATGCTCTACAGATATCTCCGAAGGTGTCTGTTGGGTTGGCATAGATCGAGATTAGGATTTGTCACTCCGAGTATCGGAGAGGTATCTCTGGGCCCTCTCGGTAATGCACATCATAAGAAGCCTTGCAAGCAAAGTGACTTAGTAACAGGATGATGTATTATGGAATAAGTAAAGAGACTTGCTGGTAACGAGATTGAACTAGGTATAAAGATACCGATGATCGAATCTCGGGCAAGTAATATACCGATGGACAAAGGGAATTACTTATGTTGTCAGAACGGTTCAACCGATAAAGATCTTCGTAGAATATGTGGGAGCCAATATGAGCATCCAGGTTTCGCTATTGGTTATTGACCAGAGAGGTGTCTCGGTCATGTCTACATAGTTCTCGAACCCGTAGGGTCCGCACGCTTAACGTTCGATGACGACTTTTGTATTATATGAGTTATGTGATTGGGTGACCGAATATTGTTCGGAGTCCCGGATGAGATCACGGACATGACGAGGAGTCTCGAAATGGTCGAGAGGTAAAGATTGATATATAGGATGATAGTATTCGGACACCGGAAGTGTTCCGTAGTGTATCGGGTATTTATCGGACTACCGGGGGGGGGGGGGGGGGGGGGGTTACCGGAACCCCCCGGGGGAATAATGGGCCTTATGGCCCATAGGAGGGGAGCACACTAGCCCACAAGGGGTGGCGCGCCCCCCCCCCAAGGAAGGAGGCCGAATAAGAGAAGGAGGAGGGGGTTCGCCCCCCCCCCCTTCCTTCCTCTCCCCTCTCTTCCCTTTTCCCCCTTCCGGTAATAAGGAAAGGGGGGGGGGGGCGAATTGGACTAGGGCCCCAAGTAGGATTCCTCCTACTTGGGGCGCCCCATGGCAGCTCCCCTCCCCTCCCACCTATATATACATGGGGAGGGGGCGCCTAGAACACACTACAATATCTGTTAGCCGTGTGCGGCGCCCCCCTCCACAGATTATACCCTCGGTCATATCTTCGTAGTGCTTAGGCGAAGCCCTGCGCGGATCACTTCACCATCACCATCACCACGCCGTTGTGCTGATGGAACTCATCTACTTCCTTGACACTTTGCTGGATCAAGAGTTCGAGGGACGTCATCGAGCTGAACGTGTGCAAAACTCGGAGGTGCCGTGCGTTCGGTGCTTGATCGGTCGGAACGAGAAGAAGTTCGACTACATCAACCGCGTTGTCAAACGCTTCCGCTTTCAGTCTACGAGGGTACGTAGACACACTCTCCCCCTCTTGTTGCTATGCATCTCCTAGATAGATCTTGCGTGAGCGTAGGATTTTTTTTTTGAAATTGCATGCTACGTTTCCCAACAGTGGCATCCGAGCCAGGTCTATGCGTAGATGATATGCACGAGTAGAACACAAAGAGTTGTGGGCGGTGATAGTCATACTGCTTACCACCAACGTCTTACTTTGATTCGGCGGTATTGTTGGATGATGTGGCCCGGACCAACCTTACATGACCACGTTCATGAGACCGGTTCCACCGACAGACAAGCAACTAGTTTTGCATAAAGGTGGCTGCGGGTGTCTGTTTCTCCTGCTTTAGTTGAATCGAATTTGACTGCGGCCGGTCCTTGTTGAAGGTTAAAACAACAAACTTGATAAATCACCGTTGTGGTTTTGATGCGTAGGTAAGAACGATTCTTGCTAGAAGCCCGTAGCAGCCACGTAAAACTTGCAACAACAAAGTAGATGACGTCTAACTTGTTTTTGCAGGGCATGTTGTGATGTGATATGGTCAAGACATGATGTGATATACGTTGTTGTATGAGATGATCATGTTTTGCAAAAGTTATCGGCAACTGGCAGGAGCCTTATGGTTGTCGCTTTATTGTATGAAATGCAAACACCATGTAATTGCTTTACTTTATCACTATGCGTTAGCGATAGTTGTAGAAGCAATAGTTGGCGAGACGACCACGACGCAACGATGGAGATCAAGGTGTCGAGCCGGTGACGATGGAGTTCATGACGATGCTTTGGAGATGGAGATCAAAAGCACAAGATGATGATGGCCATATCATGTCACATATTTTTTGATTGCATGTGATGTTTATCCTTTATGCATCTTATTTTGCTTAGAACGACGGTAGCATTATAAGATGATCCCTTCACTAAATTTCAAGGTATAAGTGTTCTCCCTAAGTATGCACCTTTGCGACAGTTCGTCGTGTTGAGACACCACGTGATGATCGGGTGTGATAGACTCTATGTTCAAATACAACGGGTGCAAGACAGTTTTGCACATGCGGAATACTTGGGTTAAACTTGACGAGCCTAGCATGTACAGACATGGCCTCGGAACACTAGAGACCGAAAGGTCGAATGTGAATCATATAGTAGATATGATCAACATAGAGATGTTCACCATTGATGACTACTCCATCTCACGTGATGATCAGACATGGTTTAGTTGATTTGGATCACGTATCATTTATATGACTTGAGGGATGTCTATCTAAGTGGGAGTTCTTAAGTAATTTGATAATTGAACTTAATTTATCATGAACTTAGTCCTGGTAGTATTTGCAAATCTATGTTGTAAATCAATAGCTCGCGATATAGCTCCCCTATTTTATTTTGATATGTTCCTAGAGAAAACTAAGTTGAAAGATGGTAGTAACAATGATGCGGACTGGGTCCGTGATTTGAGGATTATCCTCTTTGCTGCACAGAAGAATTATGCCCTTGATGCACCGCTAGGTGACAGACCTATTACAGGAGCAGATGCAGACATTATGAACATTTGGCAAAGCTCGATATGATGACTACTTAATAGTTTAGTGCGCCATGCTTTACGGCTTAGAACCGGGACTTCAAAAACGTTTTGAACGCCATGGAGCATGTGAGATGTTCCAAGAGCTGAAATTGGTATTTCAGATTCATGCCCGTGTCGAGAGATATTTGACCTCTGACAAGTGCTTTGCCTACAAGATGGAGGAGAATAGCTCAACTAGTGAGCATATGCTCAGAATGTCTGGGTACTACAATCGCTTGAATCAAGTGGGAGTTAATCTTCCAGATAAGATAGTGATTGACAAAGTTCTCTAGTCACTATCACCAAGCTACTAGAACTTCGTGATGAACTATAATATGCAAGGGATGACGAAAATGATTCCCGAGCTCTTCATGATACTGAAATCGGCGAAGGTAGAAATCAAGAAAGAGCATCAAGTGTTGATGGTTGACAAGACCACTAGTTTCAAGAAAAAGGGCGAGGGAAAGAGAGGGAACTTCAAGAAGAATGGCAAGCAAGTTGTCGCTCCCATGAAGAAGCCCAAAGCTGGACCCAAACCTGAAACTGAGTGCTTCTACTGCAAAGGAAATGGTTACTGGAAACGGAACTGCCCCAAATACTTGGCCGATAAGAAGGATGGCAAAGTGAACAAAGGTATATTTGATATACATGTTATTGATTTGTATTTTACTAGTGTTCATAGTAGCCTCTGGGTATTTGATACCGGTTCAGTTGCTAAGATTAGTAACTCAAAACAGGAGTTGCAAAATGAACAAGACTAGTTAATGACGAGGTGACGATGTGTGTTGGAAGTGATTCCAAGGTTTTAAGATCACCATCGCACACTCCCTCTACCTTCGGGATTAGTGTTGGACCTAAATAAATAAATGTTATTTGGCGTTTGCGTTGAGCATGAATATGATTGGATCATGCTTATTGCGATACGGTTATTCATTAAAGTCACAGAATAATTGTTGTTCTGTTTACATGAATAAAACCTTCTATGGTCATACACTCAATGTAAATGGTTTATTGAATCTCGATCATAGTGATACACATATTCATAATATTGATGCCAAAAGATGCAAAGTTGATAATGATAGTGCAACATATTTGTGGCACTGCCGTTTAGGTCATATTGGTGTAAAGCGCATGAAGAAACTCCATGCAGATGGACTTTCGGAAATCACTTGATTATGAATCATTTGATACTTGCGAACCATGCCTCATGGGCAAGATGACTAAAACTTCATTCTACGGAACAATGGAGCGAGCTAATGACTTATTGGAAATAATACACACCGATGTATGCGGTCCGATGAGTGTTGAGGCACGCGGCGGGTATCGTTATTTTCTGACCTTCACAGATGATTTGAGCAGATATGGGTATATCTACTTGATGAAACACAAGTATGAAACATTTGAAAAGTTTAAAGAATTTCAGAGTGAAGTGGAGAATCATTGTAACAAGAAAATAAAGTTTCTACGATCTGATCGCGAAGGCGAATATTTGAGTTACGAGTTAGGCCTTCATTTAAAACAATGTGGAATAGTTTCACAATTCACGCCACCTGGAACACCACAGCGTAATGGTGTGTCCGAACGTCGTAACCGTACTTTATTGGATATGGTGCGTTCTATGATGTCTCTTACCGATTTACCACTATCGTTTTGGGGTTATGCATTAGAGACAACTGCATTCACGTTAAATAGGGCACCATCTAAATCCGTTGAGACGACACCGTATGAACTATGGTTTGGCAAGAAACCTAAGCTGTCATTTCTTAAAGTTTGGGGTTGCGACACTTATGTCAAAAGGCTTCAGCCTGATAAGCTCGAACCCAAATCGGAGAAGTGCGTCTTCATAGGATACCCTAAGGAAACAATTGGTACACCTTCTACCACAGATCCAAAGGCAAGATCTTTGTTGCCAAGAATGGAACCTTTCTAGAGAAGGAGTTTCTCTCGAAAGAAGTGAGTGGGAGGAAAGTAGAACTTGATGAGGTAATTATACCTTCTCTCGAATTGGAAAGTAGCTCATAAGAGAAATCCGTTCCCGTGATGCCTACACCAACTAGAGAGGAAGCTAATGATGATGATCATGAAACTTCAGATCAAGTTACTACTAGACCTCGTAGGTCGAACAGAGCACGTTCCGCACCAGAGTGGTACGGTAATCCTGTTCTAGAAGTCATGTTACTAGACCATGACGAACCTACGAAATATGAAGAAGCTATGATGAGCCCAGATTTCGATAAATGGTTGAGGCCATGAAATCTGAGATAGGATCCATGTATGAGAATAAAGTGTGGACTTTGCTGGATTTGCCCGATGATCGGCAAGCCATTGAGAATAAATGGATCTTCAAGAGGAAGACGGACGCTGATGGTAGTGTTACTATCTACAAAGCTCGACTTGTTGCAAAAGGTTTTCGACAAGTTCAAGGAGTTGACTACGATGAGACTTTCTCACCCGTAGCGATGCTTAAGTCCGTCCGAATCATGTTAGCAATTGCCGCATTTTATGATTATGAAATCTGGCAAATGGACGTCAAAACTGCATTCCTTAATGGATTTCTTAAAGAAGAGTTGTATATGATGCAACCAGAAGGTTTTGTCGATCCTAAAGGTGCTAACAAAGTGTGCAAGCTCTAGCGATCCATCTATGGACTGGTGCAAGCATCTCGGAGTTGGAATATACGCTTTGATGAGGTGATCAAAGCATATGGTTTTATACAGACTTTCGGAGAAGCTGTATTTACAAGAAAGTGAGTGGGAGCTCTGTAGCATTTCTGAAATTATATGTGGATGACATATTGCTGATTGGAAATGATATAGAATTTCTGGATAGCATAAAAGGATACTTGAATAAGAATTTTTCAATGAAATACCTCGGTGAAGCTGCTTACATATTGGGCATCAAGATCTATAGAGATAGATCAAGACGCTTGATAAGTTTTTCAATGAGTACATACCTTGACAAGATTTTGAAGGAGTTCAAAATGGATCAGTCAAAGAAGGAGTTCTAGCCTGTATTGTAAGGTGTGAAGTTGAGTAAGACTCAAAGCCCGACCATGACAGAAGATAGAGAGAGAATGAAAGTCATTCCCTATGCCTCAGCCATAGGTTCTATAAAGTATGCCATGATGTGTACCAAACCTGTTGTGTACATTGCCATGAGTTTGTCAAGGGGGTACAATAGTGATCCAAGCAGTGGTCAAAAATTATCCTTAGAGGAATAAGGAAATGTTTCTCGGTTATGGAGGTGATAAAGAGTTCGTCGTAAAGAGTTACATCGATGCAAGCTTTGACACTGATCTAGATGACTCTAAGTCTCAATCTAGATACGTATTGAACGTGGGAGCAATTAGCTAGAGTAGCTCCATGCATAGCATTGTAGACATAGAAATTTGCAAAATACATACGGATCTGAATGTGGCAGACCCGTTGACTAAGCCTCTTCCATGAGCAAAACATGATCAGCACCAAGACTCCATGGGTGTTAGAATCATTACAATGTAATCTAGATTATTGACTCTAGTGCAAGTGGGAGACTGAAAGAAATATGCCCTAGAGGCAATAATAAAGTTGTTATTTTATATTTCCTTATTCATGATAAATGTTTATTATTCATGCTAGAATTGTATCAACCGGAAACTTGATACATGTGTGGATACATAGACAAAACACTGTGTCCCTAGTAAGCCTCTACTAGACTAGCTCATTAATCAAAGATGGTTAAGTTTCCTAACCATAGACATGTGTTGTCATTTGATGAACGGGATCACATCATTAGGAGAATGATGTGATGGACAAGACCCATCCGTTAGCTTAGCATAATGATCGTTCAGTTTTATTGCTACTGCTTTCTTCATGTCAAATACATATTCCTTCGACTATGAGATTATGCAACTCCCGGATACCGGAGGAATGCCTTGTGTGCTATCAAACAACACAATGTAACTGGGTGATTATAAAGATGCTCTACAGGTATCTCCGAAGGTGTCTGTTGGGTTGGCATAGATCGAGATTAGGATTTGTCACTCCGAGTATCGGAGAGGTATCTCTGGGCCCTCTCGGTAATGCACATCATAAGAAGCCTTGCAAGCAAAGTGACTTAGTCACAGGATGATGTATTATGGAACGAGTAAAGAGACTTGCCGGTAACGATATTGAACTAGGTATAAAGATACCGACGATCGAATCTCGGGCAAGTAACATACCGATGGACAAAGGGAATTACGTATGTTGTCATAACGGTTCGACCAATAAAGATCTTCATAGAATATGTGGGAGCCAATATGAGCATCCAGGTTCCGCTATTGGTTATTGACCGGAGAGGTGTCTCGGTCATGTCTACATAGTTCTCGAACCCATAGGGTCCGCACGCTTAACGTTCGATGACGATTTTTGTATTATATGACTTATGTGATTTGGTGACCGAATATTGTTCGAAGTCCCGGATGAGATCACGGACATGACGAGGAGTCTCGAAATGGTCGAGAGGTAAAGATTGATATATAGGATGATAGTATTCGGACACCGAAAGTGTTTCGGAGTGTATCGGGTATTTATCGGACTACCGGGGGGGTTACCGGAACCCCCCGGGGGAATAATGGGCCTTATGGGCCATAGGAGGGGAGCACACCATCCCACAAGGGGTGGCGTGCCCCTCCTAAGGAAGGAGGCCGAATAGGAGAAGGAGGAGGGGGTTTGCCCCCCTCCCCTTTCCTTCCTCCCCCTCTCTTCCCTTTTCCCCCTTCCGGTAATAAGGAAAGGGGGGGGGGGGCGAATTGGACTAGGTCCCCAAGTAGGATTCCTCCTACTTGGGGCGCCCCATGGCAGCTCCCCTCCCCCTCCCACCTATATATACATGGGGAGGGGGCGCCTAGAACACACAACAATGTCTGTTAGCCGTGTGCGGCGCCCCCCTCCACAGATTACACCCTCGGTCATATCTTCGTAGTGCTTAGGCGAAGCCCTGCGCGGATCACTTCACCATCACCGTCACCACGCCGTTGTGCTGACGGAACTCATCTACTTCCTCGTCACTTTTCTTGATCAAGAGTTCGAGGGACATGATCGAGCTGAACGTGTGCAGAACTCGGAGGTGCCATGCGTTCGGTGCTTGATCGGTCGGAACGAGAAGAAGTTCGACTACATCAACCGCGTTGCCAAACGCTTCCGCTTTCGGTCTACGAGGGTACATAGACACACTCTCCCCCTCTCATTTCTATGCATCTCCTAGATAGATCTTGCGTGAGCGTAGGATTTTTTTTTGAAATTGCATGCTACGTTTCCCAACACCAAGACCCCTGGGGGCATAGGTTTAGTCCGGCGTGCTGACCTCTCTATTAAGCCTAGGTTGGGTTGCGGCGTATCGTTTGGCCGAGGCCAGGCATGACCCAGAAAGTGTGTCCGGCCGGAGTTAATCGAGCGTGGTGGGTAAGTTGGTGCACCCCTGCAGGGAAGAACTAATCTATGCATAGCCGGATCCTCGGTAACGGACGCTCGGAGTTGTATCCCGATCGATACAACTAGAACTGAATACTTGAGATGAGTTATGGGTAGTAGGGCTCTGAGATTGCTTTCTCGCAGTGAGTCGAGGAAGGATCCCTGACCGAGGTTGATACTTAATACTGCTACTACTTTATGTTGTACTAATCTACACTCTTCTAATGCTGCAAGACCGATGAAGATGCTAGTCTTTGATAGGACTAGGCCTTCTCTCTATTCTGGCATTTCTGCAGCCCAGTCCACATATACAGCCTCTCTTTGATAATGTTGCATATGTAGTGTAGATCCTTGCTTGCTGAGTACTTCGGATGAGTACTCACGGTTGCTTTGCTTCCTCTTTTTCCCCATATCCTTTTGATGCAACCAGATGACGGAGCCCAGGAGCTAGCTGCCCCCGTCGACGACTACTTCTACCACCCCGAGGGTGGTTATTACTATGAGCTTGCCGACAACCAGGAGTAGGATCAGAGGGTCCCAGGCAGGAGGCCTGCGCCTTTCGATCATAGCTTTTGTTTGCCCCGCCTTTCTAAAGGCTTATCTGTCTCTGTTTCATATCTGTACTCAGATATCTGATGCTTCCGCTGACTGTTGTATGCGAGCTTATGTATTCGAGCCCTCGAGGCCCCTGGCTTGTAATATAAAGCTTGTATGACTTTATTTATGTTTTAGAGTTGTGTTGTGATATCTTCAAGTGAGTTCTTAGGCTTGATCGTGTGCATTTGCGTGTATGATTAGTGCACGATTAAGCCGGGGGCGTCATAGGTTGGTATCAGAGCCGACTACCGGTAGGATTCCCCTTTCCAACTCCTTGGCCGAAGTTGAGTCTAGTCGTCCAAAACTATTTTACTAACTTGGCTGTGTGGCTTACGGGCCCACGTCGCCAACTGGGTGGTATTAGGATCTTTTATTTCTCGTCTATACTCTGGGATTCTGATCTCTCGTCTACTCGGGTTAAACATTTTACTAACTCTGACATTAGGTTCTCGTAACCACTTCATCCCGGAGAGCTCCTTCACCACAGATGATCACTTGCTTCGCCAGAAGATTCTGCAGATACTCCTTGATGTTTTCCGAGACCATTATGCCCACTGCTTTTGCAAGTTCCCTACTGCCGATAATCACCGTGGGTAGATACACATCTTTGCCGTTTGTATCTTCATTCCCAGATACTCCTTTATGTACGAGATACCCCGAAATACTCCTCATTAATCCGGGAATCATTTGAGCCTACTGCCGTGCAGCTTCTTTCGCGCTGCGGGTAATTCCTCACATTTACTAGGGATCCGTTTATCCCCAGTTGTTCAGGTGTTTCTCAAAATACTTTCCATTGTTAGTCGATCCTCCAAAAATCCTCTGCAAACTATTGCTCTTGAAATCCTTGCCTGCTTGCATTATGGTTGATTACATATGTTTAGCAATCTTTGTTGACATTCCTTGTCAATGCCTTTGCATCCTTTCTCCCTCTAATTGATTACCGATACTCACATCAACTCTGTCGTGAATCACCAGATCCATTGTTGGGTTGTTATCCGACAGTGTCCTTAACATCTGAAATCTTGTAAGTTCTCCCCTGATACATAATGCCTTTGGTAAAATGTATCCTCTCTTTTTGTCAACCATGCTCTACCATCGAGCTTGAGTTATGTACTCCTGAAGTTCGTGGTATATGTTCCTAAGATGCCCCGATGAGTTGAACCTATGCCTTCTTAATCTGTGTGAACCCGATAATTTTCACGGGTCATACTCCTCTGGTAATTCACCAGGTAGTTCTTCACGATCATATAAATTTTAACAGAGCAGTGAATGAAAGATCATGCATTGGAGAAATGGGAGTCGACCTTGAACTTTGTGTTCATGCCCATAGACACGATGTAGAACTTATCATGGAAGCTGCTCGTAAAAATAATTATTTCCTGGGTACAAGTTCATCTTGTATCTGTGAATTGATACTTTGCAATCGTGGTTCCGACCATATTTTCTCCTTGATTCCATTTCCCGGGTAAGTTGAAATACTTGTCCTCTACAGATCATTTCACCCGTCCAACCTCTACTCTGATTTACCTTCGGGTATTACCCCTAGTACTTGTTACTGGGAAGTTTAATACTCCATCACATCATTCCTAGCCTGATCGTCTATATCATTATCATGCTAACTTTTAACTGTGCTACCTGGTCCTTATGCCTGGAGCAACTTTCGACGACGAGCTAAGCTTACGTCGATTTTACAACATCTTGTTTGTCTTGAAAAGAAATTCTGACTCCAAGCTTGCGTCTTATCTGTTGATCCATGACTTTACACTTCGCCGTTCCTTTGCTTTATGCCGTCGCTGATCGCTTGCATCCTTTTGAAACCCCTCGACAAATGTGTCGTGTTCACCGTCAATATTTTGGCTCCCTCGGAGATGTCCATTGAATTCACGGTGAGAAATACTATCCTTGACTTCCTACCAACACAGACTTGGTCGTGTTTTGGTTAAACTTTACGTTCCTTGATATCCTTGGAATTGTTCCTTTGACTCTCTTGTGATCTTCAGACTTAACTCTTGCCTGAAACACCATATCATTGCTACCTCGAAGCATGACTGTGGTATTTCGAATATCAACAAGAACATTGGAAGCACATTGCCGAATGTATCTTGATCAATTATCCACACACTGTTGTATGGGTAATATCATGATTCTTCCCTCGCCCCTTTACCTATATGCTCATGAACTTGCTGACCTACCATGTATATCATGCTCTGCTTATCCTTGGGAAGGATATACTCTCAACTCCTGTGTGTAAACACATTTTCCTTTTCATTGGTCTATTTAATCCGATAATTTCATTTTCCTTTCCATTGGTTTGTTTAACCTTTCTTGTGATCTGCATGATATAAGCAGAAATAATTCCCTGCTTATGTAAACACCTCGCAGTACAAGTCGGTTAGTGAGACCCTGTTACTACTGTTGATGATATTCCGGTAACCACCGATGGATGAGAACTTTGCCTATTGGTCCGCCTCGTTCAACGAGCAGGAAAATGGTTCTCTTCGTCCCTCGCCCTTGGTACCGATGTTGTCGCCGACATAACTGACAGACTATCCTCTGACATACCTTGTTGTCGTGACCGGAATGGTATCTCCACTTTTGATCGACCCTCATCATAGTTCCACAGGGTTGAAAACCCGCCCGTCCTGTCCAACCTTGATTCCAAAATATTCTTGCATTTGGCTTCGTATCATATCACGAGCCACCCTCCGAGAGATGATCCATTCCTGATGATCTGAACCTCTTTTCACACTCTGTTCAGGTATTGATCGGATGTCCATTCGCTTGAAACTCCTTATTGTACCTTCATACTTTGCTCTCGAAGTTTTCTTAAGTTTCAACTCGAGAGATACTTCTGCCGCATTCCCTGAATTGTCCACCAGATAATCGACCCTATAAGGGTCAATTCTCCCAAGGTTACCCTTTTCTTCCCCACTTAAATCTCGGGATGAGATTTCTTGTAGTGGAGGAGATTTGTAACATCCCCAGATGTTAACCCTGTAATCAAGCTAATTAATGCGCCATGTCATCATATTTCACTAAGTCAAAATGCCACTTGTCCCAAATCCAACTTCAAATTCATACTTGAAATAAAGTCAAATATTTATTTGTTCAAACTGCAAAACTAAAATGTTCATAGTATTGCAAATAATTCCAGAACAATTATAAAACTAAAACCAACATTAAGTAAATTCCCAAGTTGGCCCTAGCAACCAAAACAGTGGGATAACATCACCTTTTCTTTCCATTTAAATTCAAATCAAATTCAAATGAAATCATTTGGTCTCCGAACTTTTCATGGCAGTGCATAATATTGCATTGAATCTATGTGGCTAAGTCACCTATTTTACAAAAGTCGAAAAGGAGTGAAAAGAAAATGCAACAGAAAAGAATAAATGAAAACAGAAAATAAAAATAGAAAAGGCCTAGAGTCTACTGTGTATGTGGGCTCTAGTCTACAGTGCACTCAGCCCAACCCAGCTCACCACTGCCCCTAACCTCTCTCTCTCTCCTCGTGTCGGCAGCACCACCGCCCATGGCGCGGATGGCCACACGTCGAGCATCCGCCGGCGAGCCGTGTGGATAAGAAGACACCCTCGTCCCTGGACTGAAACCTAGCCTCACTCGCTCCCTCTCGATCTGGTGCTCAACCTGCAGCCGCCATCATCACACACATCATCGATCCCGCGGCCACCAGGCTCCCCGTGGCCTCGGAGCAGGCCCATCAGCACCGCGGCACCGCCCTCGTCGTCCATGCCACGGAAGTCAAGCCAGGAGGGCCGCAGCTCGTCGACATCGCCGGACTTCACCGCCTCGGTTGCCGACCGCCTTTGCCGATTTCAGCCACTCCGGTCCACCCCGCATGCGGCACCCTGGCTTAGAGGAAACCGGAACGCCCCGTATTCCAGCCCAGAGACAAGTCTTCTGGAATATGGCACTGTTGGCATAAAACAAATCAGCTCTTTATTACTATGGATAATGTTACATGGTACATGGATTACATCGGCACGGCGATACTACGCCTGCCCAGCTCTATGCTAACAGTGAAACAGCCCGAGGAAACGGAGTATCCTCGGCAGCAGAACAACGATGACGGTGGTGAACTCCACTCCGCGGGGACTCTGGCTGGAACGCGTATCCTAGCTCGCAAACTCAGAATCCTCGACAAGCAAGCAATCATGGCATGACCTGCAAACTGGCATGACATGCCAGGTGAGTACTTTGAATGTACTCGCAAGCTCACGGCAACCAAAGCAGTCAACACAAGCAATAGCATGGCACTTACAGGTTAAGCAGGTGTAACCATGATGATGCTGGAACAATATAAGCATGGCATGGCATATACTACATGCAACAGGTTGCAACTTACTCTGTCGTGAGGTTACCCCGTAACCATCACCTGTAAGAACTTTCCATCGAGTGTGCCACATGATAACCTCGGGACCAACCAAACTTGGTATTACAATACCGTAGTGATAACATGATCACAAGGAGCTTGGTCTTTACCGAGATCACCACATAACACCAAACCACAGTGATCCTCTCATGGTCATGATCAACCAACATCGGTATCCTCGATACCACGGTGATCCTCTCGCGATCACATAAAGATCAACCAACTTCTTTCTCATCGAACCGGGTTGTTATAAGCAAGATTATTATACTGTTGACCCATAGTGTGTCCTACTACGAACTGTGCCCATAACCGAGGACGCGGCTATCGATAGATTATACACTCTGCAGAGGTTAGTACACTGTACCCACACCACGGAACTCATGGCCTCGTGCTCCCATTCGGGTGGACCAACGATGTTCCGACAAAACCCAATCTATTGCGTGGCACTCTCCCGGCCACTATGACAAACTCCCCTTTGGGCTATGCCATGGGTGACCCCTGTGTCCTTCCGACACCTGCCACCATCGTGGCCAAACAAAACTGTCCCAAACGATGACCTGAGCTCAATACCAAAACTGGGTTCACAAGGTTATAGCCGCCTACCGGGCCAGGGTAGCACGCACTCATAACCTTCCCTAGTTGGAGGTACCGGCGAGAGGCATGACAATAGACCGAGTTAGGGCTGCCCCATCCCAGCAAGTGTGGTTGCACTGGTGAGCTCGATTTGGTGGCGCACTATGACTCAGCCAACTGGTGTTCAAGTTTGATTAACGTTCGGTTAAATTTGAATGATGATGTGCTGAGCCATGATAACATGATGAACCATAACAACAGATAAAGAAACATGCAGACATGTCATCATCTTAGCATGAACTTCTTCCAGAATTAACCATGAGCATAATGCTACCAACGAGTACCGAGCATAGAACATAAACATAGAACATGATCATATATAGTGGTTTCAGACAGAATAACATGCACACATTAAAATAACTTCTCAGGGAGGCAACCATAGCTACTGCAAATCCATCATGCGAGTGGCTGTCGTGGCTTGCCTGGGGATGAAGAAACCACCGAGGAGAAGTGCGGAGAGTCCGCGGAAACGATTGCCGGAAACAGTTCTCTCTCGAAGGGGGCTATTTACGGGCAAGGGCAAAATGGTCATTTTCACTGCATGAACACATAATTAAAATGATACCAACACGATGGGCTCGACGAGACGAAGATGTGGGCTTTGGAATCACCTCGATCGGAGTCTCGGTTAAAAAGTTGTGATAGTTTTTCTGCCAGGGACCCATCTGTAAATAAAATTCTCACAAACTGGCCCCTGACTGAAAAACAGATCGCGCCTTTTCAGGGAATACGCTTTCGCAGCAGGGAAAACGTACTCCCATGGAGTACGTCTCCACTTAGCTGATGTGGCGGGTGCGGGTCAACGCGATGAGGCTGCCAGGTGGGGTCGAGGGGAGCGGGGCCCGCCTGGCTCGCGGTCGTCCTCTTCCTCGCTGCTTCCTCGACAGGAACAGGGGAGAGGCAGGGGAGGGCGCAACACCGGCGACAGCCCGGCCGGCTCCGGCCACCTCAGGTCGAGGCGAAGCCGCCGCCGGGCTCGGGAGAGGGCGGCGCTTCCGACTGGAGTAGCAGCAGCGCCAGGGAAAGACTCGGGCGACGGCGACGTCCGGAGGCAGAGAGCGAGGGCGGCACGACGCCGGTGCTGGCCACGGCGATTCCGGTCGTCTCCGGCCGAGCTCCGACCACCGGCGGATGCGGAAGAGGGTGCCGCACCCAACCAAGGCTCCACAAGCGCCAGGGACAGGCTGGAGCGGCGGCAACAGGAGGGGGGCAGAGAGCAGCGGCGGTGGCCAAGCTCGGGGCGCGCGGCCACGCTGGCTCCGGAGAGAAATGAAGAGGGTGGGGAGGTTCGCCGGGGTCTGGGTGGTACTGTGTTGGTGGTGGAAGAGGGAGAAGGGCTCGGCCTTGAGCCAATTTAGGAGGAGGAGACCGGCGGCCATGGCGGCCATGGGCGGCAGGGAGAGCTTCTCTGGCTCGGGTGAGGGGTTGGGGAGAGCTAGGGAAGTGAGAGGAGACCGATGGTGAGCTCGGGGAGTCGTGGGGATGGCTTAAATAGCTGCGGCGACGTGGGTGGCCGAGCACGGCCGTGGCGACGCGTGCGTCGCACACTGGAGCTTCGGGAACATGTGGTGAAGAGGGGAGAGGCGTCCAGAGAGGTCAAGGAGGAGTAGAGGAAGCTCGGGCGTGCTCGGGAAGGTTCGGGAGCGACGCGGTCGATCGGCCACAGTGGAGCAGACCACGAACGCGGTCGCCGTGCCGTGTCGTGCAAGAGATAGGAGGGGTAGAGGGATCCAGAGAGAGGGTGAGTCCAAGGGGAAGCTGCTGGACATGGTGTGGTGTCGTGGGCGCGAGGAAACGGATGAGGCTGAGGGCCCCAATGCAGCGCGAGTATTGGCATGCCAAATGCATGGTCATCGCGTGCACTGGCACATGCAGCGCACCATAACCGGCGAAATCATGTCCAGAGTGTTGTCCCTCCAAAGCACAGTCTCAGGGAGGTGATGGATCGATGAGGGGCACTATGGTTAGATGGGAGTGTTCATCTGAAGTTTGCTGTAGCAAACTTGACCACACCACAGCGATGAACAGAGAAGGGATAAGGTCACAATGAGATGTCTGGGAGGTCTAGGGTTGGAAGGACTACAATCCTGTGAAATTTGGAGGGAAATGGACCGAGATTCAATATAGCTGCTTTGCAACTGACCAATCTGGTCCAGAAGCTTGATCTTGATGTGTCACTCACATGGAGTAGCCCATTGGGCTAAAATTTGGCATAGGATGATTATTTGGTCATATGAGAATGCCATAAAAATCTCATGCCATTTGGACAAGCCAAATTGGTACTTCCTTCACAGCTATCCTCTCTGACCAGAATCTTAGGAAAATTCTAGGGAATTATTGGGAAGATGAAATGAGACCAAATTTTGTGGAGATAGTTTATATGGGTAGGAGAATGCTCTGGTAAATTTTCAACAATTACGTAGCAATATAAAATATAGTTTCTTCACAATGAGAAAATCTGACCAGAAACCAAGATTTGAGGCCGTGCTCACATAGATGATTGGATAGGGTTGAAACTTGGCGGAGAGTCATTATTTGAGCATATGAATATGCTTGCAAAATTTTCAACTCATTTGGATACTCCTAGCTAGCACTTGCTTCACAAAGATTCCAGTTGACCAGAAACTTTGGAAATTTGCCAAGGGAGATTTAATATCCAAATAAAGTTGAATTTTGGCATGTGGCAATGATATGGATAGGAAAGAGTGCACAAAAAGTTTGAGAGCAAGCAAGCAAAGATAATGGGTACTTGCTTCACAAACTGCCAGCTAGGGCAGAATCAGAAAATGAATATTGGTGGAATATTTTTGATCATGGCAAGGAAGGATTTTGACATATCTGAGGAATATATGTCCCAAAGGATTTATGAGAATTATTTGGGAATCTTTGGGATGACATAGATGTGGGTTGCTTCACAACCCAGGGCAGACATGGTTATTCCTTTAATAAGAAAAAGGAATATTCCCGAGAAAAGGGAATATTGGGATTGGTCCAAGATGGAAATGATATGGTCTTGGGATGGTTTTGATATTGACAAGCCACTTGGGAGAGGAATCAAAGGTGATCTCTCCAGGTTTCAAGACCACTATGCCACTGAAAAGCAAATCCGGACCAAAATCAAAAGAAAAAGAAAATGGGCAAAATCCAGGGTGTTACAAACCTACCCCCCTTAAAGAAATCTCGTCCTCGAGATTTGGTTGCTCAGGGGTCAAGCGTGAATGTTCCCACATGAGGAAACCGTTTCCAACTCGGGTTCCCTTTTTGCCTTTGTATAATGCTCCCATTAAATTTCATCTGTCTGACTACCTGACTTCAGGGTGGTTTGTTTCACTGGATCCTTTTTCTGGCAAATCTTATATGTTACTCTGACTTCACTCCTTTTATGTCTGTTGCCTTATCTGGGGTGCGATGAGTTATCCTGAAATGCCTGCCCTTCTCGCAAGTCCGAGAGTTGTTTTCCCATGGACGTGTTGCAATGAAGTCCAGTACGGACGACCGTCCATTGAGTTGTGAACAAATTCTCTCAGTGGACATGAAATCTTTTACCCCTTACATTGGGCTGCTTCATAAGGGATATGTGTTCTCCAGATTCAAATGGTGCTACAAATCATACTGTTCTCCTGGCGGAAACTGACTCCTTGCAAGAATTGCTGAAACATCTTGGGTATCTTCATTATCTTGGTATCACATTCGTACCAAAGATTTCGCTGTCACCTTTCGTGACCAGCATAAAGGTGTACGGTCTTATTATGGTATTGTCCACAGACTTAACTGACAGTGGTCCTGGCAGCAGAATTTTGTTCATGGCAGGTTATTCTCTAACCGATTCCCACATGTGAGGACACATGCTTCGAGACTGTTATTCATCCTTCTGATTACTCAGTCTGTCGGCACCTTTAATTAAATAGTAGGCCATGTAATGTTTTGCCACGGTTGCTGGAATCCAACCGCCGAATTGATCTTTTGGCTGATCTGACGGACTTGGATGTCTTCTTCTGACAATTCTGAGCATACATAGTTGGCTGAGTGGGGTACCTTGATAGAAGGCCGTTGCAAATGGGACATACCTCGTGGGTGTGCATCCATTGTGGTTGGTACCGATTCAAACTGTCCGGGGTATCGGTACCATGCAACCACTATCATACCTGTATGGCCATTCTTGCTTCTTCATTATGGTTTTCTTTGCCTATATCCTTAGCTGAAAGAACTTGGCCTTATGTGTTTCTTGATTCTCCGGGTGACCATGGGTGTTGTCAGGTGCAATATTCCGGCAGGCATATTACTTTACAAATTGTAGCTGTAGGGTAACGACCGTCTGAACCCTTGGATGAAACCGGCAAATAAACCAGTGGCCACTAGAATGGTCTTTACAACTCAGATCTAGGACATTACTGGAGTAACTCAACCCAGACTCAAGACGGCTGAAAAGCAGCTCAGAGCATGAGACAGTGTCGATAAGAAGAAAGTAGAAGTTCCCTAAGATGGCCGAGAAACAGCTTAGAGCATAGGGTCACTGCTACGGAAAGAAATTCAACAGCTGCCCGAGACGGCCGAAAAGCAGCTCAGAACACGGGCCAGTTGCTGACAAGAGAAATATAAAATCGGCATCCACCCCGGACGGCCAGAAACAGCTCAGAACACAGGCGTGGTGCCGTTACTAAAGAAAGACGGCAAGGGTTTATCCGCGTCCCATACAGCTCACTACTATGCTTACGGGTATGAGCATACTAATTTGAACATGCAGGCATAACACGGAGCAATACTTTAAGGCGTATATCAGATGGTCGGCTTGCTCCATGGGTTATTGGTCATCACACTGAAGTGTATAACTAGCGTCCTTCTTTCTTATATAGCTCATGCAATGGTCAAATCCTCACCGAGCTGACATCATTGTATGGGTAACTCGTATGACCTTGGCAGTATGTTCACCACATCTATGAAAACATGTGTGGTTGGCCACTTGATTCCTGAGGCAAGCTTGTGTAGAAAGACTGAGTTGCTTATATCTGAAGTTTCCTTGTTGCCATAAGCAGACTGAGTGCATATATATATATATCCCTTAATATTTCTGCTGTCGGTTTCTTTTGTATGCAGATAGTTGTTTGACTATTCTTCTTGTTGGGCACTGAGTTCCTAGCATATGCTGGCTTGCTTCCGGGATATAGCTGGTTCAAATTGTACTCATAGCAGACTCCAACCTTATATGTGAACCATACCTTTGACCCGAAGTGTACTGCTGATCATGCACACATCTTTGCATTCTTGCTGATTTGATTATTACTGCTGTGAAGATCGCACATTGATATATACCTGATGCTAATAATCAATCCAGGATATCATTATAATCAGACCAGATATTCCCCATGCCAGGCAGTCGGCGCCAAATCCCATATTGTTGAGCCGAGCTTCCAAATGCTTGCCCCTTCACTGATTCTTTGAGTCCAGTGTCGGTGAGCAACTTCCATAAGGGAAAATAAAGTAACACCAAGGGCCCAAAGAAAGAAGCAAAAGAAACGACTAAAATAAAAGCACACAAAGCAACAAGATCACACACAAGCAATATCATATTTTACAGCTATTCACAGCAATAATATGCATTCCTACTTAAGCACACCAATCTCGCAAGAACTCCGGTGTTACGATCTAACATGCTGTGGCGGTGTGCACGAAAGTGAATCAATGTGTAGAAGGAAGTTGATGTAAACAAGGCTACACCAAGCATGGGCTTACACCGGTTGCAGCTGGACAGATACGGATGCGAGGACGGACTTGGTGATCATGGATCGGAACACAGAAGTCACATCCACATCATCATCAAGCGTACGGAAGAAACCGTACTTGTCCAGGGAATGGATGGCAGGGTGAGATAGTGATAAAAAGAAAGGCTTACGGGCATTGCCCTTTTATGATAACAAAGATCGGTAAGGGTTACCGAAGCGGCTAGAGGGATGGCAAGATTCGGGATAGAAACATGTCTATCACCGAAACAATAGGGGTGGCTGAATAGGATAATTGGTGTGGTACCTGTGCATCCATCCTGCAAGGGATCGACACACCAAGCACCTTGGCATCACTCCGCTGGGACAGAGATGACACCACACCAACGAACAAGAATGCAACTGGAGGGTGCAGGTAGTGGGTCGAAACCGATGCCACCTACACTCACCAGATCCACCGTTAGTGACAAAATAAATATTCTATATGCATGCTATGCACAAACAAATGCAATAAACAAGTGCAGCAAACCGAGTAGACTCTATACTACTGGTTACTAACGCTCACGTGGTCTAGGGCGTCCTACAGCCAAACCTGGCTCTGATACCAACGCTTGCGGCACCCTGGCTCAGAGGAAACCGGAACGCCCCGTATTCCAGCCCAGAGACAAGTCTTCTGGAATACGGCACTGTTGGCATAAAACAAATCAGCTCTTTATTACTATGGATAAGGTTACACGGTACATGGATTACATCGGCACGGCGATACTATGCCTGCCCAGGGTAGCTCTATGCTAACAGCGGAACAGCCTGAGGAAACGGCGTATCCTCGGTAGCGGAACAACGACGACGGTGGTGAACTCCACTCTGCAGGGACTCTGGCTGGAACGTGTATCCTAGCTCGCAAACTCGGAATCCTCGACAAGCAAGCAATCATGGCATGACCTGCAAACTGGCATGACACGCCAGGTGAGTACTTTGAATGTACTCGCAAGCTCACAGCAACCAAAGCAGTCAAGACAAGCAATAACATGGCACTTACAGGTTAAGCAGGTGTAACCATGATGATGCTGGAACAATATAAGCATGGCATGGCATATACTACATGCAACAGGTTGCAACTTACTCTGTCGTGAGGTTACCCCGTAACCATCACCTGTAAGAACTTTCCATCGAGTGTGCCACATGATAACCTTGGGACCAACCAAACTTGGTATTACAATACCGTAGTGATAACATGATCACAAGGAGCTTGGTCTTTACCGAGATCACCACATAACACCAAACCACGGTGATCCTCTCGTGATCACGATCAACCAACATCGGTATCCTCGATACCACGGTGATCCTCTCGCGATCACATAAAGATCAACCAACTTCTTTCTCATCGAACCGGGTTGTTATAAGCAAGATTATTATACTGTTGACCCATAGTGTGTCCTACTACGAACTGTGCCCATAACCGAGGACGCGGCTATCGATAGATTATACACTCTACAGAGGTTAGTACACTGTACCCACACCATGGAACTCATGGCCTCGTGCTCCCATTCGGGTGGACCAACGATGTTCCGACAAAACCCAATCTATTGCGTGGCACTCTCCCGGCCACTCCGACAAACTCCCCTTTGGGCTATGTCATGGGTGACCCCTGTGTCCTTCCGACACCTGCCACCGTCGTGGCCAAACAAAACTGTCCCAAACGGGGACCTGAGCTCAATACCAAAACTGGGTTCACAAGGTTATAGCCGCCTACCGGGCCAGGGTAGCACGCACTCATAACCTTCCCTAGTTGGAGGTACCGGCGAGAGGCATGACAATAGACCGAGTTAGGGCTGCCCCATCCCAACAAGTGTGGTTGCACTGGTGAGCTCGATTCGGTGGCGCACTATGGCTCAGCCAACAGGTGTTCAAGTTCGATTAACGTCCGGTTAAATTTGAATGATGATGTGCTGAGCCATGATAACAGGATGAACCATAACAACAGATAAAGAAACA
This sequence comes from Thinopyrum elongatum, assembly GCA_011799875.1. Taxonomy (NCBI): domain Eukaryota; kingdom Viridiplantae; phylum Streptophyta; class Magnoliopsida; order Poales; family Poaceae; genus Thinopyrum; species Thinopyrum elongatum. Next base: position 408,341,824 of record CM022299.1, read on the forward strand.
TGCAGACATGTCATCATCTTAGCATGAACTTCTGCCAGAATTAACCATGAGCATAATGCTACCAACGAGTACCGAGCATAGAACATAAACATAGAACATGAGCATATATAGTGGTTTCAGACAGAATAACATGCACACATTAAAATAACTTCTCAGGTAGGAAACCATAGCTACTGCAAATCCATCATGCAAGTGGCTGTCGTGGCTTGCCTAGGGATGAAGAAACCACCGAGGAGAAGTGCGGAGAGTCCACGGAAACGATTGCCGGAAACAGTTCTCTCTCAGAGGGGGCTATTTACGGGTAACGGCAAAATGGTCATTTTCACTGCATGAACACATAATGAAAATGATACCAACACGACGGGCTCGACGAAACGAAGACGTGGGCTTTGGAATCACCTCGATCGGAGTCTCGGTTAAAAAGTTGTGATAGTTTTTCTGCCAGGGACCCATCTGTAAATAAAATTCTCACAAACTGGCCCCTGACTAAAAAACAGATCGCGCCTTTTCAGGGAATACGCTTCCGCAGCAGGGAAAACGTACTCCCGTGGAGTACGTCTCCACTTAGTTGGCGTGGCGGGTGCGGGTCAACGCGATGAGGCTGCCAGGTGGGGTCGAGGGGAGCGGGGCCCGCCTGGCTCGCAGTCGTCCTCTTCCTCGCTGCTTCCTCGACAGGAACAGGGGAGAGGCAGGGGAGGGCGCAGCGCCGGTGACGGCCCGGCCGGCTCCGGCCACCTCAGGTCGAGGCGAAGCCGCCGGCGGGCTCGGGAGAGGGCGGTGCTTCCGACTGGAGTAGCAGCAGTGCCAAGGGAAGACTCGGGCGACGGCGACGTCCGGAGGCAGAGAGCGAGGGCGGCGTGACGCCGGTGCTGGCAACGGCGATTCCCGCCGTCTCCGGCCGAGCTCCGACCATCGGCAGATGCGGAAGAGGGTGTCGCACCCAACCAAGGCTCCACAAGTGCCAGGGAGAGGCTGGAGCGGCGGCAATAGGAGGGGGGCAGAGAGCAGCGGCGGTGGCCAAGCTCGATGCGCGCGGCCACGCTGGCTCCAGAGAGACACGAAGAGGGTGGGGAGGTTCACCGGGGTCTGGGTGGTACTGTGGTGGTGGTGGAAGAGGGAGAAGGGCTCAGCCTTGAGCCAATTTAGGAGGAGGAGACCGGCGGCCATGGCGGCCATGGGCGGCAGGGAGAGCTTCTCTGGCTCGGGTGAGGGGTTGGGGAGAGCTAGGGAAGTGAGAGGAGACCGATGGTGAGCTCGGGGAGGCGCGGGGATGTGGGTGGCCGAGCACGGCCGTGGCGATGCGTGCATCGCGCACCGGAGCTTCGGGAACACCCGGTGAAGAGGGGAGAGGCGTCCAGAGATGTCAAGGAGGAGCAGAGGAAGCTCGGGCGTGCTCGGGAAGGTTCGGGAGCGACGCGGTCGATTGGCCACAGTGGAGCAGACCACGGACGCGGTCGCCGTGCCGTGTCGGGCAAGAGATAGGAGGGGTAGAGGGATCCAGAGAGAGGGTGAGTCCAAGGGGAAGCTGCTGGACATGGTGTGGTGTCGTGGGCGCGAGGAAACGGACGAGGCCGAGGGCCCCAATGCACAGAGCGCGAGTATTGGCATGCCAAACACGTGGTCACCGCGTGCACTGGCACATGCAGCGCACCCTGACCGGCCAAATCATGTCCAGAGTGTTGTCCCTCCAAAGCACAGTCTCAGGAAGGTGATGGATCGATGAGGGGCACTGTGGTTAGATGGGAGTGTTCATCTGAAGTTTGCTGTAGCAAACTTGACAACACCACAGCGATGAACAGAGAAGGGATAAGGTCACAATGAGATGTCTGGGAGGTCTAGGGTTGGAAGGACTACAATTCTATGAAATTTGGAGGGAAATAGACCGAGATTCAATATAGCTGCTTTGCAACTGACCAATCTGGTCCAGAAGCTTGATCTTGATGTGTCACTCACATGGAGTAGCCCATTGGGCTAAAATTTGGCATAGGATGATTATTTGGTCATATGAGAATGCCATAAAAATCTCATGCCATTTGGACAAGCCAAATTGGTACTTCCTTCACAGCTATCCTCTCTGACCAGAATCTTAGGAAAATTCTAGGGAATTATTGGGAAGATGAAATGAGACCAAATTTTGTGGAGATAGTTTATATGGGTAGGAGAATGCTCTGGTAAATTTTCAACAATTACGTAGCAATATAAAATATAGTTTCTTCACAATGAGAAAATCTGACCAGAAACCAAGATTTGAGGCCGTGCTCACATAGATGATTGGATAGGGTTGAAACTTGGCGGAGAGTCATTATTTGAGCATATGAATATGCTTGCAAAATTTTCAACTCATTTGGATACTCCTAGCTAGCACTTGCTTCACAAAGATTCCAGTTGACCAGAAACTTTGGAAATTTGCCAAGGGAGATTTAATATCCAAATAAAGTTGAATTTTGGCATGTGGCAATGATATGGATAGGAAAGAGTGCACAAAAAGTTTGAGAGCAAGCAAGCAAAGATAATGGGTACTTGCTTCACAAACTGCCAGCTAGGGCAGAATCAGAAAATGAATATTGGTGGAATATTTTTGATCATGGCAAGGAAGGATTTTGACATATCTGAGGAATATATGTCCCAAAGGATTTATGAGAATTATTTGGGAATCTTTGGGATGACATAGATGTGGGTTGCTTCACAACCCAGGGCAGGCAGGGTTATTCCTTTAATAAGAAAAAGGAATATTCCTGAGAAAAAGGAATATTGGGATTGGTCCAAGATGGAAATGATATGGTCTTGGGATGGTTTTGAGATTGACAAGCCACTTGGGAGAGGAATCAAAGGTGATCTCTCCAGGTTTCAAGACCACTATGCCACTGAAAAGCAAATCCGGACCGAAATCGAAAGAAAAAGAAAATGGGCAAAATCCAGGGTGTTACACCGCACCTCCCCGAGCTCGCCATTCACCTCCTCGTGGTGAGCCTCCTCCGTTCTCCCCTTTCCCTGCCCCGTTCCGTCGTCGTATGCGCTTGCCCAGCACTCGGCCTCCGTGATCGGAGCTCGTTGAGCTCCTGTCGCTGCTCTTGGCACTGACCTGCTGCTCTACTGCTGCCTACTACTAGCTGCTGCTTGCTGCTCAGCCTACTGCCGCTTGTTCTGCCTGCTGCTGATGCGCCGCTACTGCGTTCTGCCGCTGTCGCCGCCGCCTGCAATCGCCTCTCGCACGCGCGCCTCGCCGCTCCCGGCCGAGCCCGCCTCGGCCTCGCGCTCGCCAGGCCGCGCCCACCCGGGGGACCGCCCCTGCCTCGCCTCAGGCCACAGCTCGTCACGGGCCGTGCTTGTCGCAGCTGCCGGCCGCGCCGTGGCCATGGCGTCTGCCCTGCGTGTGCGCGAGCACGCCCGCCTCTGATGGCCGGCCCTTGTAATTAGGGGCCTAATGATGTTTAGTACTAACCCCCCTAACCTCTCACTGACTGATGGGCCCCCACCAACTAAATAAACTGATTAAAATCATTGTTAAAGACCTGAGACACTTACATGTGGGCCCGCGTGCACTGTTCACCCGCTGACTAGTCAACCGATTGTCTGCTGACTCAGCAGTCAACGGGACCCACTATCAGCCTCTAACAACACTGCTGGGTACACCCCAGTGTGCACACATAGCATTTTTGCTATTATTCCCGAATTAAAAATAAATCAGGAATTTTCAGAATATTGTTTAAACTTCAGAAAATCATAGAAAAATAACCGTAACTAAGATGAAAAAAATTTACATATGAAAAGTGATAAAAAAAAACGAGACGAATCCAACCGTGCCATCTGTTTCCGTATCGGGACCCTCTTCAGTGGTGAACCCATAACTTTTAGCCTGTTTCCGGTAGATGAATAGTGCATGTACACCGGTTAATAATTCCAACTTAAATCCTAAAATAACTAATATGACTTAGACATGCTTTTAGGCAACCCTGCACTACACATTAGCATAGCATGCTCTGTGTTGCATATGTTTGCCGTGTATTTATCTGTATCTTTCCCCTCTTCTCTCTTGGTAGAGCCCAATCCCGACATAGTCCCTGAGACCTATGCAACTCAGGAGCCCGACGACACCGTTAACGACCTTGACTTTGCCGCCGAGCAACCAGGCAAGCACCCCCCCTTTTAACATGCCTATATCGCCTATTCTTTCTTCCTCCTGCTTGCATTAGAATTTGCTACTGCTTTGAGTTATCCTATTCTGATGCATAGCCTGTTTATTGTAACCTGCTATTGATACCTTACCTGCTTATCCTAAACTGCTTAGTATAGGCTGGATAGGGACCCCAGTGACCCCCACTTGTCCCGGTTGCCCCGCTGGACCATCAGAAGACTCAACAACCAGGCCCCGGCACCGCACATCACCCCCTTAGTTGTACGACACTGCAGCGTTACTATCGAGTGCCGAGGGTGATACCTCGTTTAGCACTTCTGATGTTAACTCTGTAGAGTAGCTATTTGGACGTGGTCATCGAGGGTGATCCCTCCTTCACCACTCCCGATAACGACGCCGTCGTGCAACACCTCAAGTGTGAACCTCGAGGGTGATTCCTCCTAAGTTCACCTTGACGACTACATCATGTGGGATCCGTCGAGGGTGATTCCTCAGGTTTTCCCCCTGGTGTTTGGACACACAGTTACTATGACTTTAACCATGAACCATGATAAAGTCGGTTCAGCCCTGAGGGGTACCCGCGCGAGCATAAGATGCGATTGATGTGTAGTCGGGTGACCAGAGAGAGTACCCACGAGATAATTACGAGGCATGGCCGGGCATTCTTAGCCCTTGCCGCAAGTCCTCGAGATGGGGCGACGGGGTCACATCGATCGTGAGTCTCTGCTCGTTATCGCGCGCTCCTAATTCACTAACGATTTGGATATTTGATCCGAGTGGGCCTCTGGCCCGATAGCACTAACCATCACGTGGGAACAGTTATGGGCACTCTGGGTCGTATGCATCAGTCGAAGCTTAATGGACGTCAGTGACTAAGCGGCGCACGCCGGGTTGGACCGTGTAACGCAACCGCCTTGATAGTGTGGGTTGCTAGGTCTGCTCTCGGTGGCCCCGCAACATGCAGGAGTTCCCGGGGCGATGGCCCAAGACCCTTGGGGGCATAGGTTTAGTCCGGCGTGCTGACCTCTCTATTAATCCTAGGTCGGGTTGCGGCGTATCATTTGGCCGAGGCCGGGCATGACCCAGAAAGTGTGCCCGGCTGGAGTTAATCGAGCGTGGTGGGTAAGTTGGTGCACCCCTGCAGGGAAGAACTAATCTATGCATAGCTGGATCCTCGGTAACGGACGCTCGGAGTTGTATCCCGATCGATACAACTAGAACTGGATACTTGAGATGAGATATGGATAGTAGGGCTCTGAGATTGCTTTCTCACAGGGAGTCGAGGAAGGATCTCTGGCCGAGGTTGATACTTAATACTACTACTACTTTATGCTGTACTAATCTACACTCTTCTAATGCTACAAGACCGATGAAGATGCTAGTCTTCGATAGGACTAGGCCATCTCTCTATTCTTGCATTTCTGCAGCCGAGTCCACATATACAGCCTCTCTTTGATAATGTTGCATATGTAGTGTAGATCCTTACTTGCTGAGTACTTTGGATGAGTATTCACGGTTGCTTTGCTTCCTCTTTTTCCCCATATCCTTTTGATGCAACCAGATGACGGAGCCCAGGAGCCAGCTGCCCCCGTCGACGACTACTTCTACCACCCCAAGGGTGGTTATTACTACGAGCTTGCCGACGACCAGGAGTAGGATCGGAGGGTCCCAGGCAGGAGGCCTGTGCCTTTCGATCGTAGCTTTTGTTTTGCCCCGCCTTTCTAAAGGCTTATCTGTTTCTGTTTCATATTTGTACTCAGATATCTGATGCTTCCGCTGACGGTTGTATGCGAGCTTATGTATTCGAGCCCTCGAGGCCCCTGGCTTGTAATATAAAGCTTGTATGACTTTATTTATGTTTTAGAGTTGCATTTGCGTGTATGATTAGTGCACGATTAAGCCGGGGGCGTCACTTCGGCTGACACATACGACGCAGAGTGCCCATACTTATTCCCGTGAGATGGTCAGTGCAAAAATGCTAGAGGCCTACTCGGATCACATATCCAAACCGTTAGTGTCTTGGGAGCGCGTGGTAACGATCAATGATCCACGATATGTGGTCCCGTCGCCCCATCTCACGGACTTATGGCAAGGGCTAAGAATGCCCGACCGTGCCGCGTAGAAATCTCGCGGGTACCCTTGAGGTCAACCCGACTACACATCAACTCGCGGGTACACTCACAGTCAACCCGACTTCACATTTCTCTCACGGGTACCCCTCGGGGCCGACCCGACTTCATCATGGTTCTGTGGTAAAGTCAAAGTAACCATGTGTCTGAACAGCAAGGGGAAAACCTGAGGAATCACCCTCGATGGATTCCCACTCGATGTAACCGTCAAGGTGAACTTGGAGGAATCACCCTCGATGGTTCACACTTGAGGGGTTGCTCGACAGAGTAGTTATCAGAAGTGGTGAAGGAAGAATCACCCTCCGTAGACCACGAACGATTAGCTGCACTACAGAGATCTCATCAGAAGTGCTATACAACACATCACCCTCAGCACTCAATAGTAACTCTGTAGAGTCGAGCAACTAAGGGGGTGTAATGTGATGTGTCAGGCTCTGGACGTCGGTCACATTGATCGAGTCATCGAACATAAAGCAGGGGCAACTGGGACAAGGTGAGGGGTCACTGGTGGATCACTAACCAACCTATACTAAGCAGTTTAGGATAAGCAGGTAAGGTAACAATTGCAGGTTACAAAATCAGGCTATGCATCAGAATAGGATCATACAAAAGCAGTAGCAGTTTTAATGCAAGCATAAGAGAGAAGGGAATGTGCGATATCGGAATGATCAAGGGGGTTTGCTTGCTTGGAAGCTCTGCTAAAAAGGAAGAAGGGTCGTCGGTGACGTAGTCGATCACAGGGGCAGCGCCGGTCTCGGGGTCTACTGGAGAGAAGAGGGGGAAGAAACAGTAAATATAATGCAAACAGATGCATCACTATGCATGACATGACAATATGCAGAGCTAGGGGTGACCTATCGCAGTACTACACGTTGCAGACGAAGAGGGAAAACATTCGGAGGAGTTTTCCTGGCATTTGGCATTTTCCGGACAGATGAAGAGAGGGGGACGGTTCCATGTTCATCATGCTAGAGGCATGTGACAAATGAACGGATTGCATATTCAGATTCATAGGATTTTTCTAAGCAATTTTCATATATAAATTATTTTCATCCGAGTAATAGATTATTTTATATTAATTTTGAAAGTTTTAAATAATATTCTGAAATTATTATTAATTAAATTAATTCAAAATTGAATTATTGCATCAGCATGATGTCAGGGTGACGTCAGCAGTCAACCCAGCCAGTCTAGGTCAAACCTGACGGCTGGGTCCCACCTGTCATACACAGTGGGCTAAACAGTGTTTAATTTAAACTAATCTAATTAATTAGGGGACTGGGCCCACATGTCTGTGAGTATTTAGATTAATTTAATTAAGTAAATTAATTTAATTAGATAAATTAGGGGGGGCATTGGCAGTGACTGGGCGCTGCCCGGCCAGCCTGTTGACCTGGTTAACATGGTCAGCCCGGGCCCCTGGGGCCACAGGTCAGTGACCCAAGGGGTGGCCCGAGGCCAGCCACATCGGCGGCGGCGCCGGAATTGCGCCGGCGAGCTCAAAACGCGGCGGCGCGCACAGGACCTCGTCGGTAAAAGCCCACAGAAGGCCAAATCGAGCGCGGCTAGCCTCGTTCGGACGCGGGCGATGCGGCGCGTCGCCCAATGGCAGTAGCCGGAGCTGGAGCGGCTGGAGTCGGCGCCGGCGTTGAGGCGAGGCGGCGGCGAGCTTCGGGCCTCGTCGTGGACGGCGCTATGGGCGCTCAAACGACGCGCGGGAGGCACCGTTCGAACGTGGGGAGCAACCCGCGTCGATCTATGCTAGGGGCGCGAGCTAGGGCGGACGAAAACGATGACGGCGATGGCAAGTAGTGAAGGACGGGCCGGAGCTCGTCGGAGACGATGCTAGGGAGGCACGCGCGAGCCCAGAGGAGGGAGAGGGGAAGCAGGAGCTCACAGTGGAGCCGTAGGGGGTGGCAGCGGGCTCGAGGGAGGCTCGGGCTGGCCGGAGACGGCGACGACGTGCGGCGGCCCGAGGAGGAAGCCGAGATTGGGGCGGCGTCATGGGGGTGTCTCGGCTCTTGTGGCTCGACGTGGGAGGAAGAGGAGGACGCGGCAAAGGTCCCGGACAAGCTCCTAGGCGGCATGGAGGTCGGAGAGCGCGCGGGCGAGCTTGGCCATAGCGAAGCGGCATCGGGCGCTGGATCTGGAGGGGCAAGAGAGGGAGGAGAATGTGTGAGAGGGGGGAAACTGAGGGGGGTCTAGGGTTAGGGTTTGGTCGGGGGCGTCGCCGGTGACTTGAGGTTGCAGGGGAGCCGCCGGATGGCCGACACGTGGCCATCCGCGGCGACGGACACGCCTCGGCCGGCCACCGCACGGGGGGTGAACAGGGGTAGAGGGTGGCTCGACTGTTGGGCTGGGACGCTCACTGGGCTGGCAGGCCTAAGTGCAGAGTGCCCTCAACCTTTCTCTTTTCTTTTCCATTTTCTTTTCTGTTTTTTCTTTTCTTTGCTTCTGTTTCTTTTACTTTTGTTAGCAAAATAGTTTTACTAAAATACAAAACTGGCTCCATAATTAGAGTTGCAAATTGAGCCACTGCCACAAAAAGTTTGGCACCTAAATAAAATAGTTTGCATTTTAATAATTTTAAAAGGCATTTAAATATTTGCCACTGCTTTAATTATTTTAGGGCATTAAAACATTTTATAAAATGCTGGTTCACCACCATAATTAGTTATGGATTATTTGCTACCTGATGAGCATTTTAGTTTTCATGTTTGTGAATTTCTTTATTTCACTTAACATTTGCGTTTGAATTTGAATGGAATTTGAAATGAGATATTGATCAATGATGACTAAGTACTGTTTTAGCAAAATGATTAGCTTAACCTCAGAGGTTACTGTAGCTCATTAATACAGGGGTGTTACAACTCTCCTCCTCTCAAAGAAATTCCCGTCCTGAGAATTAAGAGGTAGAAGGGAAAAGATCAGGGTATTCTGCACGGAGGTTATCCTCGCGTTCCCAAGTGGCTTCATCTTCAGTATGATTTGACCACTGCACTTTGAGGAACTTGGTAACCTTCTGACAGGTTTGACGTTCAGCTTCTTCAAGAATGCAGATAGGATGCTAGTATGTGAGATCGTCCTGCACTTCAATCAATTTCAGATCTACTTCACGTTCCGGGTCCTTGAAGTAACGATGAAGTTGCGACACGTGGAAGACATCATGGACGTGAGAAAATTGAGGTGGCAACTCCAATTGATAAGCCACCAGTCCACGATGGGCGAGAATGTGGAAGGGACGAATGTAGCGCGGAGCTAGCTTGCCCTTGACTCCGAATCGATGAGTGCCTCTCAAAGGAGTGACACGCAGATATGCTTGTTCACCAGGTTGATAAGTTGAACCCCAGTGTTTCGGTCATAGTTGCTCTTCTGGCGGGACTGGGCCACCTTGAGATTATCCCGGACAATTCAAACTTGCTCTTTAGCTTGTTGGATAATGTCTGGACCAATGAGCGGCCGTTCCCTAGTTTCTGACCAATTCAGAGGGGTTCGGCACTTACGTCCATAGAGTACCTCGAAGGCTGCCACCTTCAAGCTGGCTTGATAGCTGTTGTTATAAGAGAACTCCGCATAAGGGAGAGATTCTTCCCATTTCTTGCCGAATGAGATGACACAAGCCCGTAGCATGTCTTCAAGAATTTGATTGACTCGCTCTACTTGGCCTTGGGATTGGGGATGATAAGCAGTGCTCCAGGTTATATGAGTTCCCATTGCCTCTTGAAAACTATCCCAGAACTTAGAAGTAAATATGCTGCCATGGTCTGAACTAATCTCCTTCGGAATGCCGTGGAGTGACACAATTTTGGGGATATACAAGTTTGCTAATTGGCTAGCAATGATTGTCTCCTTGACTGGCAGAAAGTGAGCAACTTTTGAGAATTGGTCGATGACGACAAAGATAGCATCGTTACCTTTCTATGACCGGCCAGTGACGAAGTCCATCTGAATCTTATCCCATTTCCATTCAAGAATAGGGAGTGGTTGCAGAAGTCTAGCCGATTTTCTGATGTTCTGCTTTGACACGACGGCAAACGTCACATTCTTCAATATATCGAGCAATGTCTTGCTTCATCTTAGACCACCAGTACTTCTAAGGCATGTCTAGATACATCTTGGTACTTCCCGGATGAATAGAGAGAGGGGTGTCATGTGCTTCTTTAATCACCTTCTCTTTCATAACCTCGAATCGGGGTACCACAATGCGATCTTTGAAGTACAAGGTCCCATCTTTAGCAAGCGAGAAATCCCTGGATTTCTCTAAGGCAAGATCCTTTTTCATCATATCAACGTGAGCATCTTTGGCTTGCACGGACTTAATAGCTTTCAGAAGAGTTGGTTCCAAGACAAGGTTATTCAGAGAACCCTGCGGAACTATTTGAAGGTTCAATTTGCAAAGTTCTTCATAAAGGCGGCTCAGGGCATCGGCCATGACATTAGCCTTGCCTAGGGTATAAGAGATACCCAAGTTATAATCTGTTATGGCCTCCATCCATCTCTGCTGACGGAGGTTCAGGTCTGGCTGAGTAAACAGATATTTCAGAGATCGGTGAAGATCTCGCAACGATTACCGAGAAGGTAATGTCCCCACTATTTTAGTGCATAGATAACCGCAGCAAGCTTGAGGTCATGAATTGGGTAGTTCTCTTCGTGAGGGCGCAATTGGCGAGAGGCATAAGCAATCACCCTGCTCTCTTGCATTAGGACACAGCCTAATCCTTGACGGGAGGCATCACTGTAAATGACGAAATCCTTTTGAGAATCTGGAGGAGCAAGCACTGGGGCAGAAGTCAGCTTGTCCTTGAGTGCCTGGAAACTTTCCTGACATTTTTCTGTCCAATCAAACTTAATGCCTTTATGAAGCAAACTAGTTAGGGGCTTGGCGATCTTGGAGAAGTTCTCGACAAAACGGCAGCAATAGCTGGCGAGTCCGAGAAAGCTTCTGACTTGCTTGACATTCTTCGGAGGAGTCCAATCAAGAATGGCCTGAACTCGCTCTGGGTTGACAGCAATACCATCCTTGGAGATCACATGACCAAGGTAGGTTACTTCGGGTAGCCAGAATTCACACTTGGAATACTTGGCATATAATTGATGCTCTCGAAGTTTTTCCAGAACAAGTCGAAGATGTTCAGCATGTTCTTCTTTGTTCTTGGAGTATACAAGGATATCATCCAGATAAACCACGACGAACTTGTCAAGGTATTCCATGAATATGTAGTTCATCAAACGAGAGAATGTCGCTGGAGCATTGGTTAAGCCGAAAGACATGACGGTGTACTCGTATGAACCATAACGAGTAACGAATGCGGTCTTTGGGATATCCTCTTCACGAACACGGATCTGGTGGTAACCCAACCTCAAGTCTAGTTTACAGAAGACCGATGAACCAGCCAGTTGATCATAAAGATCTTTGATCCGAGGAAGAGGGTACTTGTTCTGAATTGTTGCTTGGTTGATAGGACGGTAGTCTTGGACCAAACAATTCATTCCATCCATCTTCTTGACAAAGAGAAAAGGTGCTCCCCAAGTAGAGGAACTTGGATGAATGAAACCCTGGCAAAGTGAATTGTCGATTTCCTCCTTAAGCTCAAGGAGTTCGTGAGGTGACATCTTGTAGGGTCGCTTGGCTATAGGAGTGGTGCCTAGTTTCAAGTCGATGACGAATTGGACAGCTCGAACAGGGGGTGTCGGTGCAACAAACATTCATGTTCGTTGCCCAGACTTACACACAGGCGTGCTGGCATCACATGTCCGGCACCCACGTGCAAAACAAGGCCAAGCCAGAGGAACCGCTCTTTGTGAGATCAAGGAGCGGATCAAGAAGACCAAGCCAACGTACGAGACAGTAGAGCACCACCTTGGGAAGGCCTCCCTTGCCGGGCAGGAGAGCCTGGCCAGGTTGAGGCCACTCCAAGGACGAGTCCGAGATTACCCCGGCAAGCTTGCCGGGGGCGCCAAGGGCAAGAAATCCCGCCAAGGCACCACCGCTCCACTGCACAACGACGCAAATCACTTATCAATGCGGTGTCGAGCCTCCAGATGATTAAGTTGCTTCCACTAAGCACGTGGCAGCCCGTCGGAAGACAGATTACCCTCACATGACACCCGTCCAGAGGCGTGTCGAACAGATAAGCAGAAGATGATTAAGCGGCACGGCAGGCTTGCCGGGCTTCACCCTCAGCGTGACACCTAGCAGTGCATTTAATGCACTTTGTCCTAACTGCCAGAGTTAGGTATGATAGCACTGTTAGCTATCTAATCGCTAGATAAAGACTATTTTGCTACTGTGGTTACCCCTTGAGCTATAAAAGGAGGTCCAAGGCGAACTAGCAAAGGATTCGGACCCCTTCACACTTGTACGCGCGTAGCTGCTCCCCCGAGGCAACCTTGCCGGGTTGGAGCGCTGCGTGTTGTTTTGTTCCTTCATCCAATCCACCAAAGGTAGGAGTAGGGTTTTACGCCTTGCGGCGGCCCGAACCTTGGTAAAAACCAACAGTTTCACCATCGTCGCGCTGCCCCATGGCTTCCGCTCTTTGTGCAATGTGAACTCCCCCTTGCCGAACCACAAAGGGGCTCACGACCCCATTGGTGATCGTGTTCTCCCACGACATCTTTGGCACGCCAGGTAGGGGAGAGCTTGCGGAAGTATATGCAGAGGTTCATTCGAGTGCACCGAAACATTCCAGAAGCTGTGATTGCCGTATTCCATTCGAACGTGCGCAACAGAAGGATACGGTCTAAAATGAACGTCCGACTGCCCAAGACCGTCAATGAGTTGTACACTTTGGTGGATAAATGCGCTCGGGCTGAGGAAGGAAGGTGACTCCCCAGGGAGGAGGATGGCATCAAGGTTGATTCGGAGGATAACAATGAGACCGCTAACCCAAAGAGGACAAGCCCGAGGCGTAATAGGAAGCGCAAGGATAAGTTAGTATTGGCCGTTGAGAGCTCTGGCGATCTCGGCACCGGCAAGAAGGCCAAAACCAAAGCCCCCAGCAAGGAAGCTGCCGCATGCGCTGATTGCCGGGAGGCCGTGGCGGCAAAGAACGCTGGAAAGTTTGATGGGCCATACTGCAAAATCCACCGCACTAAAGGTCGTGATCTCCAAGAATGCCACCAAGTCGAGCAGCTTGTTAAGAAGCAAAAGGCAGAATATGAGAAGCATGATAGGGAGAGAGACCAGGAGGGTGCTGGCGGAAAAGGCCGTGGCAGTAGAGGGGGCCGCCGCGGCAAGGCCCTGCAACAAAAGGAAAAACCTGCTAGAGGTCGTGAGAAGAAAGAAGGAGATGGTGAGAGTGATGAAGGGGATGAAGAAGAAACCAGCGAGCAAGAATTCTAGAAAGAAATTGAAGCCATGTGTATTGAAGGAGGTGCATCTTTGCACTCCTCTCACCGCCAGCTCAAGCAGTGGGCACGAGAGGTCAATGCCGTGGAGCCAGCTGCAGACTCCCGGAAGCCGCTCAAGTGGTCCCGCACGCCTATCATCTTTGATGAAGAGGATCACCCTGACCGCAATACCGTGGTAGGGTGTTTGTCGTTGTTGGTCTCACCAACAATCCGCAACTTTAAAGTCACAAAGATGCTAGTTGACGGCGGGGCTGGGCTGAATCTGATCTCCCCCAAAGTGGTCAGCAAGCTACAGATCCCTGATGAAGAGCTCAAGGTTACTGGCATGCTCCAAGGAATCAACCCCGGTAGGAGCCGTCCTAAGGGAAAGATTACAATGCCGGTAACGTTTGGTGGAGAACTGAACTACCGGACCAAGAGGGTTGTGTTTGACGTTGTTGAACTTCCCTTGCCGTACAATGGGATTCTTGGTCGTCCAGCTCTGGCGAAGTTCATGGCAGCGTCCCACTATGCCTACAATACTGTGAAGATGCCAGGGCCGATGGGCGTCATTTCCATCCCATCACACAAGAAAGATGCAATCATATGTGTGGACAGATGTACCGGAACGCGGTAGTGATAACCCACAAGTATAGGGGATCGCAACAGTTTTCGAGGGTAGAGTATTCAACCCAAGTTTATTGATTCGACACAAGGGGAGCCAAAGAATATTCGCGAGTATTAGCAGTTGAGTTGTCAATTCAACCACACCTAAAAGACTTAATATCTGCAGCAAAGTAGTATGGAAGTAACGGTAACAGTGACAAAAGTAACAGTAGCAGTTTTGTAGTGATTGTAATAGTAGCAACAACAAAGTAACTTAGCAAAGATCAATATGTGAAAAGCTCGTAGGCAACGGATCAGTGCTGGATAATTATGTCGGATGGCATTCATCATGCAACAGTTATAACCTAGGGTGACACAGAACTAGCTCCAATTCATCAATATAATGTAGGCATGTATTCTGTATATAGTCATACGTGCTTATGGAAAATAAGTTACATGACGCCTTTTGTCCTACCCTTCCGTGGCAGCGGGGTCCTAATGGAAACTAAGGGATATTAAGGCCTCCTTTTAATAGAGAACCGGAACAAAGCATTAGCACTTAGTGAATACATGAACTCCTCAAACTACGGTAATCACCGGAAAGAATCCCAATTATTGTCACCTTGGGGTATGCGGATCATAACACGTAATAGGTGTCTACAACTTGCGAGATAGGATCAAGAACACAAATATATTCATGAAAACATAATAGGTTCAGATCTGAAATCATGGCACTCGGGCCCTCGTGACAAGCATTAACCATAGCAAAGTCATAGCAACATCAATCTCAGAACATAGTGGATACTAGGGATCAAACCCTAACAAAACTAACTCGATTACATGATAAATCTCATCCAACCCATCACCGTCCAGCAAGCCTACGATGGAATTACTCACTCCCGGCGGTGAGCATCATGAAATTGGTGATAGAGGAAGGTTGGTGATGATGATGGCGACGAATCCCCCTCTCCGGAGCCCCGAACGGTCTCCAGATCTGCCCTCCCGATGAAGAACAGGAGGTGGTGGCGGCTCCGTATCGTAAAACATGATGAATCCTTCTCTCTGATTTTTTTCTCCGCGAATAGGGTTATATAGAGTTGGAGTTGAGGTCGGAGGAGGTCCAGGTGGCCCACAAGCCATCTAGGCGCGCCCCAGGGGGCGCCCCCAGGCTTGTGGCCTCTGGGTGGACCCCCTCTGGATAATTCTCGCGCCAGTATTTTTTATATATTCCAAAAATATTATCCATAAATTTTTAGGTCAATCCGAGAACTTTTATTTCTGCACAAAAATAACACCATGGCAATTCTGCTGAAAACAACGTCAGTCCGGGTTAGTCCCATTCAAATCATGCAAATTAGAGTCCAAAACAAGGCAAAAGAGTTTGGAAAAGTAGATACGATGGAGACTTATCAACTCCCCCAAGCTTAACCCATTGCTTGTCCTCAAGCAATTCAGTTGACAAACTGAAAGTGACAAAGAAAAACTTTTACAAACTCCATTTGATCTTATTGTTGCAAATATGTATAGCCAGCATTCAGGGTTTCAGCAAAGGTTATGAACTAACCATATTCACAATAACATTTAGGTCTCACATTTACTCATATCAATGGCATAATCAACTAGTGAGTGATAATAAGATATCTCGGAAGAGAACACTTTTTTTCAAAACAATCATGATATAATATGGCAAAATGGTATCTCGCTAGCCCTTTCTGAGACCACAAAACATAAATGCTGAGCACCCCTGAAGATTAAGGACTGACTAGATATTGTAATTCATGGCAAAAGAGATCTAGTCACACTCATACTCAATATCAATTAATAACAAAGCATACAAATGACAGTGGTGCTCTCTAGCTGGTGCTTTTTATAAGAGGATGATGACTCAACAATAAAAATAAATAGATAGACCCTTCGCAAAGGGAAGCAGGGATTTACAGAGGTGCCAGAGCTCGGAGCTTTCAAACCAGAGATGAATATAATTTTGAGCGGTATGCTTTCATTGTCAACATAACAACCAAGAGATCTCGCTATCTTCCATGCTAGATACATTAAAGGCGGTTCCCAAACAGAATGGTAAAGTTTTTTTACTCATCCTCCACCAACAATCACACTCCACGGCTAGCCGAATCCACGGGTACCGTCCATACCAACAACAGTCCTGGGGGAGTTTTGTTTTATGATTATATTTTGATTTGATTTCGAGCATGGAACTGGGCATCCCGATTACCAGCCACTTTCTCATGAATGACAAGTGAATAAACACTCATCGTGAGAATAACCCACCTAGCATGGAATATACTGATAGCCCCAGTCACTACATGAGCGATTCGGCCATACAAAACAGATTATTATTTGAAGGTTTAGAGTTTGGCACATGCAAATTTACTTGGAAAAATACCGCATTTAGTTAGGTATGGTGGACTCATATGGAACAACTTTGGGTTTAAGGAAGTGGATGCACAAGCAATATTCCCGCTTAGTACAAGTTAAGGCTAGCAAAAGATTGAGGAGCGACCAACTAGAGAGCGACAACGGTCATAAACATGCATTGAGATTAACCAACATTGAGTGCAAGCATGAGTAGGATATAAATCACCATGAACATAAATATCGTGGAGGCTATGTTGTTTTTGATTCAACTACATGCGTGAGCATGTGCTAAGTCAAGCCACTTGAATCATTCAAAGGAGGATACCATCCTATCATACTACATCATAACCATTTTAAATTGCATGTTGGCACACAAGACAAACCATTATCCACTGCTAGGTAATTAAGCATGGCATGAGTAACTATAATCTCTAATTGTCATTGCAAACATGTTTCATTCATAATGGGTTGAATCAAGAACGATGAGCTAATCATATTTACAAAAACAAAATAGGTCGAGTTCGTACCAGCTTTTCTCCATCTCAATCATTTCATCATATATCGTCATTATTGCCTTTCACTTGCACGACCGAACGGTGTGAATAATAATAAGAGTGCACGTGCATTGGACTAAGCTGGAATCTGCAAACATTTATTCAAAGGAGAAGACAAGGTAATTTGGCTCTTTGTTAGATCAACAATAATGCATATGAGAGCCACTCAACATTTTCATCGTGGTCTTCTCCTTACGACCCAAAGAAAAGGAAAAGAATTTCAAAGAAACACACTGAAATATTTTTTGGAGTTTTTGTTTTTCTGAAGAAAGTAAAACAAAAATGAGAAAAACTATTCACACGGGAAAGCTCCCAACAAGCAAAAGAAGAACAAGAAATCTTTTTGGGTTTTCTTTTAATACTACAAATAAATTAAACTAGAAAGAAAAACTAAAAAGAAGCGAGAACTAATTCTCTTAGACTTTCTCAGAGTTTTTCAAACACACAAGAAGAAAACAAGAAAAAAGAAATAAACTAGCATGGATAATACACTGAAAAAGTATGAACACCGACAACTGAAATGAGTGTGTGAACATGAATGTAATGTCAGTGAGAGATACGTACTCCCCCAAGCTTAGGCTTTTGGCCTAAGTTGGTCTAAGGCCACGGTGAAAGGATCAAGAAGAGAGGTATAGAGGGAGGGATCTTAAAAATTGTCTAGGGTTTCTGGCAGTGGCTATGTCAACTGAACTCGGTGGCGCCGGATGGAACATTTCGGTGGGGCCGAGTTCGACTTAGAGTTTTGGACATATGTGGAAATGAGAAAGTGAATGAGGGTTTTGGAGCAATATCACTAAGCACTTTGAGCAAGTAGACCATTAAGCAACACCTCATCCCCTTTTAATAGTATTGGCTTTCCTATGGACTCAATGTGATCTTGGATCACTAAAATAGAAATGAAGAGTCTTGAGCTTTTGCCAATCTTTGTCCTTAGCATTTTGAAGGGGTTCCACATCCTCTTGTCCTTACCACTCCATTGTTTGAACTCATCTAAAATATACTAGAGAAAAGTATTAGTCCAACAAGAGATATGTTGACATTCATTACCAAAATCACCCAGGGAGCACTTGTGCTTTCACACGGCTGACCTGGCGGATATCCAAAGTTGTAGTCGGGGTTGTACTGGGCTGCGGCAGTTACCGCGTGGAGGGCTGCCTCGTGGAGGCGAGCGGTCTCCCCTGCTCTCTTATACTAGTCTGCCCCCTCTCTGGTTATGAAGTATCTCCGTTTTACCTGAAAGTCAAAGAAGGCAGGAGTGGGAAGCATAATATAGAAGACGTGCTCCCTGTCAAAGATTAGTCGGTACAGGAGGGACTGTGCGTTCCTCTCAAGAAACTGATAGCGTACCATAGCATTATAATCAAGAAAAGCAGGTGGTAACTCAATGTCATTTTCTC
This sequence comes from Thinopyrum elongatum, assembly GCA_011799875.1. NCBI lineage: Eukaryota > Viridiplantae > Streptophyta > Magnoliopsida > Poales > Poaceae > Thinopyrum > Thinopyrum elongatum. Next base: position 408,360,347 of record CM022299.1, read on the forward strand.
TTATGGGTACCCCAAGATAATTAGCTAAACGGGTGGCATAAATTCCACCAAAGAAATCTCCATCTTTAGCATTATTATGTAACCTCCTTGCAATAATAGCCCCCAAGTTATATCATTTATCACCCATTACCACACACTTGAGGACACTAAGATCTGATGCACAGAGGCGGCTATGATCATGTTTACCATTGATGCATCTACCTATAAAGAGAGCAAAATAATGTATAGCAAGAAAGTGAATGCTCCCTATGGTAGCTTGTGTGATATTTCTAGTTTCTCCCATAGTGATGCTAGCAAGGAAATCAATATAATCAGTTTTACGAGGTTCACTATGACTGCCCATTGCGGGATTTTGCATATTTTATTAAAATCTTCAAGTTCCATTCGAAATGATTTATCATAGAGATCGAATAAAACATAATGTGTATTGCGCTTAGATCTAAACTCAAATCTCCGCACAAAGGAATCAGTGGGATGATAGTACTGCCGGCACTTATCTGACATGAAGTCCTCAAGGCCAACGTTTTGTACGTACACATCAAATTCCTCCTTAAAACCTGCATGAACCATGAACTGACAAAACGGCCATTCGCAAGACCGTACTAGAGCTTCCCTTGGTGGTTCAAGGTCTGGCTCACGTATCGCGAGCCTTGGGGCTTGCTTCGTCGAGGAACCGCCTTGGTATATTTTCCTAAACATCTTTCTTCCTCTGAAAAATTTCTGAAATTTTTAGTGACTTAAAATAAAAGTGAACAAAACTCAACAAAACTGATAGCAACTACTCCCACAAGTGTCTAGAGGCTATATCATGCAACAAAACTACTTTGGACCATATAAATTTGACAAGCAAGCTCAAGAACAGGGTCACCACAGCAGCAAAAATTTGCAATATATAAAGCACTAGAATAAAAACTAATTGGACCATTGGAGGAGTCACATACCGAAGAACAATCCCTCAAAACAATTTTGCGAATGGAGCTTTGAGCAAGGAGATCAAAAATGGCAGCAAGATGAGCTAGAACATGGGTTTGAGCAATGGTGGGATTTTTCTGGAGGAAGACAAAGTGGATGGGTGCTGGCATAAGTGAGGGGGACCCACGTGGGACCCACAAGCCCTGTAGGCGCACCCAGGGGGGTGGGCGCGCCCTGTGGGCTTGTGGCCCATTGGTGCACCCCCCTAATGTGTTTTCAGTGCCAAAAATTCTTAAATGTTGTGGAAAAAATCATACTAAATTTTCAGGGCATTTGGAGAACTTTTATTTTCTGGTCATTTTTTTACTGCACGGAAAATTCAGAAAACAGAGAAATAACAGTGTTTTTGCTTTATTTATTCTAAATAACAGAAAGTAAAAAGAGGGTACAGAGGGTTATGTTTACTAAATTCATCCATCTCATGCCCATCAAAAGGGATCCATTAACAAGGTTGATCAAGCCTTATTAACAAACTTCTTCCGAGTGACATGAAACCGGAGAATCTTTGAATAACACTAGGTTACCTCAACGGGGATATGCATGTCCCCAACAATAAGAATATCATATTTCTTTTTGACAGTAGGGAGAGGAAACTCAAAACCTCCAATAGTAATTGTTGAAAATTTTCCAATAGAATTGATACTATTCACTTGAGGTTGTTTCTTCAGAAAGTGCACCGTATGCTCATTACCATTAACATGAAAAGTGACATTGCCCTTGTTGCAATCAATAACAGCCCCTGCAGTATTCAAGAAGGGTCTACCAAGGATGATCGACATACTGTCGTCCTCGGGTATATCAAGAATAACAAAGTCCGTTAAAATAGTAACATTTGGAACTACGACAGGCACATCCTCACAAATACCGATGGGTATAGCAGTTGATTTTTCAGCCATTTGCAAAGAGATTTCAGTTGGTGTCAACTTATTCAAATCAAGTCTATGGTACAAAAGAGAAATGCATAACACTAACACCGGCTCCAAGATCACATAAAGCAGTTTTAACATAATTTCTTTTAATGGAGCATGGTATAGTTGGTATTCCTGGATCTCCTAGTTTCTTTGGTATCCCACCTTTAAATGTGTAATTAGCAAGCATGGTGGAAATTTCAGCTTCCGGTATCTTTCTTTTATTTGTAACAATATCTTTCATATACTTAGCATAAGGAGACATTTTCAGAATATCAGTCAAATGCATACGCAAAAAGACAGGTCTAAGCATTTCAACAAAGCGCTCAAAATCCTCATCATCCTTTTTCTTGGATGGTTTAGGAGGAAAGGGCATGGGTTTCTGAACCCATGGTTCTCTTTCTTTACCATGTTTCCTAGCAACAAAGTCACTCTTATCATATCTTTTATTCTTAGGTTGTGGGTTATCAAGATCAACAACAGGTTCTATCTCCACATCATTATCATTGCTAGGTTGAGCATCAACATGAACATCATCATTAACATTATCACTAGGTTCATGTTCATCACCAGATTATGTCTCAGCATCAGAAATAGAAATATCATTTGGATTCTCAGATGTGTCTACAACAGATTCATTAGAAGCATGCAAAGTCCTATCAGTTTTCTTTTTCCTCTTTGAAGGACTAGGTGCATCAGTATTTATTCTCTGAGAATCTTGTTCAATTCTCTTAGGATGGCCCTCAAGATACAAAGGTTCCTGAGTCATTTTACCACCTCTAGTCATAAGTCTAACAGCATTATCATTCACCTTATTATTCATCTCATTAAGCAAATCATTTTGTGCCTTGAGAACTTGTTCTACTCGAGTTTTTACCATGGAAGCATGTTTACTAATAATCTTGAGATCATTAACAGTTCTACACATGTAGTCACCCAAGCAGTCAAGCATATAAGCATTACATTTCAATTGTCTACTAACATATGCATTGAAGTTTTCTTGTTTAACGATAAAGTTATCAAATTCATCCAAGCATTGACTAGCAGACTTATTATAAGGAATATCACCTTCATCAAATCTATAGAGAGAATTTACCTCTACTACCTGTGTCGGAGTATTAAGACCATGTATTTCTTCAATAGGTGGTAAATTCTTAACAACTTCAGCTTTAATACCTTTTTCTTTCATAGATTTCTTTGCCTCTTGCATATCTTCAGGACTGAGAAATAGAATACCTCTTTTCTTCGGAGTTGGCTTAGGAGGTGGTTTAGGAAGAGTCGAATCATTATCATTACTCAATATGTTATTCAATAATACTTTAGCTTGTTTAACAGTTCGTTCCCTGAAAACACAACCAACACAACTATCTAGGTGGTCCCTAGAAGCATCGGTTAGTCCATTATAAAATATATAAAGTATTTCATTTTTCTTGAGAGTATGATCAGGCAAAGCATTAAGTAATTGGAGAAGCCTCCCCCAAGCTTGTGGGAGACTCTCTTCTTCAATTTGCACAAAGTTAAATATTTCCTGTAAAGCATCTTGTTTCTTATGAGCAGGAAAATATTTTTCAGAGAAGTAATATATCATATCCTGGGGACTACGCACACAACCAGGAGCAAGAGAATTAAACCATAGTTTAGGATCACCCTTTAATGAGAAAGGAAACAACTTAAGAATATAGTAATAGTGAATTTTTTTCATCATGAGAAAACAGGGTGGCTATATCATTCAATTTGGTAAGGTGTGCCACAACAGTTTCAGATTCATAACCATGGAAAGGATCAGATTCAACCAAAGTAATTAACTTAGGATCGACAGAGAATTCATAATCCTTATCAGTAAAAAAGATAGGTGAAGTAGCAAACTTATGATCATATTGCATTCTAGCGTTCAAAGATTTTTCTTTCCACTTGCATAGTAATTCCTTAAGATCATCTCTATCCTTACAAGCAAGAAAGTCCCTAGCTACCTCTCCACCCATAACATAACCCTCAGGTATAACAGGCAATTCATATCTAGGAGAGCTAGGTCTAGCATGTGTTTCAAAGTGTTCAGTTTGAATAATTTCATCAGTTTCAGAAATATCATCAGTTTCAGCATTCTCAATATCTTTAGCTCTAGCAAGTTGTTCATAAAGAAATTCACCCAGTGGCGCAGTATTATCAAGCAAAGCAGTAGTATCATCATACACATCATGCATAGCAGAAGTAGCATCATCAATTACTTGCGACATATCATAATTAATAGCAGGTGGTGGTGTCGCAAGCTTACTCAAAACAGAAGGTGAATCAAGTGCAGAGCTAGATGGCAGTTCCTTACCTCTCCTCGTAGTAGAGGGAAAAATCTTGGTTTTGTCATCTTTCAAATTCCTCATAGTGATCAACAAATATAAATCCCAAGTGACTCAGAGAATAGAGCTATGCACCCCGGCAACGGCGCCAGAAAAAGGTCTTGATAACCCACAAGTATACACTACAAAAAAACCCACTTCCTTGATGATACGTGTTTGTCACAGTAGGTCACATTTTCTGTCATGCATGTACATCCAAGATGATTTTATGACAGAATTAAGATAGTCATACCTGTGCTGTCGTAGAAGTGTTCCATGACAATACCAAAATTATCATCACGGAAGTGTCCACTTCATGATGATAAATGGCGCGTCATGGAAGTGTTTTCGTCAAGGGTAACCGACACATGGCATCCACCATAACGGGTCGCTGTTAAGCTATCGGGTTCCGGTTTGGATCCGATAACCCGTTAACAGCCCCGACCAATGGGGATTTTCCATGTGTAAAATTCTCATTCGCCGGAGGATCCACGTGTCGGCTCAGCGTTGGGACAGATGTCATCCACTCATTGTACGGGAGGCGCTATGATACGTTGGCACGTGGCAAGGCCCAACAGTGGCCCATTTAGGTGAAAGAGGCCTGCCCGGTCAAAATTAGCAGGCCGGCCCATATAAGGCCTACTTGTGTCTGGTCCATTTAAGCCCACGGCCCATACGAGATGTGCTAATTCGGCCCGTTAACGGCCCATTAACTATTTGACACCATTGAAGCCCATCGTCTGTTCGAGCCCGTTAACAGCCCGCTATATATTTGGGCTCAATATTGGCCCCATGTGGTTTCGGCCTGTTAACGACCCATTCAAGGAATGGGCCAATTTTCAGGATGTATGTCTTTCGGCCTTTTAGCGACCCATATAAGTGTTGGGCCAATTTCCAGCCCGGTGTGTCTTTCAGCCCGTTAACGGCCCATAAATTAGTTGGGCCATTTGCAGTCGGACTTGAGTTTTGGCCTCTTAACGGCCCATGCTCTTCATGACCAATACCAGCCCGGTTTCTCTTTCGCCCTGCTAAAGGCCCACAACACAGTTGGGCCATAGAAAGTCCGACCTGACTTTTGGCCTCTTAGCGGCCCATGCTCTTCATGGTCCAGTATGAGCCCGCTGTCTCTTTCGGCCTGCTAAAGGCCCAAAATACAGTTGGGCCATATATAGCCTGACCTTAGTATCGGCCTATTAACGGCCCGTGAAGTTGAATGGGCCCACTTATTACCCGCTTCGATGTCGGCCTGTTAACGACCAGGGAGGTAACAGGGCCGGGCATTAACTGTTGGCTCGTTTCAACTATAGCGGCCCAATAGTGCTTTCGGCCTGGTTACGGCCCATTAACTTAATGGGCCCGCTAAAGTTCGAACATGTCAGTAGGCCCAATTAGATAATGTCGATTCCGACCCAGCTTCAATTTGAGCCCATTACGACAAGCAATTATGGACAGTACAAAACCCGATCAATCAAAGGCCTATGAGAATTTTGGCCCATGCGAGCCCATTAGGGAAGCCCATTAAGGGCAGTGGGCCGCTTCCTTCAAATAGGGCCCATGACTGTTCGTGCTAACTAATAATTTCACTGCTTTTTTGCCTTCCTAGCGACCAGTTAGCTGGGATGTGAGGCGCGCTAAGCAAACGTATGGCATACAAGGAAAAACGTTGCACATCCAGCATATATATTACAGGAAATTACATCCACTAGGCAGTCAAAGATTGATGCCAGTGCAAATAAATGAGCAGAACTTAATGATCTACAACCTCACAATCTGCAACCTCAGCGCGGATGACGCCCATAAGCATGTGAGCAAGTTCTTTCTTCTTTGCTACACTGTCTCTGAAAACATTGACCAGTTGTTGTTGCGCAAGAATGTGCACCTCTGATTCCTCCATGATTTCCATGATTGCTTCAGCCAGTAATTCGTTCACAAACATACATTTTTTCCATTGGATTCGAGACAGAGGAAACTCAACAGATTCAGATGGCGATTTTGGCAGGCTTGTATTATTGATAGTGGAGAGTGTCTCGACCACTGCATCATAACATAAATTAGGAGGGGACTGAGCAGATTAATCAAGAGTTATTGCCATATTACCTGGCCTAGATTTATTGCAAAGAAACAATGGGGTTGCCTTGCTGTTTACAGAGTTTGTCTTCTTATCTTCAGCAGCCTGCACCAAATTAACACACTAGCATTGCTATCATTGGCCAGGTCAGATAATAGGAAAGCAACATTGACACAACGAACATTTGGGCAACCAGACCACACCAGCCTACACCAAATTAACACAATATGGCACAGCTATCATCAGCCAGGTAAGGTAATAGGAAAGCAACATTGACACAATGAATGATTGGGCAACCAGAACAGCACTACAATTTAGTAATGTGCATGATATGAGATAGTACACTCATGCAGCTCAGTATGCAAAACTACCAGGCAGTTTTCCTTACAAAAATCAACATTGTCGCCTTTAATTATACATTTTGCTACAAGTAACTTTAGATCAGATAAAGTTTGGATTCACGCCGATTAACAAAATAAATGCTGATGTAAAAATTTAGTGATATACAACAGGTACTTACATCAACATTGGAGCACAGAGAATTCCCGCAAGATACTTTCCTCGAACACAATCCCAGTTTAGAAAGTCTTCTATCCTTTAAGCTTATTTTCTAAAAGAGACATGGGTAAGAAACATGTAGAAAATATGATCTGAATGCTATAAAAATTTTTGATGTGAGGATACGCACAGGCTTTTTAGAACGGAGTTGACATATTTTTGCTGGACTGGAGTGGACTAGTTCTTTGGCCACTTGAATCTGCTTATTATCAGTAGGAGTTGGGTTTCTCTGTGCTGGAGAAGTATCTATGAACACTGGAGTTGGTTTACTATCTCCTAGCATTTCGATCTTTTGCAAAGACCTTGTTTGTAACTCTTCAGATTCTAACATAGCCGTCTTCCCCTTGCATGCCTTATATAGAAGAATGGTGCTTCAGTTATAAAACATGCTACGGCAGAGAGATGGAATAGGTACTGAAGAATAGAAAGGCATGACATATTGACATGTATTCCCTCCATTCGGAAATAAATGGATGTGTCTAGGTGTATTTCAGTTCTAGATACATCCATTTTTATCCATTTCTGCGACATGTAATCCGGACGGAGGGAGTATGATGTAAGAGCTAGGGATACGACAGGACAACAGAGTAAAAAAAACACTAGTTGAATGTAAAACTGTATGATAGCGGAATACATACAGAAAAACACTAAGGCAACATATGCGTGTATGATTGGGAAACTAAGATGACATTGCAACAGACCACTAGAACATCACTTCAATGTTAAAAAAACATGGTATGGTAGACAGATGAAGTACATACTGATGAATAACAATGCATAAGATATTCAGAAGCATGATGTCCAAACTAAGCAGATGGCATTGCGACAGAGTAGAATGACAGTACTTGAATTTGAAAACATGTTATCATGAATGGAATAGGTACTAAAAAATAGGAAGGCATGACATATTTACATGCATGATCAGCAGGCTAAGCACATGGCATTGCAACAGAGTAGATGCACTCTAGGACATTATATGCATGTTGTACCCATATCACGGGCCAAGTTAGAGCATGGACCTTGTGGGGTGAATAGGATTCAGCATCTTTCTGCAAGTCTTCTGAAGAACTACCTTTACATGTTCCATCATATTGGGTATCATTGACGTCAATTTTGTTGGCCGTTACATTGCTCCGTGAGGTTCTTGTGGATATATCAGTGTGTGCAATTATATCTGACATGCATGGAAGACAACGAGTAGTTAGATTTATGTAATGAGTGCCTGTAGGAGACAACATAAATAGTAGGACTGGGCTTAACTAGTAGCAACAGGTCTCAAAAACTAAAGGGAGAACATAGATGAAAGCTACAGAATATGTATCGTTTGTACCCGAGATTAAGTAGATGGCACACAAAAGTATTAAAGAACAACATAGGTAATACTAGAAGTGGTATAATCACCAGCCTGTGGGATAACATTGGCTGATGGATGATAACTATGGAACAACATTACCTAAAGAACAAGTCTCTTATCTGAACTATGGAACAGCGTTAACTCCTGAACAAGACTCTTAAGAGATCAGCATGAATATACAGTGAAATGTGATAATCTATTTTCCATGCTTAGATGAATAACAAAGCCATAAATGTTGCACACAAGTAAGATGAGGGTACAACCTATCTGGCCGCCATCCATAGGAGTGAGCATCATGTGCTGACTTGTCGATGGCCCTGCAGTTGTTGTGGCTGTCCATGTCGGGCACGCACATTCGATGCAGGGAACTGTTGAGTGGGGACTATAGCTCCCTTCTGGTGTATGCTTCCCTTGTTGGAGCAACTGCGGTGAGAAGGAAGACGGTGTGGCTGAAGATGCAGAAAATGCAAAATGTTAAGAACGACATATATCTCTGATCTGAAGAAATACCCTAAGAGATCAAAAGTAAGGTACGAGAGTGGTCACACGTCTGCTGACTAAAAACTAAATTGGGGTCACACGATTTTATTTTATTTTGGTACTGTCTGATCTACGCTGGATGGCTTGATGGTCATCTTGTGCCTCCCGGCTGACGCTGTTCAGAATCTTCCCAGAAGAGCCAGCGACAACCGGCAGAGCAGCCTGCCTCCGCCGTCCCTTGTCGCGAGAGATCCGACCAAATTCCCCGCTCCCCGCCCCACCGCACTGCCGTGGTTGCATCGCCCTGGCTAATCCACAAAGACTCGCCGCCATCCAGATCCGGCGGCGGCAGTACCTTCAACCCACGCAACTCTAAGATAGCCACCTAAGCGATGCTTCCGCGGCGAACTTGCGCCCCCGCACCCTTACGTTAGACACCAGCCAATCGGCAGCCTAGGAGCTCCGCCGCCTCGAGGGGTGCTGCTTCCCATTGGGAATCGATTGGCCAAGAATAAAAATTCAGACAACTGACGCCTAAATAAAGTGATTTAAGACAAGTGTACGATGTATCTTGCGGCCCGGTGAAGTAGGCAGCTCCAGCTGCCGAGTCGGTGAGGCCGGCGCGATTGCGGTGGCTACCGGCGGCAGGAAAGCAGAGATGTCGCGATGGTAGATGGCTACGGGAAAGCAGCACTGGGGCCCTTGACGCATCCGAAGTTGGAGCCGCTCCGGTGCCGTGCACAACGGCGGGGGTGACTCGGCTCCGGTACGGTTCACGCGGCCGTCGTCGAGGCAGCTCCGGCAGCACGGAGTAAGAGGCACACGACCCAGTGCACGACGGCAAATGGACAGCATCTCCGGCATTGGGGAGGAGGGCGGCGGTGAATTTGGTGCGGTGGGGGGCGCCATGGAGGAGGGGCTGAGGTTTCACGGCTGGGGAGAAGGGAGCTTCCGGGGAGAAGGTGATTTGGCACCCACGATGTATGAATGTTGAATTGGGAGGGGGAACCATGTCTTATGGACGCATTTGTCTGAAATGTGGGAGGGAGTTACAGTTCTACCCCTGCCTTTAGGCTTCTGGGCTTGGGTCTGTGTACTGAGGGTCGGGGATAGTAGAGTAACTTTGCTTCTCTCAAATAGTGGGCGCGAGCTATTTCGGGCGAGGAGGGCGTGTTTTGAAATAGTGGGCGCGAGCGATTTCGGGCGAGGAGGGCGTGTTTTGAAGTAGTCGGCGCGAGCGATTTCAGGCGAGGAGGGCGTGTTTTGAAATAGTCGGCGCGAGCGATTTCGTGCGAGGAGGGCGTGTTTTGAAATAGTCCGCGCGAGCAATTTCCGGTGAGGAGAGGGTGTTTTACCGCCCATGGTTTATGAATTATTCGGCACCTGACATTTCGGCCGAGGAGAAGGCGCGCTTGGATGAAGTTACGAACCTACCCTCGATGTACAACAGGCCAATTGATGCGTGTCCCACATAGGCCGGTAATTTCGCGTGTCCCATTTATTTGCTCGGGCGAATTCCACCGAGCAGAGGGTGTTTAGCGGTTCGTTCAAATTTTGGGAGAACGAGCATCCACGTCTACCTTACCAAGTCGATTTGAATCAAATTTTGAAATATTAGCTTGCCACTTCTTTTTTAGATGGTCAGATGATGCTCGGGACTAATGTGTTTTTACATGCTCGTTGCTAACGATTTACTATATGACAAATAGTTGACCCACTCAAAAAACGGAAATCAAACCCAAAATGAAATATCTCGATTCAATGAAATAGCTCGTTCACCAGGTCAAAATAGTGAACTAAATCCAAAATTGAACACCTCAATTGAGTAGCATGTTGTACTGTATTATAGTACTCCATGAACATGTTGAAAGTCAAATTAATGAACTTGTTTGATACGCATATCTCCGTTCATGTGTGGATTGCAGACAACATGTTCTCCAATTCAAAAATTTGAATGCAATTTTATATCGAAACATGGTTTATATCAGTCTTTGATGCATAAACGCGACCTCCCCCTCTCCCGGACTCATGTTCTCTCTCTCGCCGACAATCTTCAATTCTATCGCACGCATCCAAACACAAACCTTGTCGGTCCCTCTCCCTCTCTCTCTATCTCTCTCTCTGTGGGGGGGGGGAGGGGGGTCTTTCTAGTTTGCATGCACACTCCATGTATAGGTCTCTCTGGCACACTATGTATGATTCTCTAGTCCCAGCTAAATATCTTGGGTGCACTCATCGTACGCACACAAATTCCCTAGCTCGTTGCCCGTAACTCTCTCACGCACCACTCTGCCGTCTCGGAGCTCTTCCCTCTCTCTCTCAAACTCTCCATCTCCCCGGGTCACACATACACATGCATATCTCACTCGCACTCTATAGACCCATCTAAAACTCTCTCTCTCTCCCTCGTTCTCTCTCCATCTCACACGCACACATGCACAATCTCGCTCCTAGCTAAGTATGATTGTCTCTCACTCAATTATAGGCACACGCAGTCCCCCCTATGTATATGACTAATACTTAGTCTCCATCACAAACATGTGCATTGTCTCTTTCCCACACTTGGTCTATCTCGATTTCTCTCGGGGCATCTTTCTGTCGCGCACACACCTCGTCCCTCCATCTCCCACCCATATAGTCCCCTCACGATCTAGAGGGGATCTCTCTATCACAAACACACCCTCTCTCCCTCCCCATGCGTCCATCTTCTCCATGCGTCCCTCTCGACCTTTGTCCCTTGTTGGCCAGACCTCTATTGGACATGTGCTATAGGGGTGTCTCTCTCTGTTGCAAACAATCACGCACTAGCTATCTTCGTGTATCTCCTCACCTCGCTTTTCTATCTCGGAGATGCATGCGTGATATGTTTGCATAAGAAACGAACACACACACTCTCTCTATTTTATTGTTTGTTGTCCCTCTCTCTTTCACACACACACACTCATTCTCCTTCACACGCACTTGATCTCTCTCGACTTAGGCACTCTCTTCGGTTCATAGCATATATATTTATTAAAAGTCAAACATCACAAAGTTTGACCATGTACGTGGAGAAAAACATTTACATCTAGAACGGCAAACATATATCATTAGATTCATCATGAGATGTATTTTCATATGATGTATCTTTGGTATTGTAGATATAAATAATATTTGCGTAAACCTGGTCAAAGTTTCCAAAGTTTGACTTCGAAAAAATTTATATGCACTACATTATCGAACGGATGGAGCATCTCTTTCCCCCTCTCAGCTATCTGACGCACCACTTAGCCGTATCGGGGCTCCTCTAGCTCTCTCAAACTTTATATCTCCCTGGTTCACACATACACATATCTCGCTCGCGCTAGATAGACCCATCTAACACTCTCCGCGCTTGTTCTCTCTCTATGTGACACGCACCCCCCCTAAGTACCATAATCCCTCACTCCATCATAGGCACACGCACTCCCCCCTAAGTATGACTATCTCTCACTAGCCATCAGGAACACACATATTGTCTCCTTCCATCCATACGTCTATCTCGATATCTCTCGGGGTATCTTCTATCGCGCACACACCTTGTCACTCGATCTCCCACCCATGTAGTCCCATCACGATCTCCAGTTGATCTCTCTGTCACAAACATACACTCTCTCCTCCCCATGTCTGCATTATCTCCACGTCTCTCTCAACCTCTCTCCCTTGTTTGTCAGGCCTCTCTTGGCCACGTGCTAGGGGTCTTTCTCTCTCGGTTGCAAACAACCACACACTATCTCCTCACCTCGCTTCCGCTGTCGAAGATGCATGTGTGATATGTTTGCATAAGACACACATGCTTTTTCTCTACTTTATCGTGTGTTGTCCATGTCTCTTTCACACACACACACACACACACTTTTTTCACTCACTCTTTCTATTTCACACACACTCTCTCTCTCTAGTTAGGTACTCTCTCACGTCCATAAACATATGGATGTTTTGAAAAGTCAAACCTCAGAAAAGTTTGACCAGGTATATGTGGAGAAAAACATTTACATCTGGAACGATCATTAGATTCATCACAACATGTACTTACTTCATACTATCATTTATCTTTGGTATTGTAGATATAAGTAATTTCTTTATAAACTTGGTCAAAGTTTCAAAATTTTGACTTTAACAAAAATATAGGCACTACATTATCGAATGGAGGGAGTAGCTCTTTCTCTCTCTCTACTATCTCTCACGGGCCTCCCCTCTCACTCGATCTCTCTATACCGAGGGATTATACGGTCACTGTGTCAGCGTATAGCTCCGTATATTGTTTAGTTAACCGGTCAACCAGTCCACATGCTGCCTTGTCAGCTCGTGTTCTCTATCTTCGTGTGCTGGCCCATGTGGCAGTGGGTGAAAATAAGTAAACTAGAGGCCCATCTAACACGCGGTGAAGTAACAGTAATGCTACACCCACGTAAACTAACATATGGTCTTTACATAAAAGAGGACGTGGAAACAAAGGATTGGTTCGGTGGGGATGGAAGGGCCCACCCTGTTGAAAATCAGGGGGGAGAAGAAAAGTAGTTAGGACGATTACGTAGGTTTAAGTAGCTTTTACGTAGATGTAGGATTATTGGTGAAGTAAACAAAGTTGAAACCACTCGCGGTAGCACCCCGCACGCTAGTAAATTGAGGGCACACTTCTTCCGCGTGAAGGACGCACTCGCGCACACTTCACCACTGCGCGGCGGCATGCACACAAGGACGCACTCGCGCACACCCAGCACACAATACACACGAAGCACACGTGTACACCGGCATCACCGCCGGCTGAGGTGGACCGTGAGGCAGCCAACAAGCGGAGGCGGCTCGAGCCAAAACCGCATTCGGCGAGCCTAGGCTTCATTAGCAGCCTCCCCGACAACATGTTGTTCGTCATCATCGGCCTCCTCCCCACCAAATCTGCCGTGCGGACCACCCTGCTCTCCCGGCGGTGGCGCCCCCTCTGGCACTGCGTCCCCGTCAACCTCACCGTCGACAGCTGCCTCTACGACGGGGATTGCAAACGCATGGTCGCAGTCTCCAAGATCCTTTCATCGCACCCTGGGCCAGCCAGACGCCTTGACATCCGCATGTTCAGTACCAACTGCAAGGTCCAAGCCAAGTTCGACGAGTGGTTCTTATCCCCCGCCCTAGATCAGCTCGAGGAGCTCAGGTTTGAAGCTGGACGATGTCGCTCTCTGCCATCGTCTGCGCTCTGCCTCATGCCAACGCTGCGCCGCGCCAGCTTCAGCTCCTGCTATTTTCCCCAGATTAATGCCGCGCCCGCCCTTCTTCTACCTCAACTCAAGCAGCTCGACCTCTTCAACGTTGGCATCTCGAAGAAGGCTATGGAGCACCTGCTCCACAGCTGTACTGCACTCGAGTACCTTCGTCTTCGGTAGATCCATGGGTTCATTAGCCTCCACATCGCCTCGACGAATCTCCGATGGATTTATGTGTCTTGCTGGCCCCGCAACAAGATATCAATTGGGAAGAGATCACTCCAGCTATTCCACGTTATGGTCATTGAGAATGCGCCTTTCCTTGAGAGATTGCTTGTATCTGATCTAGAAGGTCCAACAAAAATCAGGGTCATTGACACGCCGAAATTAACAGCGTTGGTGTACTCATCTGCCAAATTCTCTGAACTCTTTATTGGATCCGTAATCGTTCAGGTACAACACTCATCTTCTTCTCCGTCTTCTTAAAATTCACATTTTTAAATTTCTTCTTGATGTATTTACGACTGTCATCCAGAAAATGATTCCCACAAGCTTGACCCAGTCTGTGCGCACAATGAAGATCTTGGAAATAAAATCTATCGGCCCCAATCTGGATCAAGTTGTTGGATTCCTTACATGTTTTTCGTGCACGGAGAAGCTACTCATCGAGGTGAAACTTCTTTCCTATTAGTAAATGGTAATCACAACGTAGCTCAATTCTTTTGTAATTTTCCCAAATTACGATGACAAGTGTAGTGTTCAAAACTGCATCTACACACTGCACCGAACGAAATGTTTTTAGTATTTTTTCTCACGTGATCACCTCCATCGTTTTTTTGTTGTACTACTAGTAGCCTAGGCTAGTCATAGTGGCAAGTAACTTAGACTAGTAACTCTATGGTTAGCCTAAGAGCAAGTACTACCCCCGTCCTGGTTTACTCTTCGTATTTTGTAGTATCAAAATTTGACCATAGATTTAACTGATAAAATGTTAATGCATGTCACTAAAAATTATATCGTTGGATTCGTATTTGAACATAATTTCAAATGGTATAATTTTTGGTGACATGCATTGGCATTTTCTTAGGTAAATCTATGGTCAAAATTTTACACTAAATACGAGGTAGTACAAAAGTGGGCTATAACGGCCCTCCACTATGTAGGCCAAAACACGTGCCAAATTCACTTCTGATGCATTTGGCATCGATGCCCCTCCATTGCTCACCTGGTGCCCCAATCTGGATCACCTACTTTGCTCCAGTGCCAAATTAACTCACACAATGAAAAAAACACTTGCGTGGGAGAGGGAGAGGACCGAGGCAATAAAAAACACTTGTTTGGGAGAGGAAGAGGCTGGTGTAGTTGGTTTGATTGATTTATTTATACATGTGGGTCTGTGTGCACAGCGGTGCCAACTCTCTCACATCGCTAGAGCGGTGCCAAAATCTTTTGATTTGACATCGATGCGTATTATGTGGCATACTTTTGAGAAATATGGCATCGGCCACATAGTGGAAGGCAACAAATGCCCAAGCTCTTCACGTGCTCCTAGGTAAATGAGAGGAAAGAGAAAGAGAGAGAGAGAGTGAAAAAATATCACTAGCCTTAGAGCCAACCCTATCGTATGAGCGAATGATATTAGTACCTCTTGATAACACGGCAATCTTATACAGCCAGCTGCTCTAATATGTTCTCTTCTTTTGCAGATAAAAAAATACCCAAAAGTGAAAAATGTGCTGCACTATAACAATCTCATCGAATGCCTTGATCTCCATCTTACAGAAATTGATTTGATCGACTACCGAGGCAGCACATCTGAGATTAAATTGGCCAGGTTCTTTGTTCTGGAGGCAAGTGTGCTCAAGGTAATGAGGTTTGGCGTTCTCTGGCACAACAATGAATGGCGTGCTGATCACTGCAAGCGTCTAAGCCTAAATGACAAAGTCTCCACAGAAGCTGAATTTGTTTTTGAAACATCAAGTCGCCAGAGACTCAAAAATTTATTTGCCCATTAGTGACTTGTCAGGGGGGTGGATTTTAGTTTGTACGATAATGCTACATCCACCTAAAGTAACGAAAGTTCTTACGTAAACTTCCTAATAATTCCCTCTTCGTAGGGGCAGCATTACTCCTAGCATTTGTAATATCAGTTTGAAACTTGTAATAGTACGACTATCCAGCACGAGGTACTATGTTATGATAAATGTTCGCGTGCATAGGTGCAGCAACGATATACCCATTACTCGAGTACAATATTTATTATTACCAGCAAGAGGCCCATGCATTGCATGGAACATCAAGATGCATTTATACGACCTGTTTATCTTGTGGGAGATGAAGATGAATGAGGGAAAGCCTTATCTGCAAATGTGAAGAGGGGTGCGGGTATCTTTTTGCAAAATTGCCATAGTTTGCTTTCTATCCGTCAGATATAGATCTAACGGTCTATATTGCAGGATGGCAGGCACACCATCATCACCAACTCGGTTTTTTATAAGAGTTTCTCTATTTCTCTATACTACTCCTATAAAAACCCGAGGGCTCCTTTGATTCAAGGGAATTCTATAGGATTTTTGGAGGATTGAAATCCTTTGAAATTTTTCCTACGTTTGTCCTTTGATTCATAGGATTGAATCCCATAGGAATTTTTCCAATGGAATGTTTTGTACTACATTTCATAGGAAATCTAACATCCACTCTAACCTCTTTTTACAATTCCTTCGCTTTTCCCGTGAAATCAAATGCTCCTTGCTAATCCTATAGGATTCAAGTGGCCATGACACTCCAATCCTATACTTTTCCTATTCCCGCGTTTTCAAAATCCTGCTGATCAAAGAGGTCCTGAGTTAGTGATGATGGTGTGCCTGCCATCTTTCACCAATAGCCGTCAGATCTAGATCTGACGCATACAAAGCAAACTACTGCAGTTTTGCAAAAAGATGCCCGCACTTGTTCCCTATTTACAAACAACTCCGTGTCTCTCACAATCAGCCTTATCTCTTCCCCACCACATCTAGAAGGCCATGGAACAATCTAGCGCGATGGCCGCTGCCGGCGCCGTCCACCCCCAATCTTGGTGTTCCGTGCAATGCACGGGCATCTTACTCGTATAAGAAAAGAGTAGAGATACTCGTGGTAATACACAGGAAATTATGTCGAACACGCCTAGTTGTAAGCAGGCTAGCTCTACAGCCATGATGATAGTGACTGCACATGGTGAGGCCGACTTTGTTATGCCGAACACGGTGCCTACACTCAGGTGTCATCTCCGGCGCAGGGTCTTGTCACTTCACTGTGATGAGCAGCACGTAATAATTTAACCAACAGGTAGTACAACACTACTACATTGGTAGTACTACTACTAGTC
Source organism: Thinopyrum elongatum (assembly GCA_011799875.1). Lineage (NCBI taxonomy): Eukaryota > Viridiplantae > Streptophyta > Magnoliopsida > Poales > Poaceae > Thinopyrum > Thinopyrum elongatum. The sequence goes on from CM022299.1 coordinate 408,377,603, forward strand.
TAGCACCACCGTCTGGATTTAGTAGTACTACCACGTCCGTCTGGATTTAGTATTTGACTAGCAATATCTAGTAATGCATGTCACAAAAAATATACTACTCCCTCCGTAAATAAATACATGGAGTATTGTTTTATTCGGTTTTGAACGTAGTTCCTGATGATATTATACACTCTCCCTTCCGGTAGATGGCTCAAATCTGAAATCTCATCAATCAGACTACTATTGTACTCACCGAGCGGTCAGCTTGGTAAGCTACCAACAAAAAATTGCAATCAAAGACTACTATTGTACTCCCTCCGTACTGGTGCATTAGTCACGTTACGAAAACCAAATAATCCCAAAACTTTTAGGTGCGGTGCATTAACTACCCAACTCATTCCCTGTTTTTTGCCACGAAAAAAGAAATCACCCAATAGGAGATGTGGGGTGCGTATGCATTCAATGACTTGAGACTACTTAGCACAACATGCAGTGCTCAATTCTCTTTATGCAATGACATTAATTACAAAATACTACTCCTACCTCCGTCCTAGTTTATTGGTCCCCTTATTATTTTGTGCCAAATTTTGACCATAGATTTAACTAAAATAATAATATTGCATGTCACCAAAAATTGTATCATTGGATTCATATTTGAACATAGTTTCCAATGATATTATTTTTTGTTACATGCATTAACATTTTATTAGTTAAATAAAAGGTCAAAACTTGGCACAAACTGCCAAGGGGACCTATAAACCAGTAAACATCAAAGTTCTCTTGTTTTGCCCCAACCTGGTCTCGTTGAGATGACTATACTGCACCGGCACGAAGGGAGGGCCGAGGAGTAGATGGCCAACACACACATGAATTAAACGTAGTCTGCACTTCTCATATAAAGGCTCCTCGCTAGTCCAATCTACGAAATCCTACGCACCTACGCACCCTAACCAAGGCAAGAGTGATCACTCCAATCGCAAGATCAGTTGACTAGAAGCTAGACCCATGGAGGCGATGAGCGCGAGCATCAGCCGGTTGTGCCAGATGGTCCACGACGCTTGCCTGCGGCCCGGCACCGAGGAACGTCTCCAGGTCGTGCTTGAGGCCGCCAGGGCGAGAGGCCTCTTGGACAACAGCTTTGTCTCCTTGTTCAACGAGGTGCTCCCCAGCTTCCTTGACAAGTACACCATCGTCAAGAAGCTCGCGGACGACCTTGATGTATGCCTCCAGCCCACACGCCCAGGCTTTGCGATGCCCGCCACCCTCAACGGCCTCTATGGTGACAACCTCTTCGATGCACTGGTGGCCCTGCGACTGCCCACCGTCGCGCCGGAGAATGTCCATCTCGAGGTCGCGCTCGCCGCGCAGCGCCTGGCGCAGCAAGATACCATCGACATAATCACCCACGTCTACGCGCAAATCATCCACAAGGACTACTACGTGCAAGAGGAGGACGATAGGACGCTGGCCTTCTTGGACCATAGGGCAACCTTGGACGACATTGTTCAGAAGCACGTTGAGCTCGCCGCCAACACCGCTGCTCCTCAGACGTCGGTTGGTGACCCGGCGCACTAGGGCGTGAGGATGTCGTTGATGGATCCGTATGTATCTTTATCTTTCCGTCAATTCCATGTAGTAGTATATTATACTAGTAATTATCTTACCTTTCGCATCAACTTCATAATTTTCGTACGTACTCCATGCATGAACCGCGCCAGAACCAAACTTCTCATTACACTAGGGAAAATCGTTATTTCTATCTATCGGTCACGCCATGGAGCAGAACCAAATTTTACAAGTTACAAGTTCAAAAGGGAAAGCCTGCCGTGTTCGCGTCGCACCCCCACATGGTTGGTCCGGCACGCCGCTCAAGGGGGAATGTGTGCTGTGTTGCATTTTCACTTACAAGTGGGACCGCAATTGAGCAAACCAACTATCGGCAAACCCCCACCCCGCCCACCGCGCGATTGCTGAGTTAGCGAAAACATGATGGAGAAGAGATAGCTGTAGCACGGACTCCAAGAAAATTGGTGTCAGATGGGACTCGTGTGCGTGGCGTGTGCCGTACTGCTAGACGTGAATGCTAGTTATGGCTCATGCCACCCCACTATATCGAGGTGTTGGTTACGTAGAGCGAACACATTATCTCTCCAGAAGTACGGTACACCACTAGTACTACTCACATTGTCGCGAAATTTCCTGGAGTCCGTGCTCAGCCCTCCTCCTCTCTCTCTTCTCAGCCAGCCAGTAGACGTGCGGAGTGCGCCCATTGTCTGTTTGCTCACATGCGGTCCCACATGTCAGTGAAAACGCAAGACGACCCACTGAACCTGCACATCTTTCACCTCGATGTGCTGGTGATGAAAAACAAATCCAATAAAGATCTTCGGTGGCCGCTTTTGGAGTTACTCAAGAGTAAGATTCTATTTACAGTTTAACCTAAGATGCACATCACGTGGCTTCAACTAGCACTCCATTTTCTTGCATGACACGACCTGGATGCTGGATGTCCCACATGTCGGCAAAAGGAGGAAGAACTCGACGAAATCTTCTCCACATTTAAACCGGAGGAGTAGGAAACACGGCAAGCCCTGTGCCTACATCATACTACGTACAAGCCCACCTCACGCAGTCACGCTATCCCCATATTTCTCGGCCTCCGTGCGACACCTAGCTCTAGTTGATGGTATACTACTACTAGGACTAACTATTGCACTAGCATACTCCACTATTAGGTTGGCTCTATGTGATGTGGCAACTTCATATAACCGGATGCTGGCTATACTACTATGATACTCACACTCCAAGAAGTGACTCGAAAACCATTCATAAATTGAGTTTATGACATGCATATGCAAATGTACCATTCATTACATACAACAAGTCATCAACACACAACGACAACGAGGATACATGTTGGATTATAGATTATTTCCAACAAAACATTCTAGTAAATACTAAAGTTTTTATCACACAACAAATAACAAGCAATGAAATGAACTTCAGCTCAACCAATCCTCGGCGTTGGAAACGCTTGCTTTGAACCATAAGTAAGCCTCTAGGAAGGGGAAGCTATTGTCAATATCGAGACCAACGCAGGACTCATCATCCAGGCTGAAGCAGCCTATATCAGGACGCATATTGTGATAGCCAGGGTAGGAAACCATAGCAATGTCCGAGGTATAGATACAATTGCTTCTCATAAACGGTAGTAACATTGTGCCAACAACAGCTGGATCGCCTTTCACCATCATTGGATAGTTTTGTCCAAGGACGAGAGAGTTTTCTCCAAGACTATCAATACGGAACCAGGCAGAAGGTGCTGGCGCTAGCACACTAGTATCCATCCCAAATACCCTGCAACGGATGTTGGAATAGGTCCGGAGAGTGCGACCATGGGAGACAACACCTGCTTCCTTAGTAACATCAGCAGTGCCCTGTATACATACAAGAAGAGGTGATCCATCGAAATAAGTTGCCAGGCGCCATTGAGTATGTAGGTCCTGCTCGTCCTCATGCTCGTGATCATCACCATCGTCATCTCCCCCTTGGTTATAAATTTTTTCAAGTATAGGTGGTGGAATGTTCACAGGACCTTGAAACACAAGAAGGTTAATTAGTATGGGGATACTAGCTCCCATGCACGTGGATGAAACAATTCTAATTACTGTGGAAGACAAACGTACCAAAACAATAAGGATTCCATGCAAAAACAGTGCCATGAGTGGTGGCAGCAAACACAAGACTGTCGTATTGAATTGCATCACAGTACTCATCCGTGTACAGAAATTGATTTTTGAGCAATATCCATTGAGGCGTGGAAGTAAGGACGGCAACAAGCTTGTCGAAGATAGCAACAACATGATAGTTCGTGTAATCCCAAGAGCGGTTGGGAACTCGACAAATTGCTATCTTCTGTAGACGACAGTTACCATAATTGTATTTGAAACTACGTAGATCATCTGTGTGCTCAACCTCAGGGCAGTCTGAGATTTTTGGAAGTGGAACCCGGTGACGAGTGTACACATTCACAAGTTCCCACTCGCAGTTGTACCCAATATAAACAACCCAATCTCCATTTGCGCCTACCCAGGCCTTACCCAATATAAACACGTATCATTATCAAGCAGCATCAACTTGCACAACGCGAGGCTTCCGTCGTCCCCACGCCAGCGAGCAGGTTCATGGCGAAGACGATAGGGGAGATCAAACCGCTCTTGAACCCTTGGGTTCTTTGTAATGATGTTATTTGTTGAGTCAAGAATGGTCTTGAACGAACCTGCCATGCTAGCCGATGTGATGATGTCGCACCGATTAATGAGTTCCTCCACCACGTCATCTTTCAGATCGAGGCAAGAATAATGGGGTCATTTTCGGCCTGTTCCCTCCATGGAGAAGACGATCGAACAATCGCAGAAGGAAGGGTGAAGGCAAATGGAGGGAGGAAGAGTGTGCGACAGCAGTTCCAAATCGAGAGGGAAAGGCGAAGAGGCGGTGGACGGTTGCCACGGTACAGGAAGAGGCGCCCGGGCCTACATAGACGTCCGTTCGGAAATTGTACAAAAGGAACCGCCGTCGTCTCATTGACATGTTGGAACGGGACCACATGTCAACGAAACATGGTGTGTCATTTCTCGTGCAAAATGCGATCTGGCCGCGTTGGCCTGAGGTGCCGCATTATTTCTTGACTTTATTTTTTTAATGGCGTGCCGTTCAGTTTTGAAGCACGACTAACTCGTACTGTATGCAGAGAAAATATAAACTACTCTACCACTACTCCACCTCTAGTACTAGTATCAAAAAATATATATAGGCTGGAGCTTCAGCGCTTGCTTGCTAAGGGCTTCCCACTTGCTTCTCACACTATCACCCTCTCTCCAGATCTAAAAAAGATGGCGGTGCCCCTCTCTCTCCCTCCTCACCGGTGGTCACAGATCCGCCGGGGAAGAAAAGGACGTGCAGCATTGACGCACTCATCGTCGGCGAGCGAGGTCACGCACTGATGACAAGGCAGTCCTCTCAGACCTAGCGCCCGCGCGGGATGGCTTCCGTCCCCAACCTTGCTGCCGTAGTGTGTGCGGAGGACGACGACCACGAGCGAAGCCACTTCCCGCCGACCCTAAGGTATGCTACCTCTTTTCAAACCATACCCTTGTTCTATTGCCCCATCTGCCACGTCACTGCATGTGGATCTTTTTCCACTCCACCATCTCCCCAATTTGCTATCCTCTGCTCTGCTGGTCACGCAGACGAAAACCTTAATTTGCACTATTAAAGGAAACCCTACTTCATGCAGACTAATCCATGTCTGGGTTGAATAAGGAAAGGAAGGAAGAAAGTACTGTCGAAGAGACTAGGCATCGAACCCGCATCTAGGTTGAAAAGGGGAAAATCAGTAGCTAAGGAACGAGTCTCGTGTCTCTTGGTTGGAAAAGGGTAGAAAGGCATGGCAACGCAATAGAGAATGACCAGGTCGATCGGTTTGTTGTGCTCACATAGGAAAAAGGTGGCTAAAGAGAACAAAAATGGGACGTAATCCACATATGCTGCCTGGATATTTGTTGCTCTGGGCAACCATCCCTCCCTCACCACTCTATGCGTCCGTGGAGGTACATCGTACTGGTGCGCCCACTGTCTGAATGGGCCCCCCATGCTCTTATTGCCACTTTTTTGCTGTTAGTATAACACCAGCGGTAAAGTCAAGCAATGCTACTGCTAAAGTGATGCCACATTTAACTAATGCCGCACTCAGTCTAATGCCACCGATAAATTTAAGCAATGCCATTTAATGTCATCGGATTATTTTAGGGTTAGCTGTTGATTGTGGATGTACTACTATTAAAGATTTTTCAGCTAAGGCATTCTAATGCTATTGCATAGCTAGTATACCAATGATGAAACTTGTTACTATCTTCAAATTTTTGCACTGTTAATGCTTATAGATTACATACCTCACTTTCATGAGATAAGTCAATTTTTTTGTACAGTGTCACTAAAATGCCAAGGCGCTGATGTCATTTTATTTTGGTTAAACTGCACAAAAAATTATGAAGAGAAGACGAAAGGTCAAGAGTGGGCACCTCCTCCTCCGGCTGTTTTCTTGATTCGGTTGATCAAGTTTTTATGTTTGATCGATTATCAAGATTGGGATAGCAATTTTTCAAGTCCCCTCGAGTTTGAAATGATATTTACCTTGAAGGTACATGGTTTGCAATTTTTTTTTACTGTCATTAGTAAATAATGCTAGTTACCTTCAGACTTTTGTATTTGGTTTAATATTGTTGCATAGCTAGTATACCAATGCTGAAACTTGTTACCTTTACATTTTGTATAGTTAATTCTTATAGAAATCTTCCAGTGCTTGCTTATGGAAATCTGTTCAGTAAAACCATTGTACTGTACCCCGTAATAAAAAAACTACTCTACTGTTGCACTAGCCACTGGATTAGTGTATATTTGTACTATTCGAATGGTGTTGCATTAGCATATGGACATATATAAGGTGTGGCAAGCTTTCCTAGATATGTGCTCAAGAAAACTACTACCTGTTTTTCTAAATACTAGACGTTTGGGTACTTTAAATTGAACTGCGAAAACGTCTTATATTAAGGAATAGAGGGTGTAGAGTTCACTCAAATTATGCCGGTAAAGCTAGTCACACCTTTGTTAAAATTAATGTTCATTATGTTATCGGAGGAGGTCTGCATGTTTGTCTCTAATGCCTGTCGATCACATACCTGACAACATGATGTAATGGTAAGTCATTGCTTTTTGTACAGTGTCACTGAATTGTCAAGGTGGTGATGGTGTTTTATTTTAGTTGAACTGCACAAAATATGCTGAAAAGAAGAGGAAAGGTCAGGAATGGCTCAATCTTTCAGAAAATACTATGTTTGCCTTCCTGACATCAGCCGCTGTTGCCTTATTTATTCCTTAAAAAAGGTGGTTAGAAACAGTCTTGCTACCTTTTCCCATTAAGAAATTGGAATGCTTATATTTGTGAGTCTATGCTTCAACTAGTGCCACTTTTATAGTAATCACACTTTCAATATCTGTGCAAACAGGGATGCTCGATTTTAGTGGAACTGCACAAAAAAGTCCAAATGGTTCAACATTATGAGCATGTTTTCTTCCAAACCGGTATATCCAATTGGTGGCACTATGAGCTGTTCATTACGAAGGTACATGGTTTGCTACTATCTTGCTACTCTTTTTGTACTGTCATTAGATAGTAATATTAGTGGTTTGCATGTGAATTTATTGGCAGGGTGGACCCACATTGGAGGTGCAGGACATGATTCAATGATAGGATTCTCAATTTCGGTTGTATCGATTTCACCTCTTCCATCACTGCGAACATGGATATCCTTGGTCTGATGAAGAATAGGCGCTATATTTCTGCTCTGTACCAGCAAATCAATTCAGTACGAAATTGTCCAGGGCAAAACATGACAGTATCAAATTGTCCAGTGCAAAACATGACAGATGGTAAGGGGAAACGACTAGAAGAGACGTGTTTAAACCGAAAATACAAGGTGCAGTATATGTTTACTAGCTGCTTGATATTTGTGCAGACAGATGTCTGCCCGTTGCTATTTGGCAAATAAACAAAGTGACCTCAATTTTGGTGGAACTGCACAAGAGAATAGTATAGTCACTGCATGCAGTGCCATTTGAAAATAGACACAGAAAGATTGGATAGTGACTTCATGGACTGCACAAAAGTAGTACTGTACTATTTATTGGCCAACACTAGGTGCTTCATTGCTTTGGTCTGATTATACAATGGGCATCATTTTTCCTAAGTTAAAGTTTGTATTCCGAAAATAGTCTCGCCGTGTGATCGAGAGAAGACCAAATCATATTGCAGTGGATGTTCCTCCGTCATGTGTGGTTCATTCTCATGGTTCCAGCTTTTGGTGGAACCACTTACGTTTGCAAGAGGAATTGTAGACTTCACAAAAAAAAATTCTTTCACTCTGTACTGAATGTTGGCCCAGAGAAGCATCCATGTTAGTAGCAAGAACAGAGATCTTTGCTTTTGGAGCTACATATTTGTATATGATCTGTAAATCATTGAGATGCATTAACATGTTGATCTTATGTATGGGAATCATACTAGTTGGTTGTGAATTTGGGTTACTAATGTGAACATATTACAATGCCAGGCCTGTGAGTCTTGTGTGAACATTTCGAACGGATCGGCTCTTACTACTGTGCACAGCATGATCCTTATTTCTGTGTGCTCAGTGTTTACAAGTTACTAGCAGTTCCTTATTTCTGTTCGCTCAGTGTTTACAAGTTACTGATCGATCATTAGCTAGCCTACTAATACGCTCCTGGCAGTTTTAGTTGCGAAGCAAGATCCGAAGGTGGCAGTTTTTTGAATAAAAAAGCCTACCTCTGAAAAAACTGAGATGCTGTTCTGAAGAAAATGCCATGCGAATCTGAAAAAACTGCCAGCAAAAACATTCGCAAATGCCTTATCTCCCAGCGAACGTTCATCAGATATTGCGATCCTACATATACACTATCCGACTGACTCGATCCTACGCGATTAACCAGCAGATCACGCACGTACCTCATCTGGAGAATTGAGCGCACTCGTTTGACCGTCATGCCGACGTGCGACCCAGCACGGACGGGACGCACCACTGACGGGACAGGACGGGACGACACAGTCATAATTTTAGTTTTTCTAGTTTTCCACGGCAAGCTGACGCGCTAAGCCATGCCTGCTTATGCATTGAATTCCGATGACCGCGATGACCGTCGCGTTTCCTGCGACACGTTGGTTCACCTACCTTCCGCCTATAATTACTGGTTCCCGGCGTTCTCCGGTGGCACCATCACCCAACTCGCCCTATCCTCATAAGCCCCCACTGGCCTGACATCGCTCGCCACTTGCCCTCACTCTCGCCACGTCCGTCATGCCCCCGCCCATCCGCAATAGGTGACACCGAAGGCGGTCACCACCGGAACTAGTGTTCGGTTTTTCACCGGAAGGCAGACGGAGGGAGGAGGCATTCTATCGGTCTTTAGATGGCAATGCGGAGTATGAGGACTTGTTGGAGCGCGACCGCCTGGCGGAGGAGCAGCGTATAGCCGATTTGCGCAGCCAGCGGGGCATGGAGTAGCAGCGCACCGATGCTCTGAGTCGCTAGTAGAGCGCCCGCAACTGGGCCGACTACGTGGAGGCCGGCGCCCGGCAAATAGCCCTGGAGGCTGTCGGGGATGCACGCGTTCGCGATGTCAAATTTTACTACCAGCTCGTCAAGTGGGTTTCTAGCTTGGAAGCCGAAGCTTCGGTGGACCACGCCGGCATGGAAAGGGCCAACGTGCGCGAGCAACGCGCCCTATCGCACCTCTGGCAAGTCCGAGGCGAGGAGGAGGACGTCGGTGCCGGCGTTTAGCGTGTACCGCACATGGCTACCGGCATCGTCTAGTTAGCTAAGAGTAAGTTAGTACTTGTACACTACTAGAGTATTAGTGGGAGTAGATAGTTAACCTGGCTATGATGGTTGTCAACGTGGAAGTTCAGTACTCTATATCTGGATCAGACCTGTTACTTTGCTCTGAATGTTGAACTTTTCGTTTGAACGTATGGAATGGGCTGTTATTTTTTTAAATGGGCTGTATTTGTCCGCCACGGGTTTAGAGGCTGACTTGTGGGCCTACTAGGTTGACGCGTACACAATCAGGAGATGATTGTACGTGGAGAATATGACAGCAGGGACCCACCAGGGTCATGGCAGTACGCAAGCAAGTGCCTCCTTATTTCAAGCCAAAAAAAATGGTTCCTCCTAATGGATTTCTGACATCTGGGTCCCATGCCATTGTCAACGTAGTCAATAAACGAGAGAATTGCACAACGATCGGCTGACACCAGGGACCCAGCATCTCGCCCAGTTCTTTTTGTTCTTGAGACGGAAGCAGGGTGTCAACTGGGCTGTGCGGGGCACTCTCGCCTGTCTAGCCAGCCTTTTATTTTATGTTTACCACAAGACCAGCCCAGTAGTTTTCTTTCTTTCTGAAAATGGCTAGCCCAGTTTTTTTGTTCTTTTGCAGAATACCCAACCGAGGCCTACTTGCTTTGTCAGCCCTGCTGGGCTGCAAATCTTTCAAGATCAGGAGAGTTTCATTCGGCTTGCCCAGAAAATGGGCTATCAGTAATGAGAAATGGGATGTACATTTTTAAAACACATCAAACCGGCAATTAGTTTCAAATTTGTTTTTTTCATTTCAGTAATTTAAATTCCATTTATTTTTATGCGTGGACAATTATTTGGATTTTATATTGATATAAATTTATTTTTCAAATTAGTTTGAATGTGACTCGAAATTTCGGGATTAAAAACAGTTGGGACAGCACCGAAATATGCAAAATTTCGTATAATTTTTTAACCGTGGCCACAATATGGGCTGTAATGCTAACAAAAAGAATATGGGCTCCAAAAAAATTCTTAAGAATTAGCAAATGGGTTGTAAATTATTAGAAAGGGATAATTGATTTTTTGCCCCTAGTTGGGTCACACTCGGCAGGTTTACCCCTAGTTTGCGAAAACACTCGTTCATGCCCAAACCACTTTGTCCGTCTTGTGCTTTTGCCCTTTGACCATTTGACCATCATTTCAAAAAAATCATAACAAATTCATACTAACTCAGAAAAATGCAAATAAGATATCAAAATGTTAAGAAAAACGTCACCTATATGTGCATGTGATTTGCACTCATGAAAAAAGTGTTGGGATGTCCCCATGTCAGTTTGAGCTCATATGACCTCAACACAAACAATAAAATCTGAAAAAATTGAAAAACAATTCAAAAAATTCTTAAAAATTTTTGTGGCAAACATTGGACAATGTTTTTAGTGCATGCCAAATTTCATCAGGGAATGACATTCATGGAAGTCGTGGCCAAAAAACAAAATTAGCACTCCAAAATGCTTTTATTTTCGAGCATCGGTTTTGTTTTTTTCACCATGACTTCCATGAATGTTATTCGCTTATGAAACTTGGCAAGATCTCAAAACATTGGTCAATGTTTGCCACCTAATTTTTTTAGAATTTTTAGAATTTGTTTTCAATTTTTTTGGATTTTACTTTTCATGCTAGGATCATAGGAGCTCAATCTGAGATGGGGACCTTCTAACACATTGGTCATGAGTGAAAATGACATGCACATATAGGTGATGTCTTTATGAACATTTTGATATCTTATTCATATTTTTCTGAGTTAGTATGAATTTGTTATGATTTTTTCAAAGTGATAGTCAAACGGTCAAAGGGCAAAAGCATAAGACGAGCAAAGTGGTTTGGGCAGGAACGAGTGTTTTCGGAAACTAGGGATAAACCTGCCGAGGGGGACACAACTAAGGGCACTGAATTAATTATCCCTAGAAATAATGGCAGATGGGCTGTATGCTGTTTTCCACACATTTGAGGCTGACTTGTGCACCTAGTATAGGTTGACGCGTATGCTTTCCTAAAAAAAAGGTTGAAGCACACGCAATGCCGTGTCAACTTAGTCAACACATGAGAGGAGTGACTGTTGGATGTCCATCCAACGGCCATCATGCTTCTTCAATCTCTGCTCTTCCTGCTCCAGCCGCTCAAACAAGCGCCGGCAGGACTGCCTGCTCCCTCCTCCCGTGGTCGGCTGTGCTACCGCGCAGGCCTCACCGCCCCACCGTACTCCCATCACTGGCCTAGCCATCCCTCTACTCACCCAGACCTCCTGTTATTCTCCGGCGACGGCAGCCTCACACTGCAGCTGAAGCAGTAAACCCTCGCACTCCCCTCCATGTGGGAAACAACTACCGAGTCTTCCCCGGCTCCTGGTCATTCCCTTACTAGGCCTCGCCGTCGTCCCCGCCTTGGTGCTCTCAACGCAGCGTGGTCAACATGGTCAAGGAACGACTTCCATCGGAAGAGGACTGTACCTGGAGAGGCTGACAGCTGGGTCCACGGCCGCAGCAAGGAAGTGCCTCCTTATTATGCGCAAAATAAAGATTCCTCCACCTGACAGCGGGGACCCACCGGAAGGGCCTCTGTATTTCGCGAAAAAAACATCCCCCCCGCTGACAGCTCGGACCCACCAGCTATATCTTCGAACACAAGGAAGTGCCTCCTTATTACGCACAAAAAAAATGAATACCCCAGCTGCTAGGTGGGACCCACCATATTTGAAGGCTAACTTGTGGGCCTACTAAGTTGACGCGGACACAGGGCTTTGTCAACTTAGTCAATATAAACAATTCTAGCTGCGGTGACCGTATGATGTCCATCCAACGGCTGTCGTGCTTCTTCAACCTCTGGTCTTCTTGCTCCAGCCGCCCAAACCATCGCAGGTCGTGCCGGCTGCTCCTGCCTCCCGTGGCCGGCTGTGCTGCCGCGCAGGCCTCACCGCCCCCTCCTACTCCAACCTCTGGCTAAGCCATCCCTCTACTCACCCACAACCCCTGTTATTCTACGGCGATGGCAGCCTCACACCACAGCCAAACCAGTCAACCCTCGTACTCCTCTCCGTGTGGGCATCCACTGCCGCATCTTCACTGGCTCCGCGTCGTCCCCTTCCTAGGCCTTGCCGTCGTCCACCGCCTTGGTGCTCTCGGCGCGGCGTGGTCAACGTGGTTAAGGAACGACTTCCATCGGAAGAGGACTGTACTTGGAGAGGCTGACAGTTGGGTCCACGGCTGCAGCAAGAAAGTGCCTCCTATTACACGTAAAATAATTATTCCTCCACCATAGCAGGGACCCATACGGAAGGGACTCTGTATTTTGCAAAAAAAACATTTCCCCCCTGACAGCTGAGACCCACCAGCTACATCTTCGCACGCAAGGAAGTGCGTCCATACTACGGGAAAAAAATGATTCTTCCCCCTGACAGCTGGGACCCACCAGCTATATCTTCGCATGCAAGGAAGTGCGTCCTTATCCTCCCTGACAGCTGGGACCCACCCGGTCGAAGCGTATGTAGCGTTGTCGCGAACGTGTACGTACATACTGGTCGATTGGTCTCTCTGCAGCGATGAACTGTGGCCGAGTAAGGAGCGACACGAGTCGTAGTAGAGGCGCGGATGCAGCATGTCAAGCAGTCCTGTCTATATCATGTACACATACGTACAGCCACGCTCCAAGGAAGTAAATACGGCTACGTATGTACATATGGGCGGGATCTCGAATGCATACAACGACGTCGTCCTATTCATCTGCAGCCAACCGGCTGGGTCGCAATGGAGGAAACAGCGTCGTGTTCATCGGGAGGCAACGGAATACGTCGTGTTCACCGGGAGCCAACCGGCTTGGACAGAACAGCCGAAACGAGGTCTGGCGTACCGCAGAATGGAGGAAACAGGCCTTCTGTCCGACCGCGTACAGTCGAAACGGGGTCCTGTTCATCGGGAAGGGTCTGGCGTACCGCAAAACGGAGGAAACGGACTTGTGTTCAAGTGCCTACGGTTGAAACGGGGTCATGTTGATCGGGAGGGGTGTGGCGTACCGCAAAACGGAGGAAACAGACTTGTGTTGGAGTGCCTACGGTCGAAACGGGGGTCGTGTTCATCCACCGTCTACTACCTCGCTCCAGCCTCCACGGCTACTGTTCATCCACCGTCGACCTCCTCTAGCCTCCACGGGCTACTGTTCATCCAGCCTCCACCGGCTGCTGTTCGTAGAGCCTCCATGGGGTCCTGTTCATCCACCCCCAACCGGCTGAGGTGCGGCGGCCTCCTCGGGGTCCTGTTCATCCAGCGACAATGGCCTACTACCACGTGGTCCTGTTCATCCAACCCCCACCGGGAACTGTTCATCCACAGCCAACCAACCGGCTCGACTCACCACGTGTCGACTCGTTCTACGTACCGTGCGCACGGTAGCAATGGTCACTATTCATCAAGAGGCAATCCCAACATCGGCTGGCTACGTCTCGCAAGGGGGCTCGATCAGTTTCAGTAAGCAGCAGCAATGATCGATCGTTCGGTTTAGTTAGCAGCAGCAGCGAAGGAATCGCTCGATCGGGTTCAGTCAGTAGCGAATGAATCTCTCGGGTTCAGTTAATAGCCAAGGGATTGATCGCTCGGGTTTAGTAACGTGCGATCGCTTGGGTTCAGTTAGCCAACACCTCGCACACACGCGCGTACACGAGAGAAACGCGCAAACCTCCGTGCATCGCTCGGCCCCGACGACCCACCGTAACCGGGAACTCCCCGATATTTTCCTCGCCCTCGCTTCTACCATGATTTTTTCCATCATTGACGGCCCAAAGAATGTCATGCAACTGTGTCTCCGGCCCGCCCATGATGAAAAGACCATTTTCTGTCATGATTTTTTGTCATAGAAGCAGGAGACCACCACATCTATGATGATACATGCTTTTGTCACAATTATCGTCATAGAAGTGTCAAAAGCATGACAAAAAAATTCGTTCGGCCCATAATGTCACGGACGTGTCTTTTTTTTGTAGTGATAGGGGATCGCAATAGTTTTCGAGGGTAGAGTATTCAACCCAAATTTATTGATTCGACACAAGGGGAGCCAAAGAATATTCGCGAGCATTAGCAGCTGAGTTGTCAATTCAACCACACCTGAAAGACTTAATATCTGCAGCAAAGTTTTTAGTAGCAAAGTAGTATGGAAGTAACGGTAACGGTGACAAAAGTAACAGTAGCAGTTTTGTAGTGATTGTAACAGTAGCAACGGCAAAGTAACTTAGCAAAGATCAATATGTGAAAAGATCATAGGCAACGGATCAGTGATGGATAATTATGTCGGATGGCATTCATCATGCAACAGTTATAACCTAGGGTGACACAGAACTAGCTCCAATTCATCAATATAATGTAGGCATGTATTCCGTATATAGTCATACGTGCTTATGGAAAAGAACTTGCATGACATCTTTTGTCCTACCCTCTCGTGGCAGCGGGGTCCTAATGGAAACTAAGGGATATTAAGGCCTCCTTTTAATAGAGAACCGGAACAAAGCATTAGCACTTAGTGAATACATGAACTCCTCAAACTACGGTAATCACCGGAAAGAATCCCAATTATTGTCACCTTGGGGTATGCGGATCATAAGACGTAATAGGTGTCTACAACTTGCATGATAGGATCAAGAACACAAATATATTCATGAAAACATAATAGGTTCAGATCTGAAATCATGGCACTCGGGCCCTAGTGACAAGCATTAAGCATAGCAAAGTCATAGCAACATCAATCTCAGAACATAGTGGATACTAGGTATCAAACCCTAACAAAACTAACTCGATTACATGATAAATCTCATCCAACCCATCACTGTCCAGCAAGCCTACGATGGAATTACTCACTCCCGGCGGTGAGCATCATGAAATTGGTGATGGAGGAAGGTTGGTGATGATGATGGCGACGAATCCCCCTCTCCGGAGCCCCGAACGGACTCCAGATCTGCCCTCCCGATGAAGAACAGGAGGTGGCAGTGGCTCCGTATCATAAAACGTGATGAATCCTTCTCTCTGATTTTTTTCTCCTCGAATAGAGTTATATAGAGTTGGAGTTGAGGTCGGAGGAGGTCCAGCTGGCCCACAAGCCCTCTAGGCGCGCCCCCCAGGCTTGTGGCCTCTGGGTGGACCCACTCTGGATAATTCTCTCGCCAGTATTTTTTATATATTCCAAAAATATTATCCATAAATTTTTAGGTCAATCCGAGAACTTTTATTTCTGCACAAAATAACACCATGGCAATTCTGCTGAAAACAGTGTCAGTCCGGGTTAGTTCCATTCAAATCATGCAAATTAGAGTCCAAAACAAGGGCAAAAGAGTTCGGAAAAGTAGATACAAAAGAGACGTGTTAGGTAACAGTTGAGGCTGCAAAAGCCACAGCTCCTGCCAAGGAAGAAGGGAAAGAAGGCTAGCAGAGATGTCGACAAGGAATCCGGGAAGCGCGCCTCTCCGGAGTGTGCTGCACCTGTTGATGACCTGTCGAAGAGTTCCACTAGTAAGAGATCGAAGGTTGCTTCACCTGCTGTGAAGAAGGTCTCGGCAAGGCAGGATGGCGCTGACGGTACGTTCACCATTAGCGCCACCCTCGATGACAAATAGGAAAGCGCGCTCGTTGCCTTCCTGCAGGCGAATGTCGATGTGTTTGCTTGACAACCATCTGACATCCCCGGTGTTCCCAGGGAGGTAATCGAGCACCACCTTGCTATCTGCCCTCATGCTCGACCCGTCAAGCAAAAGGTCAGAAGCAAGCTTTGGAGCGACAACAGTTTATTGCCGAGGAAATCAAGAAACTCGAAGCAGCTGGTTTGGTCAGAGGAGTGCTGCATCCAACATGGTTAGAAAACCCGGTGGTAGTGCACAAGGCAAATGGGAAATGGAGGCTCTGCATAGACTTCACAGACTTAAATAGGGCATGCCCGAAGGACCCTTTCCCCCTGCCGTGCATTGATCAAATTGTAGACTCCACTTCCGGGTGCGATCTGCTTTCCTTTTTGGATGCGTACTCCGGGTACCATTAGATATTCATGTCCAAAGAAGACGAAGAGAAGACCGTGTTCATAACTCCATGTGGCACGTACTGCTTTGTACGGATGCCTTTCGGGTTAAAGAGCGCTGGATCCACTTTTGCAAGGGCAGTACAAATTGGTTTTGAACCTCATCTACATAGGAATATAGAAGCTTACATGGATGATATAGTGGTCAAGACCAAGGATAGATCAACACTCATTCAAGATTTGGAAGAGACCTTTGCAAACTTGCGCAAGATCAATTTGAAGCTAAACCCTGAGAAGTGTGTGTTCGGTGTCCCCTCCGGCAAGCTCCTTGGTTTCTTTGTGTCCCAGCGGGGGATGGAGGCCAACCCCGACAAGATGTGAGGCGTTTGATGGATGTGTTGCCGCGCTGAGTAGGTTCATTTCCAAGTCTGCGAGCGTGCCTTGCCTTTCTTCAAAATTTTGAAGAAGGCAGGTCTGATGAAGTGGACTCCGGAGGCAGAAGCAGCGCTGCAAGACCTAAAAGCCTACCTCTCCTCTGCTCCCACCTTAGTCGCTCCTAAACCACAGGAGCCGTTGTTGCTATACTTAGCGGCAACGAACCAAGTGGTTAGTGGAGCACAGGTGGTGTAGCGAGAAGTGGATGAGGAAGCAGCCACAACAACTGACCCCTCCGGAGATGAAACTGAACCAATCACGGCAGAATCAGACACAGATCGAAGAAAAGCAGAGCAAGTTAGCGAAGGCAATCCCAAAGCCACGGCAAAGAAGAAAGTGGTGCAACGGCCAGTGTACTTTGTCAGCTCCCTGTTATAGGGGGCTAGGTCGAGGTACTCTGGTGTGCAAAAGCTGATCCTCGGCCTTATCATGGCCTCGAGGAAACTACACCACTACTTCCAAGCCCACGAGATCATAGTTGTCACCCGTTTCCCACTGCAGCGCATACTGAGGAATCCCGAAGCTACTGGCATGATAGTTGAATGGGCACTAGAGCTGTCAAGCTTTGGCCTGAAGTACGAAAGTACCTCAACCATTCAGAGCAGAGCGTTGGCGGAGTTCATTGCAGAATGGACGCTCACTCTAGATGAAGAAATACCAGAGATAGTTATCCCCGGCAAGGAGGCGCCTGAGGAATGGATCATGTATTTTGATGGTGCTTTTTCATTGTAGGGCGCTAGAGCTGGTGTGCTTCTTGTTGCGCCCATCGGAGAGCATCTCAAATATGTGGTTCAAATGCACTTTCCGCGGGAGAAGGCCACCAACAACACTGCTGAGTATGAGGGGCTCCTTGCCGTTCTCAGAATTGTGGTGGAATTGGGAATCAAGAAATTGATCATCCGTGGAGACTCACAACTCATGGTGAGACAAGTCAAAAAGGATTACCAGAGTCCGTTGATGGAGGCATATGTAGAGGAAGTGAGAAAGTTGGAGGAGCACTTTGATGGATTACAAACAGAGCACGTGCCACGTGGAGAACAACATTGCTGATCATTTGTCAAAGTGCGCTGCACAAAAGCTCCCTGTGGAACCAGGAACTTTTGTCCTCCACCTGACTCAACCATCAGTATCCCCTTCAATGATGGCCAGAAAAAGGGGGAAGTTGGACTCCGACAAGTATCTCCCGGCAGGGCTTCCAGAAGCCGCTGGTAGAGAGGCTGCCGAGAACAACTCCACTTCGGTTGGTGAGCAGCACCCTCCCGCGGAACCACAAGTTCTTGCGGTCAAGGTGAGCGCTCCCACGAGGAGGTGCCATTAGTCCTTGTTGTGGAGCCTCAGGCTCCAACTTGGGCACATCACATAGTACACTACCTTCAAACAGGAGAACTTCCCGAAGAGCAAGAAGAAGCTGAAAGAGTAGCCCGAAGGTCAAATATGTACCAGTTTGTTGATGACACACTGTATAGAAAAAGGCCAAATGGTGTGAAATTGAAGTTCATTTGCCGGGAAGATGGGCAGAAGCTGCTATCAGAGATACACAAGGGCGTGTGCGGCTCCCACATTGGATCAAGAGCCCTGGTTGGAAAAGCTTTCCGACAGGGTTTCTACTGGCCCGCAACCCTCCAGGATGCAACTGAGCTAGTCACCAAATGTGAAGCCTGCCAGATCCACTCCAAGAACATCCATCAACTAGCTCAAGTTCTCCAGACGATCCCTTTATCCTGGCCATTTTCGGTCTGGGGGCTCGACATCTTGGGCCCATTCCCCCGTGCTACCGGGGGCTTTGAATTCTTGTACGTTGCAATCGACAAGTTTATAAAGTGGCCAGAAGTGGAGCCAGTGAGGAAGGTAACCACGCAGTCAGCTATCAAGTTCTTGAAAGGATTGGTGTGCCATTTTGGAGTACCCGCCAGAGTGATCACCGATAATGGCACCCAATTCACAAGCCGTGCCTTCATGCAGTACATGCAAAACCTTGGGAGCAAGGTCTCCTTTGCCTCTGTTGCTCATCCCCGGAGCAAAGGACAAGCTGAGAGGATGAATGCTGGAGTGCTGTGTGGGCTCAAGACAAGAACTTTTGATAAGTTGCAGAAGTGCGGCAGACGCTGGATCGATGAGCTACCGGTGGTTCTTTGGTCCCTCCATACAACACCAAATCGAGCCACCGGCCAGACTCCCTTCTCCCTAGTCTATGGGGCAGAAGCAGAGCTCCCCACGGAACTCATATACGGGTCACCTCAAGTACTTGCCTACGATGAAGTAGTGCAAGAGCAGCTTCGGCATGACGATGCCGTGCTCCTCGAGGAAGATCGTCTCCGGGCCGCTGTGCGTGCTACACGCTACCAGCAAGCCTTGCGCCGCTATCACAGCCGCAGGATTCATGCCCGGAGCCTTGAGGAAGGCGACCTTCTCCTTAGGCGTGTTCAATCCGCCAAGGGTTCCAACAAGTTGACGCCGAAGTGGGAAGGCCCTTACCGGGTAGTGCCAGTCACCAAACCTGGCGCAGTCCATCTGGATACCAAAGATGGCATTAAGGTGCAAAACTCATGGAATATTGAGCATCTTCTCAAGTTCTACCCGTAAGGCGCGGGTGCCGGGCTTAGCCCTGACAACCACCTTTTGTACAAGCCTTGCCGATGTGCATGTAACCCTTTGTACAAATCTAGGCGCAGACCCTGTGCAAAGATAATAAAATGAAGCGCTGGCGCCTAAAACTTGCATGCATTTTTATTTTAGCATGATTCTGCCATGATCATTTAGAAAGGGTCGTATGCTGCTATTTTCCCCTGTGCTAACTACAGGGCCCCTGCTGTGGAGAAATCCCAAGGAGGAGAAGTAAGAACAAGCTTGCATATCGGCCCCCGACAACGCGAAGCAGATAAGTTCCCTTTAATCATCCATAGTGTACCTCTATGTGAAAAGCTTGTGCGTAGAAAAACCTTGTCACCCTCCAACATTTATGCTCCCATCTTTTGATTCAAAGATTACTTCTGTCAGGATGGTCGTAGTGGCATTTGCAAAAAAGGGTTGACAAGGGGCCAGTTCTCTTCCATGCTCCTAACCCGCCAGTCAGAGCCTCGCGGCAGCAATGGAAGGGACTGGCAAGATGTATTGCCGGAAAACCTTGTTTACTTGAGAGTATAGAGGAGCCGTTCCTCTGCATGGACATGATACATGCACAAGTGCCCGACAAGCATATTTTTTCATTAATACGCGGATAAACAAGTACAAACCTTACAGAGTACAAATATGGTTGAAAAGATTACATATTTTAGACTAAAGCTTTGCAGATGCCTACATATTTTGAATTGAAAAAAGATAAGTGTCCCGTAATCGCTTTCTTGTCCCTCTCCCCCTAGGAACTACAGTGGGAGGTGAAGAGGGCAAAAGGAGTGCCTGGGCAGAAGCCCAGCCTGACCCCGTCAGGGCCCACGGGACGCAGCCAGACAAGATCGGGAGGGCGCAGGCGAAGGCGATGGACGGAGAGAGCGGCTAGGCGATGCCCTGGTCACCACCGCCAGGACCAGAGGAACGCGGCAGGGAAGACGAAGCCGGAGGCCACGAGGAAGCCTGCCGGGGTCCAGCTGGAGGAGGCGGAGACATCCACACCCAACACCCCGGCAAATCGCTCTGCCGGGGAGAAGACCAGGTACAGATGATGGTGCCGCCGGCACCAAGCTGACGGTGACGGTGCGTGATACGTCTCCAACGTATCTATAATTTTTGATCGTTCCATGATATTATATTATTTGTTTTGGATGTTTTTATTTTGTTTTACATTTTAGTAATCTTTTATACCTTTCTCTATTAGATCCCACTCTTGTTCGAGACCGTGAAGGGATTGACAACCCCTTTTTGAGTGCAAGTGTTTGTTAGTTTGTGCAGGTGCATAGATTGGAGACTTGCTTGTGCCTCCTACTGGATTGATACCTTGGTTCTTAACTACGGGAAATACTTATCTCTACTTTGCTGCATCACCCTTTCCTCTTCAAGGAAAAAATCAACGCAAGCTCAAGAAGTAGCAGGAAGAATTTCTGGCACCGTTGCCGGGGAGGTTCTACATCAAGCCTACCAAGTACCCATCATAAACTCTCATCTCTTGCATTACATTATTTGCCATTTGCCTCTTGTTTTCCTCTCCCCCACTGCTAAAACATTTTCAAAAAAAACAAAAATATTTGCCTTTTTATTCGGCTTCTTTCGTTCGTCTTTTCGTTCGCCTTTATGTCTTACTTGGTTTGTTTGCTCGTTCGCTTGGTATAATTGTGTGTTTATTGAAAATCAGAAAGCAAAAAGTTTATGGATCCTCATCCACTTGCTAATCTTTTTAAAGGATCCAATTATGATGAACCAATTGCTAGTGAGTTGAGTGCACTAGATTATCTTTATGGATTTTTGCTTGAAATTTGTGAATCTGAAAATTGTGATGAAGTGCTAAAAGAAGAAATTTGTAAAGTGATTCACGATAGCTCCTTGAATGAAAAGCATGATTGCAATGATGTTATTGTAAATTCTATTAATGTCAATTGTGCTAATAATATTCAAAACCCCAAGCTTGGGGATGCTAGTTTTGCCATGTCCACTACTTATTGCAATGATCATGATTGGTGTGATAATGCTTCTTATGATCTTGAAAATTTATTTAAGCATCATGATGAATATGATATTGATAATAATGTTTGCAATAATATTGGAAGTGGGTTTGGAAGAGTGTCAACTCTAGGTAATGATCCCACTACTTTGGAGAATGATCAATCTTATGATTTTTTTGATAAAAGTGGGCTTGGAGAGGTCATGACTTTATTTGATGATAATCCCACTATTTTGGAAGAGTGTTAACTTTGCATGCATGTGGATCATGTAGAGAATATGTTATGTGATAGCTATATTGTTGAATTTGATTATGATCCTACATGTAATTATTATGAGAGAGGAAAATATGGTTGTAGAAATTTTCATGTTACTGAATTACCTCTTGTTATGTTGAGATTGCTATTGTTTCTTTCTTCCTTGCATATGCTAGTTTTTGTTTGTCTTGATAAATCTTTTTCCTATAAAAATCCTATGCATAGGAAGTATGTTAGACTTAAACTTGTTTTTCACATGCTACATGATGCTCTCTTTGTGTTTCAATTGCTATCTTTCATGGGAGCATCATTAAAATTATCAATGCCTAGCTAAAAGGCTTTAAAGAAAAGCGCTTGTTGGGAGTCAACCCACTATTTTTATTTTCTGTTTTTATGAAAATACACATTATTACCTCTGTATTAATTGTGTTTTGGTGTTTTAATTAGTGTTTGAGCCAAGCAAGACCTTTGGGATGGTCTACGGTGATAGTTGATTTGATCTTGCTGAAAATAGAAACTTTTGCGCTCATTGCTGAAAATTCAATAAATCACAGAAATGTACTTTTGATCTGAATTTTTTTACACAAGATTTATATACAAATTACCCAGGTTGTCCTATTTTCCAGAATTTTTGGAGTTAGAGAAGTATACGAAATTTCCAGATTACTACAGATTGTTCTGTTTTTGACAGATTCTATTTTCTATGTGTTGTTTTCTTATTTTGATGAATCTATGGGTAGTATCGCGGGGGGGGGGGGGTATGAACCATGGAGAAGTTGGAATATAGTAGATATTGCACCAATATAAATAAAGAATGAGTTCACAACAGTAC
This sequence comes from Thinopyrum elongatum, assembly GCA_011799875.1. Taxonomy (NCBI): domain Eukaryota; kingdom Viridiplantae; phylum Streptophyta; class Magnoliopsida; order Poales; family Poaceae; genus Thinopyrum; species Thinopyrum elongatum. Next base: position 408,400,174 of record CM022299.1, read on the forward strand.
CTATAGTGGTGATTTATTTTATTATACTAACGGATCTTATGAGTTTTCTGTTGTGAAGTTTTCAAGTTTTGGGTAAAGATTTGATGGACAACGGAATAAGGAGTGGCAAGAGCCTAAGCTTGGGGATGCCCAAGGCACCCCAAGGTAATATTCAAGGATAACCAAGCATCTAAGGTTGGGGATGCCCCGGATGGCATCCCCTCTTTTGTCTTCGCCCATCGGTAAATTTACTTGAGGCTATATTTTTATTCACCACATGATATGTGTTTTGCTTGGAGCGTCTTGTATGATATAAGTCTTTGCTTTTTAGTTTTCCACAATCATACTTGCTGTAAACATCTTTTGAGAGGGACACGCATGAATCGTGAATTTATTAGAATACTCTATGTGCTTCACTTATATCTTTTGAGCTAGGCAGTTTGCTCTAGTGCTTCACTTATACCTTTTTAGAGCACGGTGGTGGCTTTATTTTATAGAAATTGTTGAACTCTCATGCTTAACTTATATTATTTTGAGAGTCTCTAAACAACATGGCAATTTGCTTAGGTTATGAATTTAGTCCTAATATGATGGGCATCCAAGAGGGATATGATAAAAACTTTCATATAAAGAGCGTTGAATAAGATGAGAAGTTTGATTCCTTGCATTTGTTTTGAGATATGAAGATGGTGATATTAGAGTCATGCTAGCGAGTAATTGTGGATTGGTAGAAATACTTGTGTTCAAGTTTGTGATTCCCGTAGCATGCACGTATGGTGAACCGTTATGTGATGAAGTAGGAGCATGATTTTTTTTATTGTCTTCCTTATGAGTGGCGGTCGGGGATGAGCGATGGTCTTTTCCTACCAATCTATCCCCCTAGGAGCATGCATGTAGTACTTTGTTTCGATAGCTAATAAATTTTTGCAATAAGTATCTGAGTTCTTTATGACTAATGTTGAGTCCATGGATTATACGCACTCTCACCCTTCCACCATTGCTAGTCTCTCTAGTACCGTGCAACTCTCGCCGGTGCATTAAGCCCACCATATACCTTCCTCAAAACAGCCACCATACCTACCTATTATGGCATTTCCATAGCCATTCCAAGATATATTGCCATGCAACTTCCACCATTCCGTTTTATTATGACACGCACCATCATTGTCATATTGCTTTGCATGATCATGTAGTTGGCATAGTATTTGTGGCAAGGCCACTGTTCATAATTTTCATACATGACACTCTTGATCATTGCACATCCCGGTACACTGCCAGAGGCATTCATATAGAGTCATATCTTGTTCTAGTATCGAGTTGTAATTCTTGAGTTGTAAGTAAATAAAAGTGCGATGATCATCATTATTAGAGCATCGTCCTATGTGAGGAAAGGATGATGGAAGCTATGATTCCCTCACAAGTTGGTATGAGTCTCTAGACTTTACAAAAAAATAAAAGAGGCCAAAAGAAGCCCAAATAAAAAAAGAGAAAAAATGAGAGAAAAGAGAGAATGGACAATGTTACTATCCTTTTTCCACACTTTTGCTTCAAAGTAGCGCCATGATCTTCATGATAGAGAGTCTCCTATATTGTCACTTTCATATACTAGTGGGAATTTTTCATTATAGAACTTGGCTTGTATATTCCAATGATGGGCTTCCTCAAATTGCCCTAGGTCTTCGTGAGCAAGCAAGTTGGATGCACACCCACTTAGTTTCTTTTTGAGCTTTCATACACTTATAGCTCTAGTGCATTCGTTGCATGCCAATCCCTACTCACTCACATTGATATCTATTGATGGACATCTCCATAGCCCGTTAATATGCCTAGTTGATGTGAGACTTTCTCCTTCTTTTTGTCTTCCCCACAACCACCATATTCTATTCCACCTATAGTGCTATATCCATGGCTCACGCTCACGTATTGCGTGAAAGTTGAAAAAGTTTGAGAACACCAAAAGTATGAAACAATTTCTTGGCTTGTCATCAGGGTTGTACATGATAAAATACTTTGTGTGATGAAGATGGAGCATAGCCAGACTATATGATTTTGTAGGGATAACTTTCTTTGGCCATGTTATTTTGAGAAGACATGATTGCTTTATTAGTATGCTTGAAGTATTATTGTTTTTATGTCAATATTAAACTTTTGTGTTGAATCTTATGGATCTGAACATTCATGCCACAATAAAGAAAATTACATGGATAAATATGTTAGGTAGCATTCCACATAAAAAATTATGTTTTTATCATTTACGTACTCGAGGACGAGTAGGAATTAAGCTTGGGGACGCTTGATACGTCTCCAACGTATCTATAATTTTTGATTGTTCCATGGTATTATATTATCTGTTTTGGATGTTTTATATGCATTAATATGCTATTTTATATTATTTTTGGGACTAACTTATTAACCTAGAGCGTAGTGCCAGTTTCTATTTTTTTTTCCTTGTTTTTGAATTTTATAGAAAAAGAATATCAAACGGAGTCCAAACGAAATAAAACTTTACGATGATTTTTCTTGGACCAGAAGACATCCACGGAGCTTGGAGAGGGGGCCAGAAGAGTCTCGAGGGCACCACAAGCCCTGAGGCCGCGCCCTAGGAGGGCACCTCCCTGGCTTGTGGGCCCCTCGGGAGTCCTCCAACCCTAATTCTTGCGCTATAAATTCCCAAATATTCCCAAACCAACAGAAGCGTCGACCAAAATACTTTTCCGCCGCCGCAAGCCTCTGTTCCCATGAGATCCCATCTTGGGGCCTTTTCCGGCACCCTGCCGGAGGGGGATTTGATCATGGAGGGCCTCTACATCAACCTTGCTGCCCTTTCGATGAAGCATGAGTAGTTTACCACAGACCTACGGGTCCATAGCTAGTAGCTAGATGGCTTCTTCTCTCTCTTTGATCTTCAATACAATGTTCTCCTCGATGTTCTTGGAGATCTATCCGATGTAATATTCTTTTGCGGTGTATTTGTCGAGATCCGATGAATTGTGGATTTATGATCAGATTATCTATGAATATTATTTGAATCTTCTCTGAACTCTTTTATGCATGATTTAATATCTTTGTATTTCTCTTCGAATTATCAGTTTGGTTTGGCCAACTAGATTGGTTTTTCTTGCAATGGGAGAGGTGCTTAGTTTTTGGTTCAATCTTGCAGTGTCCTCACCCAGTGACAGTAGGGGTAGCGAGGCACGTATTGTATTGTTGCCATCAAGGGTAAAAAGATGGGGTTTTCATCATATTGCTTGAGTTTATCCCTCTACATCATGTCATCTTACTTAAAGCGTTGCTCTGTTCTTATGAACTTAATACTCTAGATGCAGGCAGGAGTCGGTCGATGTGTGGAGTAATAGTAGTAGATGCAGAATCATTTTGGTTTACTTGACATGGACGTGATGCCTATATTCATAATCATTGCCTTGGATATCGTCATAACTTTGCTCTTTCTATCAATTGCTCGACAGTAATTTGTTCACCCACCATATTATTTTCTTTCAAGAGAGAAGCCTCTAGTGAAACCTATGGCCCCCGAGTCTATTTTCCATCATATATTTTCAGATCTATAAACCAAAAAACCCAAAAATACCTTGCAGCAATTTATTTATTTTTATTTTGTTTTACGTTTTAGTAATCTTTTATACCTTTCTCTATTAGATCTCACTCTTGTTCGAGACCATGAAGGGATTGACAACCCCTTTTTGAGTGCAAGTGTTTGTTAGTTTGTGCAGGTGCATAGATTGGAGACTTGCTTGTGCCTCCTACTGGATTGATACCTTGGTTCTTAACTGAGGGAAATACTTATCTCTACTTTGCTGCATCACCCTTTCCTCTTCAAGGGAAAAATCAACGCAAGCTCAAGAAGTAGCAGTGCATCCGGTGCTCAGCTTGAGTCCGAGCCGCCGACCTCCCGCTCGGCGCCGTCGCCATCACCGTCACTGTCCTCTTCGTCGCTGTCGCTCGAGGAAGAGCTTTCGTCATCGGTCGAGCTCTTCGCACAGCACCCTAAGCGAGCACCCGAACGCCCGAAGACCTTGATGGAGAGCAGGTCGGCCTCCATTAATTTAAAATGGAGAACGTGCCCCGCTGCCAAGCTATGGGCACAAGCAAAGGTTTTCCAGCCACAACGGAGAAGCATGACATGAGGTGCAAGGAACTCCACGTCCGTTCGCATGCTGCCGTTACAGCAACCCCTCATGTGCAGCTTCAATCCTGACGGCTGTTCTACCTCCATCACCCTTGCGAAAGGGGTAGGAAGCCAAAGGCGTCTGTGTGGGGGCCCGCGCAGCTTGACGATGAACTCCAACGACTAGTCCCTGACGTGGCCTTCCATTGGGGCCCGGGCGGCTGGGGGAGGAGTGATCGGAGCGCCACCACGCCCTCCTCGGCCCACGTCCTGCAGCACCACCTTGTGCGCTGGATCCTGCCCCTGCGTCCTCAGCCGGGGCAGGGAGGCGCTGCCGAGAAGAGACCCTCGTCCCAACTGCTGGAGCTCGACCGCGTCCTCTTCCCCTCACCATAATGGAAGAAGGGCACAAGAAGAAGAAGGAGGAGACGTGTGTGCATGAGCCCCTCGCCCGCGCCCCCTTTTATAGGGGAGCGTGGCCGGGGGCTGGCTCCTCACCACCCTGAAGGCAACCGCCCCACTCCACCAATCCAATTCCAATGCGTTGTTGACAGCGTCAAGAATCAACGACCGCCCTCCTACGCCTATCCACGGCGCTGAGCTTTCTGCCATGGCACTCATTCCCGTGCCCTACGCGTCCGCCACCAACCATGCGCAATGCATGCAGCGTACGTGGCGTAAACGGCAGGGGGAGTGGGATGGGCGAAATGGCAGTTACCTCCCTCGTGAACGTGGGTGGCCCGCGGGCCATTACGTGGATAACCCCACGTCGTTCCGCACGACCCATGGGAAAACCGGGAACTAATTCAATCACAGGTTAATGAAGAAGCAAGGAAAACATCGAGAGAGACTTAAATCCCATAGTGGCATGACTCAGGTGCTCGCATGTGTAGTTGTTGGGGCCTACCCCAACGATGCTCGGCAGCACGTGTGGGCCAGGCCTGGGGGCTCCTGTCGGTGCAACAAACATTCACGTTCGTTGCCTGGACTTACACACAGGCATGCTGGCATCACATGTCTGGCACCCATGTGCAAAACAAGGCCAAGCCAGAGGAACCGCTCTTTGTGAGATCAAGGAGCGGATAAAGAAGACCAAGCCAACGTATGAGACAGCAGAGCACCACCTTGGGAAGGCCTCCCTTGCCGGGCAGGAGAGCCTGGCCAGGTCGAGGCCACTCCAAGGACGAGTCCGAGATTACCTCGGCAGGCTTGCCGGGGGCGCCAACGGCAAGAAATCCCGCCAAGGCACCACCGCTCCACCGCACAGCGACGCAAATCACTTATCAATGCGGTGTCGAGCCTCCAGATGATTAAGTGACTTCCACTAAGCACGTGGCAGCCCATCGAAAGACAGATTACCCTCACATGACACCCGTCCAGAGGCGTGTTGAACAGATAAGAAGAAGATGATTAAGCGGCACGGCAGGCTTACCGGGCTTCACCCTCAGCATGACACCTAGCAGTGCATTTAATGCACTTTGTCCTAACTGCCAGAGTTAGGTATGATAGCACTGTTAGCTATCTAATCGCTAGATAAAGACTGTTTTGCCACTATGGTTACCCCTTGAGCTATAAAAGGAGGTCCAAGGTGAACTAGCAAAGGATTTAGACTCCCTCACACTTGTACACGCGTAGCTGCTCCCCCGAGGCAACCTTGTCAGGTTGGAGCGCTACGTGTTGTTGTGTTCCTTCATCCAATCCACCAAAGGCAGGAGTAGGGTTTTATGCCTTGCGGCGGCCCGAACCTGGGTAAAAACCAACAGTGTCACCATCGTCGCGCTGTCCCATGGCTTTCGCTCTTTGTGCAACATGAACTCCCCCTTGTCGAACCACAAAGGGGCTCATGGCCCCGTAGGTGATCGTGTTCTCCCACGACAGGGGGTATTCCTGGGAGTTCTTCTGGAAAGACATCTTGGAAGTCATGAACAACTGGAATGTGTTCATTCCCCTCAAGAGGTGATGCATTCAACGCATTCAAGGAATAAAGCCGTGCCTCAGCATTTTGAACTAGCTGAGCATGGTAGCTTACTATCTCGTTCGAAGGGTGTAGGAGATGGACGGTTTTAGTGGCGCAAACGATAGAAGCGGTATGTGCTTTCAACCATTCCATTCCCAGAATGAGGTCCATATTGGAAGACTCCAAAATAATGGGAGAAATATGGAATTCCAACCCTTCAATTTCAATGGGGACATCGCGACCAATCATGGTGGTGCGACACTGACCCGCGGGGGTGCGTACCACTAGCGTAGTGTTCATGTGCTCGCATCTAATGTCGTGCGCATATGCAAAAATTTCTGACATGAAAGAATGCGATGCTCCTAAATCAAATAAAACTGAAGCTGGTACTGAATTAATAAGGAGAGTGCCCATAACAGTAGCAGGCTGGTCTTGAGCTTCATTCATATCAATGTTGTTGGCCTGACAACGACCATAAGGTCGGGCATTGTTGTTGTGGGGCTGGTTGTTACCATGGGCATTAGAAGGTAGAGCCAGGTGGTTCTGATTCTGATAGCAGTTCCTGGCACGGTGACCTGGATGGGCACACTTGAAGCACAGACCATCATTGGGATTAGGAGCAGGAGCTTGGGGCGGTACAGCTCGAAGAGGCTGCCTCAATGGAGGAGGAGGCAGACGAGGTGCAGCATAGGATTGTCTTGGTGCAAGTGTTGTTGGACGATACATGCTGTGGGGAATCCATATCCGACGCTTCTGCGATGACGGGCCCGAAGATGAGCCAGCATCATGGTTGCGCCCGAGAGATCCCTGGTGTTCCCGGAGACCAGTCTCAACCTGAATGGCCTGGTTCACCAAGGTGGCGAAGTCAGCGAAGTCATGCACCAGGAGTGCAAGCTTGATCTCAGGGTGAAGTCCGTCATGAACTTTTCCTGTGTACGAGCATCAGTAGCAATGTCTTCTTCAGCATAGCGGGACAAGTCAAGGAACTCCCGCTGGTAAGCATCTACTGTCTTGTTGCCCTGAGTGAGGCTGCGGAACTCGCGCTTCTTCCTATCCATGATTCCTTAAGGAATGAAGCAGGCACGGAAGGTAGCTTGGAATTCCGGCCAAGTGATGGTTGTTCCAGTAGGTAGTGAACGCTAGTGGCTGTCCCACCATTGAGCAGCGGGACCCTTCAGATAATAGGCCACGAAGGTGACATAGTTGGCAGGGGCCACATTAGCAGACTCCAGCTCGAAAGTGATGTCACGGAGCCAGTCATCAACATCAAGGGGCTGAGTTGAGCTATGGTAGATGACAGGGTTGAGGCGCGCAAAGTCTGGCAGAGTCACTGGGGCTGGTTGCTGATTCATGTTGGGATGCAGGAACTGAGCCATGACTCCTTCCATGAACAGGTGATTCAGCTCAAACTGACGTATCATTCCGGCCATGAATTCAGGCGGTGGTGGATTGTTGCCACCACAGCCACGACCAGCGGTTCTAACCATCCTGCTTGAATGCAATGGGGGTAGTTTAGCATTGAGCAATTATAGAGACAAAGAATCATTCATGAAGTAACATGCACAAAGAAAGAAGTGCGATAGATAAATCATAGTAATCAAACATGACATACAGATCCATGCACAGAGTTGGATAAAATCGGCGGGATAACTTCGGAAACACATGCAACTAGACCACTAGGCGGCGCCCAGGCACGCTGTGGAAAGATAAAACAACGAGACATAGCAAAGGCTACATCAACGTAGGAGAAAACTGCTGGAACGAGGAATCTGCATGGGATGACGCAGGGTGCCCTCGATAAAAGGATCATGCAGTCCATGAACACTGTGAAGCAGATCCTGGCTCCCAATTCAAGAAAGGTGTAATACAAATATTTGGGTGGATGTGATTACGATAACCTATAGTTAGAGTTAGCAAATTCATTTAACCCGAATAAAAGAGAGATCAGAGTCCCAGAGTATAGACGAGTAATAAAGATCCGAATACCACCGATTTGTGATGTGGGCCCGTAAGCCACACAACAAAGTTAGTAAACATTTTCCAAGGACTAGACTCAACTTCGGCCAAGGAGTTGGAAAGGGGGGGTTCCTACAGGCAGTCGGCTCTGATACCAACTTGTGATGCCCCTGATTCAATCGTACACTAATCATACACGCAGATGTGTATGATCAAGATCAGGGACTCATGAGAAGATATCACAACATAACTCTAGACACAAATTTAAGTCATACAAGCTTTATATTACAAGCCAGGGGCCTCGAGGGCTTGAATACATCAACTCGAATACAAACGAGTCAGCGGAAGCAACAATATCTGAGTACAGACATAAGTTAAACAAGTTTGCCTTAAGAAGGCTAGCACAAAAGCAACATAGATCGAAAAGGTAAGGCCTCCTGCCTGGGAGCCTCCTATCTACTCCTGGTCGTCGATGGCCTACACGTAGTAGTAGGCACCCTTGGGGTAGTAGTAGTCATCGGTGGTGGCATCTGGCTCCTGGACTGTGTCATCTGATCGCAGCAATCGGGTATAGGGGGAAAAGAGATAGCAACGAAACTGTGAGTACTCATCCAAAGTACTCGCAATACTTACATCAGATATATATACTAAGTATGCATCAGTATCAAAGGAATGGGGCTATATCTTTGGACTGAACTGCAGAAAGCCAGAATAGAGGGGGGAAGCATAGCCTATCAAAGACTAGCATCTTGAAGCATCTTGCAGCATTAGAAGAGTGCAGATTAGCATAATATAAAGTAGTAGTATATTGTAGTATCGCCCAGAGATTCTTCCTCGACTCCCTGCGAGAAAGCAATTCCGGAGCCATGATATTCATTTCATGCCTCAGCATCCAGTTCTAGTTGTATCGACCAGGATACAACTCTGAGCGTCCGTTAACGTGGACACGGCTATTTGAATAGATTAACTTCCCTACAGGGGTCCACAAACTTACCCAACATGCTTGATTAACTCCGGCCGGGCACACCATCTGATCATACCCGTCCTCGGCTGATCGACACACCGTAGTCCTACCTACGCTCAACAGAGAGGCCAGCACGCCGGTCTACATCCTAAGCACACAGGGGTCTTGAGTCCATCACCCTTTACACTCCTGCACATTGCATGGACGGACGGGATCAGTCCTGGCTACCTCCTTATACAAGGCAGGTCCTTACGCGGACCACCCGGGCGCGTGTCACTCCATCGCTGACGCCCGAAGAGCGTTCGGCTGATACATACGACGCAGAGTGCCCATACTTATTCCCACGTGGTGGTCAATGTGAAAAGGCCAGAGGCCTACTCGGATCACATATCCAAACCGTTAGTGTCTTGGGAGCGCGCGGTAACGATCAATGATCCATGATATGTGGTCCCATCGCCCCGTCTCACGGACTTACGGCAACGACTAAGAATGCCCGGCCGTGCCGCGTAGAAATCTTGTGGGTACCCTCGAGGTCAACCCGACTACACATCAACTCGCGGGTACGCTCACGGTCAACCCGACTTCACATTTCTCTTGCGGGTACCCCTCGGGGCCGACCCGACTTCATCATGGTTCTATGGTAAAGTCAAAGTAACAGTGTGTCTAAACAGCAAGGGGAAAACCCAAGGAATCACCCTCGATGGTTCACACTTGAGGGGTTGCTCGATAGAGTAGTTATCCGAAGTGGTGAAGGAGGAATCACCCTCCGTTGACCACGAATGATTAGCTGCACTACAGAGATCTCATCAGAAGTGCTATACGAGGCATCACCCTCAGCACTCGATAGTAACTCTATAGAGTCAAGCAACTAAGGGGTGTGATGTGATGTGTTGGGCTCTCGACGTTGATCACGTTGATCGAGTCATCAAACATAAACCAGGGGCAACTGGGACAAGGTGAGGGGTCACTGGTGGATCACTAACCAACCTATACTAAGTAGTTTAGTATAAGCAGCTAAGGTAACAATTGCAGGTTACAAAATTAGGCTATGCATCAGAATAGGATCATACAAAAGCAGTAGCAGTTCTAATGCAAGCATAAGAGAGAAGGGAATGGGCGATATCGGAATGATCAAGGGGGTTTGCTTGCCTGGAAGCTTTGCTGAAAAGGAAGAAGGGCCGTCGGTGACGTAGTCGATCACAGGGGCAGCGTCGGTCTCGGGGTCTACCGGAGAGAAGAGGGGGAGAAATAGTAAATATAATGCAAACAGATGCATCACTATGCATGACATGAGAATATGCAGAGCTAGGGGTGACCTATCGCAGTCCTACACATTGCAGACGAAGAGGGAAAACATCCGGAGGGGTTTTCCCGGCGTTTAGCATTTTCTGGACAAATGAAGAGAGGGGGACGGTTCCATGTTCATCATGCTAGAGGCATGTGACATATGAACGGATTGCATATTCGGATTCGTTGCATTTTTCTAAGCAATTTTCATATATAAATTATTTTCATCTGAGTTATAGATTATTTTATATTAATTTTGAAAGTTTTAAATAATGTTGTGAAGTTATTATTATTTAAATTAGTTCAAATTGAATTATTATGTCAGCATGATGTCAGGGTGACGTCAGCAGTCAACCCAGCCAGTCTAGGTCAAACCTGGCGGCTGGGTCCCACCTGTCATACACAGCGGGCTAAACAGAGTTTAGTTTAAACTAAACTAATTAATTAGGGGACTGGGCCCACGTGTCAGTGAGTATTTAGATTAACTTAATTAAGTTAATTAGATAAATTAGGGGGCCACTGGCAGTGACTGGGCGCTGCCTAGTCAGCCTGTTGACCTGGTCAACTTGGTCAACTCGCCCCCCTGGGGCCACTGGTCAGTGACCCAGGGGGTGGCCCCAGGCCAGCCATGTCAGCGGTGGCGCCGGAGTTGTGCCGGCGAGCTGAAAACGCTGTGGCGTGTGGGGGACCTCGTCGGAAAAAGTCCACAGAGGGCCAAATCGGGCGCGGCTGGTCTCGTTCGGACGCGGGCGATGCGGCGCGTCACCCGGTGGCAGCAGTTGGAGCTAGGGCGGTCGGAGTCGGCGCCGGCGTTGAGGCAAGGCGGCGGCGAGCTTCAGGCCTCATTCGGAATGGTGCTACGAGTGCTCAAACGACGCGCGGGAGGCACCGTTCGAATGCGGGAGCAACCCGCATCGATCTATGCTACGGGCGCAAGCTAGGGAGGACGATAACGACGACGGCGATGGCAAGCAGCAGTGGACGGGGCTAGAGCTCGGTGGAGACGATGCTAGGGAGGCACGCGTGGTCCTAGAGGAGGGAGAGGGGAAGCAGGAGCTCAAAGTGGACCATAGGGGGTGGCAACGGGCTCGAGGGAGGCTCGGGGTGGCCGGAGACGGCGACAGCGTGCGGCGGCCCGAGGAGGAAGCCGAGCTCAGGGCGGCGTCGTGGGGGCGTCCCGACTCATGCGGCTCGACGTGGGAGGAAGAGGAGGACACGGCGGAGGTCCCGGACAAGCTCCTAGGCGGCGGGGAGGTCGGAGAGCGCGCGGGCGAGCTTCGCCATGGCGAAGCGGCGTTGGGCGCTGGATTTGGAGGGGGGAGAGGGAGGAGAACGAGCGAGAGGGGGAAAACTGAGGGGCATCTTGGGTCAGAGTTCGGTCGGGGGCGTCGCCGGCAACTTGAGGTCACCAGGGAGCCGCCGGATGGACAGCACGTGGCCATCCGCGACCATGGACGTGCCTCGGCTGGCCACCGCGCGGGAGGGGGTGAACAGGGGTAGAGGGTGGCTAGGCTGTTGGGCTGGGCTAGTCACTGGGCTGGCAGGCCTAGGTGCACAGTGCTCTCAGCCTTTCTCTTTTCTTTTCCATTTTCTTTTCTATTTTTCTTTTCTTTGCTTCAGTTTCTTTTATTTTAGTTAGCAAAATGGTTTTACTAAAATATAAAACTGTCTCCATAATTAGAGTTGCAAATTGAGCCACTGCCACGAAAAGTTTGGCACCTAAATAAAATAGTTTGCATTTTTAAAATTTTTAAAAGGGATTTAAATATTTGTTTTAGCCACTGGTTTAATTATTCTAGGGCATTAAAACATTTTATAAAATGCTGGTTCACCACCATAATTAGTTATAGATTATTTTCTACCTAATGAACATTTTAGTTTTCATGTTTGTGAATTTCTTTATTTCACTTAACATTTGAGTTTGAATTTGAATGGAATTTTAAATGAGATATTGATCAATGATGACTAAGCACTGTTTTAGCAAAATGATTAGCTTAACCTCAGAGGTTATTGTAGCTCATTAATACAGGGGTGTTACAACCACAATGGAATGTTGCTCCAAGTGACCTGTTCCGTCTAGGGTGCCCAAACACCCAAGAGTAACAAGATCCACAAGTAATGTATGGGGGAATCAATTTTCCTGAAATGTTTTTTTAAAACCACTAATGTTTTCAGTTAATGTAATGGATTAACTTCTGAAATATTTTTGTAAACCATTAGTCCTCTTAATTTTCTTGTCATAAATCACTAAAGCCCATAAGGGAGCCAAATGCACCTTCAGACTCCCCTTTTTGGCAATCGATGACAATACAATTAAATAAAACATAAAATGATAAAATATTTGCTTTTGAAAGCAAGTACACATACCACTAGGTAGTGTGAGAGCATCAAGCTTATGACACATTCAATAAGGTGCATTATATCATTAGCATGTAATCAGATAACAATGATGGAGTTTTGCCCAATCTTTGTATTGAATGCCCCCCACATGGGTTAGCCCCTCCTACAATTCCAATCAAGCTCCGCCATATAGTTAAAAGGATAAGACATATAAAGGTATGAAAATGGCAGGCAGGCATGCATCTATCAAAGTATCAAGGTAGCACCACACACAAAAAAAGACATTGTTATCCGGAGTGGCCAAATCTGGCCCCCTAGACGTCCACGAGCATGTCCGTGGAGAGCGCAAAGACCACCCCTCAAATGTCCTCCTTTGCAACCACAATCCCTAGTTTTAAAACCTCAAATCCATGCAAACACATGCACGCCGATCATTTGATGATACAAATACATCTAAGAATGAATATCACACACAAATAATGTTTATTCATACATAAAAATACATAGTTCAAACATAAAATTTATTGGAGTACATAATTCAAACATAAAATTCATTGATTTCCAGTGTGGGTCCACATGCTCCACGAGATCATTGAGTAGCTGCACGTGCACTCTCGAAGTTGTCGATGCATCTCTAAAAGGTTCACAACATGCTTCACATCTTGTTTTGCGATGTCGACCTATACTCCAGGCTTCTCAAAATCATGCGTATGGGTTGCCCCTTCGCCCACATCATCCAAAATCATGTTCTGCAAGATTACGCAATATATCATCAGCTGGCACAATATCTCCAGTTCTCACATAATTGCAGCTCCACGAACAATACCCCAATGAGCTTCAAGCACACCGAACGCCCCTCTCCACATCCTTCATGCATATTCTTGCATTTATGAAAAGAGGCATTGTTTCCTACCTCGCTGCTCGGGTATAGACTTCACAAACGCACCCATTGATGATAGATACCATCGACAAGGTAGTACCACATTTTCTAGTTGCTCCCGTTGATGGTGTAGATGCACGCCGGAGCATCCCCATCACAAAGTCTCTTGAACAACGGAGATTGATGGAACATATTGATATCATTGTGAGAATCAGGCATGCCAAATGCACAAGTCCTTTGATGCCACTACTTAAGTATGAAGATGGCCTCTTTGGTGCGACCTTGGTACTACCCGCGCAAACATTTTGGGCAATTCTTCCATTGCTAATGCACGTAATCAACTGAACCGAGCATACTTGGGAAACCTCTTGCTGCTCCAATTGACAATGACATTTATGTGTCCTGGACAGTTGGTTCTGCCAGGTATTCCGATCCAAACACCTTCACCACAGTGTAGGGAAATTTCACCATGACCTCAAGGCATATGGTCTCTCCCATCTGGATTTCAATGTCAAAGACAATTGCGGTTTTACCATATACAAGCATCCTGACAGCATCCATGCATTTCTACAGAGGAGAGAAGGAAAGTTGTCCGCAACAATCCTTCCTAGGCTTGAATTAAGGATCGTACTCCACGGCATTCACTACTCACCCCGAAGAAACATTGAGGAAAACCTCGTGGTATGTTGGGTCTGATTTGAAGTAGTCATCATAGAGAAGTCGTGCGCCAGTGATCCTATCTCAGGGAACAACTCTCATGCCCTTTTATCGAACCCTTGAGGTTCATAATATGCTCCACTTGCTTCTCCATTTCTTCCTGGATGCTCATCATCATTTCAGCATCTTTGTCGTCTAGTTCAAATGAATTGAAGAACTCTTTGTATATGAATTTGTCAAGATCCTGTTCTCATATTCATCATCCAACGAATCAATCATTTCCTAGAAAGGAGCAAAAGAATATTCCCTTTGTTCCACGTTACTTGTAGCTGATTAATATGGAAAGGGGGAGTAAAAAATAACAGCTTGGATATTTCATTGAACACACACTACTAGGAAAACCCTATAGGCAAACGCTTAATAGTGGCGCAAGGTGGGGCCCTACGCTGATGTTAGTTAGTAGTAGTGCGTTGCTATATACCACGCTACAGGTACAACATAGTAGTAGCGTGGCCTGTGTAACACAGCGCTACTACTAAGTGGTGATGACCCACAAGTATAGGGGATCAATCATAGTCCTTTTGATAAGTAGGAGTGTCGAACCCAACGAGGAGCAGAAGGAAATGATAAGCAGTTTCCAGTAAAGTATTCTCTGCAAGTACTAAAGGTAGCAGTGATAGGAGTGTCGTGTTTCGGTGCCCAGGCTCATCTGCCCCCGGTCAGAAAAAAATCACAAAAAATTCAAAACTTTTTTTGCATGGTAGAAAATCTTTTACGTGAGGTCCTCTCCAATTTTCAGATCGTTTGGACATCTAAGTAGCTCTCAGCAAAAAAGACAAATCGGTTAGAACAGTGCATGAACTGTAAACTTTTTTTACAAACCCTGGATTTGTCTTTTTTGTAGAGAGCTACTCATATGTCCAAATGATATGAAAATTGGAGCGGACCTCACGCACCAAATTATATACCATGCAAAAAAATTGCAATTTTTTTGAATTTTTCTAGTATTTGTTTTGATTTTTTTCTTCAGCGTGGGTGCAGATGAGCCTGGGCTCAGAAGTGGATTATCGGCAATGATAGGTAGTTTTATAGCAAGATAATTTGTAACAAATTAACAAGTAGCAATAGTAACAAAGGTGCAACAAGGTAGCACAATCCTTTTTATATCAAAGGATAGGCCGGAACATTCTCTTATAGTAAGCAGAGCGTTCTTGAGGACACATGGGAATTATCATCTAGTCACTTTCATCATGTTTATTTGATTCATGTTCGTTACTTTGATAATTTGGTATGTGCGTGGACCGATGCTTGGGTGCTATTCTTACTTGAACAAGCCTCCCACTTATGATTACCCCCTGCCACAAGCATCCGCAACTATGAAAGAAGAATTAAGATAAATCTAACCATAGCATGAAACATATGGATCCTAATCAGCCCCTTACGGAATAACACATAAACTACGGTTTAAGCTTCTGTCACTCTAGCAACCCATCATCTGCTTATTACTCAACAATGCCTTCTCTTAGGCCCAAGTATGGTGAGGTGTCATGTAGTCGATGTTCACATGACACCACTAAAGGAAGCAACAACACACATATCATCAAAATATCGAACGAATACCAAATTCACATGATTACTTATAACAAGACTTCTCCCATGTCCTCAAAAACAAAAGTAACTACTCACAAATCATATTCATGTTCAAGATCAGAGGAGTATTGAATATTATTAAGGATCTAAACATATAAGCTTCCACCAAATAAACCAACTAGCATCAACTACGAGATGTAATCAACACTACTAGCAACCCACATGTACCAATCTGAGGTTTTGGGACAAAGATTGAATACAAGAGATGAACTAGGGTTTGAGATGAGATGGTGCTGGTGAAGATGTTGATGAAGATTGGCCCTCCCACGATGAGAGGATCGTTGGTGATGTCGATGGCTTTGATTTCCCCCTCCTGGAGGGAAGTATACCCGGCGGAATCGCTCCGCCAGAGAGCAAAAGTGCTCCTTCCCAGGTTCCGCCTCGAGATGGCGGCGCTTCGTCCTGGAAGTCCTCTCCTTATTTTTTCTAGGTCAAAACCCTTCATATAGCAAAATATGGGAGCCGGAGGCCAGATGTGGGCACCACAAGGCATCAGGGCGCGCCCGGGGGGGGGGGGGGTCATCGCGCCCTATTGCCTTGTGGGCAACTGGTGGCCCCCTTTGGTACTTCTTTGCTCCAGTATTTTTTATATATTCAATAAAAATTCTCTGTGAAATTTTAGGTCATTTGGAGCTCTGTAGAATAGGTACCTGTGTTGTAGGTTTCCCAAGTGCAGAATTCCAGCTGCCGACAATCTCCCTCTTCATGTAAATCTTGAAAATCAAGAGAGAAAAGGCATTATTGCATCACAAAGTGTAATAATGATAAAAAACATTATAAATAATAGTAGGAAAACATGATGCAAAATGGACGTATCAGTGGGTCCCACGGTACCCCCCAGGACAGGCCATAGTAGCAGCATGGGGTATAGGACCCGCTCTGTAACTAAGTAGATAGCAGTAGTGTCAGCCATATAACTCACGCTGCTATACTATGGATGCACAAGGCTAGTTGGTGGGTCTCACTTAACAACAATGCGGGGTCATATACCAGTGAAAGGACCGATATGGTTGACTAGAGGGGGGTGAATAGGCAACTACCAATTTTTAGCTTATCTTAGCAAATTAGGTTAAGCAACAAGTAGGTTGTCTAGAAGTGCAACTAGGTGAGCAACCTATATGAGGCTAACAACAACTACAACAAGTGCTAGCAAAGGATACAACACAATAAAGCTTTGCACAAAGTAAAGGAAAGAGATAACCACAAGTGGAGCCGGTGGAGACGAGGATGTGTTACCAAAGTTCCTTCCCTTTGAGGGGAAGTACGTCTCCGTTGGAGCGATGTGGAGGCACAATGCTCCCCAAGAAGCCACTAGGGCCACCGTATTCTCCTCACGCCCTCACACAAAGCGAGATGTTGTGATTCCACTAGTGGTGCCCTTGAAGGCGGCGACCAAACCTTTACAAACAAGGTTGGGCAATCTCCACAACTTAATTGAAGGCTCCCAACAACACCATGAAGCTTCACCATAATGGAATATAGATCCGAGGTGACCTCCACCGTCTAGGGTGCTCAAACACCCAAGAGTAACAAGATCCACAAGGGATTAGTGAGGGAAATCAAGTTTCTCTTGGTGGAAGTGTAGATTGGGGCCTTCTCCACCAATCCCTAGAAAATCAACAAGTTTGATTGGCTAGGGAGAGAGAACGGGCGAAAATGAGCTTTGGAGCAACAATGGAGTTTGGGGGAGGAAGAGGTGGTTCTTCGTGAGGAAGACGACCCCCTTTTTTAGTGGGGAACAAATCCAACAATTATACTCTTCTCAGCCCGCATACAAGCGGTACTACCGCTCGAGGAGCGGTACTACCGCTTCCTACAGAGAGCCAAGGAGAAAGAAGAAATAGGGGGAAACAGAGGACTAGGCGGTAGTAGCAGCGGTGGTAGGGGCGATACTACCCTCGAAAGGCGGTACTACCGCCGCTACCACCGCTCCTACTTTCGCTTGTCCTCTAGGGTAAAAAAGGTAGCACGGTAGACCCAGAGGTACTACCATAAAACCCGACATGAAAAGTTGTGACCACAGCTGCGAGCGGTAGTACGAGCGGGACTAGCAGTGGTAGTACCACCAATAGGTGGTAATACCGCTGCTGCCCGCGGTACTCACTACAAAAAAAAGACACATCCGTGACATTTTGGCCTGAACGGTTTTTTTTGTCATGCTTATGACACTTCTATGACGATAATTGTGACAAAAGCACATATCATCATAGATGTGGTGGGCTCCTACTTCTATGACAAAAAATCATGACAGAAAATGGGCTTTTCATCCTGGGCGGGCCAGGGACACACCTGCATGACATTCTTTGGGCCGTCCATGACGGAAAAAAATCATGGTAGAAGCGAGGGCGAGGAAAATTTCGGGGAGTTCCCGGTTACGGTGGGTGGTCGGGGCCGAGCGATGCACGGAGGTTTGCGCATTTCTCTCGTACACGTATGCGCGTGGGTGTGAGGCATTGGGCTCTAACTGAACCTGAGCGAGGCGTTCGCTTACTGAACCCGAGCAATTGCACTAGCTACACGCGTTACTGCACCCTAGCGATCAATCCCTTGGCTGTTAACTGAACCCGATCGAGCGATTCCTTCGCTACTGCTGCTAACCGAAGCCGATCGAACCTGCTGCCTCTTGATGAACAGTGACCATTGTTGGGGGTTGGATGAACAGTTCCCGGTGGGGGTTGGATGAACAGGACCCCGTGGTAGTAGAGGCCGTTGCCGCTGGATGAACAGGACCCCGATCGAGGAGGTGGGGGTGGATGAACAGTAGCCGGTGGAGGGACCATGTGGAGCGCTGGTTGAACAGGACCCCGTGGAGGGCTGGTTGAACAGTAGCCGGTGGAGGCTGGATGAACAGGACCCCGTCGATGAACAATAGCTGGTGGAGACAGGAGGAAGTCGACGGTGGATGAACAGTAGCAGGTGGAGGCTGGAGGAAGTCGACGGTGGATGAACAGTAGCCCGTGGAATCCGTTTTGCGATATGCCACACCCCTCCCGATGAACAGGACCTTGTTTCGACCGTAGTCACTCCAACACAAGTCTGTTTCCTCCATTTTGCGGTACGCCACACCCCTCCCGATCAACCGCACCCTATTTCGACCGTAGGAGCTCGAACACAAGTCTGTTTCCTTCGTTCTGCGGTACGCCAGACCCCGTTTCGACCGTAGGAGCTCGAACACAAGTCCGTTTCTTCTGTTTTGTGGTACGCCAGACCCCGTTTTGGCTGTTCCGTCCAAGCCGGTTGGCTCCCGATGAACACGACGCATTCTGTTGCCTCCCGATGAACATGACGCAGCTTCTCCATTCTGACCCAGCCGATTGGCTTCTGATGAACAGGACGCCGTTGCTGCCATCCGTAGCCTCTCCATGTACACGAGCCCTGGCCGTACGTATGCGTGAGTAGGCGTTCGAGACCCTGCCCGTATGTACGTATGTGGCCGTATTTTTTGGCATGTGGCTGTACATACATGTACATGGTTTAGAAGGGACTGCCTGAACTGCTACGTCGGGGGCTCTACTACTACACGTGTCGCTGCTTGCTCGGCCACGGTTCATCATTGCAGAGAGACCGATCGACCAGTATGTACGTACACGTTCACGCCAACGCTACGTACACTTCGACCGGGTGGGTCCTAGCTGTCAGGGAGGATAAGGACACACTTCCTTGCGTGCGAAGATATAGCTGGTGTGTCCCAGCTGTCATGGGGAAGAATCATTTTTTTTCCGTAATATGGACGCACTTCCTTGCATGCGAAGATGTAGCTGGTGGGTCCATCTGTCAGGCTCACCGCGTAGAGTCCTCTTCCGATGGCTGTCGTTCGTTGACCACGCCGCGCGAACAGCACCCAGGCGGTGGACGACGGCGAGGCCTAGGAAGGGAACAATGCGGAGCCAGGGAAGATGAGGTAGGTGGATGCCCACGCGGAGGGGAGTACGAGGGTTCACTGGTTCGGCTGCGGTGTGAGGCTGCCATCGCCGGAGAATAACAAGAGGTGTTGGTGAGTAGAGGAATGGCCTGGACGGCGATGGGAGTAGGGTGGGCTGGTGAGTCCTGCGCGGTAGCACAGCCGGCCACGGGAGGCGGTAGCAGGAGGTACTGCCGGCGATGGTTTGGGCGGCTGAAGCAAGAATATCCGAGATTGAAGAAGCACGACAGCCGTTGGATGGACATCCAACGGCCACTGCTGCTAGAATCATGTGTTGACTATAAGTTGACAAAGCCTTGCGTACGCATCAACTTACTAGGCCCACAAGTGTGTGGCAGAGAACATATAGCCCATTTGTGATTTGTAATAATGTACAGCCCATTTTTAAATTCTAATGAAATTTACTACTGCCCATTTATAGTTTGTTAAAATTACAGCCCATTTTCTAGTCAGAACAATGATTAATAATTTCAACCAACCACTCAAAACAGAATTCAATCAAATTTCCCACATTTTGATGGGATCCGAAATATTTTTATCCCGAAATTTCGAGTCAGATTAAATATAATTTCAAAATAAATTTGTATTACATAAAAATCCAACGAAATATAGCGCGCGCAACAAGTAATGAAATTAAAATTTTCAAAATCCAATAATAATATTTTTTAACTAATTACGTGTTTGGTGCATTTTTTTATAGTTACAGCTTAGTTTTAATAATTACATCCCATTTATTATTTCTTAAAGCCCATTTTCTTGTTAAGCCTAATGCATCCCTCCTAGGAAAGATTTACAGGCCAGCGGGGCGGAGAATAACAAGTTGACCTGGGCTGGGTATTCCTCAAAAAAAAGTATAGCTGGGCTAGCCATTTTCACCTTGAAAAAAATAATATCTGGGCTGGATATTTGGTCGACATAAAATAATAGCCTGGGCTAGACGGGCCACAGCCCACCCAGTTGATACCCTGCTCCTCTGAACAACAACAAAAACATCGCTCAAGAAAAACTCTGCTCACACCTCAAAAACACAAATACTGCTTGAGCTGCTGGGTCCCAGCTGTCGGCCGCTCCTTGTGCAATTCTCTCGTTTATTGACTATATAGGTTGACAATGGTGTGGGACCGTGATGCCAGGAAACCAGGTGGAAGCAAAAAAATTATAGTTGTATATAATAAGGAGGCACTTGCGTACGTGCGGCTATGGCCCTGGTGGGTCCCCACTGTCATCCTCTCCAATTAAAGTCATCTCCTGATTCCTCATGTTCGTTGACCATGTTGACAACGCAAGACGGCGGCGCCACAGCGAGCGCAACAACTCGAAGGACGATGGATAGGGCCTCGCGGGCCCTACGGATGGTCTGATACAGCGCCCGCTGCTCATTCAGGAAGCCAGGATCATAGGGCCACATGTCCGCGACGGCATTGTCGTTCGCTTGTTCCCCGGCGATTCATCCTTCCACGAGCCGGTGCTCATTGAGGAGACGGAGGTTGCAGCACAGGTCCTCCTGCGCTGGTAGCTCTTCCGCCATTAGGGTATCGAAGTGCGGCCGCACCTGCTCTATGGTGAACACGGCATGAGCTGGCTTGGGCGGTGGCACCGGCTCCTGGTTGGTCCATCGTCTGATTGTCGTCGCTAAGCTCGGCGAGCTCGCTGGTGAGCCAACATGTCCGGCTGCTGGAACGGACCGCTGCCAAGCACGAGTCTAACCACCCTGGCCCACCCAGAACACCTCCCTCGCCCGCGCGCGCTTTCCGCCCAAAACGGTCAGCGCCGCCCGCGCCGCTTCCCGGTGCAGGCGATTGCTCCGCGTTCAAATGACACAAGTGTCGTCCGTCCGTCTGCCGCCCACATTAATGATACGCAGTTGCCGAGGCGGCTACTCCAACGCCACCCGTCCGTCCCTCTGCCGCCCACCATTGCTATATAAACTGTTGCGCCGGCCATAGCTGCAGTCATCCGCCTCCGTTCCCTTTCTCCTGTCCACACCACTCCCACCATAGCTTCCTCACTCTCCAGCGCTCTTTGGAATGGGCGGACGACGGACCAGAAGGAGATGGCAAACATTGATGCCGACTGGCTGGCCGGCAGGCAGCCGGAGGACGACGACGTCCCAATGGAGAACGTGGTAGTCGACGATCCGGTGCCAACCCCCTCCTCCGCGCCATCCTCGCTGGTGCATTGCACCATGACCATCGGCGAGGCCCGTGCCCAATACATGGACATGGTGAGGCAGAAGCGTGAGGAGCAGTTCCGGGAGGCACAGACCGACGCCGCCTACAACCACCATGTCCTCCAGGAGCACCTGCAGGCGGAGGAGCAGATCGCCGCGGAGCGGGCGGAGCAGGAGGCGCTGCTCGAGTCGTACCGCTCCGCCCGCGAGAGCCACCTCGCGCGCTGGTGGTACCGCATGCGGGTGGCGGAGGTTGCGGCCACCTACAAAGAGGGCGGTGAAGTGAGTGAGGCACTGTTTGGCGAGACCGATGACTAGGCGGAGGACAATGCCGGCTCCGCCGAGGCCCCGCCCCGCTAGCACCAAACAAGGCGGAGGACTTCGCCGCCTTCAGCGAGGCCCTTCTCCGCCGAGGCCCCGCCCCACCAACAACGAGGTAGATGACATCGCCGGCTCCGTCGAGGCCCCGCCCTGCCGGCAATGAGGGGGAGGATTTCCCCTTCTATGCCGAGGCGCCGCCCCACTGGCAACGAGACAGAGGACATCGCCGGCTTCGTCGAGGCCCCGCCCCGCTGCCAACGAGGCTGCGCCACACAGAAAACGAGGAAGAGTAGAACATGGTAGGTCGCTGTCGCTCGGGTCCAAGTAAGGCCACCGCTGCTACCCTCTAGTTGAAGACAAGCTTGGAGGGTTAGACATTGACGGCCGATTAGCTTCTTGGCGGCGACGTGGAGTCGGAGAGCTGAGCTGGAGAAGAAGCTTCTGTTCGGCTCAGTCGGACACGGGAAATGGGCGCCGGAGATCATATATTAGGTTAATTAATTATACCTCCAACGCACCCCTTTTTAGTTGAAGAATGTATGAAATGTAATGAAATCCGGCATGTTTATATGAAATCTGACCGTGTAAGAACGAATTTAGTTCGAATTCTTGTATCACTGGCATTGGATGAACATGCAAAACAATACGTACTAGCATTATTCCCAGGACGCACGGTGATCACCTCGTTTGCAGCAGTTTCACACGTACAAAAAGTTTGAGCAGCTTTTTAGCGTGCCTGTACATTGCAATCAAACTCACAGGCCTGGCAATTCATAGAAAACATTCAAAACAATCAATGATTATGCATCTCAATGATTCACACGTCAGAGCCAATATTTACTTCATAACTAAAGATTAAAGAAAAATCGATCGATGCTGCTGACGGCAAAGGGCGTCCCATTCCAAAATATCAAACGCATGTCTTCTTGCTAACATGAATGAGCAAAATTTGAGAAGGTTGTCCATTCCAAAATATCAAATGTGTGTCTTTTTGCGTACATCAATGAGCAAACTTTGACAAGGTTTTTCCATTCCAAAATATCAAATGCTTTTTGCGTACATCAGTGAGCAAACTTTGACAAGGTTTTCCCATTCCAAAATATCAAATGCATACGATTGTGGAATGGGCCGGGTTTGCCATCAGTTCGGACATTGACATGTCACCTCGTGCTAAATAAACCAGCTGTTCTTTTTTTGCAGTTCCACTAAAATCAACCAACTTCGCGTGTAGCTTGTATGATTTCGCCTTTATATGTTGCAAGGCCTTGAACATATCGGCACCTCCTTTCTTGTAGCTAATTTTGTGGCTGGAGGTGGAAATTAATGATTCAAGAACATTCGATGTATTGTGCATGATGAAGTATAATGGAGGGCACGAACCATGAGAACATTTTGTGCAGTTCCCATTGAAATCAAGCTAAGCATCCCTGTTTGCATAAATATAAAAAAGTGATTAGTACAAAGCAAACTATATTATGAATTTACAGTTTAAACAGGCAACCTACATGATTCATGCAGAGCACACATTTAAAAAAAATAGAACTCACCAGAAAGAATCCTAAAACAACATTGTATTGGCCATCACAACAACAAAGATGAAGATCTGTGAGTCCTTCAGAGCTGAAGTTAGTTTGTTCTTGTGGGCAGTAATGTAACCATCCTTCAACTGCTCCTTCTGATAAGAAGAGAAGGGCTTGGCTTCTTCATCCTGGCATAATCGAAACTAGGCACTTCACGTACTCCATATTCTTCTTCAGAGGAGGATGATCCTGTTGTGCAAAGACAAGAGAACAACTAAATGCTAGCATCCCTGTTTGCTCGAAAGGAAGGAAAGGAAATATTTAAAACAACCATTACATTAACAATGGGAGTAACTAATGAAATGTATAGTCACAAAGAGATGCATCCTCATTATCCTCATAGGAAATGATATGATACCAAACACAACAACTCAACTTGAACTGTATTATTACTTAATTTTATCAGTGGCTATAATGGTGGCAAACCGGTGCCTCAATTTATTAGCAGCCTTAGATTAACATGTGAAACAATACCACTTTCTCATGACAATAGCTAAACAGTAGAACAACACCAATAAAGATGACAAAGCTCGATCATATGAATGAAATCCTTGGGCCGGTACCAACCTTTGTCAGGAGGCTTATTGTGTAGAGCATGCAGATGAAGCACTTCTCCGGAACCATCCGTTATTATCAACTGTGGTTGCCATGCTTACTATAAACTCCTCGATTAGTTTAATGTTTCCAACATCTTCTTGTGCAGTTCCACTAAAATATATGTTATCTTCAAACAAGATCCATGTTTGCACAAGTAGAGATAATTACATATTACATTAAGAGTGGCATCAAATCACAGTGGCAAAACAATTGCTCGTTCCAGCCATAGCAATAAATTAAGATGCAAAACTATATCATTACTTGTGTCATCACAGTTCCAGTGCTTCATTACAGCACCGGGAGTTGATTTTTGTTCTTCTTCTGCTTGTTCTTCCCCTTCATCACTTGGTTCAATAACAGACAAGCTTCGCCTTCAATGTAAGATTTGGCATGTCAATTAGGGAGCACAAGTATAGCACTAAACAACAACATTACTTTTCTGATGACAGTAGCAATATATAGGCCAACAATTGCGAAATATCATTATCTTACCTCAATGGGATATTGCGGTGCACATACAGATTGGAAGTCTAGTCTCCTTTTGTGCAGTTCACTAAAATCAAGCAACACTACCGTATAAGTAGTCAAACATATGAAAGCACACTGCACAATCATGTGTAAGAAGGCCAGTACTGACCTCTCATGACTGACCTCTCATGACGCGGAATTCAAACAACTCACAAGAAGAAGATCTGAAACAAATTTTCCAACACGGATAGGAACTCAGATCTCCTCTTGTGCAGTTCCACTAAGATCAAGCAATCAAACAACATTGTGAGTGTGACATTTTGGTTGAACTACACAAAACACTCTTAAAACAAAAGTGTTTTGTGTAGTGCAACAAAAGGTCGCAATAACAACGAGGTGAAGTAGATAACCCTGTTTACACAGAGGTGCAAAGGAAACAATTACTGGTCAATAACGGTGGATGACACAGAAGCCCACAAAAAGAAGCATCTAACTTATCTAAATGGGAAAGAAAGCAAGACACTAGCATTTCTCAAACAGTGGCATTGATTCATATTAACAGAGAGATTATATTAACAATAAAATTCGTTAAACATGTAATTTGCTTTTAACTGTGGCATTGCATCAATTTTCCAGCGGCATTATTAGATTAACAACAGCTAAAGAGTTGTACAGGACAGTGGACGCACCATCACCATGTGCATCTACCGATGTGTAAAGGGGTGATGCACAGTCTGTCGCAACAAAGCACAAACAACCAAGGAGCATATTTGTGTTGGTCCCAGTTTTGTTATCTTTAGACACCTTTCCCAATGTGAGGGCAGCAAATCTAGTCCCTCTCAAACTCTACAGCCTTGTCCCCCACCCACAGGAAGATCAGTTCATTACAGATGTGTGTACTGCGTTTGTCATTGTTTTCCCTTTTCGACCAACGTAGGTGTTGGATAGCCAGTCTATACTACTTGCCCCCCTTCCTTTCCTCTTTGAACCACATCCTAGATTCATGCTATATAACTTTCCCCACTACTTTCTTATTTGATCAAACACCTAGATTCGAGTGCAGAAGCGAAAAAAATACACATGCAGCTAGAGCAATGCATGTGGATTAACTAAATTATACCTTAAGGTTCTTGGTGTGTGGCTCAGTGGGCGGCCGGAGGCCGATCTGCCCACACTATGTACGACAGCGAGGAAGAAGGGGTCAGAGGCCCTCCCGCGCCGCCGCTGGGTGAAAGAGAACAGCGGCGCCGGTAGTGGATTCCCTCCCTCGCTGATGGCGACAGCGTTAAGCCTCCTTCCCTTCCCCGGCGGACGGGATGTTGCCGGCTCTTTGACCAGCAGTGAGGGGAGAGAGGCCAACGCAGTCTTGTTTAGATCTGGAGAGGGTGAGAGTGTGAAGAAAGCAACTGCAAGCGCTGAGGCTCCAGCGTGTATCTCTACTCTCTACTCTTATAAAAGACCGAGTTGGTGATGATGGTGTGCTTGGCATCGTGTAATATAGACCGTCCGATCTATATCTGATGGATGGAAAGCAAACTATGGCAATTTTGCAAAAAGATACCCGCACCTCTCTCCACACTTGCAGATAAGGACTTCCCTCGTTCATCCTTTTCTCTCACAAGATAAACTACTCATACAAATGCATCTTGATGTTCCGTGCAACGCACGGGCATCTTGCTAGTATATATATAGTGGAGAGAGTGTGAAGAGAGCAAACCCTAGAAAACAAGTGCTAAGGCTGCAGCGTATCTCTACTCTCTATATTTATTATCTCTACTCTTATAAAAAAACAGAGTTGGTGATGATGGTGTGCCTGTCATCCTGCAATATAGGCTGTCCAATTTATATCTGACGGATAGGAAGGAAACTATGGCAATTTTGCAAAAAGATACCCACACCCCTCTCTACATTTGCAAATAAGGCCTTCCCTCACTCATCCTTTTCTCCCACAAGATAAACTACTCATACAAATGCATCTTGATGTTCCGTGCAACGCACGAGCATCTTGCTAGTATATACTCCTATATAGTTGGAGTGGTTATCTTTTTCTCTCCATAAAAATTGTTTTAAATTGTGCACGAAACGGAACTCTTTATTTAATTTCTCCCTCCGTCACAGTTTACAGGGCACGCATCAACAATCTCTCAGACCAAGGTGATTATCGATTGGACTGAAAAATAGCATCGGGAGTTATACCATGGCGCCCAATTACTGGAGAAATTAATACGTACACACATGCATGGAGTGCTTTCAGTCCACGTACACACATGCATGCATTTATTCCACCCCGCGTACACACCTGCATGGAGAGAAAATTTTGGGCTTGGTTGCGGTTATGATGCCCTAATTAATTGGGCATTAAATGAAACGCGCCTAAAATCCCTCCGGTGGTGGAAATGCATGAGAATTGAAGCGCTCCCTGTAAACTGTGACGGAGGGCAATGCTAATACGCGAAGAAAATTTAACGCTCGATGGAGTCATGTCGCAATTAACGCTCCACGCCTCCCGGTCGCACTTACCATCGATCATGTGTGGTACATGACCCTCCGAAGTGAACAACAACTAAAACTGCATGCCGCGTGGAGGCATTGCCATTGTTGTGCGACCCGGTACCCGGACAATCCATGGCAAGGCGCAGCCGCAGGCAGCCAGAATGCTCCAAATCTGGCAGCCACATGCGTCAAATCATGCGGCTGCAGATATAGCGGTTGACCGCCGGCGCATGAACCTGTGTGTGTGTGTGTGTGTTTATTTTTAACAGTGTGTGTGTGTTAGAGAGAGCGAGACATCGACCTACAGAGAGATTGTGTGTAGTACTACGATTTAGCCGCGAGAGTCGGTGCATCCTCTCGTTTCTGAGCGTTCGGTCGGGACAGCAGCTACGCCCGCTCCTGACCACCCTGGCCCACCCAAACCCCCTCCATCGGCTGCGCACGCTTCCCGCCCGAAACGGTCAGCGCCGCTCCAAAGAATCGGTGCCGCATTCATGTTCATGCAGAGCGGACGCGACCTCTCACTGGCGCCTGTGTTGAAGGGAGAAGTGGATTCAACGAAGAGTGATGGTTGCTTCGTCCGTCCAACTTACTGCCTGGTCTATGTGATTTGACGGCTCATTGGTCATTATTACTTAGGTGGTACGAGCGTGCTGAGTCTCAGTTGCACTGTACACTTTACTTTGGTGCATGACACGTGCACCGGATGCTGGATGTCCCATGTTTCGGTGAAAGGAGGTAGAGCGTCTCCACTCTTTACAATTTTCTCCACTCTTGCAGCGGAGGAGTGCGAAAGCAGCGAAAACACGGCAACTCAGTGATTACATGGCCCACCTCATACTATCACCATATTTTCTGGACACCGTGCGACACCTAACTCTTTAGTAGTACATAGTACGTACTATAATTTCTCAGCGAGATAAATTTGTACAATGCTATGAAGCTTCCAGCTTCCAGCTTCTGTTTCATGTATCTTGCGTCCAAGGTTGCCCCATTGCAACATTCCATCAAATACAAAGGAACATGCATGCTATTGCATCTCAATGATTCCTAGATCATAGCCAATATGTACTCCCTCCGTTCCAAAATAAGTGTCTCAACTTTATGCCAACTTTAGTACAAAGTTGTACTACTAAAGTTGACACTTATTTTGGAACAGAGACAGCTAAAGAAAAAAATGATCCATGCAGTCCCTAGGCCTTGAACCCTAAACCCTTGATACGTCCATTTTGCATCATGTTTTCCTACTATTATTTATGATGTTTTCATGCATAATAATGCTTTTTGGAGTAATTCTAATGCCTTTTATCTCATAATATGCAAGGTTCACACAAAGAGGGAGAATTCCGGTAGCTGGAAATCTGGACCTGAAAAAGCTACGTCAGGCTACCTATTCTGCACAACTCCAAATGAGCTGAAACTTCACGAGGAATTTTTATGGAATATATAAGAATTATTGGAGCCAATAAGTACCAGAGGGGGCCCACCAGGTGGGCACAACCCACCTGGGCGTGCCAGGGAGTCCATGCGCGCCCTGGTGGGTTGTGCCCTCCTCGGCCAACCTCCGATGCCCCTCTTCTGGTATATAAGTCATTTTGACCTAGAAAAAATAAGGAGAGGACTTTTGGGACGAAGCGCCACCGTCTCGAGGCGGAACTTGGGCAGGAGCACTTTTGCCCTCCGGCGGAGCGATTCCGCCGGGGGAACTTCCCTCCCGGAGGGGGAAATCATCGTCATCATCATCACCAACAACTCTCCCATCTTGGGGAGGGCAATCTCCATCAACATCTTCAAAAGCACCATCTCCTCTCAAACCCTAGTTCATCTCTTGTGTTCAATCTTTGTACCGGAACTATAGATTGGTACTTGTGGGTGACTAGTAGTGTTGATTACATCTTGTAGTTGATTACTATATGGTTTATTTGGTGGAAGATTATATGTTCATATCCATTATGCTATTTAATACCCCTCTGATCTTGAGCATGATTATCATTAGTGAGTAGTTACTTTTGTTCTTGAGGTCACGGGAGAAATCTTGTTGCAAGTAATCATGTGAACTTGATATGTGTTCGATATTTTGATGATATGTATGTTGTGATTCCCTTAGTGTTGTCATGTGAACGTCGACTACATGGCACTTCACCTTATTAGGGCCTAAGGGAATGCATTGTGGAGTAGTTATTAGATGATGGGTTGCGAGAGTGATAGAAGCTTAAACCCTAGTTTATGCGCTATTCCGTAAGGGACTGATTTGGATCCAAAAGTTTAATGTTGTGGTTAGATTTATTCTTAATACTTTTCTCGTAGTTGCGGATGCTTGCGAGGGGGTTAATCATAAGTAGGAGGTTTGTTCAAGTAAGAACAGCACCTAAGCACCGGTCCACCCACATATCAAATTATCAAAGTAGCGAACACAAATCAAACCAACATGATGAATGTGACTAGATGAAATTCCCGTGTACCCTCAAGAACGCTTTGCTTATCATAAGAGACTGTTTTAGCCTGTCCTTTGCCTCAAAAGGATTGGGCTACCTTGCTGCACTTTTGTTACCATTACCGTTACTTGCTCATTACAAATTATCTTGCTACCAAACTACTCGTTACTTATAATTTTAGTGCTTGCAGACATTACCTTGCTAAAAACCGCTTGTCATTTCCTTCTGCTCCTCGTTGGGTTCGACACTCTTACTTATCAAAAGGACTACGATTGATCCCCTATACTTGTGGGTCATCAAGGCTCTTTTCAGGCGCCGTTGCCGGGGAGTGAAGCGCTCTTGGTAAGTGGAAATCGGTAAGGAAAAATTATTACTACGTGCTGAAATTTATTGTCACTTGCTACTATGGAGAACAATCCTTTGAGGGGTTTGTTCGGGGTATCTTCACCTCAACCGGAACCACAATTAGTTACCCCTCAACCTACTGCACCTACTGAAAATATTGGTTATGAAATTCCTTTGGGTATGATAGAACAACTGCTAGCTAATCCTTATGCAGGGGATGGAACCGAACATCCTGATATGCACTTGATATATGTGGATGACATTTCTGGATTATTTAAGCTTGCAGGTTTACCCGGAGATGAAGCTAAGAAGAAGGTTTTCCCTTTATCTTTGAAGGGAAAAGCATTGGCATGGTATAGGCTATGCGATGATATTGGATCTTGGAATTGGAATCGATTGAAATTGGAATTTCACCAAAAAAAATTATCCTATGCATCTAGTTCATCGTGATCGGAATTACATACACAATTTTTGGCCTCGTGAAGGAGAACATATCACTCTAGGGGGAGGCTTAAGTCAATGTTATATTCATGCCCCAATCATGAGCTCTCAAGAGAAATTATTATTCAGAATTTTTATGCTCGGCTTTCTCATGATGATCGATCCATGCTTGATACTTCTTGTGCTGGTTCCTTTATGAAGAAGACTATTGATTTCTGGTGGGATCTTTTAGAAAGAATTAAACGCAACTCTGAAGATTGGGAACTCGACGAAGGTAAAGAGTCAGGTATTAAGCTCAAGTATGATTATGTTAAATCTTTTATGAATACTGATGCTTTTCAAAAGTTTAGCACTAAATATGGACTTGGCTCTGAGATAGTAGCCTCCTTTTGTGAATCATTTGCTACTCATGTTGACCTCCCTAAGGAGAAGTGGTTTAAATATCACCCACCTAACAAACAAAAAATTAAAGAACCAGTAATAGCTAAAGATGAAACTATTATTTACAATGTTGATCCAGTTGTGCCTACTGCTTATATTGAAAAACCACCTTTCCCAGTTAGGATAAAGGAACATGCTAAAGTCTCAATTGTGGTCAACAAAAGTTATATTAGAACTTCCAAACCTGCTGAACAAATCAAAGTAGAACCTAGTGTTGCCATGGTTAAAGATCTCTTGGTTGAAAATATAGATGGGCATGTTATTTACTTCTGTGATGAAGCTGCTAGAATTGCCAAACCCGATGAAAAAGATAAACATAGACCTGTTGTTGGCATGCCTGTTGTCTCAGTTAAGATAGGAGATCACTGTTATCATGGTTTATGTGACATAGGTGCTAGCGTGAGTGCCATTCCTTTTACCTTATATCAAGAAATTATGAATGATATAGCACCCGTTGAAATAGAAGACATAGATGTTACTATTAAACTTGCTAATAGGGACACCATCACACCACTTGGGATTGTTAGAGATGTTGAAGTATTGCATGGGAAAATAAAATACCCTACTGATTTTCTTGTTCTTGGTTCCCCACAAGATGACTTTTGTCCCATTATCTTTGGTAGACCTTTCTTGAACACCGTCAATGCTAAAATTGATTGTGAGAAACAAACCGTCGGTCTTAGCTTTGGTAATGAGTCTCATGAGTTTAATTTTTCCAAGTTTAGTAGAAAACATCATAAGGAAGAATTGTCTTTTAAGGATGAAATAATTGGTCTTGCTTCTATTGCTGTGCCTCCTACCGATCCACTAGAACAATATTTACTAGACCATGAAAATGATATGCATCTGCATGAAAGAAATGAAATAGATAAGATTTTCTTTGAACAACGTCCTTTGCTTAAACACAATTTGCCTATTGAAACTCTAGGTGGTCCTCCTCCACCTAAAGGTGATCCTGTGTTTGAATTAAAACAATTGCCAGACACTTTGAAATATGCTTATCTTGATGAGAAAAAGATTTATCCTGTTATTGTTAGTGCTAACCTTTCAGAACATGAAGAAGAAAGATTATTGAAGGTTCTGAAGAAGCACCGAGCTGCCATTGGATATACTCTTGATGATTTAAAGGGCATTAGTCCCACTCTCTGTCAGCATAAAATTAATATGGAGCCAGATGCTAAACCCGTTGTTGATCACCAACGACGTTTAAATCCTAAAATGAAAGAAGTGGTAAGAACAGAAATACTGAAGCTTCTGGAAGCAGGTATAATCTATCCCATATCTAATAGTAGATGGGTAAGTCCTGTTCATTGTGTCCCTAAAAAAGGAGGTATTACTGTTGTTCCTAATGATAAGAATGAACTTATTCCACAAAGAATTGTTACTGGCTACAGAATGGTAATTGATTTTAGAAAACTAAATAAAGCTACTAGAAAAGATCATTACCCTCTGCTTTTATTTATCAAATGTTAGAAAGACTATCAAAGCACACACATTTTTGCTTTCTTGATGGATATTCCGGTTTTTCTCAAATACTTGTCTCACAACCTGATCAAGAGAAAACCACCTTTACTTGCCCTTTTGGAACTTATGCTTATAGACGTATGCCTTTTGGTTTATGCAATGCACCTGCTACTTTTCAAAGATGTATGACTGCTATATTCTCTGATTTTTGTGAAAAGATTGTTGAGGTTGTCATGGATGATTTCTCTGTTTACGGAACTTCTTTTGATGATTGCTTGATCAACCTTGATCGAGTTTTGCAGAGATGCGAGCAAACTAATCTCGTCTTGAATTGGGAGAAATGCCACTTTATGGTTAATGAAGGTATTGTCTTGGGACATAAAATTTCTGAACGAGGTATTGAGGTGGATAAAGCTAAAGTTGATGCAATTGAGAAAATGCCATGCCCTAAAGATATCAAAGGTATCCGTAGTTTCCTCGGACATGCTGGTCTCTATAGGAGGTTTATTAAAGACTTCTCTAAAATTTCTAGGCCTCTTACAAATCTTTTACAAAAGGATGTTCCATTTGTTTTTGATGATGATTGTGTAGAAGCCTTTGAAACACTTAAGAAAGCCTTGATTTCTGCACCTATTGTTCAACCACCTGATTGGAACTTGCCTTTTAAAATTATGTGTGATGCTAGTGATTATGCTGTTGGTGCTGTTCTAGGACAAAGAGTCGATAAGAAATTAAATGTTATTCATTATGCTAGTAAAACTCTAGATAGTGCTCAACGAAATTATGCTACTACTAAAAAGAATTTTTAGCAGTTGTGTTTGCTTGTGATAAATTTAGATCTTACATTGTTGATTCTAAAGTGACTGTTCACACCGATCATGCTGCTATAAAATATCTTATGGAAAAGAAGGATGCTAAACCTAGACTCATTAGGTGGGTTCTTTTGTTACAAGAATTTGATTTACATATCACTGATAGAAAGGGAGCTGAGAACCCCGTGGCTGATAACTTGTCGAGGTTAGAAAATATTTTTGATGACCCACAACCTATTAATGATAGTTTTCCTGATGAACAATTAGCTGCAATAAATGTTTCTCATAACACTCCTTGGTATGCTGACTATGCCAATTATATAGTTGCTAAATATATACCACCTAGCTTCACATACCAACAAAAGAAAAATATCTTCTATGATCTAAGACATTACTTTTGGGATGACCCACATCTTTATAAAGAAGCAGTAGATGGTATTATTAGACGTTGTGTACCTGAGCATGAACAGGGACAAATCCTACGAAAATGTCACTCCGAAGCTTATGGAGGACATCATGCGGGAGATAGAACTGCTCACAAGGTATTGCAATCTGGTTTTTATTGGCCTACTCTCTGCAAGGATGCCCGTAAGTTTGTTTTATCTTGTGATGAATGTCAAAGAATTGGTAATATTGGTAAGCGTCAGGAAATGCCTATGAATTATTCTCTTGCTGTTGAACCATTTGATGTTTGGGGATTTGATTACATGGGACCTTTTCCTTCCTCTAATGGGTATACACATATTTTGGTCGCTGTTGATTATGTTACTAAGTGGGTACAAGCTATTCCAACTAGTAGTGCTGATCACAACACCTCTATTAAAATGCTTAAGGAAGTCATTTTCCCAAGGTTTGGAGTCCCTAGATATTTAATGACTGATGGTGGTTCACATTTTATTCATGGTGCTTTCCGTAAAATGCTTGCTAAATATGATGTTAACCATATAATTGCATCACCTTATCATCCTCAATCTAGTGGTCAAGTTGAACTTAGCAATAGAGAAATAAAATTAATATTACAAAAAACTGTCAATAGGTCCCGAAAGAATTGGTCTAAGAAGTTAGATGATGCACTTTGGGCTTATAGAACAGCATATAAAAATCCTATGGGTATGTCTCCGTATAAAATGGTTTATGGAAAAGCTTGTCATTTGCCTCTTGAGTTAGAACATAAAGCATATTGGGCAATTAAAGAACTCAACTATGACTTCAAACTTGCCGGTGAAAAGAGGTTATTTGATATTAGCTCACTAGATGAATGGAGAACCCAAGCCTATGAAAATGCCAAGTTATTTAAAGAAAAAGTTAAAAGATGGCATGACAAAAGAATCCATAAGCGTGAGTTCAAAGTTGGAGAATATGTTCTTTTGTACAACTCTCTTTTCAGATTCTTTGCAGGAAAACTCCTCTCCAAATGGGAAGGACCCTATGTTATTGAGGAGGTTAATCGACCCGGAGCCATCAAGATAAATAATGCCGAAGGTACTAACCCGAAGGTTGTTAATGGGCAATGAATAAAACATTATATCTCAGGTACGCCCATTAATGTTGAAAGCAATATTATCCAAACTATGACACCGGAAGAACACATAAAGAAAACCTTCCGGAACACTCCAGAATCGTGAAAAAAAGGAGGTACGTGATACGGTAAGTAAACGGACTCCGAAAAATCCGCAAAAATATTTTCTGTCCATTTTGGAATATAACAAAAATTAGGAAAATAAGAAACAACCAAGAAGGCACCCCTGGTGGGCATAAGACACCAGGGCGCGCCTGGCAGAATATAACAAAAATTAGGAAAATAAGAAACAACCAGGAAGGCACCCCTGGTGGGCACAAGACACCAGGGCGCGCTTGGCTTGCCAGGCGCGCCCAGGTGGGTTGTGCCCACCTCGGGTACCTTCCGGACTCCATTTTTCTTCAGCTTGCTTGTTTCCCAAGATAAAAAATCTTTATATACCCCCCGAACCTATTGAGCATTGTATCACGGAGAAATCTTCTGTCTTCTTTTCTTGTTGTTTTCCTAACAGATCTAAAAATATGTCGTCTCAACATTCCGAGGAGGAGTGCCCAGTTTCTTATCAACCTTTAGATAAAAATATCTTCAAGGATACCTATCCCTATATATGGTTCTCCGATGAAGAAGATGAAGATGAACCAGTCCCTCCTCGTTTCAAGCATGAAAGCATGGAGGTGTTATGCAAGAGGATAATAAAGCTTGAGATGGAGAATGAGGAGTTAAGGATAGATAATTTTTACCTTTGAAATAAGTTGGTGAAAAAGGCAGACAAACCCTCTACTTCATCACCACCACCTCCTTCTTCATCACCAAAGGAAAATTGAGTATCGGGTATGGGCACTCCCCTTGGCTTGTGCCAAGCTTGGGGGAGGTGCCCCGGTATCGTATCACCTCCACTATCTTTTGCCTTTACTTATCTTAGTTTGATCCATAGTTATCTTTTGCTTTAGATGAATAAAAGTTTAGTTTGATCCTTTCTTTTCGAGTGTTTGCTTAGTGATCTATCTTTGTAATCGTGTGCAAGATATATATAATAAAGTTTAGTTTGAATTTTGTTTTCTTTACTTTCATGTTCAATAAAAAGAAAGGAAATAAATGAAAAAGATCATATGCTAATTTTATGGTAAGTAATGACATCACATAAGGAAGAGTATAAGTAGGAAATTTTATTGGAGATTGACAAACATAGGATTGGTCAATGATGCAATTCATGAAAGAATTAATAAGGGAAGAGAAGATTCACATGCAAATATACTATCTTGGACATCTTTTGTGATTGCGAGCCCCCATCAAAATATTATATGCCAAAATTGTTGACATTGGACAAGGAAGACAACGTAATGATTTATGTTTGTTCATATTCACATAGCAGTTATATTGTCATAGATCCTTTAACATGTGGTGCTTGCCCCCATCTTTGCTAGCCAAAAACTCCGCACTAAGTAGAGATACTACTTGTGCATCCAAAAACCTTAAACCCAAATCTTATTTTGAGAGTCCACCATACCTACCTATGGATTGAGTAAGATCCTTCAAGTAAGTTGTCATCGTTGCAAAAAGGGCAATAAAAATTGCTTCTAAAAGTGTTGGATCATTTAGTGTAAGAGAAAATTGAGCGTTGTACGAACTTGTGATGGCAAAGAATAGAAGCGATAGACTGCATAATAAAGGTTGCTATCACAAGGGACAATACAATGTGACGTTCTTTTGCACTAAGAGATTGAGCATACAAACAAATAAGGGCATGGCAACCTCTGTTTCCCTCTGCGAAGGGCCTATCTTTTACTTTTATGTATTTACTTTTATGCAAGAGTCAAAGTTCTTCTCTCTATTCCTTTTTATTTTCTATTTTGGCAAGCATCATGTGGTGAGGAAAGATCTAGGCACATATATCCAGTTGGATATGAGTAGCATGAGTTATTATTGTTGACATCACCCTCGAGGTGAGTATGTTGGGAGGCGAATCTATAAGCCCCTATCTTTCTATGTGTCCGGTTGAAACGTTTTGCTCATGTGTATGCGGTGAGTGTTAGCAATCATAGAAGACTATATGATGGTTGAGTATGTGGACTTGCCAAAAAGGCTCCGATACGTGACCCTTCCTGAAAAGATGATGAATTGTAGTTGCAAAGTTGACTGAGAACATCGGTTGTTGGTTTTCAATAGAGTATATGCTTTATACTTTGATGTTGTGATGAATTGTTACATGTTCATGAGAAGTTATATGATAAAAGTTCTATGATAAAGTTCTACGCTAAAGTTTGTTGCTGTTATAATATTATACATGATGCTTCTATGTCCGTATTTTGTTTTTATCGACACCTCTCTCTCCAAGCATGTGGACATGTTTTTCGATTTCGGTTTTCGCTTGAGGACAAGCGAGGTCTAAGCTTGGGGGAGTTGATACGTCCATTTTGCATCATGTTTTCCTACTATTATTTATGATGTTTTTATGCATAATAATGCTTTTTGGAGTAATTCTAATGCCTTTTCTTTCATAATATGCAAGGTTCACACAAAGAGGGAGAATTCCGGCAGCTGGAAATCTGGACCTGAAAAAGCTACGTCAGGCTACCTATTCTGCACAACTCCAAATGAGCTGAAACTTCACAAGGAATTTTTATGGAATATATAAGAATTATTGGAGTGAATAAGTACCAGAGGGGGCCCACCAGGTGGGCACAACCCACCTGGGCGCGCTAGGGAGCCCAGGCGCGCCCTGGTGGGTTGTGCCCTCCTCGGCCCACCTCCGGTGCCCCTCTTCTGGTATATAAGTCATTTTGACCTAGAAAAAATAAGGAGAGGACTTTCGGGACAAAGCGCCGCTGTCTCGAGGCGGAACTTGGGTAGGAGCACTTTTGCCCTCCGGCGGAGCGATTCAGCCGGGGGAACTTCCCTCCCGGAGGGGGAAATCATCGTCATCATCATCACCAACAACTCTCCCATCTTGGGGAGGGCAATCTCCATCAACATCTTCAACAGCACCATCTCCTCTCAAACCCTAGTTCATCTCTTGTGTTCAATCTTTGTACCGGAACTATAGATTGGTACTTGTGGGTGACTAGTAGTGTTGATTACATCTTGTAGTTGATTACTATATGGTTTATTTGGTGGAAGATTATATGTTCAGATCCATTATGCTATTTAATACCCCTCTGATCTTGAGCATGATTATCATTTGTGAGTAGTTACTTTTGTTCTTGAGGTCACGGGAGAAATCTTTTTGCAAGTAATCATGTGAACTTGATATGTGTTCGATATTTTGATGATATGTATGTTGTGATTCCCTTAGTGGTGTCATGTGAACATCGACTACATGGCACTTCACCTTATTAGGGCCTAAGGGAATGCATTGTGGAGTAGTTATTAGATGATGGGTTGCGAGAGTGACAGAAGCTTAAACCCTAGTTTATGCGCTATTCCGTAAGGGACTGATTTGGATCCAAAAGTTTAATGTTGTGGTTAGATTTATTCTTAATACTTTTCTCGTAGTTGCGGATGCTTGCGAGGGGGTTAATCATAAGTAGGAGGTTTATTCAAGTAAGAACAACACCTAAGCACCGGTCCACCCACATATCAAATTATCAAGGTAGCGAACACAAATCAAACCAACATGATGAAAGTGACTAGATGAAATTCCCATGTACCCTCAAGAACGCTTTGCTTATCATAAGAGACCATTTTGGCCTGTCCGTTGCCTCAAAAGGATTGGGCTACCTTGCTGCATTTTTGTTACCATTACCGTTACTTGCTCGTTACAAATTATCTTGCTACCAAACTACTCGTTACTTATAATTTCAGTGCTTGCAGACATTACCTTGCTGAAAACCGCTTGTCATTTCCTTTTGCTCCTCGTTGGGTTCGACACTCTTACTTAACGAAAGGACTATGAATGATCCCCTATAATTGTGGGTCATCAACCCTAACCGGGCTTTAATTTGCTGGCGATGTTGAACCTTCCGAAGAAATGAAGTTTGCAACCCTTTGACCATCGGATCATTTTGTGCAGTTTCACTAAAATCGAGCTGAGCATCCCCGTGGCAAAGAAATTGAAGAAGCGTGATTAGAATAAGACTAGTGGGACTAGTTGATGAGACATAAACTTATCACAAATATAGTAGAAGCCAGTAGAGGTACGTGCGGGGCAAAGAAGTAGAGAAGTATCCACATGGAGCGATGTGAGCAGCTAGGGCAGTGGTGCAAGCCGGCTATAAAGGAAGTTGTACCTGAGGGATGTCGGGATGTAGCTAGCTTAGAGGAGGGCGGCGGGAGGCGGCAACTGCCCATGTCACGGCAGTGAGCAAGGGACGAAGGCAACCGCACCGGCTTTGTGAGATAGAATGGCGGGGACCCCTGATTGGGACGCGCCGACAGTGGGTTTTCACCGTCAGCGACGGCGACCGCAGCTACACAAAGCATCCACCCCTTCCCCCAGCGGACGTGATCCACTCGGATGTTAGAGATGTGGCCACAGTCGTTTTGTGCGAGAGAGTGTGCAGAGAGCAACCCCAGCAAGCAACCGTGTAGGCTCCTGGCTATGTATATAGTGGAGCGGTTTCTTTTTCTCTCCACATGAACCTATTTATATTGCGTACGTTCATGCGTGGTTCCCGACCCTCCATTAAGTGAGTAACTACTACTAGACGCGTCAAATTATCACGTGGGCTGCATCATCGTACAGAAATGAGCTCCACCGTGTCACGTGTGTGGTTGGGGAAGACGCAAAGAGTGCTACTAGTACTACGTGCATGGGAGCGTGCACCTCTTCTCTTCGAGCATGGTTATTAAAAGTATAGCCCACTACTCTACCATGTGGTTATTATATGGGTAAAGAGTATAGGCAGTAATAATGACTAATAAGCCGTCAAATCACGAGGCCCACCTTTCTCTATGTTTGACCGAGGAAACAGCCATCATTTCACTCCTCATTGAATATCCATCCGCTGCTACCTCCGCAAATAAATAAAAATCCGCTGCTACCTCCGCAGCATGCTTAATAATATAGCCATGTCAATCACGACGTAGAAATATCATTCACTAATACAATAGGGCTGGCTCTAAGGCTGGTGATTTTTTTTTACTTTGTCTCTTTCTCTTTTTGTCTCATTTACTCATTTTACATAGGAGCACGTGTAGAGGATGGCTATTCTTTTCGATGGGACTTCTTCATGGGGTTTATGACTAAGCAGCTCCGAATTATTCCCGCTGCCCACCACTCTGAATCGTGCCATCTATGATAGTACTCCCATTGCAACAATGAGGTCCACTAGGTCTAGCACGTCGTGTAAGAAGAGACTGTCACACAAAACATACATTCTTGTTGCCTTCTTCCTCATACAATACGTACTACTACTAGTACTACTACTACTCGTTCTCCTATAAACCTTGCGCTTGGCATCTCAAAAATACTAACCTTGCGCCTGGCTCTTCCCCTCTTCGGGAAGTCGAGCAATGATGGTACTACAGTATATGGTTCTGGCTATCTGAGACCCAATGAATTGCTGCACATCCACCATGTGGGCGAGGGTCGAGGGACGAGGGGCGAGGGAGAGTGCGTACTACTATGTCTGTTTCAATATGGACTACATACGGAGCAAAATGAGTGAATCTACACTCTAAAATACATCTATATACATCAGTGTTTGGAGTATGTACTAGTAGTTCATATCGAAATCTGCGAAAAGACATACTCCCTCTGTCCCATAATATAAGAGTGCTTTTGAGACTACACTAGTGTCAAAAACGCTTTTATATTATGAGACGGAGGGAGTATATTTCAA
Source organism: Thinopyrum elongatum (assembly GCA_011799875.1). Classification (NCBI taxonomy): domain Eukaryota; kingdom Viridiplantae; phylum Streptophyta; class Magnoliopsida; order Poales; family Poaceae; genus Thinopyrum; species Thinopyrum elongatum. Next base: position 408,440,758 of record CM022299.1, read on the forward strand.
ACAATATGATAATCTCTCTAACCAAGGTAGGGACGAGGAGTATAAACGTCTAACGGAGGGAGTAGTAAAATTTTCTCCTCTTCCTGCGAGCCACCGCGTGCGTGGGCGAGGGAGCGGGCGTAGGCGTAGTAAGCAAGCTTCTCCTCGTCCTATGACTCTGCGAGCCACCGCGCCCGTGGACGGGGGAGAGGGCGTACTAAGCAAGCTTCTCCTCATTTTGCAAGTTGACGGGACACATCAAAAGTAATACAGAGCATCTCGAGTGTATAGAGCCTTGCCGCTAAGGTAGGCCCCACATGGTTTGCTTCTTTTTTTAAATAACGCGTCAAGTCGCAATTTGTTTGTTCACCTGTGTACACGATCCTCCATCAAGTGGACAACTAGTACACGTGTCAAATTACCATGTGGGCTGCCTTTTCGTACAGAAATGAGCTCCACCGTGTACCCGCGCGGGTGTGGTTGGGAAAGAGACAGGGGTATGTGCGTCGTGCGTGCACCTCTTCTCTTCGTGCACGTCCCCCACCTACGTGGGTGTGTGTGAGAGAGATACAAACCTAGAGAGATGTTGTGTGATTTCATGAATGTATTTGTGGGAATATGTGTTGATGATATCTCAAACAAAATTTTGACACATGCAATGTGTGTGAAAGGGGCGATCCACGAGAAGAGAGGGAGGGGTCATAGATATCGATAGAGTTGAAGAGAGGATCAAGTGTGTGGGTGCAAGATCGATGAAGAGAGCCATCAAAATTGTGTGTGTGCATGTCAAAGATATAGGGCGACTGACCTACCAGAACGCCAGAGGGCAGAGGGCAAGTTTGTGTGTGGCAAGGTGACATGACTAGAGCGCTCGATGTATCGGTGTGTGTGGGGGGGGGGGGAGGCAGAGACCTAACTAGAGAGGTAGATCGACTCGTATATGTGTTGAGAAGGAGAGACCTAGCTATGTCTTGAGGGAGATCGGTCGACATCCATACATAAGTGAAGGACGGTAAATAGGCTGGGACAGAGAGAGAGAGAGAGAGGTAGAGTGCCGGAGGGGTGGTGGAGTTGCTTCTCGGAGATTGTGGGAGAGGCCTACTAGACAAACTGTAACACCCCCTGTATTAAGCTACAGTGATCACCCTTTTGATGAGGCCATGTCATCATGATTAATAGTGCATAATCATCATTAGCATCATATTGCATTTCAACTCCTAAGTCAAATTCTAATTTAAATGAAAGTGGAATATAAAAGTTGTCCAACATAGAAACTAAAATGTCAGATAAATAACAAATATTCCAGAGGCTATTCTAAAATTGAAACCAACATCATTGGAATTGGATAAGTGACTCGAACAACCTCAAACAGTGGATAAAGATAATATTTAGTAACCATTTATTAAATCTGAAATAAATATGGAATTATGTTTTGTCCAAACTAATTTTAGGTGTTAAGGAATAATGCACTGGTATTTATGAAATAGGTCACACTTTTTACAAAAACCATTTGGGGCCTAAACATTTAACAGTAGAGAAAAGAGAATAAAGAAAAGGAAAAAGAAACAGAAAAGGATAAAGGAACCCCCCCCCCCCGACTGGGCCTCGGCCCAGCAAGCCACCGGGCCGCCAGGCCGGCCCAGCCGGCGCCTACATAGCCGGCCACCCCCCACCCGAAACCCTAGCCCAACCCCCGATCCCCCCCTCGCTTTCTCCTCCCCCCCCATCTGGATCGGGATCCCCCGATCCCGTCGCCCCGTCGCCGACGCCGCTCGCCGACCCCGCCCGTCGCGCCTCCCCCTCGTCAGACCACGCCGCAGCACCGCCGCCTCCCGTCTTCCTCCCGGAGCCGCGCCTCCCGCCGGCCTGCACCTCGCTCCGTCGCCGCGTCGCCGACGACCTGTCCCCGACGTGCCCTCGCTCGGGCCCCGAGCCCGCGCGCTCGCCCCGACGCGCCGACCGGCCCCGTCTCCGCCTCGTCTCCGACGCCGTCGCGGACCGCCGGCGCCCTTGGACTCGCCGCCTCGCCGGACTCCACCGACGCCGGCCTCCCGTCGACCCGTCGTCCCGGCCTCCACCCCGAGCCCCTCCTCGCGCTCGACGCCGACGCCCCGCCTCGACCCCGTCGCCGACCCCCCCTCCACGAGCTCGAGCCCGCTGCCCCGTCCCTGCAAATCTCGGTGAGGCCCCAGGCCTCCCCCTCCCCTGCCCCGTGCACGCGCACGTGCGCCGCCCCGCATCCACGCTCACCGCGCGCCCTCGCCGCGCACGCCGCCCACCCGCACGCCGCACGCCGGCACCGACCCCCAGCGCTCCTCCCCGCGGCCGCCTCTCCACCGGCCACGGCCGGCGCGCCCCGCTCCGGCCTCTGGCCCTCGCCGCCACCCCCGGCCGGCCACCGCACCCTGGCCTCGGCCAGTGCGTGCGCGCGCGCCCACGCGTGCCTGGCCGCGCCCGCGCGCCCGCCCGCGCCCGTGTGGCCATTCGGGCCACAGACAGGTGGGGCCTAATGCCCCTGACCCACTGACCGAACGGGCCCACGGCCCAGAAACGATTTTAAGAAAATAAAAATAAAAATAAATAATTAAAATAATTAAAATAATTAATTAATTAATTAGTTAATTAATTCTGATTAGGTTAATCTAATTAACTACGTAGTGTTAATTAAACAGTAATTAGTAATTAACTTAATTAACTGCTGACGTCAGCATGATGTCATGCTGACGTCATCAATCACTGTTTCGGATAATGATGAATTAAATAATTAATTAAAATTTCAGAAATTAATAAAAACTTTAGAAAATCATATCTTTTAAATCGTAACTCCGATGAAAATATTTTATACATGAAACTTGCTCAGAACGACGATACGAACCCGAATACATCCTCCGTATTCCCGTCAGATGCCCGCAGCTATAAGAACGTTGAACAATTAGACCGATTTCGATAAATGAATAGTGTCCAACCCTAATTAAATAAATCCGAATAAATTCCTAAATTAACTAAATCGCTTAGTTAGGCTGTATATCACCCTGGCCCTGCGTTTAGACATGTCCTGCATCCCTGTTGCATCATTGCCGTGTGTTTACTATTTCTTCCCCCTCTTCTCTTCGGTAGACTACGAGACCGACGCAGCTGCTGGTGCCCCGACCGACTACGTTGTTGACGACCCCTACTTGCCAGAGCAACCAGGCAAGCCCCCCCCTTGATCACCAGATATCGCCTATTCTTCTCTATACTGCTTGCATTAGAGTAGTGTAGCCTGTTACTGCTTTCGGTTAATCCTATTCTGCTGCATAGCCTGTCATTGTTGCTACTGTTGTTGATACCTTACCTGCAATCCTAAATGCCTAGTGTAGGATGCTAGTTTGTCATCAGTGGCCCTACATTCTCGTCTGTCTGCTATGCTACATTATTGGGCCGTGCTCGCCACGGGTGGCGATTGCGGATATGTATACTACTTATTACATGTGACGTCAGATGGATACTAAAGTCGGGTCGGCTCGAGGAGCACCCGCAGGTGATTCACGAATGGGGGCTGAAAGGATTGGCCTCCTCGACGGCCCCCTAAGTGACTCTTTGTTGTGGAGCGGCAGGGCAGGTTGTGACCACCTAGGAGAGAGGTGGGCCTGGCCCTGGTCGTCGTCCGCGGTGATCTCATAATAACACGTTTAACGAGATTGGATATTTGATCTGAGTCTGGCCACTGGCCTATACGCACTAACCAACCACGCGGGAGTAGTTATGGGTATCCCGGCGTCGTGGTATCAGCTGAAGCCTTCTTGACGTCAGCGACTGAGCGGCGCGCGCCGTGTTGGACCGCGATAACGTAACCGCCGTGATCGTGTGGGTTGCTAGGTCTGCTCGCGGCCGCGTACGCAACGTGCAGGAGCGCACTGGGCGATGGGCCCAGACCCCAGAGTGCATAGGATTAGTCCGGCGTGCTGACCTCTCTGTTGAGCCTAGGTGGGGCTGCGATGTGTGGATCTTCCGAGGCCGGGCATGACCCAGGAAAGTGTGTCCGGCCAAAGGGGATCGAGCGTGTTGGGGAATATGTGGTGCACCCCTGCAGGGAAGTTTATCTATTCGAATAGCCGTGTCCCTCGGTAAAAGGACGACCCGGAGTTGTATTCCGACCTCATGACAACTAGAAATGGATACTTAATAAAACACACCCTTACAAGTGACAGATATAACCCGGTGGTCGCTCTCTCGCATGGTGGCGACGAGAGGATCGACGGGTAGGATTATGCTATACGTTGTTGCTTGGTTAACTTCCAACTAATCTCTTCTATTGCTTCAAGATGGAGGCTGCCAGAAGCGTAGTCTTCGACAGGACTAGCTATCCCCCTTTTATTCTGGCATTCTGCAGTTCAGTCCACCGATATTGCCTCTTTACACATATACCATGCATATGTAGTATAGATCCTTGCTTGCGAGTACTTTGGATGAGTACTCACGGTTGCTTTCCCCCTCCTTTCCCCCTTTCCCTTCTTGCTGGTTGTCGCAACCAGATGCTGGAGCCCAGGAGCCAGACGCCACCTACGACGACTACTACCACCAGGGCGGAGCCTACTACTACGTCCAGGACGCCGACGACCAGGAGTAGTTAGGAGGATCCCAGGCAGGAGGCCCTGCGCCTGTTCGATCTGTTGTATCCCTGTTTGTGCTAGCCATCTTATGGCACCTTGTTTAACTTATGTCTGTACTCAGATATTGTTGCTTCCGCTGACTCGTCTATGATCGAGCATTTGTATTCGAGCCCTCGTGGCCCCTGGCTTGTATTATGATGCTTGTATGACTTATTTATGTTTTAGAGTTGTGTTGTGATATCTTCCCGTGAGTCCCTGATCTTGATCGTACACGTTTGCGTGCATGATTAGTGTACGATTGAATCGGGGGCGTCACACAAACTGAGGGTATAACTGCAATATCAAGAAGACTGGGGGTGTGTTTCTGTGTGTGCGTGTGAGTGATAGATGTGTCGGGAGGCATGCATGGATGATGAAGGGGGACCATGTGTTTGGTAAGCAGACCTAACTAGATCGGTAGATCAACTGTTTTGTGTCGGAGGAAGGGAGAGACATAATTAATGAGGTAGATTGATCGGCGCGTGGGAAAAACGAGTTATAAATGACCTAGCTAGCTATATGTATAGTGGGAGATCGGTCGGTGTACATCCATTTGTTAGAGGCAAATAAGGTCCAGAGAGACGGATAGAGCGAGAGAGATGGAGCTAAGGTGGTGCGAGAGGCCTACTAGCTAGATAGGGGGAGGAGTGTGCGATTGTGTGGGACCATATGAGAGACACGAGGCATGGACAGAGAAAGGAGGAGATGGAAAGTGTGTGTGTATGTGGTAGGCAGACATCACTGGAGAGGTTTATCGATCGATGTCTATCGGAAAGAAGAAGTTGTGGAGACTATGGGAGAACGACCTAAAGAAAAAAAAAATGAATGTGCGTGATGCGTAGAATGCTGAGGGAGGGGGCGAGGAGGGCGTGTGCATGCACGAGAGAAAGTTAGTGCTAGCTACAAAGGTTAGAGGATTGTGTGGGTGTAAGAGACTAACAAAGATCATAATTCGATATGAAAGTGGATTCATATATTTGAATAAGAGATCATAGTGTTATAAACCTATGAATGCATGAATATAGCGGTGATACGCGTGGTGTGGTTTTGGACATGTTATACTATAATGTGATAATGTGTGGCGTTTACAAATCATAGCTAAATATCGAACAATCTAAACCATACTATATATCGAACAATCTCACAATTTATTTGAATTTGTGATAATGTGTGGTGTTTGCAGCTCACAACTAAATATCGAACAATCTAAACCATACTATATATCGACCAATCTCACATTTTATTTGAATTTGTGATAATGTGTGGCGTTTGCAACTCACAGCTAAATACTTGTAGGCGTAGGGGGCAGGGCACCATACATTATGTGATAAACACATTATACATATGAGACATGGTTTAGATTATGAAGATCTAGCTAGAGTTTGAAATGTACTGTGATTTGAAATCAACATAAAGTGGATTCAAAAAATTGATTTCGAGTTAATATAGTACACATAGTTCATATCTAACTCAACAGTAATCATGTGGTGTGCTGTGCTGTGAAGATAATATACAAACGATGGTTTAACTTTACCATAATGATGATTGTAGATCTTATTAAAATAGAGAAGTGAATTCAAATGGTTTAAGTTGACAACAATCATGCTTGTAGATCTTATTCAAATAGAGAAACGAATTCAAATTTAGTTCATATTGAAGCGTTAGTATATACATTTGGAATGCACTAAAATGTTCATTTGAGTAGCAGGTTGCATGCATTATATACGTAGCGAAATATTTTAATTGAACATAACATGGATTACAAGTTTTGAATGGCATTTGTAGTGCGAATTGATTTGGTACAGTACACGGGACTAGACTCTCTTGTGTGGTGCGAATTGATTTCTTTTTGGTTTTTTCGTCGAGGGAAGTGCGAATTGATTTGATATAGTATACACGTTAGGCTTGTCCGGAAATTTCAACCCACGCCTTGTTATCCCGAAATTTTATGATATCTCTTTGTCTTGTTGTGCTCCTAAACTTCCTTCCATCTCAACCCGCGCCTTGCTATCCCAAAATTACAACGCGCGTGAAAACTCCCACCTCCTGCGAAATCCCGATACGCAAAATTCCTGTGATACCCCTGAACCGAAAGAACCACCTAGTTCAAATCGGTGGGGCTACTTTCATAACTTACCCCACATTTCGGACAAGCGCGTCCCTAAGCCATGGTTCCCCCCTCCCATCCCCTCCGCCCCCGCCCATTCATACACCGAGGCCGCGAAAACCCACGAAGCCCCACACCGCCACCCAGCCGGAGCCTCTTCCCCGACGACATCGTCCACCGGAACAGCTTGACGTCCCTCATCCACCGCACCGGATGAGGATCCGTTGTCGATCTCATCATCCCACCGGTTCAGCCACCCCGTCCTCCACCTCCAAGGAGCTGCCCCGATGTTTGCCTCGTCTATCGCGCCACCTACATTCCCACAGTGCCGTCTTCACCTGCACCACCGGAAGAGCAGCACCATCACTGATTCCTGGGATGAAGCTGAGGCCTAATTGGTGCCACCAAAGAGATTATACAGTAATCACTGCATTTTCTTCTTGATTCGATCTCACGGTGCTGCCGGCGCTCGGTCCGGAGCCGCCATGGCGCGGCTCCATCTACGGCGGCGTCACCGGCCACTTCCTCCACGGCGTCGATCCCCCGGCGATGACGTCCACATCAGTAGGAGCTGTTGCTGCTCTGGCTCTTGCTGGCCGTGTTGCTCCTGCTTCGGCCCTCGCTTGCGCTGCTGCTCTACCCTTGCTCTCGGTCCCCTGCCTCGTCTGCTCTTGCTCTATCTCCCGCTACTGCTCTTGCTCTTGCTTGCGCTGCTGCTCTACTCTTGCTCGCGCTGCTGCTACCTGAGCAGCAGCTCCGGCTCTCGCTCGAGTCCCTGCTGCTGCTACCCGAGATGCTGCTACATGACCAGCTGCCCCGACTCTCGCACACGCTGCTGCTCCAGGCGCTGCTGCTGCTGCAGGACCAACTGCCCCGGCTGCTCTCTGGTAGTACGTTCCCTGCTGGAGCGGCTACCGATTTAGATCAGTGCTCCTCTGCCACTAGTGCTCGAGTGGCCAAAACTATTAGTGCACCGCTTTTCTGCTACTAGTGCGTTCAGTTTCGACAGCAAAATTCAGTTTCGACAGTTAAATTCAGTTTCGATAGTTAAGTTCAGAGATGAGCGGCTGATGTATTTTACATCTAGCACTTTTTGGTGATGTATTTTATTTACATCATCTATTGCAGATGCTATTAGAATACCACTTCAGGTTAACGTTGTCTCTCTTGTCCTGCTTCAGCCTCGCCGTCGTACACCTCACCGGAGCTGCTCCAATGACGAAACCCTCCATCACAGCGGAGCTGTACCCTTGACTCCACCTCCAGACGCCTAAGATTTCTTCCCCTCCTCCGACAGCCACATCAGCCCCAGCATCCTCAGCATCCTTAGCTACCAACCCAATGATGCTGGGATCGACATGGCTTCGCCATAGAGGTTGTACACTTGTTGCATTGTTTTTTTACTTTACATGTTATATATATTGTCCACTGAGCACGCGTAGTAATGAGGAATACGATTAGTTTCTCCTATATGACAAGCAGTGGGTACTAGGCAAGTTAGCTATCCGTGATGGACTCTCTTGAAAGCCATCATTATTTATTTCTGCGCGTTGGAGCTGTGCATGTGTAGATGGGCCTGGGAGTTGAGCTAGTAGGGCAGTGGCCTGGGTCCAAAGTATTATTTGTTCCTTTAGTGTCACTTTCAAAGAAAAACCATAGGAATTTTAATATCTACTTGGCCCTCCTTTCTAAATTATTATTCATGAAGAACAAGACTAAGTGATAGTAGCATAATAGCATTATAACTGTACATTTTCTTGTGGTTTGACTTAATTTGACCATGCTTCTTTGCATTCCTGTGAACCAAACACCCAGATTGACAGAAATCCTGTATTTGCAAATGCTCTGTATTGCACATGCATTCCTATCCTATTCCTGTGTATTTCCTATCCCTGCGTTGTTAGAATCCTCCAATTCAAACGAACCCTTACAGAATTACTTCTATTACAGATAGGTGTCAAAGAAAACCTTGTGTGGTTTGTTCCGCTCCTGCCGCGCCGTCGTCCACCCCAGCTCAGCTGCTCCAATGACAGAAGGATCCAGCACAGCAGGGATCCACCCTCCATACCGTCTTTCGCGGCCTCAGATCTTCTTCCACGCCACCGGCAGCCACCACAACTCCATTACCATCATCAACTGAGCAGATGACCTTGAGGACTACACGGGTCCACAAGAGAGGTCGCACCCTTTCGTGTCTGCTTACGTTATGCATCGCTTAATATTACTTGCTACTTTATCGTCCTCTTCACCTGTTAGACTCTGAGTCAGCTCGAAACTAGTGCTCAAACTTAAGTTTTTAAATGGTTGCAAGGTACATATCGGCGCAGCAACGAATATTATCTGTTTACTACCTGGTTAATCTCGGGTGTCTACTATGACTTTCATGTTGGGTGGGAAACAAACAGTAAAGGAGCCATTATCTGTATTTTTTAACGACAGCTATTATCTGCCTGCTATCACTGGTTTTGGGTCTATCAATAGGTTGCTACCATCACTCTAGATTTCTGCATGCACTCCTTACATAATCTCACTATGTTTTATTCCTATGCATGTCAGTTATTGTACACAATGGTACTGAACATGTAGAGCAAATGAGACGAGCCTTGCGTGGCAATAAAATTTCATGCTGACGTCGCTCCATGGTGGCCGCAAAGGCAGCCCCCCTCCCCCCATTCCAGATTATAATCAAGAGGAAGATAACTATTCAGAGGGGGATTCAGAGGGAGCAAACCACTCCTATTTACCCCCTGAGGTCTTTGCTCTAACTTGCCATCCTGATGTTGGTCATATCATGCATATTGCGCCTTGCATTGTTTACTTTATACATTAAAAATGCCATATGCTTAGTTTAGACATGCTTTGTGTGAATGCCATCTATTTACTTTCTATATCATATATGTGAATTATGCAATACCATCTTGTTTAGCCCGGCATCATATATGTGAATTTTGCAATGCCATCCTGCTTAGCTAGTCATCTTATATGTGAATTATATCATGCCATCCTTTTTTATCACGTAGTACATTTGTCAACAATGTAAGTACATTCAACTACTCTTCCTGTGCATCAGCCATTTGACACGGTGATGGAAAAATCTGGAGTGAAAACAAGGTCTTCAGAGCAGACAATGCTATCTCACAAAGCGCATATCTTGCTGGTTATGGATAGCTCCTCAGAGGAGGATTCAGAGACAGATTACTAGTCCTATTCCCCCCCTCCCCCCCCCCCCCCCCCCCGAGGTGTATGCTCTTAACTTGGCATGGTTATCTTGCTCATATTGTGCATATGGTGTCTTGCCTTGCTATGTCATTTGCTTAGTTTAGACATTCTTTGTGTGAATGCCACCTGTTTAGTGTCTAATTACCATATATATGTGAATTATGCAATGTCATCTTGTTGCAAGGCATTATATATGTGAATTATGCAATGCTATCTTGTTACAAGGCATTATGTATGTGAATTATGCAATGCCATGCTGTTTAGCCAAGCATCATATATGTGAATTATATCATGCCATCCTTTTTTTGTATCACGTACTCCATTTGTCGACAATGTTCTTATATTCAACTACTCTTCCTGTGCATCAGCCATTTGAGTTGGTGATGGAAAAATCTGGAGTGAAAACAAGGTCTTCACAGCAGACAATGCTACCTGCTGAAGCAGATATCTTGCGGGTTACAGATAGCTCCTCAGAGGAGGATTCAGAGATAGATGACCAGTCCTATTTTCCCCCTGAGGTGTATGCTCAGACTTGGCAGGGTTATATTACTCATATCATGCGTATGTTGTCTTGCATTGCTTAGTTTTTACACCATATACAAAATATTGAATGACATCTGCTTAGTTTAGACATCATACATGCGACTGCCATCTGCTTACTTGCTTAGTACATAAATCATATACAGTATTTGAATTATATCATGCCTTCATGTTTACATAGACAACATGTATCTGAATTATGCCATGCCATCCCATTTAATAAAGACATCATATTAGTTATATCATCTCATCCTGTTTACATAGTCATCATATTTTGAATTTTGTCATTCTATCCGTGAATTATATCATGCCATCTGATTTCCATAGACGGCATGTAAGTGAATTATAGCATGCCAACCACTTTAATAGACACATCATATAGTTATATCATGTCATCCTGTTTACATAGTCATCATATTTTGAATTATGTCATTCTATCCTGTTTAGTTAGCCATCATATATGTGAAATTGTGTCATGCTATCCTGTTTAGTTAGCCATCATATATTTGAAATTGTGTCATGCTATGTTGTTTGATTAGACAACATAAATGTGAATTATTTCATGCCCTCTTTTATTCCCCACTATCCATTGCACCTGTCTATCATACAATGTCTGTACATTCAATTACTTTTCTTGTTTATCAGCCATTTGAATTGGAGGGGGTGATGGCGGTATCTAAGGGAGTAAAAACACGGTCTTCAGAAAAGATAGTGCTACCCGTCGATGCAGATAGAACTACGGTTGTACTTGCCCAAGAACCAGCCCCACCACACATAACCCAGACTCTTGCAGATTGTACCCCTACCCAGTTCGACAGACAACCAGCTACACCTCTTCTAACCCCAACCCCAGCAGATAGTAACCCAGTTCTAGTTGACACAGCATCGTCTCCAACACAGAGTACCCAAACACGAGCAGTTAGTAAGGCAACTGCAGTGCCCAAAGCACGAGGACCACCACTTCGAGCCCCAACTCAACGCTTAAAGCAGAAGAAGAATTGTTCTCAGGTCAGGTTCCGTAGCTATGGTTCATACTCCTTTGCACTTGCATTACTGTATTTACTTATACCAACTAATTTCAAATTTGAAGGATGCAATTGAGACTCCAATGGTGCAACATGTATGTTTTAAACCTGTTTCTTTAACTGGTTTGCTGTTGTAACTTGCTCTATGTTGATTTCAGTTTCAATGAATAAACAGTTATGTTCTCATGTCATGCTGTGTGGTTTCCCACACTTATTTCATGTCTATGCTGCTTTATCTTAAACAGATATGATTTGAACTGTCTCTATCTTGATTTGACAACATACACTAAAATTATATAGACCATACAGTGACCATAGTACATAGATATATGTTTGTTTCATGCTATTATCCTATCCACCTTACTGCTGAACTGGTTTACCAAAATGAGTTTCATATACAACATGGTAAACCTGTGATGTGTCTGCTTGTTTCTCTTTTAGAATGCGGACAAAATATTGGAGAAGAGTACCCCGTTATGCAGTGGTAAAGGAAGTAATGCAGATAAGGTTCAAGATAGTGAGACATCCCTGTTGGGCTCCAAGAAAGCTGATAAAAACTATCTTGAAGACAGTGAGACAACCCCAAAGTCCTGTCTTGATCTAGTGTTTGAGTTACTGGCCACTACTGCTGGCACAAGCTCTTCGAACTCTCTGCCTGAATCAGTTTGGCTTCTTGAGTCTCAACTTCAAGTTGAAAGACATCGATCAGATGTGCTGCGACAGGAAGCCGAAGAACTGAGGAAGTCCCTGCAGAATTCAGATGCATACTTTCTGATGCAACAGCAAGCGCTGGACGATTTAAGCGCCAAACAAGAGAAAGTTAATAAGCTTGCTAAGCATCTTGCCATTAGGTTGGGTACCCAGGATATTGTTTCTTGAGCTCTTCTGGAGTGGTTTCAGTTCTGTACTTGTTTTGCTGTGGCGTTTATTTGCACTGGTCGCCAACTTTGACAACCAATGTATGTGATATGCTGCTTTGTTCCCTATATTTGCACTGGTGGCGAACTTTGATGCCCAGTGGATGTAATATGTGTAATAGCTGTAATAGCCTAGCGTTAGTTGCTTGCTTATTTATTTCTTTATTGTCTTGTTTAGTTGCTTGCTTGTAGTCACTGCAGTTCTTTTTCCGCGTTTTTCTAGTGGCCACAATAACCTATTTTTTATAACTAGGCCACAATAACCATGGGCAACATACGGACCGTTGTAACCATGGTCCTGCTACATGCTGTAGTGACCATGGGCCTCCTACGGGCCGTAGAATCCATGGCCTTCGACGGGTCGTATAATCAATGGGCCTTCTACGGGCTGCGTGATCGATTGGCCAAACATGGGTCGTACTATAACGATCCGCAAAATGGGTCGTAAATGGGCTAGAGTGGAAATCGTGTGCTTATAGCCCGGCCATAACGGGCCATTAATCGGCTAAAATGTATAACGGGCTTAATTCTATCGACAGGCATCACGGGTCGTTAATGGGCCGTATTTGATGACGCTATGGAAACAGCCCAACGGGTTAACGGGCCGACTGTAACCACGGGCTGAATTTGGCCCACAAGCGGAACAGGTCAGTAAAGGACCGTAAGTAACCAAATGCTGGAAATGAGCCCAAGAATAAATGGGCCCTTAGAAGGCCAAAAGGTAACACGGGCTGGAAACGGCCCAACGGAATAATGGGCCATTAATGGGTGTAAAGCGATACACTTTTCATTATAGGCCAGTTTCACCACGGGCCTTTAGTGGGCCCAGAGTTACGAAGGGCCTCGTGTGGGCCGAAAGACGTCACGGGCCATACATGGGCCAGAAATTACAACAGGCTGGAATCATATTGGACGGCCCAAATGACACTACTGGGCCCAATTCGGATAGGCCATAACGGGCCGTGAGTTAGAGGGCTGTAAATGGGCTATATGCGAACAGGCTGTTAACATGCTTTTCGTGGGCCGGCCCGCTACCTTTTGACCAAGTCAAACGGGCCAGCCTTTTCACCTGAATGGGCCTCTGTTGGGCCGAGCCACGTGTCAACTTATCATAGGCGCGTCCCGTCCATTGGCTGGATGACATCTGTCCCAAGGCTGAGCTGACACGTGGATCCTCCGGCGAATCAGGATTTTACACGTGGAAAATCCCCATTGGTCAGGGCTGTTAACGGGTTATCGGATCCAAACCGGAACCCGATAGCTGAACGGTGACCCGTTACGGTGGATGCCACGTGTCGGTCACCCTTGACGAAAACACTTCCATGACGCGCCATTTATCGTCATGGAAGTGGACACTTCCGTGATGATAATTTTGGTATTGTCATGGAACACTTCTACGACAGCACAGGTATGACTATCTTGATTCTGTCATAAAATCGTCATGAATGTACATGCATGACAGAAAACGCGACCTACTGTAACAAACACATATCATCACGGAAGTGTTTTTTTTTGTAGTGACTACCGCTTGCAGCTCTCCACCCCTTCTTCAGCAAGATAGATGGACAACTCCAAAGAAGCGGAAAGTGGCAATGGGTGCAATATGAGTGTGTACATGATGATTCCACCCAAACCTTTCCGAAGCGGACCCCCTCTTGATAGTACGGTTATCCCTATGACTCAAGTTCATCGCAAAAGAAAGGTAGGAAAGAAAACCATCTTCACTCTCAAACTCCGAGGGGCACGAATCGTCTTGTGCCATATACTGATAGTCTGAAAAGCTCAATGCACACGATTAGTCCGTGAACATATTGTCATCAATCACCAAAACCACTTAGGGAGAAATATGCCCTAACAATCTCCCACTTTTTGGTGGATTAATGACAATATGGGATTTGCACTAAAGATATAGCAAAGAGGCGTGCAACCCACAGTCTACAAAATATAGACGGGCTCCCCCTAGCTGTGTGCACTACTTTAGATATGCTTTTGGAATGCAAAGTGCACACATTTAGGATCAACACTCCCCCTATATTTTATAGACCATGCAATACTTGCAAAAACATGATAATCAAGATAGCAGGCAAGTAATAACATGTGAGCATATAGATAAGGGCATAACCATGAGTGCGGGCTTTCAGAGGCCGAGCATCAGGCAGGCCGGAATCTGGGCCATTGAAATGTGCGTTGGGATCTAAAATCCGTCAGGCTATTGGCAGGCCACTGTCAGGCTAGTCACGAATATACGGTCTGGGATACACCTAGTACCGTACATGTTTGGCCCATGGCCTGCTCCTGTACCTCTTCTAATCTTCGCTGCGATGTCGCACGTGAAGGCTGCTGCATCCTGTGCTACGTTCTCTCCTCTCTCTCTCTCTCTCTCTCTCTCTCTCTTTCTCTCTCTCTCTCTTTCTCTCTCTTCCATTATTCCCGTCGCCAGCTACCTCTCGTCTGCTCATGGCTCCGCCACACCCTACCTCAGCTCCAACGATGTGCGTGTGTCGTGGACTTGTCACGGCAGATGTCCTAGCAAAAGGACTTAGGTGTGGAGCCATCGCAACTAGGTTAACTTGAAGGGGTTGAACGGGACAAAGGACACAAGGAATTTACCCAGGTTCGGCCCCTCTGAACGAGGTAAAAGCCTATGTCCTGCTCTTAGTTGTATTGCTTGGGTTGCGATTACAAGGGAGCAAATATGCTTGACCTAGTTCTCGACTTGTTGATTCTTAAGTTAACCCGCCGCCGGGTCACCCCTTTATATACAGGTTGATGCCCGACGGCTTACAGAGTCCCGGACGGCTCACACACAAACGTGACCGGCTCGGCTTCTAACTAAACCTGTCGTACGAAGCAAGTCAACACATGGTGACTCACACCTTTGGGCCTTGAGTCGTCGACGGGTCTCTAGGCCTCCAATTAGCTGCTTTATGAACCGCCATCCTTATGCCTTGGACCTCTTGGGCCTTCTTCGCCATAAGTCGCCAATGGTGTAACCCGGCCCCTCCTGGGCGGGTCACACCCCGGAGTTATATCCCCAACATTAGGCCCCAGGTTGATTTGAACTTGTTCATATCAATCTCCACTGTTTAACTTAACAGAATGTATCCGTGCTGAATCTTCATCCGTCCGTTGTAACCGGCCCTGGCATCACATAAATGAAATCATTATAACCCGCCATGATGTCATGCGCATTAATTCTGCACAAGGCTCAGGATATCTCAACGGATCCTTATCTTTAATAAGCCTCCCGAGAATCGAGGCGTCCATATGGCCACTTAATCATTTTTTCCTCCTCGATTTTTACACTTGCCATTTTATCGCTTCCTTATAAATAGGGACAGGGGTCCTCTTTGTTACTCTTTACCCCTGCCTCTTCCTCTTTGTCTCCTTCCTCGCGACGCCGTTGCAACTCAAGCTCCGCCGCCGCCGTCTTCTCTCTGCAACGTCAGCACCAGCCACTGCATCGACCTGAACGGGCCAGAGAAACGCGGCGCACACCCGCTCTCCATCTCCACCACCAGGTTCGCATCCCCTTCCTTTATAAATCTGCATTAGGGTTTGCCAAGTTCATCTGCGTTCGTCGGCCGTTCCTTGGAATCCTTCGCAATACTTCCGTTCATGCCATATTCAATCTCTCAATAGCACAGGAATTGCGTGATTCTTGTCCGCAATGTCTAGATGTACTCGTAGATGCCTCCCATCTGTTTCAGATAAAACTTCAACATAGTAGTTCATCCACTGCGTGTTAGGTTTAATAATTTCCTTCTATTTTTGAAATGCAGTAGACCCAGAATCATAGAACTGATCTGCGGAACTTGTTTGTTCAGCACTTAGCAAAATTTCACTTATAGATCCACAGATACCTATGCACTGTAGCCGCACGGGCGGCTCATATGATATACCGTAACCCGACAAACACCGTCTGGCCTGCTTTAACCTGCCAGTATATATTCAGTGTCTATCACCTGGCGGTGCCTTGCTGGTTTAATCATGCCAATCTTCATAGCACGTATTCTTTGCATACGAATCAATCTTGCATGACACTTGCTTTCTGAATATTAGAGGGCTTAATATCATAAACTTGACCCGGCAATATTTCCCTTTCTAGGTTTTTTGATCGATAAAAATGACCAAGACCATCACCTCACGCAACTGGGTTGCTTCCATTGTCAATGAACAAATTCTCAATGAATATGTTCAAGAAGGCGTCTGAGCAGCCAAAAATGTTATCCACTGGAGAGCTTCGGGAGAAGAAGCCATACCCGCCCCAAAGGAAGGCGAGGTCATCGTTTTTGCTGATCATATGCTCCGGGGCTTTTCCCCACCCGGCTCAAAGTTTTTTCGTGACGTGTTGCATTTCTTTAAACTCCACCCTCAAGACATCGGACCAAACTCTGTTTCCAATATCTGCAACTTCCAAGTTTTTTGCGAAGTATACCTTCAAGAAGAACCCACTGTAGATTTATTCAGAGAGTTTTATTACTTGAACCGCCAAACCGAATTCATAGACGGACCCAGCTTAGAACTTGGCGGGATTTCTATTCAAAGACGGAAAGAAGATGTCTTTCCCACAGCCGCACTTCCCAGCCACCCGAAGGACTGGAATCAAACTTGGTTTTATTGCCGTGATACCTCTCCAGCTGATGAAAATCTGCTGCCGGGTTTTCGTGAAAACCGGCTTAGTTCAAGACATCCCCTCCCAGACCGAATCAGCACCGAAGAACGGGCTAAATATATGCCCATCTTTTCAAAGACAAGAGCCTTAATGGCCAACGGGTTGACCGGAGTTGATTTAGTCTGATGCTGGGTTGCTTTCAGAATTTTACCATTGAGCCGCCGGCCCGGTTTAATGTGTGAATATACTGGCGATGTCAAAGATCCACAGCATTACTGCCAAGTGCGACTGGACAATAATGAGATCAATAAGATTACCAAAACGCTGCTTCATGAGAGCTTGGCCACTTGTAGTAAGACGGGGTTGAATCCCTTTTGCACCCTTAACCCGGCTCCGGCTGTAAGTACTTCAGGCTCATTTCTATCTTATTCTTTCTTCTTATATGTTGCCTTCTTACTATTACTTGTTTTCCTCAGGCTGATGATCCTTTCTGGAACAAGAAACTTCAGGACAAGCCAGCCAAAAAGACCAGGGTAAAGAGCTAGGCTCCCAAGAGGCCTGCTAAGAAGAAAACAGACACAACGGAGCTATTTACACTGAACGACGATGAGTCGGAGGTAGAACCTGATTCCCTTGGCTCCTTTTTTGTACATCTTATTGACGTTGATTACTATCAGGATGCAACAGAGGCCAACCATGCAGACGGGGAAGAGGTAACTATCCTTTCCTCCGACTCAGAGCCTTTGCCAAGACAGAAAGTTCGACAAGTGAGCCGGAAAGTAAGGTTTTCTCACCCTTTAGCTTACTTGGATCCAAACTTTATTTTGAAGAAACAACAACATGAAGCTCGACGCACAACCCGGAACAGCGGCTGTGGAAACCTTTCCTCCAGCTTACCCAACACGCCGGTTCCTCGAAAACGCCGAAATGAGGTGCCACAGAATCCAACCTTATCTTTTCCAAAGGCGGGTCTTATTCGTCAACCTCTTAACCCTTCCAACTCAAACTATCAGGTAACCTCTCACTCCTCCTCTGGCGACTCAACTGGGACTCAGATTCCCCTCTTCAAAGTCGCTCCCGGGTGAGAACATTAATTTCTTTGCTTTAACACTTTACCAACTGACATATTAACCTCTTCATACGTCTTACTTTTAGTGGCATAGCCAAGCCCAGCAAAAAGCTGAAAGTTAATAAACCGGCCGAAGACCCCAAAGTTAATGAACCGGAAATCCGAAACATATCTGAGGCTTCTCATCACAACTCTGAGGCTGCTGCTGATGACCTTCCACCAGAGACTCGTGAAGTCACGGTAGACCCAATACATGTTGATCCATCCAGTGTTAAACCGCCAAGTCCCATAAGACCTGCTGATGAAACTCCTTCACAGCAAGATGCGGAGGATGTTGTCATTACTGGTGCTGGCTATACTGAACCGGGGAACCCCACCATTCTAGCCAAGCACTCTGCCAAGGAAGAGCTGATTGAAAAGAACAAGGCCAGGTTTAATGTTGCCAAGTACTCACACTTGGGCGTTAATGAGTTATACTCTGGCTATCTGAGCCAGCTGCAAATTGGTTGTGACCTGGAGGCAGACTTGGTCAAGAACTTGCGCCAAAAATATGAGGTACGAACATTTGTTTCCTTTACACATATAGTCATCCAGCCCCCAAGTCTTATCTGTAGGAAAAGATACTTTGAGTAGGGTTAAGACTTTGTCCATATGTTGCTTCAATCTTCCACAGTCGTAGCCCTCATGGGCCGGCTTATCTTGATAAAGATGAGCCGGTTCATTTATATGGAAAGAACTTTAAACCATAGCCCTCATGGGCTGGCTTATCTTAATAAAGATGAGCCGGTTCATTACTTTGAAAGAACTCCAGATCATAGCCCTCATGGGCCGGCTTATCTTAATAAAGATGAGCCGGTTCATTACTTTGAAAGAACTCCAGATTATAACCCTCACAGGCCGGCTTATGTTGATAAAGATGAGCCGGTTCAAAAGAAATATAAGTGGGAAAAAGAACTTCCGCACACATTAGCCCCCAAGTGTCAAGTGCTTTGCTTAAACGTGCTTGAGACTTGTCCATAAATTGTGTCCTGGCAAATATGTATATAATTTTGTTTAACTCTTATTTGCAGGATGCGTTAACCCAGGCCGAAACCCAGGCAGCCGATTTGAAGACCCGGCTTGAGCGGCAAGAGGCGGAGACACGCGAAGCTGATTCCAAGCTCAAGCTTAGTCTTGAAGAGAATGAGAAGCTCAAAACTGGGTTTTCCACAGAAAGAACCGCCTAGGACAAGGAGAAAGCAACCTTGGTTCAAAGAGCAGAAACTGTTGAATCTTCTTTGAAGGAAACGGCTGCAGAATTGACCGGTTTAAAACACCGCATATCACAGATGACAGCTGCAATCTTAGGTAAGCAACTCAGGATGTTTTGCCCACTTCCACTTTTTAACCTAAACTCGCCCGGCGACTCATTTGTGCACTTATTCAACAGGCCCCAGGAGTACCAACCTCGGCCAATATATGTTGGTAAAGCTCAAGGAGGTTTACACTCTGGTGGAACAGCTGTACACAGGTGTGGCGCCCCCGACTCAATCGTACACTAATCATACATGCAAACGTGTACGATCAAGCACAGGGACTCACGGGAAGATATCACAACACAACTCTAACACAATTTAAACGGACATCCACAATATTACAGACCAGGGATCCGAAGATCCGAATACATAAGTCAGTCATACAAATATTATCTGAGTACAGACATAGTTAGACAAGTTTTGCCTTAAGAAGGCTAGCACAAACAGCAACACTAGATCGAAAGGCGTTGGCCTCCTACCTAGGAGCCTCCGATCCTACTCCTGGTAGGCTGGCTCGATCCAGTAGTACGTGCCCTCAAGACCCTCCTGGTAGTAAGCTCCGGTGGTGGCATCTGGCTCCTGGACTCCATCGTCTGATGTATCATCAAGGTGGGGTATGGGGAAAAGAGAAAGTAAAGCAACCGTGAGTACTCATCCGAAGTACTCAGCAAGCAAGGATCTATACTACATATGCAACATTATTAATGGAGAAAAGCTGTATGAGTGGACTGGGCTGCAAAAATGCCAGAATAGAGAGAAGGCCTAGTCCTATCGAAGACTAGAATCTTAAAACATCTTCACGAGGCCATCATCTTGCGGCAGTAGAAGAGAGTAGAATAGCATTTTATTTAGCAAACATGTTGAAGTACAGCTTAAAGATCCTTCCTCGACTCCCAAGCGAGAAAGCGATCCCGAAGCTTCAATTAAGTAACAAGTATCCAGTTCAAGTAGTAGATTGGAATACACAAACTGAGCGTCCTTTACCGTAGGACCGGCTATCGATGGATGATTCATCCCTGCAGGGGTGCACTACTGTTACCCAACACGCTCGATCAACTTTGGCCGGACATACTTGCTGGGTAATGCCCGTCCTCGGAAGATCAACACGAAGCATCGCTCTACCTAGGCTCGGCAAAGAGGTCAGCACGCCGGACTAACCTATGCACCCAGAGGTCTTGGGCCATCGCCCTGGGCACCCTGCGCGTTGCGAGACTGGCCGGGGTGCAGGCGCGATACTGAGCTCGTCAGTGAAGTATCCAGCCCAATCCCGACAATCAGCCCGCACGGTGAATCGTGACGTGAGACGAGCTTTCGGGAGAAACGTACATCGTAGAGGGTCCCATAACCATTATCCCACGTGGTGGTAGTGCGTATAGGGCACGTCGACCCACTCAGATCACACACCCAAATCCAATAGGCTCAATTAGTATCACGCGGAGACAATCAGAGTCTCTGATGCTCCGCCACAATATCACACTCGAGTGCCCTTCCGGCACACTCGACATCATAGATCCCCAGTGGGTACCCACCAGGGTGGACCCGCCTGTAACAAAGGTCAAGTAATCATGTGGTCATAACATCAAGGGGGAAACCCGAGGAATCACCCTCGGCGGATTCCACTCGATGAAATCATCAGGGTGAACGTATGAGGCATCACCCTCGAGGTTCACACTGAGGGTTGTATGACAGAGTCATATCGGAAGTGGAGAAGGAGGAATCACCCTCGATGACCACGACCGAATAGCTACACTGCAGAGTATTCATCGGGAGTGCGTTACAAGGTATCACCCTCGGCACTCGATAGTTACTACGCAGGGTCATACAACTAAGGGGGTGTGAAGTGAGTTGTCGGTCTCTGGTCGACGATCACGTTGATCGAGTCATCGATGATCAAGCAGGGGCAACAAGGATAAGGTGGTGGGGTCACTGATGGTTCACTACCAACCTATACTAAACAGTTCATCATAGGCAGGTAAGGTAACAATGAACAGGTTACAACAGCAGGCTATGCATTAGAATAGGAGCATACGTTAACAGTAGCAAAATCTAATGCAAGCAGGAGAAATGGAATGGGTGATATCTGGATGCTCAAGGGGGGGCTTGCCTGGTTGCTCTGGCAAGAGAGAGGGGTCGTCAACGGGCTGCTCGTCGGTAGTATAGTCGTACCCAGCTGCAGCGTCGTCGGTCTCAGCGTCTATCGAAAGAGAAGGGGGAGAGAAACAATAAATTCACGGCAATAATGCAAACAATATGTATGACATGCCTAAATGATATGCCGGGGTGTTCTACTGCCTAACTAAATGATTTAGATAATTTAGGAATTTATTCGGATTTATTTAATTAAAGTTGGGCACTATTCATTTACCGAAACCGGTCTAAAAGTTCAATGTTCTCATAGCTAGAAGCATCTGACAGGAATACAGAGGGTGTATTCGGGTTCGTATCGGAATTCTGAGCAAGTTTCATGTATAAAGTATTTTCATCGGAGTTACGGTTTATTTAATATGATTTTCTAAAGTTTTAAACATTTTCTGAATTTAATTATTAATTTAAATTCGAATTATCCAGAATAGTGAATGATGATGTCAGCATGAGGTCAGGGTGACGTCAGCAGGTCAACTCTAGCTGACCAGAGTCAAACCTGACAAGTGGGGCCCACATGTCATACACTGAGACATTAACAGAGGGGTTAAATTAACTAATTGGGTTAATTAACAGGTGGGGCCCAGCAGTCAGTGTCTGATTAGTGTTTAAACTAATTAATTAACTAATTAATAGATTTTCTATTTATTTAAATTCGTTTAAATGGTCAGGCCCCACATGTCAGTGAGACAGGGGCGGCCACGTCAGTAGTTGACCTGAGTCAACGGGTCAACTGGGGCCCAGGGGGCCCACAGTCAGTGGCACGGGGGGGGGGGGGTGGGACCCACCGGCCATGTCAGACGCCGGCCGGAGAGCGCTCCGGCGAGCTCCAACGCGGCGGAGCGAGCCGGCGAGGTTCAGGATTCGCCCACAGGGCGTCTCCGGGGCTGGGGAAAGGTGCGTTCGACGCGGCTCGACGCCGCGCGTCGAACGGTGGCGGTGCGGGGTGCTGTGGAGGCCGGAGTCGAGCGGCAGGAGCTCGTCGGTGGCGAGGCTTCTCGGGCGAGCTAGGGGAACGGCGCCACGGCGTGTTCTACGGGCGAAGCAAGGGGTAGGCGAGGCCTATGCGAGGCGGCGAAGCGAATGGGCAGCAGCACATGACCAAATGGTCGCCGGGCGGTCGCCGACGACGAGCTCCGCGGCGGTGGGTTCGCCCGAACGCGGAGCGGGCGCTACAGACGGTTTGAGGAGGCAGGGGAGGGCGCATCCGGCGCAGGGGCTCACCGGGGGAACGTGGGGTCTAGGCAGAGGGCTCGGGGAAGCGCGACGGAGCCGGAATCGATGGCGAATGGCGGCGGGGATCCGAGGAGGAAGATGATGGCGCGGGGTCGATGTAGGGGTGTTCGGCTTCGGTTCGTTGGTGCAGTCGAAGGAGAGGACGACGGCGAGCACGCAGGACACGTCGGGGAGGCGAACGGGGCACGATGGACGCGCGATCTAGGGAGGCGCAGCCATGGCGGCGTCGGGAGAGGTGAGGGGAATGAGGAGGAGGGCGAACGGGGCGGCTAGGGTTCGCCAGAGGGGTCGGGGCGGACCCTTATCAACGGCGAGAGGGCGCGGCACGCGCTGTCGAGCGAGGGAGAGGGGGGCCTGGGGTGCGCGCGCGTGCGCATTCGACAGCGGGGCGGCGGTGAGCAGTGAGAGGTGGGAGGAGGCGCGGGGTGGGCTGGGCCGCGGCTGTAGCGAGCAGGCCAAGTGCACAGTAGCTTCTTTAGGCCTTTTTCCTTTTCTCTTTTTTCTGTTTCTTTCTTTTCTGTTTTGTTAATTATCTGGGCCCCAAATGGATTTTGTAAAAAGTGTGAGGTAGTCCTTAAACATTAGTGCACTATACCCTAACACCAAAAACTAGTTTGGGCAAAACATCATTTCATATTTGATCTAGATTAATTAAAAGGCTAATAAATATTATTTCCAGCCACTGTTAAAAGAGGTATGGTTTCCTAATTAATTTATTAAATGTTGGTTACAATTTTAGAATGGTCTCTATAATATTTGTTAGTTATTGAACATTTTAGTTTCTATGTTGAACAACTCTTATTTTCCACTTACATTTAAATTTGAATTTGAGTTAGGAGTTGAAATGCAACATGATGCTAATGATGATTATGCACTATTAAACATGCTGACATGCCATTATCAAAAGTGATTACTGTGGCTAATGACATGGGGTGTTACAACAGGCACACAGCGGTCACTAGTAGTTATCTCGCATAATAAACAACCCCCTGCACTTATCAAGGATGTATTAGACAAGTTATCTGTCATGCCCAAAAGATTGAAGAGATCAAGTGATCCGCAGCTCGAGCCGGTGCAATTGCTGCTTTGAGCCGGGCTAAAGCCTGGCAAGCAGAGTTGGACCCGGAGGAGATGGCCATTGGCTGTCCGAGCTTCAAGGAAGACGGGTCTCCCTTCAGTGCCAACGACTTCACAAAATGTGTAAAAGAGATGCACCCGCTGGCCAGTAAATTGGCTGAGGAGACAGATTTGTCTAAGTATCAGGCGGCTTATACCAAGGAGAACCAGAAAGTGAAAGCGCTGGCTTATGAGATTGTAGAGCTCATTCCTCCAATACGTAAGCACACTTTTGCTCCTGATATTGATTCGTCCGACCTTATAGACAATGAAGCCGAGTTTACAGCTTTAACTGGCATTGACTGGACATCATCTGACTTCCAGACGACGGAGGGAGAAGAAGAAGAACCGGCGCAGGATGACCCGGAGGCTTCAACTCGCCAAGACCAGAACAACTGATTCAACAGGCGATTCTCAGACTGCGGCACGGCGTTTCCTTTTGAAAAACTCTTAATTATTCGGGCTTTGGAGAGCCGTGTAATAGGCTAGTTAAAACAATGATCTGCCATGCCATCGTGCATGTTGAGCCGTAAAACTGCTGTTTGAAATACTTTATGTGCCACTAATGAGCTTTTCAGGGAATATCATATTGTTTTTCGATGTTCCTGCACACATAGTAAACAACACACACCCTGGCGGTTTACACCAGGGTAGATCATAATTCCCAATATAACATGCTCTGGCGACTTAAAGTCGATAAACAGGGTGGGTTAAAAAGAACCCAAAATTTTACTCAAATATCAAGTCATACCTGAAGACTAATATCATAATGATGCTGTGATGATTGCAATCCATCAGAGGTATTAACCCGTAAACAGGAAAAATCATGACTTGAATTTATTCAAGGCAAAACACCCCGGCGACTTAAAGTCTGCTTATCAGGGCGGGTTATTAACCCAATATGCTCAAATATGAGTCATAGAATCAAATCTATATGGCCTAAATTGTGAAAACCATATATTCATATGAAAAAGGACATAAACCCAACAATCTTCAGAAAAGATATTAAGTCAGAAGACAAGGCTTTCATAGGCCGCCAAGCCTAAAACTTCAAGTGCTTTCATGGGCCGCACAGCCACTGGGTTAGTTTCCAGCACACCTGTAAGCCGGCCCTCACATGGCAAGCCGCCGGTTTAACTTGAACAAGTTCAGGGTCTTTTAAAAGATTGACTGTTAAGAACACAGCGGGTCATTCCAGGATTACCTCGGCGGAGGAACAACGACATACATGCCGGTTAACCCATAATTTGGTGTTTGCACCTGGCTAGGAAGCCGATCAAGAGGGTATGCAAGGCTATGCTCACTAAGCAGGAAGCCCCCAAGTGACCAATAAGATGGTATTTCCACCTGGCTAGGAAGCCGATCAAGAGGGTAATCAAGGCTCTGCTCATTGAGCAGGTAGCCCCCAAGTGACCAATAAGTTGGTGTTTCCACCTGGCTAGGAAGCCGATCAAGAGGGTAATCAAGGCTCTACTCATTGAGCAGGTAGCCCCCAAGTGACCAATAAGTTGGCTAGGAAGCCGACCAAGAGGGTAATCAAGGCTCTACTCGTTGAGCAGATGTCCCCCAAATGATCTTTATGAACAAATGGTAAGTCTAAAACTCATTGAAGTGAAAATGACAGAGGCCCTGAATTATCAGGGTTGTCGGCTTTATTATACTGATCTGATATATACATGGATGAAAGTATGTACAGCACAAGAGCCGGTGGCTCAAGTGTAATAAGGCCGAAGATGAGCAATGTTCCAAGGCCGGCAGGTCTCTTCCTCTGATGTGCGTGAATCCTTGTGTTCTCGAATATCAATGAGGTAGTATGACCCGTTATTCAGATTCTTGCTAACCAGAAAAGGTCCTTCCCAAAGTGGGGATAACTTGTGCATATCTGTTTGATCTTGGATGAGCCGGAGCACCAAGTCGCCTTCTTGAAAGGTCCGGGTCTTAACCCGGCGGCTATGATAACATCGAAGATCTTGCTGATATATTGCCGAACGAGCCACTGCTAGGTCACGCTCCTCATCCAACCTATCAAGAGCATCCTGACGTGCCTTTTCATTATCAGCTTCAACATAAGCCGCCACGCGAGGTTAGTCATGACGGATGTCACTTGGAAGAACCGCCTTGGCCCTGTAGACCATGAAGAAGGGCGTATAACCCGTGGATCTGTTGGGGGTAGTATTGATACTCCAAAGCACTGAGGGTAATTCTTCAACCCAACAACCCGGCGTCCTTTGCAAAGGGACCATGAGCCGGGGTTTGATTCCCCTCAAGTTTTCTTGATTGGCCCTTTTAGCTTGACCATTGGATTGGGGGTGAGCAACTGATGAGACATCAAGATGAATATGTTCTCGCTGACAGAACTCTTTCATAGCACCTTTAGACAGATTAGTACCATTATCAGTTATGATGCCGTGAGGGTAACCAAAACGGAAAATCACCTTCTTAATAAACTGAACCGCCGTTGCCGCATCACACTTGCTGACTGGCTCGGCCTCAACCCACTTGGTAAATTTATCAACCGCCACCAAGAGATGGGTTTTCTTGTCCTTGGATCTTTTGAAAGGTCCAACCATATCCAGCCCCCACACTGCAAACGGCCAAGTAATTGGAATCATCCTCAATTCTTGAGCCGGCATGTGAGCTCGTCTAGTAAACTTCTGACAACCGTCACACTTGCTAACCAGATCCTCTGCATCAGCGTGAGCCGTTAACCAATAAAAACCGTGCCGGAAGGCTTTAGCAACTAGAGACTTAGAGCTCGCATGATGACCACAATCACCTTCATGGATCTCCCTTAGAATCTCACGGCCTTCCTCAGGAGAAATACATCTCTGGAACACGCCTGTGACACTGCATCGGTGCAACTCGCCATTGACAATGGTCATGGATTTAGACCGCTGGGTTATCCTCCTGGCCTCCGTTTCATCCTCTGGTAACTCACCCCGGGTCATATAAGCCAAGTACGGCACCGTCCAATCGGGTATAGCATGAAGAGCCGCCACCAACTGTGCCTCCGGGTCAAGAACTGCAAGATCCTCCTTTGTTGGTAACTTCACTGAAGGGCTATTCAGTATATCAAGAAAAACATTCGGTGGTACCGGCTTACGCTGAGACCCCAGCCGGCTTAAAGCATCGGCCGCCTCATTTTTCCTTCGATCAACATGTTCCACTTGAAAACCTTTGAAATGACCAGCAATACTGTCAACCGCCCGGTGATAAGCCGCCATGAGCGGGTCCTTAGAATCCCAAGTTCCTGAGACTTGCTGGGCCACCAAATCTGAGTCGCCAAAACACCTGACCTGGCTTAATTTCATCTCTTTGGCCATCCGAAGACCATGGAGCAAGGCCTCATACTCAGCTGCATTATTAGTACAAGGAAACATCAGCCTTAAAACATAGCAAAATTTGTCACCTCGTGGGGAAGTCAAAACAACTCCAGCCCCCGAGCCTTCCAATTGCCTGGACCCATCAAAATGAATAGTCCAATATGTATTATCTGGCTTCTCCTCACGCATCTGCAACTATGTCCAGTCATTGATGAAATCCACGAGAGGTTGAGACTTGATGGCCGTCCTTGGCATATATTTCAAACCATGAGGTCCAAGCTCAATGGCCCACTTGGCTATCCGGCCGGTGGCTTCTCTGTTTTGAATAATATCTCCTAAGGGAGCAGAACTGACCACAGTAATGGGATGACCCTGGAAATAATGCTTCAACTTGCGACTGGCCATGAACACCCCATAGACTAGCTTCTGCCAATGTGGGTACCTTTGCTTGGACTCAATTAAAACTTCACTGACATAATAAGCCGGCCTCTGAACCGGGTATTCCTTTCATGTTTCCTTCCTTTTTACAACAATGGCCACGCTGACGGCTCTACTGTTAGCAGCCACATATAAAAGCAGAGGCTCCTTCTCAACAGGTGCTGCAAGAACCGGCGGCTCAGCTAACTGTTTTTTAAGTGCTTCAAACGCCTCGTTAGCAGCATCACTCCAAACAAAGTGATCTGTCTTCTTCATCATCTGGTACAAAGGAATAGCCTTCTCTCCCAGGCGGCTTATAAACCGGCTAAAAGCTTCAATACGACCAGCCAGATGCTGAACGTCATTAATGCATGCTGGCTTAGCCAATGAAGTGATGGCCTTGATTTTCTCCGGGTTAGCTTCAATGCCTCTCTCCGAAACCAAGAAACCCAAGAGCTTGCCTGCAGGCACACCAAAAACGCATTTGGCCGGGTTAAGCATCATCTTGTAAATCCGGAGGTTATCAAAGGTTTCCTTCAAATCATCTAGCAGAGACTCCTTCTTTCTGGATTTCACCACAATATCATCCACATAAGCATGAACATTGCGTCCTATCTGGTTATGAAGACAATTCTGAACACAACGCTGATAAGTCGCCTGGGCACTCTTGAGCCCAAAGGGCATAGACACATAGCAGAAAGCTCCAAAAGGTGTGATGAAAGCCGTCTTCTCTTGGTCTTTAACTGCCATCTTGATCTGATGATAACCAGAGTAAGCATCCAAAAAGCTCAAACGCTCACAACCCGCCGTAGCATCAATGATCTGATCAATACGGGGAAGAGCGAAAGGATCAGTCGGGCAAGCTTTGTTAAGGTCTATGTAATCCACACACATGCGCCAAGTGCCATTTTTCTTAAGCACGAGCACCAGGTTAGCCAACCACTCAGGATGAAAAACTTCAACAATGAACCCGGCTGCTAAGAGCCGGGCCACCTCTTCTCCAATAGCCTTGCGCCTTTCCTCGTTAAAACGGCAAAGGAACTGTTTGACCGGCTTAAACTTAGGATCAATATTAAAAGTGTGCTCAACGAGTTCTCTCGGTACACCCGACATGTCTGAAGGCTTCCATGCAAAGATGTCCTGGTTCTCACGGATGAACTCGATGAGCGCGCTTTCCTATTTTGGATCCATATTAGCACTAATCACAAACTGTTGAGATGAGTCGCCAGGGACAAAGTCAACCTACTTGGTATCATCCGCCGATTTAAACTTTGGTAAAGGATCCTGCTCTGTAGTTGGCTTCTTCAATGGAGTCATATCAGCCGGGTCAACATTGTCTTTATAAAACTTGAGTTCCTCTGTGGCACAGGCAGACTCGGCGTAAGCTGCGTCACCCTCTTCACATTCCAAGGCTACTTTCCTATCACCATGCACCGTGATGGTACCCTTGCGACCCGGCATTTTAAGCTGCAAATATACATAACACAGTCGTGCCGTAAACTTGGCATAAGCCGGCCGCCCAAATAGAGCATGATAGGGGCTTTTGATTTTAACCACTTCAAAGTGCAATGTCTCAGCCCTGTAGTCATGTTCATTGCCAAAGGCCACCTCTAAGGCTATCCTTCCTACTGGACAGGCCAATTTACCAGGCACCACTCCATGAAAGACCGTAGAGGACGGCTTAAGATCTTTGTCAGTCAAATTCATCCGGCGAAAAGTATCATAATAAAGGATATTGATACTACTGCCTCCATCCATCAGCACCTTAGTGAACTTGTAGCCTCCAACTTGAGGGACCACCACCAAAGCCAACAGACCCGAATTGTCAACCCGGGGTGGGTGATCCTCACGGCTCCATACAATTGGCTGCTCTGACCATCATAAGTATCGAGGGACCATCGGCTCAACCGCACTGACCGCTCGCTTGTGAACCTTCTGATCTCGTTTGCACAGGTTCGTGGTGAAAACATGATATTGACCACTATTTAACTGCTTTGGATTGCTCTGATATCCTGACTGTTGTTGCTGATTACCTTGACTGAGTTGCTGGTTAAAACCACCCTGATTGCCCTGACCTTGAAATCCGGAGTTTGAGCCATTACCGCCAAAGCCAGGCCCCTGTGAACCGGAACCTGACCCGCCGTGCGGGCCATTATTGTTATGGTGATCCTGATGAAAACCGGAATCCTTATACTGCTTCATGATAAAACAATCTTTCCACAAGTGAGACGACGGTCTGTCAGGACGACTATGCTTCGGGCAAGGTTGGTTCAACATTGCCTCTAGGTCAAACTTTGGCCCTCCGACCCGAGGTTCCGGCTTTCCCTTTCGACGCTGATTCTGCGTGTTGGTGTTCGCCACAAAGTCTGACCCGCCATCGGCTTGCTTGCGCTTACCGTTGTTGCCTTGATTCTGCCCCGCCGTGTTCGGCTACTGCCCCTTGCCGCTTTTCTTCCCCTTACTGGATTTTTCCTCACCTGAATCAGGATCCTTAGTGCTGTCTGAGTCGGCGTATTTGATAAGAGCCGCCATGAGCTCTCCCATGTCATTGCAATGACGTTTAAGTCGCCCTAGCTTCTGTTTGAGGGGGATAAACCGGCAATTTTTCTCCAAAATTAAAACAGCAGAACCGGCGTTGATGCTATCCGACGAGTGGATAATAGCTGAGACCTGACGCACCCAGTGCTTGGTCGACTCATCTTCGCGCTGGACACAAGTGTCTAGGTCGATGATCGACAGAGGCTACTTACACGTGTCTTTGAAATTCTGGATGAAACGTGCCTTCAACTCAGCCCACGAACTGGTAGAATTAGCCGGTAGCTCCTTCAACCAGGTTCGAGCCGGCCCATCCAGCATCATAGTGAAATACTTGGCACATACAGCATCGTTCACATCTAACATCTCCATGGCCAGCTCATAACTCTCAATCCATCCCTCAGGTGGGAGATCGGCTGTGTAATTAGGCACTTTACGAGGGCCCTTAAAATCCTTGTGCAAGCGCACATTGCACAGAGCCGGCACCAAACAGGGCACACCAACTGACCTAGAGGTCATCCCAGCCTCTACAGATACAGAGGGGTTCAACTGAAGCTGTCGATGAGCAGCTAATTGAGCCGCCAGCTCCGCCTCTTGGCGTGCTCTAGCCTGATCCGTCAGGACTTGGGCATTGTCATCATCCCGTGGCGGGTTAAGCCCATGGGGCGGGTTACGACGCCGCTCGCTGCTGGAAACCGCCGGCGACTCCATGCGCCGGCTGTAGCTTCGGCTCGGTCGCGGAGTCTAATGAATTCGCTCACAGCTATAGGAATAAGCCGCTTGCTGGGTCACCGCCGTCTTAAGAAGTTCCATGGCATTCCGGGCCTCTATCGCAGCTGGCGACTCACCTTCAACTGGGAGGGCCGCCAGCCGTGAGGCTACGGCAATCATATTATCCAGTGGGTTGGAGTAATGACCCGGGGGTGGCTGCACTTGCTGAGGAGGGGTCAAGCTCACACAGGGCGGATCTGCTATACGAGGTTGAGCCGCCGCCCCGGTTGCCGGTGCTTCATCAGCCCGGGTCTCACCGGGCGGGTTACTTGGCCCTGCTTCGGGTGTGATAAAAAGATTCCTCCCCTCAAATTGCGGTGGCAAGCGGCTCTAGTGCCTCCTCCGTATCACAGTGTTTGACGCGTTCTGATCCAGACTTAAGCGAAAAGCCTCGGCCCTCACCCTTTGTGTTTCAGCTTCTAGGGCGGTCCGTTCCGCAGCCATCCTGACGTTCTCAGCGTTAAGTTCCTCTTTAGCCCGAGCCACTTCATCCCTTAGCTTTGCCGCTTCCACATTATGATGTGCCTGAGTCACCGGGGTCACCTCTGCCGCTAGTAACATTGCCAAAGCATCCAAGAGCTCGGATAAAACTTGAGCCAGCGGACGCGCAGAGTCGCTCGCCCCAGCCATTGCAGCAGTCGTTGAACTGGAAGTCATCGCTGCAGCGGTTGATAAGTGCACCATCTGCTGCATCCCGGCCATGAATATAGCTGCCCTGCTCGGCGGCTCATAGGAGTCCGGAATACTGTCGCCATCGGAACAGCCCCCAAGCCCACCATCTTGCAGTTGATAGATCGACTCAGTTTCGCCGGTTGAGGACTCATCACCTGAGTGGATGGCCGTCTCACCACCGGACACGTAGCCTTCCTCAAGATCCGCTCCATGGACAAAGCCGACAAAAACATGCTTCTGGGCGGGTTGAATCTTGGCGGGTTGGACCCTGGCGGGTTGAACCTTGGCGGGTCTCGCGCGTCGAGCCGTCTCAATGGTGTCAGCGCAGACTTCCGGCTCAGGCTCAGACTCACCAATCTTGCCGATGAAAACGTGGATACCGCCAAAGGGGACCCGGTACCCGTATTCGATTGAATCGGCCTCCGGACCCCATCCAGCGTCGTCGATGTAGAACTTGCCGCGGCGACTCTTGGTCATCCGGCCCACGGCGTATCCCTTGATCCCTAAGAAGTTGCCCTTCAAGAACTCGAAACCATCGTGCGAGAGCCCGACGGTGGGCGCCAACTGTCGTGGACTTGTCACGGCAGATGTCCTAGCAAAAGGACTTAGGTGTGGAGCCATCGCAACTAGGTTAACTTGAAGGGGTTGAATGGGACAAAGGACACAAGAAATTTACCCAGGTTCGGCCCCTCTCAACAAGGTAAAAGCCTACGTCCTTCTCTTAGTTGTATTTCTTGGGTTTCGATTACAAGGGAGCAAATATGCTTGACCTAGTTCTCGACTTGTTGATTCTTAAGTTAACCCGCCGCCGGGTCACCCCTTTATATACAGGTTGATGCCCGATGGCTTACAGAGTCCCGGCCGGCTCACACACAAACGTGACCGGCTCGGCTTCTAACTAAACCTGCCGTACGAAGCAAGTTAACACATGGCGACTCACACCTTTGGGCCTTGAGTCGCTGCCAGGTCTCTGGGCCTCCAATTAGCTACTTTATGAACCTCCATCCTTATGCCTTGGACCTCTTGGGCCTTCTTCGCCATAAGTCGCCAATGGTGTAACCCGGCCCCTCCTGGGCGGGTCACACCCCGGAGTTATATCCCCAACAGCGTGCGACCGAAGCGACAGCCGGAGCACTCGCCCTCTTCCACTCCGGCGGCCAAACCACCCGGATCCCGTGTCATCTTCCACTCCGGCGACCAGATCACCTCGAGCCTGCACAACACCAGATCTGCAGAGGATGCGGTCCTCGTCCGTGGATCCAGCCGAGGGAAATCATTTTCTCCATTGTTTCCGTCGGTGATGCTGGATCACATCCTGTACTTTGCTTTTCATCTAGTTATTGTTCATCACCAGCGAGATGTGCTCCATTTGTGTTCAGTGCCATGCGTGCGTATTCTTATTGATCGCCCGTCGGGCTTAGATCTGCGTCCCATTCTATCGATTTGAGTTTGTTTGCCTCACCACCCCCTTTTCTGCAGGATCCGTGTTGGGATGGCAAAGCCGATTTCTGATGTCTTCCCCATGTAGTCGCGGGATTCCATCATCATCGCCGATTGCCAGTTGGGCCGCGGCGGCGAGGACACACAGCTGTGCGGAGACGTCGGCTTTGACATTTGCTCAGAGGCCACCAGCGGTTGGACCATAAGGTAATTGCGAATCTAAAACTCTCACATGTACATATGATGTAGTTTGATCATCGAAAAAAATATGATGTAGTTTGCTTTCCTGGATAATGCTAGACGTTCCTGTTTCCGAGACACAAATGTTTCTTGGCCAAAACAAATAATTGTAGATTTTTTTTATTCCCGGTGGGTTGATTCTGCTTTACCACGCGATTCAGTTTTTGGCATGTCTGAAGAAATAAACATGCAGAATTTATAGCCTTGTCGTTTCTTGGTCAGATGGATTGCTCTCATCCTGTACCGTTCTGCTATTTACCCCCCAATCCTGGATTTTGAACGAGCTACTGCAAGTTCATCGACCCTAGGCACTGTTCTTAGTAAATTCAGGAATACAACTGTTGTTTTTTTTTGCCAAAAACTGCAATGCTATTACTTCTCATAATCTCATCGGGTACAGTCGGTGTAGCATGATATAGATAACTCCATAGTCATAACAGCGTGGCATGCTTCAGTAAAATTCAGGGGCTAATCATTCATATTGGTTACCATTGTCTTAGCGCTGCTCCATGCTCTGTTGTTTTTGATGGAATTTTGTGTACCCACTTGTGATATGGAAGGATATTTGTGACATAGCACTATTTTGGGATCACCGGATCAGTGTTGTTCTGTTTTTATTTTTTGCCTTGTAGCTATATATTTATTGTTCATGGAAAAAGGAGATCCTTATCTAGGTCATATGTTTTATGAGAGGTATTGCATGCTAGATTTTGTTTTATTTTGTACATGATGTACGATGAAATGGTCGGCGGCGCACTGATTTTAGAGTGGTCTTGAACACCTGAAGTGGATCTCAAGCTAGTTGTCATTAGGCATGATGCATTGCGGTTGTGTTAGAAACACTTTCTTATGCCTTGATCATGACCGTATTTAATTGCTTTGTGTTAGAAATACTTTCTTATGCCTTAGACCCGACGGACTTGGATTCACCGGTCATGTGTAGTATATCTAGAGAAGTTTGATCTATTGTTCCGTCCACCCTCTCATTGTTGAATTAATAATGGGTAGTTGGTTGTGTATTTGCAACTAAAAAACGTTAGATTTATCTTAATCGGAAAAAGGCAGTGTTTAGGATGAACCGTTTTTCCTTCATCGCTAGCCTATGATGAATGGAAAATAAATGAACGCACAATAGAGTTTAGTGTGCAGGCCGTTTCTTTTTGTTTTGCACATCTTCAGAGTAAAAAAATGAAGCTTTCTTTTAGCTGTAGTCTGTTTTTAGTCGCCTCATTTTTAACTTGTGTTCTAGTTTTTTTTTTGGCGGGTATCTTGTGTCCTAGTTATGTTTTTATGATTAGCCATAGTATATTCTTTTTTCATTTTCTCAGTAGATGATGATTATTGGAACACCCATGAACATACATTAGGGTTTAGGATTCAGGGCATTTATTTTTCTTCTGTTGATTATCAGACTAGAAATGATGTGGCCTGAATACTAGACCCTAATGTAGATTGAGTCTCTTTTTATGATTAGGCTATCATTTTGTTCAGTTGGCAACAAGTCTTGGCCCCACCTTTGATTCGTTTGCCTGTTTGTTCAAAAAATGATACAGGGTTAGGATAAACCGCCTTATGAGCAACATTTGAAGAGGTCCGCTTTTGCAAGATTTGTGGAGTGCAAAAGCACAACATGTCTTGATAGAGGAGATTTTCCGAAGGAGCCAAGGAAATTGCCAAAATGTTTGAATGTGGTGTTCCGAATTGTGTGTGGTAAGGACACTGGACCATTTGAAGCTAACTTTCTTTGGATGGTTGTTGTTAGCCAAAGAGTTTCCAACTCAGGAAATCCTTATTTATGTGTTGTTTCATGTAATCGCGAACTGTGTAATGTGACTTTACTATTGGACATGGACCATTTTGTTGAAGACTGCTACTTGGGTGAAAAATTGTGTTTATTGATATAATTGTTGTGAGGCGGATTGTTATGTTTCAATTGAATTTACCATTTGCATTTTTTTGTATTTTGGCTCTCCATTTGTTCATGTACCGAATTGTGATGTTAATACTGCACTCCTTTGTGGGAGAGGAGTGCTCGTGCTGTACCGTTCATCAGTCTGTCTACCAGACATCATACATGGTTTTTTGCCGGGTTGTCATGCTGCCAAGGTTTTGGCTTGGTCGTTCGATTAGAAAATTGGTTCATGGTGGAGAGAAGTGTGAGTGCCCATGCCTAGCAGTGCACGCTGTAGCTACAGCTAGTGAGTTGACAAAACTGCATCTAGCATGCTTGGGGCAGGCGCCTCAGTAAATGAGGACGGGTAGTCTGCCATGGACAAGAACAGTCGAATTTAATGCAGAGAGAAGACGGTGGAAAGTGAACCACACTGCGCGATGCAAAGCTGATGCACAAGACGTCTAGTAAACTAGTTAATTCTAATTAAGATTAGGGAGGACTAAACTTTTTGCCGTGTCAGACAAAGTGCATGTGGCTAATCTGTTCCGATTTTCTAGCGTGTGGAACAGATAAAACTGAGGTGCCAGGTTAGTGGTAATGGTTTTTAAACACAAAGACAGCTTACCCGTGTTGCATTAGCTGGTCAAAACGGACAGACAAATTTACATGAGACAGATTAAACTTGCTTAGTGAACATGATAGCTAATGTGAACGAACTCGTGTTCGCTGGCTGCAAATGATCCACGTTCGCACTTGACAAACTGGTGGTCTACGCTGGCCAATGTTGCTCAAAGGCATGCACACAGGCACACAGCGTACAGGTCTGCACGAGGAAGGACGTACATGTCACATGAACGTCGGAGGCCTAGATGCTTTTGCATGTGCGTGGGGCCTACCTGGTTCAATACGGGGTAAAAATAAATGGAATACATGACTTATACTCCTGCAGCGCGGATCCCCATGGCAGTGCAGCGGCCGAGATTCCGACCTGCCTGCAGCACGGCCTCTGTTCGCATTTTCCGCATAACCATAAGATACATCTCACAAGCAACGATAGATAATAAAAAGAAGTACTTGACATAATAAATAGGGATAGGGTAGTTCATATGTCTCATACCATATGGTCTCGAAGTCAAGAGACAGACATAAACCAAAGCAAATGAAATAGTTTGAGCGAGGAAGGCAAAGGCAAATAAGAGGACACACACTCAAAGCTCAGCACAGCAAATCCCTAAACTCTCTCCCCCTTTGGCATCGAGACACCAAAAGAGCAGAGAGTACACCTAAGAGCAAGACTAAGAATGAAGGTGACAGCAGCACTCCACGATATCACCAAACGTGCTCCTCCTCCTCAGACTCCTCTGTAGCATGTGGTGGACCTCCAGTTCCCTCATCATAATCAGTCCACTAGCGGTGCACTTGGACCCAAGCATCCTCATCAGTGATCCTGTCCTCAGAGCCACTAGAAACGTTGAGGCCAACCTGCCTCATGATGGCCTTGTCATGACTCCGGGCCTTGTTTGAAGCCACGTGAGCCTTGTATTGTCCCTTGGCCTGGAGGCAGAACAACTTCTTCATCTTATGCATGATCTTCTTAGCCCAAGAGGGCTCCTCTGACGATGGCTCATAGTCTGGCTCATCATCAACATCATCAGACCTGACAGTGCCATGCTATGGTGGAGCAGGAGCAGACGTCCCCCACTTCTCCTTTTGTCTCAGCTGAATAACATCATGAGACGCTAAGTCTCCAGTGACAAGCTCCTCATCTAGAAACGAAGAAGCCCATGTCTCCTTAATGAGATGCATCAAATAAGGACCATAGATGATGCACTTACGTTCCAAGACTGCAAAGCGAAGTTCTGACCACATGACATGAGAAACATCCAACACCTCCTGAGAGCCCCGCTCCTTCCGGCAGAAGAGAAGTAGGTCCACCAGAAAGGAGTGCACCATATCGTGGTTGCCAACGCGAGGGAACAGAGTGTTCCTGAAGATCCGATGCATGATATCCAGAAAGGGCTAGAGCTCATAAGAGACGTGCCCAGTCTCAGACACCTTCCTGGTAGAGAAGGGCCAAAGAGCCTCCTTGTGAGTAGCAGAAACCTCCCGGTGAGGGCGAAACACAATTGGGGTTTGGAGGCCCTTATCATCATAAGACAGACTCTCCATGAAGTTTTTCCAAGGAGCTGACAGACACCGACCATTGGTCATCCAAGTAAGAGTCCTTTCCTCATCATGTCTGATACGTCTCCAACGTATCTATAATTTTTGCTTGTTCCATACTGTTATATTATCATTATTGGATGTTTTACAATCATTTTATAGCAACTTTATATCATTTTTTGGGACTAACCTATTGACATAGTGCCCGGTGCCAGTTCCTGTTTTTTCTTGTTTTTTACTTCACAGAAAATCAATACCAAACGGAGTCCAAACGCAACAAAACTGTTTGGAGATTTTTTTCTGGACCAGAAGGAACAACTTGGGCTGAAGAAGTACCAGAGTGGTGCCCCGATGCCCCAGGCGCGCCCTGGTGGGTTGTGCCCACCTCGGTGGCCTCCCGCACTGCCTCTTTGCTCTATAAATACCCCAATATTCCAAAAACCTAGGGGAGTCGATGGAACACAATTCCAGCCGCCGCAAGTTCCAAAACCACCAGATCCAATCTAGACACCATCACGGAGGGGTTCATCATCCTCATTGGTGCCTCTCCGATGATGCGTGAGTAGTTCATTGTAGACCTTCGGGTCCGTAGTTAGTAGCTAGATGGCTTCCTCTCTCTCTCTTTTGATTCTCAATACAATGGTATCTTGGAGATCTATGTGATGTAACTCTTTTTTGCGGTGTGTTTGTTGGGATCCGATGAACTTTGAGTTTATGATCAGATCTATATTTTTATCCATGAAAGTTATTTGAGTTTCTTTGATCTCTTATATGCATGATTACTTATAGCCTCGTATTTCTTCTTCGAATCTTTGGTTTAGTTAGGCCGGCTAGATCGATTTTTCTTGCCATGGGAAGAGGTGCTTTGTGATGGGTTCGATCTTACGGTGCTCAATCCCAGTGACAGAAGGGGACATGACACGTATGTATCATTGCTATTAAGGATAACAAGATGGGGTCTATTCCTACATGAATAGATCTTGTCTACATCATGTCATTGTTCTTATTGCATTACTCCGTTTCTCCATGAACTTAATACACTAGATGCATGCTGGATAGCGGTCGATGTGTGGAGTAATAGTAGTAGATGCAGGCAGGAGTCGGTCTACTAATCTTGGACATGATGCCTATATAATGATCATTGCCTGGATATCGTCATGATTATTTGAAGTTCCATCAATTGCCCAACAGTAATTTGTTTACCCACCGTATGCTATTTTTCTCGAGAGAAGCCACTAGTGAAATCTACGGCCCCCGGGTCTATTCTTCTTCATATTTGCTTTCCGATCTATTATTTGCCACTTTTATTTTCAGATCTATTATTCCAAAAAACCCAAAAATACCTTGCTGCACTTTTTTGTTACTTCTTTTATTTCGCGTTTATTCGAGATCTATTTATCCAATCTATCATAATTTTTCTCCCGTCCACGTGACAATTTCTGGCACCGTTACCCGAAAGGGATTGACAACCCCTTTAACACGTCGAGTTGCAAGTATCTGTTATTTGTGTACAGGTACCGTTTACATAGTGTTGCTTGGTTCTCCTACTAGATTGATACCTTGGTTTCATAACTGAGGGAAATACCTACTGTAGTTGTGATGCATCATCCCTTCCTCTTTGGGGAAATACCGACGTAGTTCAAGCGACATCAAAAGGAATTTCTAGCGCCGTTGCCGGGGAGGATCAAGTCAAGATAGTCTCCCATCAACTAGCCAATTTCTGGCGCCGTTGCCGGGAAGACATCGTCAACATCTATCAGGTTCCTAATCACAAATCTCATCTCCTTGCAATTTACATTATTTGCCATTTGCCTCTCGTTTTCATCTCCCCCACTTCACAAAATTTGTCGTTTTATTCACCCTCTTTTTCGTTCACCGTTTTCTCGTCAGATCTGTTTTCGTGTGCAAATTTTGTCTGCCACTTTTTGTCGCTATGGATAGTTCTTCCTCTATTGCGTGTACCCCTGAGAACGAGGTTCTTAATTTCAAACAAAGGGGAGGGGAGAATTTAAAAGATGCTTGGTATAGGATTTGCAATGCTCATAATAGATCTATTCGTAAGCAATCCACCGTTGTTCTTCTTCGTTGTTTTTATGTGGGCATCACTACTTGGTATAGATTCGTCCTTGATACGATTACCGGTGGGAATTTCTTGATGTGTCCTTCTCTAGATGCTTTTAATGCTATGGGAAATCTAGTGGGTTCACCACCTCTCATGATTAATGAAACAACTTTGACTCTCGAGCATGTTATGGAAAGGCTTGATGCTATTGAAAAGAAAATGCTCACAGAAGAACATATTGAAAACTTGGATAAAAAGATGCATAATCTTGCTAGTAAAATTGGGTCAAAAGTGGGAGAAGTTTTTAAGTTGCTAAAAGAAAAGGGAACCGTAATTCATGATAGAATTGAAGAAAGCCCTTCTCGAGTTTAAGTTGGAAGAAATTTTTAGTAATCTAAGCTCGGTTTTTGCTTCTGCTAAAACTATTGAGAAAACTCCCGTTAAAATTAGCAAGATTACTCAAATCACTAAGAACAAGGGTGCAACTTCTAATAATAACA
This sequence comes from Thinopyrum elongatum, assembly GCA_011799875.1. Lineage (NCBI taxonomy): Eukaryota > Viridiplantae > Streptophyta > Magnoliopsida > Poales > Poaceae > Thinopyrum > Thinopyrum elongatum. Next base: position 408,480,666 of record CM022299.1, read on the forward strand.
AAGAAGATCTTAAGATGATTAGTATTCACCCCGACTTTGTTGAAGTTGTGAGAAACCCTTTTTGCAAGAATGAATTTTTCAATCTCATTCCTAGGAGTATTGTTATTAAAAATCTATGTGCTAAATCTTTTAAGAACATTGGTTGTGTGATTGAGGATTTGGGAAAGAAAGATGACAATACTTAGATATATGCTTTATGCCTAGCTAGGGGCGTAAAACGATAGCGCTTGTTGGGAGGCAACCCAATGATAAAATTTATTTTTGCCTTTTTTCTGTTCTTGAGTGTTTGCACAATTATGCCTCTGTTATGATTGTGTTTCTTATGTTTTAATTAGTGTTTGTGCCAAGTAAAGCCTTTGGGATAGCTTTGGTGATAGTTGATTTGATCTTGTTGGAAAACAGAAACTTTTGCGTCCAGTAAAATAATTGTTTAAAATCACAGAAGCGAATAAAAATTCTGAATATTTTACAAGAGATTTATATACAAATTTTATCTGTTTTCCTAATTTTTCAGAATTTTTGGACTTACATAAGTATGATAACAATTCGCATATTTACAGACTGTTCTATTTTTGACAGATTCTGTTTTCTTTGCATTGTGTGCTTATTTTGATGAATCTATGGTTTGTATCGGGGGGTATAAGCCATGGTAAAGTTAGAATATAGTAGATATAATTCAATAACAAAATTTGAATGGGTTTTCTACAGTACTTAAAGTAAAGATTGGTTTTATTATACTAACGGATCTCACGAAGGTTTTGTTGAGTTTTGTGTGATTGAAGTTTTCAAGTTTTGGGTGAGATCACGATGGATGAAGGAATAAGAAGTAAGAAGAGCCTAATCTTGGGGATGCCCCATGGAACCCCAAGACATTATCCAAAGAGAAACAAGCAACTAAGCTTGGGGATGCCCCCGAGTGGCATCCCCTCTTTCTTCTAAGGACCATCGGTATTTTACTTGGAGCTATATTTTTATTCGTCACATATCATGAGTTTTGCTTGAAGCGTCTTGTGTTATATGAGTATTTGCTTGTTTTGCTTTTTACTTTGAGTCATCTATCCTTGCTGAACACACCTATTTGGGAGAGCCAAAATTATACTATGTTTTGTTAGAATTGCTTTATATGCTTCACTTAAATTTTTTGAGCTGTTGAATTGCTCTGGTGCTTCACTTATATCTTTTTGAGCACGGTGTGCTTTAATATTTTTGAAGAAATGCTCTCATGCTTCACTTAGATTTATTCAAGAGCTAGTAATTTTGAAGAAATTCTCTCATGCTTCACTTATATTATTTTGAGAGAAGAAAATTTTATGCTCATGTTCTTCACTTAGATTTGTTTGAGCTATCAAAAGCAACATATGAAACTAGTCCCAAAGTGATAGATATTCAAGAGTGATATAATAAAAACTTTCATGAAGATCATTGGACAAAATAAACTTGATTCTTTGTAATAGTTTTTTGATATGATGATATAATATGTGAGTCATGTTGATGAGTAATTGTGCTTTAGTAAGAATATTGGTGTTAAGGTTTGTGATTCCCTATGCAAGCACGAAAGTCAATAGTTATGCAATGAAATTACATCCTACTTGTGGTGCATTATTCGGTGTTAGTTATGCTTAATGCTCGCTTATGAGATTTTTCGTTTCTTGGTTGGATGCTTCTCAATCTTTTTGCTAGCCTTCACTTGTACTAAGTAGGAATACTACTTGTGCATCCAAAATCCTTAAACCCAGTTTTACCATATGAGTCCACTATACCTACCTATATGCGGTATTTCCGTGCCGTTCTAAGCAAATTTGTATGTGCCATCTCTAATTTTCAAAATAAATTTCCTTTTTGTGTGCTCGTACCGCTCATGAAACGGTAGGGGGTGGCTGATATTTTTCCATGCTAGATGTGTTATTCTCAATATGAGTGTTTATTCACTTGTCATTGCACGAGAGTACGGCAAAGGTATTAGGGATGCCCAGTCTCGAAATGGAAAATGAATTTACTTTATGTTGTCAAATAATAAATTCCTTGGAAAGTGTTGGTATGGACGATACCCGTGGATACGGCTAGCCGTGGAATGTGAAAGTATGGTGGAAAAAGGAATAAACTTTATTTTCTGTTTGGGAACCGCCTATGATATATCTAGCATGGAAAGTATTGGGAACTACTCGATCATTTTCGTTGACAGGAAAAGCATGCCACCCAAAGTGTTTTATCTCTATCTTTTTCACTTTGAGCTATGGCACCTCTACAAATCCCTACTTCCCTCTACGAAGGGCCCTTCTATTTACTTTATGCAAAAAAAATTATTTTTTTTAGTCTCCATCTTCTCTTATAAAGCACCAACTAACGGGCACTATGATCGTACTTGAGCATTGGGTGTAGCTAATATGCGAGTGTGTTTCATGAATGGATCGATGATTGAGCATGATGGGCTAGGGATAACTTGCTTTAGTGTTGATTTTTGAAAGACATGGTTGCTTGTTGATATGCTTGAGTATTGAAATATTCATGTCAAAACTAGACTATTGCTTTGAATCATATAAAAGTCCAAATGTCCATGCTACAAAAGAAAAGAATATGTGATGAACATGTTAGGCAGCATTCCACATCAAAAATTCTGTTTTTATCATTTACCTACTCGAGGACGAGTAGGAATTAAGCTTGGGGATGCTGATACATCTCCAATGTATCTATAATTTTTGCTTGTTCCATGTTGTTATATTATCACCAAACGCAGCGAAACTTTTTGGAGATTTTTTCTGGACCCGAGGAACAACTTGGGCTGAAGAAGTACGAGAGGGGTGCCCCGAGGGGGGCACAACCCACCTGGGCGTGCCTGGGGGCCCAGGCGCGCCCTGGTGGGTTGTGCCCACCTCAGTGGCCTCCCGCACCGCCTCTTTCCTCTATAAATACCCCAATATTCCAAAAAAAAACCTAGGGGAGTCGACGAAACACAATTCCAGCCGCCGTAAGTTCCAGAACCACCAGATCCAATCTAGACACCATCACGGAGGGGTTCATCATCCTCATTGGTGCCTCTCTGATGATGCGTGAGTAGTTCATTGTAGACCTTCGGGTCCGTAGTTAGTAGCTAGATGGCTTCCTCTCTCTCTCTCTTTTGATTCTCAGTACAATGGTCTCTTGGAGATCTATTTGATGTAACTCTTTTTTGCGATGTGTTTGTTGGGATCCGATGAACTTTGAGTTTATGATCAGATCTATATTTTTATCCATGAAAGTTATTTGAGTTTCTTTGATCTCTTATATGCATGATTACTTATGGCCTCGTATTTCTTCTTCGAATCTTTGGTTTAGTTAGGCCGACTAGATCGATTTTTCTTGCCATGGGAAGAGGTGCTTTGTGATGGGTTCGATCTTACGGTGCTCAATCCCAGTGACAGAAGGGGACATGACACGTATGTATCGTTGCTATTAAGGATAACAAGATGGGGTCTATTCCTACATGAATAGATCTTGTCTACATCATGTCATTGTTCTTATTGCATTACTCCGTTTCTCCATGAACTTAATACACTAGATGCATGCTGGATAGCGGTCGATGTGTGGAGTAATAGTAGTAGATGCAGGCAGGAGTCCGTCTAATCTTGGACGTGATGCCTATATAATGATCATTGCCTGGATATCGTCATGATTATTTGAAGTTCCATCAATTGCCCAACAGTAATTTTTTTACCCACCGTATGCTATTTTTCTCGAGAGAAGCCGCTAGTGAAATCTACGGCCCTCGGGTCTATTCTTCTTCATATTTGCTTTCCAATCTATTATTTGTCACTTTTATTTTCAGATCTATTATTCCAAAAAACCCAAAAATACCTTGCTGCACTTTTTTGTTACTTCTTTTATTTCGCGTTTATTCGAGATCTATTTATCCAATCTATCATAATTTTTCTCCCATCCACATGACAATTTCTGCCACCGTTACCCGAAAGGGATTGACAACCCCTTTAATACGTCGGGTTGCAAGTATTTGTTATTTGTGTGCAGGTACCGTTTACATAGTGTTGCTTGGTTCTCCTAGTGGATTGATACCTTGGTTTCATAACTGAGGGAAATACCTACCGTAGCTGTGATGCATCATCCCTTCCTTTTTGGGGAAATACCGACGTAGTTCAAGCGACATCAATGTCCAAAGTGCACTGTGGCATAGAACTGAGCCACAAGCTCCGTATCAAAGTCCTTGTTGAATGAGATGATCCTCTTGATATCAAGCTCCTCGCACCTCTGCAAAGCGTCCCCAAAGTAAGCCAAGTCCTTCTCCATGTGAGTGAGATCAACTGACTTGACTTTCACATACAAATTCTTCTTCCCCTTCAAGATGTCATGATAGATAGACTGCTGAAACTTGTTCCAAAACGGGCGACTGACAAGCGATGGATCCTGAGGCACCAGGAAGGGATTGTGCTTACGCGTCACACAGAACTCCATGGCAGACATCTCATGAGCACCCTTGGTCCCCTTGCCCTTGGAAGCAATCACTTTGACTCTCTGTCTTGCCTGCTCACTTGAGCCACTCATGGGCATGGAGCCACTCTCTGGCAAGAAGCCACTCATTGGCACATCGGCAGAACGGTAACGCTTGGAGCCACCGATACATGCGGGGTTCTTGCGACGAGCCTGATGCCCGGAGCTACTGCCACCTGGAACACACACACACACACAAACATGAAGGAACACAGGAGTAAACACATTGCATAGCTCAAATAAAAAAAGATGCATAAGAGTGAAGGTTGAATGGTAAAAACTTGAAGTTGGCAGCTCGAAGCGGTAGTACCGCACCTCCATGCGGAAGTACCGCGCACAAGTGGTAGTACCGCTCCGGAGGAGTGGTAGTACCGCTTGAGACGGACGTCAACGGGGCTGACAACAGCCGCGGGGAGATCCGGTAGTACCGGAGATGCCAAATTCAAATATTCGCGGTTAAACCTTCAATCTATCTACTCTAGCAGTCTCCCAAGTCCTACTCATGCCTCGATTTGGCCAAAAATATATGAAACCAACGTATAGAGCCCAAGACCTAGATCCAAGAAATAGAATCCTAGGAGAGAAGAACGGGGGCAATACCGGGTTCCATGGCACGAGGAGATGGTGGGGATCGATCCCACCGGTTGGAATTGAGGGAGACGGCTCGGACCCGGCGGTCGTCGGTGGCCATCCGGTGCTTGCTTCGTCGCCTGAGAGAGAGAGAGATGGGAGAAGAGGCGAGAGTGAATGGGTATCGGGGAGTGGAAACTCCCCCTGCCCCGACTCATAACCCCCACTCCCAGTCACTAAGCGGTAGTACCGCTCTAAGAGCGGTAGTACCGCCCCGGTACTAACCCACGGTAGGAGGCCTGGTAGTACCGCTTAGGAAGTAGTACCAAGGAGCAAGGCAGTAGTACCGCTAACAAGCGGTAGTACCGCCCGGACTACGTGGTAGTTCCTCACATGCGACAGCAGGCAGGAGCAATGATGGAGAAAGAGAGGCTTATGCAAAATGAAGATAAGAACAAGGAAAGGCTCGGGAGAGACACGAAACCACAGCAAACGGAAGAGACACCCAAGCACAAAAGCAAGAGAAAACAGATGCAAACTAGAAGCGACTCAAAACACACACAAAGTCCTCAAGACTAGGTACAACAAATAGCCAACTCGAGGAGAAGCCTCTAAAAGAGACGGCGGTGGCCGAAGCCACCTATGTTTGAGTCAATTGGTATGGCACCGCGAAGATTTTAACCTTGGGTCCATGACCAGAACTCATCTTTGAAGCACAAGTACCATCAAAAGTGGCTAATGTGAAAGACTTGATCGATTTATGCATAATGGGGGGAGGGAGAGTTCATTGAGAGAACAACACTCCCCCTATGTCCATGCCTACATCTAGAACAAGAAAAAATGATGAGTGCGGTGGGGTGTGCCTAGATTCAAGCCACATTGCTCGAATCAATGATATTTAGCTCATGCCTTAACTCGCAAAATCTTGCTTCATTTAGAGGCTTGGTGAAAATATCTGCTAGTTGCTCTTGAGTGTTGATGTAGATGATCTCAATATCTCCACGCTTGATGTGATCCCAAATGAAATGATGACGAATCTCAATGTGCTTCGTCTTGCTATGTTGCACCGGATTGTGTGAAATCTTGATAGCACTTTCATTGTCACATAGAAGAGGCACTTTGTCACAAGTGACACCGTAATACTTTAAAGTTTGCCTCATCCATAGCAATTGTGCACAACAACTTGCAGCAGCTACATACTCGACCTCGGTGGAGGAGAGTGACACACAATTTTGCTTCTTCGAAGACCAACTCACCAAAGAGCGACCAAGGAATTGGCACCCTCCGGAAGTTGACTTCCTCTCCACACAATCTCCCGCCCAATCCGAATCCGAATAACCCATGAGATCAAAGCTTGCTCCTTTGGGGTACCATAGGCCAAAGTTTGGGGTATGAGCCAAATATCGAAAGATTCGCTTAACCGCCACATAGTGGCTTTCCTTAGGTGCGGCTTGAAATTGTGCACACATTCCCACACTTAACATGATATCCAGTCTAGATGCACAAAGGTAAAGCAAGGATCCAATCTTGGAGCGATATACCTTTTGATCCACGGCTTTACCATTGGGATCACTGTCGAGCTTGCATTTGGTGGGCATGGGAAACTTGACGGGCTTGACATCATCTAGATTGAATCTCTTGAGCATGTCTTGGGTGTACTTGGCTTGGTTGATGAACATTCCTTCTCTCTTTTGCTTGACTTCGAACCCAAGAAAGAACTTCAACTCTCCCATCATAGACATCTCAAACTTCTCGGTCATTAGTGCGGCAAACTCATCATTGAAAGATTTGTTAGGAGAACCAAATATAATATCATCAACATATAGTTGGCATATGAACAAATCCCCTTTGACCCTCTTAGTAAAAAGAGTAGGATCAATTTTCCCAATTTCAAACCCACGATCTTGCAACAACTCGGTAAGGTGCTCATACCACGCACGTGGGGCTTGTTTAAGGCCATAGAGTGCCTTCTTGAGTTTGTATACATGATTGGGGAGCTTGGGATCCTCGAATCCCGGGGGTTGTTTGACATATACCAACTCATTCAAAGGGCCATTAAGAAAAGCACTCTTCACATCCATTTGTTGCAACTTAAAATCATGATGAGATGCATATGCAAGCAACATGCAAATAGATTCAAGACGAGCAACGGGGGCAAAGGTTTCACCGTAGTCGATACCCTCGACTTGCGAGTAGCCTTGTGCCACCAATCTTGCCTTGTTTTGAACCACCACACCGTTCGCATCTCGCTTGTTCTTGAAAATCCATTTGGTCCCAATGACATTGTGTTCCTCCGTTGGCCTTGGCACTAATTCCCAAACTTGGTTGCACTCGAAGTTGTTGAGTTCATCATGCATGGCTTCAAGCCAGTCCTCATCATCGAGCACCTCATGTACCTTCTGGGGTTCAACACATGAAACAAACGCGTGATGCTCACAAAAGTTTGACAATTGTTTACGAGTAGTTACCCCTTTTCTCAAGCTTCCAAGCACATTTTCCATGACATGTTGACGCTCAAGCTTGGAAGCCACCTTGGCGGCGCAGCGCTCCAAAAGTTCCTCAATAGCCATTTGAGGATCATCGTCTTGATCATCTTGAGCACCGTCTTGAGCTTGCTCTTGATCTTGAGTAGCATCTTGATCTTGAGCTTGCTTGGTGTCATGAACTTGATCTTGGGCATCTCTTGGTGTGACACCATCATCATGAGGTTGATCTTGCCCTTGATCTCGTTCACTTGGTTGAGGGTCTTCACTTTGTTCTTCGGAAGCGTGTGGGTCTAGCGTTGGTGATGGCTCCACCTCAGTAGAGAATTGTCCTTCTTCAGCCACAAGGGGTTCCTCAATGGGGAGTATTTGACCAATCCCTATTCTTCTTATGGCTTGAGGAGGAATTTCATCACCTACATCACAAAGACCACTTTGCTCCACTTGGGAGCCATTATTTTCATCAAACTCCACATTACACGTCTCATCAATGAGTCCGGTGGACTTGTTGAGGACACGGTAAGCATGAGAGTTTGTAGCATAACCAACAAATATGCCCTCTTGAGCTCTAGGTTCAAACTTAGACAAACAAACACCTTTCTTGAGAATGAAACACTTACAGCCGAACACCCGAAAGTACTTGAGGTGGGGCTTGTTACCGGTAAGTATCTCATATGGAGTCTTGTTCAAGCCTTTGCGGAGGTAGAGCCGATTTGATGCATGACATGCGGTGTTGATGGCTTCGGCCCAAAAGTTGTATGGAGATTTAAATTCCGCCATCATGGTCCTTGCCGCGTCCATCAACGTCCGGTTCTTCCTCTCCGCTGTACCATTTTGTTGAGGGATATATGGTGCGGCATATTGGTGTTTGATCCCCTCATCACTAAGAAACTCATCCAAGGTGTAGTTCTTGAACTCGGTGCCATTGTCACTTCTAATCATCAATATCTTTGCTTCATGTTGACGTTGAGCTTCATTAGCAAAGTTGATGACTGTTTGTTGAGTCTCACTCTTCCTCTTGAAGAAGTACACCCAAGTGTATCTTGAGTAATCATCCACAATCACCCAGCAATACTTTCTTCCCCCAAGACTGTCAAAGGATGGAGGACCAAAGAGATCCATATGAAGGAGCTCCAAGGGCCTCTTCGAGTAGATGACAGTCATGGGTCGGTGAGACGTTTCATGAAGCTTTCCTTCGATACAAGCACTGCAAGCACGATCTTTGGCAAAACTCACATTTGTTAGTCCACAAACGTGGTCCCCTTTGAGGAGACTTTGCAAAGATCTCATATTGACATGGGCTAGTCGGTGATGCCAAAGCCAACCCACATCAACTTTAGCCATTAGGCAAGTCGCGGTCTTAGTGGGTCGCTCCGAAAAGTTCACCACATAGAGACCGTTCTCGACATGCCCAACAAAGGCTACCTTAAGAGTCTTGCTCCACAAAAGGGCCACGGTATCAAGATCAAAGAAAATGTTGCAAAGCCCATAAGTGCAAGTTGATGAACGGAAAGCAAATTGTATGCAAGGGACTCAACAAGCATGACCTTCTCAATAGATAAATCTTGAGAGATGACCACCTTGCCAAGTCCCAATACCTTGGATGTTGAAGCATCACCAAATTAGACATGGGTGGGCATAGATGGAATTGAGGCACATCCACCACCAAGTCCTTGCTCCCGGTCATATGATTTGTCGCTCAACTATCGAGCAACCATGACACCCCACCGGAAGCAAACTCCTACAAGAGATTAATGCTTGGATTTAGGTACCCATTTTCGAATGGGTCCTTTGATGTTAGTAACAAGGGTCTTAGGAACCCAAATAGACCATTCAATGTACTCATAAGAAGAACCAACAAATTTGGCATAAACATGCCCATCACTAGCGCGGCACAAAACATAAGAGGGGTTAAAGTCGCCAGCTTTATTGGTAGAGGCGGTTTTGCCCTTCTTGGCATTACCACCCACTTCCTTGTTCTTCTTCTTCTCATGAGTACCCTCACCCGCCTTGACAAAGGCTTCCTTGAGCGGGAAAGGTTGCTTGGTCTTGTTCTTCTTCTTCTTTGACTCGGGTACAAACCCAAGTCCATCCTTTCCCACAACTTCCTTTTGATTACTCAAAAGGTCATTTAGGTTCTTCTCACCTTGTATGAATGTCACAAGGCCCTTCTCAAGATGCTCTTTCAACTTGGCATTTTCCTCCGCAAGATGCACATGCTCACAATGAGGTTAGTAGCATGGGCATTATCAATTAGAACAAAAGGAGGACAGGTGGAAATCTCCTTAGGTAGCTTCACTTGGAGTTGATCACGAGACTCCTTGAGAGAGGCATGAACACCCTTCAAGACCTTGTGAGCCTTGTCAAGTGTATCAAATTCTTCCTTGAGTCTATCATGGCTAACCCCAAGTGCAACTTTCTCGAATTTAAGCACACGAGTAAGAACAATAGCATGATCAAGATCTTTTTGCAATTTAGCATGATCAACGTTGTGTGACTCCTCAAGAGTCAAACGAAGACCTCGCTCTTCCTCTAGAGCAATGGAGATATCCGCAATCTCGTCGGCATAGTCATGACTATGGCCCTCCAACTTCGAGATCATATCCACATGAGACTCAATGATATCATTGGCCTCACCAAGTTGTTCCAAGAGAGCAACAACGTGTTTCTTGGATTCACCCTTGAGCTTACTCAAGAATTTGTCAAACCCATTCTCATCAACTTTTACCACCTCACTACCATCTACACAATCTAACAATGAAGGAGTAGTAGTGGTGGTGGTTTTGATGTTGTGAGTTACCTTATTTATACCTTTGTCCATTAGGCATTTGGCAATGAGGTTCTCGTTGGGGGCGCCGAAGAGAGACACCTTGGAGGGGGAAGAGGTGGCAATGGCCACGGTTGCCGTTGCCATCCCTTCACCGCTTGTATCTTCATCATCATCATCGGAGGTGTATTCTTCATGTGCCACCAACCCCTTTGGAGGAATCTTCTTGGTGAAGTTGTTCTTGATAGGAAAGGACTTGGCTTTGTCTTTGCGAATAAGCTTGCCACCATTGTCCTCTCTCTTCTCATAGGGACAATCCACCATAAAGTGACTCGCATTGCCTCAATTGTAGCAAGTCCTCACTCGTTGCTTGTTTTTGAACCACTTGAGTTGTTCTTGGTGAAGTTGGGCCTTGAGTTCCTCTTGTTAACCCCAAAATTTCCTTGATGCAAGAGCCATGTGCTCATGGTAAGAATATTTGGTGTCTTCGGGGCAACTCTCCTCTTCTTCCTCCTCTTCTTCTTCTGGAATGGCCTTGGCCTTCAAGGCAACGGTGGGTGAGCTTTTCTTTGACTGGACACGGGCTAGAGCATTGTCAGCGGTCTTGTTCATGATGTTCATGGCAATAAACTCATCCAACACTTCACTTGAGGACAAGGTGTGAAAGGCCGGTCTTTGACAAATCACGGAGGACATGGCCTTGTTGAAAGGCATGATGGCCTTAAGAAACTTGCGCTTGATCCAATTGTCATCTGTATCCTTGCTCCCATGATCTTGGAGAGCAACCGCAAGAGTTGTCACCCTCCGGTAGAGATCACGAGGATCCTCATCTTCTAGCATCACAAATTCATCAGCCTCATCAAGGACCACTTCAAAGTTGGACCGTTCGATGCTAGAGCTCCCCTTGTACAGAGATATGATGTGCTCCCAACAATCCTTTGCATGAGTGAAGGGGCGCAAGTGAGATAGATCTTCAGGAGGAACCGCGGCTTGAAGGATGAACAAAGCGGAGTGATTGTATTGATTGTCCGCCTCTTCTCTTGGGGTGAAATTGTTTGGATCATGCGGGTAGAAGCCTTGCTCGATGATTCTCCAAAGATTTGTTGAGTTGTGATTCAAATGAGACTTGATGCGAAAAACCCAATTAGCAAAATCACCCTTAACAAGCTTAGGAGGAGGACCAAGATGGTTAAGATGAGGTGTAGGGACCGGTCCTCCATAGACGGGGGAGGGGGAACCGAAGCAAAGGTTCCCGTCCCATTCTTGTTGTGAGGGGAAGAAGTTTGAGTACCTTTAGCCGCTTCCTTGCCGGAATTGGCCTCTGCCTCCGATGCAGTGGGATTAACCACAAGCAAAGGATCGGGAGTAGCTTTCAACCCCTCAAGCAATTCTTTAAGCATGGACTTGACTTCGATCATCATAGATGTCTTAAGTGAAGCCATAGCTTCATTTAAGTCATCTCGTGTGATCGAAGTCAACTCCACGGCCTCGGGCACTTCCTCCCTGGTGTCAACCATACTCTTCGGGTGGTGAAACCCTTAAAAAAGAGACGAGGCTCTAATACCAATTGAAAGGATCGATATGGTTGACTAGACGGGGGGTGAATAGGCAACTACCAATTTTTAGCTTATCTTAGATAATTAGGTTAAGCAACAAGCTAGAAGTGCAACTATGTGAGCAACCTATATGAGGCTAACAACAACTACAACAAGTGCAAGCAAAGGATACAACACAATAAAGCTTTGCACAAAGTAAAGGTAAGAGATAACCACAAGTGGAGCCGGTGGAGACGAGGATGTGTTACCGAAGTTCCTTCCCTTTGAGGGGAAGTACATCTCCGTTGGAGCGGTGTGGAGGCACAATGCCCCCAAGAAGCCACTAGGGCCACCGTATTCTCCTCACGCCCTCACACAAAGCGAGATGTCGTGATTCCACTAGTGGTGCCCTTGAAGGCGGCGACCGAACCTTTACAAACAAGGTTGGGGCAATCTCCACAACTTAATTGGAGACTCCCAACAACACCATGAAGCTTCACCACAATGGAATATGGCTCCAAGGTGACCTCAACCGTCTAGGGTGCTCAAACACCCAAGAGTAAACAAGATCCGTAAGGGATTAGTGAGGGGAATCAAATTTCTCTTGGTGGAAGTGTAGATCGGGGCCTTCTCCACCAATCCCTAGAAAATCAACAAGTTTGATTGGCTAGGGAGAGAGAACGGGCGAAAATGAGCTTTGGAGCAACAATGGAGTTTATGGGAGGAAGAGGTGGTTCTTCATGAGGAAGAAGACCCTCTTTTTTAGTGGGGAACAAATCCAACAGTCGTGCTCTTCTCAGCCCACACACAAGCGGTACTACCACTCCAGGAGCGGTACTACCGCTTCCTACAGAGAGCCAAGGAGAAAGAAGAAACAGGGGAAAACAGAGCATTGGGCGGTAGTAGCAACGGTGGTAGGGGCGGTACTACCGCCGCTACTACCGCTCCTACTTCTGCTTGTCCTCCAGGGTCAAAAAGGTAGCACGATAGAGACCCAGAGTTACTACCATAAAACCCGACATGAAAAGTCGTGACCACAGCTGCGAGCGGTAGTATAGCGGGACTAGCAACGGTACTACCGCTACTGCCCGCGGTACTACCGCTTGCAGCTCTCCACCCCTTCTTCAGCAATATAGATGGACAACTCCAAAGAAGCGGAAAGTGGCGATGGGTGCAATATGAGCGTGTACATGATGATTCCACCCAAACCTTTCAGAAGCGGACCCCCTCTTGATAGTACGGTTATCCCTACGACTCAAGTTCATCATAAAAGAAACGCAGGAAAGAAAACCATCTTCACTCTGAAAGTCCGAGGGGCACGAATCATCTTGTGCCATATACTGATAGTCTGAAAAGCTCAATGCACATGATTAGTCCGCGAACATATTGTCATCAATCACCAAAACCACTTAGGGAGAAATATGCCCTAACAACCGGCGCTACAGGTATTTGGCTTAGCTGTAGCACGGGCCTCTTGCCCCATGCTACTACTAGGCCCCTCTTATCCTCTCTTGCTCGTCCGTCCATTTCCTCACTCTCGCGCTCTCCTCGCTGTCGCTGTCGCCCGCCGCCGCCGTCGCCCTCGCACCTCCTTCACTGAGGTACCTTTCACCTCCCTCCTCCCTCTTCCTTCCTTCCTCCCATGCCCACGGTGAGCATCTTCTTTCTCATCTCTCTTTCTTCCTGGATAGATGGATAGACTTATGCTGCTTAGATGGATGGATTGATGCCTGAATTTGTTAGATGTATGGATGGATTGATTGTTGATGTTGTTCGATGGATGGATGGATGGTATTGTGACTGTATTGGTGTATTGCATAGATGTTGTACTGTCAATTTTGTTATTGGCACTGTCAATAGATTTTTGCTAGTGTGTATTGGTGTTATTGCTGTTGTTTTCTTCTGTTGTTCAATGCTATTGTGAGAATGGTGAATGGTAATGGTAGATGGAGAAAGTCAGAGAACCCAAAGCAAATTGGTATGGTGCTGCTCATACAATTTTTTATGAATGCGTGCGTAGAGGAGGTGCAAGCAAAACACCACTCCGGCGGCACTTTATCAGACATAGGACAAGCTTATTTGCATAAAAAATCTGTATGCTATGTTGATGTTCAAAGAAAGACAAGTTTCCATGATACATGATTTTGCAGGTGTTCCCTCCAACTGGCCTATGTTTTGCTGAAATGTTGATTAATTTTCATTCCGGCAAATTTCAGGCGCTCGATATGTCTTATTTTTAGCAAAGGTCATGCCGAAATTTTCCGTGAATTTTGGCATGACTTGTGCTAGAAAGTAGGACATATCAAGTGCCCGGGATTTGCCATGACGGGGATTAAACAACATTCCGACAAAACATAGGCCATTTTTATGTCATTACTCGATATATGTAATGTTAATTGATTAATGCTTAGGGTTGACTTTCAGGCTGTTGGGGATCCTTGTGTGACTTTCAGTCTGTTCTTGAAGGAAGAATTCTAACTGTTGTCGTGGGGGTTGCTTCTCCTTCTTCTCCTTGTGCTAGACCTTTGTAATGCACTAGGGGAAGGAGCAGTAGCGACCATCACCGACGGTCGAAATATCAGTGACGGAGCATCCACCATATACACCAACATTATTAGTACTAGTGTAGATAGATGTTCCAGAGGGGACGATCCCGGCTGTTGTCGTGGGGGTCGCTTCTCCTTCTTCCCCGTGTGCTAGACCTTTTGGTAATGCACTCGGGAAAGAAGGGAGTAGCGACCTTCACCGACGGTAGAAATATTAGAGAGGGAGTGCCCACCATATACACCACCAGAGATGAGAGTTTTTCAAGGGAGACTCGACACACCAAAAGTCAACCTGTGTTGAATAGTGATATGTGTGTTGAGTTCCTTGTATTTGCCGTCAATTTTTAATCTTTCAATTATGAACACAAAAAATGGATGACGATGATAGGATCCCCGAGTGTGATGACTGTATCGACTACGGGGGTATGTGCGACATGCCTCACTTGAAAAACGATAGATGCTTCTCCCTCACGCTTAAGGATGGCTTCGAACATTTTATGGTATGTAACTTCAGCGGCATGTATTTCTTCTTAATTAAGCATGGCTTAAGATTTTTGCTTTAACGTGTAATTTCCGGGTTTTTTAATTCGACTAGTGCATCCCCTGCTATGCAAGACCTTATGTCCTAGAGATGCTCTCTTTTGAAGAGAGGGAAAAGGTGGATACGAAGAAAGCTCACCTTAAGACAAAACATGATTTCATTTTTGAGGTTAAGATCTTAAATGAAGTAGGTCACACACATTTTGGTTGTTCAAATTGGAAAGGATTATGCAAGGCCTATGGATTGGAGAAGGGTATGAAAATAACCTTCGATATTGGCATTCCTCAAGATGATCCTTAACATGATAAAGACATTTGGGTGGATCTGGACATGATTTCAATTCTACCTCCGTGTGAGTTTGTTAAACAAATTTGTTAAATAATCTATATTGCTTATTTAAAAATAGTTGTTATTCATCCCTACGAAACTTTTTTATTTATAATTGACAGCTTATTTTCTTTCTTCAAGAGATACACGGAAGATAGTAGACGAGACCTAATACAGTTATGGCTCAGAGCTAACTTGGGAGGAGAAGAATTCTCTTGTCTCCTTTCTTAATGATGTACTGATTTTTAAGAGCATTTATGGAGCTGGCCAAAATTATAGTGGATACATGCCACTAGTCCACGAGTTGAGCGATGCTAACATTCGTGCAAATGTCATGGTGATACGTCCATTTTGCATCATGTTTTCCTACTGTTATTTTTAATGTTTTTATGCATAATAATGTTGTATGGAGTAATTCTAATGCCTTTTCTCTCATAATATGCAAGGTTTACACAAAGAGGGAGAATGCCGGCAGCTGGAATTCTGGACCTGAAAAAGCTACGTCAGAGTTACCTATTCTGCACAAGTCCAAATGAGCAGAAAATTCACGGAGAATTATTTTGGAATATATGAAAAATACTGGAGCAAATAACTACCGGAGGGGCGCACCTGGTGACCACAATACACCAGGGCACGCCAAGCCCCCCAAGCGCGCCCTGGTGGGTTGGGGCCAGCCCGGCCCACCTCCGGTGCCCATCTTCTGGTATATAAGTCATTTTAACCTAGAAAAAATCAGGAGAGGACTTTCGGGATGGAGCGCCGTTGTCTCGAGGTGGAACTTGGGCAGGAGCACTTTTGCCCTTCGGCGGAGCGATTCCGCCGGGGGAACTTCCCTGGAGGCCAATCTCCATCAACATCTTCAACAGCACCATCTCCTCTCAAACCCTAGTTCATCTCTTGTGTTCAATCTTTGTACCAGAACCTCAGATTGGTACCTGTGGGTGACTAGTAGTGTTGATTACATCTTGTAGTTGATTACTATATGGTTTATTTGGTGGAAGATTATATGTTCAGATCCATTATGCTATTTAATACCCCTCTGATCTTGAGCATGATTATCATTTGTGAGTAGTTACTTTTGTTCTTGAGGTCACGGGAGAAATCTTGTTGCAAGTAATCATGTGAACTTGATATGTGTTCAATATTTTGATGATATGTATGTTCTGATTCCCTTAGTGGTGTCATGTGAACGTCGACTACATGGCACTTCACCATATTTGGGCCTAAGGGAATGCATTGTGGAGTAGTTATTAGATGATGGGTTGCTAGAGTGACAGAAGCTTAAACCCTAGTTTATGCGCTACTTCATAAGGGACCGATTTGGATCCAAATGTTTAATGATATGGTTAGATTTTATCTTAATACTTTTCTCATAGTTGCGGATGCTTGCGAGGGGGTTAATCATAAGTGGGAGGTTTATTCAAGTAAGAACAACACCCAAGCATCGGTCCACCCACATATCAAATTATCAAAGTAGCGAACACGAATTGAACCAACATGATGAAATTGACTAGATGAAATTCCCGTGTACCCTCAAGAACGCTTTGCTTATTATAAGAGACCATTTTGGCCTGTCCTTTGCCACAAAAGGATTGGGCTACCTTTCTGCACTTTATTTACTGTTACCGTTACTTGTCCATTACGAATTATCTCGCTATCAAACTACCTGTTACCGACTATTTCAATGCTTGCAGAAAATACCTTGCTGAAAACCACTTGTCATTTCCTTCTGCTCCTCGTTGGGTTTGACACTCTTACTTATCGAAAGGACTATGATTGATCCCATATACTTGTGGGTCATCAAGACTCTTTTCTGGCACCGTTGCCGGGGAGTGAAGCACTCTTGGTAAGGAAAATTTTATACTACGTGCTGAAATTTATTGTCACTTGCTACTATGGAAAACCATCCTTTGAGGGGTTTGTTCGGGGTATCTTCACCTCGACCGGAAGCACAATTAGTTGCCCCTCAACCTACAGCACCTACTGAAAATATTGGTTATGAAATTCCTTCGGGTATGATAGAACAACTGCTAGCTAACCCTTATGCAGGAGATGGAACTGAACATCCTGATATGCACTTGATCTATGTGGATGAAATTTGTGGATTATTTAAGCTTGCAGGTTTACCTGGAGATGAAGCTAAGAAGAAGGTTTTCCCTTTATCTTTGAAGGGAAAGGCATTGGCATGGTATAGGCTATGCGATGATATTGGATCTTGGAAGTGGAATCGATTGAAATTGGAATTTCACCAAAAAAAATTATCCTATGCATCTAGTTCATCGTGATCGGAATTATATATATAATTTTTGGCCTCGTGAAGGAGAAAGTATCACTCTAGCTTGGGGGAGGCTTAAGTTAATGTTATATTCATGCCCCAATCATGAGCTCTCAAGAAAAATTATTATTCATAATTTTTATGCTCGGCTTTCTCGTGATGATCAATTCATGCTTGATACTTCTTGTACTGGTTCTTTTATGAAGAAGACTATTGAATTCAGGTGGGATCTTTTAGAAAGAATTAAACGCAACTCTGAAGATTGGGAACTCGATGAAGGTAAAGAGTCAGGTATTAAGCTTGATTTTGATTGTGTTAAATCTTTTATGAATACCGATGCTTTTCACAAGTTTAGCACTAAATATGGACTTGACTCTGAGATAGTAGCCTCCTTTTGTGAATCATTTGCTACTCATGTTGATCTCCCTAAGAGAAGTGGTTTAAATATCATCCCCCTATCAAAGAAGAAATTAAAGAACCGGTTAAAGCTAAAGATGAAGCTATCATTTATAATGTTGATCCAGTTGTGCCTACTGCTTATATTGAAAAACCACTTTTCCCTGTTAGGATAAAGGAGCATGCTAAGGTATCAACTGTGGTTCACAAAAGTAATATTAAAGCACCTAAACCCTCTGAGCAAATTAAAGTAGAACCTAGTGTTGCTATGGTTAAGGATCTCCTGGTAGAAAATATTGATGGTCAAGTTATTTACTTCTGTGATGAAGCTGCTAGAATTGCTAAACCCGATGAAAAGATAAACATAGACCTATTATTGGCACGCATGTTGTCTCAGTTAAAATAAGAGATCATTGTTATCATGGTTTATGTGACTTAGGTGCTAGTGTGAGTGCTATTCTTTTTACCTTGTAGCAAGAAATTATGAATGATATAGCACCCGCTGAAATCGAAGACATGGATGTTACTATTAAACTTGCTAATAGAGATACCATCACACCACTTGGGATTGTTAGAGATGTTGAAGTCTTGTGTGGGAAAATAAAATACCCTACTGATTTTCTAGTTCTCGGTTCCCCACAAGATGACTTTTGTCCCATTATCTTTGGTAGACCTTTCTTGAGCACCGTTAATGCTAAAATAGATTGTGAAAAACAAACTGTCGGTGTTAGCTTTGGTGATGAGTCTCATGAGTTTAATTTCTCCAAGTTTAGTAGACAACCTCATAAGAAAGAATTACCTAGTAAAGATGAAATAATTGGTCTTGCTTCTATTGTTGTGGCTCCTACTGATCCACTAGAACAATATTTGCTAGACCATGAAAATGATATGCATATGCATGAAAGAAATGAAATAGATAAAATTTTCTTTGAATAACAACTTCTGCTTAAACACAATTTGCCTATTGAAACTCTAGGAGGTCCTCCTCCACCTAAAGGTGATCCTGTGTTTGAATTAAAACAATTGCCAGACACTTTGAAATATGCTTATCTTGATGAGAAAAAAATATATCCTATTATTATTAGTGCTAACCTTTCAGAACATGAAAAAGAAATATTATTAAAAATTCTGAAGAAGCACTGTGCCGCTATTGGATATACTCTTGATGATCTTAAGGGCATTAGTCCCACTCTATGTCAGCACAAGATTAATATGGAACCTGATGCTAAACCCGTTGTTGATCACCAACAACGTTTGAATCCTAAGATGAAAGAAGTGGTAAGAACTGAAATCATAAAGCTTCTGGAAGCAGGTATAATCCCATAGCCGATAGTAGATGGGTAAGCCTCGTTCATTGTGTCCTTAAGAAGGGAGGTATTACTGTTGTTCCTAATGATAAAAATGAAATAATTCCACAAAGAATTGTTACTGTCTATAGAATGGTAATTGATTTTAGAAAATTAAATAAAGCTACTAGAAAAGATCATTACCCTCTACCTTTTATTGATCAAATGCTAGAAAGATTATCTAAGCACACACACTTTTGTTTTCTTGATGGATATTCTGGTTTCTCTCAAGTACCTGTTTCACAACCTGATCAAGAGAAAACCACTTTTACTTGCCCTTTTGGAACTTATGCCTATAGACGTATGCCTTTTAGTTTATGCAATGCACCTACAACCTTTCAAAGATGTATGAATGTTATATTCTCTGATTTTTGTGAAAAGATTGTTGAGGTTTTCATGGATGATTTTTCCGTTTACGGAACTTCTTTTGATGATTGCTTAAGCAACCTTGATCGAGTTTTGCAGAGATGTGAACAAACTAATCTTGTCTTGAATTGGGAGAAGTACCACTTTATGGTTAATGAAGGTATTGTCTTGCAGCATAAAATTTCCGAACAAGGTATTGAAGTGGATAAAGCTAAAGTTGATGCAATTGAGAAAATGCCATGTCCTAAAGATATTAAAGGTATTCGTGGTTTCCTTGGTCATGCTGGTTTCTATAGGAGGTTCATTAAAGACTTCTCAAAAATTTCTAGGCCTCTTACAAATCTTTTACAAAAGGATGTTCCATTTGTTTTTTATGATGATTGTGTAGAAGTTTTTGAAACACTTAAGAAAGCCTTAACTTCTGCACCTATTGTTCAACCACCTGATTGGAACTTGCCTTTTGAAATTATGTGTGATGCTAGTGATTATGATGTTGGTGCAGTCCTAGGACAAAGAGTTGATAAGAAATTAAATGTTATCCATTATGCTAGTAAAACTCTAGAGAGTGCCTAAAGAAATTATGCTACTACTGAAAAAGAATTTTTAGCAGTTGTGTTTGCTTGTCACAAATTCAGATCTTATATTGTTGATTCCAAAGTAATTGTTCACACCGATCATGCTGCTATAAAATATCTTATGGAAAAGAAAGATATTAAACCTAGACTCATTAGGTGGGTTCTCTTGCTACAAGAATTTGATTTACATATCACTGATAGAAAAGGAGCTGAGAACCCCGTAGCTTATAACTTGTCTAGGTTAGAAAATATTCTTGATGACCCACTACCTATTGATGATAACTTTCCTGATGAACAACTAGCTACAATAAATGTTTCTCATAATACTCCTTGGTATGCTGACTATGCTAATTATATTGTTGCTAAATTTATACCACCTAGTTTCACATACCAACAAAAGAAAAAATTCTTCTATGATTTAAGACATTACTTTTGGGATGACCCACATCTTTATAAAGGAGTAGATGGTATTGTTAGACGTTGTGTACCTGAGCATGAATATGAACAAATCCTACAGAAATATCACTCTGAAGCTTATGGAGGACATCATGCGGGAGATAGAACTACTCACAAGGTATTGCAATCTGGTTTTTATTGGCCTACTCTCTTCAAGGATGCCCGTAAGTTTGTTTTATCTTGTGATGAATGCCAAAGGATAGGTAATATTGGTAAGCGTCAGGAAATGCCTATGAATTATTCACTTGTTGTTGAACCATTTGATGTTTGGGGTTTTGATTACATGGGACCTTTTCCTTCCTCTAATGGGTATACACATATTTTGGTTGATGTTGATTATGTTACTAAGTGGGTAGAAGCTATTCCAACTAGTAGTGCTGATCACAACACCTCTATTAAAATGCTTAAAGAAGTTATTTTCCCAAGGTTTGGAGACCCTAGATATTTAATGACTGATGGTGGTTCACACTTTATTCATGGTGCTTTCCGTAAAATGCTTGCTAAGTATGATGTTAATCATTGAATTGCTTCACCCTACCATCCTCAGTCTAGTGGTCAAGTTGAACTTAGCAATAGATAAATAAAGTTAATATTACAAAAAAACTGTTAATAGGTCCCGAAAGAATTGGTCTAAGAAATTAGATGATGCACTTTGGGCTTACAGAACAGCATATAAAAATCCTATGGGTATGTCTCCCTATAAAATGGTTTATGGAAAAGCTTGTCGTTTGCCTCTTGAGTTAGAACATAAAGCATATTGTGCAAGTAAAGAACTCAATTATGATTTCAAACTTGCCGGTGAAAAGAGGTTATTTGATATTAGCTCACTAGATGAATGGAGAACCCAAGCTAATGAAAGTGCCAAACTATTCAAAGAAAAAGTTAAAAGGTGGCATGACAAAAGAATCCAAAAGTAGGAATTCAAAGTTGGTGAATATTTTCTTTTGTACAACTCTCATTTTAGATTCTTTGCAGGAAAACTTCTTTCCAAATGGGAAGTACTTTATATTATTGAAGAGGTTTATCGTTCTGGAGCCATTAAGATTAATAATGCCGAAGGTACTAATCCAAAGGTGGTCAATGGGCAAAGAATTAAGCACTATATCTCAGGTACGCCCATTAATGTTGAAATCAATATTATCCAAACCATGACACTGGAGGAGCACATAAAAGAAACCTTCCAGAACACTCCAGAAACCTGAAAAAGAGGAGGTACGTGATACGGTAAGTAAACGGACTCCGAAAAATCCACAAAAATATTTTCTGTCAGTTTTGGAATATTATAAAAATTAGGAAAAATAATAAACAACCAGGAAAGTGACCGAGGAGGGCATGATACACCAGGGCGCGCCTGTGACGCCCCAATTTGACCGTCCACTAATAATGCACGTAAACGTGTATGATCAAGATCAGGGACTCACGGGAAGATATCACAGCACAACTCTAAAAATACAAATAAGTCATACAAGCATCATATTACAAGCTAGGGGCCTTGAGGGCTCGAATACAAGTGCTCGAACATAAACGAGTCAGCGGAAGCAACAATATGTGAGTACAGACATTAAGTTAAACAAGGTGCCATAAGATGGCTAGCACAAACTGGGATATAGATCGAAGAGGTGCAGGCCTCCTGCCTGGGATCCTCCTAACTACTCCTGGTCGTCGGTGGCCTGAACGTAGTAGTAGGCACCCTCGGTGTAGTAGGGGTCGTCGAAGGTGGTGTCTGGCTCCGGGGCTCCAGCATCTGGTTGCGGCATCCGAGAGGAAAGGAAAAGGGGGGGAAAAAGGGGGAGCAAAGCAACCGTGAGTACTCATCCAAAGTACTCGCAAGCAAGGATCTACACTACATATGCATCGATATCAATGAAATGGGTAGTATCTGTGGACTGAACTGCAGAATGCCAGAATAAGAGGGGGATAGCTAGTCCTATCAAAGACTACGCTTCTGGCAGCCTCCATCTTGAAGCATATAGAAGAGAGTAGCAAGTATAGTATCAAGTGTCATCGTATAGCATAAACCTACCCGACGATCCTCTCCTCGACACCCTGCGAGAGAGCGATCACCGGGTTGTATCTGGCACTTGAAAGGGTGTGTTTTATTAAGTATCCGGTTCTAGTTGTCATAAGGTCGAAGTACAACTCCAGGTCGTCCTGTTACCATGGACACGGCTATTCGAATAGATAAACTTCCCTGCAGGGGTGCACCACATTACCCAACACGCTCGATCCCTCTGGCCGGACACACTTTCCTGGGTCATGCCTGGCCTCGGAAGATCAACATGTCGCAGCCCTGCCTAGGCCTAATAGAGAGGTCAGCACGCCGGTCTAAATCCTAAGCGCGCATGGATCTGGGCCCATCGCCCGTTGCACACCTGCACATTGCGAACGCGGCCGGTGAGCAGACCTAGCAACCTCCATTACAAAGGAAATTGCGTTACGTGGTCCAACCCGGCGCGCGCCGCTTAGTCGCTAATGTCTAGGAGGCTTCGGCTGATACTACGACGTCGAGTGCCCATAACTATTCCCGCGTGGTGGTTAGTGCATATAGGCTCGTAGCCAGACTCAGATCAAATACCAAGATCTCCTTAAGCGTGTTATTTTGAAGTAACCACGGACGCCGACCAGGGACCAGGCCCACCTGTCTCCTAGGTGGTCACAACCTGCCCTGTAGCCCCGCCACAAAGTAACACTCGGGGGCCGTCGGGAACCCAGGCCCACCACTACCTGGATGGAACCACCTGTCCTTTTAGCCCCCACATCGAAATCACTTGCGGGTACTCTACGAGCCGACCCGACTTTAGTCACATCATGTAACCTGTATAGCATGTATGTATGTATGTATATACCCGTGATCACCTCCCGAAGTGATCACGGCCCGATAGTATAGCATGGCAGACGGACAAGTATGTAAGGCCACTTATGATAAACTAGCATCCTATACTAAGCATTTAGGATAGCAGGTAAGGTATCAACAACAGTAGCAACAAGGACAGGCTATGCAGCAGTATAGGATCAAACCGATGAAACAGTAACACTACTCTAATGCAAGCAGTAGAAGGAAAGAGTAGGCGATATCGGGATGTACAAGGGGGGTTGTCTTGCCTGGAAGCTCGGCAGAGAAGGACGGGTCGTTAACACCATAGTCGATCAGGGCAACAGTGGTCGCGTCAGTCTCGAAGTCTAACGGAGAGAAGAGGGGGAAGAAACAATAAATACAATGCAGACAGATGCATGACGATGCATGACATGGCAATAAACGGCGCTATGTGTGATCTAATGCGGTACTACGTGATACTGGCGAAGGGGGAAAACATCCGGGAAAGTATTCCCGGTGTTTGGCATTTTCGGACAGACGGACCGGAGGGGGGTGGTTGCATGTTTGCTATGCTAGGGGTGTGTGGCAGACGAATGGAGAGTGTATCCGTATTCGTCTCGTCGTTCTGAGCAACTTTCATGTACAAAGTATTTTCATCCGGGTTACGAATTATTTTATATTAATTTTCAAAGTTTTAATTCATTTTTAGAATTAACAGAATTAATTTAATTTCGAAAAGGCAATTATGATGTCAGTGTGATGTCATCATGATGTCAGCATGGCCAACGGTTGACTAGGTCAACCCTGGCAGGTGGGTCCCGTTCGTCATAGGCTCAGATTAACTAAACATGGTTAATTAGCTTAATTACATGATTAGGTTAACTAAACAGAGTTAATTAATTAATTAATTAATAATATAATATTTTTTATCTTTTTCATCTTTTTTTAATTCTCTCCAGGGGCGGGCCCCACGTGCAGTGGCACACAGGCCTAAGCGGGCGCTGGGCGTGGGTGCGAGCGTGCGCCCGTGGCCACCAGGGGAGCGGACTCCGGCCAGGGGGGAGGGCGCGGCCCCGGCCAGGGACGGCGGCCACGCCGTGCGGTGGCCGTGCCGGCAGGCAGTGGCGCGCGCGGGCTAAGGCGAGGGGCGGCTGCGGCGCACGACGCGGAGCGGCGGCCAGCGCTCGAGCAAAAGCGGGCGCGGCAGGGGAGGCGAGCGGGGCTATCGACGGCAGCAGCAGGCGGAGGGAGCCGGGGCGCGGGCGGCGACGAGTGGCTCAGGTGCGGGCGAGGCAGGGCAGCAGCGGGCGTGGCGCGGCCACGCGCTGGCATCTGCGGTGCAGTGCGCGCGTAGGCGGGCTGGCGAAGGCGGTCGTGGCCGCAGCGGCGATGGTAGCAGGCAGCAGGCGGTCGAGCACACGCGCTCGCGTGCGCGGTCACGCGCGAGCAGGGGCAGATGGGCGCGACGGCAGGGAGGCGAAGGCCGAGCGGGACGGAGCGGTAGGGCACTCGGGATGGGGCGAGGCGCGCGCGCGCCGGAGCGTTCAGGGCGCGGCGTGGCCGGATCCGGCGACTGGAGCAGAGAGGGAGAGGAGATCGGGGGTTCCTCACCCTCCGTTCGTGAGAAGAGGGCGGCGAGGCTCGAGGAAGCTGCTCGGGGAGGAGGTCAGAGACGGCAACGACGGCGGCAGGCGACGGGGTCGAGGCGGCGCGGGGGTCCGGCGAGGTGGGCTCCGGTAAGCGGCGTCAGGGACGATGGGCGACGGCGTCGAGCCCCGATCCAGATCGGGATCGGGGGGAGGGGGAGAGAGCGAGTGAGTGGGGGGGAAAGTGGGGGCGACGGGGTGGATAGGGTTTCGGGTAGTGGGGTTATGGAGGGGGAGTGGGACCGGATGGGCCAGTGGGCTGGCCGGCTGGGCCGTCTGTCCCAGTTGGCCAGGGGGGGTCCTTCTCTCTTTTTATTTTTGTTTTTGCTTTGTACTTTCCTTTTATTTATTTTTCCTTTTACTGCTTTATTTATTTTTGTTTTACAAAACATAAAGTAGTACCTAATTTAGTATCACTAATTATACCTCTGCTACAAAAGTTTAAACACCTAAATAAAATAGTTTTACATTTTATAAATAATAAAAGGCATTTATTAAATTGGTTATGCTGCTGTTTCATTCACATTAGAGTATTTAAGCATTTTATAAAAGTGTGGTTCCTTCACCATAATTACCTACGCATTATTTGGCACAACCCGAACATTTTAGTTTTATTGTTTGAAAACTTTTGTTGATTGCCTTTATTTAAATTTGAATTTGGACGGGATTTGAATCATCGCGAGATTATCAACAGTAATCATGGTGATGTGGCAACATTAGTAGAGGGTTACTGTAGCTTAATTATCCGGGCGTTACAGCGCCTGCCTTGCCTGGCGCACCCAGGTGGGTTGTGACCACCTCAGGAACCTTCCCGACTCTGTTTTCCTTCCGTTTTGCTTGTTTCCCAAGATAAAAAAATCTTTATATACCCCCCAAACGTATTGACCACCGTATCACAAAGAAATCCTCTGTTCTTGTTTCGTGTTGTCTTTTTGACAGATCTGAAATTATGTCGTCTTAAGATTCGGAGGGAGAGTGCCCTGTTTCTTACCAGCCTCTGGACCCAAATATCTTCAAGGATACCTTTCCCTATGTGTGATTCAAGGATGAGGAGGATGAAACCGAATCTATCCCTCCTCGTTTCCAGTAGGAAAGCAAGGCAGCGTTATGCAAGAACATATTAAGGCTTGAGCTGGAGAATGAGGATCTGAGGGAAAACAATTTTAGCCTCCGACACAAGCTGGACAAACTTGCTACTTCATCACCACATCCATCATCATCTTCCCCACCAAAGGAGACTTGAGTAACGGGTATGGGCACTCCCCTTGGCTTGTGCCAAGCTTTGGGGAGATGCCCTGGTATCGTATCACCATCACTTTTATTTACCTTTACCCATCTTAGTTCGATCTTTAGTTATCTTATGATTTAGTTGAATAAAATTTAGTTCGATCTATCTTTTCAAGTGCTTGTTTAGTGATCTATCTATGTAATCATGTGCGAGATATATAATAAAGAGTAGTTTGAGTTTTGCTTCTTTACCTTTATGTTTCAATCAAAATAAAAGAAAATAATGAAAAAGATCATATGCTAATCTTATGGTAAGTGATGACATCACATAAGGAAAAGTACAAGTGGTAAAATTTGTTGAAAGTTGACAAACATAGCATTGGTCAATGATGCAATTCATGAAGAATTAATAAGGGAAGAGAAGATTCACATGAAAATACACTATTTTGGACATCTTTTATGATTGTGAGCCCTCATCTAAATATTATATGCCAAAATTGTTGATGTTGGACAAGGAAGACAACGTAATGATTATGTTTGTTCATATTCACATAGAAGTTATATTGTCATAGATCCTTCACCATGTGGTGCTTGCCTAATATCTTTGCTAGCCAAAAATTCCGCACTAAGTAGAGATACTACTTGTGCATCCAAAAACCCTTAAACCCAAAATCTTGTTTTGAGAGTCCACCATACCTACCTATGGATTAAGCAAGATCCTTCAAGTAAGTTGTCATCAGTGCAATAAGGCAATAAAAATTGCTTCTAAATGTGTTTGACCATTTAGTGTAAGAGAAAATTGAGCGTTGTACGAACTTGTGATGGCAAAGTAATAAAAGCGATGGACTGCATAATAAAGGTTGCTATCATAAGGGGCAATATAACGTGACGTTCTTTTGCACTAAGAGATTGAGCATACAAACCAAAAAGCGCATGACAACCTCTGCTTCCCTCTGCGAAGGGCCTATCTTTTACTTTATGTATTTAATTTTTATGCAAGAGTCAAAGTATTTTCCACTATTCCTTTTTATTTTCTCTTTGGCAAGCATCATGTGGTGGGGAAAGATCTAGGCACATATATCCAGTTGGATATGAGTGAGCATTAGTTATTATTATTGACATCACCCTTGAGGTGAATGAGTTGGGAGGCGAAACTATAAGCCCCTATCTTTCTACGTGTCTGGTTGAAACTTTTTTCCCATGTGTACGCGGTGAGTGCTAGCAATCATAGAAGATTAAATGATGGTTGAGTATGTGGACTTGCCAAAAGGCTCCAATACGAGACCCTTCCTGAAAAGATGATGAATTGTAGTTGCAAAGTTGACTAAGAACATAGTTTGTTGGTTTTCAATAGAGTTTATGCTTTTTACTTCAATGCTGTGAAGAATTGTTACTTATTCATGAGAAGTTATATGATAAAGTTATGTGATAAGGTTTTATGATAAATTTTGTTGCTGTTAATAATATGCATGATGCTTCCATGACCGTATTTTGTTTTTATCGACACCTCTCTCTCTCTAAGCATGTAGACATGTTTTTCGATTTCGGTTTTCGCTTGAGGACAAGCGAGGTCTAAGCTTGGGGGAGTTGATACGTCCATTTTGCATCATGTTTTCCTACTTTTATTTATAATGTTTTTATGCATAATAATGCTTTATGGAGTAATTCTAATGCCTTTTCTCTCATAATATGCAAGGTTTACACAAAGAGGGAGAATACCGCCAGCTGGAATTCTGGACCTGAAAAAGCTACGTCAGAGTTACCTATTCTGCATAACTCCAAATGAGCTAAAAATTTATGGAGAATTATTTTGGAATATATGAAAAATACTGGAGCAAATAACTACCGGAGGGGGGCCACTTGGTGACCACAATACACCAGGGCGCGCCAAGCCCCCGAAGCGCGCCCTGGTGGGTTGTGGCCAGCCCGGCCCACCTCCAGTGCCCATCTTCTAGTATATAGGTCATTTTGACCTAGAAAAAATCAGGAGAGGACTTTCGATACGGTGCGCCGCCGTCTCGAGGCGGAACTTGGGCAGGAGCACTTTTGCCCTCCGGCGGAGCGATTCCGCCGGGGGAACTTCCCTCCCGGAGGAGGAAATCGAAGCCATCGTCATCACCAACAACCCTCTCATCTTTGGGAGGCCAATCTCCATCAACATCTTCAATAACACCATCTCCTCTCAAACCCTAGTTCATCTCTTGTGTTTAATCTTTGTACCGGAACCTCAGATTGGTACCTGTGAGTGACTAGTAGTGTTGATTACATCTTGTAGTTGATTACTATATGGTTTATTTGGTGGAAGATTATATATTCAGATCCATTATGCTATTTAATACCCCTCTGATCTTGAGCATGATTATCATTTGTGAGTAGTTACTTTTGTTCTTGAGGTCACGGGAGAAATCTTGTTGTAAGTAATCATGTGAACTTGATATGTATTCGGTATTTTGATGATATGTATGTTGTGATTCCCTTAGTGGTGTCATGTGAACATCGACTACATGGCACTTCACCATATTTGGGCCTAAGGGAATGCATTGTGGAGTAGTTATTAGATGATGGGTTGCTAGAGTGACAGAAGCTTAAACCCTAGTTTATGCGCTACTTCGTAAGGGACCGATTTGGATCCAAATGTTTAATGCTATGGTTAGATTTTATCTTAATACTTTTCTCGTAGTTGCGGATGCTTGCGAGGGGGTTAATCATAAGTGGGAGGTTTGTTCAAGTAAGAACAGGACCCAAGCACCGGTCCACCCACATATCAAATTATCAAAGTGGCAAACACGAATCGAACCAACATGATGAAAGAGACTAGATGAAATTCCTGTGTACCCTCAAGAACGTTTTGCTTATTATAAGAGACAGTTTTGGCCTGTCCTTTGCCACAAAAGGATTGGGCTACCTTGCTGCACTTTATTTACCGTTACCGTTACTTGTCCATTACAAATTATCTTGCTATCAAACTACGTGTTACCGACTATTTCAGTGCTTGCAGAAAATACCTTGCTGAAAACCACTTGTCATTTTCCTTCTGCTCCTCGTTGGGTTCGACACTCTTACTTATCGAAAGGACTATGATTGATCCCCTATAATTGTGGGTCATCACATGGTAAGATATTTTTACTATTGTGTCACTAGTCCATCTTTTTCATACATTCTTCTTAAGTAAACTACATTGCTAACTATGTTACTATTATGTTCTTCAAGATAAGCTCCCGAGTGATGTTCTGCCTCCGTTGATGTATGTCGAAGGTGAGATGACAATTGTTAGCGTACGGCCATGGGCGACCAATTTCCAATATGCATACTCGACTGGACATTAAATACATGGATGCCTCAAAATCAAAGGATGGAGAAAAATAGTGAATTAGCGCAGGCCACAAATTAGAGACTGGTGGATCTCTCTGCTCCATAATGGAGATAGCGGGTTTTTCTGTTTTATTCTATTTTACCTAAGAAAGAGGAGTAGGTCCTACTACTTGTCATGTGCTCGGAAGTTATTAACCTAGGATGATAACAATTTGTTAGTAGTGGTTAACTTATAATGATCATTATGGTGAGACATTATTATATCATTATGATGATGAGTTCTTATATCACTACGATGATGATGATTTTTATATCATTATGATGATGATGAGTTGTTATATCATTGCTATTGTATAAAAATTTGTATAAGGGCATATAAATACGGTATAAATATGCAGAAATGAAATACACAGGTATAGTAGTGACACGGGGTAATACCTAACGCTATAGCTAGTTAGTAGTAGCGTGGGGTCTACCCTGCGCTACTACTACGAGTTAGCTACAGCGCGCTAGTAGTAGCGCAGCCCCCCGCCTACTGCTAGGCCTTTACCCTGCGCCACTACTAGGCTTATCCCTAGTAGTGACATAGAAAGCAGGTGTATATCAAAGTAGGACGTGACGGACAGTGGTGGCACAGACGGTGGCATTGTGGGTTGGGCATGGCGGCGAAGCTAGGGTGGTGCTCGAGCTAAGAAGGGCAGTGCGAACAAGGCACAAGAGAGGAGAGGAACAGGACAAGTCGAGTTAGGTTGGGGACAATTTGGATAGATTTGGGATGGGCCCGACCTATCGGATCCAGCATGATCAGAGGTAATTCTCAAAACACTTTTAAAACCTAGTGCTATGCTATACACTTCTTTCCATTTGGCATAAAAATACCATATCGGTTCTTGAAATGGCCTCTTATATTAGTTGTATTTCCCACGTGATCCCCCTTTTTTTGTTAAAACAAAATCACTTTATTAAATCAAAATAACAATTTCATCAGCTGTCAACCATGATCCCTTGTTGTCCCTAGCTCCATCTTGGGATTATTTAGACCATCTACAACTAGACCCCACATATTCGCCCCCAAACGCCCGGGCAGGCTGCCCAGTCACTGTTCGAACAGAAAACAGCCACCCAACCAGACCTGGCAAATCCGGCCCAAACGCCCGGACTGACCGGCACTCCCCATATCCAACCCATATCTAGGGCGGGACATCCGAACATGCCCACACGCACCCACCACGTCAGATTTGGCCCACTATGGCCCACCTGACCCCACATATATTCTTCTATATCCGCACTCCAATGGAAACCCTAGCCGCATTTCACTCCACTCCCCTCTAGCCCCAAGCTCCCTGTTAAATGTAAAATTGAGAGACAACGAGAGAGACAAAGCAAATGATTCAAGTAACCCCTTTATTCATGATGGCGTACATATTTATACAACGGGAAAAGACACGATCTTTGGGAGGCGTCTGTTCGGAGAGTCGCGAGGAACCACCATGTCGGTTGCCAAAATGGCAACCGCACGTGGGGGATTAATGCAGGGATTAATCTTTAATCAAGTAACTAATTAAATCCTAACACTCCCCCTAATCACTGATTGTCCTTGTGTATATCCATCATTTCTATAAAGTCTCCTCTAAAAACCCTGTGGGAAAATATGAGGAGTATAGTGTTTGATATGTTGCTAAAACTCCTTCAAATCCGGTGGGAAAACTAAGGAGAAAATGATGCAACATATAATGGTTATTGTCTCTTTTAACTCAATATGAGAAACTCATAGAATCTAGAGGACAATAAATATGTCGTATATACTTTCCTAAAAACCCCAGTGGGGAAAACAAAAAGTATGACATATGATCTCATGTTGATATTACCTCATTAAAAACCTTTATGAGAACCCGTAAAGTAAACTCATGAAGGGAAAAAGAGTAAAATATGATGCTTTGAACAGGAACAGTTCAGAAAGATACTCCCCCTGATTCTTGCAAATTCCGAAGCCATCACATACCAATTCCGTGAACGTGTTTTTGGAATGTAGAAGCTGGTAGAGACTTGGTGAACAAATTAGTCACATGATTTGACTTGCAAGATGTGCAATATAGTGATATTGCTTATTACGTAACCTGTTTGCATCCGGGCAACACAAGCAACATTATCTTTGAGATAATGGTTGGTGCATGTAGCCACGAGGTCTAATTCGAAGACTCTCATGAGATGGCTACCACACCTAGCAGGAACACAAACCTTGTCTACGATCTGACATAGTAGGGATTTGATCATTGTATCCACATATATTGGTGTCCAGATTTCTCTGAAAATGAAAGATTAGGACAAGATATTTGATGCATTGGAGATATCGAAAGATATTCTTGAGCCTCAACCAATTGTGTTTGGTGGATCCAATGCATGCACTATGATATGGAAACTTAGGTCCCAACATCTTATTTCCATCTCCTCATGGTCTAGATGAATCTTTCTCTATGTCTAGAGAACGAATAACCATGAAAATTATGGATGGATAAGACTTGTCCACAATCAATTTCTCCAATATAATCTGGATATAGACAACATGGTTTACCATAATGTATGAGTGAAGATGCTCAAGGTTTTACCCAAATCCTTCATCTCAAATTCCATCATTTAGATGATCGCATGCTTAAAATGTATGGGCAATTATCAGTGTAGGAGTAATCCTTGTGTATAAGGATCTCACTATGTTAGTTGTACCAAATGTACCAATAATAAGTAAGCCATATGGTGACTTACTAATTTTACACAATGTACGTTGCATTTTTCATTTCGATTCAGAAGTGAGATTCCATCGAGAACCATCTATATCTGAATCTAGTGATCCACATGGATGTAATCACTACATCTATCAACTGCAGAGATAGATGATTTTGTACTGGCAATGATATAATTTATCGAAAAGAGATTCCACCTCTGGAGAATAGTTAGGTATCGGCGTGAACCCTTCTGCTACAATACTTGCTCTATGTTTCACCACCTTGTTATTCTCAATTCTGTTTCTAGAAGAAAACTGGTGTAGGTATTGCTTATGAATACCTTCCCATTATTGAGCAAGATTATTTCTACCTAGATTGTACCCTTTGCTTGAGTTCGGTCCGAGTGTTGTTCACACTTTGCAATGGCCATGGTCTTTGGATCTGAATCATTTGAAAGGTTTTTGCAATCTAGTTGAGAAATGTATGTCGACAATTGTAGACTTCCAATTATATGTATATATATATAGTTGATGGAAATATCGTTACCCATGGTGACTGCTTGCGATTTCCCAATGTAGTTGAGTCGGGTATTCTGATGTCCCGGTCATTGTGTGCACGAAGACCTGGGATGGTGGAGGTTTCCCATCCACTGGGTGTATACTACCCATTAGGTGTCTGTCAACGTGAAGTTGACTTGCATTTACTAATTCATAGGCGTGATATCTTTGCTTGCAAGAAGCTAAATCCTGATGTGCTTTTGCCATACATCTCCCCCTGTTGCTTCGAACGGGGAGTGGAGTGAATTTTATTGGTACCTTCACTCTTTTAGGCATTTTTTTGCAGGATTGTAGGATTGTGTGACACCTTTAGTCAGTAAATGAAGCTGGCAGGTTATTTGCAATGTGTTGCAAATCTTCTGAACGCATGGTTCAGATCTTTGAGTACGTGGATTTGAGGCAGAAATGTGTTGAACATTCCACTAATTTCCTGGCATTCTTTATGGTACTTGAAATCTCCCCCTAATGCTTGGAAAAGTTCCTCGTTGAATCAGCATACTGGCCTTGAATAACTCCCCATGTGAGGGGCTTGAGGTATTGACGGTAATACAGTTATTTCTCACATAGATCCCAACTATATGTTGAGGGGCCAATGATGTATGCTGGGGTGGTGATATCGGTATGTAATCGAATTGCCGCAGATGGGAAATACTTGGTAGATTTCCACATATCAAAGATAGAGGGGAATAATATTATGCAGTTTGGTCATGAGCGTGTAAAACTACATGACTCCAACGTAAAGTTGGTAAGTTGCAATTACAGAGTAAAGATAATGTAGTGAGCTTAACTCTTTGGATAAAGGATTCTACCAAACCAGTTTGAGTCTAGACATATAGGACAAAGTTCTAAACTTCAATCCTAGGGCCCTAGTGAAGGCATGCAAGGAGAATTCTACACCATTATCCATTCAATTTTGATTGAAATCGATGTTCAGGATAATGAGCCAATGGTTTCGTGTGGATAAAGCACACTTGAGACCATCATGCAGATGTGTCTTTAAAAAAACCATGGACACCTGAATACTCTAATCAATGCTTGAGAAGAGCCGCTTACCTCGACTTGATGTATTCAAGGAGTCTGAGTGGTTCAGCGTAGACTTTAAGGTGTGCGAGGCTTAAAATTAGCTTCCCTACGTCACATGTAGTGCACACAAAATCCAAATATTGTTAGAATTTAGCATCATAATAATCATAAACCAATGGAATTGCTGATAATTTCTGTTTCAACCCAATGTCACGATGACCAAGGCGAGTATGCCAAGTTTGTCATCCAAAAGACATTCTGGAAAACTATCTTGTACCCAACATGTGCTACGGGTTTTGTAGTATGTATAGTGCACTCAGGACGATAATTAAGAATATGTGTTTTCCATATCCGTATATAGTGAAGAGAAATTTTCTCTTTGTTGCCATCATAAGTTTCACTATGGAAACTACTTTGATGGATATCTCTATAGTTTAATAGGGTACGAGTTGAACTGAGACACAATAAAGCATCCATGATGGTACTCGAGTACCCATAGGGATAGTAAATATGACTCGAGTTGAGCCAACAATTACCTCATCGCGTCTAGCGATAGTTAAAAAAATCTCATTTTCTCTCAATGAGAATGGAAACATTTCACTTCCCCGAGTATAGAGTTTTGTGGTGCATATGTCCACAAGGCACATATTATCTTTCATCATATTGACCCCCATAGAAATCTATATATAGACTTGAAGATTCTCAACGTGAAAATCAGTGTAGATATATAGAATACATACAAATGTGTTGTACCACAGTGTTGATACAATATATTGTGATATACAATATATGATGACAACAATACTTATGTTCTTATTAGAACATCAGAAATGGACATAAATTTTATTGACAACTCAGGAGATTGAGAGACTAGACGAAGTCTTCAAACATGTTAGTTGAGTCATATTCAACCATCATGTTCTTCATGCCCAAAGGGTCTCGTGACTGCTGGATAGTCATGATGTTGCTAGGTCATGGAAAAACACCACGCAGACAATTGACTTCTTGTTGTTGTCAGGTTGGAGGTTGAAGTGAGATTCAAACCTTTGCACTTGAGATTCTTTGCGTCCTAGGAATTGCTGATACAGAATAACCAGATGCAGAGATCTAGATCGATATAATGCCTTATGATTTATGAGGCAACATATTTTTCTGTTAGCGGTGTGACTCCAACCGGAGGTGAATCCTACGGTTCTTGGATTGCACACATTATCCCACGAGACACAAGAGCGATAATCATGTCCATGGCCCAGATAGGGCAGTGGTTGCCAATGAGGGCGAATGCCTCAAATTCTCTAGCCATCTGTTACCAGAGATAATTAATTTATGGCCAGTAAATTAAAGACCATCATGGTTAATGTTGTAATAAGAATGCAAAAATTTGATACTCAAGTGTGTAACTTGGAAAATTCTCAAACCTCAATTGTGTGAACATAACACATTGACGATCACATAGATCTCACAGTAATAGACAGCATAATCTGACAATGTCAGTAGATGTGCATGTTTCTATTACCTTGTGTATGTTACCAATTTAAATATAAAGAAATTCACGTTGGAGATAATCATTTGTCGAGATCGACAAAACATAGAACTCTCAGTAAGAGGGAATAGTCTGCAAATGAGCAGTAGATCCAACTCATTACCTTGTGATTCCAAATATAATCAGGGAGATATAACTCAAAAATTTGCAAGTTTGATATGCGAGATGCCTCAAATTCTCTAGCCATCTGTTACCAGAGATAATTAATTTATGGCCAGTAAATTAAAGACCACCATGGTTAATGTTGTAATAAGAATGCAAAATTTTGATACTCAAGTGTGTAACTTGGAAAATTCTCAAACCTCAATTGTGTGAACATAATACATTGACGATCACATAGATCTCACAGTAATAGACAGCATAATCTGACAATGTCAGTAGATGTGCATGTTTCTATTACCTTGTGTATGTTACCAATTTAAATATAAAGAAATTCACGTTGGAGATAATCGTTTGTCGAGATCAACAAAATGTAGAACTCTCAGTAAGAGGGAATAGTCTGCAAATGAGCAGTAGATCCAACTCATTACCTTGTGATTCCAAATATAATGAGGGAGATATAACTAAAAAATTTGCAAGTTTGATATGCGAGAGAAAATAATCTCAACCACAAAAAACATGTTCTAGAGAATTTGATTTGTGGTAAACATGTTCTAAAAAATTCTCTAGCCATCGTGGTCGCTGCCGCGGAAGTATGTGTCCCCGCGTTGTTGAGTCGTCGTTGTTTGAGCGCCAGGACCGTAACCGCTGCATGTTCTTCGAGTGATTTTTGTTAAAACTAATTATGTAATTAGGGGTAAAATCTCCCCTTGCCTGAACGGCCGTGCGGTTGCTCCCGCAACCGACGCCTCTCTCCCGTCCGCCTGGAACCCACGCATCTCTCCAGGATCGTCGCGTCTCTCCAGGGGATATATATACTCCCTGTAACCATCGTCAAAGGCATCAATCATTTTTTGATCCGAAAGACGTTATCAGCCCGTAGAACTCTACCAGAGAGCAAAGAACAGATAAGAGAAAGAGATTGAGACTTGCCAGTGAGATGTCCGGCCTCGTTTCCTTCTTCCTTCGCCTGATCCGCGAAGACGGTCGTCGCTACCGTCATCGCTACCATGGAGTGGGTGGACTCCGGCGCTTCCGTTGCCGGATGCAGGCCATTCGCCGCTTCGGTCGTTGCGCCGCTGGACATGGCGGTCACCGTGCCGCTGGATGCGGCCACCATGGCGCGCGTGGAGGTCACCGTGCCCCTGGACGCGACCACTACGCTGCCGGACGCGCCCGCCGCGGCGCTCATCGTGCCCCAGCCGTTGCCGTGCCTGCTCCACCGCCCGGGTCCCCGCCTCCACCCCCTCCTCCGCCGGCCGAGTGGATTGCGCCGTCGAAGCTGACACCTCAGGCCGTGGCTGCTGGCCCGAGCCACCGCCCGCCCGGCTACGTCCCCGTGCCAATACGCATCGTCGTGGACGAGGAGGAGGAGCCCGCCTTCGTCTCAGCGCCCATCCGGCGTCATCCGCCTCGGAGCAGGGATGGAAGGCGCCGTCGCAAACACCACGCCACCGCTGGAGGCAATCACGAGCTCGAGCAGCCACGCGGAACGATGCTTCGGGCGCGCCGTGGCCGCCATCGACCACCGTCACAGCCGCCGCGCCGGCTCGTGGGCTCCAGCGAGCCTCGGCCTCGCCAGCACCGCGCCACTAGGATCTCGCCTGGACCCCGTCGTCGTCGACTCGGTGCAGCACCGGTGACCATCGGAGTCGCGAGGGGCTACGGCGCGTGGGGCTGCGTCGGTCACTCCAATCGCTCGCGCCGCCGTGTGGGAGGTGGGGATCGAGCAAGGGATGAGGGTGTCGGACTATCCGACACTTATCCGTCCCTCCCCTTTCTCTCTTATGCAGTGGAGCCGCAGATGGGCTGGCCAAAGGCCGTGGCGACACAGGCCCAGGAGCCCGGCCTACCCCCTTCAGGATTTGTTTTCACTCAGTTTTAGTTAAATATTAGTACTAATTATTGTATTAGTGCAGTTTTAGACTATGTTTAGTACTGTTTAGTACCTAGTTTGACTGCTACTTACATTCTAGTCCAGTTCTAGATTAAATCTAGGTTAGGACTTGTGTAATTATTAGTGTGTTTATATTATGTAATGGATTGAATATAAGTAAAGTACCGGATTTCATCTGGGAAGAATGGCATGTTCCATGTGTTTACCACATATCAAGTTCTGTTGAACATGTTTTTGCGATTGAGATCATCTTCTCTCGCATATCAAACTTCCAAATTTTTGAATATTTCTCTCTCATTATATTTGGAATCATAAGGTAATAAGTTGGGATCTACTGCTCATTTGCAGACTATCCCATCTTACTGTGAGGTCTACGTTTCTTCACAAGACAAATGATTACCTCCAACATGTATTCCTTATATTTAAATTGTACCATACACAAGGTAATAGCAATGCAGCCTATTACTGTGAGATCTAAGTGATCTTCAATGTGTTATGTTCACACAATTGAGGTTGAGAATTTTTCAAGTTTTTCACTTGAGTATCAAAATTTTTCATTCTTATTACTCAACCATGATGGATTTTAATTTACCACCCGTAAATTAATTATCTCTGGTTTCCCATGTAGGCAAAGATGACTGCCAAAGAGTTTGAGGAGCTTGCCCTCAATGGCCACAACTACCCTACATGGGCTATGGACATCAAGATTAGTCTTGCGTCTCGTGGGATTGCGCGTGCAATCCAGCCCCCTGAGACTCCTCTCCCGGCTGGAGCCATGCCACTGATAGAATAGCAGAACTATGTTGCTTTATTCATCATAAGGCACCATATTCATCCAAATCTCAAGTCTGAGTATTTACAGGAGGAATCTCCTAGTACTCTGTTTCTGGCCCTCAAAACAAGGTATGAACAGTAGAAGGCAGTCGTCCTGCCAGAAGCACTCCATGATTGGACTCATCTCCGTCTTCAGGATTTCAAGTCCATTGGTGAGTACAATCATGTTGTTCATAAGATATGTTCCAAACTGCGCTTTTGTGAGAAGGAAACTACTGAGGGGGAGAAGATAGAGAAAACTTTGTCTACTATGCTCCCTTCAGATAGGATCCTCCAACAGCAATACCGTGCTTGTAACTACACTGTCTATTCCGAGCTTATTCACATGTTACTATAGGCTGAAAAGCATGATCAGCTACTTGCTAAGAATGGCTCTTAGCGCCCAGTTGGGGCAATACCTTTACCTGAAGTTCATCTGAATGTCGCGAATAGACAAAAGTTTAATGGTACCTTTCGGGGTAAACAATCCAATTTCGAGCATAAGCAAAAGCGCAATGGGAACAGGAGATCCAGAAACCCAGGAAAGGGAAAAGGCACTTCAAATCCTAGATTTGATAAATCTAAGCTTTGCAACAAGTGTGGATGTTACACGCATTCTACTGAAAAGTCCACAATGCCCAAGCATTTGGTTATGCTGTACCAGCAATCTCAGGGGCGCAAAGCACCTCAAGGGAAAAGGTTTGAAGCCAACTTCAACCTTCATCCGCATAGCGCAAAAGGAGCCGGTGGTTCACATGATGTTCCTCCTGGACCGAGCAACGCCATGAATCCTTATCCGCTTGAGGATCCTGCTGAAACAGAGAACACGTTGATTGAGTACACTGCAAACAATGTGTTTGGCGACTTTGACTAGTCCCTAAATCTCCTAGTGATCTACTTAATTATGTCCATTTGTGATGATTGTAATAAGAACATAAGTTTGTTGTTGTCTTTATATTGTATTGTATCAGCACATTTGATATAATAAAGATTGTATTCTATGTATTACCACGAGGTTTTCTATGGCAATTCTTTCTTTTATATAGTTCTCTACGGGGACAATCCGATAGAAGAGGAATTATGCCTTGTGGACAGTGGTACCACAAACCCCATACTGAGGGAGATGAAATATTTTCGAACTCTGAAAAAGATGAATGGAGATACTCTAACTATCGCTGGATGCGATACAGTGATTGTTGGTACTGGACGTGCCATATTCACCCTCCCAAGTGGTACACAAGTGATGATTGAGGATGATTTACACGCTGCTGACTTGATACAATTGAGGCCAACTGCATATCACAGTTCTTCCCCTCTTGAATTGGTACGTGGAAATCCTCCTAGCATTTCCCATCTGCGTAAGTTCGGATGTGCTGCATACATCCCGATCTCACCACCACAGCAGACATCTATGGGCCCACACAGGAAGTTGGGGATCTATGTGGGGTACAAATCATCGTCGATTATCAAGTATTTGGAACCCCTGACTGGGGATCTGTTCACAGCCCGTCACACTGATTGCATATTTAATGAGGAACATTTTCCGGCATTAGGGGAGATTTCAAGTACCAAAAAGAATGCCCGGGAATTGATTGGAATGCTCATGCCATTTCATCCTCTGATCCACGTACCCAAGAGACCGAACTTCAAGTTCGAAAGATCATTAATTTGTAACATCTTGCAAATAATCTGCCAGATTCATTAACTGATCTGAAAGGTGTTACAAAATCCTTAAATCCGGCCAGAAACGCGCCAGAAAGAGTGGAGGTACCAATAAAAACAACTCAATTCCCTATTCCTAAAAAGAGGGGGAGTAGTACGGCCACTGACCCAGAGCATGCTTCCAGCAAGCAGCAAAGGAAATCGAGGAGAAAAACCTCGCAGACAGTAAATGCAGGTCAACTCAACATTGACAAACACCTGATAGGTAGTATACACTCAGTGGAAGGGCAACCTCCACAACCCAGCTCCAATGTGCACAAACTGGCTGGGACATCGGAACACCCAGACTCAATCGTATTGGGAAATCACGAAGAGTCACTAGGGGTGCAGGAAATTTCCATCAACTATGTTGATTCTGGAGAATCATTTGACCGTAAGACTACGACTGTCGACATATATTTTGCTGAAAAGATTGTGGATACCCTTCTCACTGATCATGATCCAAGGTCTATCGTAGAGTGCCAAAAGCGCTCCGACTGGCCTAAATGGAAGGATGCAATCCAAGCAGAAATTGCCTCGCTTAACAAAAGAAAGGTATTCACTGAAGCAATACCTACACCTCCCAATGTTTTCCCTATGGGATTCAAATGGGTTTTTCTCCGAAAACGGAATGAGAACAATGAGGTGGTGAGATATAAAGCAAGGCTCGTAGCACAAGGTTTCACGCAGAAACCCGGCATTGATTTCACTGAAACATATTCTCCAGTAATGAGTGCAACCACTTTCCGATATCTTATATCTTTGGCATTGCAAAATCATCTATCCATGCAGTTGATGGACGCCGTGACCGCATATCTTTACGGGTCACTAGATTCGTACATATATATGAAGGTTCCTGACGGAATCTCTGTCCCGAATAAAAGTGCAAAACGCAACATGTATTGTGTAAAGCTGAATAAGTCATTATATGGCTTAAGGCAGTCGGGACGGATGTGGTACAACCGACTCAGTGAGTTCCTTCTTCAGAAAGGTTACTCCAATAGTGTTGATTGCCCATGTGTCTTCATCAAAAGGTCCTATACAGGATTTTGAATCATTTCTGTGTACGTTGATGATCTCAACATCATTGGCAACACACCAGACATTGATGAAGCACACAATCACCTAAAGATGGAATTTGAGATGAAGGATTTGGGTAAAACCAAGTTTTTCTTAAGTATTCAACTTGAGCACCTTCCCTCAGGAATCATGGTACACCAATCTGCCTATATCCAGAAAATATTGGAGAAATTCAATATGGACAAATCCTATCCATCTAAAACTCCCATGGTGGTTTGAACTCTAGGCGTGGAGAAAGATCCATTCAGACCAAGGGATGATGGAGAAGAGGTGTTGGGACCTGAAGTTCCATACCTCAGTGTTGTTGGAGTGCTTACGTATCTTGCAAATTGCACAAGACCTGATATTGCATTTGTAGTGAATCTACTTGCTAGACATAGCGCAGCTCCCACCAAACGTCATTGGTCTGGAGTGAAGAATATCTTTTGATATCTCCAAGGCACAAAGGATCTTGGCCTATTTTTTCAGTTCCAGAAAAATCAGGATTCTGATATGATTGGATATGCAGATGCTGGATATTTGTCTGATCCCCATAATGCCAGATCACAGAACGGCCTCGTGTTCCTACATGGTGGCACTGCTATATCATGGAAGTCTTCAAAACAGACTCTAGTGGCAACATCTACAAATCATTCTGAAATAATTTCATTATTTGAAGCATCATGTGAATGTGTATGGCTTCGCAGAATGATAAACCACATACAAAGGTCATGTGGAATTGGTTCGATAGAATCACCTACCATTATCTATGAAGATAATGCAGCATGTGTTGCACAGATGCAAACAGGATACATCAAGAGTAATATCACTAAGCATATTTCTCCTAAGTGGTTTTTCCCCATGATCTTCAGCAAAGCGGGGAGATAAACGTCTTGCAAGTTAAATCATGCAAAAATCTTGCTAATTTATTTACCAAGTCTCTACAAAATTCTACATTCCAGAAATATGTTCATGGAATTGGTATGCGACGTCTTCGGGACTTGCAAGCATCAGGGGGAGCCTCTTCTTGAGACATCCTTGTTCAAACATCACATTACGCTATCTTTCTTTGTGAGTATATGTTTCAGGATCTCATCAAAGATTTTATGAAGAACTTTTGAAGGAGAATCTTTGAGATACTTTTGAAGGAGAATCTTTGAGATGATAGAGCTTCCCGGACAATCGTGAAGATGATTCTACATGGTCAAGCGTAGATTAGGGGGAGTGTTAAAACTAATTATGTAATTAGGGGGAAAATCTCCCCTTGCCCGAATGGCCGTACGGTTGCTCCCGCAACCGATGCCTCTCTCACGTCTGCCTGGAACCGACGCATCTCTCCAGGATCATCGCGTCTCTCCAGGGGATATATATATATATGTATATATAGACACACTCCCTGTAACCATCGTCAAAGGCATCGATCTTTTTTGATTCAAAAGAATTTTCTCACTCATGAAGTTCGCCGGAGTTGCTGCCTCCGTCCTGGCATTCTTCTCTTGTTCGCTCTCGGCAGAGCATGCTAATAATGTGTTAAATGTAAAATCGAGAGACAGCGAGAGAGACAAAGCAAATGATTCAAGTATTCCCTTTATTCATGATGGCGTACATATTTATACAACGGGAAAAGACACGATCCCTGGGAGGCGTCTATTCGGAGAGTCGTGAGGAACCGCCATGTCGTGGCAACCGCACGTGGGGGATTAATGCAGGGATTAATCTTTAATCAAGTAACTAATTAAATCCTAACACTCCCTCCCAGCGATCTTCAGCATGGTGGGCAGCAATCCGAGTCCTTTACCTCTTGGTCCGTTGACTGGGAACTCATCCCACGTGGCCACGAGGAGATGGCCGGCCAAATGGCGCATGGATCCGATGCAAGGCTACGACGGCCGTCGTAGACAAAACTGCGCGTGTGCCATGGAAAACAAGGCAAAGCCATGGGCACGTCACTGACTCGTCCATGAACAGCGACGCTCGTGTTGCTGCTGCCTCGCCAGAGGTGATGTGGTCCATCTGGTGTCCGAACAACGTGGTAAAGGCGCAACTGCTTCATTGAGGCGCCGATTCAGAGGGGCGTTGAGTCAGAGGTGCACACCCGAGACGCGTCTAACACAAATATGGGGCAATGTGCCCACCGTGCGAGGCAGTAGGTGCGAGAGGTTGCGACAACATTTGCGGCAGACATCAACGAGACGTCACGAGCTCCGGTCACGATGAATACATCATCGACCTCACATCGACCGACGAGTCACAGCTCCAACAAGTAGTATGGAATGGGAGACGATGGCACCTCGAGTCTTGTGAGTCGGTCCATGTTCCATGTCCTACTCTACCTCGTTGGCGACCGCACCTCCACTCCGAGGAGCGCAGCCAGACCCCTAACATTCACACGGTCGAAACAAGACGGTCATCCTCTAAAAGTTAGACTAGTTTTACTTTGCTTGTAATCATATGTATTTGATGTTTGAAAATGAGATATACATTGTGAAAACGATTTTTTGTGTACCGATCGACGTTTGTGGGGCGGATTTTACAAGTTGTGGTTGTAGTTGCTCTCACATCATATAAACACTTAGACCACTTTTGGAGAGCTTGGTCAGCTTGTGGGCATAAATAAACTCAGAATTGCTTGTACCATCCAACTTGAGAATGTCAGCGATCTCATAGATATTTGATTTGTATTTCACCTTTTAGTTGATTCAACATCAAATCTGCGGCATAGAGCAAAAAATGAGTTCAGTGCAATCTTACTTCATATCCGTTAATGGAGCTATCTTCCTATTGTAATAAACTTCATGTACACTGACCATCAACATTGTTTATGTACCACCATCCTCTATTTTTTTTAAACAATATGAACTTTATTAATTAGAAATAATAGTTACATCGTCTATAAGAATAGATACAATATTTTCCATAGGCTCCTCTATCCAATCCTTTGTCATGGAACATTTTGCTAGTCTAGCAAGCTCATGAGCTACTTTGTTCGCTTCCCTATTACAATGTTCAAAACTAGTAGGAGGAAAATCACAGGCCATAAAAACAATCCTCAAAGATTGCAACCGCCGCTCCTGCAGAATGTCCTCCGTTCTTCATTGTGTCAATGATTTCCAT
Source organism: Thinopyrum elongatum (assembly GCA_011799875.1). Classification (NCBI taxonomy): domain Eukaryota; kingdom Viridiplantae; phylum Streptophyta; class Magnoliopsida; order Poales; family Poaceae; genus Thinopyrum; species Thinopyrum elongatum. Next base: position 408,524,854 of record CM022299.1, read on the forward strand.
ATTGTGAGAATTGATAATGAGTCGATTGCAGCCCGCCTGTTGTGCCAACGATAGGCCAAACCTAAGAGCTAATGCTTCTGCTGTCAGCACATCTGCACAACTTTCAATCTTCCAATTTCCACCTACAATGAAGTTTCCTTTGTCATCCCTCATAACAGCTCCCGCTGTGCCCCTTAACAGATCATGATCAAAAGAAGCTTCCACATTCAATTTAACAAACCCCATAGGAGGTCTGCTCCAGCCTCCCTTCTTCCTAATTGCCTTAGGTGAATGGGCATTTACATAATTAGCCGTTATAGCACAGATCCCCATCGAGGTTTGGAATGCCTCTTGAGACTTTCCCTCATGAACTAGCCTCCGTCTACTCCACCATAAATACCACACAGTTATAGCGATCAGCTCCCTTGCATTTTGGAACCCCAATATAGATATTTCTTGATCTGGCATAAGGAGTAACAATTCAAGGACTGCCTCTCCTGCACGGTCCACCACACAAGCTTTTTTAATAGCTCCATACAGCTCCAAACTTTCCCACATTTCTTTTGCCTTCTGGCACATAAACAACACGTGTTTAGTGTCCTCTGGCCCATTCATACAAGCTGGGCAAATGGGCGGAGTTTTTATGTGTCTATTGGACAGCGTAACACGACACGGCAGAGTCTCATGAAGCGTACGCCAGATTAAAAAAATTCACCTTTGCCGGACACGCTAATTTCCAAATCTTACCCCAAATAGGATTGACCTTGCTTCTGCCCATGCCATTTGTGTATTCCAATTTCCTCCCGTGTTGTTTATTCCATTCCTCCAAATAAGCTGACCGTACATTGAACACACCATTTTTTGTATAGCTCCGAGCAATAAAATCCGGCATATTATGCATAGGGAGAGGAATCGCCAGGATTCTTCGAGCATCAATTGGCCACAACATTTGTCTCACCAAATCTTCATCCCAGAAATTCGTGATTGGATCAATAAGATCGGAAACTTTCGTCAGGAGATTCCCTCTTCTAGGAGTAATAATTCTTCTATTCGCCGCACTCTGTTCCATATGCCCATACACAAAATGGTTTGGCTGGATCATTGATTAAGAGGATCAAACTCATTGCAAGACCTTTGTTGATGAATTGCAACTTGCCAACCAGCGGCGCGGTGACCGCCATGTCCATGGTGGCCGCGTCCAGCGGCGCGATGACCGCCATGTCCAGCGGCGCAACGGCCGAAGCGGCGAATGGCCTGCATCCGACGATGGAAGCGCCGGAGTCCACCCACTCCATGGTAGCGATGACGGTAGTGACGACCGTCTTCGCAGATCAGGCGAAGGAAGAAGGAAACGAGGCCGGACATCTCACAGGCAAGTCTCGATATCTTTCTCTTCTCTGTTCTTTGCTCTCTGGTAGAGTTCTACAGGCTGATAACGTCTTTCGAATCAAAAATGATCAGTGCCTTTGACGATGGTTACAAGTATATATATCCCCTGCAGAGACGCAACGATCCTGGAGAGATGCGTCGGTTCCAGGTGGACGGGAGAGAGGCGTCGGTTGCGGGAGCAACCGTACGGCCGTTCGGGCAAGGGGAGATTTTCCCCCTAATTACATAATTAGTTTTAACACCCACATTGGCAGGTAAACCCAAGTATTTTTCAGTGAGTGCCTCGGTCATAATATTCAGAGTAATACAAACTTGCACTTTGTCTTCCACTTTTGTATTTGGGCTACAAAATATGGCAGATTTTTCTACACTCACCATTTGCCCTGAGGCTGCACAATAAGAATTTATAACATCTCTCAAAGCCTCCGCATTCGTAGCAGTAGCTCGCATGAGGATGAGTGATAGAGGTGGACTGTGACGCCCCCGGCTTAATCATGCACTAATCATACACGCAAATGCACACAATCAAGCCTAAGGACTCACTTGAAGATATCACAACACAACTCCAGACACAAATTTAAAATAATACAAGCTATATATTACAAGCCAGGGGCCTCGAGGGCTCGAATACATAAGCTCGCTTACAAGCGTCAGCGGAAGCATCAGATATCTGAGTACAGATATAAAAGATAAAATAGATAAGCCTTTAAGAAGGCGGTGCAAAACAAAAGATACAATCAAAAAGGCGCAGGCCTCCTGCCTGGGACCCTCCGAACCTACTCCTGGTCGTCCGCCAACTCGTAGAAGTAGCCATCTTCGGGGTACTAGTAGTGATCGTCGACAGGGGTAGCTGGCTCCGGGGCTCCGTCATCTGGTTGCATCAAATGGGTATGGGGAAAAAGAGGAAGCAAAGCAACCGTGAGTACTCATCCGAAGTACTCAGCAAGCAAGGATCTACACTACATATGCAACATTATTAAAGAAAGGCTGTATATGTGGACTGGGCTGCAGAAATGCCAGAATAGAGAGAAGGCCTAGTCCTATCGAAGACTAGCATCTTCAACGGTCTTGCAGCATTAGAAGAGTGTAGATTAGTACAGTATAAAGTAATAGTAGTAATAAGTATCAACCTCGCCCAGAGATCCTTTCTCGACTCCCTGCGAGAAAGCAATCCCAGAGCCCTAATATCCAAGTATCAACCTCGGCCAGAGATCCTTTCTCGACTCTCTGCGAGAAAGCAATCCCAGAGCCCTAATATCCATTTCTCATCTCATCATTAGGTTCTAGTTGTATCAATCGGGATACAACTCCGAGTGTCCGTTACCGAGGATCCGGCTATGCATAGATGTTTTCTTCCCTGCAGGGGTGCACCAACTTACCCACCACGCTCGCTTAACTCCGGCCGGACACACTTTTCTGGGTCATGCCCGGCCTCGGCCAAATGACACACCGCAGCCCTACCTAAAGCTCAGCAGAGAGGTCCCCGCCAGTCTACATCCTAAGCACTCCGGGGTCTTGGGCCCATCGCCCGTTGCACTCCGGGTCGTTGCGAGTACGGTGGATACCAGCGTCGCCTCGGATGGCCGACATGATCTGACCGTGCCGCAATGCTGAACTGGACGTCAGACAGAGCTTTTGACTGATGCAACGATGCAGAGTGCCCATAACTATTCCCGCGTGATGGTTAGTGCTATCGGGCCAGAGGCCCACTCGGATCAAATATCCAAATCGTTAGTGTATTGGTAGCGTGTGGTAACGAGCAGAGACTCACGATCGATGTGACCCCGTCGCCCCGTCTCGAGGACTTGCGGCAAGGACTAAGAATGCCCGGCCACGCCTCGTAATTATCTCACGGGCACCCTCCAGGTCAACCCGTCTTCACATCACTCGCATCTTATGCTCGATCGGGTACCCCTCAGGGTTGACCCGACTTTCCAAGTAACAGTTGTACAGTCCAAGTAACCGTGTGTCCATAACATCAGGGGAATCTGAGGTATCACCCTCATTGGATTCCTACTCGATGTATCCGTCAAGGTGAACTTGGAGGAATCACCCTCGATGAGTTCACACTTGAGGTGTTGCACGACAGCGTCGTTATCGGGAGTGGTGAAGGAGGAATCACCCACGATGACCACGACCAAATAGCTACTCTACAGAGTTAACATCAGAAGTGCTAAACGAGGTATCACCCTCGGCACTCGATAGTAATGCTGCAGTGTCGTACAATTAAGGGGGTGATGTGCGGTGCTGGGGCCTGGTCGTCGATCATGTTGATCGAGTCATCTGATAATCCAGCGGGGGCAACTGGGTCAAAGTGGGGTCTCTGGTGGGTCTCTAACCAGCCTATACTAAGCAGTTTAGGATAATCAGGTAGGTATCAACAGCAGTTACAAAAACAGGTTGTGCATCAGAAATAGGATAAGCAGTAGCAGCAACCATTTCTAATGCAAGCAAAAGAGAGAAAGAATAGGCGATATCGGCATGTTCAAGGGGGGGTTGCTTGCCTGGAAGCTCTGCGGCAAAGGTCTGGTCGTTAGGGGCGTAGTCGATCTCCGGAGCTGCGTCGGTCTCAGGGACTATGTCAGTGTCGGGGTCTACCGAGAGAGAAGAAGAGGGGGAGGAAACAGATAAATACACGGCAAACATAAGCAACACAGAGCATGCTATGCTAACGTGCAGTGCAGGGTTGCCTGAAAGCATGCCTAAGTCATATTAGTTATTTTAGGATTTAAGTTGGAATTATTAACCGGTGTATATGCACTATTCATCTACCGGAAACAGGCTAAAAGTTGCGGGTTCACCTTCGTAGAGGGTCCCGACACGGAAACAGATAGCACAGTCGGCTTCGTCTCGTTTTTCTGATCAACTTTCATATATAAAGTTTTTCAATCCGAGCTACGGTTTAATTTCTATGAATTTACAAAGATTTTAGCAATTTCCTGAAATTATTTAAATTAATAGAAATGTAATATGACATCAGCATGATGCAGGAGTGATGTCAGCAGTCAACTCACCCGTTGACTGGTAAAACTGACCAGTGGATCCCACTTGTCATAGACAGTGGTTTAACAGAGTTTATTTAAATCTAATCTGAGGTTAATTAGCAGCTGGGCCCCACATGTTAGTGACTTATCTATTTAACTAATTAAGTTAACCTAGAAATTGTCTTAATTAGGTTAATTAAGCGGTGGGGCCCGCAAGTCAGTGGCACAAGGGTGACTAGTCAGCAGTTGACTGGGTCAACCCAGTCAACTGGGGCCCACCCGCCAGCGTCACAAGGGACCCCACCTGTCGGGCCACGTCGGATGGCGACCGATGACTCGCCGGAAACGCTCCGGCGAGTGTCCCGCGGCGGCTACCTCGCCGGAGGGGGGCGGAATTCGGCTTTGGTGGCTCAAATCGCGCGCGGTTGGGTGCTTTCGAACGGGCGTCCAACGCCGCGTCCAACCGTGGCGGTGTCGTGGCCGGAGATCCAGTGTGGCGACGACGGCGAGCGGCGAGGCGGACGCTAGGGTTCGGGCGTCGATGGGTTCGGGCGTCCAGGGCACGGCAAGGGTGGCGGAGAGGTGCGTTGAGCAGCTAGGAGCTCCAGGAGCTCGGTGGTGGTGTTAGCGCGGCGTGAGGAGCAACAGGGCGTCGGCAAAGAGCTCACCGGCGGCGACCAGAGGGCGGCCATGGCGGCGACGTGGCTACGAAGAAGCACGCGGCGCGAGGAGAGGAGAGGAGGGAGGAAGGAGCTCACCGCGCGGCTACGAAAAGCCCGTGACAGATTTGGAGCAGCAGAGGTCGCCGGAGATTGAGGGGATCGCCGGCGCCCGAAGGGAGAAGTCCGGCTCGATCCCGACGAGGTAGGGCTTCCCGAGCTCCATGTGGCGGTGCAGAAGGCGTAGCCGAGCTCGACGGAGATGGCTGACACGTCGGAGTTAGGCGAGGACGGCACTGGCCGTGGCGGAGCAAGACAAGCGGCGGCAGCGGCGCTCGGGATGGAGGGGAAGAAGAGGGAGCCGAGCGCGCGAGGGAGAGAGGGGGAGAGTGGATAGGAACGACGAGGGAGTGGACGGGGTTCTCCCTTATCCCCTCGGCGATCGCTGTAACGTCGCGGTGTCGGCCAGCGGCCGGCGAGCGCGCGCTTGGCCATAGCGCTGGTGACACGGCGAGGGAGAGAGAAGAGAGGATGGAGAGGTGGGCCGGTTGGGCTGGGCCGAGTGCACTGTGCACTTAGGCCCAGTCCCCAGCAGTAGTCTAGACCTTTTTCTTTTTCTTGTTTTTGTTTTATTTTAGCAGCAGGCTTTTGCAAATAAAATAGCCACCAAATGACTTAGAAAAAATGTGTGCCTGGCCAAAACAAATACTATGGAATATTGTGCTCTGCCACAAAAAGTTTGGACAAGTTTTGATTCCATTTGGAATTTTCAAAAAATGGAAATGGCATTAATAGTGCTGTTTTGGCACTGTTTTAAATGCTTAGGCCATTTTGACTTGATGGTGATGTTGTTTTCCTTAACAACAAATTGTTTTGGAATATTTGCTCAATGATGAACATTTTTGCAGCAATATTTGAGCAACGTCAAATTGCACTTTGAATTTGAATTGAATTCAGAGAAGGAATTTGAAATGAGATATTTAACCACTGTGATTAATCAATGCAAATGATGATGACTTGGCATGATCATAAGGGATTACTGTGGTGTGATACTGGGGATGTTACAAATCTCCTCCACTACAAGAAATCTCGTCCCGAGATTTTAGCGGTGGAGTAAGAGGTGACTTCGGGAGAACGGACCTTTGCAAGGTCGATTATCTGGCAGATAATTCAGGGAACATGGCAGAAGTACCTCTCGAGTTGAAACCTAGGAAAACATCGAGAGCAAAGTATGAAGGTACAATAGGAAGTTTCAAGCGAATGGACAAACGATCGATATCTGATCAGAGTGTGTAAAGGGGTTCAGAGCATCGGGAATAGATCATTTCTCGGAGGGTGGCTCGTGATAACACACAAAGCCAAGAGCAAAGGATACTTCGGAATCAAGGATGAACAGGAGAGTCAGGTTCCGATCCTGTGGAACTCTGATGAGGATCAATCGAGAGTAGGGAGAACGATGACATCTTACCGGTCTCGACAACAAAGAATGTCAGAGGATGGTCTGTCAGTTATGTTGGTAACAACGTCGGTACCAAGGGCGAGGGACGAAGAGAACCATTTCCCTGCTCGTTAAAACGAGGCGGACCAATAGGCAAAGTTCTCGTCCATCGGTGGTTACCGGAATGTCATCAACAATAGTAACAGGGTCTCACTGACAAGGTTGTACATCGGGGTGTTTTATAAGCAGGGAATTATTACTGCTTAGAGCATATAGATCACAAGAAAGATCAAACAAACCAATGGAAAGGAAAATGTGATTATCAGGATTAAACAGACCATTGGAAAGGAAAATGTGTATACACGAGTATTAGGTGTATAACCTTCCCAAGAACAAGCAGGGCGGGATAATCATGAATTCGATTGATATCTTAGATCAAGTCAGTATTTTGATGGTGATCACGACAAATTTTGTCGAGAGGCTCTATGAAGATGCTATCGAGCAGCAACGACATCAAGCAAAAGGAAGGATGAAGCGAAAGGCTTTGGGAACCACGAATACGACACAAGCTCGAAATCAAGCTTGTTGTTCGAGGTAAATTGATATGACAAGAAGATCGACGTAAGCTTAGCTCGTCGTCGGGAATTGCTCCAGGCATAAGGACCAGGTAGCATAATTAAAAATCGATACGATAATGATATAGCCGATCGGGCTAGGAATGATGTGATGGAGTATCATTCCAATAAGAATTTCACGAGAGGTAGTGCAATGACACAATATCCATGAGATAACATGGGGCAATACTTGAAGGTAGATCAGAATTAGAGGTTGGACAGGTGAAATGATCTACAAAAGACAAGTAATTTTATCTTGTCCGAGAAATGGAATCAAAGAAGAACAATCATGGGCAGGACCATGGTTGCAAGGGACATAACGCAGATACGAGATGGTATTATATCAAGGGGATAACTATTATTACAAGGAGCTTCCATGATAGGATCTACATCATGTCCATGGGCATGAACACAAAGGTTCAAGGTCGACTCCCACTTCTTCAATGCATGACCTTTCATTCACTCCTCGTTTTTGAAGAAATGGTAGTGCTGAAGATTTATCTGGTGAAGCACCAGAAGAGTATGACTCGCATAACTTTCGAGTTCACACTAATTAGGGAAAGCATAGGTTCAACCCATCGGGACATTTTTACGAAGCTATACAACACAATAATAGGAGCGACGGATACACGCTTGAAAGCAAAGGGTTGGCGATACGGAGTAGATGATGCAATTCGCTAGAGGCATTTTGTATCAGGGGAAAGTCATCAATGATTTAAAATACGAAGGAGCTGCCGGATAGTAATCCACCAAAAGATCAGGTGGTCCGCAAAGGATCTGATGTGAGTATCGGTACTCAACCAGAAGAAGAAGGGATGCAAAGGAATCGGTTTATGGAAACATCTGAATAAGTCGAAGCTTAAATGCGAAGGGTTTATGATTCCAAAATCGGGGAATCAGAGGCAGAGGCTCTGATAAAAAGATGAATATGTTAAATAGAATTAGATGGCCAATCAATCAAGAATTGATTTATCGAGAACCAGCTCATATCCAGAATGATGTCTGAGTCAGAAGGATGAATAGTAGGAAACAACTGATGACGGCGAGTATTCGCACACATGTTGAATCAATAGGATCAGAATGATAGTGACAAGAGGTATCAACGATGTTTACTTGACATATGGAACTAACCATAATGCAAGCAGACCAGAAGAATATCAAAAGCAGTAGGCTGCAGAGGATTTTTGGGAGATCGGAAAGCAATATGAGGTATTTCGTGATACACAAGAACAACTGGGGTGAACGAATCCTGGGTAAATGAATTATCCGCAGTGCGAGAAGAAGCTGCAAAGCAGAAGCACAAAGGATTCTCAGAACAGCGAAGAGTATTGGGGTAATTCGTACATAAAGGAGTAACTGGGAATGATGATACAAACGGCAAAGATGTATAGCTGTTCACGGTGATTATCGGTAGTAGGGAACTTGCAAAAGCAGTGGGCATAATGGCCTCGGGAAACTTCGAGGAGTATCTTCGGAGTCTTCTGATGATGACACGCCATCTTCTGGAATGAGGGGGGGCTCTCCGGGAGAAAGCGGTTACGAGAACCTATTGTTAGAGTCAGCAAAACTTTAACCCGAATAGAAGAGAGATCAGAGTCCCAGAGTATAGACGAGGAATAAAAGATCCTAACACCACCCAATGGCGACATGGGCCCGTAAGCCACACAGCCATGTTAGTAAAATAGTTTTTGAAGTCTAGACTCAACTTCGGCCAAGGAGTTGGAAAGGGGGTTCCTACAGGCAGTCGGCTCTGCTACCAACCTGTGACGCCCCCGACTTAATCGTGCACTAATCATACACGCAAATGCACACGATCAAGCCTAAGGACTCACTTGAAGATATCATAACACAACTCTAGACACAAATTTAAAATAATACAAGCTATATATTACAAGCCAGGGGCCTCGAGGGCTCGAATATATAAGCTCGCTTACAAGCGTCAGCGGAAGCATCAGATATCTGAGTACAGATATAAAAGATAAAACAGATAAGCCTTTAAGAAGGCGGTGTAAAAGAAAACCTACGATCGTGCCCATAACTATTCCTGCGTGATGGTTAGTGCTATCGGGCCAGAGGCCCACTTGGATCAAATATCCAAATCATTAGTGTATTGGTAGCGTGCGGTAACGAGCAGAGACTCATGATCGATGTGACCCCATCGCCCCGTCTCGAGGACTTGCGGCAAACTTACCCACCACGCTCGCTTAACTCCGGCTGGACACACTTTTCTGGGTTATGCCCGGCCTCGGCCAAACGACACACCGCAGCCCTACCTAAAGCTCAGCAGAGAGGTCCCCGACGGTCTACATCCTAAGCACTCCGGGGTCTTGGGCCCATCGCCCGTTGCACTCTGGGTCGTTGCGAGCAGGGTGGATACCAGCGTCGCCTCGGATGGCCGACACGATCCGACCGTGCCGCAATGCTGAACTGGATGTCTGACAGAGCTTTCGGCTGATGCCATGATGCAGAGTGCCCATAACTATTCCCGCGTGATGGTTAGTGCTATTGGGCCAGAGGCCCACTCGGATCAAATATCCAAATCGTTAGTGTATTGGTAGCATGCGGTAACAAGCAGAGACTCACGATCGATGTGTCCCCGTCGCCCCATCTCGAGGACTTGCGGCAAGGGCTAAGAATGCCCAGCCATGCCTCGTAATTATCTCACGGGCACCCTCCAGGTCAACCCGTCTCCACATCACTCGCATCTTATGCTCGATCGGGTACCCCTCAGGGTCGACCTGACTTTCCAAGTAACAGTTGTACAGTCCAAGTAACCTTGTGTCTATAACATCAGGGGAATCTGAGGTATCACCCTCGTTGGATTCCTACTCGATGTATCCGTCAAGGTGAACTTGGAGGAATCACCCTCGATGACCACGACCAAATAGCTACTCTACAGAGTTAACATCAGAAGTGCTAAACGAGGTATCACCCTCGGCACTCGATAGTAACGCTGTAGGGCCGTACAACTAAGGGGGTGATGTGCGGTGCTGGGGCCTGGTCGTCGATCATGTTGATTGAGCAGCGGGGGCAACTGGGTCAAAGTGGGGTCTCTGGTGGGTCTCTAACCAGCCTATACTAAGCAGTTTAGGATAATCAGGTAGGTATCAACAGCAGTTACAAAAACAGGCTATGCATCAGAAATAGGATAAGCAGTGGCAGCAACCATTTCTAATGCAAGCAAAAGAGAGAAAGAATAGGCGATATCGGCATGTTCAAGGGGGGAGGGTTGCTTGCCTGGAAGCTCTGCAGCAAAGGTCTGGTCGTCAGGGGCGTAGTCGATCTCCGGAGCTGCGTCGGTCTCAGGGACTACGTTGGTGTCGGGGTCTACCGAGAGAGAAGAAGAGGGGGAGGAAACAGATAAATACACAACAAACATAAGCAACACAGAGCATGCTATGCTAACGTGCAGTGCAGGGTTGCCTGAAAGCATGTCTAAGTCATATTAGTTATTTTAGGATTTAAGTTGGAATTATTAACCGGTGTATATGCATTATTCATCTACCAGAAACAGCCTAAAAGTTGCGGGTTCACCTCCGTAGATGGTCCTGACACGGAAACAGATAGCACGGTCGGCTTCGTCTCATTTTTCTGATCAACTTTCATATATAAAGTTTTTCAATCCGAGCTACGGTTTAATTTCTATGAATTTACAAAGATTTTAGCAATTTTCTGAAATTATTTAAATTAACAGAAATGTAATATGATGTCAGCATGATGTAGGAGTGACGTTAGCAGTCAACTGACCTGTTGACTGGTCAAACTAACCAGTGGGTCCCACTTGTCATAGACAGTGGTTTAACAGAGTTTATTTAAATCTAATCTGAGGTTAATTAGCAGCTGGGCCCACATGTCAGTGACTTATCTATTTAACTAATTAAGTTTACCTAGAAATTGTCTTAATTAGGTTAATTAAGCGATGGGGCCCGCAAGTCAGCGGCACAGGGGTGACCAGTCAGCAGTTGACTGGGTCAACCCAGTCAACTGGGGCCCACCCATCAGCGTCACATGGGACCCCACCTGTCGGGCCACGTCGGATGGCGACCGGTGACTCGCCGGAAACGCTCCGGCGAGCCTCCCGCGGCGGCTACCTCGCCTGAGGGGGTCGAAATTCGGCTACGGTGGCTCAAATCGCGCGCGGTTGGGTGCTTTCGAACGGGCGTCCAACGCCGCGTCCAACAGTGGCGGTGTCGTGGCCGGAGATGTAGTGTGGTGACGACGGCGAGTGGCGAGGCGGACGCCAGGGTTCGGGCGTCGATGGGTTCGGGTGTCCAGGGCACGGCAAGGGTGGCGGAGAGGTGCGTTGAGCAGCTAGGAGCTCCAGGAGCTCGGTGGTGGTGTTAGCGCGACGCGAGGAGCAACAGAGCGTCGGCAAAGAGCTCATCATTTTTTGGCACTGTTTTAAATGCTTAAGCCCATTTTGACTTGATGGTGATGTTGTTTTCCTTAACAACAAATTGTTTTGGAATATTTGCTAAATGATGAACATTTTTGCAGCAATATTTGAGCAACGTCAAATTGCACTTTGAATTTGAATTGAATTCTGAGAAGGAATTTGAAATGAGATATTTAACCACTGTGATTAATCAATGCAAATGATGATGACTTGGCATGATCATAAGGGATTACTGTGGTGTGATACTGGGGATGTTACATGGATGCCATAGCTCGGCATATCTGGTTATTCGTTTAGCCACGCGAGAAGTATTTCCCTAACATACCGATCTGGTGGCTAGTGTGAGTTGACACTGGATGGAATGGAAGGATGGGGTGCACAGAATGGCAGTAGCCTTTTTTAGGGAAAACTTGCTGCCTTTATTGCTTAAACCACGGCGGACTAAGCCGCTATCTGGTATCCTATTTTTGTTCTGACTAATTTACTTTCACTACATTTTCCTTCACAAGTTTACTGATTTACCCCATACACGAGTTTGCAACTGAGTTTAGTAGGATAAATTCATTTTAAACTGCACTTCTAGTTCTGAGAGGCAATATACACCATGTAGCAGTGAAGAGGACACTTGAAAGGACTGCACGGATCCTTATCATCTTCAATTGATGATACACCATTTCAGACATCGGTGCCTCCCTCTAATTGCCAAACATATTAGATCCCCAAATTCTTTGCTATCTACAAATCGTGCAGAGGACTTCTTGATGAAGACACATGGGCAATCAACACTATTGGAGTAACCTTTATGAAGAAGGAACTCACTCAGTCGGATGTACCACATCCGTCCCAACTGCCTTAAGCCATATAATGACTTATTCAGCTTTACACAATACATGTTGCGTTTTGCACTTTTATTCGGGACAGAGATTCCGTCAGGAACCTTCATATATATGTCCGAATCTAGTGACCCGTAAAGATATGCGGTCACGACGTCCATCAACTGCATAGATAGACGATTTTGCACTGCCAAAGATATAAGATATCGGAAAGTGGTTGCACTCATTACTGGAGAATATGTTTCAGTGAAATCAATGCCGGGTTTCTGCATGAAACCTTGTGCTATGAGCCATCTCACCAACTCATTGTTCTCATTCCGTTTCCAGAGAAAAACCCATTTGAATCTCACAGGGAAAACACTGGGAGGTGTCGGTATTGCTTCAGTGAATACCTTTCTTTTGTTAAGCGAGGCAATTTCTGCTTGGATTGCATCCTTCCATTTAGGCCAGTCGGAGCGCTTTTGGCACTCTACGATAGGCCTTGGATCATGATCAGTGAGAAGGGTATCTGCAACTTTTCAGCAAAATATATGTCGACAGTCGTAGTCTTACGGTCAAATGATTCTCCAAAATCAACATAGTTGATGGAAATTTCCTGCACCCCTAGTGACTCTTCGTGATTTCCCAATATGATTGAGTCTCGGTGTTCCGATGTCCCAGCCAGTTTGTGCACACTAGAGCTGGGTTGTGGAGGTTGCCCTTCCACTGGGTGTATACTACCCATCAGGTGTTTGTCAACGTTGAGTTGACCTGCATTTACTGACTCCGAGGTTTTGCTCCTCGATTTCCTTTGCTGCTTGCTAGAAGCATGCTCTGGGTCAGTGGTCGTACTACTCCCCCTCTTTTTAAGAATAGGGAGTTGAGTGGTTTTTATTGGTACCTCCACTCTTTCTGGCGCGTTTCTGGCCGGATTTAAGGATTTTGTAACACCTTTTAGATCAGTAAATGAATCTGGCAGATTATTTGCAAGATGTTGCAAATTAATGATCTTCCGAACTTGAAGTTCGGTCTCTTGGGTACGTGGATCAGAGGATGAAATGGCATGAGCATTCCAATCAATTTCCGGGCATTCTTTCTGGTACCTGAAATCTCCCCCTAATGCCGGAAAATGTTCCTCATTAAATATGCAATCAGCGTGACGGGCTGTGAACAAATCCCCAGTCAGGGGTTCCAGGTACTTGATAATCGACGGCGATTTGTACCCCACATAGACCCCCAACTTCCTGTGTGGGCCCATAGATGTCCGTTGTGGTGGTGAGATCGGGATGTATGCAGCACATCCAAACTTACACAGATGGGAAATGCTAGGAGGATTTCCACGTACCAATTCCAGAGGGGAAGAATTGTGATATGCAGTTGGCCTCAATTGTATCAAGTCAGTAGCGTGTAAAACAGCGTGACCCCAACAAGAGGTTGGCAAGTTGCAATTCGTCAACAAAGGTCTTGCAATGAGTTTAATCCTCTTAATCAATGATTCAGCCAAACCATTTTGTGTATGGAGATATGGAACAGAGTGTTGAACTTCAATCCCCAAAGCCATGCAATAATCATTGAAAGCACGTGAGGAGAATTCTGCGGCATTGTCCATTTGAATTGATTTAATTCGACTTTCAGGATAATGGGCTTGCAACATAATGACTTGCCTCATTATCTTGGCAAATGCATGGTTCCGTGTGGATAGAAGACACATGTGTGACCATCGTGTAGATGCGTCAATGAGAACCATGAAATACCCTCCGTCCCAAAATTCTTGTCTTAAATTTGTCTAGATACGGATGTATCTAATATTAAAACGTGACTTGATACATCCGTATTTAGACAAATCTAAGACAATAATTTTGGGACGGAGGGAGTACCTAAAAGGTCCAGATAATGGTTGAATGGGACCACAAATGTCTCCTTCAATACGTTCAAGGAATTGAAGTGGTTCGGCTTGTATTTTGAGGTGCGAGGGCCTCAAAATTAACTTTCCCGTGGCACAAGATGTGCACACAAAATCTGAAGATTGAGGAAATTTTGACTCAAGCAAATTATGACCAATGGAATTGCTAGTAATTTTTCTCATCATCCCGATTCCAAGATGGCCTAGGCGATCATGCCAGGTTTGGAATGCGTGAACATTCTGAAAAATTACTTTGTATGCAACATGTTCCATGGATTTGATGTACGTATAGTACAAACCAGACGATAGAGAAGGAATTTTCTCATGTACCTTTTTGCCATATCTGTGATCTTTAGTAAAGAGTAGATACTCCTCTTTGTTGTCTTCATGGGTTTCAATGTGAAAACATTTTTACGGATATCTCGATAACTGACCAGGGTACGTGAAGAATCGGGATACAGTAAAGCATCCTCAATTGTCACTTGTGTACCACTTGGGAGGGTGAATATGGCACGTCCAGTACCAACAATCACTGTATCGCGTCCAGCGATAGTTAGAATATCTCCATTCATCTTTTTTAGAGTTTGGAAATATTTCATCTCCCTCAGTATGGAGTTTGCGATACACTGTCCACAAGGCATAATTCCTCTTCCATCGGATTGTCCCCGTAGAAAACTATATAAAACAAAGAATTTTCAATAAGAAAACCTTATGTTAGTACATAGAATACAATCTTATTATATCAATTGTGCTGATACAATACAATATAAAGACAACAACAAACTTATGTTCTTATTACAATCATCACAAATGGACATAATTCATAGATCACTAAGGAGATTGAGGGACTAGTCGAAGTCGCCAAACACGTTGTTTGCGGTGTACTCAATCAACATGTTCTCCGTTTCAGCAGGATCCTCGGGCGGATAAGGAACCATGGCGTTGCTCAGTCCAGGAGGAACATCGTGCGAACCACCGGCTCCTTTTGCGCTATGCAGATGAAGGTTGAAGTTGGCTTCAAACCTTTTCCCTTAAGGTGCTTTGCGTCCTGAGATTGCTGGTACAGCATAACCAAATGCTTGGGCATTGTGCACTTTTCAGTGGAGTGCATGTAGCATCCACACTTGTTGCAAAGCTTAGATTTATCAAACCTGGGCTTTGAAGTGCCTTTTCCTTTGCCTGGATTTCTGGATCTCATGTTCCCATTGCGCTTTCGCTTATGCTCGAAGTTGGATTGTTTACCTCGAAAAGTACCATTAAACTTTTGTCTATTTGCAACATTCAGATGGACTTCAGGTAAAGCTTATGCCTCAACTGGGCGCTGAGAGTCATTCTTAGCGAGTAGCTCATCATGCTTTTCAGTCTGAAGTAACATGTGAATAAGCTCGGAATAGACAGTGTAGTTACGAGCACGGTATTGCTGTTGGAGGATCCTATCTGAAGGGAGCATAGTAGACAAAGTTTTCTCTATCTTCTCCCCCTCAGTAGGTTCCTTCTCACAAAAGCGCAGTTTGGAACATATCTTGATGTCCATAGCCCATGTAGGGTAGTTGTGGCCATTGAGGGCAAGCTCCTCAAACTCTTTGGCAGTCATCTTTGCCTACATGCGAAACCAGAGATAATTAATTTACGGGCGGTAAATTAAAACCATCATGGTTGTGTAATAAGAATGCAAAATTTTGATACTCAAGTGAAAACTTGAAAATTTCTCAACCTCAATTGTGTGAACATAAGACATTGGAGATCACTTAGATCTCGCAGTAATAGGCTGCATTATTATTACCTTGTGTATGCTACAATTTAAATACAAGGAATACACGTTGAAGGTAATCGTTTGTCTTTTGACGAAACGTAGACCTCACAGTAAGAGGAGATAATCTGCAAATGAGTTGTAGATCCCAACTCATTACCTTGTGATTCCAAATATAATGAGGGAGAAATATTCAAAAATTTGTAAGTTTGATATGCGAGAGAAGATGATCTCAATCGCAAAAACATGTTCAAGAGAACTTGATATGTGGTAAACACATGGAACATGTTATTCTTCCCAGATGAAATCCGGTACTTTATTTATATTATCAATCCATTACATAATATAAACACACTAATAATTACACAAGTCCTAACCAAGATTTAATCTAGAACTGGACTAGAATGTAAGTAGCAGTCAAACTAGGTACTAAACAGTACTAAACATAGTCTAAAACTGCACTAATACAATAATTAGTACTAGTGTTTAACTAAAAACAGAGAAGAAAGAAAAAAATGAAAAACAAATCCTGAAGGGAGCAGGCCGGTCGCCTGGGCCTGGGCTGCTACAGCCAGCCGGCACCAGCCCGCAGCCACCCGTGAGGGGTAGGGCGGTTACGGATAACGACCCGCCCCGACCCGCACCACGCTCGATCCCCCACCACCACCTGCGCTCGCGGGGAGCAGGGAGCCCAGTCGCCGGCGGTTGGGGCGAGCGCTGGCGCCTCCCCTCGCATCTCCAGTTGTCAGCGACGCGACACCGACGAGGCCTCTTCATCCGAAGAGGAGACGACGACGGTGGGGGCCTGGCGCAGTGGAGTAGCGGCGAAGCCGAGGTTCACCGGAGCCCATGAGCCTGGGCGGCGGTCGAGGGCTGCGACGGCGCGCCCGAAGATGCGGCCGAAGCGCCGCTCCGCGCGGCTGCTCGAACCCGCGGCCGTCTCCTGTTGAGGCGTGTCGGCAGCGGCGGCGCCCTCCATGCCGACTCCAAGGCGGACAACGTCGGAGGCGCCGGTTGGCGCGGAGATGAAGGCGAGCGCTTCCTCTGCATTCATCGTCAAGCGCATCGACACCGGGAGTCGAACCCCATGGGCGCCTGGCCACGGGCGCGGGGAGCACCGCGCTGGGCACGTCCAGGAGCACGATGGCCGTGTCCAGGGGCGTGGTAAGCACCGCGACGGGCGCATTCAGCGGCGTGGTGGCTGCCAGGGGCACCATGTCCAGCAGCGCTGCGGCCGAACCATCGGATGGCTTGCATCCGGCGACGAAAACGGCGGAGGCCACCAACTCCATGGTGGCGAAGGGCACCGAGGCGATAGCGGCGACCGTCCTCGCGAATCAGACGAAGGAAGAAGACGAGGCCTGTCATCTCACCGGCGTCGAGTGCTCCTGCCTCCCTCTCTTTCTCTGTTCTCGCTTGCTTTTCGCTGGTAGTTCTATGTGCGTGATAATGTGTTTTGAATCAATCTGATCAAGTGTCTTGATCGATGGTTATAGGCCCCTTTTATACATCCCGAAGAGACACGGCGATCCATCGCTAGGGGACGTCTGTTCCAGGGAATCAAAGGGAGGCGTCTGTCGCGGGAGCAACCGCACATAATTAGTTTTAACAGATCTGGTGGCTAGTGTGAGTTGACACTGGATGAAATGGAAGGATGGGGTGCACAGAACGGCAGTAGCCTTTTTTTTTTTTAGGCAAAACTTGCTGCCGTTATTGCTTAAACCACGGCGTACTAAGCCGCTATCTGGTATCCTATTTTTGTTATGACTAATTTACTTTCACAACATTTTCCTTCACAAGTTTACTGATTTACCCCATACACAAGTTTTTTTTTTTGCGGGAAAAGAACTGCTGATATTAGCACAGGGCTCTTACAGAAAGGTCCTGAGACAAGAAAAAGTTACATTGAAGCCCCCAGCACCCCGTTGACAAAGACGACGACGAAGACGTATCGCCGGCACGCCACCGCTGCTGCTCCACACAAGCCTTGGATTTGGAACAGACCCTCTGCGGACGGGAAGTCGACGAAGCTCGGCCCCGGAAGGCCTCCATCCCGCGCCGTCGAAGCCAACGCCTTGCACCGCACCACCAGCTCGATTCAGATCTTCGAGATCCCGGATCCACCGTCCCGCGGACTCCGGCGAGGGAGAAGAGCACCCAGCAGCTCCACCGAGCCCCGAGCACACGGAAGACGGAAGATCGGCAGCGGAGCTCCTCGGACCTCCACCGCCGGAGAGGAAGACCTCCGTCGCAAAACGCCACTCCGGCCGCGCCGCCGACTCCCCAACGCCGCCGGCTAGCTCCCAAACCGAACCAACGCAATATACACGCCGCAGATCGGGGCCTCCCCATCCTCCCACTGCCGGAGCAGCCGCCGGAGGGTGAGGAACCCACCGATCTGGCGGCGGCGAGGTGGATCGCCCGGGGTCGCCCAAAAGTCACCCTTTCTCTACTGTGGACGGGGAAAGGGTAAGGCTCCAAGGTGCCTAGTATGACGACTACCCCATACACGAGTTTGCAACTGAGTTTAGTAGGATAAATTCATTTTAAACTGCACTTCCAGTTCTGAGAGGCAATATACACCATGTAGCAGTGAAGAGGACACTTGAAAGGACTGCACGGATCCTTATCATCTTCAATTGATGATACACCATTTCAGACATCGGTGCCTCCCTCTAATTGCCAAACATATCAGATCCCCAAATTCTTTGCTATCTACAACGGAGTAATGTCCGTTCAGCACAGTAAAGCAAGCTGGAAGAATAACAACACCCTTGAAAGTTGGTCGCAAAAATATTTGCTAATCACAAATATGGATCGGAGGGAGTAGCAATTTAGTTCAAATCAGAAACCAAAAAAAGACTTCAGTTTTAACATATAATCTCAGTCACAAGTGAAACCAAATCAGTTCAACAGGAACATCATTTGTACAAAGATATTGAAACTTGGTACTGCTTGCAACGAATGCACTTTAACTAGATAAAATAAGATGTTGGCAAGGATGCCTGCTAAAACCTGAAGGTTACAGAGCTAGAGCATCCTGGCAGCTAGTGATGTAGGCAACAGGGAAAAAGAGGGAACCAAACTATTTGTTGGAAACCTCGGCAAAGTTGCCTCATAACCACATGAACAACTTAACTTAAAACTTCAAGGTAACAGAAAGTATTGCAAAAAAACCTTATACTTCGCTAACACTTGGGGAGAAGATGTTGGCGAGGATGCCAGCCATAAACCAAATAAGGCCAATGAGTTCAAGCAACCAAGCAACTTGATATAGGCAACAGGGAAAAAGAGGGAACCAAACTATATCTTGGAAACCTCGGCAAAGTTGCCTCGCCAAATCCCAGTGGCAAATGAGATCTAGTGAGCAGAACTCAATCAAATAGACAGAGTTGTAACTGCAGAATACACAGCATATAGAGTTATAGGTTATACTATAGAACTACTGAGTATGTTGGCAAGTATGCATACCATAAACCTAAGAAGGTCGATGAGCTTGAGCAAACAATTGACAAATGTTATAGGCAACAGGGAAAAAGAGGAAACCAAATTATATCTTGGTAGCCTCGGCAAAGTTGCCTCACCAGATCCCAATGATGAATAAAATCTTGTGACAAAAACTCAAATATATCAGCAGAGTTAGGAGAATGTGCATACTTCGCTAAAGTATATAGTCAGTGTAGAACTAACAAGCATGTTGGCAAGTATGCATACCATAAACCTAAGAAGGTTGATGAGCTTGAGCAAACAATTGACAAATGTTATAGGCAACAGGGAAAAAGAGGAAACCAAATTATATCTTGGTAGCCTCGGCAAAGTTGCCTCACCAGATCCCAATGGTAAATGAGACCGAGTGACAAAAACTCAAATATACCGGCAGAATTTGGATAATACACATTCTTCACTGCAGTTTATAGTCAGTGTGGAACTAACAAGCATGTTGGCAAGTATGCATACCATAAACCTAATAAGGTCAATGAGCTTGAGCAAACAATCGACAAATGATATAGGCAACAGGGAAAAAGAGGAAACCAAACTGTATCTTGGCAGCCTCGGCAAAGTTGCCCCGCAATATAATGATCCAAAACTATGATTGGGAGAATAGCAGATAACTAAAAAGAAATAAATATGAACTTATATTTTGTAAGTGTTGGCATGGATGCCCATCCATTAAACCATCAGGTTAATGAACACAATTAAAACATCCAACAGCAAGCATGATTTTGGCAACAGGGAAAAAGAGGGAACCAAATGAACTGTTGGTAACCTCGGCAAAGTTGCCATGCTAACTACTGGAACCTTTGTAATGACAAAACCGAAGTATCTAAAAAATATCACTACTTGGAGATCACTACTGATAGCAACATGACTAAAAATATAAACCATGTCCAGTTATGCAAATCAATAAGACTAGCAAATATGTATGACAGTACATTCCAGAAACAATTTCAACCAGATCACTACAATCTTTAGTTGGCAAATGATTTGTCCCAGTCATTATATAAGAAAAACAAACAAAAAATAGAGGGAAAAAGGAGTTGATGTACCCATCTCGGGCAGTCATATAACCAAAAATGTACACAGATTAAACTAGTGTTGTAAAGCCCATAAAGGGTTACACAGATTAAACAAGTGTTGTCAAGCCCATAAAGGCCACTGCATGGAACTACTATCTATAATCAAGGGAAAGAAACATGTTGCGTATGGATAATATTAATATGAACTAGCAATATACTCCCTCCGTCCTAAAATAAGTGTCTTGAGCTTAGTACAAATTTGTACTGGAGCTAGTACAAAGTTGAGACACTTATTTTGGGACGGAGGGAGTACTTCACAACGGACGGGCTTACAGGTTATGGACGGATGACTTAGATCACATGAACAAGTTTGGCCTCGAGGCCTTGAAGGTCGTCTTCAGCTTCCTGGTTGGTGGCCTGACCTTCTGGTAGACCAGCGGGAACTTGATGTCCGACTTGTGAAACTGCTTAGTGTTACCACGCTTGCAGATGTTGAAGTGGACAGTGGCAGTCTTGATGATCTGGATGCAGGGGGGTCTGACACGGTGGCGGGAAGCCATCTCCGTGTACATCTGCTCAACGGCGCCATTGAGGGTGGTGTCACGGTACTCCTTGTACATGTTGTGGTATCCAGTCCTGATTTGGTAACGCAGCCAGATACCAAAGTTCTTGATTGTGGTGGGGTTCTTCTCAAAAATCTACAGATCGAACAAAGGCAACACTATAAGTCAAACATGCACTAGAATCCAATGATTGAATTCTTCACCATCCAACATTAATCAGAAGTTACAGCAGAAGCCTGTAGCATTTTGACCAACGAGAACAGCTGGTGGTACACTAATGCAAATAAATTAACAACGATCTCACACTCGGATATCCTTCTAATGGCATTGCCAAGTTAGTACGATTCAACCACGGATTAAACTAAAATGAGCGTGGAAGAAGTGCTCGCCTGTCACCTCGTTGAAGGCGAGAATCTGGCCGTTGCTCTTCTTCACGCATTCTCGAGAGGCTTCCAAATTTGAATCATGTCCTCACCAGAACTTGGACTTGGCACGGACCTCATTGGTGGCCTAGAGCTTCATGCGGTAGATCCTCGTATGCTCCTCGGCCGGCGTCGGCAGGCCCCTCCCGACCACCTGGTACTGGTGGAACTGCACGAGCGCGAGCACCAAATGGTCAGTTCAGATCACACGACGAGAACTAATCCTCGTGATAGCGGTGCGTACGAGTAAGAGGAGCTCACCTGAACGCGACCATCCTGGCCGGAGTTGCTGAGCTCGCTGTGCGGCGGTGGGGGTGGGGGGCGATGGGCTTGCTGCTGTGCGATGCTCCGAGACGGCGGCGGCGCCGGGAAAGGATTAAGGGGTCGGGGGAATTTATAGATTAAGCAGAGTGCGACGAGGCCGAAGACGCGGGTGAAGGGACGAGGCGTAAACCCTAGTGGGCCAGGAACATTTATCATCCTAAGCCCAAAGGCCCAGCAGGTCTTTTCTTTTCTTTCCTTTTCTTCTTCTCCTGAGGTGATTTCTTTTCTAGAAAGGGTTTAAGGTTCAAAGAGTAAAGTTAGAGATGCAAAAGTGTGAAGTTGGATACTGTTTGATCAAGGGTGATTGTTCAGTGTCGTATGAAATATTGTCGTACGTATAGTAGTAGTTCTCTATCGAGAGTCGTATAATAAACAGGTTACGCACTACCATCGGCCAGAATTTCTTACAGCACCGTGGACATTACATCAAGGCAAGCATCGTGTGATCAAAGATTGATGCTCCCACGAGGACAAACATTGATGCATCCATCCCCAATGACAAAACCGGCAGCGATCAAGGTAAAGAGAAGCGGCAGTAGGTCACAACTTCAGCTCGCATAACAAGCACGGACGGAGCTTCATAGCCTTCCCTCTGCCCAACGAAAAAAATCGCAATCAGCAGCCCAACGATAAAAGTCGCAATCCGCCGGACGCCAATCTACGGGGCCGGCCAAAACCACTGGCTGACTGGCTCCTTGTGTCGGCTGCGACTGCTACACCAAGACAGAGATACAACCTGAGAACTTGCTGCGAACAGCACCACCCCCACCCTATTGATGCCATCGCCAACAACACTCGAACACAATAGTAACTTAATATACACACAAGCACTGAGCTGGAGTTACCGGCGGGAAGGCCGGTGAGAAAATATTGCGTCGACTCCAGCTCAGAGACAAATCGTGACTGTCCTGGCCTAGTTTCTTTTTAACAGCAGATGCGTAGGCTAGTTACTTGTAGAAACCTTGTGGATGCCCGACCTTCCCATCTCCAATTCTCGATCAGCCCTAGAAGCTTAAAACTTTTCTAACCTGAAAATAACACGGTTAATTTGGTGAGTCCACCAAGAATATTTCATTACAATGCGTTGAATATAAGATTGATGTCCTGTGCTTGCAAGTTGCAGCAGCTTCTAACAGGATAACAAAGGCTTGCTACTGCTGAACTGTATTAAAGTAGAAAGTAGTTTCGTAGATCATAAGAGGGTGTTTGGATGAGGGGTCCTTTTTAGGGTGTCATTCAAGCTAAATACTGAAGCTCCTCAAAACAATACCCATCACTCAAATATCCCCTAAGTCTTGAAAACTTCTTGGCCTAAAAATGATCAGAATATCATATGCTCAATCCAGGAAAATGATGAAAAATCGGCAACATTTTGAATACGTTTAACATTTCCATAGTTCTGAATGACAGCAAAGTTACTAATAATAAAGCATCACTCAAATGCCAGGACATATAAACCAACTCAGCTGAGTAACAAATCAATTAATATATACAATCCAACCTCTCGGGTCCAGATCCTCATGGACAGTTTTTTTCTCCTGTTTTCGTATTAGTTTAGGTTAGTTTTCATAGGGGGTTTTTTGTTGACGCATGGTAGATGCCACTGGTGTGGTAGGAACTGCTTTGCGCCTTCATGACATTCTTCTTCTAATATAGAGTGGCATGCATTTTTTATGCGCGTCTGTTCGAGAGAGAGAAATAGAACATGTCACTTAT
The DNA here is from genome assembly GCA_011799875.1 of Thinopyrum elongatum. NCBI lineage: Eukaryota > Viridiplantae > Streptophyta > Magnoliopsida > Poales > Poaceae > Thinopyrum > Thinopyrum elongatum. The sequence goes on from CM022299.1 coordinate 408,548,320, forward strand.
CCTACATGTTCCTTCATTTTGTTCTAACAAGATAAGAAGGTTACAGTTTACGTTATTTCACAAAAAACTATTCCCTCCGATGCATATTAATTGTCGCGGCCTTAGTACAAAGTTGTACTAAAGCCACGACAATAAATATGTATTGGAGGGAGTACTAGAGAAAGAAAGAACACACTGTTATAAATTGGAGGGGCCAAAGCTTACTTACGTTTCAAAATATATTGTCTCCTCCGTGCCCGAGTGCTCCGTCGAGCAAAGCAGAAAACGAAAATACATACAACAAGACCCAGTTCAATAACTGCAGCCATTCTTAATCCTGTAAACAGGACAATTGAAATCACGTGTAAAAAACATATTCTGTTCCAGAAACAGCAACATCGAAATATGGCATTCTGAAGGGAAAGTACCTCTTAGCTTCTGGATAAGATCTTCTATGTCAAGTGTATGTTTACTAGAAATTATGTCCTTTCGACCTAAATGTGCAACTGACAGCTCACTAACACCATTGTCTGTCTCGGCAGTATCATGCCTCTTTTTACATGTGTTCGGACAATGGATGCCACTTTCATACTCATCACTTCCATCACAACAATCTACAAACATAGAAACAGTATCAAAATTTCTGCTATTAACAAAACAGAATCCAGTAAATACTAAATACCAACTAGTAAAGGAAGAGCATGATTTAAGGATATGATAGTCTGCAAAATCAATAGCATACCGCAAATGTTATCATTCACAAACGAAGAGAACAAGATACGAGGAAGATCTCCAATGTTTGTACAATAAAATTTGCCTTCTGGGCAAGCCGAAGTGCCTGTATAACGCAAATAATGTGAATGGCAACATTACATTAGTGAATATCTTTTGCATTGCTGTTAACATCAAGTGAAGAGAAAAAATTGTTGTGTGGCAGAGTTTTCTAAAGTGAGCATTCAGAATTACAAGAAAAGTAACAGCGAGGCCTGCCACAATTGCAGTTAGCACAACAACAAAAAATACAATTGGTAATGCGGACATGTGGTACTAGTGTAATGCATAAAGATCAGCAGTAGTTATAGCTGGCCAAATAGCTCATTCTGACCTAAACTGCCGGAAAATAAACTGAAAAGTACTGTCAAAGTTAAGCATTTCACTCTTGCACTTAGTTTGGTTAATTGCAGTTTCAACTGGCGTAACTAAATCCGCAAGACAAAAGCTGGCATGCTTTAATCAATTAGTACCTAACCGCGACATTCCAATCAGACGTAATCACATCAGAAAAATCGACCAGATCTACACAGTTGGGGACTTCGCAGTCAAGTTCGGGCAAATCCGGGGCAAATCCGGGGCAGATAGGGGAAAACCTGGCTCGTCGGTTCCATCGGTGCAGTCGCAGTATCCGTCGTTGAGCTGGCTCCTGGGGAAGGAGCCCGAGCCGTCCCTGCAGGCGATCACCTGCGGCGCGAAGTACGCCTCGTCTGCAGAAACAATTTGGTCAGGACGAGAGGAGGAGATAGATGCGGAGGAGGGCACACAGGCATGTGGCTCCTTCACCCTGGGGAGAAACGCCGACTAGCGGTGGCACGGCGTCCGCGGCGCCGGCGAGGAGCAGGAGCAGGAGAGTGGCGGGAGCGGCGGAGGAGACCAGGCGACGACTTTGTTGTGGGGGCGTCATCTGCCGTTGGATGCGACCTTCGATCGGTCCGGATCTCAAGGAGTCAGGGAACATCAACTATGCATTTCTTCGTCCGTCCGATTGGGTCCACACATAAATCATGACCCACCACGGCGACTTATTTGGCAATTATGTTTGTTTCGTTTTCGTGTGGACGCAAATCCGCTTCAAATTTGAATAAAGTTTGCGTTCACATGAGCTTGTTTGTCTTTTGTTTTAAGCAAACTAGTCGTGTATGGTAGTTTTTCTATCGTTTGTCCGCATGCGTCAGGCGATTCGCCAATTCCTTAAGCGACAAGGTTAGGCGGCCGCCGGCGCGGCTGCCGGCGTTTCTATCCCAGGGCGGTACCCTGTTGTGCCGTGTCTGGTCTATATCTCTCTACTGCGGATTCCCTGTCGCTTTGCACAAGGCATCCGGGTGTAGATTCGTTTCTGCTCCCTGTCTTTGGCCGGAGAAGCATGTCTTCGTGAGTTCTGCTGATATGTGTGGTGGTTTGTGATCCAGCCGGTGTGTGCATGGTGGATGTGGTGATGTTGTAAAGAGTTGCGCTACTTGTATTCTTGTTGTTGGGAGTTTCTTCTTCTTGGTGAGGAGCAATGAAATTTCTAAGCTGGAATTGCCGTGGCCTCTAGCAGGCTGCAACAGTTAGGGCCCTTTTTTATGTAAACTCACAAAGAAAGCCTGATGTTCTTTTTCTGTCGAAAACACACTTAGAGGAGTATCCAGCAGATTGTCTCATGAAGCGATTAAAGATGGATCTGATAACCCACAAGTATAGGGGATCGCAACAGTTTTCGAGGGTAAAGTATTCAACCTAAATTTATAGATTCGACACAAGGGGAGCCAAAGAATATTTGCAAGTATTAGCAGTTGAGTTTTTAATTCAACCACACCTGAAGATTAAATATATGTAGCAAGGTGATCAGTAGCAGAGTAGTATGATAGTTTTGGTAACAGTGGTAACGGTAACAGTAGCAGTAGCAGTAATAGCAATGGTTTTGTAGCAACTGTAACAGTAACAACGGCAGTAGTAACTTAGCAAGAACAATATGTGGAAAACTCGTAGGCATTGGATCGGTGAATTCGTTGGATGATATTCATCATATAACAGTCATAACCTAGGGTGATACAAAACTAGCTCTAGTTCATAAATGTAATGTATGCATGTATTCCGAAAATAGTCATACGTGCTTATGGAAAAGAACTTGCATGACATCTTTTGTCCTACCCTCCCGTGGCAGCGGGGTCCATAAGGAAACTAAGGGATATTAAGGCCTCCTTTTAATAGAGAACCAGAACAAAGCATTAACACATAGTGAATACATGAACTCCTCAAACTACGGTCATCACCGGAAAGTATCCCAATTACTGTCACCACGGGGTTTACGGATCATAACATGTAGCAGGTGCATATAACTTGCAAGACCGGATCTAGAACATAGATATAATGATGAAAACATAGATATAATGATGAAAACTTAAACAGTTCAGATCTGAAATCATGGCACTCGGGCCCTAGTGACAAGCATTAAGCATGGCAAAGTCATAGCAACATCAATCTCAGAACATAGTGGATACTAGGGATCAAGTCCTAACAAAACTAACTCGATTACATGATGAATCTCATCCAACTCCTCACCGATCAGTGAGCCTACGAATGAATTACTCACTTCCGATGGGGAGCATCATGGAATTGGCGATGAAGGAGGGTTGGTGATGACGAAGACCGAAGATTCCCCTCTCCGGAGCCCCGAACAGGCTCCAGATCTGGCCTCCCGATGAAGAACAGGAGGTGGCGGCGGCTCCGTATCATGAAACGCGATGAAACTTCCTCCTCTATTTGTTTCTCCGAAAATAGGTATTTATAGAGTTGGAATTAGGGTCTGCGGGGCCACGAGGTGGGCACAACCCACCAGGGCGCGCCAGAGGGGGGGCGCCATGGTGTCTTGTGCCCAGCCAGGGGCCCCCCTCCGGTGGTTCTTAGCTCCGGTGATTTTTCTTTTATTGTAAAATAATTCTTCAAAAAGTTTCGTTCCATTCCGAGAACTTTTATTTCTGCACAAAAACAACACCATGGTAGTTCTGCTGAAAACAACGTCAGTCCGGGTTAGTTTCATTCAAATCATGCAAATTAGAGTCCAAAACAAGAGCAAAAGCGTTAGGAAAAGTAGATACGACGGAGACATATCAGGATCATAAAGAAGTTGTCGGGAGCGATGGCCGGAGCGGTGGACTTTTATTACTTTGGAAGAAAGATATCGATATTTTGTTGCAGTTCAAGTCAGACAAGTTTATTGATGTCTTGGTGGATTCAGGGGGTAATGATGTGTGGAGATTCACCGGCTTGTATGGTGAACCTAGCTGGGCAGAGAAGCACCGTACATGGCAAAGACTTCGTGATCTAAATACATGTGGGAATATGCCATGGTTGGTGATGGGCGATTTGAACGAGATACTGTACTCTTTTGAAAAGGAGGGGGCAATCCTAGGCCCCAACGATTTTTGCAAATGTTCCGTGATGCTCTCGATGATTGCAAACTAGAGGATTTTGGTTTTATTGGTGATAAATTCACTTGGAAGAGAGGTAATATCAGAGAGCGACTTGATAGGGCGCTAACAAATGAGTCATGGAATAATAAATTTACTGATGTTGTTCTGACAAACCTTGAGTACAACCGTTCGGACCATCGCCCTATTCTCATGTGCATGTGGGAGGGTCATGCGATGGACTCGAACAGACCTTCAGTTCTTCGCTTTGAGGCTCGCTGGTTGAAAGAAGATAAATTTAGAGAGGTGGTGCAGGAAGCTTGGGATTGTTCAGGACCTCAATTACAAGGAAACAACTTGGCGGGAAAACTGAACTTTGTTCATGATCAGCTGTACCGTTGGGACAAAGCCGTTTTGAAGAGCCCTAAACGCAAACTGAGAAATGTTCAGCGGGAACTTGAGAAGGTAACTCGGTTAGAGGTGAATGAAAGAAACATGGCAAAACAAATGGAGTTATCGAAAGAGATAGAAAATTTATTAGAGCAAGATCGGAAATATATTGGTCGCAGTTGTAACACCCCCTGTCATTAACTACAGTAATCACTTTCGATAATGACATGTCAGCAAGCTTAACAGTGCATAATCATCATTAGCATCATATTGCATTTCAACTCCTAAGTCAAAGTCAAATTTAAATGAAAGTGAAATATAAAAGTTGACCAACATAAAAACTAAAATGATCAGTAAATAACAAATATTGCAGAGACCATTCTAAAATTGTAACCAACATTTAATAAATTAATTAGGTGACCCAAACTTCTTTTAACAGTGGCTGAAAATAATATCTACAAGCCTTTTAATTAATCTAGATCGAATATGAAATGATGTTTTGCCCAAACTAGATTTTGGTGTTAGGGTATAGTGCACTGGTATTTAAGGACTAGCTCACACTTTTTACAAAATCCATTTGGGGCCTAAACAATTAACAGAACAGAAAAGAAAAAGAAAAAGAAACAGAAAAGAGAAAAAGGAAAAGGCCTAAAGCGTCTACTGTGCACTCGGCCTACCGCTACAGCCGCGGCCCAGCCCACCCCGCGCCTCCTCCCACCTCTCACTGCTCACCGCCGCCCCGCTGTCGAACGCGCACACGCGCGCACCCCAGGCCCCCCCTCTCCCTCGCTCGGCAGCGCGCGCCGCGCCCTCTCGCCGTGGATAAGAGACAGCCCCGACCCCTCTGGCGAGCCCTAGCCGCCCCGTTCGCCCTCCTCCTCGTTCCCCTCACCCATCCCGGCGCCGCCATGATCGGCCACCGCTGAAGCTCGCGGCCACCGTGCCCCGTTCGCCTCCCAGTCGTGTCCACGAGCTCCGCCGCAACGCGCCCGTCCTCCTCGACCACGAGCCCGAGCCCCGGGAGCTCTGCATCGCCGGCCTGCTTCACCTTCTTCCCCTACGGCCGCCGTCGAACACCGCCTCGATTCGCCGTCGTCGCCCTTCCCCGAGCCGTCCTCGGGCCTTCTCTGCAACGCCGGTGAGCTCCTGCGCCGGATGCGCCCTCCCCTGCCTCTTCTAATCGCCTGTAACTCCCGCTCCGTGTTCGGCCGAACCCTCCGCCGCCTGGCCTCGTCGCCGGCGTGGCCACGGCGACCATTCGGTCCCGTGCGTGCCTCCGTTGTATCTGCCGCGTCGCGTAGGCCTCGCCTAGCTGCTCCGCTTGCTCGCATTCGCACCGCAGCCCCGCTCCCGTCGACGGCCGAACTCCGGCGTCCGCCTCGCTGCTCGCCGCGGTCGCTACACGCCGTCTCCGGCCGCGCCTCCACCACCACTCGACGCGGCGTGGAGTTGCCGTTCCAAATCACCAAACCGCGCGCCCAACGGTGCACCCTAGCCAAATCCCGAGCTCGCCGGAGCTCGGCGCCGCGTTCGGGCTCGCCGGAGCGCTCTCCGGCGGCCGGTCCGACGTGGCACCGGTGGGTCCCGCCCTGTGCCACTGACTGTGGGGCCCCGCGGGCCCCTTTGACCCCGTTGACCGGGGTCAACGCTGACGTGGCCGCCCGGTCTCACTGACATGTGGGGCCCGGTCGTTTAAACGAATTTAAAATAAATAGAAAATATGTTAATTAGTTTAAACACTAATCAGTCACTGACTGCTGGGCCCCACCTGTTAATTAACTCAAATAATTAAATTAACCTCTCTGATTAAGCCACAGTGTATGACATGTGGGTCCCACCTGTCAGGTTTGACTCTGGTCAGCCAGAGTTGACCTGCTGACGTCACCCTGACCTCATGCTGACGTCATCATTCACTATTCTGGATAATTCGAATTTAAATTAATAAATAAATTCAGAAAATGTTTTAAACTTTAGAAAATCATATTAAATAAACCGTAACTCCGATGAAAATAATTTATATATGAAACTTGCTCAGAATTTCGATACGAACCCGAATACGTCCTCCGTATTCCCGTCAGACGCCCGTAGCTATATGAACATTGAACTTTTAGACCGATTTTGGTAAATGAATAGTGCCCAACTTTAATTAAATAAATCCAAATAAATTCCTAAATTAACTAAATCATTTAGTTAGGCAGTAGAACACCCCGGCATATCATTTAGGCATGTCATACATATTGTTTGCATTATTGCCGTGAATTTATTGTTTCTCTCCCCCTCCTTCTCTCTCTCGATAGACGCCGAGACCGACGACGCTGCACCCGGGTACGACTTCACTACCGACGAGCAGCTCGTTGACGACCCCTCTCTCTTGCCAGAGCAACCAGGCAAGCCCCCCCCCTTGAGCATCCAGATATCGCCCATTCTATTCTCCTGCTTGCATTAGATTTTGCTACTGTTAATGTATGCTCCTATTCTGATGCATAGCCTGCTGTTGTAACCTGTTCATTGCTACCTTACCTGCCTATGATAAACTGTTTAGTATAGGTTGGTAGTGAACCATCAGTGACCCCACCACCTTACCCTTGTTGCCCCTGCTTGATCATCGACGACCCGATCAACGTGATCGTCAACCAGAGACCAACACCTCACTTCACACCCCCTTAGTTGTACGACTCTGCGTAGTAACTATCGAGTGCCGAGGGTGATACCTCGTAACGCACTCCCGATGAATACTCTGCAGTGTAGCTGTTCGGTCGTGGTCATCGAGGGTGATTCCTCCTTCTCCACTTTCGATACGTCTCTGTCATGCAACCCCCAGTGTGAACCTCGAGGGTGATACCTCATACGTTCACCCTGACTGTTTCGTCGAGTGGAATCCGCCGAGGGTGATTCCTCGGGTTTCCCCCTTGATGTTATGACCACACGATTACTTGACCTCTGTTACAGGTGGGTCCACCCTGGTGGGTACCCGCTGGGGATCTATGATGTCGGGTGTGCCGGAAGGGCACTCGAGTGTGACATTGTGCCGGAGCATCAGAGACTCTGATTGTCTCCGCTTGATACTAATTGAGCCTATTGGATTTGGGTGTGTGATCTGAGTGGGTCGACGTGCCCTATACGCACTACCACCACGCGGGATAATGGTTATGGGACCCTCTGCGAAGTACGTTTCTCCGAAAGCTCGTCTGACGTCACGATTCACCGTGCGGGCTGATTGTCGGGATTGGGCTGGATACTTCACTGATGAGTTCAGTGTCGCGCCTGCACCCCGGCCAGTCTCGCAACGCGCAGGGTGCCCAGGGCGATGGCCCGAGACCTCTGGGTGCATAGGTTAGTCCGGCGTGCTGACCTCTCTGCCGAGCCTAGGTAGAGCGCTGTTTCGTGTTGATCTTCCGAGGACGGGCATTACCCAGCAAGTGTGCCCGGCCAGAGTTGATCGAGCGTGTTGGGTAACAGTAGTGCACCCCTGCAGGGATGAATCTTCTATCGATAGCCGGTCCTACGGTAAAGGATGCTCAGTTTGTGTATCCTGATCTACTACTTAAACTGGATACTTGTTACTTAACTGAAGCTTCGGGATCGCTTTCTCGCTTGGGAGTCGAGGAAGGATCTTTAAGCTGTACTTCAACATGTTTGCTAAATAAAATGCTATTCTACTCTCTTCTACTGCTGCAAGATGATGGCCTTGTGAAGATGTTTGAAGATGATAGTCTTCGATAGGACTAGGCCTTCTCTCTATTCTGGCATTTCTGCAGCCCAGTCCACTTATACAGCCTTTCTCCATTGATAATGTTGCATATGTAGTATAGATCCTTGCTTGCTGAGTACTTCGAATGAGTACTCACGGTTGCTTTACTTTCTCTTTTCCCCATACCCCACATTGATGATACATCAGACGATGGAGTCCAGGAGCCAGATGCCCCCACCGGAGCTTACTACCAGGAGGGTCCAGAGGGTACTTACTACTGGATCGAGCCAGCTGACCATGAGTAGGATCGGAGGCTCCCAGGCAGGAGGCCAACGCCTTTCAATCTAGTGTCACTGTTTGTGCTAGCCTTCTTAAGGCAAAACTTGTCTAACTAAGTCTGTACTCAGATAATATTTGTATGACTGACTTATGTATTCGGATCTTCGGATCCCTGGTCTGTAATATTGTGGACCTCCGTTTAAATTGTGTTAGAGTTGTGTTGTGATATCTTCCCGTGAGTCCCTGTGCTTGATCGTACACATTTGCGTGTATGATTAGTGTACAATTGAGTCGGGGGCGTCACAAGTTGGTATCAGAGCCGACTGCCTGTAGGAAGCCCCCTTCCAATTCCTTGGCCGAAGTTGAGTCTAGAAATCAAAAAACTAATTTACTAACTTGGCTATGTGGCTTACGGGCCCACGTCGCCAACTGGGTGGTATTAGGATCTTTTATTCCTCGTCTATACTCTGGGACTCCGATCTCTCTTCTACTCGGGTTAAATAAATTTTACTAACGCCGACACTTAGGATCTCGTAAATCCCATCTACCCGTAGAGCTGGATATCTGTGCGATTTCCCTGTCATTGATCTGATTAGTCTGATAATCATTTTCCTTTCCATTGTTTTGTTTAACCTTTCTCTCCGAGTTGAGTTAAACTTCTCATTGTCATTTGACAAATCTGAATTTCCTCTGTTTCAGATGGATCATTTGTTTCCACCACGTCCTACGACACAGCTTGTGCTTCGCACTTGGGCTCGTAATGCCCCTGGGTTTCCAGCTGTCCTGGTCGCTCTCATGACCAGACTTGGCTACCGTTGGTATCCTGAGTACTTGGTTTACGAGGATTACCGCGAGTTCAATCAGGAGCAGTACCATGCTGATGTTCGTATCTATGATCAGCAAAATGACTCAGACACTAAGCTACACCTTTTCCACGGTATCGGCGTGACGATTGAGATGGCAGTCCATGATGCCGCCTACTCTGCCGTCGCACGTCTCCGAGGACAGTTCAGCGATATCTTGGATGACTCTGAGTTCCGATACATTTCGTATGCCCCTGCTGGAGATGCTACTGGATATTACACAGCTATCTGTGCCCCGTTCGAGCCTCGTCGCTATGATCCGCGTGTTCTGATTCAGTGCACTCAGGCTCTGGATCGCACTGTTCGGGCTCTTGCCGTCGAGTTCGTTGCCACTCGAGCACGTCTCTACGATGCTATGACGCAGTTGCTACCCGCTGTTCGCGCAGGGATACATCCTGAGCACATCCTTTACCCGCGCAGGACTCAGATGTATGCTGGTATTGATTGGCCTGCTGTTGGAGGTCATACACCTGCACGTGGACCTCTTCTTACAGCTCGAGACCGGATTCTGCATCAGAGTGCACATGGAGCGCAGGATCCTTCCGCGACGAACATTCGTCGTCCGCACTTGCAGTTACCCCGTTTCGGTGGTTTTCTCCGACGTTGATGTAGCCTTTGCTATGTCTCGTTGTGTACTTCCTTACCGCGTGCCTGCGCGCCGCCTAGTATGTCTAGCTTTTGAAATTGCGCCGTTATGCTGTCCGCATGTACCCGACTCTGTGTATGGATCTGTATGTCTTAATCGACTACTGTTATGTATCTGTTACACTACTTTAAATTGTTGTCGAGTTACATCATGTTTGTCACTAAACGCTTGCAATTGCTTTTACTAAACTACCCCCTGTTGATACTTAGCAGGATGGTTAGACCAGGTGGTCGTGGTCGTGCCCCTGAACGCCCACCACCGCCAGACTATATGGCGGCTATGATGCAACAGTTTGAGCTCAACCGCCAGTTCATGGTTGGAATCATGGCTCAGTTTCCGCATCAGAACAACCAGAACCAGAACCCAGCTTCAATAACTTTGACAGAGTTTATGCGGCTCAACCCAACTCAGTTACGCAACTCTGACAAGCCACTAGATGTAGATGGCTGGCTCTGCGACATCACTCACGAGATGGAGTCAGCTAATGTCGCCCCTGCCAACTTCGTCAACTTCGCGGCCTTTTTCTTAAAGGGCCCCGCAGCTCAATGGTGGGACACACACAAGCGTACTCTGCCTGTTGGAACAGTCATCACCTAGTATGAGTTCCAGGCTACTTTCCGTACACGTTACATCCCTCAGGCAATTATGGAACGCATGAAGACCCAGTTCCGTAACCTCACTCAGGGCAACAAGACCGTCGAAGCTTATCAGCAGGAATTTCTAGACCTCTCCCGCTATGCTGAAGAAGACATCGCTATAGATGCACGCAGACAAGAGAAGTTCCGTAGTGGACTACACCCCGACCTCAAGCTTGCACTAGCTGCTCAAGACTTCAATGACTTTTCAACTCTGACGAACAAGGCTATTCTTGTTGAGACTGCTCAGATGGAATACAAGGACTCGCAGAAGCGCTATCGTGATGCTGGCTCATCTTCGGGCTCAGCATCGAAGCGTCGAGTTTGGATTCCCAACAATGCGTTTCGTCCCAATGCCTCTGCGCCAAAGAACAACTATGCTTCACCACGTCTGCCTCCTCCACCACCGAGGCAGCCAAAAGCTCAAGCTATTCAAAACAATGCTCCTCTTCGTCCTGAAGATGGTCTGTGCTTCAAGTGCCGCAAACCAGGTCACCAGGCTAAAGACTGCCGCCAGAATCAGAATCAGTTAGCCTTTCCTCGTGCTGGCCGTGGCAATGGTCGTGGCAACAACCAGACCCGCAACTATAATACCGGGTCTGCTGCACATGGTCGTGGACACGCCTACAACATTGACATTGAAGAAGTCCAGGATCAACCTGCTACTATGATGGGTACCCTTCTTGTTAACTCAGTACCTGCTTCTGTTTTATTTGATTTAGGAGCATCACATTCATTCATCTCTGGAAAATTTGCATTTATGCATGGCATTCGATATGAGAAAATGCATACTCCATTAGTCATTAAAACTCCCGGAGGTCACTGTCATGCTGACGTAATAGCACCTGACGTTACCGTCGAAATTAAAGGATTGGAATTCCTTGCCTCGCCCATCGTCTTGAAGTCTTCCACCATAGACCTCATACTTGGAATGGATTGGTTGAAAGCTCACATTGCTTCGATCAATTGTGCCACTAAAGTCGTCCAACTTCTTCACCCCACCGATGAGATAGTGAACTATACCGCCCGCATTACTCGGGACGCTGAAGCTCAGATATATGTTCTGAATGCTTTGAACGCCTCACCTCTGGAAGGGATCGAGAACGTTCCTGTCGTTCGAGATTTTCCAGACGTCTTTCCAGAAGAACTTCCAGGAATACCCCCGGCTAGAGCTGTCGAGTTTGTCATTGACTTGAAGCCTGGCACCGTCCCTATTGCCAAGCGACCTTATAAGATGCCTCCGCATCACCTACTCGAGCTTAAGGAAGAAATCGACAAGTCGCTTAAAAGTGGTTTCATCCGCCCCAGTTCCTCTGCTTGGGGAGCACCTTCACTCTTCGTTAAGAAGAAGGATGGAACTAACCGTTTGGTTCAGGATTATCGACCCATTAACCAAGCCACAATCCAGAATAAATACCCACTGCCCCGGATCAATGATCTTTATGATCAACTCGCTGGATCATCGGTGTTCTCTAAACTCGACCTGAGGTTGGGTTATCACCAGATCCGTGTCCGTGAAGAGGATATTCCCAAGACTGCATTCGTCACTCGTTATGGCTCCTATGAATACACCGTCATGTCATTTGGCCTAACGAATGCTCCAGCAACTTTCTCCCGTCTGATAAATTATATATTCATGGATTACCTCGACAAATTCGTCGTGGTATATTTGGATGATATCCTGATTTATTCTAAGAATAAAGAAGAACATGCTGAACACCTCCGTTTGGTACTAGAAAGGCTTCGAGAACACCAGTTGTATGCCAAGTATTCCAAATGTGAATTTTGGCTTTCTGAAGTAACTTACCTTGGACATGTGATTTCCAAGGATGGAATTGCTGTTAACCCCGAACGAGTTCAGGCTATTCTTGACTGGACTCCCCCGAAGAATGTCAAGCAAGTCAGAAGTTTTCTAGGACTTGCTAGTTATTACCGTCGATTCGTTGAGAACTTTTCCAAGATTGCAAAACCATTGACAAATCTGCTTCACAAAGGTGTTAAATTTGAGTGGACAGAAAAATGTCAAGAAAGCTTTCAGACACTAAAAGATAAATTGACATCTGCCCCAGTATTAGCACCCCCGGATTCCCAAAAGGATTTCGTGATATACTGTGATGCCTCCCGTCAAGGATTAGGCTGTGTCCTAATGCAAGAATGCAAGGTGATTGCTTATGCCTCCCGACAATTGCGTCCTCACGAAGAAAATTACCCAGTGCACGATCTCAAACTTTCTGCGGTTATTTATGCCCTGAAGCTATGGCGACATTACCTTCTCGGTAACCGTTGTGAGATATATACGGATCATCAAAGTTTGAAGTATTTATATACTCAACCGGATCTGAACCTTTGTCAACAAAGATGGCTCGAGACAATTGCCGATTATGATATGAATATCTCATACACCCCTGGCAAGGCAAATGTAATGGCCGATGCGTTGAGCCGTAAGGCTTATTGCAGCAACCATATGGTTCAGGAATCACAACCCCTTCTTTATGAAGAGTTTCGTAAATTGAACCTCCATATTGTTCCACAGGGTTATCTCAATACCCTCGTTGTCGAACCAGATTTAGAACACAGCATCAAGACTATGCAACGGTATGACTCTGAAGTTGAAAGGATCAAGCGATACCTTGAAAAAGGAAAACGGTCGGAGTTCCATCTTGATAATGATGGGATCCTATTTTTCCAACACCGTCTCTTCGTACCTAAGTTCAAAGATGAGAGAGAACACGTTATGATGGAAGCTCATGACACTCCTCTGTCAATTCATCTTGGTAGCACAAAGATGTACCGTGACATTTGTCAGAGATACTGGTGGCCTAATATGAAGCGAGATATTGCTCGTTATGTTTCTGAGTGTGACGTTTGCCGCCGCATTAAAGCTCAACATCAAAGGCCCGCAGGAACTCTGCAACCCCTTGCAATTCCTGAATGGAAATGGGATAAGGTCCAAATGGATTTCATTACTGGTTTTCCCAAATCCCAGAAGGGTAATGATGCTATATTTGTCGTCATTGACCGATTCTCCAAGGTTGCTCACTTTCTGCCAGTTAAGGAGACAATCACTGCTAGCCAGTTAGCAGACTTGTATGTTTCCCGAATTGTGTCACTCCACGGTGTTCCGTTGGAGATCAGTTCTGATCGTGGCAGCCTCTTCACCTCCAGATTCTGGAATAGTTTCCAAGAAGCTATGGGAACACATCTGTCTTTCAGCACCGCTTTTCACCCTCAGTCACAGGGTCAAGTTGAACGAGTTAATCAAGTGCTCGAAGATATGCTTCGAGCTTGCGTCATCTCCTTCGGTAAGAAATGGGAGGAATCTCTCCCGTATGCCGAATTCTCTTACAACAATAGCTATCAAGCTAGTCTGAAGATGGCACCATTTGAAGTTCTATACGGTCATAAGTGTCGAACCCCTCTGAATTGGTCAGAAACTGGGGAACGCTCACTCGTCGGACCGGACATTATTCAGCAAGCTGAAGATCAAGTCCGCATTGTCCGTGAACATTTGAAAACTACTCAGTCTCGTCAGAAAAGCAATTATGACCGAAAGCACCAGGAAATGGTCTATCAACCTGGCGAGCAAGCTTACCTCCGCTTCACTCCGTTGAAAGGCACTCATAGGTTCAGAATCAAAGGCAAGTTAGCTCCTCGCTACATTGGCCCGTTCCGTATTCTTGCCCGTCAAGGAGAGGTGGCATATCAATTGCAATTGCCGCCAAATCTTTCTCAAGTACATGATGTTTTTCATGTATCCCAACTCCGTCGCTGCTTCAAGGATCCTATTCGAGCTGTGGATCACGAAGTGCTTGAATTACGGGAAGATCTGTCTTATCCAGAATATCCCATCCGTGTTCTTGATGAAGCTGAACGTCGGACTCGTCAAAAGTCAATCAAATTTCTCAAGGTTCAGTGGTCGAATCATTCTGAAGATGAGGCCACTTGGGAACGCGAGGATCGTCTTCGTGAAGAATACCCCGCTTTCTTTCAGTCTTCCTCTTAATTCTCAGGACGAGAATTCTTAATAGATGAGGAGAGTTGTAACACCCCCTGTCATTAACTACAGTAATCACTTTCGATAATGACATGTCAGCAAGCTTAACAGTGCATAATCATCATTAGCATCATATTGCATTTCAACTCCTAAGTCAAAGTCAAATTTAAATGAAAGTGAAATATAAAAGTTGACCAACATAAAAACTAAAATGTTCAGTAAATAACAAATATTGCAGAGACCATTCTAAAATTGTAACCAACATTTAATAAATTAATTAGGTGACCCAAACCTCTTTTAACAGTGGCTGAAAATAATATCTACAAGCCTTTTAATTAATCTAGATCGAATATGAAATGATGTTTTGCCCAAACTAGATTTTGGTGTTAGGGTATAGTGCACTGGTATTTAAGGACTAGCTCACACTTTTTACAAAATCCATTTGGAGCCTAAACAATTAACAGAACAGAAAAGAAAAAGAAACAGAAAAGAGAAAAAGGAAAAGGCCTAAAGCGTCTACTGTGCACTCGGCCTACCGCTACAGCCGCGGCCCAGCCCACCCCGCGCCTCCTCCCACCTCTCACTGCTCACCGCCGCCCCGCTGTCGAACGCGCACACGCGCACCCCAGGCCCCCCCTCTCCCTCGCTCGACAGCGCGCGCCGCGCCCTCTCGCCGTGGATAAGAGACCGCCCCGACCCCTCTGGCGAGCCCTAGCAGCCCCGTTCGCCCTCCTCCTTGTTCCCCTCACCCATCCCGGCGCCGCCATGATCGGCCACCGCTGAAGCTCGCGGCCACCGTGCCCCGTTCGCCTCCCCGTCATGTCCACGAGCTCCGTCGCAACGCGCCCGTCCTCCTCGACCACGAGCCCGAGCCCCGGGAGCTCTGCATCGCCGGCCTGCTTCACCTTCTTTCCCTACGGCCGCCGTCGAATACCGCCTCGATTCACCGCCGTCGCCCTTCCCCGAGCCGTCCTCGGGCCTTCTCTGCAACGCCGGTGAGCTCCTGCGCCGGATGCGCCCTCCCCTGCCTCTTCTAATCGCCTGTAACTCCCGCTCCGCGTTCGGCCGAACCCTCCGCCGCCTGGCCTCATCGCCGGCGTGGCCACGGCGACCATTTGGTCCCGTGCGTGCCTCCGTTGTATCTGCCGCGTCGCGTAGGCCTCGCCTAGCTGCTCCGCTTGCTCGCATTCGCACTGCAGCCCCGCTCCCGTCGACGGCCGAACTCCGGCGTCCGCCTCGCTGCTCGCCGCAGTCGCTACACGCCGTCTCCGGCCGCGCCTCCACCACCACTCGACGCGGCGTGAAGTTGCCGTTCCAAATCACCAAACCGCGCGCCCAACGGTGCACCCTAGCCAAATCCCGAGCTCGCCGGAGCTCGGCGCCGCGTTCGGGCTCGGGCTCGCCGGAGCGCTCTCCGGCGGCCGGTCCGACGTGGCACCGGTGGGTCTCGCCCTGTGCCACTGACTGTGGGGCCCCGCGGGCCCCTTTGACCCCATTGACCGGGGTCAACGCTGACGTGGCCGCCCGGTCTCACTGACATGTGGGGCCCGGTCGTTTAAACGAATTTAAAATAAATAGAAAATATGTTAATTAGTTAGTTAATTAGTTTAAACACTAATCAGTCACTGACTGCTGGGCCCCACCTGTTAATTAACTCAAATAATTAAATTAACCTCTCTGATTAAGCCACAATGTATGACATGTGGGTCCCACCTGTCAGGTTTGACTCTGGTCAGCCAGAGTTGACCTGCTGACGTCACCCTGACCTCATGCTGATGTCATCATTCACTATTCTGGATAATTCGAATTTAAATTAATAAATAAATTCAAAAAATGTTTTAAACTTTAGAAAATCATATTAAATAAACCGTAACTCCGATGAAAATAATTTATATATGAAACTTGCTCAGAATTTCGATACGAACCCGAATACGTCCTTCGTATTCCCATCAGACGCCCGTAGCTATATGAACGTTGAACTTTTAGACCGATTTCGATAAATGAATAGTGCCCAACTTTAATTAAATAAATCCAAATAAATTCCTAAATTAACTAAATCATTTAGTTAGGCAGTAGAACACCCCGGCATATCATTTAGGCATGTCATACATATTGTTTGCATTATTGCCGTGAATTTATTATTTCTCTCCCCCTCCTTCTCTCTCTCGATAGACGCCGAGACCGACGACGCTGCACCCGGGTATGACTTCACTACCGACGAGCAGCCCGTTGACGACCCCTCTCTCCAGATATCGCCCATTCTATTCTCCTGCTTGCATTAGATTTTGCTACTGTTAATGTATGCTCCTATTCTGATGCATAGCCTGCTGTTGTAACCTGTTCATTGCTACCTTACCTGCCTATGATAAACTGTTTAGTATAGGTTGGTAGTGAACCATCAGTGACCCCACCACCTTACCCTTGTTGCCCCTGCTTGATCATCGACGACCCGATCAACGTGATCGTCGACCAGAGACCAACACCTCACTTCACACCCCCTTAGTTGTACGACTCTGCATAGTAACTATCGAGTGCCGAGGGTGATACCTCGTAACGCACTCCCGATGAATACTCTGCAGTGTAGCTGTTCGGTCGTGGTCATCGAGGGTGATTCCTCCTTCTCCACTTCCGATACGTCTCTGTCGTGCAACCCCCAGTGTGAACCTCGAGGGTGATACCTCATATGTTCACCCTGACTGTTTCGTTGAGTGGAATCCGCCGAGGGTGATTCCTCGGGTTTCCCCCTTGATGTTATGACCACACGATTACTTGACCTCTATTACAGGCGGGTCCACCCTGGTGGGTACCCGCTGGGGATCTATGATGTCGGGTGTGCCGGAAGGGCACTCGAGTGTGACATTGTGGCGGAGCATCAGAGACTCTGATTGTCTCCGCTTGATACTAATTGAGCCTATTGGATTTGGGTGTGTGATCTGAGTGGGTCGACGTGCCCTATACGCACTACCACCACGCGGGATAATGGTTATGGGACCCTCTGCAAAGTACGTTTCTCCGAAAGCTCGTCTGACGTCACGATTCACCGTGCGGGCTGATTGTCGGGATTGGGCTGGATACTTCACTGACGAGTTCAGTGTCGCGCCTGCACCCCGGCCAGTCTCGCAACGCGCAGGGTGCCCAGGGCGATGGCCCGAGACCTCTGGGTGCATAGGTTAGTCCGGCGTGCTGACCTCTCTGCCGAGCCTAGGTAGAGCGCTGTTTCGTGTTGATCTTCCGAGGACGGGCATTACCCAGCAAGTGTGTCCGGCCAGAGTTGATCGAGCGTGTTGGGTAACAGTAGTGCACCCCTGCAGGGATGAATCTTCTATCGATAGCCGGTCCTCGGTAAAGGACGCTCAGTTTGTGTATCCCGATCTACTACTTAAACTGGATACTTGTTACTTAACTAAAGCTTCAGGATCGCTTTCTCGCTTGGGAGTCGAGGAAGGATCTTTAAGCTGTACTTCAACATGTTTGCTAAATAAAATGCTATTCTACTCTCTTCTACTGCTGCAAGATGATGGCCTTGTGAAGATGTTTGAAGATGCTAGTCTTCGATAGGACTAGGCCTTCTCTCTATTCTGGCATTTCTGCAGCCCAGTCCACTTACACAGCCTTTCTCCATTGATAATGTTGCATATGTAGTATAGATCCTTGCTTGCTGAGTACTTCGGATGAGTACTCACGGTTGCTTTACTTTCTCTTTTCCCCATACCCCACATTGATGATACATCAGACGATGGAGTCCAGGAGCCAGATGCCCCCACCGGAGCTTACTACCAGGAGGGTCCAGAGGGTACTTACTACTGGATCGAGCCAGCTGACCAGGAGTAGGATCGGAGGCTCCCAGGCAGTAGGCCAACGCCTTTTGATCTAGTGTCGCTGTTTGTGCTAGCCTTCTTAAGGCAAAAGTTGTCTAACTAAGTCTGTACTCAGATAATATTTGTATGACTGACTTATGTATTCGGATCTTCGGATCCCTGGTCTGTAATATTGTGGACCTCCGTTTAAATTGTGTTAGAGTTGTGTTGTGATATCTTCCCGTGAGTCCCTGTGCTTGATCGTACACGTTTGCGTGTATGATTAGTGTACGATTGAGTCGGGGGCGTCACAGCAGCGGAGCAGAATAAATTGGCTAAAATTTGGTGATCGCAATACGGCATATTTCCATAATTACGCTAGCATGCGTCGCCAACGGAATAAAATTAATAAAATGAAGGACGATCATGGTGCTTGGCAAGAGTGTCCTGCTTATCTAAACCCCATGATCTCTAGTTATTTTTTGGGTTTATTTTCTTCAGAGGTGGATGATGTTGATCCTAACTTATTGGAGAAGGTAGTGTCACGTGTGAATCAAGCTATGAATGACACATTGAATCAGCCATATTCAGCGGATGATGTCAAACGAGCCCTCTTTTCCACTGGTGATAACCCACAAGTATAGGGGATCGCAACAGTTTTCGAGGGTAGAGTATTCAACCCAAATTAATTGATTCGACACAAGGGGAGCCAAAGAATATTCATGAGTATTAGCAGTTGAGTTGTCAATTCAACCACACCTAAAAGACTTAATATCTGCAGCAAAGTATTTAGGAGCAAAGTAGTATGGAAGTAACGGTAACAGTGGCAAAAGTAACAGTAGCAGTTTTGTAGTGATTGTAACAAGAGTATAAACGAAAGTAACTTAGCAAGAATCAATATGTGAAAAGCTCGTAGGCATTGGATCGGCAATGATAATTGTGTTGGATAATATTCATCATGTAGCAGTCATAACCTAGGGTGACATAGAACTAGCTCCAATTCATCAATATAATGTAGGCATGTATTCCGTATATAATCATACGTGCTTATGGAAAAGAACTTGCATGACATCTTTTGTCCTACCCTCCCGTGGCAGTGGGGTCCTAATGGAAACTAAGGGATATTAAGGCCTCCTTTTAATAGAGAACCGGACCAAAGCATTAGCACTTAGTGAATACATGAACTCCTCAAACTACGGTAATCATCGGAAAGAATCCCAATTATTGTCACCTTGGGGTATGCGGATCGTAACTCGTAATAGGTGTCTACAACTTGCAAGATAGGATCAAGAACTCATATATATTCATGAGAACATAATAGGTTCAGATCTGAAATCATGGCACTCGGGCACTAGTGACAAGCATTAAGCATAGCAAAGTCATAGCAACATCAATCTTAGAATATAGTGGATACTAGGGATCAAACCCTAACAAAACTAACTCGATTACATGATAACTCTCATCCAACCCATCACCGTCCAGCAAGCCTATGATGGAATTACTCACTCATGGCGGTGAGCATCATGAAATTGGTGATGGAGGAAGGTTGATGATGATGATGGCGACGAATCCCCCTCTCCGGAGCCCCGAACGGACTCCAGATCAGCCCTCCTGATGAGGACATGACAACCATTTATACGTCCTTGGTCATCAACGGAGAAATCATAATATTTCGTCTCAAACGAACACATTGCCAGGTGAACGCTAACTTAAGTTTATACTATAATCTTGAACACATGGCTGCACTTTCACCTCCTTTGTTGTTGGTTGAACTCAGGTGCAATATTGAAGAAGGCCAAACACATTTCAGTTCATGCAAAACAATGTTTTATGGCGAAGAAACAAAGTTACGAGTTCATGAAGAAATGAGTTGTCTGCTAAAGCAACATTGTTCCGATTCTGATGAAACAATGTTTTGCACGAGTTTGGATATCCCAACTTGCGAAAGGTGTCCAGAACTCGAGTTTGCTGCTGAAGGAAACATTGTTCGACCCCAGTAAACAATGTTTGGTCGGGAACTTCCAACCACCTCCGACGAGATTTCCAGAAGCTACCTCATTAAGTCTTGAAGCCCATTTAGTCAAACAAAGCTGGTTCACTTTCACATCTAAGCTGGTTCCGGAAGCTAGTTTGCTTTCACACCTATCCAGGGGGGTTGTCCCTAATATAAATAGGCTAGCCTTACCCTTTGTTGGGGAATTTTGCCATTTCTATCAAAGACCAAAGACATAGACTCCTCCTGAGATTGGAGAGCTCTTGTTATCCTAATTCTCGTGACTAGATCGTGTTGTGTGGGTTAGAGTTTGTGGTTTCCCTTGCAGATTGCACCTATCCCGTGCTCCACGACTTGAGCGTGGTTGTGTGGGGTAGTATTGCGGGTTGTGAATCGGCAAATGTTCGGATTGCAAGTTTCGGTGAGCATCCTCCTCGTTGGGTCATAATCTCTTATTTTCCATTTTTCGGCTGCTTGAAGCTAGTTATCCCCATCCATTTATCGATCCTATGTCGTGAAGATCGGGCCTCCCCTTGAACACCCTCTTCTCCGAAGACGGTGTCGCATCATCTGGTATTCCGAGCAAGGTTTACACGGTAGGATCTGTATCTTTGTTGCTAGATCTATCCTTTTTAGTTTGGTTTCCCCATCCTAGAGTCCAAAGCCAAAAAGCCACACACAAAAATCTAAGCCTTTGTTTGCTGAGATCTAGTTGTTTGCTTTCCTCTTTGTGTTTGCACCAAGTTCTATCCAAAGTTTCTGCTGTTTTTCTTTGAGTCTTGTTGTTGGATCTATTGTGTTACAAAAAAAAGCAAAAAAAAAGAGAGGAAAAAAGAGTGATAAAAAAGCAAAAAAAAGAGAAAAAAAGCAAAAAAAAAAGAGAAGAGAAAGTGTTGAGCAAGTGTGCAATCATTTTCAGTTGGGTGAGAAATTTCAGAAGTTGTAGTGCCAAGTGTTGCAGCTCAAACATGGTGCAAGGATCTACAAATTTTCTTGTTCATTTGGTTTGCATCGATTGGATCTCAGCACTAGCCCTCCTCATTTTACCCCACCAAGATCCACCCAAAAACCGTCAGCTTCTTCCCTTTTATTCGCCCGTCCACTCCTGATTTGCTACTTCCGCACAGCCGCCAAGGAATCATTAGAATTTGGGTAAGCAAGAAGGTGAGCTGAGTGTTTTCCACATATATATTTTTTCTTTTCACCACTTGTTTCCGGGAGTTAACATGACAGGATCCAACTCGAGTGTACATGGACATCAACATGTGGAAGATGATCTCCCAAAAACTCGCGCTGCACTTGGTGATGTGATTGAAGAAAGTATAGTTGCAGCTTTGCAACAGATGTTTGGAGGACGTCTTCCTATTGCGGGCAATGGGGACCAACACCAACACAGCCCCACTGCTTCACTGATCGCCAACAATCGATGTTGTCATGGCAATGAAGGTCGCCACAATGGTCATGGGAGAGCTGCGGGTGGCCATGTTGATGGTACCGCTATTGGTGGTGTTGAACGGAGGCGAGGTAACCTTGCTGCACCGCATGATGGTGGGTTGCGTGGAGAAGAAACTTGCGGGCGAGGCCATGGCCCCCGTAGGTTCGCCGCAGATCACAAGCAACGAGCTGCACATGGTGGTGATGACATGTACCATGAAGAGATCCCAAATCACAACGATGAGTATGCTGAGATGGTGGATGATGAGTCATATTCCACGCCTCGTCTTGGTGCTGTTTTTGGTCACCATGGTAGTCCCTCTGATGATCGTTTGGGAGATGACCATCACAACGAAGCAAGGGTGAAGTTACACATTCCATCATTCACTGGAGAAGAGGATCCGAATGCTTATTTTGAGTGGGAGGAGAGATGTGATCAGATCTTCAATACTCATGGGTTTTCTGAAATGAAGAGAGTTGAACTCACTCTTAAGAAGTTCTCTGGCTATGCACTTTCTTGGTGGAAGCAGTTGCAAGCGGATCATCTTGCTTTGGGAGGTGACTATATCAGCAGCTGGGATACAATGAAAAGAGTCATGAGGCATCGATTCATTCCATTATACTATGAGAAGAAATTGTAGAAGAGGTTAAAGGGGCTTATCCAAGGTTCTCGCACTGTCAAGGAGTACTATAATGAGATGGAGAAGTTGTTGATCCGGACAAAAACCCAAGAGAGTGATGAAGCAAAGATGGAGAGATTCTTACATGGGCTGAATGCTGAGATATCTGATTTTGTGGAGGTGTTTCCTTATGATATGATATCTGATGTTGTTCGTCGAGCTATGAGAGTGGAGAAGAAGAACACGTGTAATGGTCGGTCCTAGAATTTCCAAGACTGTCCCACTACTCCTTCATGGTAGAAACCACACCCTTCATCCTTGATGGTGTCTTCACCAACAATTCATATTCAAGATAGAAGAAGCATGGTTGCAGCTGGAGCTTATTCCTCTCCACCCATGACTTCTATGGAGAATAAAATCTTTCCAAACCCATGTGTGAGAGAGAATCCCTATCACAAAATCCCACAACTTGAGAGTGACATGAAAGGGGGGTTGAGTGGCTCCACAAAAGATGAGCGGGAGTGTACACATCACAAAATCCCACCACTTGAGAGTGACACGAAAAGAGAGTTGAGTGACTCCACCAAATATGAGAGAGTGTGTACACAAGCCAAAATTCCACAACTTGAGAATTATAAGAAGGGTGAGTTGAGAGCCCCCACAAAATATGTGAGAGAGCGTCCCGAACCCAAAATCCCATATCTGAGAGTGATAAGAAAATAGAGTTGAGTGCATCCACCAAATGTGAGGAAGAGTGGCCACTTCCAAAAATTCCACAAATTGAGAGTGATAAGATAGGTGATTTGAGTGATTCCACCAAATGTGAAGAAGAGTGCCCACTTCCTAAAATTCCACATATTAAGAGTGCTAAGAGGGGTGAGTTGAGTGGCTCCACCAAATGTGGGGAAGAGTGTCCATTTTCCAAAAATTCACATATTGAGAATGATAAGAGAGGTGAGATGAGTGACTCCACCAAATGTGAGGAAGAGTGTCCATTTTCCAAAAATTCACATATTGAGAATGATAAGAGAGGTGAGATGAGTGACTCCACCAGATGTGAGGAAGAGTGTCCACTTCCAAAAATTCCACATATTGAAAGTGCTAAGAGGGGTGAGTTGAATGACTGCACCAAATGTGAGGAAGAGTGTGCATATCCCAAAATCCCACATATTGAGAGTGATGAGAGTGGTGAGGTGAGTGAGTCCACCAAATGTGAGGATCAGATTGTTCAACATGTTATTAGAGAGATAAAAGATCTCCACCCAAATATACCACACAATCAACAAGAGAGGTTTAGTGAATTGTGTGAGTCCACCAAATGTGAGGTTGAGGTCATTCAACATGAGATTAGAGAGATGAGTGAACCACAATATATTATACCACACCATCAAAGTGAGAGGATTAGTGAGTTGTGTGAGTCCACCAAATCTGAGCTCGAGGTGTTTACCCACAATATCAAAGAGATGATTGATCCACCAAATGAAAGGAGAGAAGACTATTCAATTACTAACCATTCACAAAGTTCTCTTTATTTGAAGTATGTGCAGATGCAAAAATCATACTTAGCTGCTCTGCTACAGAGATGGGAGGATGGGATCCATGAACAATTATGGCGCACGTGGAGTACCATCAAAGAAACATCGTGTGGGGCAAGTGATCTTCAAAAAGGCATGGAAGTACTCAGTGAGGTAAAAGAAAAGAGATCATTCCTCTTGAAGCACCCAGAGGTATGCACTTATGAACTCTTGAAGCATTGGCGCGATCAAATCAGAGAAAAGATGATTGCTATGTCATCCATCAAACAATACCCATTTGTTAATCATAACGAAACCATCAAGGAGCAAATAAAACTAAAACCTGAATATGCTTATTCGACTTTTACTCGGCCAAGATATTTTGTATTGTCCATGTGTTATTATTTTGTAGACCGAAGGAAGTCGAAGGCGACTTTTCTTTAAGAGAGGGAGGATGATATGAACATGGATGTGGCTGATTACAAGTTTCTACTCCATTGAAATGTTAGTTGGAAGGAATTGCTGAGCCGAACCAAGCATTCGAAGTTCGCAAAGGTGAAAGCTAAACTTAAGCATTTGATAAAATCTTTGCATTGCTTCTTGGTACTGGCCTATTTTCTTTTGTGTGATGACCAGCTAGAGTCGAGGATGGCTCCTTCTCAAGCGAGGGAGGATGATGAGGACATGAAAACCAGTGAACCCTTAGAGTCGAGGATGACTCCTTTTCAAGAGGGGGAGGATGATGAGGACATGACAACCATTTATATGTCCTTGGTCATCAACGGAGAAATCATAATATTTTGTCTCAAACGAACACATGGCCAGGTGAACGCTAACTTAAGTTTATACTATAATCTTGAACACATGGCTGCACTTTCACCTCCTTTGTTGTTGGTTGAACTCAGGTGCAATATCGAAGAAGGCCAAACACATTTTAGTTCATGCAAAACAATGTTTTATGGCGAAGAAACAAAGTTAGGAGTTCATGAAGAAATGAGTTTTCTGCTAAAGAAACATTGTTCCGATTCTGATGAAACAATGTTTTGCACGAGTTTGGATATCCCAACTTGCGAAAGGTGTCCAGAACTCGAGTCTGCTGCTGAAGGAAACATTGTTCGACCCCAGTAAACAATGTTTGGTCGGGAACTGCCAACCACCTCCGACGAGAGATTTCTAGAAGCTACCTCATTAAGTCTTGAAGCCCATTTAGTCAAACAAAGCTGGTTCACTTTCACACCTAAGCTGGTTCCAGAAGCTAGATTGCTTTCACACCTATCCAGGGGGGTTGTCCCTAATATAAATAGGCTAGCCTTACCCTTTGTTGGGGACTTTTGCCATTTCTATCAAAGACCAAAGACATAGACTCCTCCTGAGATTGGAGAGCTCTTGTTATCCTAATTCTCGTGATTCCTTGAGAAATTGCTCCTAATTCATGCTCCACGACTAGATCGTGTTGTGTGGGTTAGAGTTCGTGGTTTCCCTTGCGGATTGCACCTATCCCGTGCTCCATGACTTGAGCGTGGTTGTGTGGGGTAGTATTGCGGGTTGTGGATCGACGAATGTTCGGATTGCAAGCTTCGGTGAGCATCCTCCTCATCGGGTCATAATCTCTTATTTTCCATTTTCCGGCTGCTTGCAGCTAGTTATCCCCATCCATTTATCGATCCTACGCCATGAAGATCGGGCCTCCCCTTGAACACCCTCTTCTCCGAAGACGGTGTCGCATCACCTCCCGATGAAGAACAGGAGGCGGTGGCGGCTCCGTATCGTAAAACACGATGAATCCTTCTTTTTGATTTTTTTTCTCCGCGAATAGGTACTTATAGAGTTGGAGTTAGGGTCGGAGGAGGTTCAGGGGGCCCACAAGCCTGTAGGGCATGCCCCCAGGACTTGTGGCCTCTGGGTGGCCCCCCTGTGGTAACTTCTTGCGCCAGTATTTTTTATATATTCCACAAAAATTCTCCGTAAATTTTCAGGTCAATCCGGGAACTTTGATTTCTGCACAAAAATAACACCATGGCAATTCTGCTGAAAACAGCGTCAGTTCGGGTTAGTTCCATTCAAATCATGCAAATTAGAGTCCAAAAGAAGGGGAAAAGAGTTTGGAAAAGTAGATACGATGGAGACGTATCAACTCCCCCAAGCTTAACCCATTGTTTGTCCTCAAGAAATTCAGTTGACAAACTAAAAGTGACAAAGAAAAACTTTTACAAACTCTGTTTGATCTTGTTGTTGCAAATATGTCTAGCCAATATTCAGGTTTTTAGCAAAGATTATGAACTAACCACATTCACAATAACACTTAGGTCTCACATTTACTCATATCAATGGCATAATCAACTAGCGAGCAATAATAATAAATCTTGGATGACAACACTTTTTCGAAACAATCATGATATAATATAACAAAATGGTATCTCGCTAGCCCTTTCTGAGACCACAAAACATAAATGCAGAGCACCCCTGAAGATCAAGGACTGACTATACATTATAATTCATGGCAAAAGAGATCCAGTCACACTCATACTCAACATCAATTAAAAACAAAGCATATAAATGACAGTGATGCTCTCCAGCTGGTGCTTTTAATGATAAGATGATGACTCAACAATAAAAGTAAATAGATAGGCCCTTCTCAGAGGGAAGCAGGGATTTGCAGAGGAGCTAGAGCTTGAAGCTTTTAAAACAGAGGTGAATATAATTTTGAGCGGTATGCTTTCATTGTCAACATAACAACCAAGAGATCTCACCATCTTCCATGCTAGATACATTATAGGCGGTTCCCAAATAGAATGGTAAAGTTTTTACTCCCCCTCCATCAACAATCACACTCCACGGCTAGCCGAATCCACGGGTACCGTCCATACCAACAACAGTCCTGGGGGAGTTTTGTTTCATTATTATATTTTGATTTTGATTTTGAGCATGGAACTGGGCATCCCGAATACTAGCCACTTTCTCGTGAATGACAACTGAATAAACACTCATCGTGAGAATAACCCACCTAGCATGGAAGATACTGACAGCCCCCAGTCGCTACATGAGCGATTCGGGCGTACAAAACAGATTATTATTTGAAGGTTTAGAGTTTGGCACATGCAAATTTACTTGGAACGGCAGGTAAATACCGCATGTAGGTAGGTATGATGGACTCATATGGAACAACTTTGGGTTTAAGGAAGTGGATGCACAAGTAGTATTCCCGCTTAGTACAAGTGAAGGCTAGCAAAAGATTGAGGAGCGACCAACTAGAGAGCGACAACGGTCATAAACATGCATTGAGATTAATCAACATTGAATGCAAGCATGAGTAGGATATAAATCACCATGAACATAAATATCATGGAGGCTATGTTGTTTTTGATTCAACTACATGCGTGAACATGTGCCAAGTCAAGCCACTTGAATCATTCAAAGGAGGATACCATCCTATCATACTACATCATAACCATTTTAAAATGCATGTTGGCACACAAGACAAACCATTATCAACTCCTAACTAATTAAGCATGGCATGGGTAACTATAATCTCTAATTGTCATTGCA
The DNA here is from genome assembly GCA_011799875.1 of Thinopyrum elongatum. Taxonomy (NCBI): domain Eukaryota; kingdom Viridiplantae; phylum Streptophyta; class Magnoliopsida; order Poales; family Poaceae; genus Thinopyrum; species Thinopyrum elongatum. The sequence goes on from CM022299.1 coordinate 408,575,867, forward strand.
AACATGTTTCATTCATAATGGGCTAAATCAGGAACAATGAGCTAATCATATTTACAAAAACAAAATAGGTCGACTTCATACCAGCTTTTCTTCATCTCAATCATTTCATCATGTATCGTCATTATTGCCCACTTGCACGACCGAACGATGTGAATAATAATAAGAGTGCACGTGCATTGGACTAAGCTGGAATCTGCAAACATTTATTCAAAGGAGAAGACAAGGCAATACGGGCTCTTTGTTAGATCAACAATAATGCATATGAGAGCCACACAACATTTTCATCGTGGTCTTCTCCTTATGACCCAAAGAAAAGGAAAAGAATTTCAAAGAAACACACTGAAATATTTTTGGAGTTTTTGTTTTTCTGAAGAAAGTAAAACAAAAATGAGAAAAACTATTTACACGGGAAAGCTCCCAACAACCAAAAGAAGAACGAGAAATCTTTTTGGGTTTTCTTTTAATACTATGATGACCCGCAAGTATAGGGGATCTATCATAGTCCTTTCGATAAGTAAGAGTGTCGAATCCAACAAGGAGCAGAAGGAAATGACAAGCGGTTTTCAGCAAGGTATTTTCTGCGTGCACTAAAATTATCGGTAACAGATAGTTTTGTGATAAGATAATTCATAACGGGTAACAAGTAACAAGTATAACAAAGGTGCAGCAAGGTAGCCCAATCCTTTTTATAGCAAAGGACAAGCCTGGACGAACTCTTATATAAAGCAAAGCATTCCCTGATGTCTACTACACAACCTTCTTCTTGTAGACTCGTGTTGGGCCTCCAAGCGCAGAGTTTTGTAGGACAGTAGCAAATTTCCCTCAAGTGGATGACCTAAGGTTTATCAAACTGTGGGAGGCGTAGGATGAAGATGGTCTCTCTCAAACAACCCTGCAACCAAATAACAAAGAGTCTCTTGTGTCCCCAACACACCCAATACAATGGTAAATTGTATAGGTGCACTAGTTCGGCGAAGAGATGGTGATACAAGTGTAATATGGATAGTAGATATAGCTTTTTGTAATCTGAAAATATAAAAACAGCAAGGTAACTAGTAACAAAAGTGAGCAAAAACGGTATTGCAATGCTTAGAAACAAGGCCTAGGGTTCATACTTTCACTAGTGCAAGTTCTCTCAACAATGATAACATAATTGGATCACATAACAATCCCTCAACATGCAACAAAGAATCACTCCAAAGTTTCTATCGGAGAATGTAGGACGAAAATGTGCATCAACCCCTATGCATAGATTACCCCAATGTCACCTCAGGAATCCACGAGTTGAGTGCCAAAAGATACATCAAGTGAATCGATAGAACATCCCATTGTCACCACGGATATACCATCGCAAGACATACATCAAGTGTTCTCAAATCCAATACTCAATCCAACATAACGGAACCTCAAAGAGCAAGACTCAATTCATCACAAGAAGGTAGAGGGGAAGAAACACCATATGATCCGACTATAATAACAAAGCTCGCGATACATCAAGATCGTGCCAAATCAAGAACACGAGAGAGAGAGAGATCAAACACATAGCTACTGGTACATACCCTCAGCCCCGAGGGTGAACTACTCCCTCCTCGTCATGGTGACCTCCGGGATGATGAAGATGGCCACCGGTGATGGTTTCCCCCTCCGGCAGGGTGCCGGAACAGGCTCCCGATTGGTTTTTCGTGGCTACAGAGGCTTGCGGCGGTGGAACTCCCGATCTAGGTTTATTTCAGGAGGTTTTGGTATTTATAGGAGGTGTTGGCATCGGGGACAAGTCAAGGGGGCCCACGAGGCGACGACAAGGTAGGGGGGCGCGCCCTAGGGGGGCGCCCTCCACCCTTGTGGTTGCCTCGGGACTCCTCTCTGATATCTTTTCATTCCAGTATTTTTTATATTTTCCAAAAATATTCTCCCTAAATTTTCAGCCCATTCCGAGAACTTTTATTTCTGCAAAAAAACGACACCACGGTATTTCTGCTAAAAACAACGTTAGTCCGTGTTAGTTCTAATCAAATCATACCAAAATCATATAGAATTTTTGTAAACATGGTATGAATACTTCATAAATTATAGGTACGTTGGAGACGTATCAGCATCCCCAAGCTTAATTCCTGCTCGTCCTCGAGTAGGTAAATGATAAAAGAAATAATTTATGAAGTGTGAATGCTAGCAAGTGCACAAGTTTGATCAATGATAATTTTAATCACTTTTTCTAGCATCATTATATATCATAAACAGTAGCTCATCTCATAAAACTTCTCATGATCAAGTAGCAAGCTATTCACATGTTAAAGCATAGATAATAAACTTTCTTGAAAACTAAGAAACTAAGTTCTTAGTCATCAAACAATTACAATTCATCTTATTTTCAGGAAGGGTCTATGTAAGAGCTTTGATTTAGCAAATCTCACATACTCAACTATCATTTAGTCTTCCATGATTGCTACCACTCAAAGCATATTTTTAGAACAAATAGCATCCATCGAACACAGAGAAAGATAGGGGCTTAGTGTTTCGCCTCCCAACTTATTTATCATATAGATAATTGTCAACAATAATAATTCATGATCAAATATATTTGAATGGCCATATATGCTTAGATCTTTCCCCATCACATGATGCTTGCCAACTAAATAGTAGGTTGGAATGAGAAGGAATACTACTGACTCTTGCATAAAAGTAAGAGATAGGCCCTTCACAGAGGGAATCAGGGATTTGCAGAGGTGCCAGAGCTCAAAGTTTTTTAAAACAGAGGTGAAAATAATTTTGAGAGGCATGCTTTCATTGTCAACGTAACGACCGAGAGTTCTCACTATCTTCCATGCTAGACACATTATAGGCGGTTCCCAAACAGAATGGTAAAGTTTTTACTCCCCCTCCACCAACAATCACACTCCACGGTTGATCCGAAACAACGGGTACCGTCCATACCAACAACAGTCCTGGGGGAGTTTTGTTTAATTATTTGAAATTTTGTTTTTGATCTTTTGATCATAGGACTGGGCATCCCAATTACCAGCCACTCTCTCATGAATGACAAGTGAATAAACACTCATCGTGAGAATAACCCACCTAGCATGGAAGATAGTGACAGCCCCTAGTCGCTACATGATCGATTCGGGCATACAAAGCAGATTATTATTTGAAGGTTTAGAGTTTGGCACATGCAAATTTACTTGGAACGGCAGGTAAATACCGCATATAGGTAGATATGGTGGACACTCATGGAAGAAACTTGGTTCAAGGATTTTGGATGCACAAGCAGTATTCCCGCTTGGTACAGAAATTTTGGCTAGCAAGAGATTCTAAATAGCAAGCACCACATGTTGGAGGATCCATAACAATATAACTTCTATACAAATATACCCAAGCATAACTCATTACGTTGTCTTCCTTGTCCAACTTCAACTAATTTGCTCAATTTTGAAAATAATTAATGGGGCTCACAATCATAGAAGATGTCCAAGATAGTATATTTATATGTGTAATCTCTCTTCCTTCAATATTCTTTCATGAATTGTTCAAGTGACCAATACTATGTTTGCTAACTTTCAATAAATTTACCACCTCCACTTCTTATATGTGAAGTCATTACTCCCCATGGGATAAGCATATGAAACATATATAATTTCAGATTCATGATATTCAATTAATTCAACCATTTACTCATAGAATATAAGTGAAGCACACAAGTAAATGACAAACTACTCCAAAAAGGATATAAGTGAACATCAATGAGTAGTCGAATAATTAAGTAGCTATGTGAAGACTCTCTCTCATAAAGAAAATTTTGATCTTAAGTATTTTATTCAAACAGCAAGCAAAACAAAATAAAATGACATTCAAAGTATAGCACATAGCATGTGAAGAAGCAAAAAACTTAGGCTCAACCAATACTAACAGATAATTCTTGATGAAGAAAGGTGGGATGCCTACCGGGGCATCCCCAAGATTAGATGCTTGAGACTTATTGAAATATTAACTAGGGATGCCTTGGGCATCCCTAAGCTTGAGCTTTTGTGTCTCCTTAATTCCTTTTATATCAAGGTTTCCCTAAATCGTAAAAACTTCATGCACACAAAACTCAACAAGAACTTGTGAGAAAAGTTAGTATAAATCAAATGCAAAACCTTATCATTCTCTACTGTAGAAAATAACTAAAATTATTATTTAACATTTCATACTAAATGCCTCTTCATATTTAATACTCCTATCCTCAAATAGAATCATTAAACAAGCAAACATATGCAAACAATGCAAACATAACAGCAATCTGTCAAAACAGGACAGTCTGTAAAGAGTGCAATTGTAATCATACTTACCTAACTCAAAAAATTCTGAAAACTTACCACACTGTATAAAATTTGTTTCTACTCATTGTGTAAAAATTTCAAGATTTTACCATGTTCTGACTTCCCATAAGAATTCAGAAAATGATATAAAACTTTCTGTTTTCAAAACAGCAACATATAGACTTGCAAAATAAGCATGGTAAAGGCTATACTTGACACTTTTATTGAAATAAAAGATGCAAAACATTACTCTAAATAAAATCAAGCAAATACTAATAAAATAAAATGATGCCCCAAGCAAAACTCATATCATGTGACGAATAAAAATATAGCTCCAAGTAAGGTTACCGATAATATTGGAGACGAAAGAGGGGATGCCTTCCGGGGCATCCCCAAGCTTAGTTGCTTGGGTATTCCTTGAATATTACCTTGGGGTGCCTTGGGCATCCCCAAGCTTAGGGTCTTGTCACTCCTTATTCTCCTCATATCGATATCTCACCCAAAACTTGAAAACTTCAATCACACAAAACTTAACGGAACTTCGTGAGATGGGTTAGTATGATAAAACAAATCATTCACTTTGGTACTGTCAAGATTATACGTCTCTGTCGTATCTATAATTTTTGATTGTTCCATGCCAATATTCTACAACTTTCAGATACTTTTGGCAACTTTTTATACTATTTTTTGGGACTAACATATTGATCTAGTGCCCAGTGCCAGTTCCTGTTTGTTGCATGTTTTTTGTTTCACAGAAAATCCATATCAAACGGAGTCCAAACGGGATAAAAACTTACAGAGATTTTTTTTGGAATATATGTGATTTTTGGGAAAAATAATCAACGTGATACGATGCCCGAGGGGCCCACAAGGATGGAGGGCGCGCCCCGGGGGGTAGGGCGCACCCCTGGTCCTTGTGGTCACCCCGTAAGGCGGTTGGTGCCCTTCTTCTGGCGCAAGAAAGCTAATATCCGTATAAAAATCATGTTAAAATTTCAGCCCAATCGGAGTTATGAATCTCCGGGAATTTAAGAAACGGTGAAAGGGCAGAATCTGGGAGCGCACAAACAGAAGGAAACAGAGAGAGAGATCCAATCTCGAAGGGGCTCCCGCTCCTCCGCCACCATGGAGGCCATGGACCAGAGGGGAAACCCTTCTCCGATCTAGGGGGAAGGTCAAGGAAGAAGAAGAAGGAGGGGGCTCTCTCCCCCTCTCTCCCGGTGGCACCGGAACGCCGCCAGGGCAATCATCACGACGGCGATCTACACCAACAACTTCGCCGCCGTCATCACCAACTCTCTCCCCCTATATGCAGCGGTGTAACACCTCTTCTCCCCACTGTAATCTCTACTTAAACATGGTGCTCAACACTATATATTATTTCCCAATGATGTATGGCTATCCTATGATGTTTGAGTAGATCCGTTTTATCCTATGGGTTGATTGATGATCGTGATTGGTTTGAGTTGCATGTTTTATTATTGGTGCTGTCCTATGGTGCTCTCTGTGTCGTGCAAGCATGAGGGATCCCCACTATAGGGTTTGCAATATGTTCATGATTTGCTTATGGTGGGTGGCGTGAGTGACAGAAGCACAGACCTGAGTAAGTAGGTTGTTTGCGTATGGGAGTAAAGAGGACTTGATACCTTATAATGCTATGGTTGGGTTTTTACCTTAATGATCTTTAGTAGTTGCGGATGCTTGCTAGAGTTCCAATCATAAGTGCATATGATCCAAGAAGAGAAAGTATGTTAGCTTATGCCTCTCCCTCATATAAAATTGCCATAATGATTACCGGTCTAGTTATCGATTGCCTAGGGACAAATAACTTTCTTGTGACAAAAAGCTCTCTACTAAAACTAACTTAGTTGTTTTTTTATCTAAACAGCCCCTAGTTTTTATTTACGTGCTCTTTATTATCTTGCAAACCTATCCTACAATACCTACAAAGTACTTCTAGTTTCATACTTGTTCTAGGTAAAGCGAACGTTAAGTGCGTGTAGAGTTGTATCGGTGGTCGATAGAACTTGAAGGGAATACAAATCCTACCTTTAGCTCCTCGTTGGGTTCGACACTCTTATTTATCGAGAAAGGCTACAACTGATCCCTTATACTTGTGGGTTATCAAGAACTTTTTCTAGCGCCGTTGCCGGGGAGCAATAGCGTGGGGTGAATATTCTCGTGTGTGCTTGTTTGCTTTATCACTAAGTAGTTTTTATTTTCGGTTCTAAGTTGTTTTCTATCTTTAGTTATGGGTAGGAACGCAAAATACCAAAAAAATTAGTTGTACTTGCTAAACCAATGGTTGAAGAACCACCCAAAATCTATCATACTACTGAAGCTTTCTACTTGGATCATCTTCGATCCATTTGTGCTCGTGGTGAAAACCCAACTAGCTTAGTTGAGGGAAAATCATTAAATGAGCATGCTTATTTTGTGCGACATCGTTTATCTAAAAAAGGGAAACTTTTATGGCATCATATTAATAGTTTGTATTGCTATGCTTTGAATTTATGAGAAATACATGATTTTACTTGTTGTTCTGAGGACCCTAGAAAACACCTTCGCTTCCAATGTGATTTTAAGGATAATGGAATCTTATCTTCTTATGCCAAGGGTGTTTATAATTACTTTGATATTGAACAAATTGAAGAATTTGTTGCTTTTAAGGGTGCTTATGAAATTGCTTCTTTGATTGAAAAGTATGATGCTACTCTTTACAAATATGAAAATTTTGCCATACTTAAATATTGCTATGAAAACTATGCTTCTATTGCTTATGTTAAGCCATATATTGGGGACTCCTCCGCTGTCCAAGAGGAGACTAATATTTTGCAGGAAACTATGGAAGAAGAAATTGCTGAAACTGTGAGCTCATTAGATGAAAAAGATGAGGAGGAGAGTGAAGAACAAAAGGAGGAAGAGCGGATTAGCTACCCGTGCCCACCTTCTAATGAGAGAAACTCTTCAACTCATACATTGTTTAATTTCCCTTCGTGCTTACCGAAGGATGAATGCTATGATGATTGCTATGATCCTTTTGATTCGTTTGAAATATCCCTTTTTGATGAACTTGAGGCTTGCTATGCTTATGGCCAAGATGCCAACATGAATTATGCTTATGGAGATGAACTTGCTATAGTCCCTTATGTGAAACATGAAATTGTTGCTATTGCACCCCCGCATGATAGTCCTATTATCTTTCTAAATTCTCCCAACTACACCATATCGGAGAAGTTTGCGCTTATTAAGGATTATATTGATGGGTTGCGTTTTACTATTGCACATGATGATTTTTATAAATATAATATGCATGTGATTCCTGCTCCTACTTGCAATTATTATGAGAGAGGAACTACATCTCCGCCTCTCTATGTTTCCAATACGATAAAATTGCAAGAAACTGTTTATACTATGCATTGGCCTTTACTTGATGTGCATGAATTGTTCTTTTATGACATGCCGATGCATAGGAAGAGAATTAGACTTCGTTGTTGCATGATATATATTACTTTGTGCTCACTACTAAATCACAAATCATTGTTAATTAAAATTGGCTTTGATATACCTTGGGATCCGGGTGGATCCATTACTTGAGCACTATATGCCTAGCATAATGGCTTTAAAGAAAGCACTGCCAGGGAGACAACTTGGAAGTTTTTGAGAGTCATTTATTTCTGTTGTGTGATTTTAAATAGTTTAAAAACAAAAAAATAAAGAGGGGAACCTAAAACTTTTTCAAAAAGAAAAGTGAAAGTGAGAAAGACGAGCATTGTTAAAATGGGAGCTAGCCTTGAACTTTGTTCATGCCCATGAAAACTTTGTGAACCTTGATTACAGAAACTTTTCAACAAAAATAATTATCCCCTTGTATAAATCCATTGTATTATAAAAATAATGTGCCAAGATTTGCCTTTAGGATGATTAGATTGCTTGTTTGGCATGTGCGGTGCAAAAACAGAAACTTTGGCTGTAGTGCGTGATTTTACATTTTTTACTGGAAAGTCAAAATCTTCTGAATTTTTTTGCAAAGTACTTATATATTTTTTTTTTCCTAATTTTTCAGAATTTTTGGAGTTACAAAAATATGGTAGATTTTCAGATTGCTACAGACTGTCCTGTTTTTGACAGATTCTGTTTTTGATGCATTGTTTTGCTCGTTTTGATGAAACTATCGATTGCATCGGTGGTATAAGCCATGGAAAAGTTATAATACAGTAGATAAAATGCAAAAATAAAATATGAATGAGTTTTCAACAGTACTTAAAGTGGTGATTTGTTTTATTATACTAACGGATCTCACGAGGGTTTGTTAAGTTTTGTGTGATTGAAGTTTTCAAGTTTTGGGTGAGATCACGATGGATGAAGGAATAAGGAGTGGCAAGAGCCTAAGATTGGGGATGCACGAGGCACCCCAAGGTAATATTCAAGGACTCCCAATCAACTAAGCTTGGGGATGCCCCGGAAGGCATCCCCTCTTTCTTCTAACGATCATCGGTAATTTTACTTGGAGCTATATTTTTATTCGTCACATGATATGCGTAAATCTTGGAGCATCGTGTGTTTTTTATTTTCTTTTAATAAATGCACCATGCTGGTATGAGATAGTCCTTCGTTGATTTATAGAATGCTCTTTGCACTTCACTTATATCTTTTGAGTATGGCTTTATAGAATGCTTCATGTGCTTCACTTATATCATTTGAAGTTTGGATTGCCTGTTTCCCTACACATAGAAAACCGCCATTTGTAGAATGCTCTTTTGCTTCACTTATATTTGTTAGAGCGTGGGCATATCTTTTGTAGAAAGAATTAAACTCTCTTGCTTCGCTTATATCTATTTAGAGAGTTGACAGGAATTGGTCATTCACATGGTTAGTCATAAAATCCTACATAAAATTTGTAGATCACTGAATATGATATGTTTGATTCGTTGCAATAGTTTTGCGATATAAAGATGGTGATATTAGAGTCATGCTAGTGGGTAATTGTGGATTGTAGAAATACTTGTGTTGAAGTTTGTTATTCCCGTAGCATGCACGTATGGTGAACCGTTATGTGATGAAATCGGAGCATGATCTATTTATTGATTGTCTTCCTTATGAGTGGCGGTCGGGGACGAGCGATGGTCTTTTCCTACCAATCTATCCCCCTAGGAGCATGCGCATAGTACTTTGTTTCGATAGCTAATAGACTTTTGCAATAAGTATGTGAGTTCTTTATGACTAATGTTGAGTCCATGGATTATACCCACTCTCACCCTTCCATCATTGCTAGCCTCTTCGGTACCGTGCATTGCCCTTTCTCACCTCGAGAGTTGGTGCAAACTTCGCCGGTGCATCCAAACCCCGTGATATGATACACTCTGTCACACATAAGCCTCCTTATATCTTCCTCAAAATAGCCACCATACCTACCTATTATGGCATTTCCATAGCCATTCCGAGATATATTGCCATGCAACTCCCATCATCATCACATACGTGACTTGAGCATTCATTGTCATATTGCTTTGCATGATCGTAAGATAGCTAGCATGATATTTTCATGGCTTGTCCGTTTTTTGATATCTTTGCTATGCTAGATCATTGCACATCCTGGTACACTGCCAGAGGCATCCATATAGAGTCATATTGTTCTAGATATCGAGTTGTAAGTAAATGAAGTGTGATGATCATCATTATTAGAGCATTGTCCTAGTGAGGAAAGGATGATGGAGACTATGATTCCCCCACAAGTCGGGATGAGACTCCGGACGAATAATAATAATAAAAAAAAGGCAAAAAAAAAGAGAGGGCCCAAAAAAAATTGAGAGAAAAAGAGAGAAGGGGCAATGCTACTATCCTTTTACCACACTTGTGCTTCAGAGTAGCACCATGTTCTTCATATAGAGAGTCTCTTGAGTTATCACTTTCATATACTAGTGGGAATTTTCATTATAGAACTTGGCTTGTATATTCCGATGATGGGCTTCCTCAAATGTCCGAGGTCTTCATGAGTAAGCAAGTTGGATGCACACCCACTTAGTTTCAGTTTGAGCTTTCATACACTTATAGCTCTAGTGCATCCGTTGCATGGCAATCCCTACTCCTCGCATTGACATCAATTGATGGGCATCTCCATAGCCCGTTGATTAGCCGCGTCGATGTGAGACTTTCTCCTTTTTTGTATTCTCCACACAACCTCCACCATCATATTCTATTCCACCTATAGTGCTATATCCATGGCTCACGCTCATGTATTGCATGAAAGTTGAAAAGGCTTGAGAACATTAAAAGTATGAAACAATTGCTTGGCTTGTCATCGGGGTTGTGCATGATGAAATACTTTGTGTGATGAAGATGGAGCATAGCCAGACCATATGATTTTGTAGGGATAACTTTCTTTGGCCATGTTATTTTGAAAAGACATGATTGCTTTATTAGTATGCTTGAAGTATTATTGTCTTAATGTCAAACGATAGACTATTGCCTTGAATCACTCGTCTTAATATTCATGCCATGATTAGATTATGTGATCAAGATTATGCTAGGTAGCATTCCACATCAAAAATTATCTTTTTTTAATCATTTACCTACTCGAGGACGAGCAGGAATTAAGCTTGGGGATGTTGATACGTCTCCGTCGTATCTATAATTTTTTATTGTTCCATGCCAATATTCTACAACTTTCATATACTTTTGGCAACTTTTTATACTATTTTTTGGGACTAACATATTGATCCAGTGCCCAGTGCCAGTTCCTGTTTGTTGCATGTTTTTGGTTTCGCAGAAAATCCATATCAAACAGAGTCCAAACGGGATAAAAACTTACGGAGATTTTTTTTGGAATATATGTGATTTTTGGGAAAAATAGTCAACGCGAGACGATGCCCGAGGGGCCCACAAGGACGGAGGGTGCACCCCAGGGGGTAGGGCGCGCCCCTGGTCCTTGTGGTCACCCGTAAGGTGGTTGGTGCCCTTCTTCTTGTGCAAGAAAGCTAATATCCGAATAAAAATCGTGTTAAAATTTCAGCCCAATCGGAGTTACGAATCTCCAGGAATTTAAGAAACGGTGAAAGGGCAGAATCTGGGAGCGCAGAAACAGAAGGAAACAGAGAGAGATCCAATCTCGGAGGGGCTCCCGCCCCTCCGCCGCCATGGAGGCCATGGACCAGAGGGGAAACCCTTCTCCCATCTAGGGGGAAGGTCAAGGAAGAAGAAGAAGGAAGGGGGCTCTCTCCCCCTCTCTCCCGGTGGCACCGGAACGCCGCCGGGGCCATCATCGTGACGGCGATCTACACCAACAACTTCGCCGCCGTCATCACCAACTCTCTCCCCCTATATGCAGCGGTGTAACACCTCTTCTCCCTGCTGTAATCTCTACTTAAACATGGTGCTCAACGCTATTTATTATTTCCCAATGATGTATGGCTATCCTATGATGTTTGAGTAGATTTGTTTTGTCCTATGGGTTGATTGATGATCGTGATTGGTTTGAGTTGCATGTTTTATTATTGGTGCTGTCCTATGGTGCTCTCCGTGTCGCGCAAGCGTGAGGGATCCCCGCTGTAGGGTTTGCAATATGTTCATGATTTGCTTATGGTGTGTGGCGTGAGTGACAGAAGCACAGACCCGAGTAAGTAGGTTGTTTGCATATGGGAGTAAAGAGGACTTGATACCTTATAATGCTATGGTTGGGTTTTACCTTAATGATCTTTAGTAGTTGCGGATGCTTGCTAGAGTTCCAATCATAAGTGCATATGATCCAAGAAGAGAAAATATGTTAGCTTATGCCTCTCCCTCATATAAAATTGCCATAATGATTACCGGTCTAGTTATCGATTGCCTAGGGACAAATAACTTTCTTGTGACAAAAAGCTCTGTACTAAAACTAACTTAGTTGTTTCTTTATCTAAACATCCCCTTGTTTTTATTTACGTGCTCTTTATTATCTTGCAAACCTATCCTACAACACCTACAAAGTACTTCTAGTTTCATACTTGTTCTAGGTAAAGCGGACGTTAAGTGCGCGTAGAGTTGTATCGGTGGTCGATAGAACTTGAAGGGAATACAAATCCTACCTTTAGCTCCTCGTTGGGTTCGACACTCTTATTTATCGAGAAAGGCTACAACTGATCCCCTATACTTGTGGGTTATCACAAGACAAGATTCAAAATTTTCCTCACATGATACCTACTGTACCCTATAATTTCTACAATTTATATTGAGCAATATAAGCCATAGAAACTAGAAAACAAGCAAACTTTGCATCTAAAACAGAATCTGTCAAAAACAGAACAGTACTAAAGATCTGAATTAAGGTCATACTTCTGTTACTCCAAAAATTCTGAAAAATAGGAAAACGTATAAAATTTGTATACCCATCATCTGTAAAAAATTTAGAATTTTTCCATCTTCTAGTAAAACATAGGAATTTCTGTACTGGACGCAAAAGTTTCTGTTTTTGCACAGAATCAAGTCAACTATCATCCACACTATCCCAAAGGCTTTACTTGGCACTTTATTGAAACAAAAGCTATAAAACATGATTACTACAGTAGCTTAATCATGTGAACACACAAAAACAGTAGGGATAAATATTGGGTTGTCTCCCAACAAGCGCTTTTCTTTAATGCCTTTTAAGCTAGGCATGATGATTTCAATGGTGCTCACATAAAAGATTAGAATTTAAACACAAAGAGAGCATCATGAAGCATATGACTAGCACATTTAAGCCTAACCCACTTCCTATGCATAGGGATTTTGTGATAAAACAATTTATGGGAGCAAGAATCAACTAGCATAGGAAGGTAAAGCAAGCAAAACTTCAAAACTTTCAACACATAGAGAGGAAACTTGATATTATTGCAATATGTGGAAGCATATGTTCCTCTCTCATAATAATTTTCAGTAGCATCATGAATGAATTCAACAATATAGCTATCACATAAAGCATTCTTTTCATGATCCACAAGCATAGAAATTTTACTACTCTCCACATAAGCAAATTTATTCTCATGAATAGTAGTGGGAGCAAACTCAACAACATAACTATCATGTGAGGCATAATCCAATTGAAAATTAAAATCATGATGACAAGTTTCATGGTTATCATTATTCTTTATACCATACATGTCATCACAATAATCATAGATAGCAACTTTGTTCTCATAATAATCAATTGAAACCTCTTCCAAAATAGTGGATTCATCACTAAATAAAGTCATGACCTCTCCAAATCCACTTTTATCAATATTGTGAAAAGATTCAACACCCTCCAAAATAGTGGGATCACTAGTACCTAGAGTTGACACTCTTCCAAACCCACTTTCATCAATATAATCATCATAAATAGGAGGCATGCTAAAATCATAATAAATTTGCTCATCAAAACTCGGGGGACTAAAAATATCATCTTCATCAAACATAGCATCCCCAAGCTTATGGCTTTGCATATCAGTAGCATCATGGATATTCAAAGAATTCATACTAACAACATTGCAATCATGCTCATCATTCAAAGATTTAGTGGCAAACATTTTATTGCATTCTTCTTCTAACACTTGAGCACAATTTTCCTTTCCATCATTTTCACGAAAGATATTAAAAAGATGAAGCATATGAGGCAACCTCAATTCCATTTTTTTTTAGTTTTCTTTTATAAACTAAACTAGTGATAAAACAAGAAACTAAAAGATTCAATTGCAAGATCTAAAGATATACCTTCAAGAACTCACCTCCCCAGCAACGGCGCCAGAAAAGAGCTTGATGTCTACTACGCAACCTTCTTCTTGTAGACTCGTGTTGGGCCTCCAAGCGTAGAGTTTTGTAGGACAGTAGCAAATTTCCCTCAAGTGGATGACCTAAGGTTTATCAATCCGTGGGAGGCGTAGGATGAAGATGTTCTATCTCAAACAACCCTGCAACCAAATAACAAAGAGTCTCTTGTGTCCCCAACACAACCAATACAATGGTAAATTGTATAGGTGCACTGGTTCGGCGAAGAGATGGTGATACAAGTGTAATATGGATAGTAGATATAGGTTTTTGTAATCTGAAAATATAAAAACAGCAAGGTAACTAGTAACAAAAGTGAGCAAAAACGGTATTGTAATGCTTAGAAACAAGGCCTAGGGTTCATACTTTCACTAGTGCAAGTTCTCTCAACAATGATAACATAATTGGATCACATAACAATCCCTCAACGTGCAACAAAGAATCACTCCAAAGTTTCTATCGAAGAACGTAGGACGAAAACGTGCATCATCACCTATGGATAGATTACCCCAATGTCACCTCGGGAATCCGTGAGTTGAGTGCCAAAACATACATCAAGTGAATCGATAGAACATCCCATTGTCACCACAGATATCCCGTCGCAAGACATACATCAAGTGTTCTCAAATCCAATACTCAATCCAACATAACGGAACCTCAAAGAGCAAGACTCAATTCATCACAAGAAGGTAGAGGGGAAGAAACACCATATGATCCGGCTATAATAACAAAGCTCGCGATACATCAAGATCGTGCCAAATCAAGAACACGAGAGAGAGAGAGAGAGAGAGAGAGAGAGAGAGAGATGAAACACATAGCTACTGGTACATACCCTCAGCCCCGAGGGTGAACTACTCCCTCCTCATCATGGAGACCGTCGGGATGATGAAGATGGCCACCGGTGATGGTTTCCCCCTCTGGCAGGGTGCCAGAACGGGCTCCCGATTAGTTTTTCATGGCTACAGAGGCTTGCGGCGGTGGAACTCCCGATCTAGGTTTATTTCTGGAGGTTTTGGTATTTATAGGAGGTGTTGGCGTCGGGGACAAGTCAAGGAGGCCCACGAGGCGACGACAAGGCAGGGGGCGCGCCCTAGGGGGGGCGCCCTCCACCCTTGTGGTTGCCTCGGGACTCCTCTCCGATATCTTTTCGTTCTAGTATTTTTTATATTTTCCAAAAATATTCTCCGTAAATTTTTAGCCCATTCCGAGAACTTTTATTTTTGCCCAAAAAACGACACCATGGTAGTTCTGCTGAAAACAACGTCAGTCCAGGTTAGTTCTAATCAAATCATACCAAAATCATATAGAATTGTTGTAAACATGGCATGAATACTTCATAAATTATAGATACGTTGGAGACGTATCACTCCCGAGGACACATGGGAATTGTTGACAAGTTAGTTTTCATCATTCTCATATGGTTCGCGTTTGTTAATTTGATAATTTGATATGTGGGTGGACCGGTGCTTGGGTGCTGTCCTTACTTGGACAAGCCTCCCACTTATGATTAACCCCTCTCGCAAGCATCCACAACTACGAAAGAAGAATTAAGATAAATCTAACCATAGCATGAAACATGTGGATCCAAATCAGCCCCTTACGAAGCAACGCATAAACCAGGGTTTAAGCTTCTATCACTCTAGCAATCCATCATCTACTTATTACTTCCCAATGCCTTCCCCTAGGCCCAAATCAGTGAAGTGTCATGTAGTCGACGTTCACATAACACCACTAGAGGAAAGACAATATACATCTCATCAAAATATCGAACGAATACCAAATTCACATGATTACTTATAACAAGACTTCTCCCATGTCCTCAGGAACAAACGTCACTACTCACAAAGCATATTCATGTTCATAATCAGAGGGGCAATAAATATCATTAAGGATCTGAACATATGATCTTCCACTGAATAAACCAACTAGCATCAACTACAAGGAGTAATCAACACTACTAGCAACCCACAAGTACCAATCTGAGGTTTTGAGACAAAGATCGGATACAAAAGATGAACTAGGGTTTGGAGAGGAGATGGTGCTGGTGAAGATGTTGATGGATATTGACCCCCTCTCGATGATAGGATTGTTGGTGATGACGATGGCTTCGATTTCCCCCTCCCGGAGGGAAGTTTCCCCGGCAGAACAGCTCCGCCGGAGCCCTAGATTGCTTCTGCCCAGGTTCCGCCTCGAGACGGCGGCGCTTCGTCCAGAAAGCTTCCTTATGATTTTTACCAGGTCAAAACCCTCCATATAGCAGAAGATGGGCATCGAAGACCTGCCAGGGGGCCCACAAGCCCTAGGGGCGCGCCCAGGGGGTAGGACGCGCACCCGAGGCTTGTGGCCACATGGTGGGCCCCCCTCTGGTATTTCTTGGCCCAATATTTTTTATATATTCCAAAATAATTCTCCGTAAATTTTCAGGACTTTTGGAGTTGTGCAGAATAGGTCTCTCAGATTTGCTTCTTTCCGGTCCAGAATTCCAGTTGCCGGCATTCTCCCTCTTTGTGTAAACCTTGTAAAATAAGAGAGAAAAAGCATAAGTATTGTACCATAATGTAACACCCCATGTCATTAGCCACAGTAATCACTTTTGATAATGACAAGTCAGCTAGATTAACAGTGCATAATCATCATTTGCATCATATTGCATTTCAACTCCTAGTTCAAACTTCAATTAAATTCAAAGTGGAAAATAAAAGTTGTTCAAATCAGAAACTAAAATGTTCATTAAATAACAAATAATTCAGAGGCAATTATAAAATTGTAACCAACTTTATTGAGATTGCATAAGTGACTCTAACAACCCAAAACAGTGGCTGAAAACAATATTTAATAACCTTATTATTAATCCAAAATTAATATGGAATAGTATTTACCCCAAACCAGTTTTTGGTGATAGGATATGTTGCACTGTGATGTATGGGCTAGCTCACACATTTTACAAAAGTCCTTTAGGTGCCAACCAATTTGCAAGAACAGAAAATAAAAGAAAACAGAAAAAGGAAAAATGAAAAATGAAAAAGGCCTAGAACTCTACTGTGCACTTGAGCCTGCTGCTACAGCGCGGCCCAGCCACCCCGCACCTCCTCCCACCTCCCGCACTACTCACCCCGCGCCGCTATCGAACACACAGCGCGCGCGCCTCGCCCGAGCTGGCCCCCCTCTCTCCCCGCTCGACAACGCGCCCGCGCCCGTGTGGAGGTTAAGGGCGAGCCCCGCAGCCCCCTGGCGCCTCCCTCGCCCCACTTCCCCCCTCCCTCGGTCGCTCTCCGCCATGGCCGAGTGCCTTCCTCGCCGCCGTTCGCAGTAGCCGCGGCCACCGTCCCCCGTTCACCGCTCCGACCAGTCTTGGAGCTCCGCCGTGGACCCCTGCTTCGACTACGCCTCGTCATCGAGCTCGGGTGCGACCGCACGCTCGGGATCGACCTCATCCCTCCTTCTCGGTCACCGGAGCACCATCGTTGTCTCCCTCGTCCTCTGCTGCTACTAAGCTCACACGGGCCTTCCTTGGCCGCGCGGTGAGCCTCTCCCCTTCCCCCTTTCGCTCATCGCGCCGTGCATTCGCCCCTAGCCTGCTCGCCACCATTGCCGAGTCCCTGCCTCCGCCGGTGAGCTCGTAGCCGAGCCATCGCTGCCCGTCGAGCTCAAGCGAGCTCGGGATTGTGCTCAGCACATCCATGCGGACCCGTTGCGCCTCTCCCCGTGCTCTGTCGAGCCCCGTAGCGCCGTCGCCTCGATCATGCTCGGATGCGCCGCCGCAAAACCTGTCGCCGGTGTGGGCTCCGATGACCAAATGGTCTCGGGCTCGTTTCCATTGTGTTCATGCGCGCGCGTGGGTCGTTCCTAGCTAGTTAGATCGCCCACGCGCGCCTTGTTCTGCCATTTCTATCGCACGCCCGAATCACCTCGCCGCCGGCGAGCTCGTGGCGCTCAGCTCCGTATGCCGCAGCCCCTCGCACCACCACCGTTCGACGCGCGACGTTGAGCCGCGTCGAACGCGCCCAACCACAGCCCCTTAGACCCCCTGTGCGCGAAACCCGCGCCTTCCACGAGCCGCGCCGCCGCGTTTGGCTCGCCGGAGCCAACTCCGGCGCCTCTTCGGCCGGTGCCGATGTGGCTGCCACCTGGCACCGCGGCCCCACCTCTCTGTCGCTGACAAAGGGACCCACTCGGCCCCGTTGACCTCAGTCAGCGCTGACGTGGCCGCCCCTGTGTCTATGACATGCGGGCCCCACTCCGTTAAACTGTTTAAAATAAATCAATAATTAGTTAGTTAATTAAATTACTAAACACTCACTGATAGTAGGCCCACCTGCTAATTAGTTTAATTAGATTAAACTAACTCTGTTTAGTTAGCTCAGTCAATGACATGTGGGTCCCATTGGACCCACCTGTCTGGTTTGACTGGTCAACCGACCAGTTGACCTGCTGACGTCACTCTGATGTCATGCTGACGTCATCGTTTACTATTCTGGATAATTTGAATTAATAATAAATCTGTATTTCAGAATATTGTTTAAACTTTGAAAAATCATATAAAATAATCCGTAACTCCGATGAAAATATATTATATATGAAAGTTGCGCAGAATTTCGATACAAATCTAAATGCGCCCTCCGTATTCCTGTCAGATGCCCCTAGCTAGATGAACATGGAACTTTTAGACCGATTTCAATAAATGAACAGTGCCCGACTTTAATTAAATAAATCCGGATAAATTCCTAAATTAACTAACTCATTTAGTTAGGCAGTAGAACACCCCGGCATATCATTTAGACATGTCATACATATTGTTTGCAATTTTTGCCGTGAATTTATTGTTTCTCTCCCCCTCCTTCTCTCTCGATAGATGCCGAGACCGACGCCGTTGCAGCTGGGTACGACTACGCTACAGACAAGCAGCCCGTTGACGACCCCTCTTTCTTGCCAGAGCAACTAGGCAAGCCCCCCCCCCTTGAGCATCCAGATATCGCCCATTCCATTTCTCTTGCTTGCATTAGATTTTGCTACTGTTAAATGTTTGCTCCTATTCTGATGCATAGCCTGCTTTTGTAACCTGTTTAATGTTACCTTACCTGCCTATGTTAAACTGCTTAGTATAGGTTGGTAGTGAACCATCAGTGACCCCCACCACCTTACCCTTGTTTCCCCTGCTTGATCATCGATGACTCGATCAAGGTGATCGTCGACCAGAGTTGATCGAGTGCCGAGGGTGATACCTCGTAACAGACTCCTGATGAATACTCTACAGTGTAGCTATTCGGTCGTGGTCATCAAGGGTGATTCCTCCTTCTCCATTTCCGATACGACTCTGTCGTGCAACCCCTCAGTGTGAACCTCGAGGGTGATGCCTCATACGTTCACCCTGATGATTTCATCGAGTGGAATCCACCGAGGGTGATTCCTCGGGGTTTCCCCCTTGATGTTATGACCACACGGTTACTTTGACCTTTGTTACAGGCGGGTCCACCCTGATGGGTACCCGCAGGGGATCTATGATGTCGGGTGTGCCGGAAGGGCACTCGAGTGTGATATTGTGGCGGAGCTTCAGAAACTCTGATTGTCTCCGCGTGTTACTAAATGAGCATATCGGATTTGGGTATTTGATCTAAGTGGGTCGACGTGCCCTATACGCACTACCACCACGCGGGATAATGGGGCCCTCTGCGATGTACGTTTCTCCCGAAAGCTCTTCAGACGTCACGTTTCACCGTGCGGGCTGATCGCCGGGAATGGGCTGGATACTTCACTAACAAGTTCAGTGTCGCGCCTGCACCCCGGCCAGCCACGCAACACGCAGGGTGCCCAGGGTGATGGCCCAAGACCTCTGGGTGCATAGGTTAGTCCGGCGTGCTGACCTCTCTGCTGAGCCTAGGTAGGGCGCTGCTTCGTGTCGATCTCCTGAGGACGGGCATTACCCAACAAGTGTGTCCGGCCAGAGTTGATCGAGCGTGTTGGGTAACAGTAGTGCACCCCTGCAGGGAAGAATAATCTATCGATAGCCGGTCCTACGGTAAAGGACGCTCAGTTTGTGTATCCCGATCTACTACTTGAACTGGATACTTGTTACTTAATTGAAGCTTCGGGATCGCTTTCTCGCAGGGAGTCGAGGAAGGATCTCTAGGCTTGTTTCAGCATGTTTGCTTAATAAAATGCTATTCTACTCTCTTCTATTGCTGCAAAATGGTGACTTCGTGAAGATGCTAGTCTTCGATAGGTCTAGGCCTTCTCTCTATTCTGGCATTTCTGCAGCCCCGTCCACATATACAACCTTTCCTCTTTGGTAATGTTGCATATGTAGTGTAGATGCTTGCTTGCTGAGTACTTCGGATGAGTACTCACGGTTGCTTTGTTAGTTCTTTTCCCCATACCCCACTTTGATGATACATCAGACGATGGAGCCCCGGAGCCAGATGCCACCACAGGAGCTTACTACCAGGAGGGTCCAGACGGCACGTACTACTGGATCGAGCTAGCCGACCAGGAGTAGGATCGGAGGCTCCCAGGCAGGAGGCCTACGCCTTTCGATCTAGAGTCGTTGTTTGTGCTAGCCTTCTTAAGGAAAAACTTGTCTAACTATGTCTGTACTCAGATATTATTTGTATGACTGACTTATGTATTCGGATCTTTGTGATCCCTGGTCTGTAATATTGTGGATCTCCGTTTATTTTTGTTAGAGTTGTGTTGTGATATCTTCCCGTGAGTCCCTGTGCTTGATCGTGCATGTTTGCGTGTATGATTAGTGCACGATTGAGTCGGGGGCGTCACAAGTTGGTATCAGAGCCGACTGCCTGTAGGAAGCCCCTTCCAATTCCTTGGCCGAAGTTGAGTCTAAACATCGAAAAACTAATTTACTAGCTTGGCTGTGTGGCTTACGGGCCCACGTCACCAACTGGGTGGTATTAGGATCTTTTATTCCTCGTCTATACTTTGGGACTCTGATCTCTCTTCTATTCGGGTTAAATAAATTTTACTAACGCCGACACTTAGGATCTCGTAAATCCCGTCTACTCAGAGAGCTGGATATATGTGCTTACTTCCTTACCATTGATCTGATTAGTCTGATAATCATTTTCCTTTCTATTGTTTTGTTTAACCTTTCTCTCCGAGTTGTATTATACTTCTCATTGTCATGCTGACGTGATGGCACCTAACATTACCGTCGAAATTAAAGGATTGGAATTCCTTGCCTCACCCATCATTTTGAAATCTTCCACCATAGACCTCATCCTCGGAATGGATTGGTTGAAAGCTCATATAGCTTCGATTAATTGTGCCACAAAAGTCATCCAACTTCTTCATCCTTCCGACGAGATGGTGAACTACACCGCCCGAATTACTCGGAATGCTGAAGCTCAGATATATGCTTTGAACGCCTCACCTCTGGAGGGAATCGAGAACGTTCCTGTCGTTCGAGATTTTCCGGACGTCTTTCCGGAAGAACTTCCAGGAATACCCCCAGTTAGAGCTGTCGAGTTTGTCATTGACTTGAAGCCTGGCACTACCCCTATTGCGAAGCGTACTTACAAGATGCCTCCGCACCACCTTCTCGAGCTTAAGGAAGAAATCGACAAGTCACTTAAGAAAGGTTTCATCCGCCCCAGTTCCTCTGCTTGGGGAGCACCTTCACTCTTCGTTAGGAAGAAGTATGGAACTAACGGATTGGTTCAGGATTACCGGCCCATTAGCCAAGCCACAATCCAGAATAAATACCGACTGCCCCGGATCAACGATCTTTATGATCAGTTTGCTGGATCCTCTGTCTTCTCGAAACTCGACTTGAGGTTGGGTTATCATCAGATCCGTGTTCGTGAAGAGGATATTCCGAAGACTGCCTTTGTTACTCGATATGCCTCTTATGAGTACACTGTCATGTCATTTGGCTTAACAAATGCTCCACAACCTTCTCCCGGTTGATGAACTATATCTTCATGGATTACCTCGACAAATTCGTCGTGGTTTATTTGGATGATATCCTTATATATTCCAAGAATGAAGAAGAACATGCTGAACATCTTCGGCTTGTATTGGAGAAGCTACAAGAACATCAGTTGTATGCTAAATTCTCCAAGTGTGAGTTCTGGTTATCTGAAGTGACCTATCTTGGTCATGTGATTTCCAAGAATGGCATTGCTGTTAACCCCGAGCGAGTTCAGGCTATTCTTGACTGGACTCCCCCGAAGAATGTCAAGCAAGTCAGAAGTTTTCTCGGACTCGCTAGTTATTGCCGTCGATTCGTTGAGAACTTTTCCAAGATTGCAAAGCCATTGACGAACCTGCTCCACAAAGGTGTTAAATTTGAGTGGACAGAAAAATGTCAAGAAAGCTTTCAGACACTAAAAGATAAGTTAACATCTGCCCCAGTGCTAGCACCCCCGGATTCCCAAAAGGATTTCGTGATATACTGTGACGCATCTCGTCAAGAATTAGGCTGTGTCCTAATGCAAGAGCGTAAGGTGATTGCTTATGCCTCTCGACAATTGCGTCCTCATGAAGAAAATTATCCAGTGCATGATCTTGAACTTTCTGCGGTTATTTATGCCCTGAAGCTATGGCAACATTACCTTCTCGGTAACCGTTGCGAGATATACACGGATCATCAGAGTTTGAAGTATCTATATACTCAACCAGATCTGAACCTTCGTCAACAAAGATGGCTCGAGACAATTGCCGATTATGATATGAATATCTCATTCACCCCTGGCAAGGCTAATGTAATGGCCGATGCTTTGAGTCGCAAGGCTTATTGCAACAATCTTATGGTTCAGGAAGCACAACCTCTCCTTTATGAAGAACTTCACAAATTGAACCTCCATATTGTTCCACAGGGTTATCTCAATACCCTGGTTGTCGAACCAGATTTAGAACACAACATTAAGACTATGCAACGGCATGACTCTGAAGTTGAAAGGATTAAGCGATACCTCGAAAAAGGAAAGCTGTCGGAATTCCATCTTGATAAGGATGGGATCCTATTTTTCCAACACCGTCTCTTCGTACCCAAGTTCAAGGATGAGAGGGAACACGTTATGAAAGAAGCTCATGACACTCCTCTGTCAATTCATCCTGGTAGCACAAAGATGTACCGTGACATTTGTCGGAGATACTGATGGCCTAATATGAAGCAAGACATTGCTCGTTATGTTTCTGAGTGTGATGTTTGCCGCCGCATTAAAGCAGAACATCAAAGGCCTGCTGGAACTCTGCAACCACTTGATATTCCTGAATGGAAATGGGACAAAGTCCAAATGGATTTCATTACTGGTTTTCCCAGGTCTCAGAAGGGTCATGATGCTATCTTTGTCGTCATTGACCGGTTCTCAAAGGTTGCTCACTTTCTGCCAATTAAGGAGACAATCACTGCTAGCCAGTTAGCGGACTTGTATGTTTCCCAATTTGTGTCACTCCACGGTATTCCGTTGGAGATCAGTTCTGATCGTGGCAGCCTCTTCACCTCCAGATTCTGGAATAGTTTCCAAGAAGCTATGGGAACTCACCTGCCCTTCAGTACCGCTTTTCACCCTCAGTCACAGGGTCAAGTCGAATGAGTTAATCAAGTGCTCGATGATATGCTTCGAGCTTGCGTCATCTCCTTTGGTATGAAATGGGAGGAATCTCTTCCGTATGCCGAATTCTCTTACAACAATAGCTACCAAGCTAGTCTGAAGATGGCACCATTTGAAGTTCTTTACGGACGTAAGTGTCGAACCCCTCTGAATTGGTCAGAAACTGGGGAACGCTCACTCGTCGGACCGGACATTGTTCAGCAAGCTGAAGAACAAGTCCGCATCGTCCGTGAACATTTGAAAACTGCTCAGTCTCGTCAGAAGAGAAACTATGACCGAAAGCACCAGGAAATGGTCTATCAACCTGGCGAGCAAGCTTACCTTCGCATCACTCCGTTGAAAGGCACTCATCGGTTCGGAATCAAAGGAAAGTTAGCTCCTCGCTACATTGGCCCGTTCCGTATTCTTGCCCGTCGAGGAGAAGTGGCATATCAGTTGCAATTGCCGCTAACTCTTTCTCAAGTGCATGATGTCTTTCATGTATCTCAACTTCATCGCTACTTCAAGGATCCTATTCGAGTTGTGGATCATGAAGTGCTTGAATTACGGGAAGATCTGTCTTATCCAGAATATCCCATCCGTATTCTTGATCAAGCTGAACACCGGACTCGTCAAAAGTCAATCAAATTCCTCAAAGTTCACTGGTCGAATCATTCTGAAGATGAAGCCACTTGGGAACGCGAGGATCGTCTTCACGAAGAATACCCCGCTTTCTTTCAGTCTTCCTCTTAATTCTCGGGACGAGAATTCTTGTTAGATGAGGAGAATTGTAACACCCCATGTCATTAGCCACAGTAATCACTTTTGATAATGACAAGTCAGCTAGATTAACAGTGCATAATCATCATTTGCATCATATTGCATTTCAACTCCTAGTTCAAACTTCAATTAAATTCAAAGCGGAAAATAAAAGTTGTTCAAATCAGAAACTAAAATGTTCATTAAATAGCAAATAATTCAGAGGCAATTATAAAATTGTAACCAACTTTATTGAGATTGCATAAGTGACTCTAACAACCCCAAACAGTGGCTGAAAACAATATTTAATAACCTTTTTATTAATCCAAAATTATTATGGAATAGTATTTACCCCAAACCAGTTTTTGGTGATAGGATATGTTGCACTGTGATGTATGGGCTAGCTCCCACATTTTACAAAAGTCCTTTAGGTGCCAATCAATTTGCAAGAACAGAAAAGAAAAGAAAACAGAAAAGGGAAAAATGAAAAAGGCCTAGAACTCTACTGTGCACTTGAGTCTGCTGCTACAGCGCGGCCCAGCCCACCCCGCACCTCCTCCCACCTCCCGCACTGCTCACCTCGCGCCGCTGTTGAACACACAGCGCGCGCGCCTTGCCCGAGCTGGCCCCCCTCTCTCCCCGCTCGACAACGCGCCCGCGCCCGCGTGGAGGTTAAGGGCGAGCCCCGCAGCCCCCTGGCGCCTCCCTCGCCCCACTCCCCCCCTTCCTCGCTCGCTCTCCGCCATGGCCGAGCGCCTTCCTCACCGCCGTTCGCAGTAGCCGCGGCCACCGTCGCCCGTTCGCCGCTCTGACCAGTCCTGGAGCTCCGTCATGGACCCCTGCTTCGACTACGCCTCGTCATCGAGCTCGGGTGCGACCGCACGCTCGGGATCGACCTCATCCCTTCTTCTTGGTCGCCGGAGCACCATCACCGTCTCCCTCGTCCTCTGCTGCTACTAAGCTCACACGGGCCTTCCTTGGCCGCGCGGTGAGCCTCTCCCCTTCCCCCTTTCGCTCCTCGCACCGTGCATTCGCCCCTAGCTCGCTCGCCGCCATTGCCGAGTCCCTGCCTTCGCCGGCGAGCTCGTAGCCGAGCCATCGCTGCCCGTCAAGCTCAAGCGAGCTCGGGATCATGCTCAGCACATCCATGCGGACCCGTTGCGCCGCTCCCCGTGCTCTGTCGAGCCCCGTAGCGCCGTCGCCTCGATCGTGCCGGGATGCGTCGTCGCAAAACCTGTCGCCGGCGTGGCTCCGATGAACAAATGGTCTTGGGCTCGTTTCCATTGTGTTCATGCGCGCACGTGGGTCGTTCCTAGCTAGTTAGATCGCCCGCGCGCGCCTCGTTCTGCCATTTCCGTCGCACGCCCGAATTACCTCGCCGCCGGTGAGCTCGTGGCGCTCAGCTCCGTCCACCGCCACCGTTCGACGCGCGACATCGAGCCGCGTCGAACGCGCCCAACCAAAGCCCCTTAGACCCCCTGTGCGCGATACCCGCGCCTTCCCCGAGCCGCGTCGCCGTGTTTGGCTCGCCGGAGTCAACTCCGGCGCGTCTCCGGCCGGTGCCGACGTGGCTGCCACCTGGCACCGCGGGCCCCGCCTCTCTGCCGCTGACAAAGGGACCCACTGGGCCCCGTTGACCTCGGTCAGCGCTGACGTGGCCGCCCCTGTGTCTATGACATGCGGGCCCCACTCCGTTAAACTGTTTAAAATAAATAGATAATTAGTTAATTAATTAGTTAGTTAATTAAATTACTAAACACTCACTGACAATAGGCCCCACCTGCTAATTAGTTTAATTAGATTAAACTAACTCTGTTTAGTTAGCTCAGTCAATGACATGTGGGTCCCACTGGACCCACCTGTCTGGTTTGACTGGTCAACCGACCAGTTGACCTGCTGATGTCACTCTGATGTCATGCTGACGTCATCGTTTACTATTCTGGATAATTCGAATTAATAATAAATCTGTAATTTCAGAATATTGTTTAAACTTTGAAAAATCATATAAAATAATCCGTAACTCCGAAGAAAATAATTTATATATGAAAGTTGCTCAGAATTTCGATACGAATCTGAATGCGCCCTCCGTATTCCTGTCAGATGCCCCTAGCTAGATGAACATGGAACTTTTAGACCAATTTCAATAAATGAATAGTGCCCAAGTTTAATTAAATAAATCCGGATAAATTCCTAAATTAACTAACTCATTTAGTTAGGCAGTAGAACACCCTGGCATATCATTTAGACATGTCATATGTATTGTTTGCAATTTTTGCCGTGAATTTATTGTTTCTCTCATCCTCCTTCTCTCTCGATAGACGCCGAGACCGACGCCGTTGCAGCTGGGTACGACTACGCTATAGATGAGCAGCCCGTTGACGACCCCTCTTTCTTGCCAGAGCAACCAGGCAAGCCCCCCCTTGAGCATCCAGATATCGCCCATTCCATTTCTGATGCTTGCATTAGATTTTGCTACTGTTAAATGTTTGCTCCTATTCTGATGCATAGCCTGCTTTTGTAACCTGTTTAATGTTACCTTACCTGCCTATGTTAAACTGCTTAGTATAGGTTGGTAGTGAACCATCAGTGACCCCCACCACCTTACCCTTGTTGCCCCTGCTTGATCATCGACGACTCGATCAAGGTGATCGTCGACTAGAGACCGACACATCACTTCACCCCCTTAGTTGTACGACTCTGCATAGTTACTATCGAGTGCCGAGGGTGATACCTCGTAACACACTCCCGATGAATACTCTGCAGTGTAGCTATTCGGTCGTGGTCATCAAGGGTGATTCCTCCTTCTCCATTTCCGATACGACTCTGTCGTGCAACCCCTCAGTGTGAACCTCGAGGGTGATGCCTCATATGTTCACCCTGATGATTTCATCGAGTGGAATCCACTGAGGGTGATTCCTCGGGGTTTCCCCCTTGATGTTATGACCACACGGTTACTTTGACCTTTGTTACAGGCGGGTCGACCCTGATGGGTACCCGCAGGGGATCTATGATGTCGGGTGTGCCGGAAGGGCACTCGAGTGTGATATTGTGGCGGAGCTTCAGAAACTCTGATTGTCTCCGCGTGTTACTAAATGAGCATATCGGATTTGGGTATTTGATCTGAGTGGGTCGACGTGCCCTATACGCACTACCACCACGCGGGATAATGGGGCCCTCTGCGATGTACGTTTCTCCCGAAAGCTCTTCAGACGTCACATTTCACCGTGCGGGCTGATCGCCGGGAATGGGCTGGATACTTCACTGACGAGTTCAGTGTCGCGCCTGCACCCCGGCCAGCCACGCAACATGCAGGGTGCCCAGGGCGATGGCCCAAGACCTCTGGGTGCATAGGTTAGTCCGGCGTGCTGACCTCTCTGCTGAGCCTAGGTAGGGCGTTGCTTCGTGTCGATCTCCCGAGGACGGGCATTACCCAGAAAGTGTGTCCGGCCAGAGTTGATCGAGCGTGTTGGGTAACAGTAGTGCACTCCTGCAGGGAAGAATAATCTATCGATAGCCGGTCCTACGGTAAAGGACGCTCAGTTTGTGTATCCCGATCTACTACTTGAACTGGATACTTGTTACTTAATTGAAGCTTCAGGATCGCTTTCTCGTAGGGAGTCGAGGAAGGATCTCTAGGCTTGTTTCAGCATGTTTGCTTAATAAAATGCTATTCTACTCTCTTCTATTCCTGCAAGATGGTGACTTCGTGAAGATGCTAGTCTTCGATAGGTCTAGGCCTTCTCTCTATTCTGGCATTTCTGCAGCCCCGTCCACATATACAACCTTTCCTCTTTGGTAATGTTGCATATGTAGTGTAGATCCTTGCTTGCTGAGTACTTCGGATGAGTACTCACGGTTGCTTTGTTACTTCTTTTCCCCATACCCCACTTTGATGATACATCAGACGATGGAGCCCCGGAGCCAGATGCCACCATAGGAGCTTACTACCAGGAGGGTCCAGACAACACGTACTACTGGAACGAGCCAGCTAACCAGGAGTAGGATCGGAGGCTCCCAGGCAGGAGGCCTACGCCTTTCGATCTAGAGTCATTGTTTGTACTAGCCTTCTTAAGGCAAAACTTGTCTAACTATGTCTGTACTCAAATATTATTTGTATGACTGACTTATGTATTCAGATCTTCGTGATCCCTGGTCTGTAATATTGTGGATCTCCGTTTATTTGTGTTAGAGTTGTGTTGTGATATCTTCCCATGAGTCCCTGTGCTTGATCGTGCATGTTTGCATGTATGTATTAGTGCACGATTGAGTCGGGGGCGTCACACATAATGTGTAATAACAGCCCATAATGCAATAAACATCAATATAAAAGCATGATGCAAAATGGGCGTATCAACCCCCCCAAGCTTAGACCTCGCTTGTCCTCAAGCGAAAACCAGAATCGATAATCATGTCCACATGTTTAGAGATAGAGGTGTCGATAAAATAAAATACGGACATGAAGGCATCATGATCATCTTTAGAACAACAACATATATTGTCATATAATTTCTTATGCTAAAGTAACAATTCATTCACAAGGTAAAGTATGAAACAAAAACATTATTGAAAACCAACAAACTATGATCTTGGTCATAGAAACAATTGCAATTTATCATAACGTTGGAAAGAGTCAATGTTAGAGCTTTCATATAGCAAGTTTCACGTACTCAACTATCATTTAGTCTTTCATAATTGCTAACACTCACGCGATACTTATGAGATCGAAGTTTCAATCGGACACAGAGAAAGATAGGGGCTTATAACTTCGCCTCCCAACCTTTTTCCTCAAGGGTAACATCAACAATAATAGTTTATGAATACCTACATCCAAGTGGATATATATATCTGGATCTTCCCCAACATATAGTGCTTGCCAAAAAAAAAGTATAAAAAGAAGAGGTGATGATCACCATGACTCTTGTATAAAGGTAGGAGATAAATAAAAGATAGGCCCTTCGCAGAGGGAAGCAGAGGTTGTCATGCACTTTTATGGTTGGATGCACAAAATCTTAATGCGAAAGAACGTCACTTTATATTGCCGCTTGTGATAAAGAACTTTATTATGCAATCCATCACTTTTATTTCTTCCATATCACAAGTTCGTATAAAGCTTATTTTCCTCACACTAAAAGATCATACATATTTAGAGAGCAATTTTATTGCTTGCACCGATGACAACTTACTTGAAGCATCTTACTCAATCCATAGGTAGGTATGGTGGACTCTCATGGCAAAACTGGGTTTAGGGATTTTGGATGCACAAGTAGTATCTCTACTTGGTGCAAAATATTTGGCTAGCATAGGATGAGAACAAGCTCAACATGTTGGAGGATCCATGACAATATAACTTCTATTCGGATATAAAGAAACATAGCCCATTATGTTGTCTTCCTTGTCCAACATCAACCTTTTAGCATATAATATTTTAATGAGTGCTCACAATCACAAAAGATGTCCAAGATAGTGTATTTATATGTGATACCTCTCTTTCTTTATTACTTCCTATTAATTGCAACAATGACCAAAACTATGTTTGTCAACTCCCAACAAATTTCATGCGACATACTCCTTATATGTGAAGTCATCACTCCCCATAAGATCATTATATAATCATTTTATTTCTTATTCTTTATTTCTTTTACTCAAGATTGTAGCCAAAAAGCAAAGCCCTCAACTCAAAACTAATCTTTATTATATAACTCTCGGACTCGATTACATAGAGGGAACACAAAGCAAAACTCAAAGCTAGATCATACTAAAACTTTATTCTACTAAACCGAGATATAACCAAAAGGATCGAACTAAGAAAAACGATAAAGGTAAAGATGTGATGGTGATACGATACCGGGGCACCTCCCCCAAGGTTGGCAGTTGCCAAGGGGAGTGCCCATACCCATGTACTTAGGTCTCTTTCTTCGGAGGTGGTGATGATGGAGTTTCTGTCAACTTGATTAAACTACCCTTCAGGTCCTCCAGTTCTCGGAGTACACGTTGAAGCATAATTGCATTCTTCTGAATCTCCTCTAAAAGATGCTTGTTTTCAGGCCACCATGAGCTTTCCCCTGCACCACTTTCACTTGGACGGGATATATCCCAATTGGAGGGTATGGATGTACGAGGAGTTTTCTCCACCCCATAATTATGAACCAAATTATGAAAGTTGTTCTGATGTAACCTGTGTAAGGGCCTCCTAGGGGAAGTCCTTCTTGTAACTGTTGGCCTTCATGGTTGCTTGCAGTCCCTATTGCTTGATGAGGATTGGGAATAGTGGAGATGCTAGCCAGAGTGCCTCTCTCCGAAGCCGGAGGGTTGACCTCAAGCGAATCCCCTTCATCTTCTTCCATCGTGACTTCTTCGGCCTCTGCCCTCCTGAGTTCTATCTGCATCAACCAAGCATCATCGTCCACATTGTTGGAGGAGGAGGAAGACATGATGCCTGGCCTTGAAAACTCTGGCAGAAAATAGCTCAAAATGGAAACAGGGGATATTGTCATGATACGGTGGTCAAAACCTTCGGGAGACTATATAATGAATTTTTACCGACCAAAAGGAGTGTACTACAAGAAAACAGAGTCTGCAGGGGGGGGGGGGGCACACGAGGTGGCCACAAGCCTGGGAGGCGCGCCCAGGGGGTAGGGCGCGCCCCCAGGGCTTGTCGCCTCCTCGTGCACTTCTTGGACTACTTTTTATTTTTCTAATTTTTTAAATATTCCAAAATGGAGTAAAATTGCTTTTGGAAAAGTTTTGGAGTCGGTGTACTTACGTACCACATACCTATTCCTTTTTGGAGTCTAGAATGTTCTGGTAGATATCCCTTATGTATTCCTCCGGTGTTATGGTATTAATAATATTGGTTTCAACATTTATGGGAGTACCTGAGATATAATGTCTGATTCTTTGCCCGTTTACCACCTTCAGATTATTGCCTTCGACATTGTTGATTTTGATGGCACCAGAATAATAAACTTCCTCGATAATATAAGGCCCTTCCCATTTAGAGAGAAGCTTTCCTGCAAAAAATCTTAAACGAGAATTGTATAACAAGACATGGTCACCTACATTGAACTCACGCTTTTGTATCCTTTTATCATGCCATCTTTTAACTTTCTCTTTAAACAATAGCATTTTCATATGCTTGGGTTCTCCATTCATCAAGTGAGCTAATGTCAAATAACCTCTTCTCACCGGCAAGTTTGAAATCATAGTTGAGCTCTTTAATTGCCCAATAAGCTTTATGTTCTAGTTCAAGAGGTAAGTGACATGCTTTTCCATAAACCATTTTATATGGAGACATACCCATAGGGTTTTTATAAGTGGTTCTATAAGCCCATAATGCATCATCAAGTTTCTTAGACCAATTCTTTCTGGACCTATTAACAGACTTTTGCAAGATCAACTTTATTTCTTGATTACTTAATTCTACTTGACCACTAGACTGAGGGTGATAAGGAGATGCAATTCTATGGTTAACATCATACTTAGCAAGCAATTTTCGGAAAGCACCATGAATAAAGTGTGAACCACCATCAGTCATTAAATATCTAGGGACTCCAAACCTCGAGAAAATAACTTCTTTAAGCATTTTAATGGAGGTGTTATGATCAGCACTACTAGTTGGAATAGCTTCTACCTACTTAGTAACATAATCAACAGTAACCAAAATATGTGTGTACGAATTAGAGGAAGGAAAAGGTCCCATATAATCAAATCCCCAAACATCAAAGGGTTCAATAACAAGTGAATAATTCATAGGCATTTCCTGACGTCTACTAATATTACCAATTCTTTGACATTCATCACAAGATAAGACAAACTTATGAGCATCGTTGAAAAGAGTAGGCCAATAAAAACAAGATTGTAATACCTTGTGTGCAGTTCTATATCCAGCGTGGTGTCCTCTGTAGGCCTCGGAGTGACACTTGCGTAGGATATGTTCCTGTTCATGCTCAGGTACACAACGTCTAATAACACCATCTACTCCTTCTTTATAAAGGTGTGGGTCATCCCAAAAGTAATGTCTTAAATCATAGAAAAGCTTTTTCTTTTGCTGGTATGTGAAACTAGGTGGTATAAATTTAGCAACAATATAATTGGCATAATCAGCATACCAAGGAGTACTACGAGAAGCATTTATGACAGCTAATTGTTCATCAGGAAGCTATCATCAATAGGTAGTGGGTCATCAAGAATATTTTCTAACCTAGACAAGTTGTCTGTTACGGGGTTCTCAGCCCCCTTTCTATCAATAATATGTAAATCAAATTCTTGCAACAAGAGAACCCATCTAATAAGTCTAGGTTTAGCATCTTTCTTTTCCATAAGATATTTAATAGCAGCATGATTGGTGTGAACAGTTACTTTGGAATCAACAATATAAGATCTGAACTTATCACAAGCAAATACAACTGCTAAAGATTCTTTCTCAGTAGTAGCATAATTTCTTTGAGCACTGTCTAGAGTTTTACTAACATATTGAATAACATTTAATTTCTTATCAACTCTTTGTCGTAGAACATCACCAACAACGTAATCACTAGCATCACACATAATTTCAAAGGGTAGGTTCCAATCAGGTGGTTGAACAATAGGTGCAGAAATCAAGGCTTTCTTAAGTATTTCAAATGCTTCTACACAATCATCATAAAAAACAAATGGAACATCCTGTTGCAAGAGATTAGTAAGAGCCCAAGAAATTTTAGAGAAGTCATTAATAAACCTCCTATAGAAACCAGCATGACCAAGGAAACTTCTTATACCTTTGATATCTTTAGGACACGGCATCTTTTCAATAGCATCAACTTTAGCTTTATCAACTTCAATACCTCTTTCAGAAATTTTATGTCCCAAGACAGTACCTTCATTAACCATAAAGTGGCACTTCTCCCAATTCAAGACAAGATTAGTTTCTTCACATCTCTGCAAAACTCGATCAAGGTTGCTTAAGCAATCATCAAAAGAAGTTCCGTAAACGGAAAAATCATCCATGAAAACCTCAACAATCTTTTCACAAAAGTCAGAGAATATAGCAGTCATACATCTTTGAAAAGTAGCAGGTGCATTACATAAACCAAAAGGCATACGTCTATAAGCAAAGGTACCGAAAGGGCAAGTAAAAGTAGTTTTTTCTTGATCCTCTTGTGACACAGGTATTTGGGAAAAACCAGAATAACCATCTAGAAAGAAGAAGTGTGTATGTTTTGATAGTCTTTCTAGCATTTGATCAATAAAAGGTAGAGGATAATGATATTTCCTAGTATCTTTGTTTAACTTTCTAAAATCAATAACCATTCTATAACCTGTGACAATTCTTTGTGGAATCAATTCATTTTTATCATTAGGAACAACGGTAATACCTCCCTTCTTAGGGACACAATGAACAGGACTTACCCATCTACTATCAGCAATAGGATAAATTATACCTGCTTCCATAAGCTTTAGTATTTCATTTCTTACCACTTCCTTCATCTTAGGATTCAACCGTCACTGGTGATCAACAACTGGTTTAGCATCAGGTTCCATATTAATTTTGTGCTGACATAGAGTGGGACTAATGCCCTTAAGATCATCCAGAGTATATCCAATAGCTGCATGGTGCTTCTTCAGAGTTTTCAATAATTTCTTTTCTTCCTGCTCTGAAAGGTTAGCACTAATAATAACAGGATATATCTTCTTTTCATCAAGATAAGCATATTTCAAAGTATCAGGTAGTTGTTTAAGATCAAATACATGATCACTCTTGGGTGGTAGAGGATCTCCAAGAGTCTCAATAGGCAAATTGTGTTTCAAAACAGGCATTTGTTTAAACAAAATCTCATCCAATTCCTTTCTTTCATTCATGAACATATCATTTTCATGGTCTAGCAAATATTGTTCTAAAGGATCAGTAGGAGGCACGACAATAGAAGCAAGACCAATAATTTCATCTTTACTAGGCAATTCTTTATCAGGGGGTTGTCTACGAAATTTGGAGAAATTAAACTCATGAGACACATCCCCAAAACTCACACTAACAGTTTCTTTCTCACAATCTATTTTAGCATTAACAGTGTTCAAGAAAGGTCTACCAAATATAATGGGACAAAAATCATCTTGTGGGGAACCAAGAACTAGAAAATCAGTAGGGTATTTTATTTTCCCACACAAGACTTCAACATCTCTAACAATCCCAATTGGTGATACAGTATCTCTATTGGCAAGCTTAATAGTGACATCAATATCTTCTATTTCAGCAGGTGCAATATCATTCATAATTTCTTGATATAAAGTAAAAGGGATTGCACTCACACTAGCACCCAAATCACATAAGCCGTGATAACAATGACCTCCTATTTTAACAGAAACAACAGGCATGCCAACAATAGGTCTATGTTTATCTTTATTATCGGGTCTAGCAATTCTAGCAGCTTCATCACAGAAATAAATAACATGCCCATCAATATTATTGACCAAGAGATCTTTAACTATAGCAATACTAGATCCAACTTTAATTTGTTCAGGGATGTAGGTGTGCTAGTATAACTCTTATGAACCATAGCTGAAGCTTTAGCATGTTCCTTTATCCTAACAGGGAAAGGTGGTTTCTCAATATAAGCAGTAGGAATAACAGGATCAACATTATAAGTAATAGTTTCCTCTTCAACTTTACTAGGTTATACTATTTTTACTTCAATGGGAGGATGATATTTAAACCACTTCTCCTTAGGGAGATCAACATGAGTAGCAAATGATTCATAGAAAGAAGCTACTATCTCAGAGTCAAGTCCACACTTAGTGCTAAATTCATGAAAAGCATCGGTATCCATAAAAGATTTAACACAATCGAACTTAAGGTTTATACCCGACTCCTTACCTTCGTCGAGTTCCCAATCTTCAGAGTTGCGTTTAATTCTTTCCAAGAGATCCCATTTGAATTCAATAGTCTTCGTCATAAAAGAACCAGTACAAGAAGTATCAAGCATGGATTGATCATTACGAGAAAGCCGAGCATAAAAGTTCTGAATAATAATTTCTCTTGAGAGCTCATGATTGGGGCATGAATATAAAATTGACTTAAGCCTCCCCCAAGCTTGAGCGATACTTTCTCCTTCACGAGGCCAAAAATTATATATATAATTCTGATCACGATGAACCAAATGCATAGGATAAAACTTCTAATGAAATTTCAATTTCAATCGTTTCTAATTCCAAGTCCCAATATCATCGCATAGCCTATACCATGTCAATGCCTTATCCTTCAAAGATAAAGGGAAGACCTTCTTCTTGACTTCATCATCGGGCAAACCTGCAAGCTTAAATAATCCACAAACTTCATCCACATAGATTAGATGCATATCAGGATGTAGTGTTCCATCTCCTGCATAAGGATTAGCTAGCAGTTTCTCTATCATACCCGAAGGAATTTCATAATAAATATTTTTAGTAGGCGCAGTAGGTCGAGGGGCAACTCTTTGCTCTTTCGGTCGGGGTGAAGATACCCCGAACAAACCCCTCAAAGGATGATGTTCCATAGTAACAAGTGACAGTAAATTTCAGCAAATATGACTTACCAAATTCCACTTACCAAAGGCGCTTCACTCCCCGACAACGGTGCCAGAAAAGAGTCTTGATGACCCACAAGTATAGGGGATCTATCGTAGTCCTTTCGATAAGTAAGAGTGTTGAACCCAACGAGGAGCAGAAGGAAATGACAAGCGGTTTTCAGCAAGGTATTTTCTGCAAGCACTGAAATTATCGGTAACAGATAGTTTTGTGATAAGATGATTCGTAACGGGTAACAAGTAACAAGTATAACAAAGGTGTAGCAAGGTGGCCCAATCCTTTTTATAGCAAAGGACAAGCCTGGACGAACTCTTATATAAAGCAAAGCGCTCCCGAGGACACATGGGAATTATTGTCAAGTTAGTTTTCATCATGCTCATATGAT
Source organism: Thinopyrum elongatum (assembly GCA_011799875.1). Lineage (NCBI taxonomy): Eukaryota > Viridiplantae > Streptophyta > Magnoliopsida > Poales > Poaceae > Thinopyrum > Thinopyrum elongatum. Next base: position 408,612,145 of record CM022299.1, read on the forward strand.
TCATGTTCGTTACTTTGATAATTTGATATGTGGGTGGACCGGTGCTTGGGTGCTGTCCTTACTTCGACAAGCCTCCCACTTATGATTAACCCCTCTCGCAAGCATCCGCAACTACGAAAGAAGAATTAAGATAAATCTAACCATAGCATGAAACATGTGGATCCAAATCAGCCCCTTACGAAGCAAAGCAACACATAAACTAGGGTTTAAGCTTCTGTCACTCTAGCAACCCATCATCTACTTATTACTTCCCAATGCCTTCCCCTAAGCCCAAATCATGGTGAAGTGTCATGTAGTCGATGTTCACATAACACCACTAGAGGAAAGACAACATACATCTCATCAAAATATCGAACGAATATCAAATTTTTATGATTACTTATAACAAGACTTCTCCCATGTCCTCAGGAACAAACATAACTACTCACAAAGCATATTCATGTTCATAATCAGAGGGGTAATAAATATCATTAAGGATCTGAACATGTGATCTTCCACCGAATAAACCAACTAGCATCAACTACAAGGAGTAATCAACACTACTAGCAACCAACAGGTACCAATCTGAGGTTTTGAGAAAAGATCGGATAAAAGAGATGAACTAGGGTTTGGAGAGGAGATGGTGCTGGTGAAGATGTTGATGGAGATTGACCCCCTCTCGATGAGAGGATCGTTGGTGATGCCGATGGCTTCGATTTCCCCCTCCCGGAGGGAAGTTTCCTCGGCAGAACAGCTCCGCTGGAGCCCTAGATTGCTTCTGCCCAGGTTCCGCCTCGAGACGGCGGCACTTCATCCCGAAAACTTCCTTATGATTTTTTCCATGTCAAAACCCTCCATATAGCAGAAGATGGGCACCGGAGACCTGCCAGGGGGCCCACAAGCCCTAGGGGCGCGCCTAGGGGGGTAGGGCGCGCCCCCAGGCTTGTGGCCACCTGGTGGGTCCCCCTCTGGTATTTCTTCGCCCAATATTTTTTATATATTCCAAAATAATTCTTCGTAAATTTTCAGGACTTTTGGAGTTATGCAAAATAGGTCTCTCAGATTTGCTCCGTTTCGGTCCAAAATTCCAGCTGCCGGCATTCTCCCTCTTTGTGTAAACCTTGTAAAATAAGGGAGAAAAGGCATAAGTATTGTACCATAATGTGTAATAACAGCCCATAATGCAATAGATATCAATATAAAAGCATGATGCAAAATGGGCGTATCATACTACATCTAAATAAACTAGAAAGAAAAACTAAAAACAAGTAAGAACTATTTTTTTGGATTTTCTAAAAGTTTTTCAAACACACAAGAAGAAAGCAAGAAAAATAAACTAACATGGATAATACAATGAAAAAGGATGAACACCGACAACTGGAATGATTGTGTGAACATGAATGTAATGTCCGTGAGAAATACGTACTCCCCCAAGCTTAGGCTTTTGGCCTAAGTTGGTCTATGGCCACGGCTCGAAATAACCCTCTCCTCGATACTGCGGAGGGTCCTGAGGGTTCCACTGGTTGGCGAGCTCCTGTGGCTCCCACTGATAAACAGGCTCCTGATAAGCATCAGGAACTGGTGCTGGCTTAGGTGCTAGAGGTTGTGTCAGCCTCCAGTACGCGTAAATATCCTCGGGCATAATAGTGTACCTGCTTGAACGAATATCGAACAAAGAAGGTGCAGGCAAGGTAATAATCTCACAAGTACCCTAACTAAATACTAGGTTGTAGAGGAGCCGCTTGTCATCATCTTTGGCAATAAAATCATGTGCTATCATACTAGCATAGTTTAAATATTTAGTGGGTAACAACTTCTCCTCCTTCTCATCATGCCTAATGGGTATCTCAAAATGTTTAGCAAGGCGGGAGGCATAGACACCTCCAAAAATAGTACCCTTCGAACGGTTTGTGTTTAACCGTCGAGCAACAATAGCGCCCAAACTGAAAGTTCTATCAGCGTATAAAGCATGGCGCAAAATAGCAAGGTCAGGTGAGCTGAGAGTTCCACTCTCTCCACGACCAATTAAACATCTCCCGGCAAATAATTAATAATAGTGTAAAACAGAAAAATGTAAACTAGCCACTCTCGCTTTTAACACTTCTCTCTCTTCCCCCACGGTAGTTTCAGAAAGGAATCCTCCACGTCTCTAGGGCGTGGCTTACTGAGGCTGCCCTCATAAGGTATTTTGCAAACATTGCAAAAATCATACAGTGTCATATCTTTAGCCTCATCATACAAGTGAAATTCTACCATGGGAGGATCCTTCCTAGAATGAAAGCGAAAATTTTGCATGAAGGTATTAGTGAGTAGGAGGTATTGATCACACTTATCTCGGAGGAAAGGAATGAGGCCTGCATTCTCCGCCAAATAATAAAAATCATCATAAATTCCTACCTCCCTCAAGAATGTGTCGCTTGGCCATTCACACGGCCAAACCTCTGCCGCGCGAGGAAGGTTATACTTGGGCTTCTTCTTCTCCTCATTTTCATTTCCTTCCGAATTCTGGCTCGAAGAACCCCTTAACCACCTCCTCATGGTTTCTCTTTCCTCTGAAAATTTCTGAAATTTTTAGTCTAAAAAATAAAAGTCAATCAAACTCAACAAAATTGATAGCAACTACTCCCACAAGTGTCTAGAGGCTATATCATGCAACAAAACTACTTTGGACCATATAAATTTGACATGCAAGCTTAAGAACAAGGTCACCACAACAGCAAAAATTTGCAAGAAATAAAGCACTATAGCAAAAACTAATTGGACCAATGGAGGAGTCACATACCGAGGAACAATCCCCCGAAACAGTTTCAGAAATGGGGTTCCGAGCAAGGAGATCGAAAATGGCAGCAAAATGAGCAAGAACACGGGTTTGAGCACTGGTGTGATTTTTTCTAGAGGAAGACGAAGTGGATGGGTGGCTGGAATAAGTGAGGGGACCAACAAGCCTTCTAGGCATGCCCAGGGGGGTGGGCGTGCCCTGTGGGTTTGTGGCCCACTGGTGCACCCCCCTGAGATGTGTTCAGTGCCAAAAATTCTTAAATATTGTATAAAAAATCATACTAAATTTTCAGGGCATTTGGAGAACTTTTTTTTTCTGGTCATTTTTTATTGCACGGATAATTCAGAAAATAGAAAAATAATAGCATTTTTACTTTATTAATTCTAAATAACAGAAAGTAAAAAGTGGGTACAGAGAGTTGTGTTTACTAAATTCATCCATCTCATGCCCGTCAAAAGGAATCCATTAACAAGGTTGATCAAGTCTTATTAACAAACTTCTTCCGAATGACATGAAACTGGAGAATCTTCGTATGACACTAGGTTACCTCAACGGGGATATGCATGTCCCCAACAATAAGAATCATATTTCTTTTTGACAATAGGAATAGGGAATTCAAAACCTCCAATAGAATTGCTACTATTCACTCGAGGTTGTTTCTTCAGAAAGTGTACCATATGCTCATTACCATTAACATGAAAAGTGACATTGCCCTTGTTGCAATCAATAACAGCCCTTGCAGTATTCAAAAAGGGTCTACCAAGGATGATCGACATACTGTCGTCCTCGGGTATATCAAGAATAACAAAGTCTGTTAAGATAGTATCATTTGCAACCACGACATGCACATCCTCACACATACCGATGGGTATAGCAGTTGATTTATCAGCTATTTGCAAAGAGATTTCAGTGGGTGTCAACTTATTCAATTCAAGTCTATGATATAAAGAGAAAGGCATAACACTAACACCGGCTCCCAAATCACATAAAGCAGTTTTAACATAGTTTCTTTTAATGGAGCATGGTATAGTTGGTATTCCTAGATCTCCTAGTTTCTTTGGTATTCCACCCTTAAATGTATAATTAGCAAGCATGGTGGAAATTTCAGCTTCCGGTATCTTTCTCTTATTTGTAACAATATCTTTCATATACTTAGCATAAGGAGACATTTTCAAAATAGCAGTCGAACGCAAGCGCAAAAAGACAGGTCTAAGTATTTCAACAAAGCGCTCAAATTCTTCATCATTCTTTTTCTTAGATGGTTTAGGGGGAAAGGGCATGGGTTTCTGAACCCATGGTTCTCTTTCTTTACCTTGTTCCTAGCAATGAAGTCTCTCTTATCATATCTTTTATTCTTAGGTTGTGGGTTATCAAGATCAACAACAGGTTCTATCTCCACATCATTATCATTATTAGGTTGAGCATCAACATTGTCGTGGGGTTAACATGGCAGATGCCCTAGTGAAAGGACTTAGGTGCGAGGCCATCACTACAGTGATTAGCTTGAAGGGGTTGAGCGGGACGAAAGACACAGATTTACCCAGGTTCGGCCCCTCACGGTGGAGGTAAGAGCCTACTCCTGCTCTCGTTGATTATTGCTTGAGTATCGATTACAAGGGAGCGGATTCGCTTAACCTAGATATCAATTGATTGTAAGTTAAGTTTACCCGCTGCAGGGACTCGCCTTTATATACACAGGTCGAGGCCCTGGGCTTACAAGAGTCCAGGTTGGGTTATACTTCGTAACCAATCCTGGCTCTAAGTCGCCTTGCCTTCTTTGGCAAATCACCGTTGGGCGGCTTACACCTCCGGGTCACGCACCGTCTTCTGGTCTTGGGCCTCCAACCGGCCCACCTTGTAAGCCGCCTCCTTAGCTCCGTGTCGTAGTTTCTTGGGCCTGTCTAAGGCTTCATTGTTAAGTCGCCAACAGCCTAACTCGGCTCTACTAGGGCGAGTTACACCGTGGGGTCATATACCCAACATTAGGCCCTAGATTGATTTGAACTTGTTCATGTCAATCTTCAATACCTCTGGTTGGCGAGTCTTCTTTGATTCTTCTAAATGTTTAACCTTGAACAGTTCTTCATAACCCGCCATATGAAAGGATGACGTCATCTTCATAAATTCAGAAAAATCCTCATGACATCACAGCGGATCTTTTGCATTAATCAACCATTCCGGAAATCGAGGCGCCCTTTTTGTTGTAGAAGTTATTATGCCTCCTCGATTTTAACATACACCCGTTAATCCCTCCTTTTACTTATAAATAGGCACGGGGGGCAGCCTTTTTCACTTTCCACCCTGTCGCCTCCACTTCTTCTTCTTCCTCGCGATGCCCACTGCGACTGGAGCTTCACCATCCCCGTCGAGCTACGCCAGCTACTCCTAGACGAGGTCGTCGCATCTTCCTGTCACCGTCGGGATCCAGCGACACGACCCCGCTCTCCTCCGCCGCAAATAGGTACTACTTCTCCCTTTTCACAGATCTGCATTAGATTATTCGAGGAGAGCTCGTCGGCGTTCATCTTAGTTCATCACAACTTTTGAACAGAGGCTATTTTTTATCTGAAAAACCAGGAAAGTACTGTGGTAGTAGTTTTAATATCATCTCAATCTTGAACAACTTATATTCCCTTCTAAGATCGATAGGCTGCTCGCTAGTTCTTCCATCGTCACCCTTTAGGTTTAGCAACTATTTTCCTTTTTGAATTGCTCGTAGATCCATGAATATAGTTGTAGATTGCAAAACCTGTTCGTCCATACTTAGCAATAGCTTCAATAAATCTCTGCTTAGATGACCCGCAAGCATGCTGTCAGCTTATACTTTCATAATTTAACCCGCCATATTTTAACGGCATGTCCGTCACCTCATTCCCATAGTTAGGGCGGCTCATAATCTCTCAATGATTCACCGTACATGTTTGTCGTCTTATAATCATAACTGGCCCATTACTGCTGAGGTACCATGTAATCATTTAGGCGGCTCATCATTGTAGTTTTAACCCGCCATACTTTTATTCCTTGTCTGCAGTGGCCAATCATGTCTAAAGCTCCCACTTCTTGTGACTGGGTAGCCTCCTAAGTCTCAGAGCTCATGCTCAATGAGTATGTGGACATGGGGGTTTTGCCGGCTAAAGAAGTTATCCACTGGCGGGTTCCCGGTCCTGAGACTATCCCTCAACTCGGAGAGGGTGAAGTTGTAATTTTCACAGATCACCTCCTCCGTGGCTTTTCACCACCCGGGTCAAAACATTTCGGGGACGCTCTACATTTTTACCAGCTTCATCCTCAGGATATTGGTCCCAACTCCGTCTCCAATCTGTGCCAATTTCAAGTATTCTGTGAAGTGTATCTGCAAGAGGAGCCCACTGTTGATCTCTTCAAAGATTTCTTTTATATCAACCGCCAGACTAAAATGATAGATGGACCCAGTCTTGAGCTTGGAGGTGTTTCCATCCAAAGGCGGAGAGATGTAACCTTTCCTGCCGCTGCACTGCCCAGCCATCCCAAGGGCTGGAACTGCACCTGGTTCTATTGCAGGAATACTGCTCCGGCTGAAGAAAATCCCTTGCCGGGTTATCGCCCCTACCGGCTCAGTACCAGCAGCGAGCTTCCTGGTCGATTGACCACCGCATAACGTGCTCAATATGCACACATATTTTCAAATATAAGGGCTTTAATAGCCAACGGCTTAATCGGAGTCGACTTGACTCGCTGCTGGGTCTCATGGAGGATTTTACCGCTGAGCCGGCGCAATGGCTTAATGTGCCAATATACTGGTGATTTGAAGGACCCGCAATGCTATAATCAAAATCCTCTGATTGGTAAGGAGGTTAATGAAATGGTTAAGTCACTGCTTGGGGAGCCTCAAGAAGTCTGCAATAAAGCGGGGCTGAATCCTTTCTGCATCCTTAATCTGGCTCCTGCAGTAAGTTCTTTGAGTAAACCTTTATCTTGCTTATCTATCTTTTATGCTTCCTCCCCTTTTAAATTACTACCAATATATGTATGTACATAGGCCGATTCTACCTTCTGGAGGAGGAAACTAACAGCCCCGCCAGCTAAGAAGAATAAAGCAGTGAAGCCTTGTGGTCCAGCTCGCCGGAAGAAACAAACAACAGAAGAGCTACTCCAGCTAAATGAGTCGGGGGTAGAACTTGACTCCCTTGGTCTTCTTTTCATGCAACTTATTGATGCTGATTCCTCTCAGGACAAAGTGGAGACAAGCCAGGCCAATGAAGCAGAGGTAATTCCTGTCTCCTCTGACTCAGAACCCTTGCCAAGAAAGAAAACATGGTGGGTCATCCGGAAAGTAAGATTTTCTCACCCTCATGCTTATTTGGACCCCAACTTTCTTTTGAAGAAACAACAGCATGAGTCCAGGTGTCAGACCCGGAGCGGCGGCTCTGAAGATCTCACGGCCGGTTTATCTAACACGCCGGCTCCTCAAAAACGTCGCAATGAGGTGCCTCATAGCCTGACTCTATCTCTTCCACGAGCTGGTCTCGTGCGGCAACCTCTTAACCCTTCGGACTCCAACTATCAGGGAACGCCTCCGTCATCTGGAGACTCAACTAGACACAGCTTCCTGCCTTCGTTGTTAACCCAAGGTAAATGTTTACATTTGTTGACAAAAAATTGTTGTCATATACTCATAAGTTTTATACTCTTGTCACAGGGCCAAGGCAAAAACTAGTAAAAAGCAAAAGGTGGGCGGTTCTTCCAAGGCTCCCGAGGTCCCTGAGCCGGAGAAGCAGGTGCCGGAAACCCCTGAGGTTCCAATTCAAAATCCTAAAGATCCTGTCAACCAGCAAGATGGCCCGCCTCCACAGATTGATGCTGCAGCCTCTGAGGCCATGGATACTGACGCTAACCTGGCAGATAGCCATGACCCGCCAAGTCCCACTCTTATCAAACCAGCTGAAGAAATCCCTTCTGAGAAAAGCACTGATGATGTTACTATCACTGGTACGGGTTATAAGGCGCCAGGAGCCTCCACTATGCTAGCTAAGCACACTGCTAAAGAAGAAGCGCTTTTATTGGAGAAAGGCAAGACAAAGCTGGATTTGCAAAGCTATGCAGACTTTAGTGCGGGCGAGTTGCACGCGGGCTATCTAAGCCGCCTTCATACAAGCCATGACATGGAAGCCGGCTTAGTAAACATGATGAAGCAAAAGTATGAGGTAAAAACCCTCTCCGTCTTACACATACATACTCATGTAACCCCCAAGGGCCGGCTTATGTTGACAAGATGAGCCAGGTCTTTTGAATAACAACTTTGTAAAGAATCGCTTGTAGCCCCCAAGGGACGGCTTATCTTGATAAGATGAGCCAGGTCTTTCAAATTATCATTTTTTAGAAACTCGCCTGTAGCCCCCAAGGGCCGGGTTATCTTTATAAGATGATCCGGATCTTCTGTATCACGGACTTAAAAAATCACCGTACATTAGCCCCCAAGTGCCAAGGATATTGCTTGCAATGTACTTGGGACTTAAATACCATTGTTGAATACTAACTCAATTACCTTAGTACTTATTTGAACACCGTTATTGTTTGTAACCTTTGGCAGGAAGCTTTAAGTCTGGGCGAGTCAAACATAGCCGACTTAAAGAAAAACTTGAAGATGCAACAAGCAGAGTGTGCCAAGGGGGAGTTAAGCTTAAAGTCTTCCTTGGAAGACATAGAGAAAATCAAGGCCAACTTTGTAGCAGAAAGGAGCGCCTTTGAATCTGAGAAGGCTACTCTATTAAAGCGCACTGAAGACACTGAAAACCAGCTTAAGCCGGTGGCTGCAGAATTGGCCGGCTTAAAGAAGCATATCTCTCAAATGACTGCTGCCATCTTTGGTAAGGAAAATTATGCCCTCCATTGTAGTAACTCGCCTGGCGGCTTGTGAAATATAGTGCTAACTCGCCCGGTGACTCATGTAAAATAGGTGCGAGGAGTGCTAGCCTTGGATAAAACATGCTGGTGAAGCTAAAGTCCATCTATACTTTGACGGAACAATTATATGCCGGTAGCCTACGTACTCTCGTGGCAGTTGTCAATGGCAAAAAGCCAACACAGTTGATCAGGGAGGTGTTGGATCAACTGTCCATAGTACCTGGTCAGATTGAAGAGCAGAAAAGATCAGCCGCCCGTGCAGGGCTATGGTTGGGTTAGGCCAGGCAAAGGCTTATCAAACTGAGCTTGACCCTGAAGAGATGGCAGGCGGGTTCCCAGAGTACAAAAGATGATGGCTCTGTTTTTACTAAATCGGATTATGCCCAATGTCTCGAAGAGATGCGTCCCTTGGCGTGCAAACTTGCCCAAGAATTGGATCTGCAAGGCTATCAACCAGCTTATGATGGCAACAACAAACGAATCAAGCCGCCCTCTTTTGATGTGGTCGACCTGACTCCCCAAAGGCGTAAGCATATATTCGCCTCTGATATTGACTCTTCAACTATCATCAATGATGAAGCAACTTTTGAGGCCTTAACTAGTATAGACTGGACCTTCGATAATCTTCAGATTTCCAGTGAAGAACTGACACAGGCTGACTCGGGCACCTCCAGCACAAGAGGCCAAGATGATGTTAACCCAGCGGGATCTAACCCGGATGGCTCTGATGCCGGCTCAAAGGAGTGATATAACTCCTAAAAACTTGATTGAAAAACTTTTGGGCTCAACTGTGGCCTTGTAATAGCTTAGTTAAAAACAGTTATCTGCCCTGCCATGCCTTCGTGCATGTTTTTACCAACTTATGCTTGAGCAGCTGAATTTCTTTGTATGCTTGATGAAGCTGTGGATGCATGTCTTGCTTGTCAATATCTCTACTTTTACTTGAGTTGTGACATTATAGTCAAAATTCAGGGCGAGTTAATAACCCAATGACTCATGGTCAGGTCCAATCTTTGAAAAGAGTACTTTAGCGGCTTATAGCCATAATAAGCTCAATGTGGAGCAAGATAACCTGGATCTGTATGACCCAGAAACTCCTCATCTGCACATACTCATGATGAAAGGACATAAAAAGTTTCTGCAAAACAGAAATAGAGAATATAAACATGTATATCTCAAATATTTGGTAAGCCGGCTTGCAAGGCACGACCAAAAAAGACTGATTTTTTGAAAAACTCATTTTTTGCTTCAAAGAAGCTTGGCATGGTAGCCTTTCATCCCGTAAGCTGGCTCTCTCGTGACATAAATCCATCATTTTAACCTTAACTAGTTCAGGGTCATCAAAGAAGATTGACTGTTAAGAGTACGACAGGCCACATAGTGGAGTAGCAACAAGCAGACAAGTGAGTTTATCCTAGCTCTCTGTAAGCCGGCTCTCACGTGACATAAACCGCCGTTTTAACCTTGACAAGTTCATGGTCATAAAAGATTGACTGTCAAGAGTATGGCGGGTCACCTGGCGGAGTAACAAGTTGCAAACAGGCTGGCTTAACCCATATAAGGCATATAAAGCCGGTCAAGAGGGTATGAAAGCTAAACTCAGTGGGTTGGAAGCCCCCAAGTGACCTTATGATCAACAAATAAAGACTCATGCACAGAAAATATGAGATGAAACAACAGAGGCCCCAAATTTTGGGGATGACGGCTTTTTATGTTGATCAGAAAAAGATATATACATTAACAAAGGTATGTACAATGATGAGAGCCAATGACTCAAGCTTAGTAAGGTCGAAGATGAGCAATGTTCCAAGGCATGTTGGTCTCCTCCTCAGATGTGCGTGAATCTTTGTTCTCACGTATGTCGATGAGGTAGTATGACCCGTTGTTGAGGTTTTTGTTGACCACAAAAGGTCCTTCCCAAGGAGGTGAAAGCTTATGCATCTCTGTCTGATCTTGAATCAAACGGAGCACTAAGTCGCCCTCCTGAAAGGTCTGGCTTCGAACCCTACGGCTGTGATAACGACATAGGTCTTGCTGATAAATGGTCGAACGAGCCGCCGCAAGATCACGCTCCTCCTCAAGAGCATCCAAAGCATTCTGATGCGCCGTCTCATTATCAGTCTCCACATAAGCCGCCACTCTGGGCGAGTCATGACGAATATCGCTTGGGAGAACTGCTTCAGCACCATAAACCATGAAGAAGGGTGTATAACCTGTTGATCTGTTGGGGGTGGTCCTGATGATCCAAAGAACCGAGGGAAGCTTTTCCACCCAACAACCCGGAGTCCTCTTTAAGGGAACCATGAGTCGGGGTTTGATTCCTCTCAAGATTTCCTGGTTAGCACGTTCTGCCTAACCATTGGACTGAGGATGTGCAACTGATGAAACATCAAGCCTGATGTGCTCTCTGTGACAATTTTTTTCATAGCACCTTTAGACAAATTCGTCCCATTATCAGTGATGATACTATGAGGATAACCAAAGCGGAAAATCAGCTTCTTGACAAACCGAACTGCCGTAGCCGCCTCACAATTACTGACCGGCTCTGCCTCAACCCACTTGGTAAACTTGTCAACTGCCACCAGAAGGTGGGTCTTCTTGTCCTTAGATCTCTTGAAAGGTCCAACCATATCAAGCCCCCAAACCGCAAACGGCCAAGTGATTGGGATCATCCGCAATTCCTGAACTGGCATGTGAGCTTGCCTTGTGAATTTCTGACACCCATCGCACTTACTAACAATATCCTCTGCATCCGCATGAGCCGTCAACCAGAAAAATCCATGACGGAAAACCTTAGCCACCAAGGATCGTGACCCGACATGATGACCACAATCGCCTGCATGCATCTATTGTAAAATCTCGCGGCCCTCCTCAGGGGAAATACAGCGTTGGAACAGGCCTGTCACACTGCATCTGTGTAACTCACCCTTGATAATAGTCATAGACTTGGATCGCCTTGTGATCTGCCGCGCCAAATTTTCATCTTCAGGTAACTCGCCATGAGCGAGGTAAGCCAGATAAGGCAGTGCCCAGTCAGGAATAGCACAAAGAGTCACCACCAACTGTCCTTCCGGGTCAGGTATAGCAAGATCTTCCTCAGAAGGTAACTGAACCGAAGGATTGTGCAACACATCGAGGAACACATTGGGGGGCACCGGCTTACGTTGAGACCCAAGACGGGATAGTGCATCAGCCGCCTCGTTCTTCCATTGATCAATATGATCCACCTAATAACCCTTAAAGTGACTAGCAATATTGTCGACCGCCTGACAATAAGCCGCCATAAGCGGATCTTTAGAATCCCAGTTGCTTGAAACTTGCTGAGCCACAAGGTCCGAGTCACCCAGACATCTGACCCATCTTAAATTCATCTCCTTGGCCATACGAAGCCCCTGGAGCAAAGCTTCATACTCAGCTGCATTGTTAGTACAAGGAAACATTAGTCTTAAAACATAACAGAACTTATCACCTCATGGGGAAGTCAAAATAACTCCAGCCCCCGAGCCTTCCAATTGCCTGGACCCATCAAAGTGGATTATCTAGTATGTGTTGTCAGGCTTCTCCTCAAGTGTTTACAACTCTGTCCAGTCATTTATGAAGTCTACCAAAGCTTGAGACTTGATGGTTGGTCTTGGCACATACTTCGGATTATGAGGTCCAAGCTCGATTGCCCACTTAGCAACCCGGCCAGTGGCTTCTCTGTTTTGAATAATATCCCCCAAAGGAGCAGAGCTGACCACTGTAATAGGATGCCCAAGGAAATAATGCTTCAACTTGCGACTCACCATGAACACCCCAAACACCAGCTTCTCCCAATGTGGATATCTTTGCTTAGACTCAGTCAGGACCTCACTCACATAGTAAGCCGACTGCTGTACGGGGTACTCTTTACCTGTCTCCTTGCGCTCCACGACAACTGCTACACTGACTGCCTTGTTATTAGCCGCCACGTACAGGAGCAAAGGCTCTTTGTCTATAGGAGCAGCCAAGATGGGCGGCTTAGCCAGCTGCTTTTTGAGCGCCTCAAACGCCTCACTAGTGGAATCACTCCAAACAAAGTGGTCCATCTTCTTCATCATCTAATATAAAGGAATTGTCTTCTTCCCCAGGTGACTTATGAACCGACTTAAGGCCGCAATGTGACCCGCCAAGCGCTGGACGTCATTGACACACGTCGGCTTAGAAAGTGAGGTGATGGCCTTTATCTTCTCCGGGTTAGCTTCAATGCCCCGTTCTAAGACCAGAAAACCTAGCAATTTACCTGCAGGCACACCAAAGACACACTTGCCCGGGTTAAGCATCATCTTGTAGACCCGGAGATTGTCAAAAGTTTCCTTCAAATCAGCAAGTAGAGTCTCTTTCTTCCTAGACTTGACCACAATATCGTCCACATAACACTACAAAAAAAAGACACATCCGTGACATTTTGGGCCGAACGAATTTTTTTCCTGTCATGCTTATGACACTTCTATGACGATAATTGTGACAAAAGCACGTATCATCATAGATGTGGTGGGCTCCTACTTTTATGACAAAAAATCATGATAGAAAATGGGCTTTTCGTCGTGGGCGGGCCGGGGACGCACCTGCATGACATTCTTTGGGCCGTCCATGATGGAAAAAATCATGGTAGAAGCGAGGGCGAGAAAAATTTCAGGGAGTTCCCGGTTATGGTGGGTGGTCGGGGCCGAGCGATGCACGGAGGGATTGCGCGTTTCTCTCGTACACGTACGTGTGTGTGTGCGAGGCGTTGGGCTCTAACTGAACCCGAGTGAGGCGTTCGCTTACTAAACCCGAGCGATTGCACTAGCTACGTTACTGAACACGAGCGATCGATCCCTTGGCTGTTAACTGAACCCGAGCGATTCCTTCGCTACTACTGCTAACTGAACCCGAGCGATCGATCGCTGCTACTGCTGCTTACTGAAGCCGATCGAACCTGCTGCCTCTTGATGAATAGTGAATGTGGGGGTTGGTTGAACGAGTCGATACATACGTGGTTGGGGTTGGATGAACAGTTCCCGGTGGGGGTTGGATGAACAAGACCCCGTGGTAGTAGTAGTAGGCCGTTGTCGCTGGATGAACAGGACCCTGAGAGGAGGCCGCCACAGCCGAGCTGGTTGGGGGTGGATGAACAGGACCCCGTGGAGGGCTGGTTGAACAGTAGCCGGTGGAGGGCTGGATGAACAGTAGCCCGTGGATGAACAGTAGCTGGTAGAGGCAGGAGGAAGACGCGGTGGATGAACAATGCAGGTGGAGGCTGAAGCAAGTCGATGGTGGGTGAACAGTAGCCCATGGAGTCCCGTTTTGCGGTACGCCACACCCCTCCGATGAATAGGACCCCCGTTTCGACCGTAGCGCTCCAACACAAGTCCGTTTCCTCCATTTTGCGGTATGCCACACCCCTCCCGATCAACAGGACCCCCATTTCGACCGTAGCGCTCCAACACAAGTCCGTTTCCTCCGTTTTGTGGTATGCCACACCCCTCCCGATCAACAGGATGCCGTTTTGACCGTAGCCGGTCGAACAGAAGGCCGTTTCCTATGTACTGTGGTACGCCAGACCCTGTTTTGGCTGTTCCGTCCAAGCCGGTTGGCTCCCGTTGAACAGGACGCATTCTGACCCAGTTTGTTGCCTCCCGATGAATAGGACGCTATTTCTCCATTCCGACCCAGCTGGTTGGCTGCCCGATGAACAGGACACCATTGCTGCCGTCCGTTGCCTCTCCATGTACCTGAGCCCTGGCCATACGTATGTGCGAGTACGCGTTCGAGACCCCGCCCGTATGTACATACGTGGCCGTATTTTTTGGCATGTGGCTGTATGTACGTGTACACGGTTTAGAAGGGACTGCCTGAACTGCTACGTCGGAGGGCTCTACTACTACATGTGCCGCTACTTGCTCGGCCACGGTTCACGTTGCAGAGAGACCGATCGACCAGTATGTACGAACACGTTCGCGACAATTCTACGTACGCTTCAACCAGGTGGGTTCCGGCTGTTAGGGAGGATAAGGAGGCACTTCCTTGCGTGCGAAGTTATTGATGGTGGGTCTGAGCTGTCAGGGGGAGGATTCATTTTTTTTTCGTGCCTAATATGGAGGCACTTTCCTTGCGTCCGAAGATATAGCTGGTGGGTCCCAGCTGTCAGGGGGGAAACGTTTTTTTCGCAAAATACAGCTAAGCCAAAATACAGAGGCCCTTCCGGTAGGTCCCTGCTGTCAGGTGGAGGAATCATTATTGTGCGCATAATAAGGAGGCACTTCCTTGCTGCGGCCATGGACCCAGCTGTCAGCCTCTCCACGTACAGTCCTCTTCCGATGTAAGTCATTCCTTGACCACGTTGACCACGCCGCGCCGAGAGCACCAAGGCGGTGGACGACGGCGAGGCCTAGGAAGGGAATGACCCGGAGCCAGGGAAGACTCGGCAGTTGTTTCCCACGCGGAGGGGCGTATGAGGGTTTACTGGTTGGGCTACAGTGTGAGGCTGCCATCGCCGAAGAATAACAGCAGGTCTGGGTGAGTACAGGGATGGCCAGGCCAGCGATGGGAGTAGGATGGGGCGATGAGGCCTGCGCGGCAGCAGAGCCGGCCATGGGAGGCAGGAGCAGGCGGCATGGCCGGCGCTGGTTTGGGCGGCTGGAGCAAGAAGACCAGAGGTTGAAGAAGCACTAAGGCCATTGGATGGACATCGTATGGTCACTGGAGCTAGAATCGTTCATATTGACTAATTTGACAAAGCCCTCCGTCCGCGTCAACTTTGTAGGCCCGCAAGTCAGCCTCCAACTATGGTGGGTCCTAGATAGCAGGGGGAGTATTCATTTTTTTGTGCGTAATAAGGAGGCACTTCCTTGCATGCGAAGATATAGCTGGTGGGTCCGAGCTGTCAGGGGGAGGAACATTTTTTTCGCGAAATACAGAGGCCCTTCCGGTGGGTCCCTGTTGTCAGGTGGATGAATCATTATTTTGTGCGTAATAAGGAGGCACTTCCTTGCGTGCAGCCGTTGACCCAGCTGTCAGCCTCTCCACGTACAGTCCTCTTCCGATGGATGCCATTCATTGACCACGTTGACCACGCCGCGCCGAGAGCACCAGGGCGGTGGACGACGTCAAGGCCTAGGAAGGGAACGACCCGGAGCCGGGGAAGACTCGGTAGTGCTTGCCCACGCGGTGGGGAGTACGAGGGTTTACTGGTTCGGCTGCCATCGCCGGAAAATAATAGGAGGTGTGGGTGAGTAGAGGAATGACCTATCTAGCGATGGAGTAGGGTGGGGCGGTGCGGTCTGTGCGGCAGCACAGCCGGCCACGGGAGGAGGGAGCAGGTAGTCCCACCGGCGCTGGTTTAAGCGGTTGGAGCAGGAAGAGCAGAGATTGAAGAAGCACGGCGGCCGTTGGATGGACATCCAACAGTCACTACTCTCGTGTGTTGACTAAGTTGACACGGCCTTGCGTGCGCATCAACCTTTTTTTAGGAAAGCGTACGCGTCAACCTATAGTAGGCGCATAAGTCAGCCTCAAATCTGTGGAAAGCAACATACAACCCGTCTGCCATTATTTCTAATAATTTACAGCCCATTTGCTAATTCTTAAGGATTTTTTTGGAGCCCATATACTTTTTTTGACTGGTGAGCCCATATTCTTTTTGTTAGCATTACAGCCCATATTGTGGCCACGGTTAAAAATTTCTAAGGAATTTTGCATATTTTCGGTGCGGTCTGAACTGTTTTTAATCCCGAAATTTCGAGTCACGTTCAAACTAATTTAAAAACAATAAATTTATATCAATTTAAAATCCAACATAATTTTCCCCGCAAAAAAACAATTAAATTCAAAATGTCAAAATCTTTAAAAAATGTTATTTGAAACTAATTGCCGGTTTGCTGTGTTTATAAATTTACATCCCATTTCTTACTACTTCATTTTTTGGGCAAGCAAATACATCGCTCTCGTCTTGAAAGATTTGCAGCCCAGCAGGGCTGAGAAAGCAAGTAGGCCTTCGTTAGGTATTTCTTAAAAAAAGTAGAACTGGGCTAGCCATTTTCAGCAAGAAAAAAACACAACTAGGCTCATCATGTGGTAAACATAAAATAAAACCCTGGCTACACGGGCCACAGCCCCCGCACAACCCCGTTGTTACCCTGATCCGTCTCTAAAACTAGTATAAATAACAACTGCTTGTTCCTAGAAAAAAGTAAATAACAACTACGCGACCTGCTGGGTTCCTAGTGTCAGCCGCTCGTTGTGTAATTCTCTCGTTTATGGACTACGTTGACAATGGCGTGGGACCCAGATGTCCAACCATTAGGAGGAACCATTTTTTTGGGCTTGTAATAATGAGGCACTTGCTTGCGTACTGCCATGAACCCTGGTGGGTCCCTACTGTCATCCTCTCCACATACAGTCATCTCCTTGTTCCTCTCGGTTGTTGGCGACGTTGACAACGCCAGACGGCGGCGCACCGCGCACGGCGAGCGAACCAAGGCGGAGGATGACGGGGAGGCCTCGGACAGAACGAACAGGAGCCGTGGAAGATGCCCCAGTCTATTCGCAGGCGGAGGGGAGTACGAGGGTTGACTGGTTTGGGTGCGGGTGCGGGTGCGGGTGCGGGTGCGTGTTGGGGCTGACGTCGCCGGAGAATAACAGGATGTGTGGGGGAATAGAGGGAGGGACTGGCCAATGTTTGAGGGTACGGTAGGGCGGCGGAGGCGCAGCCAGCCGTGGAAGGCGGGAGCAGGCGGAACCGACGGGGTGGTTTGGTTTGGGCGGCTGGAGGAAGAAGACAAGAGATAGAAGATACACGACATATGTTGGATGTCAATCCAACGTCTGGTAGGCATAATCGTTTGTTGAGTAGTAATTAAGTCGACACCACCTGGGATAGGCTTTTTCCTCGTGGGTCCCAAATGTCAGAATCCAAATCTGTCACGGTCATGCAGCCTTTCTTATGAAAATTTACAGCCCATTTGGTGTGCTAGTTCAAAATAAGTTTGTGTGTGCTGGTGGGGGCTAATCACTTGGGTTCTGTAATGCACAGTGAGCTCAAGCAGCCAGCGAGAGTGATGTTATTTCCCTTGGTTGGGATTTGTTACAATATTTCACTCTTAATTAAACAAATGGCAAGCCATTTGCCTTGTTTCAAAGAAAATATGACAGTCACAGCCGAGTTGAAAAGGGCAACAACATCTAACTCCAGCTTACAAACTGTACAAAAGCACGAGGGTTAATTGTTCATCAGGTTTAGACAAAACCCAGATTGAAAAGGGCAACAACATCTAACTCCAGCACTGTTTTCGGCAGTCACAGTCAAATGGATCGGTCAGGTCCATAGAATGAACATCCTGGGTCGTAAAATTTACTGGATTATGACCACGAGATGTTGTAAATAGAAGCCCGGCACGTTCAGAAGCCCTTTTGTCCACCTGAAACTCCTTTTTTTGCTCTTCGACATACCCATCCGTCAAAACCATGCTGCTGATATACTTAAGCCTGATGGACAATAGTAACCTCGCATTCAGTAGGAAGAATGTGACAAATCTAGTGTTTGCATGGCTGGCTACATATCGTTCCAGTGTTATTGTCTTCAATCGAATGTCATGAGAAGTGAGAAAATCCCGGTGCTTACGAATCCACCGATTGGTTATAATTTTCTTACACCGTCCTGTTGCCTAAATAGACATGAAGATTGAAAACAGTTAAGGTCTAAAAAAAGAGGGTCGAAAGAGCAACACCTGAACGGTTAATTCTAGTACACTATATGCGGGCTTCCAATGTGCGTGAAATTATCACCTTTATATACAACTTCTCCAGAAATGGAAAGCATTGTAGCAAGCCAATAATCTTGTTCAGATCAAAACTGTTCATTTGGATATATAAGATCTTGGCAGAATCCAGCACCATTGATAGGCTATCCATGGAGAAACTCTTCATTGAGCAGAGAACATAATATTAGTACAAAATGTGTACTCCAAGATGATATAGAACTTATGTGCATAAATTTAAAATGCAGCTTATGATTACAAGTGTAGATGATAATATACAGTACCTGAAGAACTGTGGAGCCAAACACCATCTTGAAATGAGAAAAGAGATCATGTATTACACCCAAGGTCTCCAGTTTAGGCGCAGAGATGACAGTTATTTGCGACGGTGAATAACTAGAATCAAGGATCAACCTTTGAAGTGAAGGGGCATCTTCGATGATGAGCTGCCTTCCGTCAAAAGAAACTCCAATTCTTACAAGGTTAGGCGACTTTATTTGGAGACAACCGATTCTAACTGTGAAAACAAGCACCAAGCACTCCAAGGCAGGGCAACTGGAGTGGATGATGTTGTGCAATGAGGCCTCCGATATACGAACCCGCACAAGTGAAAGTTTTTTGAGAAATGGGAGTCGAAGGTTTAGTACCAGATTGTCTGGTAGGTAGCACAGTGCAAAGGTGGCGGTGTGGAGAGAGGAGGAAAACCGCGAGATGGACATCGGTGCTGAGGGCACAAGTACATGGCGTTCGGTATCTGGTAGGTGATTTCCTGGGGAATAGTAGAACTCAAGCAGTTGTAGTTCTGTGAATTCAGGGGATTTCAGCCAGGCGTCCATGGTGCAGGGCATGCTATGCTTGCTTAGGTAGCATGACGGGATGCAGAGGCTTTGAACGGAGCCCTGGTGGGAGGATATGATGGTTCTTGGGAGTTCAAAATCATTAAAGAGAGATAGCTGACGACAGTCGAGATTAAGGGGCGCGACGCGCCATAGAGGGTGCCACCGAGTTGAGAGGACTTGGGTGCGGCAGCAATCCTTGGTGGGGAGAAGCGAGATGATCTCCCTAAGGATGGCGTTCGGGAGATCGCTGATGCGGCCCACCCGAGATTCTACGGGTTCCTGGGATCCGGTGGGGGCGGGCTCGCCGCTTCTCCCCGCGCTGCCGGGTGTGGGATCTACAACAGGCGTCGCCTCTGGCGGGAGCCTCATCTTCTTGGTGCTGGGGTCAGCCGACTCCATTTTCCTCGAGGGCGTCGCGTCGAGCTCACGGATTTGAGCAGAGTAACGAATGACGAGCCTAGTTGTAGTGCGACTGAAGAAGAAGGGGAGTTGGGGTTTTCTGTAGTAGTGAGGAAGAAGGGGAGCTGGGGTTTTCTGTAGGAGTGAGGTGAGGAATTTGGGGGTACGAGTGGAATGAGCTGACGTGAGGTGGGTGGGAGTGAGGAGGAAGAAGAGCACCCAGGTTTTTTTGGGGGGCGGTGTGTTGGGTAGCGCCTCTCATTAAGTAAATATATGGGCTTTTGAATTGATTTTATTATTTACTAGGGTGGATGGGCTGTTTTGTCTTGGGCCCAGAGAAACAATTACTACTAGTACAGTGGAGACACTCTACAGCTACCCAGAAAAACAATTACTACTAGTACAGTGGATACACTACCGCTTCTGGCTCCTCCGAGGTCATCGAAACGTCTCCCTCTACTGAATGTCGTTTTACTTTGGTTCACCGACATGCGGGCCATGCAGCGCACGGGCCCAAATGCCATCCACCAAATTAGAAGGCGGTATGCAGGCGGAGAGTCACCCCAGTCGTAGCGCGGCAGTAACGAGCCGTCATATCACAAAACCCCACCTCCCCGCAGTCTAAGTTTGACGGACGAAGCAACCATCATTTCACTCTTCGCTGAATCCCCTTCTCCCTCACCGTCTTCAAGAAAGCCAACACTCGCATCTGCCATTGTTCTTCTCTCCCAATGAAGGGAAGGTAAGCGGATCTATGATGTTGGTATATTTTCTTTCAGAAAAAAAGAACTTTTGCAAAGCAGTAACCAATCCTCACTCTCTTTTTTGTTTCATTGTCATTGCGATTGTGTTTTCCTTTCAGTTGTCTCCTAGTATTCGTCAGTTTCATGATGGACCAAGGAGAACCAGGCAAAGATCTGCCGATGTTGGAGCAGACGCGGGAGGCTGATCCCCACGAGACAGAGAGCTCCAAGAAGATGGAGGCAGCCACCGAGCCGACCCCAGATACGCTCACGGCCACTACTGAGATGGTCAATGCCCCGTTTGAGGTTACAGCCCCCGTGGCCCTGCAGGAGCAGTTTTCCCCCTTCGAGGATGTGTCCCCCCCCCCTCGCTGAGCTGCCCAAGGTGATTTTCTTCTTTGCCGATCTCGATTGTGGTTTTTCATCTAAGTATGTGGTGATAAATAATGCAAAATTTTATTAGCTTCGATGCCATGCTACCTTCCCTGTCATGCATACTTTTGACTCTACATAGTGGTTTATATAACTTGTGTTTCTTATATTGGAAAGTAATTCAGAATTTGTTTCTGTTTCAATTAGAGCCCTGATGCAGACAAGGATTGTGTGGTTGTACATGTCACTCGCTATGAGGCGGATGACCTGAATATACGCACTAGGAAAACAAAGTTCTTAGGCTGTTGGATCATGGAAGCCATTTGCACTTATACCAATGTCGAGATGTATTCCAGCCTCACTGTTGTCAGGCGTGTTGTCCAGGGTGTACTGAAGCACAAGAAGTTCAAAGCTACTCCTTCGTTTGTGAGGCATACTATTCTTGTCAAGCTTACGCAGGAAGATGACGTGGCATGCCTCCAGAAACAAGTTTATGAGTGGCAAGGCCACAAGGTTATCTTTAGGAAGGTTCACAGGATTGAGCTGCTATCGGACGTCCTCGATGATGTTCATGGCAAGGTCCGTCTTGTGTCCATCCCAAATTAGATCGAAGCATGAAATAGTTGCCCCAGCTAGTGTTTAAAAGTAGTTTGGATTGTGTCTAATTATCCGAACCTTGCCTATTATCGAGCCCTCTGGGGCTAGTACTCTGTTTGAATCCGCCTATGGGAACTACTGCTACTTTTGTGTGCCCGTGAATCATGTGAGAACCATCCTAATTGTTGCCGAAACAAATGCGTCCTCACTAGTTTTTTCATGTAATATGGCATGGTAAGACATAAGTTGTCACGGTTTATCATACGAGCAGTATGTGTTTGATGAAATAGAGTACTTGTTCGACAACTGTGTGCCGACATAGACATAGGGTACGTAAGGCTGGTTAAGTACTTGTAAACACTGTTGGTGCTACCCCACTTGTAAGCAGTTGTGCAAAACACGGCACATTGGCTCAGCTCGCTTCAACACTAGAAAAGTTGGCTATCGACCAGCTAACAATCAATAATCTGCTGTCTGACATATAAGCAACTACGTATCTTATTACAGTGGTTCATGCAGTTAACTGAGGCCACAATGTAAATTCCAAACGTTCACACGCTAGTCCAGCGTTCATGTGGAACATTCACATTAAACTCAGCTTCATAAAATACTTGAAAAGCATAAGTTAAGCAATTTTATACATCTCAATGATTCATAGAACATAACAAACATTTACTAGTCTCTACTCTTATAAAAAACAGAGTTGGTGATGATGGTGTGCCTGCCATCCTGCAATATAGGCCGTCCGATTTATATCTGACGGATAGGAAGGAAACTATGGCAATTTTGCAAAAAGATACCCACACCCCTCTCCACATTTGCAAATAAGGCCTTCCCTCATTCATCCTTTTCTCTCACAAGATAAACTACTCATACAAATGCATCTTGATGTTCCGTGCAACGCACGGGCATCTTGCTAGTTCACAGCAAAAGGCAAAGTTGTGAGAAGGTTTACAAATCAGGAAAAATCAAGCAAGGCTTCTCTGAGCAAAGGGCCTCCCTAGGCAGGCTTTAATTTCCTGGAGTTCACTCTGGGTTTTCTTGTTACCACCATCCAGGGTTAGGTTCTCTCATTCCAGAATAACCAATTATAATTGTGTTCTCAGTTGGAATGCTGAACCAAACCATGTAGTGTACTGACCATCTGAACTTCTTGTGCAGTTCCACTAAATTTAAGCACCGCTATTTGCAGAAATAAGCAGACCACAATGCCTCTTGTCCGTGCACCTATCCCAAAAACCTCCGTGCAACCGTGCTAGCTAGTCCTCTGTCCATGGATGAACTGGGAGAAAGTGCATTCCCGACTAGGATGCAGTTGTTTTCGCTCGTCCCTGCACTGCAATCAGGAAGTAAAACGTATAAATCAGCTTCTTTTAGATTGCGTTGGTCATTCTACCTAGTTACTACCAATGTAGGAATACCTGGAATACGGGTGGTTAGACGACGGCAGCTAGGAATAGCCATCTCATTTTGTGCAGTTCTACTAAAACTGAGGTGTGTACTTTTGATTGCACAGATAGAAACGATATGGAGACAGACATCCCTGTTTGCGCAAATATGAAATACGGTTATTTAAACAGTGACAGTTATTTGCAGTGGCATATGATTAACAGCAGCATCTATTGTGTTATAATTGGCACTACATTGACAGTATGAAAGTGCCCTTAAGTAATAAGTAGCATCACATCACATCAACACTGCCACTAGATTAACATGCAGAACAATAGCATTAGTATTACTGTCATGAGAGTAGCACATGGTCAGTAAACGAGCAATCAAATTTGTGCAGTTCCACTAGGATGAAGCAATGTTAGCGGTGTGAGATTTAAGTGTAACTGCAAAAACACAATTCATGGGAAATAAAGCAAGATGGAAGCAATTCATAAAATGGTGGTGGCATAGCTTCAATTTATCGACGGCACTAGACCATTACTTAATAGTGACATTAGGTGGCATTGCTTCAATTTATCGACGACACTAGGCCATTACTTAATAGTGACATTAGGTGGCATTGCTTAATGCTTCATGTGATTTTACATTAACGGTAGCGATATGGGCGTAGGGACAGCAGGGGCATAAAGTGGTGAGGCAGATGTTGTTGATGAGAGCGGCAAACACTCAGGCAGCATGTCTGCATTTGTCCCATTTTTTATCTCCTTAGCGACATTTTCCTATGTGAGCACAGGAAATCTAGACCTGCTCGTTCTCATTTGTGTTGTCCCCCAACACCCCTCACTTTCTTTCCTTTTTCGACCAAGAGACAGGTCCACCTCCCCCCACCCTTCGCCATCCACCACGCTTTCTTCGCCTTTTCAACCAAGAGACCGGTTGGGTAGCCAGTATCTACTACTTTCCCCCATTTCCTCTTAGAACCAAGTCCTAGATTCATGCTACAACTTTCCCACTTTCTTCCCTGTTTGAACCAACTCTTAGATTCGACTGTATGAACTAGCTTTACCTCTAATAATAGTAAAAGTCTAGGTGGCTTTGGAACAGCCGACGGAAGTAGAAAAAGATCCACACCCAGCCACGTGGGGAGCTGGGGCAGTAGAGCAAGGCAAGTTTCGAAGGAATATATACCTGAGGGTCGTCGGGATGGGGCAAAGACGGCGTCGGGAGGCCGCATCTTGGCCACAATACCGCAGGGATGAAGAAGGGGTCGGAGGCCCTCCTGAGCCGGCCCTGTCTCGGAGAGAAGAGCATGGCCACCAATCGGGATGCGCGGGCAGCTGTTGGTCTCCTCCCTCGCCGCCGACGACCGCGTGAACGATGCACCTACACCCCTGCCCCGGCCGAGGTGGTCCGGCCGGATTTGTGACCAGCCGTGAGCAGAGAGAGTGTGGCCACCTATGTCTTGCTTAGATCTGGAGAGCATGAGAGAGTGAAAGAGAGGAACCGTAGTAAAGCAAGCGCCGATGCTCCTGCTTATATATATATAGTGGAGTGATTTTGTTGTAGCAGCCATTATTAAATTGAATACGCGCGAACCACTATTTTCATTTAAAGTTCAAGTAAAAATAAAACTCGATCAATAACGTGCCACCGCTTCCAGGTCGCACTATCAAATCACCTCGTCCAGGACTCACTATGTACTGTATCATTCACGTGCGGTCCCCGACCCTCCATCAAGTTGAAAACTAGACTAGTCAAAATTTCAATTGGGATGCCTCTTTGTAAACAAATGCGCTCCTAGCTTAAAAAAATGCGCTCCTACGTGTACCCGCGAGTGGGTGTGAGAGAACTAGTGCGTGCATGCACTACTTCTCTTCGTGAGAGTACAATATACTACGCCCAAAGAACGTTCACCACAAGAGTAATAGTATAAGTGTGTGACGTGTGAGTTAAAATAAAAGGTGCGCGACGTCTTTTATTTTTTAGAAGTTCTGAGGGTAGGGTGTGAAGAGCACATATGTGTGTGACGTCTACCTATAGATAGACGGTGGGTGCGAGAGGACTCGGGAGAGTCGTGACTAATGAGGGTGCGTGTGTGCGTGAGAGAGAGGGGGCACGTATCAATGCAATGCATGTGTCCGTAAATCATATCTGACAAACGTTTGCCACAAGACGTTTCCTGACGAACGCCATAAGAACCGTTAGATCGGCATCCGACAGTGTCAGTTTTGCCATGGCATTTAACAGAACAACCACTCCTCCGACACACAAATCTTCCACGTGAGTGTTAGCAACTGCCGTATGCTCCTCCCTCCGTTCCAAAATGTAGTGCGTATAGCTTTATTGAAAATTCGAACCTCAGAAACTTTTACCGAGTTTTCGTATACCAAAATGCACATATAGAATACCCAGTATATATCATTTCATTCATCTTCGAGAGGTAACTATAAAGATGGGTGAGGAGTGTACAAAGAAAGACCGTCGTATCACCTGCAGCAATTTCAACCATCCTTTGGTGTGGAGGAATATCATAAGAACTCTATACGATATGATTTTTATAGGATTTTTTCCTTTAGAGCCAATTGGTTCATAGGAATAGATTCATATACTCCACATTTCAAAGGAAAATAAACAATATATCATTTTTATTGCTTTAGAGCCACTTGGTTCATATGAATGGATTCCTATACTCCCACAATTTCAAAGGAAAATAAACATTAGCGTATATTCAATAGAAAAGTTCCCATGATGTGAACCAAATGACATCTCTTTTCTAATCCCTCCTCATAGGAATTGAGATACATGTCATCTCTAGATTCAATAGAAAAGTTCCTATGATGTGAACCAAATGAAATCTCTTTTCTAATCCCTCCTCATAGGAATTGAGATACATGTCATCTCTAGATTCAATAGAAAAGTTCCTATGATGTGAACCAAATGACATCTATTTTCCAATCCCTACTCATAGGAATTGAGATACATGTCATCTCTTTCCCTACAACTTCCATATATACATCTTCTATTCCTAAATAGCTAGTACAACCCACTAGTAGCTTTTTTCCTGGACATGCAACTATGGCACATGAACACGTCATGCATGCAAGTCATAAATCACATTGTTTTTGTACTCTATGCATGCAAGCACCACATCATCAATTCGTGCATGTTACTCATAAGTTATTTCTTGCATTAGATTTTGTATTGACAATGTATGTGTTGGTCACGTGCACACATATGTAGTTCACATTCACATTTTTGTTAGAAATGTCATTCTTTTAACTGCAATTCATTTTTTCTCTTTGTATTACATTTTCGTTTTAAGCATACATTCACTTCCCATTAGTAATAGATATTTTTGGAGGAACTTTTATGCATTATTTTGAGTAGCAAATTTCACGCGGCCGCGGGTATATCAAAATGTGGGGCCCATGCATCATTGCCTTTCGGTCGAACCTACATCCACAATTTTTTGTACGTATATCTCCACTGCTCCCCGAACCCAAAATGCTGCCTCGTTCCCGTAAAACCAAGTGGCCCACCTGTATTAAGGCATCGACTCAAACTCAATCCCTCTCCCGTTTACTACGGCGTGGCCCCGCACACCGTAGTACTCCTACAAACCCTACCCGCCGCACGCATCATCGGTTTTCTTCAAGAGGACGAGGGAGAAGCGGATTTGTAGTGGAGGCTCCTACCCTAGGGCGCCCTAGGTAGTAGCCGCACGCATCATTGGTTTTCTTTTTTCTTTATGCTCTTGCGCTCTAGAGTGAAATGATGGTTGCTTCGTCCGTCCAGCTTAATGCGGGAAAGGTGGGGCTTTGTGATTTGACCCCTCATCGCTCATTTACTACTACTGCGGCGCTACGACCAGGGTGCCTCCAAGTCCAACCGCTGCTCCGAACTGTAATTTGGTGCATCGCACGTGGAACAAGACGGTGGATGAGCCACATGTTGGCCAAAGGGGTCCTGAGCAGCCTACCACTTGGTTTTGCTCCTTGGTGAATCCTGACTATATTGATCTAAAAACATACTAGTAGTAAAAATGAGGTGATTTTACCAAGCGGTGGGCGGGGGAGCATGGCCTGTCATGCGGTCCCACGTGTCATGATGTACCAAGGCGATGCACGTTCCTCTTGAGGCAGAACAATGGCAGAAGCAATACGTGGTTTTCTTGAAGGAGATGATGGCGAAACGGATTCAGCGAAGTGTGAAATAATGGTTGCTTCGTCCGTCTGGGGGAAAGGTGCGGCATTGTGATTTGACGTCTCATTGCTCATTACTACTACTGGGGCGCTACGACTGGGGTGCGTCCCCCTGCTGTTCTGCACTGTTATTTGGTGCATGACACGTCGACCCGGTTGCTATATGTCCCACATGTCGGCGAGAGGAAGTACAAAATTCATGAAAGCGAGTGTCTCCACTCTTTTAGTACGACGGAGGAGTACAAGACACGGCTTGGTTTTTGCTGCTTCACGCGATCCATCGATACAAACCCAGATTAAAAAAGGTGAGGGCGGGTCTTTTCCCGCGCGGCAGGCATGGCAGTTTGGCATAGTCTGTTCGAGGCAACGAGGCAGGAAGGGAAACAAGCAAATAAAGGTTGAGCGACTTAGTTTTAGGAAAATCTGATTTTACGGAGTACGTACCCATTATGGAGGTAGTACTACTTACTACTCCCTCCTTTCCGGTTTATAGGGCTCATCTAAAAAAATTGTTTTCCCGTTTTATAAGTCTCAATTCTACTAGTACTCCCTCCGGTCCTTTTTACTTTGCATATAAGAGTTGTCTGAAGTCAAACATCATCAAGTTTGACCACATTTATATGAGAAAATGTCAACATATGTAATACTAAAGGTATACAATATGAAAATTAAAGTCATTATGCATCTAATGATACTAATTATGAATTGTGAATGTTGATATTTTTTCCTATAAAGTTGGTCAAACTTTACGAAGTTTGACTTCAGACAAATCTTATATGCAGAGTAAAAAGGACCGGAGGGAGTACTTACCATCACATGTTTGGATTTCGAGGTGCATTAAATCACCAGATGCAAGCAGTATCAAGAGAAAACTCACCAATGCATGTAGAAGTTCATGGAAATTTAGTGGTCATGCATGCATTCGTTGTAATTAATGCATCGGTAAACATAACTTTTTGAGAAAAATGAGCATACTAATTAAGTACTTGTGCAAACTACGAAATTAATTCCACCACTCACCATCTACCTTGGTTGGAGAGATTTTGAAATTAAGCCATAAACCGGAAAGGAGGGAGTAGTAACGTAGCCTAGGGTAGCTTGCTGCACCACGGACTCCAAGGAAATTGTTGTAGTACTACTCCTATGTACTACCACTGTACTACTCCTACTACTAAAAGACATATATTTCAAACAATATGATGATAACCAAGGTAGGGGAGTATATGTCTAACGGAGGGAGTAGTAAAATTTTCTCCTCGTCCCGCGAGCCACCGCGCGCGTGGGCGAGGGAGCGGGCGTAGGCATAGTAAGCAAGCTTCTCCTCGTCCTACGACTCTGCGAGCCACCGCACCCATGGGCAGGGGAGAGGGCGTAGCAAGCTTCTCCTCGTTCTGCGAGTTGACGGGACACATCAAAAGTAGTACTACATAGCATCTCCAGTGTATAGAGCCTTGCCTCTAAGGTAGGCCCCACATGGTTTGCCTCTTATTAAATGAAAAACCAGAATGTATAGAGACTCTAACCAGCCTCTAAGTTGGGCCCTAGCAGAAATTTAAAAAGTATTGATTAGCACCACATTTGTCCAATCAGTACTATTTCTCTTGTACTCCTACCTTCTTATGCTTCCTAAGGCTGACAAGTGGGACCAGATGGATTGTTACATTGTTAGAGGCAGCCTCTAAGGTTAGACGCGATGCTAGCCAATTTTTTGTTAGAGGCGGTTCATGCAACATATAGAGGCCTGCCTCTAAGAGGAGAGAGAGGGCTTAGAGGAAACAAAAAGCATACATTGTGGATGCCCTAAGTGCCTACTTTCCGGTCTATATGACTCAATTTGAAATCGACAATGTACTATCCATAATAGATGCTGAGTGGTGGAATAAATTTGTTACTTCCATAGTTCGCAAAAGTACTGAGCATGTGAGATGGTGAACGAAGGGAGTACGATACCATTAGTACTACAGTTCTTTTGGAAGGGTTGTAGTAGTCCCTCCCATTCACATGTTCACATTTCAAGCTTCAATAAAAACGTTGCATGCAAGGATTAAGAGAAACATCAGGAATGCATGTACTCCCTCAATCCATATAGGGCCTAAAATGCGTTTTGGAGGCTAACTTTGACCACATGTTAGAGCAATAATATGACATCCAACTTACACAAATCTTACCATCAAATTCGTACGTGGTCATTATACTGCTAACACATGCATGCGTTGCAATTAGTACGTACTCCCTCCGTTCCTAAATATTTGTCTTTCTAGAGATTTCAACAAGTGACTACATACGAAGCAAAGTGAGTGAATCTACACTCTAAAATATGTCTACATACATCCGTATGTTTGTAGTCCATTTGAAATGTCTAGAAAGACAAATATTTGGGAACGGAGGGAGTACATGATACAGTAGTAAACACTCACTATCTAGTAGTACTAGTACTCTACACTACTACTACTATGAGGCCATCCAACTGTGTCCCGACAGAAGACCGCGGACACCGATTATTCGTTCATATTTAAAATTGTTTTCACACAGCAAAATATCCATGATAACAACACATGGCAAAATTTCACGGCGAACGAGGGATTTGAATGTGCTGGGAGGGGTGGGGCTGGAAGGGGCTGTTTGGATCTTGCCCGGGGTAGCCAAAATATTGGCGACCCTTTTGTCCACCCATGCCTTTGCCACCGATGAACGAGGAAGAGCTCGGGAGCTCATGCATCCTCCAGCGCGCGCGTTGGAGATGAGCTCGCACGAGCTATGCTTTTTTTGTCCCACCACGCCGCCCGAGGCGGCCGCAGACCGACCGGCGACCCGCAAATTACGCCATCCAACCATAGCCGCACACATTCTGACAACAACTCAACCAACCGAACGAAATTCATGCAAACACGATAATATTTCATATAAACAATGACGGAATTCATATAAATATCGGATTTTCATATAAAGATGACGGATTTCATTACATTCAAATCAACTAAGCGGTGCTACTCCTGAACAACACAGGTATAATAATACCTAGCCTAAATGGTCGCCCGCGGATCCATTTGTCTTCCTCATGTCCGGCAGCATGATCATCGGACTGCCGGGAGCCCCGGAGGTATATGCTTCAGTGCAAAGGACGGCTCGCTTCCCCACCGCTCAACTGACATCGTTGGCTGATGCCCAAGATGGAGTCTGAAGGGGGCTTCTCCGCTTCCGTGGAGCCCATGCAGGGTCGACGAAGGTCCTTGCAACAGAAGGATCCGGCAAGACACCTGCTGTGTACGCCGGCGTCGCCTCGGCGGTGGCCTTCATGGGACCCAAGCGGCGGCGGCCTCTTGTGTTCTACTTCTCCTCGATGATGGCGGCGGACGCGGAGGCGCTGGCCACCGACTCGCCACTCTCCACGCACCCGACTTCTGTCTCTGCTTGCATGGCACGGCCGCAGGCATGGGAGTCTCGGCCACAGAAACGGGAGATGCGGTCACAGACACAGGAGGCGCGGTACGAGGCGGCGGCGTGGACGGCAGCAACGACGCCCGTGCTCTGCGTCGTGCCGGCATGGAGTAGCTCGCCGCTCCTCGTCGAGCTGGCCTAGAGCGGCGAGTTGCTGAACCATGCGCCGGCTTGGGGCGGCAACTGGCTCCGTCGGGCGAGGGGAGGGAGGTGGATCAACAAGCTGCATAGCTCATATCCGGTGGGCTCGGCGGGCCACCCAGCCGGCTTGGATGCCGGATAACTAGTCTTCATAAGCCATTGTAAGAGTGGAGAAAATGGTGAAGGAGGAGATAGGGGAGCGGCGGAGGTGTGCGATTCTTGGCCGGCGTCTGGCCTCGTTTAAATAGGAGATTAAATAGACGGCGAACGGGAGGAGCTCGGCCGGTGTTGCGTTTAATGCCGGCCCGGTCATGAACGGACGTGTGTCCGGAGTGGGTTTCTCATCTTCCACACGGGTTTCATGGAGGCGTTTGAATGCGGCAAGGAGGCGTGTTCAGCCGGGCATGCAGCGAGCGGCGCCCTCGACTCTGACGTACGACACCGCGCCGCTCTTCCACTAACGTGTGGGCTCGTTGGGTACCTGGCCTGCATGTCAGTGACCCAACGCAGGCAACGCACGGCAGAGGAGCTTTTGGTGTGCCAGGGCGGTGAGAAGCGGGCATTTCATAAACCGATGATTGTTCATTGAGTGTGACATCATCTAATTCATGTAGGTTGATAAGCCCACTATATAATGTAAGAGAATTTTAAAATTTTCATATATATGTTACGTTGTGATTCATAAAGACCGCTGCAAACATCAATGTTCTGCTTATCACAGATAAGATTGATTAATACCCGTAAGAATCCATGTCCTTAACAAAGGGTGCATGCACGTATAGGTTGAGCGTGTGTCTTGCATCGTGTGCTATGTGCATGCAAGCGTGCTAGTGTTGCGTGCATGCATGTGTACGTTTCAGTGTTGCATGCATGTGTGCGTGCGTTGCTACTTCTTGAGCTTGCGTTGGTTTTTCCCTTGAAGAGGAAAGGGTGATGCAGCAAAGTAGAGATAAGTATTTCCCTCAGTTAGAGAACCAAGGTATCAATCCAGTAGGAGACAACGCACAAATCACCTAGCACCTGCACAAACAATCAAACAACTTGCACCCAACGCGATAAAGGGGTTGTCAATCCCTTCACGGTTACTTGCAAAAGTGAGATCTGATAGAGATAGGTAAAACTAAACAAAAGATAAAGTAAATATTTTTGGGTTTTTTGGTTTATAGGTCTGAAAATAAAAGATTACAAAATAGTAGATCGGAAAGTAATATGATGGAAAATAGACCCGAGAGCCATAGGTTTCACTAGAGGCTTCTCTCAAGATAGCAAATAATACGGTGGGTGAACAAATTACTGTCGAGCAATTGATAGAAAAGCGCAAAGTTATGACGATATCCAAGGCAATGATTATGAAACATAGGCATCACGTCCGTGTCAAGTAGACCGAAACGATTCTGCATCTACTACTATTACTCCACACATCGACCGACTCCTGCCTGCATCTAGAGTATTAAGTTCATGAAGAACAGAGTAACGCATTAAGTAAGATGACATGATGTAGAGGAATAAACTCAAGCAATATGATGTAAACCCCATCTTTTTATCCTCGATGGCAACAATACAATACGTGCCTTGCTGCCCCTACTGTCACTGGGAAAGGACACCGCAAGATTGAACCCAAAGCTAAGCACTTCTCCCATTGCAAGAAACACCAATCTAGTTGGCCAAACCAAACCAATAATTCGACGAGAATTACAAAGATATCAAATCATGCATAAAGAATTCAGAGAAGATTCAAATAATATTCATAGATAATCTGATCATAAATCCACAATTCATCGGATCTCGACAAACACACCGCAAAAGAATATTACATCGGATAGATCTCCAAGAACAACGAGGAGAACATGGTATTGGGAATTAAAGAGAGAGAAGAAGCCATCTAGCTACTAGCTATGGACCCGTAGGTCTGAGGTAAACTACTCACGCTTCATCGGAAGGGCAATAGAGTTGATGTAGAAGCCCTCCGTGATCGAATCCCCCTCCGGCAGGGTGCCGGAAAAGGTCCCTAGATGGGATCTCACGGGTACAGAAGGTTGCGGCGGTGGAAAAGTCTTTTCGTGGATGCTTCTGGTGGTTTGGGAACATATGTGAATATATAGGTGAAAGAATTAGGTCAGGGGAGTCACGGGCGGCCCACAAGGCAGGGCGCGCCCTACCCCCCTGGGCGCGCCCTCCACCCTTGTGGCCGCCTCGTGGCTCCTCCGACTTCATCTCCAAGTCTCCTGGGTGTCTTCTGGTCCAAGAAAAATCATCACGAAGGTTTTATTCCGTTTGGACTCTGTTTGGTATTCCTTTCCCACGAAGCTAAAAAACAAGGAAAAAACAGAAACTGACACTGAGCTCTAGGTTAATAGGTTAGTCCCAAAAATAATATAAAATAGCATATTAATGCATATAAAACATCCAAAACAGATAATATAATAGCATGGAACAATAAAAAATTATAGATACGTTGGAGACGTATCATGCGTGCGTGTGTTCGTGAGTGCATGTGTACGTGTCAGTGTTGCACGCCTGCATGCGTGCGTGTGTTCGTGCGAGTGTTGCATGCGTGCATGTGTACGTGTGAGTATTGCATGCATGCATGCGGGCGTTGCGGGCGTGTTTGTGCGCATGTGTGATGTGTTTGTATTCACCACAGTGGCTCGTGCGTGCGTGCAATTAAAATGGCCCGCTCAGCATATCATCACAAGGCGATCCTTGTCCACTGTGGTTAGGGTGCGCGGGCTGCCGACCAGAGGTCTCACGACTTCGAATCCCCACCGACCAATAATTTATTACCATTTCTATCTTTCATATACGCGCTGACGGGTGGGCCCTACGGTAATGTGCGCTGGTGAATGTGGACCGTTTGACTGGTCAATTGATCATGTCATCAACAAATTACGGAGCTGTATGGTGAGCCAGTGACAATATGATCACCATAAAATGTATTTTATTAACACAGTACAGACTCAAGCTACCATTTCTTTCTTTCATATACGCATTGATAGGTGGGCCCCATGGTTACGCGCGCTGATGGTGCAACACTAGTTGCGCCACGTGGAACGTTTGACTGGTCAATTGATCGTGTCATCAACAAATTACGGAGTTGTACGGGTGAGCCAGTGACCATATAATCACGACATGTATTTTTTTAACACAGTACAGACGCAAGCGCTCATATATACGCGCAAACACTCACCACTATAAGTGCACACATGCATACCCTGCCCCTATGAGCACCTTCGAGAGAGTGAGCCAGCATATGATCTTGAGATTTTACGAAGTCACCATAGTTGCCTCCTAGTCGAGGGGAACGTCTCCTCCCACTGAACGCACGTCGCCGGAAAATACTGAGATTAATCCAGGATAAATGCGAGCACCAGGACTTTAACCCTGGTGGGCTGGGGAAACCACTGTCCTCCTAACCATCCAACCACAGGTTGGTTAGCACCACAAAATGTATATGGTGACCGTTTGGTATTCCTTTCCCACGAAGCTAAAAAACAAGGAAAAACAGAAACTGGCACTGGGCTCTAGGTTAATAGGTTAGTCCCAAAAATAATATAAAATAGCATATTAATGCATATAAAACATCCAAAATAGATAATATAATAGCATGAAACAATAAAAAATTATAGATACGTTGGAGACGTATCAAGCATCCCCATGCTTAATTCCTGCTCGTCCTCGAGTAGGTAAATGATAAAAACAGAATTTTTGATGTGGAATGCTACCTAACATATTTATCCATGTAATTTTATTTATTGTGGCATGAATGTTCAGATCCATAAGATTCAAAACAAAAGTTTAATATTGACATAAAAACAATAATACTTCAAGCATACTAACAAGGAAATTATGTCTTCTCAAAATAACATGGCCAAAGAAAGCTTATCCCTACAAAATCATATAGTCTGGCTATGCTCCATCTTCATCACACAAAATATTCAAATCATGCACAACCCCGATGACAAGCCAAGCAATTGTTTTATACTTTTAGTGTTCTCAAACTTTTTCAACTTTCACGCAATACATGAGCATGAGCCATGGACATAGCACTATAGGTGGAATAGAATATGGTGGTTGTGGAGAAGACAAAAAAGAAGGAGATAGTCTCACATCAACTAGGCGTATTAATGGGCTATGGAGATGCCCATCAATAGATATCAATGTGAGTGAGTAGGGATTGCCATGCAACGGATGCACTAGAGCTATAAGTGTATGAAAGCTCAAAAGAAAACTAAGTGGGTGTGCATCCAACTTGCTTGCTCATGAAGACCTAGGGCAATTTTGAGGAAGCCCATCGTTGGAATATACAAGCCAAGTTCTATAATAAAAATTTCCCACTAGTATATGAAAGTGACAAAATAGGAGACTCTCTATCATGAAGATCATGGTGCTACTTTGAAGCACAAGTGTGGAAAAAGGATAGTAACATTGCCCCTTCTCTTTTTTTTCTCTTTTTTTTTGCTTGGCCTCTTTGGCCTCTTTTTTTTATTTCCTCACATGGGACAATGCTAAAATGAAGATCATCACACTTTTATTTACTTACAACTCGATACTTAGAACAAAATATGACTATATAAATGCCTCCGGCGGTGTACCAGGATGTGCAATGAATCAAGAGTGACATGTATGAAAGAATTATGAAAGGTGGCTTTGCCACAAATACGATGTCAACTACATGATCATGCAAAGCAATATGACAATGATGAAGCGTGTCATAATAAAACGGAACGGTGGAAAGTTGCATGGCAATATACCTCGGAATGGCTATGGAAATGCCATAATAGGTAGGTATGGTGGCTGTTTTGAGGAAGGTATATGGTGGGTGTATGGTACCGGCGAAAGTTGCACGGCACTAGAGAGGCTAGCAATGGTGGAAGCGTGAGAGTGCGTATAATCCATGGATTCAACATTAGTCATAAAGAATTCACATACTTATTGCAAAAATCTATTAGTCATCAAAACAAAGGACTACACGCATGCTCCTAGGGGGATAGATTGGTAGGAAAAGACCATCGCTCGTCCCCGACCGCCACTCATAAGGAAGACAATCAAAAAATATCTCATGCTCCAACTTCATTACATAACGGTTCACCATACGTGCATGTTACGGGACTCACAAACCTTAACACAAGTATTTCTGCAATTCACAATTACTCATTAGCATGACTCTAATACCACCATCTTTATATCTCAAAATAATCATAAGGAATCAAACTTCTCATAGTATTCAATGCACTTTATATGAAAGTTTTTATTATATCCCTCTTGGATGTCTATCATATTAGGACTAAATTCATAACCAAAGCAAATTACCATGCTGTTTAGAGACTCTTAAAATAATATAAGTGAAGCATGAGAGTTCAATAATTTCTATAAAATAAAACCACCGCCGTGCTCTAAAAAGATATAAGTGAAGCACTAGAGCAAAATTGCCTAGCTCAAAAGATATAAGTGAAGCACATAGAGTATTCTAATAAATCACGATTCATGCGTGTCCCTCTCAAAAGGTGTGTACAGCAAGGATGATTGTGGCAAAATAAAAAGCAAAGACTCAAATCATACAAGACGCTCCAAGCAAAACACATATCATGTGGTGAATAAAAATATAGCCTCAAGTAAAGTTACCGATAGACGAAGACGAAAGAGGGGGTGCCTTCCGGGGCATTCCCAAGCTTAGGCTCTTGGTTGTCCTTGAATATTACCTTGGGGTGCCTTGGGCATCCCCAAGCTTAGGCTCTTGCCACTCCTTATTCCATAGTCCATCAAATCCTTACCCAAAACTTGAAAACTTCACAACACAAAACTCAACAGAAAATCTCATAAGCTCCGTTAGTATAAGAAAATAAATCACCACTTTTGGTACTGTTGTGAACTCATTCTTTATTTATATTGGTGTAATATCTACTGTATTCCAACTTCTCCATGGTTCATACCCCCCGATACTACCCATAGAATCATCAAAATAAGCAAACAACACAAAGAAAACAGAATCTGTCAAAAACAGAATAGTCTGTGAAGATCCGAATTGTTCTAATACTTATGTAACTCCAAAAATTCTGAAAAATTCGTATATCAATCTCATGTAAAAAATTCAGGGTTTTTTCAACGCTCCAGTGAATTATTAAAATTCTGTGACTGGACGCAAAAGTTTCTGTTTTTCAGCAAGATCAAATCAACTATCACCGTAAGCCATCCCAAAGGTCTTACTTGGCACAAACACTAATTAAAACACCAAAACACATATAACCAGAGGCTAGATGAATTATTCAAAGCAAAACAGGAAGAAAGAGCAAAAACAAAAATAAAATTGGGTTGCCTCCCAACAAGCGCTATTGTTTAACGCCCTTAGCTAGGCATTGATAATTTTAATGATGCTCACATGAAAGATAGCAATTGAAACACGAAGAGAGCATCATGTAGCATGTAAAAAACAAGTTTAAGTCTAACATACTTCCTATGCATAGGTATTTTATAAGCAACCAAATTATCAAGACAAGCAAAAACTAGCATATGCAAGGAAGAAGAAAGAAACAATAGCAATCTCAACATAACGAGAGGCAATTTAGTGACATGAAAATTTCTACATCCATATTTTCCTCTCTCATAATAATTACATGTAGGATCATAATCAAATTCAACAATACAACTATCACATAAAATATTCTCTACATGATCCACATGCATGCAAAGTTGACACTCTTCCAAAATAGTGGGATTAACATTTACTAAAGTCATACCTCTCCAAACCCACTTTTATCAAAAATTTCATAAGATTGAATATTCTCCAAATATGTGGGATCTAAAGTTGACACTCTTCCAAACCCACTTTCAATATTATTGCAAACATTATTATCAATCTCATATTCATCATGGGGCTTAAATAAATATTTAAGATCATAAGAAGAATCACCCCAATCATGATCATTGCAACAAGTAGTAGACATAGCAAAATTAGCATCCCCAAGCTTAGGGTTTTGCATATCATTAACACAATTGACATTAATAGATTTTATAGTAACATCTTTGCAATCATGCTTTTGATTCAAGGAATTATCAAGTATGGGTGCAATAGCAACAATCTCATGTTTAACATAAGGGACTATAGCAAATTCATCTCCATAAATATTGGCATCATGGCCACAAGAATAGCAAGCATCACACTCATCAAGGGAGGGTATCTCAATCAAATCATCGGAATCATAATTATCTATAGATTCATGCATATCATTATTTTCTTCCAAAGCAACAGTCATTCTCTCAATAAATTCTTTGACATAGGCATTGTGAGCATAGTTTTCATAGCAATATTTAAGTATGTCAAAATTTTCAGATTTGTAGAGAGTAATATCATACGTTTCAATCAAAGAAGCAACTTCATAAGCACCCTGAAAAGCAACAAATTCTTCAATTTGTTCGATATCATAGTAACTGTAAACACCCTTTTCATAAGAAGATAAGATTTCATTATCATTAAACTCACATAGGTAGGGAAGGTGTTTTTTAGGGTTCTTAGAGCAACAAGTAAAATCACAAAGTTCACAAAGATTCCAAGCATAACATAGCAAACAATTTATTTGATTCCATAAGAGTCTCCCTTTTTTAGACAAACGGTGACGCACAAAATGAGCATGCTCATCTAAAGATTTTCCCTCAACTAAACTAGTTGGGGTTTCAGCACGAGCACATATGGATCGAAGATGATCCAAGTAGAAAGCTTTAAGTGGATCCATATCAATAGATTTTTAGCAAGCAAAGATGCAAGCAAATAGAAGGCACATGGTAACACAGGCAAAGAAAAGATCTAACGAGAAAAAGGCAAATGAAAAAGAGGTCGAATAAAAAGGCAAATATTTTCGAAAATCGTTTTAGAAGTGGGGGAGAGTAAAACGAGAGGCAAATGGTGAATAATGTAATGCAAGAGATGAGAGTTTATGATGGGTACTTGGTATGTCTTGACTTGGGGTAGATCTCCCGGCAACGGCGCCAGAAATTCTTCCAGCTACTTCTTGAGCTTGCGTTGGTTTTTCCCTTGAAGAGGAAAGGGTGATGCAGCAAAGTAGAGATAAGTATTTCCCTCAGTTAGAGAACCAAGGTATCAATCCAGTAGGAGACAACGCACAAATCACCTAGCACCTGCACAAACAATCAAAGAACTTGCACCCAACGCGATAAAGGGGTTGTCAATCCCTTCATGGTTACTTGCAAAAGTGAGATCTGATAGAGATAGGTAAAACTAAACAAAAGATAAAGTAAATATTTTTGGGTTTTTTGGTTTATGGATCTGAAAATAAAAGATTGCAAAATAGTAGATCGGAAAGTAATATGATGGAAAATAGACCCAAGGGCCATAGGTTTCACTAGAGGCTTCTCTCAAGATAGCAAATAATACGGTGGGTGAACAAATTACTGTCGAGCAATTGATAGAAAAGCGCAAAGTTATGACGATATCCAAGGCAATGATTATGAAACATAGGCATCATGTCCGTGTCAAGTAGGCCGAAATGATTCTGCATCTACTACTATTACTCCACACATCGACCGACTCCTGCCTGCATCTAGAGTATTAAGTTCATGAGGAACAGAGTAACGCATTAAGTAAGATGACATGATGTAGAGGAATAAACTCAAGAAATATGATGTAAACCCCATCTTTTTATCCTTGATGGCAACAATACAATACGTGCCTTGCTGCCCCTACTGTCACTGGGAAAGGACACCGCAAGATTGAACCCAAAGCTAAGCACTTCTCCCATTGCAAGAAAAACCAATCTAGTTGGCTAAACCAAACTGATAATTCGAAGAGAATTACAAAGATATCAAATCATGCATAAAGAATTCAGAGAAGATTCAAATAATATTCATAGATAATCTGATCATAAATCCACAATTCATCGGATCTCGACAAACACACCGCAAAATAATATTACATCAGATAGATCTCCAAGAACAACGAGGAGAACATGGTATTGAGAATCAAAGAGAGAGAAGAAGCCATCTAGCTACTAGCTATGGACCCGTAGGTCTGAGGTAAACTACTCACGCTTCATCGGAAGGGCAATAGAGTTGATGTAGAAGCCCTCCGTGATCGAATACCCCTCCGGCAGGGTGCCGGAAAAGGTCCCTATATGGGATCTCACGGGTACAGAAGGTTGCGGCGGTGGAAAAGTCTTTTCGTGGATGCTTCTGGTGGTTTGGGAACATATGTGAATATATAGGCGAAAGAATTAGGTCAGGGGAGTCACGGGCGGCCCACAAGGCAGGGGCGCGCCCTACCCCCCCGGGCGCGCCCTCCACCCTTGTGGCCGCCTCGTGGCTCCTCCGACTTCATCTCCAAGTCTCCTGGGTGTCTTCTGGTCCAAGAAAAATCATCACGAAGGTTTTATTCCGTTTGGTATTCCTTTCCCACGAAGCTAAAAAACAAGGAAAAAACAGAAACTGACACTGGGCTCTAGGTTAATAGGTTAGTCCCAAAAATAATATAAAATAGCATATTAATGCATATAAAACATCCAAAACAGATAATATAATAGCATGGAACAATAAAAAATTATAGATACGTTGGAGACGTATCATGCGTGCGTGTGTTCGTGAGTGCATGTGTACGTGTCAGTGTTGCACGCCTGCATGCGTGCGTGTATTCGTGCGAGTATTGCATGCGTGCATGTGTACGTGTGAGTATTGCATGCATGCATGCGGGCGTTGCAGGCGTGTTTGTGCGCATGTGTGATGTGTTTGTATTCACCACAGTGGCTCGTGCGTGCGTGCAATTAAAATGGCTCGCTCAGCATATCATCACAAGGCGATCCTTGTCCACTGTGGTTAGGGCGCGCGGGCTGCCGACCAGAGGTCTCACGACTTCGAATCCCCACTGACCAATAATTTATTACCATTTCTGTCTTTCATATACGCGCTGACGGGTGGGCCCTACGGTAATGTGCGCTGGTGAATATGGACCGTTTGACTGGTCAATTGATCGTGTCATCAACAAATTACGGAGCTGTATGGTGAGCCAGTGACAGTATGATCACCATAAAATGTATTTTATTAACACAGTACAGACTCAAGCTACCATTTCTTTCTTTCATATACGCGTTGATAGGTGGGCCCCATGGTTACGCGTGCTGATGGTGCAACACTAGTTGCGCCACGTGGAACGTTTGACTAGTCAATTGATCGTGTCATCAACAAATTACGGAGTTGTACGGGTGAGCCAGTGACCGTATAATCACGGCATGTATTTTTTTTAACACAGTACAGACGTAAGCGCTCATATATACGTGCAAACACTCACCGCTATAAGCGCACACACGCATACCCTGCCCCTATGAGCACCTTCGAGAGAGTGAGCCAGCATATGATCTTGAGATTTTACGAAGTCACCATAGTTGCCTCCTAGTCGAGGGGAACGTCTCCTCCCACTGAACGCACGTCGCCGGAAAATACTGAGATTAATCCAGGATAAATGCGAGCACCAGGACTTTAACCCTGGTGGGCTTGGGAAACCACTGTCCTCCTAACCATCCAACCACAGGTTGGTTAGCACCACAAAATGTATATGGTGACCGTGATGAGTTATTCTGAAGTCTAGTGACCATATCGTGCTTTCGCTTCAAATACAATGACCGTAAGTGTCGTCAATAAAATACGGAGCACGCATCAAATACAATGTCCGTCAGTGTCATCAACAAAATACGGAGACGTATCGTGAGCTAGATACCGTATGATCACCACGAGAATGTATATGGTGAACGTAATGAGCATATTCTGAAGTCCAGTGACCGTATAGTGCTTTCGCTTGAAATACAGTGACCGTCACACGTGAATGTGTCAGGGGCATACTTTTAGAGGGCCGAGAGATAGTTTGTGTGCGTACGTGAAAGTGGTGTAGAGAGAGGGGGTGTCTGATGGAGACAAGGAGAGATATGCCCTTCGTTTCTCTTTCCCGTGACTAATATTTTAAGAGAAAATATAAACATTCACAATGCAAAGCAAATATTATTGGATGCACCATGCAATTAACTTTCATGTATAACTTTGTACTATTGTATATGCTTATTTTCTTAGTGGCCGATTGTGTGTGGGGTGTGGTGGGCACATCATTTCTAGTTGTGGTGGGTCAACGTGAGGACTCATGGGTCGGTTCCATCCTGCGCCACATAGGTTGGACTGAGTTGCGTTATACGAAGACCCATGTGGAGGACTCGGCGTACAAGACGAAGCTACCAGAGTCGTGGAGGACTCTATCCCCACTGATGATAAGCCGACTATATATGATTTGTAACCCTAGGCCCCAAGTATGTTATATAAGCCCGGGGACTAGTTCGTCGATAGTATACACACATGCACAATGCCTGGTATTCACGTGTACTTTGTACACACCCCTATCACAAATATACAGTACCAGGAGTAGGCTTTTTCCTCAACTGCAAGGGCCCGGACTTGGGTAAAACTTTGCCTCGTATTACCATCCAGCCTAACAGTCAGGGATATCCTACTGAATGATCTGATGGAATCATATCTGCCAACTACTAAGAGAGAGTTATGGGAGGGGCAATGTGTGCGAGAGAGGCCTAAAGATAATGTGCGTGCGGGAGACACGTTGGCACATATATGTGCCTATAGAGGGCTAGTAGAGACCGTGCGTGTGTATATATGCATGCGAGAGAAATAGTGTTTTCCAACTGAGATTAGTGAAAAGAGTGGTACATAGTAGTAAGAAAGAGAGAGGGAGATATATAGAGAGTGTGTGCGTGAGACACCCCGGGAGAGATTGTGAGCATGTGTGAGAGAGAAATGCCGATGTATATAACATGTGTGCACTTATGCGTCAGATGGAGAGATATATAGCGCGTGTGTGAGAACGGGCCGAGGCATAGTCATGTAAAAGGCGCTTCTACGCATTAAATTAAAATATAAATGGCATTATTATTTTTGGATGAGATCATGAATTTTGTAATTTGCGTATGAACGAACATCGGTCTATCAGACACCCATACTCTATTGAATTCTAGCATGTGCATGGGTTTATTTCATATTATCGATCCATAGAGTGAGAGTGGTTTGAAATCCAAACAATGCATTGCTTTTGCCATTCATATATAAACATTAATTACTGCACTCCATGTTGTTAGTGTCAAGCACTTTATACATTTGTCACTTACATGGATACATTCCAAATTGCTAGCTACGAAATAGAATAAATGTTGAATTCAACATAAAGGGGGTTTCGAAGATTCGAATTCATAGGAAGTGCATTCATCTATTTAAATCCGAGAGAATGGCATTTGTAAATCAGATCTAAAAGGGGACATCAATCTTTGTTGTGCGTTTGAACATGCTATATATTCATACGCATGTCTAACTATTTTTTTGCAACCAAGGATATTATATCTGGAACCATGCATGAATTGAGGTAAGTTGCATATTTTTTAATATATACTCATGTACAATGTATATTCAAATGTACCCCCTCCATTCCAAAATAATCGTAGTTTTAGGATTTTCAAGAGTCAAGATTTGTGAAGTTTGACAAATTCTGAAAGTTCAATTCAAGAGAACTGAAAACGTTAATGCTTATGCTCCCAAATATTGAACGAAGCGCCAAATAAGCCTCTGGTCACGCGAAACCACGCGAGACTAATGTTTGGTGGTAGGAAATTACTGTCCTGACTCTGACCCGTGTAGCCTATCGGCCCGATGTCCAAAGGTCTAAACCGGGGTAGGTTTGTAACTTCACCAAGACGCCAGTCTCAACCGCCTCCGAGAAGCATTCATACGCCGTGGGCGCCTAAACACCCATGCGCTCGGCCGAAATCTATCCCGCCCACCATTTGGGACACCTGAGATTACTGTCCTACCCCCGACCCGCAATATGTCCGAAATTTTAGATGGGGGCAAAGTTTGTAACTTTCCCCAAATTTCAAACAAGCGCGTCCCAAACCAAAACATTGTTCCCCCTTAGTTCCCCCCTCCCTCTATTTCCCCATTCATACTCCATGGGCGCCAAAACGCCCTCTCCACCAGCCGCAAAACCCCAGCCTCCTCCGTCCTCCACCCCATCGTGCCCAATCCACCGCCGCCCTCCTCCATCACGCCGGAGCCGGTACCCCGACGTCATCGTCCAATGCAACCGTAACCGCAATGCCCTCAAGGACTTAGCAGCTGAAGCCGAGGTAGAGCTGCCTCCACGACGCTGACGCCGATGTGCACCATACCAGAACCACTTCGACCACGCCATACTGCGCCTCACCGCTGCCGCTCCACTGTCGCAACCGTCCACCGCACCGGAGCTGTTCCCGCTACGCTGTCATTCGCCGCCTCGGATCTGGTTCCCCACCGCCGACAGATGGCCACCGCACCACACTCAACAACTTAGCCATGGGTTCGTCCAAGGCTCCACCATCCTCCACAACTTCTCGTTTCCAGCGAACCATAAGAAGATCGTTGGAAAAACAGAAGGAGGACACAGCACTGCCAGCAGAAATAGGTACTCCTCTTCCCTTATTCGTGCAAACCTTACGTCTCTGCTCACACCGTATTCATCCCACGAAAGAAACTAGTTGAGCGCTTCTTACTGCAACTTCTTCGTGATACTAAATGCACAAGGTTTCCTCCCATTTACTATTTCACCTTAGCTAGAGGTCAGCCGCCCGTCTGGATTTCAATCCAGGGTCAGTTGATTCGCAATTAAAAGAAGCAGCACCCGCTTAGGCGCGTGGAGAACCTAGTCCGCCTGTTCGTCGGGGAAGCGGTGCATCGGTGTCTATCATAGCGGTATGGGGCGCAGGAGCTGCTTGCGCCTGATCTGGAGGTCGGCGGGGCTTGAAGGGATGGCCGGGGGGCGGTGCCAAGCACGGCGATGTGGTGAGGTCGAGGGGAGGGCGGAGGCAGGGGACTGGGCCGGCGGTCGCTGGCGTTTCGAGGAAGATCGTCAACACTGACTGGCTGGAGGTAGATGAAGGCGATCTGCCCGTTCTTTGTACATCAGACGGTGCAGAAAAAATGGACTGACCT
Source organism: Thinopyrum elongatum (assembly GCA_011799875.1). Lineage (NCBI taxonomy): Eukaryota > Viridiplantae > Streptophyta > Magnoliopsida > Poales > Poaceae > Thinopyrum > Thinopyrum elongatum. The sequence goes on from CM022299.1 coordinate 408,656,677, forward strand.
ATTTGTTTTCAGTCGACTATTATTTTCATAGGACCACACCTTGTGGTGTGCTGGAGGAGCATCTGCATTTCCCAACCATCCCTGTGCTCATATTTCAAAATCCTAGAATCTAGTAATTTCGTGTGCCATGCATGTTGTAGAGCTATCATATGTCTCCCGTCATTTATTTCTCACCCACCTGCTATCTGCTACTTTTACACTGTACTACTTGTGCACACACTTCACCCATACTCACTATTGTTTTTTATGCATGGGTATTTTAGACTGTGACGCAGTGTTGATGAATACACAAAATAAAAGACATAAGTCGCTCCAGTGTAATTCGAAGATAAGCACTAAGCGTTTCAGTGCTCTAAAGGGTGTAGTGTCAGCAGATGGAGACTGTAAAAGTAGCTCTGCAGTTGATGATCTCAATTGCCACACACAACCATCCCAGGAGCTCGCTTTAACTTCGCGCTGTCAAATGTGGTTGCATGTTGCATATGGTGTCTAGCTTGTATTGCTTCCAATTTGGTTAAATTGCATCTGCTTACTTTACACATTATACCTTTGATAATGACATGCCTTCTTGTTTTTGATACATACTACATATGTCCATGTTCTTACATCAAACTAATGCTCTTTTGTATCCCTCATCAACCACTTATAATGAGACAGTCACCCCAGTGGGTTACTGTGAGACGCGCTACTCGTTTAAAGAGTGCAGAGTCATCCTCCCCACATGATTCTCAAGAAACATCAAGGCTAAATGAAGATAGTCAACGTAGCTCTCTAGTTGATGACCGCAATTCCCCTACACCATCATCGTAGGTGCTTGTTCTTACTTGGCAATGTGATATGTGGTTGCATGTTGCATATGGTGTCTACCTTGTAATGCTTCTAATTAGGGTAAATTGCATCTGCTTAGTTAACACTTTATACCTGTGAATATGACATGCCTTCCTGTTTTTGGTACATACTACGTCTTTCTATTAACCATGTTCTTACATCAAACTACTTTTCTTGTGTATCCCTCATCAATCACTTCTGACGAGACACCTTCAAATTGACAGTGTAATATTGGTTGCATCTTGCATATCATTTCAAACATGTATTGCCTCTAATTTGTTGAAATGCCACTTATAATGAGACACTTCTAACTTGGTAGAGTGATTTTGGTTGGATCTTTCATATGGTGTCTAGCTTGCATTGCTTCCAATTTGTTGAAATACCTTCTTCTTAGCGTTTTTCGTACATATTCAATCCTCCTACAATGTGGTTGCCTTACATAAAAGTTGTGTTCATCAGTATCATGCATCAACGAATTTGGAAGAGCGAATTTCATTCCTTTTTCTTGTGTGTTTACTTGACAAGGCAAAATCTAAAAGGACGAACGCACGGAATGATGGTGGTCCTCTGGAGCAACCGAAACAGATAATCTCTGCAGATTCTCCTGCTACTCCTACTGCAGTGCAAGTTCCAAATCTCATCTCCCCTACTCCACAACCCCAGGTGCTTGCTCTAACATGGCAGTGTGATATCTGGTTGCATGTTGCATATGGTGCCTAGCTTGTATTGCTCCTAATTTGTTAATTTGCATCTCCTTAGCTTACACATTATACATGTGAATATGACACGCCTTCCTGTTTTTTGTACATACTACATCTGCCTATCACACCATGTTCTTACATCAAACTATTGTTCTTGTGTATCCTGCATCTATCACTTATGATGAGACAGTCACGCCCGTGGGTTAGTATGAGACACGCTACTCTTATAAAGAGTGCAGTTTCATCCTCCCCACATGATTCTCAAGAAACAACAAGTCTAAATGAAGATATTGAACGTAGCTCTGTACTTGAAGACCGCATTTCCCCTACACCACCATTGCAGGTGCTTGCTCTAACTTCGCAGTGTGATATGTGGTTGCATGTTGCATACGGTGTCTAGCTTGTAATGCTTCTAATTAGGGGTAAATTGCATCTGCTTAGTTTACACATTATACCTGTGAATATGATATGCCTTCCTATTTTTGGTACATACTACATCTATCAGTTAACCATGTTCTTACATGAAACTACCTCTCTTCTGTATCCTGCATCAATCACTTACGATGAGACACCTTTATTCGTTGCATATTGCATATTATTTCTAGCCTGTTGCCATGTATTGCTTCTAATTTGGTCAAATACATTTATGAGGCCACCCTTTTAATTTGGCAGAGTGATATTGGTTTCATCTTTCATATGGTTTCTAGCTTGCATTGCTTCTAACTAGTTCAAACACCTTGTGCTTAGTTTACACTTTACACATCATACATGTCAATATGTCATGTTGTCCTGTTTTTCATACATATTTCATCCTCCTATCATCCGGCTGCCTTACATGAAAGTAGTGTTTGTCAGTATCATGCATCAATGAGTTCTGAAGAGCAAATTTTATTCCTTTTTCTTGTGGGTTTGACTTGAGAAGGCAATATCAAAAAAGAGGAAGGAAAAGAGTAAGGAAGGCGATGATGGTGGTCCTCTGCAGCAACGTAAACGGAGCATCTCTACGGATTCTCCTCGTACTGCTAGTGCATTACAAGTTCCAAGTCTCCGCTCCCCTACTCCACCATCCTAGGTGCTTGCTCTAACTTGGCAGTGTGATATCTGGTTGCATGTTGCATATGGTGTCTAGCTTGTATTGCTTCTAATTAGTGTAAACTGCATATGCTTTGCTTACACATGATATGTGTGAATATGACACGCCTTCCTGTTTTTGGTACATACTATATCTGTCTATCACACCATGTTCTTACATGAAACTACTCTTCTTGTGTATCCTGCATCAGTCACTTATGATGGGACACCTTTAAGTTGGCAGTGTGATATTGGTTTGCGTCTTGAATATGATTTCTAGCATGTAGTGCTTCTAATTTGATGAACGCCACCTATGACGAGACAGTTTTAACTTGGCAGAGTGATATTGATTGCACCTTCCATATGGTGTCTAGCTTACAGTGCTTCTAATTTGTTGAAGTGCCTTCTGCTTAGTTACCACATCATAGGTGTGAATATGTCAAGCCGTCTAGTTTTTCGTACATAGTCCATCCTCGTATCATGACTTTGCCTTTCATCAGAGTAGTATTCGTCAGTATCATGCATGAATGAGTTCTGAAGAGCAAATTTTATTCCTTTTTCTTGTCGGGTTGACCTCACAAAGCAAAATAAATAAAGTGGAAGGAAATTGGTAAGGCATTGGATGATGGTGGTCCTTCCAAGCAACTGAAACGGAGGGTCTCTACAGATTCTACTCCGCCATCCTCCCAACAAGATTCGCAAGACAACGCAAGGCTAGACAGTCAACGTAGCTGTGTAGATGATGAGCACATCTCCCCTACTCCACCATCACAGGTGTTTGCTCTAACTTGGCACTATTATATGTGGTTGCATGTTGCGTATGATGTCTAGCTTGTATTGCTTCTAATTTTGTTGAATTGCATCTGCTTACTTTACACATCATGCCTGTGAATATGACACGTGTTCCTGTTTTTAGAACATACTATATCTGATCACACCATGTTCTTACATCAGACTACTGTTCTTGCATATCCCGCATCAGTCACTTATGATGAGGCACCTTTAAGTCGCCACTGTGATATTGGCTGCGTCTTGCATATGATTTCTAGCATGTACTGCTTCTAATTTGTTGAAACGCCAGACAGTTTGAACTTGGCAGAGTGATATTGGTTGCATCTTTTATATGGTGTCTAGCTTGCAGTGCTTCTAATTTGTTGAAATGCCTTCTGCTTAGTTACCACATCATAGGTGTGAATATGTCACGCCGTCCTTTTTTTGTACATATTCCATCCTCGTATCATGTGTTTGCCTTTCATCCGAGTAGTGTTCGTCAGTATCATGCATGAATGAGTTCTGAAGAGCGAATTTTATTCCTTTTTCTTATCGGTTTGACTTCACAATGCAAAATCAATACAGCTGAAGGAAATTAGTAAGGCAGTGGATGATGGTGGTCCTTCGGAGCAACTCAAACAGAGGGTCTCTACAGATTCTACTCCGCCATCCTCCCAACAAGATTCGCAAGACAACACAAGGCTGGACAGTCAACGTAGCTGTGTAGATGATGAGCACATCTCCCCTACTCCACCATCACAGGTGCTTGCTCTAACTTGGAACTGTTATATGTGGTTGTGTGTTCCGTATGATGTCTAGTTTGTATTGCTTCTAATTTGTTGAATTGCATCTGCGTAGCTTACAACTTATACCTGCAACAATCAGTTACCCATAAGACACATTTAACTTGGGGGTGTGATGTAGGTTGCATCTTGCATTGTCTTCTAGCTTGTACTGCTTCTAATTTCTTGAAATGACACTTACGATGAGACACTTTTTACCTGATAGAGTGATATCGGTTGCATGTTCATATGGTGCCTAGCTTTCATTTCTTCTAATTTTGTTGAAATGCCTTCTGCTTACTGTTTTTCATACATATTCCATCCTCCTATCGTACATGTGAATATGCAATGCTGTCTTTTTTTGTATATATTCCATCCTCCTATCATGCGCTTGCCTTACATCAAAGTAATGTTCGTCTGTATCATGCATCAACTAGTTATGCAGCGCTAATTTTATTCATCTTCTTGTGGTTTTGACTTCAGAAGGCAATATAAAAAAAGAGGAATGAAAAGAGTAAGTTAGGGGATGTTGGTGGTCCTCTGGACCGACGCAAACAGAGACTCTCTAGATTTGCCACTGCTACTGCTAATGCGGTTGAAGTCCCAAGTCTACATGATGAGTTCATCTCCCGTACTCCACCATCGCAGGTGCTTGCTCTAAGTTGACAGTGTGATAATTGGTTTCATGTTACATATGTTGTCTAGCCTGTATTTCTTCTATTCTAATTAAATTGCACCTGCTGAGTTTATACGTTATACATGTGCATATGACATGCCTTTCTGTGTCTAGAATACACTGCATCTATCTATCATACCATGTTCTTGCATCAAAGTACTGCTATTGTGTATCCCACATCAGTCACTCATGATTGGACGCTTTTAACATGGCAGTTTGATAGTGGTTGCATCTTGCATTGATTTCTAGGTTGTACTGCTTCTAATTTTTCGAAATGCCACTTATGACAAGACACTTTTAACTTGGCAGAGTGATATTGGTTGCATCTTTCATATGGTGTCTAGCTTGCATTACTTCTATTTTCTTGAAAATCCTTCTGCTTAGTTTACACATCATAGCTGTGAATATGTCACGCCGTCCTGTTTTTCTTACATATTCCATCCTCATACGGTTGTCTTACATCAAAGTATTGCTTGTCTGTATCATGCATCAATGAGTTCTGAAGAGCGATTTTATTCTTTTGTGTTGTGGGTACGGCTTGACATGGCAAAGTAAAAAAATAGCAAGGAAAAGAATATAGTAGGGAATGGTGTTACTCGTCGGGTGCAACTGAAAAGGATCTGCCCTCGAGATTCTGCTGGTACTTATAGTGCAGTAGAAGGTCCAAGTCCACCGGCTAAATCTACAAACACAGTATCACCTGCTCCACCAGCTGCAGCATCCGCTTCAACTGTACCGGCATCTCAACGAGTTACTCGTTCATTTGCTCCGCAACTGGCCAGTTCCCAAGCTGCCTTCACACCTAACACTACTTCCAAAGCACTGCTGACACAATAGGACTTGGCAAGATCAGATGAACCTCATGAGCATCAACACCAAGACGGTACCTGACCGAGTCAAGTTGTAGTTGCATGCTCCTTTATATGCACTCTCACAGTTTGATGTGCACTAACACTTTCCATATTCATTGTTGAACTAGCACCACGACGCAAGCGGAAATAGACATCAGGGATAATGCTTGACAGATTAACAAAATCTAAAGGAGGAAGAATGGAGATCCATTTTGAGGCAGGTTTAAAAAGGCCATGTGATGCTACAGAGTCAGCCAAGTTAGTATCAGAGGCAGCCGTTGCCGTTAGGCGTCATGCACGTATCCTCCCAACGTGGATCCAGTACAGGAATGAGAAAGACGATACCCAGTTTAACACCTTCCTTGACCATTTATCCGTAAGTAATGTTATTCATCACAATTTGCAATATTGTCTTGCTCTATCCCATACTTTCTAGCTTCCTCCTAATAAGACTCACATTCTTTTTTCAACAGATGAGGTTCAAGTTGGATCCGAAAGATGATGCAACTAAACAAGCATGCACTCATGTTTTTCAGTCTGCTCTGCGACAGTATCGGTATCACCTTAGAAAAACTCACTTTGAAGGCAAGGCTAACAATGAAATTGCCCAAACATCTCCAGTGGAATATATTACAGATGAAGACTGGACAGCCCTTGTTAAACACTGGTCTGATCCAAAGTATCAAGTAGGGTATATGTATTTGATCAGATCACATATTGAACTTGTATTTACATATGTGCCTTACAAGTGTATGTTCTTCTAGGCTAATTGTTTGAAGAACAAGACCAACCGTTCTAAAGTGAAATTCCAACAGACAACAGGATCTCGTAGCTATATTGCACACTGCGAGGCTCTTGTAAATACCTGCTAGTTCCTTCTTTTTTCTGTGCCATATTATCGTATCTATATTGACTTGTTCCAAATACAGAGGAAAGCCCATGCGGACCAAAAAGAACCTTAACCGAATGCAGTGCAAATCTTCAAGGATTGCCACACCAGCAAGATGAAGGGCATGAGCACACCAGTTCAAGCCACTGTTGTAAGTCGTTACTCCTCCTGCCTTTGAACTGCTTGTTACTATGACGTGTTCATTTAACTGCTTGGTTTGCAGCCAATGTCAGTTACTCTGTTCACTTTTATACACAGTTGTCTTAACGTATCATTTCACCTTACACGGTTTAAAAGAGATGAAGGATATTCTTTTGGTCTTGATCTGTAATCTAGTTGTGATGTTCACGTGCCCACACAATGATACAATAGCCTGTTTGTTTTATATCTGTTTGCCCATGATATGAATGATGTCATACTATGTTCATCCTACTTTAAACCATGTCTCTTTATCCTTACATGTCAACGAATGTGAGGAAATAGACAATACAGTAGGCATGCTACATGGACATATGTTCCGAAAGTGATTTTATTATGTAGTTGGCACTACAATACATGCTAATGTATTACAATAGTTCACCAAAATAAGTTATGTATAAACGTGAAACCTACTTTGTTTGTTTTTGTCTCATTAGTAACTTATCTGGTACACTAATCTACAAGTTCAAACTTTCAGCAAGTTGTGGAACAAATGATTGAACAGCCACAACCACCTGAAGGTGACGAGGCTACCACAGGCACAATGTCACCTCTTGCTGCAGTGCGTCAGTATCTCTCCACTAACAGTGCAAAAAGCACCTTCCTGCGTAATTCTGGGTTGGTTGTCAAGGTAACCTCGTCCAAATCGCCTACTGAACAAAATCTTTCGGCTAGACAGAGTGATATATCTGTGCTCCAGACACAAGTCCAATCCCTAATGGACGTCGTTTCGGAAACAAGAATAGTGGTTGACAAATGTCGTCAAGATATGAATGGTTTTGAAACTAGACTATTAGACATTTGCTTCGTTGTTCAAGAGCAATGGCGGAAAAAAGGGGAAGATCATGCTGCTCCATCAGATTCTACAGCCTGAAACATTAGCACTCAGGTCAAATGATATGTGCTTCTATACATCTGATGGTGCTTTTCTCTGCAAGGACTGTAAACTTTATGCCAACAGGCCTTTTGTTGTATGGCTGGAATTTATTTTGTTGTGATACAACATTTATCGTGCTGCCAAAGGTTGTAGAAATTACGATGCTATTTTTGTATAGTGTAGGTTTATCTTAGTAATGTATTCGGCCGAAAGCTTTGTAGGAGCCCAACGTGCCAACATTTGTCAGGCCCATTCCAATTGGGCTAAAAACAATTATGGGCCGTAATTTGCATGTAGCCCACTAAAAATATCTGGGCCTAAATCAGCATAAGCTTTCATATTTTTGGTAGGCATGTGCCCCTAGTGGGCCTTTAACAGGCCTAAACATAATTTGGGCCCTCGGTAACAATAGGCCATTAACATGTGTAAATATCTCGAGCCCATAAAAAACATGGGCCTTTAATAGGCCGAAAGTGAGATTGGGCCCTGATTGTGCCAAATAACCCACTGGTCATTAGCAGGCCGAAATGTATCTCAGCTTGTGGTGGCCCATTTACAATGCGGATCGTTCACAGGCCAAAATTCAGATGGGCTGTAAATGCGCCGACCTACTACACGGGCCTTTAACAGGCCGGAAGTTTGGTCGGGCTTGATTAGTATCAGTTTTATATTGGCCGTTAATGGGCCCGATGTGACGCTGGGCCACATATGGCCCATGGATTTCGTCCGACGTTAACAGGCCAAAAATCACAACAGGCTGGAAGTGGCCCAAATCTACAGTGGGCCTCTAACAGGCCGAATGTCAGACATGGCCGAATATGACCCAAATCCTTCACGGTCGTTTATGGGCCGAAAGTTTCAATGGCCAATAAATGGGCCCAAATGAAGCAGGACCTTTAACAGGCCGAAAACACACCGGGCCGTAATTCAGCCCAAATACTTAGCGGACTGTTAACGGGCCAGAAGTGACCATGGGCCGCGATGATGACAAGTTTATAACGGGCCGTTGACGGGCCAATTTGACACTAGTCGTACGGGCCTTAACTGCGAATGGGTCGTCTGCAAGCAGGCCATTAATGGGCCAGCCCGCTAATTTTGACTGGGCCAGGCTTTTTAACCTAAATGGGCCGCTGTTGGGCCTTGCCACGTGTCGATGTATCATAGGCGCCTCTTGTCCATTGGGCGGTTGACATCTGTCCTTTTCGGGTGCTGACACGTGGTTGCTATAGCCAATGAGAATTTTACACGTGGAAAATCCTCATTGGTCCCAACTGTTAACGGGTTATCGGATCCAAACCGGAACCCGATAGCTTAATGGCGACCCGTTACGGTGGATGCCACGTGTCGGTTACCCTTGACGAAAGCACTTCTATGACGCGTGATTTATCGTCATGGAAGTGGACACTTTCCGTGATGATAATTTTGGTAATGTCATGGAACACTTCTACGACAGCATAGGTATGACTATCTTGATTCTGTCATAAAATCGTCATGGATGTACATGCATGACAGAAAACGTGACCTGCTGTGACAAACACGTATCATCACGGAAGTGTATTTTTTTTGTAGTGTAAGCATGGACATTGCGCCCAATTTGATCATGAAAACAATTCTGAACACAGCGTTGGTAAGTCGCTTGGGCACTCTTGAGCCCAAAAGGCATGGAAACATAGCAAAAAGCCCCAAAAGGTGTGATGAAGGACGTCTTCTCTTGGTCTTTAACTGCCATCTTGATCTGATGATAACCAGAATAAGCATCCAAGAAGCATAATCTCTCACAACCCGTCGTTGCATCAATAATCTGGTCGATACGGGGGAGAGCAAATGGATCAGCTGGACAAGCCTTGTTGAGATCTGTGTAATCAACACACATACGCCACGTGCCATTTTTCTTAAGTACAAGCACAGGGTTAGCCAACCACTCAGGGTGAAAAACTTCCACGATAAACCCGGCCACCAAGAGCCGGGCTACCTCTTCTCCAATAGCTTTACGTTGTTCTTCGTTGAAATGACGGAGGAATTGTTTGACCGGCTTAAATTTGGGATCCACATTAAGGTTGTGCTCAGCGAATTCTCTCGGTACACCCGGCATGTCAGAAGGTTTCCATGCAAAGATGTCCCGATTCTCACGGATGAACTCGATGAGCGCGATTTCCTATTTGGGATCCATATTAGCCCCCACAATGAACTACTGAGATGAGTCACCGGGGACAAAATCCACTAGCTTTGTATCGTCAGCCGACTTGAACTTCAACAGAGGGTTCTGTTTAGTAGTGGGCTTTTTCAGAGGGGTCATATCAGCCGGGTCAACATTGTCCTTATAAAACTTGAGCTCCTCAGTAGCACAAGCCGAGTCTGCATAAGTTGCATCTCCTTCCTCACACTCCAGGGCGACTTTCTGATCACCATGTACCGTAATTGTCCCGTTTGGCCCTGGCATCTTAAGCTGCAGGTAAATATAACAAGGGCGGGCCATAAACCGAGCATAAGCTGGACGTCCAAACAGAGCATGATATGGACTCTTAATATTGACCACCTCAAACCACAACGTCTCTGCTCTGTAATTATACTCGTCACCAAAAGCCACTTCTAGTGATATCTTTCCAACAGGGTAAGCCAACTTACCGGGCACCACACCATGGAAAACTATGGAGGACGGCTTGAGATTCTTGTCAGTCAAATTCATCCGGCGAAAAGTATCATAATACAGGATGTTGATGCTGCTACCACCATCCATAAGTACCTTAGTGAATTTATAGCCACCTACCTGAGGGGCCACCACAAGGGCTAAGTGACCCGGGTTATCAACCCGTGGTGGGTGATCCGCCCTGCTCCATGATACCGTGTGTTCAGACCATCTCAAATATTGCAGAACAACCGGCTCTATTGCATGAACCGCCCGATTATGAACCTTCTAGTCTCGTTTGCAAAGACTTGTAGTTAAAACATGGTACTGGCCCCCATTAAGCTGCTTTGATTACACTGATACCCTGACTGATTATTTTGCTGCTGGTTACCTTGACCAGACTGCTGATTATGACCACCATGGTTACATTGGCCCGGATAACTAGAATTTGATCCGCCACCACCAAAGCCGGACCCCTGAGAACCAGATCCTGACCCGCCAGGCGGCCCATTGCCGTTACCATGATGCTGGTTAAGGCTATGATTTCTAAACTCCCGCATAATGTAACAATCCTTCCAGGCATGAGTAGACGGCTTGTTGGGAAAACTATGCTTCGGGCAAGGGTCATTAAGCATTGAATCAAGGTTGAAGGGCTTTGCTCCACCAAAAGGCGGCTTACCATTACCGTTGCAGCGCTGGTTTTTATACCCAGTGTTGGTGTTAGCCGCTAGATCTGACCCGCCATCGGGGTGTCTCCGCTTACCACCATTACCCTGGTTGTTGCCATTATTCCCTGCTACATTATGTTGCTGACCCTTACCGTTGTCGTTCTTCTTGCCCTTGTTGGATTTATCATCACCAGAACCAGGGTCCTTTGTGTTATCAGAGTCTGCATATTTAGTGAGAGCCGCCATGAGTTCTCCCATGTCCTAGCAAGTGCGCTTGAGCCGCCCGAGCTTCTACTTAAGGGGGACAAAGTGACAGTTCTTCTCTAAGATCAGAACTGCCTGACCTACCGCAATACTATCAGACGAGTGAATAATAGTAGAGACCCGCCGGACCCAATGGTGGGCCGACTCATCCTCACGCTGCACGCAGTGATCTAGATCAACAATCGTCAGAGGCTGCTTGCGTGTCCCTTGAATTTTTTTTATGAAACGCGCCTTCAACTCCGCCCATGAACTAATAGAATTAGTAGGTAAACCTTTTAACCATGTACGAGCCGGCCCTTCCAACATCATAGTAAAGTATTTGGCACAGACAGCATCATTGACATCCAACATCTCCATGGCTAACTCATAACTCTCAATCCAAGCCTCGGGAGGGATATCAGTTGTATAATTGGGCACCTTGCGAGGACCCTTAAAATCTTTGGGCAGACGCTCGTTACGCAAAGCCGGTACTAAACACGGCACTCCAACAGCCCTGGAAATTGTCCCAGCTCCCACCGAAACTGAAGGGGTCACCGAAGGCTGCTGATAAGCCCCCTGTGAGCCGTCGCTGCCTCACGGCGGGCTCTGGCATCATCCACAATCACATGAGCATCAGTCCTCGGGTTAAGGGGCGGGTTACGTCGCCGCTCACTGCTGGAGACCGCGGGCGACTCAATATGCCGACTGTAACTACGGCTTGGGAGGGGAGTTGAATGCACCCGATCTCGACTGTATGAATATTTCTCCTGCTGTGCCACCGCTGTTTGAAGAAGTTCGATCGCGTTCCGTGCTTCCACAGCAATAGGCAACTCACCAGTGATAGGGAGCGCATTGAGCCGGGTAACTGCTGCTATCATATTATCCACCGGGTTAGAAAAGTCACCCGGTGGTGTTGAAAAACGCTGAGGCGGGGTCTGGCCCCTACGGGGCGGGTCTGACTATCGAGGCTGAGTCGTCGCCCTGTTCCCTGGCGCCTCCGCAGCCTGGGGTACAACCGGTGCAGTACTTGGTCCTGCCCCGGTGTGTTGAACAGATTCATGGGCTCATAATGCAAAGGCAGGTGGGTCTGGTGCCTCCTCCGGAGGACTGCGCTGGAGACGTTCTGATCCAGACTTAAACGCCAAGCCTCAGCTTTCATGCATTCTGATTCAGCCTCAATCTGAGCTCGTACCGTTGCCATCCTAGCATTCTGTGCGTTGATATCCTCCTGGGCCTTGGTCATATGCTCCTTGAGCTTCGCAATCTCTGCATTGCGCTTCGCTTGGTTTTATGCCGTGACCTCGGTCCCCATTAAGGTTGTTAACTCATTCATCAATTCCAACAAAACTTGAGTCGGCGGCCTGGCTGAGCCGGAGCCTGAAGGGTCAGTAGTTGCTGTTGCTCCAGCCGCCATGCTGTTGAGAGTCGACGCCGTGCCTGCCATGAAGATGGCGGCTCGGCTCGGCGGCTCATAGGGATCCGGAATACTGTTACCATCAGAATAGCCCCCAAGCCCACCGTCTTGAAGCTGGTAAATTGACTCCGCTTCTCCGGTTGAGGACTCGTCACCTGAGTAGATGAGAGCCTCTCCTCCAGATGCAAAATCTTCCACAAGGTCCATGCCTTGCGCAAAACCGACGAAAACACACTTCCGGCCGGGTTGAATCCGGGCGGGTTACGTGCGTCGAGCCAACTCGATGAGGTCGGTGCAGGTGTCCGGCTCAGGCTCAGATCCGCCGATCTTTCCAATGAAGACGTGAATTCCGCCAAAGGGGACCCGGTACCCGTACTCGATTGAGTCGGCCTCGGGGGCCCAGCCGGCGTCGTTGATGTAGAGCTTGCCGCGGTGACTCTTGGTCATCCTGCCAACAACGTATCCCTCAATCCCTGGGAAAGATCCCTTCAAGAACTCGAAACCACCATGCGCTGGCCCCATGGTGGGCGCCAACTGTCGTGGGGTTAACACAGCAGATGCCCTAGTGAAAGGACTTAGGTGCGAGGCCATCGCTACAGTGATTATCTTGAAGGGGTTGAGCGGGACGAAAGACACAGATTTACACAGGTTCGGCCCCTCACGGTGGAGGTAAGAGCCTACTCCTGCTCTCGTTGATTATTGCTTGAGTATCGATTACAAGGGAGAGGATTCGCTTGACCTAGCTATCGATTGATTGTAACTTAAGTTTACCCGCCGCAGGGACTCGCCTTTTTATACACAGGTCGAGGCCCTGGGCTTACAAGAGTCCGGGTCGGGTTATACTTCGTAACCGATCCTGGCTCTAAGTCGCCTTGCCTTCTTTGGCAAGTCGCCGTTGGGCGGCTTACACCTCCGGGTCACGCACCGTCTTCTGGTCTTGGTCCTCCAACCGGCCCACCTCGTAAGCCGCCTCCTTAGCTCAGTGTCTTAGTTTCTTGGGCCTGTCTAAGGCTTCATTGTTAAGTCGCCAACAGCCTAACCCGGCTCTACTAGGGCGGGTTACACCGTGGGGTCATATCCCCAACAAACATGAACATCATCATTATCATTATTACTAGGTTCATGTTCATTACCAGATTGTGTCTCAGCATCAGAGATAGAAATATCATTTGGGTTCTCAAGTGTGTCTATAACAGGTTCACTAGGAGCATGCAAAGTCCTATCATTTTTCTTTTTCTTTCTAGATGGCCTAGGTGCCTCAATATTAATTCTTTGAGAGTCTTGCTCAACTCTCTTAGGATGGCCTTCAGGATACAAAGGTTCCTGAGTCATTTTACCACCTCTAGTCACAACTCTAATAGCATTATCATTCATCTTACTATTCATCTCATTAAGCAAATCATTTTGTGCCTTAAGAACTTGTTCTACTTGAGTTTTTACCATGGAAGCATGTGTACTAACAACCTTGAGATCATTAACAATTCTACACATATAGTCACTCGAGTGTTCAAGCATATAAGCATTTTGTTTCAATTGTCTACTAACATATGCATTGAAATTCTCTTGTTTAACAATAAAGTTATCAAATTCATCCAAGTATTGACTAGCAGATTTATTATGAGGAATATCACCTTCATCAAATCTATAAAGAGAATTTACCTCTACTACCTGTGTCGGGTTATCAAGACCATGTATTTCTTTAATAGGTGGTAAATTCTTAACATCTTCAGCTTTAATACCTTTTTCTTTCATAGATTTCTTTGCTTCTTGCATATCTTCAGGACTGAGAAATAGAATACCCCTCTTCTTCGGAGTTGGTTTAGGCAGTGGTTCAGGAAGAGTCCAATCATTATCATTACTCAATATATTATTGATAGTACTTCAGCTTGTTCAACGGTTCGTTCCCTGAAAACACAACCAGCACAACTATCTAGGTGGTCCCTAGAAGCATCGGTTAGTCCATTATAAAAGATATCAAGTATTTCATTTTTATTGAGAGGATGATCAGGCAAAGCATTAAGTAATTGGAGAAGCCTCCCCCAAGCTTGTGGGAGACTCTCTTCTTCAATTTGCACAAAGTTAAATATTTCCTGTAGAGCAGCTTGTTTCTTATGAGCAGGAAAATATTTTTCAGAGAAGTAATATATCATATCCTGGGGACTACGCACACAACCAGGAGCAAGAGAATTAAACCATAAATTAGCATCACCCTTTGACGAGAAAGGAAACAACTTAAGAATATAGTAGTATCGAATTTTTCCCTCATGAGCAAATAGGGTGGTTATATCATTTAATTTAGTAAGATGTGCCACAACAGTTTCAGATTCATAACCATGGAAAGGATCAGATTCAACCAAAGTAATTAACTCAGAATCGACAGAGAATTCATAATCCTTATCAGTAACAGAGATAGTGAAGTAGCAAACTTAGGATCATATTGTATTCTAGCATTCAAAGATTTTTCTTTCAACTTGACTAGTAATTTCTTAAGATCCTCTCTATCCTTACAAGCAAGAAAGTCCCTAGCTACCTCTCCATCTATAACATAACCCTCAGGTATAACAGGAAATTCATATATGGGAGTGCTAGGTCTAATGGGTGTTTCAAAGTGTTCAGTTTCAATAATTTCATCAGTTTCAGAAATATCATCAGTCTCAATATTCCAATATCTTTAGCTCTAGCAAGTTGTTCATCAAGAAATTCACCCAGTGGCACAGTATTATCAAGCAAAGTACTAGTATCATCATAAGCATCATTCATAGCAGAAGTAGCATCATCAATTACTTGTGACATATCAGAATTAATAGCAGGTGTAGGTGTTGCAAGCTTACTCAAAACAGAAGGTGAATCAAGTGCAGAGCTAGATGGCAGTTCCTTACCTCCCCTCGTCCTAGAGGAAAAAATCTTGGTTTTGGTATCTTTCACATTCTTCATAGTGATCAACAGATATAAATCCCAAGTGACTCAGCAAATAGAGCTATGCTCCCCGGCAACGGCGCCAGAAAAAGGTCTTGATAAACCACAAGTATAGGGGATCGCAACAGTTTTCGAGGGTAGAGTATTCAACCCAAATTTATTGATTTGACACAAGGGGAGCCAAAGAATATTCACGAGTATTAGCAGTTGAGTTGTCAATTCAACCACACCTGAAAGACTTAATATCTGCAACAAAGTATTTAGTAGCAAAGTAGTATGGAAGTAACTGTAACAATGGCAAAAGTAACAGTAGCAGTTTTGTAGTGATTGTAACAGCAGTAGAAACAAAAGTCACTTAGCAAGAATCAATATGTGTAAAGCTCGTAGGCATTGGATCGACAATGATAATTGTGTTGGATAATATTCATCATGTAGCAGTCATAACCTAGGGTGACACATAACTAACTCCAATTCATCAATATAATGTAGGCATGTATTCCGTAGATAGTCATATGTGCTTATGGAAAAGAACTTGCATGACATCTTTTGTCCTACCCTCCCGTGGCAGCGGGGTCCTAATGGAAACTAAGGGATATTAAGGCCTCCTTTTAATAGAGAGTCGGACCAAAGCATTATCACTTAGTGAATACATGAACTCCTCAAACTACGGTAATCACCGGAAAGAATCCTAATTACTGTCACACTGGGGTTTACGGATCATAACACGTAATAGGTGCATATAACTTGCAAGATCGGATCAAGAACATAGATATAATGGTGAAAACATAAACGGTTCAGATCTGAAATCATGGCACTCGGGCCCTAATGACAAGCATTAAGCATAGCAAAGTCAGAACAACATCAATCTTAGAACATAGTGGATACTAGGGATCAAACCATAACAAAACTAACTCGATTACATGATAAATCTCATCCAACCCATCACCGTCCAGCAAGCCTACGATGGAATTACTCACTCACGGTGGTGAGCATCATGAAATTGGTGATGAAGGAAGGTTGATGATGATGATGGCGATGAATCCCCCTCTCCGGAGCCCCGAACGGACTCCAGATCAGCCCTCCCGATGAAGAACAGGAGGCGGCGGCGGCTCCGTATCGTAAAATGTGATGAATCCTTCTTTTGGTTTTTTTTCTCCGCGAATAGGTACTTATAGAGTTGGAGTTAGGGTCGGAGGAGGTCCAGGGGACCCACAAGCCTGCAGGGCACGCCCCAGGGCTTGTGGCCTCTGGGTGGTCCCCTTCTGGTAACTTCTTGCACCAGTATTTTTTATATATTCCACAAAAATTCTCCGTAAATTTTTAGGTCAATCCAAGAACTTCGATTTCTGCACAAAAATAACACCATGGCAATTCTGCTGAAAACAGCGTCAGTCTGGGTTGGTTCCATTCAAATCATGCAAATTAGAGTCCAAAACAAGGGCAAAAGAGTTTGGAAAAGTAGATACGATGGAGACGTATCAATTGGCGATTTGAAGGCTCCAGGAACGGATGGTTTGCATGTTGTTTTCTTTAAAAAGTGTTGGCACATTCTTGGGGATTCCATCACTGAAGAGGTATTGGATGCAATTAACAATAAAGTAATTACCGATGGTTGGAACGATACTGTTATTATTCTCATTCCAAAAGTTGATGCTCCTGAGAAGATAACTCAGTATAGGCCCATTAGTCTTTGTACTGTTTTGTATAAGATTATTTCGAAGATGATCGCAGTCCGTCTGAAAGTAATTCTTGACGAGGTGATATCCCTGGTCCAAAGTGCTTTCGTACCAGGGCGCCTTATTACTGATAATATTTTGGTGGCTTATGAAAGTATGCACACAATCAAGAATAAGAAAAAAGGGAAGTATGGATACTGCGCAGTTAAATTGGATATGCATAAGGCCTATGACAGAGTGGAATGGATTTTTCTGCAAAAAATGTGCTCAGGTTGGGTTTCCAACAGGATTTCGTTGACCTTCTTATGGCTTGTGTTTCTTCTGTTAAATATAATGTCAGGTTCAATGACCAGGAGACGGAACAATTTGTTCCCACTAGGGGCCTCCGTCAGGGGGACCCTTTATCACCGTATCTATTTTTGTTGTGTGCAGAAGGGTTGTCAAGTTTATTGGCTCATGCAGAGGAGGTTCGTGGCATAGAGGGGGTAAGAGTATGCAGAAATGCACCATCAGTTTCACACTTGTTATTCGCTGATGACTCCTTAATCCTCATGAAAGCTGATTTGATTAATGCAACCTCATTGAGACAAGTACTTGATCAATATTGTGCGAGCTCTGGTCAACTAGTTAGTGATGAAAAGTGTAGCATATACTTCAGCCCAAACGTGGATGTCCAATTAAAAGCCGACATTTGTGTTGAGCTCAACATTATGACTGAAGCAATGTCTGATAAATACTTGGGGCTTCCTGCTCTGGTGGGTGTGGATAGAAGTGACAATTTCTTGTATTTGGTCGAAAGAGTGATCAACAGGGTGCAAGGTTGGAAGGAAAAGATCCTATCCTTAGGGGGAAAGGAGATACTAATTAAAGCTATAATTCAGTCTTTTACCCGTGTTTGCAATGTGAGTGCTCAAGATTCCCAAGAAAATCTGTAAGGAAATCACTGATGCTATATCAGGCTTTTGGTGGGGTGATACTGAGGAGAAGACTAAGATGCACTGGTGGGCATGGTGGAAGATGTGTATCCCCAAGAAGGATGGGGTATGGGGTTTAGAGATTTACATGCTTTAAATCTTGCGATGCTCGCAAAGCAAGTTTGGAGACTGTTATCAAATCCTGACACTCTGTGTGCAAGGGTTTTGAGAGCTAAATATTATTCTGATGGAAATCTCTTGAAGGCAGGACCGAAGAAGGGATCTTCATTTACGTGGCAAAGTATTGTTGTTAGTCTCCAGACTTTCAAAAGAGGGCATATTTGGAGAGTGGGATCTGGAAGTAATATCAATATCTGGGATGATCACTGGATACCGAGTAGTCCATCCAGGAAAGTTATATCTAGAAAGGGTTTTTGCCTTCTGAATACTGTTGATGAGTTGATTAATCCATGGACAGGGAGATGGGATGAAGACTTAATTTTGGACAATTTTGTTTCGGTTGATGTTGAAAGAATTTTGAGGATCCCTTTGAGCACACAATTAACTGAGAATTTTGTTGCCTAGCACAAGACTCGGACGTACTCCTTTTCAGTCTGGTTTGCATATTATACTGAGCGGGAACACCAATTTGGTGCGAGAATCAGAAGTGATGAGGTTGGACCATCAAAGTCTAACCCAGTTTGGGAGATTCTCTGGAAGCTTCAAGTTCCTAGTAAAATTAAGATCTTTGGTTGGAAGGCTTTACATGGTATGATACCGGGTATGTCACTCCTTGCGAATCGTCATATACCGGTATCTGGACAATGTCCTGTTTGTAAGGGGGGAGCTGAAGACTTGCGACACCTCATGTTTACATGTGTTCGAGCTAAAGAAGTGTGGAAAGCTTTGGGTCTTCAGGAAACAATTGCCCAAGCCCTTGTTTTGGACCGATCTGGGAGTGTTGTGCTTGAGAATATCCTCACAGATAAAAGGCGTAATTCAACCACACTGCAGCATCTCGGCTTCCAAGATCTATCTTGGTTGGAGCTTGGTACATCTGGTGGCAGAGAAGGGAAGCTGTGAAGGGCGAAGGTTTGGCCATGCCTTCCAAAACAGCACTGGCCATACATGCGATAACGGCCAATTATGCTGGCTCTAGGAGTGCGACCAGTGTTCCTGATGTTAAATGTTCTAAACCTACTCAAAAAATTTATAAAGTGAACGTGGATGCATGCTTCATGGAAGATGGAAGCGGAGCCACAACGGCGGTTCTTCGAAACCACTCGGGTGAGGCTCATACTGGGTCAACAACTCTCTTTACGTGTGTGCTTGATGCCGCTGTAGCGGAAGCTTTGGCGTTGAAGAATGGTATGGAGCTAGCGGACTAGTGGGGATGCTCAAATGTAATCTTCGAATCTGATTGTCTTGAGATTATCCAGGCATGCAAGGGGGAAGTTGATATCATGAGTCCTTATGCTACTCTGAACGAGTGTTTTCATTTAGCTCAAAGTATTGGTTCAGTCTTGTACTCTCACTGTCCAAGGGAAGGAAACAAGGTGGCACACAAGATCGTTAGGAGTTCCTATGATTCTAATTCTGTAATTTCTTGGGAGGGTGATCCTCCGTAGATTATCCTAGCTGAACTTGTTAGTGATGTAACAATTATTTGATTTGATTGAATAAAGTGTGCCATAACTTCAAAAAAAAGCTTGCGTTCACATGGACAAGAGGCGGACACGTCGCATGTCCGCTCGTTGTCCGCCCCGAGCCCACGCGGCAGCTACCCAACTATCACACTATGGTTCTTTTTTAATGATACACGTGGGGGGATGCCTCGGAAGCACGACCACAAGGCCGACTCTTCCTCTAGGCGGCGGCGCGTGGCACCCTTCACTATGACGCCGCCAAGGGCTTCGTCCTCATGCGCGCCTGCAGGTACGTGCTCGTCGCGGCGTGACAACGCTATTTGGGGGTAGGTTATCCATGTGCCCTGGTCGGACATTCACCTACCGAACGACTGGTATTTGAACCCGGAAAGGGTTCCAGTGCTGGTTGTTCCAGCCTCTGGTTGCGCGGGGGCTTCACAAATCCGCCTTGATCCACTTCCCGACGACCTCCGCCACGACCATGCGTTCGCCAAGAACCCGCCCCACTAGGAAGCGTGGTTCTACGAAGAGCATGACCAACGTCGCGGTCATGCTTCGTCACTCGTGCGCGCGCGCGAGCCACCCATGGTGAAAGAGAAGGGGGATGAGGAGGACGAGGCCCTCAAGCAGACCCTCGAGGCCTCCGAGCTGGCCGAGCTCGTGCAGTGACCTGCCCTTCTACTGGCGCTCCACGCATCGGCGGTGGAGGCCTCCACGCCCACGCTCGCCCCCCGTGCCGCCGCCGGAGCCATGGCCACTGCAAGGGCTAGTAGGGCGAACATGGACGTGGACTTCCATGCTCTCATGCACGCCTAAGCCGGAGGAGGAACATCAGGAGCCACCAGCTACATCACCACGTCCGACAGCAGCCGTGGCCACTGCACCAGCGTGGTCATATCTATAGGCATATTTTACCATACGAAAAACAATGGTGGAACCTGAATCAATGACCAACATAGGTATGAAGAGAAAAACGGGCGCGCATATGCGTCTAGTAATCCACTATTTTTTTAAACCGAAGTAATCCATTATTCTTAACATGTATATGGGATACCCGTGTGACATGTAGGACGGGGAGGGATTTCTGGCTTAATTAATTTGGCAATCAAACCAGGGTGACATGTTCTTTTTTGTCAAAAACTATGTCTACATCGTTTGGAAACCACCCGAAGCGGTATTGAGGACCGAACTAATTCGGTTTGATGATTTTTTTTTTAACTTGGAACATCTCATTTCATTAACCACTGTGTCGCGCCAGATCGTCGGCAACCAAATCATGGACGAAGGTAGGTGCATCACCCGGCCAAACGGCTTGGGGCTCATACTGTCATACACCATCTTCGAACCATACGTCGCTAATGCGTGCAACACTATTACATGTCCAAAGGCAATAACCAACAGAAAAAGAATTAAAGTGCAGCATAGCCAGGGCTTTAATCCCCCTAAATAGGACACCATTGGGCACAAGATCAAAACTCTTCGAATTGTTGACGGCTTGGACCAGCAGCTGCGCATCTGTTTCGACCATGACATTGGTCATCCCCCATTGTATGGCCTGATTCATAGCCTGGACATAGGCCACTGCCTCCGCTTGCAAACTGTCTTGAACATGGTCCATCTTACCCGCTCCTGAACCCATTATTTCTCCTTATATGTCTCTTATCACAAAGCCCCAACCTCCTCTCTTCAGATCAGCCACAAAGCTACCACCATCAGTGTTAATCTTCAGGACATCCTGTGGAGGGGTCTCCCAGCGTTGAGCAGGTTTCAGGCTTGCTTTGGCTTGCTTGCCAAAAAAAAATCGAGAAATTCGGTTTGATAAGTTGATATACCAAGGTTTGTACTTTCAAAATAGCTCAGGACGAAAAACATACCCTCCACCTTAAAAAATGCCAGCCAGGCACACACACCCTCACTGCACAAACAAAACACGCACATTGCCAAAATGAAAAGGGTGCACACCCCTTGACCGATCGTTGCCGGAGCAGGCAAAACAACTCAACCAGTCCAGAACCTTTGTCCGGCCCATCCGTCCCTTCGAGAACAACACTGGCTCACGACGGCGACTTTTCCCGCCGGGGCCCATGGCTGCTCGTCCGTCCCTTGGCGTGGCGCTCCGACGACGATCTATGTCACGGATCTATGCTCATCGCTTGACAAATCCCACCACGGGTCCGCTACACTCCCTTGTTTCTCTTTGTCCTCCTCCGCCTTGCCTTCCTCCCCAAGAATCGTGACGCCTGCGGCGCACAGAGTGCCCACGCGGTCTCCGCCTCGTCAATGCGTTGCTCCCCCAGAAAACCACTGTCTTGCCAGGGAAGCCTTCTCCGGGCTGCTGTAAATAGCAACATATACCTCTCTCCGGGCGTACGCAGCAAGCTAAACCCCCACGCCCCACCCGCGCGCAGGCATGCCTCTCTCGCTCGGCGCCGACCACCTCGCCACGCCCGGCGCGCGCGCTCCGCCTGCGCGGGTGGGCGCGGGCATGGGCATGGACACGTCCCTCTCGCTGGCCGGTTCCGCCGCCTACCTCCCGCTCAACGAGAACGACTCCCTCGACATGCTCCTCTTCGACGTCCTCCGCGAGGCCTCCGCCGTGGCCGCCGCCCCTCCCTCCTCCTCCTGTCCCCCGACGAAGATGGCGACGGCCATTGCCGCCTCTGATCCCGCCACGATCGAGGGCGGCGGGGCATGCGCGGCCGGGAGGGCCGCGGAGCGGCCGCACTACCGCGGGGTGAGGCGGCGGCCGTGGGGGAAGTACGCGGCGGAGATCCGGGACCCGTCGCGGCACGGCGCGCGCCTGTGGCTCGGCACCTTCGGCACGGCCGAGGAGGCGGCCGTCGCGTACGACCGCGCCGCGTTCCGCCTGCGCGGCGCCAAGGCGCTGCTCAACTTCCCGCCGGCCGTGGCGGCGGACGGGGTGCGCCGCGGCGGAGCCGATGGGGCGAGGTGAATGCTAGCCGAATTCCCATTCTGTAACCATTCATTCATGCGTGGTGTAGTAGTCTGTGGTGGACCAATTTGCATTTCGTGGGTACCGTCTCTAGCTTCGGGCGAAGGTGCTATTTTGGTGATCTCTCTACGGTTATCAAGTATCAAGATATCAATCATCAATTGTACAGTAGGACTACTAGCCTCGTCTGAAATTTTTACGAAGTGTAAGACGAAATCTGGAGAACTGTGTGAATCGGTATCGGTAATGAGAAGACGGATTCCGTCGACAAACATTGCATTCATCTGGAACGATTCCTCCTGAAAGTTCCTTCACGGATGGTTCGTACGTGAACTCGTGAAGAGACCGATGAAAATGCACCACGCCCACTTGGCAGACAAAAATCGGCTACAAAGCCACCAAATTGATGTTCCTAGATGACGATGGCAACTTGGGGACCAAAACTAAAACTGCCGCTCCGAAATATTTTCCATTGAAGATTCGCGGCCCCATGGCCCGCAGCGTACATGAGCTCAGCCGTGACATGGTCACCGGCTACGGCGGCACCAGTGCTTCCGTCATTGCCGCAGGATCCCTATGGCCAGAGTTGGCACAAAGCATGAGCCCAGAGACTGTATCCGACCATCTGATGCACTGGATAATCACAAAACCGCATTAAAAAGCGCAGCAGCACGAATCAAATTAGCAAATGGCCAGATTTCAGGATATAAATATCTTCAAGTTACTTGTTCCCCAGCTCATAATGCTCCCTGTACCCTCCACAAAATTCCACGCATGGAAGAGATGTTTCTGCCAAACATCACTCCGGAAGTCCGGATTTTACCCACAAAAAAGAAAGGAAAAAAAAAGGAAGTCCGGATTTCTCTATTATGACTAAGGCCCGCAATTTGACCCACCAGAGCACATGCGTTTGAAATTTCTACAACGATATTGTGATGCTGACACGACACGAACTCTACATCAGTCCACACCGAAAAAGTTTACCAAACCATTTGCTTTGCTCCTCCAATGATCAATCATCAATTGCAGCCAATACAGTCCCCTACCAATAGCGACTGCCCTGGCGCTCTAGCTGATGAAACATCCATCCACCACTGAGAAAGCCCACTCAATTCCGGTGCCGATTTTTGTCCGTATAAAGCACCGTCAATGCTGCAATCGTGCTGGGAGAGTAGACGTCTGATGACAAGCCCGAGTCCCCCAACTCCTCTGTGAACAAATTGCCTCGTTGCTTGATCGGTTCGTAGAGAACCTGGAGCATTCGCTCAGCTGATCCAACTTGCAGCTGACGGACTTCATCGTTGAAGATGACCTCGCTGGACCAATCAAAACAAGATAGACATATGATGAGGTCCAATCCACAGTTAGAAATGCAGGTGGAATATTGCCCAACAGGTTAAAATGAATATATAGCACAATTATGTTGATGCTTAATTGAGAACATCGTTTCGCATAACTAGAAGCTACCTTTGTACTTACGGAAATATAAGGTGTAGATTAGAAGAAGGAAAATTACCTTAGTTTTGCAGCTAGATTTTTATCTGTGCACGCTCGAAAAAGGATCTCAGGCACAATGGGAGAGTCCAAAAGGATGTTTGGTAGAGAAATAAAGTTTATCTCTTTTCTCAGGTGGATGAAGCACTCGGTAAGGAAATGAGCTTGGTAGGCCACCACAGAGGGTAGCTTTGCTAGCATTAGTTCCATGACAGCTGTTCCGGAAGTACATAATGCTGCTTTACTAGCCTGCAAAAAAAAAGGAATATTAGAAAAGTAGACTCTGGCTGCGATAAGTTTCACATACTAACAATCAATCAAGTCTAATAAATTTCACATCTAGCCCTATTGGGTTAGTACACTTCGCTATCAAAGGAATGGTTGGTTTGAACAGAGGAGCCTTAACATTACCAACCAAGGAATAAATGCTGTCTCAAAAACAAAGACTGAACACTTAGAGAATCACTATTTGTGTATAACTAATATAACTGTTGACAGACAACACCGTATCTTAATATAATTAGACAATCATTTCCTAGGGAAAAAAAGAACAAAAGCATGGCTGGAATATAATGTGTGGGTCCGTGGGACAATCCAGCGGCTACAGTAATCAACAGTGCTCTAGATTTTTCTTCATAGAGATTTTGATCCTATATAAGATGAGATGAAAATGCTAATGCTAACTTAACCAATCATAGTCTGGGGTTATAGCCACAGCACAGCTGTAAAGGGACAGTAGTAACATGAATCCTTTTGGAACAAACAGCAATACATGATATGTGTGTTAGCAAGGTATGGTGCTTTGATATGTCTTCAGTCTTCACATCCATCAAATGAATGAAAAATATCAACATTCGAAAATGACAATATCCAAAGAGTGAATTTGGTGGTGGAGAATTAAAGCCATTAACTCAAAAAAGAAGTGAGCTTACATTGAATGCACCATATCTTTTTTCTAGTGAACCCCCAGGTATCAGTACCACTGGAAACGGCAGTGATCGAACTACATTTTCAACATAGGTCCTCACATCCCGATGTGGAGCAACTGGGATGACTAGTGACAGATCATTTAAAGTGTGACTTAAATGTTGCACAGTCCGAAAGAAGATTGGAAGCATACGAGCTACTTCCTGCATCCTGCTTCCAGGCAGCATGGTTAAGATTGTGGCATCTATCAAAGGATTATTTATCATTAGAAAACAGACATGCTTTTTATAACACAACAATCACATGCATATTAAGATTTAGCCCATTGAGAAACCTTGGCACATTTATAGAGCGGTCAATAAACTAGCATCATGCCAGAACACAAAATCCAGATATGTCTTGCTATGAATTGTTACTGATGCATATGATAAGGCAAGAAATGTTTTCTAGAGAACGTGCAAGCAAGTGTTTGTCCTCTTTTCATTAAGAAGAGAAGCAAACAATTACAAGACTTGGGTAGCAAGTACCGGGATTAAGATCAAACAACACGCGCACGCTAGCTACTCCGCACTCTAGGCGAGAAAATTTTAATAGAAATTTTGATGGCCTTGCATTGTGTAAAACAAAAAATAAATGTGTATCATGTTAATAATATATGGATAGTATAGTAGACCATACAAGTGTCTGATTTGTCTCCTAGGGCTCCTTACAAAGGAATTTCATAGGATTTTTAAAGGATTTGAATCCTTAGGAATTTTTCCTATGATGGTCATTTGATTCGTAGGATTGGAATCCTTGGGATTTTTTCCATAGGATTCATTTGTACAACATTTTGAAGGAAATTTTCCATCCACTCAAAGCTCTTTGTAGAATTCCATTGTTTTCCTGTGCTATCAAACACTTCTCTCAATCCGTAGGATACAAGAGGACATGACACTCTATTCCTAT
Organism: Thinopyrum elongatum; assembly: GCA_011799875.1. NCBI lineage: Eukaryota > Viridiplantae > Streptophyta > Magnoliopsida > Poales > Poaceae > Thinopyrum > Thinopyrum elongatum. The sequence goes on from CM022299.1 coordinate 408,682,746, forward strand.
GTTTTTCCTATTCCCACGTTTTGAGAATCCTACGAATTAAAGAGGCCCAGTTGGCTAGTTCTATATAGTTCTTTTTCAGCTTTAGCTACATGTTCCTTGTTTCACCAGATTGATATTTGCAGTTAAAATTAAGATAAATGAAATCACAAGAAAAAACAGGTGCTAAAATATTTGGCCATCTCCTTTGCATCTCATGTAAAACAGATTTGACTATGTAATGAATCATCTGGCAGTTGGTACTCAGGTTGCGTTTGTCATTGCTGCCAATTATGATAATAGTTTCTTCAACCAGCTTTTGTCTAGTTTACAATTTCGGTAACAACTTTTTCCTGTTTATGTAGCTATCTTTCCCAGCAGATTATAAAATAAGTTAAGCACATCACAGTTCAGCAATCACAAACTGAGCCTTAAGGATTGATAGTGTGCGAGCTTGCCTACATTTGAATGGGAGTTAATAAACTGCCAGAGCGATATGTAGATCTGAAGTTGCACCATTAGCATACATCAACCGTCATGTTAGTTTTCGGAAAACAGTAGTATTAGTTTCCAAAACCTAGATGAAACAGCATGCCCTCGCAGTAGTTATTGGCAACTGAATTTTCCTAACTTACATGTTGTATACTTCCTTGATGATAATTCATAAAATGCATCAATTACAAAGTCAACACATTACAATTCACCAATCTGATAAATATAAGAAGGAAAAACACAAAAAGGGATATAATAATCTCTACTCCTAATGGAGCAGTTGGTAGCTTGGTACTCCGGTTTTATTTTCGTCCGGTTTTATTTCCTCCCACCACCCCTCCCACTGGTTTTTCTCCTTCTCATTAAAAAATCAAATCTCATTATAGGGAGATATTGTTTCGTGCTTGCTTTGGCAGGTGTTGATTCATTTTAATCATGTAAATAGTAGGTAATTAATGATTTAGAAATCGCACCATATATGTGAGATCACCTTCCTAAAATATAGACATAATATTTTTCTCGGTAACCTTTCAAGACAAAATGAGATATTTCTTAATAGAAAATCATTAATACCGCGCACTATGCCATTTATTATTATCATTATCTCTACTATTAATTGACAATCACAAGTTTCCTAATATAATAAAAATAATATATATTTTTCTTATGGGCGTACGCATCCGCGCGCCCCTACGAAGGGGCGCCGTGCGCGACACCATGGAGGACGCCGTAGCCGGGCCTGATGCCGGGGCGATACTCAAGAATGTCAGGGCGTGCATCACGGCATCGAGGACGACCATGGTGGAAGGCAGGTCGTTGGACCGCCACGTAATGCGTTCGTGGACGCGGTCATATTATATTTCCTATTAGTCATACAAAGAGCCAGACAGGCTACATTCTCAAATCAAGTGTGACCATTCAAATGTTAAGAAATCTCTACTACCTAAAAGAAACGTAAGGTTCCCTCTCCCCTCTTACGTTCCCCTCGCTCCGTCCAACCTCTCGTACGACCCCCTCTCCCCTCCATCGATTTTCTTTTCTCCCTTCACCGGTTTTCTCCCTGCCGGTTTTATCCTTGGTTTTCCATTCCCTTCTTCTAATTTTGGTATAAAGAAATAATTCACGTATGGTAACCAAACGCAATCAATTCATGCATGGTAATAAAAATCTGATTTGATAACACAATAATTCGATGACGGTGATCAATCTCCTTCCTTCTTTCAATCAATTCCTTCCTTCTATCTCCTTCCTTCTTTCAATCAGTTCCTTTCTTCTATCACCGTGGTTTACCTGGTGCCAACATACTTCTGCGCCACTCATGCACAGTCATGACTCATGAGTATCAACATTTGCTGTCCTTCTAGCAAAACGAATATCAAAAGACTCAAAAAATGGACTGCTTTGTGATTCCGTCTTATCCGCCATATACTCGCCAAATTTGTCGCTGGATGCGATGTTTCCACTCAGAGTAAGAGTATACGGTGCAATAAACGGAGCGATCTCTCTAGCGATTTTCTTGCTCCCGATATTTTTGCATGCGATAATGGTGCTAGCCAATCGGTAAACAAATCAGAAGGAAGCAATCACGTGTGTGTAGGGAAGATAATCCCGGAGATTGCAGGGCGGTTAAGGCCACGCGTCACATGTAGTAAGAAATTCCCGAGTTCAGCGGAACAAAAGGAAAGAAATCTCTAGGCTGCTCGCACTACCCCATTGACGGCCCTGCATATATCCCTTTCTTCTCTCTCTGGCCGATCCTTTGTGGGCACGTTCATCAGTCGTGGAAGAGAAGCTATAGACACTGGCGGAACGACGGCAGCCGGGACGGGCTCACCGGTGTAAAGCACCTCAAGGCCGTCCTCCCGGTGATGCTGCGCCTCGGCCGCCGTTGCCTCCGCGCTCCGCTTGCCATGCCCATCGCACCCGCCGAGGTGAGCTCCTTACATTCACGTATTAGCAACCAGCGGATCAGCTTCTACATGCGCTGTACAAACAACCACTACATAGTTTTTTTATTCAATTAAGCTTTACTTATGTCTATGTTGTTTCAGATGGATCTGGATGAGATAAAAGAAACTGCCTGTGCTATTAATTTTACTGAAATGAAGGAATACATCATGTCCTTCCCTAGCAAAATCAAGTTGGTGAATATCCATGACACAACCTTGACACGTCGAGATTTGGAATGTCTTTTAGAAGATGAGATATGGGTGGAGAGCGAGGTCAGCTAAGATATACTCCGATGGTCATACTTACACACATCAAGAATGTCTAATTTATTTGTTACTTTTTCTACTATAGGTCATAAATGCATATATTTACTGTCTAAGGGCCCAGGATAAAATTTGTAGAGCGGGTGCACGTGTATTCTTAGAAAATACATATGATTCTCTGGAATACTTAAGCGAGATGGTGAAATTCCCATAAGCCTTGAGACTCATCACCACATCGTTGAAAAGGTGCTTAAGTATCTACAACATGACATGGTTAGACTAATTTCTTCATATGGTTCTACCATTTATTATCAATTTGCTTACCTAGCCAGGGCAACGACTTATATATTTTGTGTCAGTTGTTCATTCCAATCAATATGAACCAAAAGGATTGGTATCTATTTGTTGTCAATATCAAACAACGCGAGATACAGGTACTCGATTCTTTTGGTTCTTGAATGAGCCGAGCTGACCTACAACTTACGGTAAGATTTTACTATGTCTGTACTTGGCATTCATGCATTTAGTTTCACCTATATTATCATACTCTTCTTTCTATTTAACAGCTTCAGGGGCTTGAGGCGCATCTAAAGTTTGCTTCTAAGATGAATGAGTATAACCTAGGTGCTTGGCCAGATATTGACGTAACTAGATGGACAAGAAAGGAGTATATTCAAGATCCAATTCAATCCGATGGGTATGTTTAAATCATCACATGAGAAAATGCGAAATGAGAGCAGCAGTAACAATTATTGATTATTATTCAACAATTCCTTATGTTTCCTTATTAGTGTGCCCAATATCTTAACCAATAGATCATCTTGCGAGTTGTTCATGCTACAATTTCCGAGAGTAAGTCAACTTTCAAAATAACAATATCTGATTCATTTATTTATATTATTATTTTCACTATATCGTTGATGCTATGGTTTACTTGATAGGAAAGAATTGATCCGGAGCTCCAAGCCCTACCCACTAAGTATAAGTCTTAGACAACTACAAGACTTAATAAAGAATACACGGGCTATTGATGTCCACAGTTTAACATGGCTGTTCGAGTAAATGCTACAGACAATTTCAATGGGCTAAAGACACTCCATATCACTATATGGATCTAAGATTTTCTGTCAGTTATAATCTCATAACACTTATTTTATAAGGCGACGAGCACATATCATTGCAACCATAAACGCATAGAATGTTAATAATCCTTTACTTCCCTCTCAGATGATACTAAACGACTCGACACAAGATCCAAAACTCCGTTTACCATTTGATGCCCAACGCTACATCATTGCAAAAATATTTCATTGTTGGCCTGATATGTGCTTTGACGTCTCGGCATGCAAGTTGGTAATAATACTTCCCATCTCTGTGTGCGCTTTTCACCCCCGTATTTCTAAAGCCTACTTCATACAGATTTTGTTGCCGTTTTGTACAACCGGTCGCTTCATCCTCTTCCTGTTTGACCTATTGGATAAAACAATCACTATACTCGACCCTCTTCCCCTACCGGATGCATGGAAAAAGAATCCTTCACAGAAGGACATATTTAAGATTCAATGTATTTCGTTCCATCTAAACATAGCTTTACAAGATGCAATACCCGGCTGGAATGATGATGTTTTTAGATGGCGTCGCATCATACCACTTGGAGTTCCAAAAAAACCCAAACAGGTTATAACCTTAATATTCCAATTATCTGACCATCTTTTTATCTATCATATTGCTAAAAACATTTACTTCTATGCAGCAATAGGTCTGGGTTTTTGGTTTTAAAGTTTATGCGCACATGGCATGATCATGAACATGGACTACCAGTTGTCCTGGTGAGTACTCTACATTCACCATTCATGTGTCCTTTTAGATGTGAGCCTTGCATGACAACATAATGCACATGCAGGACGATTATGACCTACGGAAAGGTGTTGGTACACTTGCTGTCGTACAAGGACAATGAATGCGTAGAAAACATTCCATAAGTCGTGCGTGATTTGGTGAAGAGAATTGGGATAAACTTTTTTTAGTCCGAGTATCATATGTGTTATTTTTATTACAACATTGTGAAACATCTTTGTTTACTCTGTATCAATACATTATTACAGTTTTTATTCTTTTAGATGCTATTTTTTGTAAGCTTACTTCAAATATTTCATGTGAAGTGGATAGTTGTATGCTAAATGAAAAGAAATGTGTGTGCTCTTCTTAAATTCAATTCAGTACAGATGTACGCTATTTCGTCTCATAACATTGAGTTAGATAATCCTCAACTAAACTTTTTAATCCAATTAAACGGACAAGTCTATGATTTGTACATGTATTATTGCCCGTGGCAACGCACGGGCATTTTACTAGTTGGCATAACAATCTAGTATTTGTGCACAAGAAGACTTCAAGAAGGCACAAAGAATGACACATTTAATTACCTGGAGACAACCCATGCTCCAGTCTAAAAGCTTCACCACTTCGTTGACGCATGGACATGTCAGGAGATAATTCTGAGTCCTATGAAATTTGATACATAAACAACTATATTGTGAGTAAAGTTGATGGTCCCAGATATCAAACAGATATACAAAATCAAAATTACTAGTCTTAGCAGTTCATTTACATGATATCAGCAATTCAGTTTGAAATCGGTTAGTCACTTCTAGAAGACAAGACAACATTCCATGTCAACATTATTCTTAGCATTGCACAATCTCAGAAGAAAACAAGGGAATGCCGCTCTCTCACAACCCTCTTGAACCTTTTAGGATCATGATCCTCAGATCCATTTCTTATACAATAATATAGTGCTAAGTATAATCTAGTCCCTAACCCTTGCTTCTACCTAGCTTTGGATGAGATTTAGCTCCTTGGATTTCTATGGCCACAACCAGGTTTAGGCAGGAATAGTATAGGAATCTTTAGATGCACATTCCATGTCCTAATGGATATGAGCCACCTTTCTCAACAAAGGAGATAGGCCTTATTATCCATCAATGACAACTGCCAATGAACTTCAATTTTTTGATGGGATCTCGCCTTGACTATAATTCTATGGTCAACAGAAGAGGCAACAGATACTAATGAAGCCGCACAATTCCCTACCACATTTTTATGTTGAAGCGAAGTCCCTACCACATTTAAGCCAGCAGCATCATCCAATAAGGGATGGCCCACATATGTAGCAGGCAACCCATGTAATCTGCAAATTTCGTCCTCAAAAGGAAGGATACATAACATATGATCCACAAAATTATGCAACTTTGAGAGCCTGCTTTCACCACCTTTCCAGGCCCAGAATGATGGAGCAACATAATGGACATGTAGAGGGCTATCAACTTTTTGGTTGTACATACCTAGACAACAGAAAAATCTTACCATGTTTGCTCATGAAAAAATAAATGTAAATTTAGTTATTTGAATGAAATTGTGGTATGGTAAAAATGATTCCACTTAAAGCCTTACATTTTAATTGCTGCAATAGGCGAAACGAAAACCCCTTTGAATCAACAGTAACTACAGCATGAGGCCGAAATAATATAGCAGCATCTAAAGTATCCTTGATCTTCCTCTGCAACATAAAAACGAGTATAACCAACAATCAAGTGAACACAAACAGAAAGGAAAGCACAAGACACACCAGAGATGCACCTTGACGTTATATATGTGTGGCAGCAGTTCCCACAAACCCATTATGGCAATTTCTTCCATGGGAAAAAGTGATTGCAGCCCTTCCTTGCACATTAATTCCCTGCATTGAGAAAAATCTGTTTAGTGAGTAAATAAATGAAAGATCAAAGTTGCAACATGATGCGATCCAGCTTGAACCGGACTTGGATCAAAGCGTGCATATGGAAAGTAAAATGATGCTACAACAATGCTGAACTAATTAATGCATGGATATGTTGAGCACACACATGAAAATGAACTCACTTTGCATCCATACAGAGAGAACACAAAGGAACTCCTGACTGCAAACATCAACCAATGGCATTTGAGCAGGAAGTATGTGCATACATCAAGGAGATCAGTCATAACTGTATGACAGTGATAACTGACAACTCCACGACATGACAGTTGACCCTCCATTTTGTTTTCTTCTGATGAAGATAAAAAACATAATACTCCCTCCGTAAAAAAATATAAGACGGGTTTTGACACTGTCATAGTGTCAAAAAAAGTCTTATATTAAGTTACAGAGGTAGTAATAAATAAAGCAACCCTAATGTTATGTTTCCTGTATTCACATCCGATCTTCCTTATTCACGCTCTCCTATGGAAGAGAAGAGAACAATGTATCAAGAGAACTGTTGTCTTTCCAATTTTCTTTCTGTCTCTCTACATCATCTCCAATATTGAAGACTGACTTGAATCCAGAAAGAGAAGGAACTCGTCCTTGTTTCTTTAAGAACCTGATGAACCTACTGCCTAGAAGAGAATCACAAACTAGCATAACAAGAATTAACAAATAAAAATTTCCCTCATTCTGTCACTTGACTAAAAATTGGACACCGAACAAAATATCCACTGGAACACATTTCCCTCTCCATCCCCACAAATTTGATGTTTAAGCGTGCACAGAACTATAAATGGAGCCTAGTCCTATGTACAGTACATAATCTGAACATGTAAACACTTCCGGAACGGAACAAATAAGCAATCCAGAACTAAACCCCCCTCCAAGTTTCCTTCAAGTCCAAAATACCTTGACTGTATGAAGCATTTCTGTGTAATGAAGATCTATAAGAGTACCATGCACAAATGAACATTCATTGGAAAAAAACAACATTGACATCAAAAGGCAAATATAAAGCTTAAAGTGCATGAAGTTAGGTGGTTTCAGAGCTAGTATTTATCAAATGTTCAAACTGGGGCGTTTCATCAGAAAAAAATGCTCAGACTGAGACTGAAAAATACTTTAATAGCACAGATAACTGAACCAAAAATGTAGGAACAGGGGTTAAACCACACCCGCCAACGCCAGCAAAACGAACGGGAACAGGGGAGAGCTTCCTGAGGGACGCCATGAGGCGCGAAGCGAGCGAATCGCCGGAGACCTCACCGGCGACAACGAACACCCGAAGTTCGCCGTCCCGGGCCGCTGCGTCGAACACCCTCCCGTAGGAATAAGCGCGTGGGCCCAGCCTGGCCAGCAGCCCTCGCTGGCGCCCGGCGGCGGGGATCCATCGTGACAGCATCAGCCACAGCGGAGCAGAGGGGCGCCGACGGGAGGGAAAACCGGGGAGGGCAGAAAGGGTTAGAAAAAAACTCCCCGGGAGTAGTGACTTGAAAAAAAAAACAGGAGCTTATTTGTTTGGGTTTTTTTAAGAGAAAATTCCATCTATTCATCAAAAATCGGGAGGAAAGAACATCAAAAGTAACACAAATTACACCCAGATCTGTAGACCACTTAGCGACGACTACAAGCACTGCAGTGAACTGAAGATGCACCGCTCTTTTTTCACCAGAACCGAGCAAAAAAGTCATCATGCTAAGGTCCCAAAGAATCAATGCACTAGAACAAAAATCGTTGATGATGAAAAGGAGCATAGATTAGAAGGATCCACCCTGTAGTAAACGCATATGAACGAAGATTGGATCCGAGCTGGTCCACCACAGACAACACCGACCAAATCCCTCGAAGGTCCGCCGGAGACACACCTACACATGCCCTTCGACGATGCTACACATTCTCGGAATAGGGGCTAGGTGGGAACCTCCAACGCCTCGTCTTTCTAAGCAGGAACAAGTCCTAAAAAATTTCAATAAAGCATCTAAAAAGGAGTAGGAGCCCTCCTGCCGCCCTTTGTCGGGATCCACTGTGCCTCCATGGCCCTAAGGCCATAGGAGATGAGACAGATAGCCGATTGCGTCGATAGCAGGTGTGGAAACCCCTCGTTTGCCTGAGACGCTATGTACGAGACTACGAGAGGGAAACATTTCGTCGTTTATTTGTTTGGTTTCAGATGATTACAATCCTTAGAAGCTTTTCTAAACATAAGAAAATCTTGGAAACACTTTTAGTGTTTTTGTGCTCTATGTTATGGAGCAAACTTTTCGAACACATAAAAATTGTATGCATAAAATGGATTCTTTTTTTTTTACCAGGATGCATAAAACAGATGCAAGTTGTGTGTCAATTGTATCTAATGATGTAGCCTCTAGAAGAAAATCTACATTTTAATACCTTGAAAAGTTTGCTTGAATATTTTGAAATACAAAGGGATAGAATGGCACGACGTTGTTTAATCATAGTAGTTTCTGGTATCATTTTCTTTTAGCCTCTGTAAAAAAGTCATAATTGGATTTTCTTTGAACCGCTGATTGAATAATCATTAATTTTGGAACTCTTACCCGCAAAACAAAAAATTGAAACTCAATTTTGCGTTGCACATTTTTTTGTGCTAATGAAACGGAAATATTAATCAACCAGAGTCATTACAATCTTGTTGACACAACACGTCAACAGCATCAGCGCCAGAAAGTAACCACACAACAGTTTTCGGCAATGTTCTACCCATCAGCGCAAGAGAATGGCTGACTTTATTTTGATCGCGCGTGAACGATTTTCATTTCATGTTGGCGTGAGGCCAACTCCTCCTTAGTACTCACAAGCATTGCTGCTATCTGCGATCTGTTCGCCTCAAGTTCCTTGAACATGCGCACTAGCATAGCGCAGTCTGACTCCACGACAAGGTTGTCTGTGCTCCATGCAAGAGCGAGGTCAACCCCTTCCATGAAAGTTGCAGCTTCAGCCTCTAGGGCATCTGCACACTTTTGGATAAACCTGCATGACGTGAAGATAATGGATCCAGTGTGATCCTGGAGCACCATTCGGGCACCTCCTGTGCCATCCTCGCCATTCCATGACCCGTCAATGTTCAGCTTGACCCATCCCACCGACGGTTTGCTCCATCACTCCGGAGGGCGCCCTCGCGAGGATGTCAATTCATGTAGACTGCCTCCTCGTCTCCCTCCGTAGGATATAACCGTTTTCCCTTTGGCGATGTTCGCCGTGGGGTGTTGTTGAATATTAAGCAATGTATTGATGTAGCCGCACAAGAATCTGCTAGATGCCTCAACTGGTGGTGCCGGCTTTGCATGATACACCTCATTCCGCACGTACCAACTTCACCATAGTGTAATCAACATAGGGGGGCGCTCATCATGGGTACATCGGTCAAGCAGATGGATAATCCACTTGGTTCCAGTGTTGACGATGGTTTCCAACTTGGGCCATGGTCCAGAACTTGGCCATCTCCTTCCACAATCTGCGAGCAAGGGGGCATCTGCATAAGGCATGGAATGTATCCTCTCGTTCCATTCCACATAAAGCACACATGTCATAAATCTCGAGCTTTCGCTTATGCTTATTTTCAAGAGTAGCCAAATAATTTGTCGCCACACGCCATGCAAATACTCGTACCTTCGGGGGAGCAGGGCACCCCCACACTGCCTTCCAGATGGCACGCGTGCCATCCGGTGCCCTGCTCGTGGCGCACATGAAAGTGTTGGTTTGCCCCTCCAGGGCGGTTTTGTATGCACTACGTACACTGAAGATGCCGCAGTTGTCGGGTGCCCAAGCTAGGACGTCCTCAAGTCCCCGCGAGCTGGCCTTGATCGTCAATATGCACGCAACATCCAGGGCGATGAAGTGTTGCTGTAGAAGATCCACCCGCCACCGGCCGTTTCCGTCCAGGAGCTCGGACGCTCGCCTTAGCCGGCATGTGCCTCGCGGCGTGATATGCCTGTAGGTCATCGCCCGTGGTAGCCACAGGTCCCGCTAGATGCGGATGCTCTCACCGTTGCCCACCCGCCATATTAGTCCTTGCTTGAGCAGCTCAAGGCCATGCTGGATAGCATGCCACGTGGGAAAAGCGTTTCCTGAAAATACTTGTCCTCTAGGGACTCATTAGGATAATATTTTGCCTTCAATACCTGAGAGCATAGGGAGTCCGGCCGTGTAAGTGATAGTCTCCAACGTATCTATAATTTTTTATTGTTTCATGCTATTATAGTATCAATCTTGGATGTTTTATATGCAATATTATATCATTTTTTGGGATTAACCTATTAACTTAGTGCCAAGTGCCACTTGCTGTTTTTGCCTGATTTTGGTTTTCCAGGAAATCAGTATCAAACGAAGTCCAAATGCCACGAAACTTTTTGATGATTTTTTTCTGGACATAAGAGACCCTAGAAGCTTCGGGAGGAGGACATAAGGCGAAGGAGTAGGCCACAAGCCACATGGGTGCGCCCAGGGGGGTAGGCGCGCCCATGTGCCTTATGGGCCCCTTGTTCCTCTGTTTAACCTAATTCCAACTCTATAAATTCTCTAAAATCGGGAAACCAATAGAGCCACCCAAAATACTTTTTCCGTCCCCGCAAGCCTCTGTTCTTGCGAGATCCCATCTGGAGGCCTTTTCCGGTACTCTGCCGGAGGAGGGATCGACCGTGGAGGGCCTCTACATCAACCGTGTTGCCCTTCCGATGATGTGTGAGTAGTTTACCACAGACCTACGGGTCCATATCTAGTATCTAGATGTCTTCTTCTCTCTCTTTCATCTTCAATATAATGTTCTCCTGGACGTTCTTGGAGTTCTATTCGTCATGTCATCTTGCTTAAGGCGTTACTCCGTTCTTTATGAACTTAATACTCTAGATGCATGTTGGATAGCGGTCGACGTGTGGAGTAATAGTAGTAGATGCAGGTAGGAGTCGGGCTACTTGTCTCGGACGTGATGCCTATATACATGATCATTGCCTTGGATATCGTCATAACTATGCTCTTTTCTATCAATTATCCAACAGTAATTTGTCTACCCACCGTATGCTTTTTGTTCGAGAGAGAAGCCTCTAGTGAAAACTATGGCCCCCGGATCTATTTTTGTCATATATTAAAATCTAAAAATACTTTGCTGCAATTTATTTACCTTTTTTTATTTTGTGTTTGTTTATCTATATATCACTACGAGATTTGATCCTTGCAATTAACCGCCAAGGGATTGACAACCCCTTGTTTGCGTTGGGTGCAAGTATTTGTTTATTTGTGTGTATGTGTTGTTCACGAGATCTTGCGTGGTTCTTCTACTGGATTGATAATCTGGTTCTTAACTAAGGGAAATACTTATTTCTACTGTACTGCATCATCCTCTCCTCTTCGGGGAAATCCCAATGCAGCTCACAAGTAGCAGGAAGCATTTCTGGTGCCATTGCCGGGGAGACATCACCAACACCTATCAAGTACCACGCATAAACTTTCATCTTCTTGCATTTACTTTATTTGTCATTTGCCTCTTGTTTTCATCTCCCCCACTTCTAAAACATTTTCATTGCTTGCTTGGTTGCTATGTCTAGTATTACTATCCCTCCTTTGTCCCCGGATTTTGAAGTTCTTTACTTCAAACAAAAACAAGGAGAAAATTTGAAAGATGCTTGGTATAGGATAATGGAATCTTATCGTATGTGCACCATAAAAGGGGATATAAAAATCTTGCTTCGAAATATTTATGTAGGGCTAACTATGCCTAACAGACAAGTTTTGGACTCTACCACTAAAGTGAATTTTGTTGAAAGTGATGCTAATATTGCCATGAAATAATAGAAGGTGTCGTGGTTTTGTCACGGCAGATGCCCTTGTGAAAGGACTTAGGTGTAGAGCCATCGCAACGTAGGTTAGCTTGAAGGGGTTGAACGGGACGAAAGAACAAGGTTTACCCAGGTTCGTCCCCTCACAATGAGGTAAAAGCCTACTCCTGCTTTTGTTGACTATTGCTTGAATATTGATTACAAGGGAGCGGAATCACTTGACCTAGCTCTCGATCAATTGTTTCTTAAATTAACCCACCGCAGGGTCTCGCCTTTATATACATAGGTCGAGGCCCTGGGCTTACAAGAGTCCAAGCCGGATCACACAACGTGTCCAACTCGGGTTCTAACTCGCCTTGCCTTGCTAGGCAAGCCGCCATCGGGCGGCTCACACCTCCGGGTCATAGCATCGATGCCGGGTCTTGGGCCTTCCACAGGCCCACCTCATGAGCCGCCTCTAGTCTTCATGCCTCTTTGGGCCTACCTTAAGCTTTCTCTGTTGAGTCGCCAACAGTGTAACCCGGCCCCTCCTGGGCGGGTCACACCGCTGGTATATATCCCCAACATTAGGCCCTAGATTGATTTGAACCTGTTCATGTCAATCTTCACTACTTCTAGTTGGCGAGTCTTCTTTTATTTCCTCCAACATTTAATCTTGAATAAATCACCATGACCCGCCAAGACGTCACGCCAAATAAATTCAGAAAAACATGTGACATCACAACGGATCTTTCTACATTAACTAGCTGTCCGAGAATCGAGGCGCCTCCTCTGTTAAGATAATCATATTGCCCCCTCGATTTCCGCGCCTGCCATTTACTGCTTCACCTTTTCCTTATAAATAGACACGGGGGGTTCCTTTTTCACTTTTACCCCCTTCGCCTCCACTTCTTCTTCCTCCTCGCGACCTCCGCCGCACAAGAGCTCCGGCGCTTCGACCGTTCTTCACCAGCGACTTCGACAAAGGCCGCTGCATCGACCTGACCGAACCAGATAACTGCGGCGCACCTCCGCTCCTCTTTGGCTCTATCAGGTATTCCTCTTTTTCTGCTTCAGATCCGCATTAGGTCATTGCAGTTCATGTAGTTCACCACCCTGTTCATCGTGGTTCTTCCAAGTCCATCCACCTTCCGCTTAGAGAATGTAATTCAATCCAAAAACTAAGTAGTCGTGGGGCGGTAGCAGTTTTAGCCCTTATCTTGCATCTGGATAGATCTCCTCTTATTCAGAATTGATATGTAACTTGTGTAGTTCTTCTACTACCGCACTCTAGGTCAGAAATTATGCTTCCTTTTTCAAACTACCACAGATCCGTAATTGTAGTTGCGATCTGCAAAACTGGTTTTCCCAACACTTAGCAAAATTTCAGCAACCTTGAATCCATAGACAATTGACCCGCCATTCTTTGTTTGGGCGGCTTATATGATAACTTTGTAACCCGGCAGCACCTGGCCGGCTTATCAATAAACTTGTAACCTGCCAGCATCTAACTGGTTTAACACTGCCACAACTTGACCCGCCATATGTCAATCAACCTTAGAGTCGCGTTATCCCCTCACAAGGGCGACTTTATGCTTTCTCCATGCTCCATAATAATGATTAACTTTATATTCATAACCTGTCTGCATCTACTAAATTGTTATTGTGACCATTTTAAGCTGCTTACCATCGTAATATTGACCCGCCATACTTTTATTCTTAGGCCGTAGCTTTTAATTCGCCATCATGACTAAGACCCCCACCTCCTGTGACTGGATCGTCTCTAAAGTCACAGAGAGCACACTCAATGATTTCGTGACCATGGGGGTTTTACCCGCCAAGGAGGTCATCCATTGGCGGGTTCTAGGTTCTGAATGTCCCCCTCAGCCCTAGGAGGGTGAAGTTGTGATTTTCACGGACCACCTACTCCGTGGCTTCTCACCACCCGGCTCAAAATTCTTCCGGGACGTGTTGAACAACTACAATCTTCATCCACAAGACATTGGCCCCAACTCTGTTTCCAACATATGCAACTTCCAAGTGTTCTGCGAAGTGTATCTTGGGGAAGAACCCTCTATCGATCTATTCAGAGACTATTTTTATATCAACCGCCAAACTGAAATGTCAGATGGGCCCAGTCTTGAACTCGAAGGTGTTTCCATCCAAAGACGAAGAGATGTAGTCTTTCCTTCAGCCGCCCTACCCAGTCATCCCAAGGACTGGAATTTTACCTGGTTCTACTATAGAGACACCTCCCCAGCTGGAGAGAACCCCATGCTGGGTTTCCGTTCCTACCGGCTCACCACCACCGGCCAGCTTCTAGGTCGTTTAACTGCTGCCGAGCATGCCCCCTTTGCCGCCACTTTTTCAAAGATAAGGGCCTTGCTCGCCAATGGCCTAACCGGAGTTGATCTGGTCCGCTGCTAGGTCGCCTGGAGGATTTTGCCATTGAGCCATCGCAGCAGCCTAATGCGCCAGTACAACGGTGACCCCAAAGACTCGCAACGCTACAATCAAGCTCGTCTGCCTGATAAAGAGATCAATGAGATGGTCAAAATGCTGCTCGGCGAATCTCTGGAAAACTGCAGCGAAGTGGGATTAAATCCTTTCTGCACACTTAACCCGGCTCCTCCTGTAAGCAATCAGACCAAGCTTCATCATGTTTTACTTATCTCTTTAATTTTTCCTCATTTCAATTGTTTCCTCTTTAATTAAATCCTTTCTGAAGAAAGAAACTTCAAGCCGCCGCCCCAACCAAGAAGCCTAAAACAAAGACTAAGGGTCCGGGTCGTTGCAAGAAACCATCAGCCGACGAGCTGCTCCATCTTGATGATGAGTCGGAGGTAGAACTTGATTCCCTTGGCTTTCTTTTCATGTAACTTATTGACGTTGATTCATCTCAGGAAGAGGCAGAGACCAGTCATGCAGACGCAGCAGAGGTAACTATAATTTCCTCCGACTCAGAACCCTTGCCAAGAAAGAAAACTCGGCGGGTCACCCGAAAAGTAAGGTTTTCTCACCCTCTTGCTTATTTGGATCCCAACTTTCTTTTGAAGAAGCAGCAACACGAATTAAGGCGTAAGACCCGGAGTGATGGCACTGAAGATCTCCTGGCCGGCTTACCCAACACCCCAGCTCCTCAAAAGCGTCGAAATGAGGTGCCTCATAGCCCGACTCTTTCTTTTCCAAAGGCTGGTCTTATTCGTCAACCTCTTAATCCTTCCGACTCAAATTATCAGGGGACGCCTCCGTCATCCGGCGACTCTACTGGGACTCAAATGCCCACTTTCAAGATCGCCCAGGGGTAAGTATTTTCATTTGTTCATAAATGACTTATAGTGATATACTTATGAACTGTGTATCCTTGTCGCAGAGGTATTGCCAAGGCCGGTAAGAAGCAAAAGTTGGGCGGGTCCTCAAAGGATCCCAAAGCTACTGAACCAGAGAAACATATGACAGAAATCTCTGAGGCCATCAATCAAGACCCTGAAGAGCATGTCAATGACCCGCCACCGTCAATTGATGCTACCGTCCTTGAACAAATGGACGCTGAGATCAACCCGGCTGCCAGTCATGACCCGCCGAGCCCTAAGCCGCCCAGTCCTGCCAAGTCCACTGTCAAGAGCCCTGCTACTGATGCTGATGACATCACTATTACTAGGTCAGCTTTTAAGCCGCCCGAGGCCTCCAGAGTCCTAGCCAAGCATTTAGCCAAGGAAGAAACACCTTCACTGGAGAAAGGCAAAGCTAAGCTGGACCTGGAGAGCTATTCCTCCTTCAGTGCAGGTGACGTGTACGCGGGCTATCTGAGCCGCCTTAACACAAGCCGAGATATGGAAGCCGGGCTGATTGAGTTGATGAAACAAAAGTATGAGGTAAATTTCCAACCTCTCTTTAGTCTTGTGCATATACATATATCCATACTAGCCCCCAAGGGCCGGCCTGTCTTGAAAAGACAAGTCGGGTCTTTATTGTATTTATAGAATCAAACATGTAGCCCCCAAGGGTCGGCTTAAGCTGACAAGATGAGTCAGGTCTCAATGACCGTAATAGGATCAAACATGTAGCCCCCAAAGGGCCGGCTTAAGCTGACAAGATAAGTCGAGTCTCAATGACCTTAATAGGATCAAACATGTAGCCCCCAAGGGTCGGCTTAAGCTGACAAGATAAGCCGTGTCTCAATCAGAATTTGAAATGACCCACATTAGCCCCCAAGTGCCAGGTATATTGCCTGCAATGTGCTTGGGACTTAATGTAATTGTATCATTAAAATTTGCTCCTTGTATGGTAACCATTGCTTCAATATTGTATTGCAGGAACAGTTGAAGGTGAAAGAGTCGCATCTTGGCGACTTAAGGAAGAATATTGAGCTGCAACAGGCTGAAACTTCCAAGGCCGAGTCAAAGCTGAAATCTTCACTGGAAGAAATTGAGAAAATCAAAGCAAGTTTTGATGTCGAGAGAACTGCCTGGGAGTCTGACAAGGCTGCGCTGCTGAAGAGAGCCGAAGAGGCTGAAAATCAACTTAAGCCGGTGACTGATGAACTTGCCGGCTTAAAGCAACACATAATCCAGATGACAACCGCCATCTTCGATAAGTTAAACATTTGTAGTTCATCATTTGTTTTAACACTTCTTTAACCCATCTGGCGATTCATAATAGATAATTTTTAACCGGCCTGACGACTCTTGAACAGGCCCCAGAAGCGCCAATCTTGGTCAGAATATGCTACTCAAACTGAAGGCTGTTTATTCTCTGACTAAACAGTTGTACACTGGCACCCTTCGCAGTCTTGTCGCCTTGTCATGTGGGAAAAAGCCTCCAACCCAAATCAAGACTGTGTTGGATCAATTCTCAACTGCCCCGGCTCAAATTGAGGAACACAAATTATCAGCCGCCCGTGCAGGAGCTATTATTGCTCTAGGCCGGGCCAAAGCGTGGCAGTCAGAACTTGACCCGAAGGAGATAGCCATTGGATACCCAGAGTTCAAAGATGATGGGTCAAGCTTTGAAGAAAAAGAATTCAACCAATGCGTCAGATAGATGCGGCCTGTGGCATGCAAACTCATAGAGGAGTTGAATCTGAACAAATATACGCAGCCTTATGATGACAACAACAACAAAATTAAGTCGCCCTCTCATGATGTCGTGGATCTTATTCCTCCAAGGCGTAAGCATACCTTCGCCCCTGATGTTGATCATTCCATTGTTCTTAATGATGAAGCCACCTTCGAGGCCTTAACCGGCATCGACTGGACATCGGCTGATCTCCAAATGGTCGACGAGGAAGAGCCGACGCGGGATGACCCGGAATCTTCAAAGCGCCAAGAAGAGAGCTGGGCGGGGGTGATCATAAGCCGGACAGCTGTGAGGCCGGGTTACAGGAGTGCAGCTCCAAAAACACTTGATTCAAAAATCCTTTGGTCTCATGTAAGCCTTGTAATAGGATAGCTTAAAACAGTGATCCGCCCTGTCATGCCTTCGTGCATGTTTATCTCAACTTTTGATCTGGTAGTTGAAATTTATGGCATGCTTGATATGATGATAAATATGAGCCGGACCACGACTTTTGTTCATGCTTACTGTCTTGTATATATTACATAAGGCCAATCAACATATGTTCTGGCGACTTAAAGTCAAAAGCCAGAGCAGGTTACAACCCAAAGACGGGGAGCCTTGTATGACTGCTGAAGAAAATCATAATCACGGCTATCCAAGCCAAAACATATTGGTGACTTAAAGTCAAAAGCCAGGGCGGGTTACAACCCGAAATACTCAAACATGAGCATCATGACCCAGAGCCTCACGACCCGGGTAGTCAAAATTTGCACAAAAGCAAAAACTTAAGATAAAAAACATCCAAAAATCCAAAAAAGAGAGAGACAAAAAATCTCAAATTTTTGTTAGGCCAACTTTCAAGACACGACCGAACAAGTTGGCTCACAGGCCTTTTGCTTTCAAGGACGCATAGCCGTTGAGTTTATCCTAGCTCACTGTAAGCCGGCTCTCACGTGACACAAGCCGCCGTTTTAACCTTAACAAGTTCAGGGTCTTAAAAAAGATTGACTGTTAAGAGTTCGGCGGGTCACCTGGCGGAGTAGCAAGTTGCAAACAGGCAGGTGTAACTCATAATGTGGCAACTCAGGCCGGTCAAGAGGGTATGAAAGCTAAACCCGGTGGGTTGTAAGCCCCCAAGTGACCTTATGATCAGATAACAAAGACTCAGATGCACAGAAATGAAACGACAGAGGCCTTGAATTTCAGGGATGCCGGCTTTATTATATTGATCATAAAAGATATATACATTGACAAATGTATGCACAAAGGATAAGAGTCGGTGGCTCAAGTATAATAAGGCTGAAGATGAGCAATATTCCATGGCTGGCGGGTCTCCTCTTCCGACTTGCGTGAATCGCTGTGTTCTAGTATATCAATGAGGTAATAAGACCTATTATTGAGATTTTTGCTGATCACGAAAGGCCCTTCCCAAGGAGGAGAAAGCTTATGCATCCCTGTGTGATCTTGAATTAAACGGTGCACTAAGTCGCCCTCTTGAAAGGTCCAACTTCGAACTCTACGGCTATGATAGCGACGTAGATCTTGCTGATATATCGCTGAACGAGCCGCCGCAAGGTCACGCTCTTCATCCAAAGCATCAAGTGAGTTGTGACGTGCCATCTCATTGTCAACTTCAACATAAGCCGCCACTCTAGGCGAGTCATGACGGATGCCACTTGGGAGAACCGCTTCTGCACCATAAACCATAAAGAAAGGCGTATAGCCTGTTGATCTGTTAGGGGTGGTATTGATACTCCAAAGTACTGAAGGTAACTCCTCAACCCAACAACCCAGCGTTCGCTTCAAAGGAACCATGAGCCGGGGCTTGACGCCTCTCAAAATTTCTTGATTAGCTCGCTCTGCCTGTCCATTAGACTGTGGATGAGCCACTGAAGAGACGTCAAGACGAATATGCTCTCTTTGACAGAACTCCTTCATAGCACCCTTAGAAAGATTAGTGCCATTATCAGTGATGATACTATGAGGGTATCCAAAACGGAAAATCAGCTTTTTAACAAATGGAACAGCTGTAGCCGCCTCATAATTGCTAATTGGCTCCGCCTCAACCCACTTGGTAAACTTGTCAACCGCCACCAAAAGGTGGGTCTTTTTATCCTTAGACCTCTTGAACGGTCCAACCATATCGAGCCCCCAGACTGCAAACGGCCAAGTTATTGGAATCATACGCAATTCTTGAGCCGGCACATGAGCCTGTCTTGCAAATTTTTGACACCCGTCGCACTTGCTAATGATATCCTCTGCATCAGCATGAGCCGTCAACCAGTAAAACCCATGACGAAAAGCTTTAGCCACTAAAGACTTAGAGCCGTCATGATGACCACAATCACCTTCATGAATCTCTCATAAGATCTCATGGCCCTCTTCAGGAGAAACACAACATTGAAACACGCCTGTCACACTGCATCGGTGTAACTCGCAGTTGACAATAGTCATAGACTTAGACCTCCTGGTTATTTGCCTTGCCAAAGTTTCATCCTCAGGTAACTCGCCCCGGGTCATATAGGCCAAGTAGGGAAGCGTCCAATCAGGAATAGCATGGAGAGCCGCCACCAACTGTGCCTCCGGGTCAGGGACAACAAGGTCTTCTTCAGATGGTAACTTGGCCAAAGGATTATGCAATACGTCAAGAAACACATTAGGAGGCACCGGCTTACGTTGAGATCCAAGCCGGCTTAAGGCATCAGCTGCCTCGTTCTTCTTTCGATCAAGGTGATCCACCTGATAACCCTTGAACTGACCAGCAATATTGTCAACCGCCCGGCGATAAGTGCTACTTCTTGAGCTTGCGTTGGTTTTTCCCTTGAAGAGGAAAGGGTGATGCAGCACAATAGAGGTAAGTATTTCCCTCAGTTAAGAACCAAGGTATCAATCCAGTAGGAGAAGAACGCACAAATCACCAACACCTGCACAAACAAACAAACACTTGCACCCCACGCGATAAAGGGGTTGTCAATCCCTTCACGGTCAACTTCAAAAGTGAGATCTGATAGAGATAGATAAACAAAAGATAAAGTATTTTTGGGTTTTTTGGTATATAGATCTGAAAATAAAAGATTGCAAAATAGTAGATCGGAAAGTAATATGATGGAAAATAGACCCGGGGGCCATAGGTTTCACTAGAGGCTTCTCTCATGAAGGCAAATAATACGGTGGGTGAACAAATTACTATCGAGCAATTGATAGAAAAGCGCAAAGTTATGACGATATCCAAGGCAATGATTATGCATATAGGCATCACGTCCGTGTCAAGTAGACTGACTCCTGCCTGCATCTACTACTATTACTCCACACATCGACCGCTATCCAGCATGCATCTAGAGTATTAAGTTCATAAAGAACGGAGTAACGCCTTAAGTAAGATGACATGATGTAGAGGAATTAACTCAAGCAATATGATGAAAACCTCATCTTTTTATCCTCGATGGCAACAATGCAATACGTGCCTCGCTACCCCTACTGTCACTGGGTGAGGACACCACAAGATTGAACCCAAAGCTAAGCACCTCTCCCATTGCAAGAAAAGCCAATCTAGTTGGCCAAACCAAACCGATAATTCGAAGAGAAATACAAAGATATCAAATCATGCATAAAAGAATTCAAAGAAGATTCAAATAATATTCATAGATAAGCTGATCATAAATCCACAATTCATCGGATCTCGACAAACACACCGCAAAAGAAGATTACATTGGATAGATCTCCAAGAACATCAAGGAGAACATTGTATTGAGAATCAAAGAGAGAGAAGAAGCCATCTAGCTACTAGCTATGGACCCGTAGGTCTGAGGTAAACTACTCACGCATCATTGAAAGGGCAATGGAGTTGATGTAGAAGCCCTCCGTGATCGATTCCCCCTCCGGCGGGATGCCGAAAAAGGCCCCAAGATGGGATCTCACTGGAACAGAAGGTTGCGGCGATGGAAAAGTGTTTTCGTGGATGCCTCTGGTGGTTCTGGAATATATGTGAATATATAGGAGGAAGGGCTAAGTCAGAGGAGTCCTGAGGGGCCCACAAGGCAGGGCCCCCCCTAGGGCGCGCCCTCCACCCTTGTCGCCGCCTCGTGGCTCTTCTGACTTGGACTCCAAGTCCCCTGGGTGTCTTCTGGTCCAAGAAAAATCATCATGAAGTTTTATTCCGTTTGGTATTCCTTTTCTGCGAGGCTCAAAAGCAAGGAAAAAACAGAAACTGGCACTGGGCTCTAGGCTAATAGGTTAGTCCCAAAAATAATATAAAATAGCATATTAGTGCATATAAAACATCCAAAACAGATAATATAATAGCATGGAACAATCAAAAATTATAGATACGTTGGAGACGTATCAATAAGCCACCATGAGCGGGTCTTTGGAATCCCATGTGCCTGAGACTTGCTGAGCCACAAGGTCTGAGTTGCCCAGAGACCTGACCCGGCTTAAATTCATCTCCTTTTCCATACGAAGGCCGTGGAGTAAAGCCTCATATTCAGTGAAAATCCGCATCTGAGCCCGGGCTCAGATGCTCCTGCTCAGAAAAAAAATTCAAAACAAATACTAGAAAAATTCAAAAAATTCCAATTTTTTTTGTGTGGTAGATAATTTGATGCGTGAGGTCCGCTCCAAATTTCAACTCATTTGGATATCTGAGCAGCTCTCGGCAAAAAAGACAAATCGGGTAAAAACAGTTCGTGAACAATAAACTTTTTTATAGACCCTGATTTTGTCTTTTTTGCTGAGAGCTGCTCAGATGTCCAAACGAGTTGAAATTTGCAGCGAACCTCACACATCAAATTATCTACCACACAAAAAAATAGAATTTTTTGAATTTTTCTAGTATTTGTTTTGATTTTTTTCGTAGGAGCGGGTGCAGCTGAGCCCGGGAGCCAAATTGGCCTTCTCCATATTCAGCTGCATTGTTAGTATAAGGAAACATTAGCCTTAAAACATAACAAAATTTGTCACCTCGTGGGGAAGTCAAAATAACTCCAGCCCCCGAGCCTTCCAACTGCCTGGACTCATCAAAGTGGATCGTCCAATATGTGTTATCAGGCTTTTCCTCAGGTGTCTGCAACTCTGTCCAGTCATTGATGAAATCCACCAGAGCATGAGATTTGATGGCTGATCTTGGCACATATTTCAAACCATGAGGTCCAAGTTCTATTGCCCACTTAGCAACCCGGCCTGTGGCCTCCCTATTTTGAATAATGTCTCCTAAGGGAGCAAAGCTAACCACAGTAATAGGATGACCAAGAAAATAATGCTTCAGTTTGCGACTCGCCATGAACACCACATACACCAGTTTCTGCCAATGTGGGTATCGTTGCTTGGACTCAATCAATACCTCACTGACATAATAAGCCGGCCGCTGAACCAGGTATTCCTTACCCGCCTCCTTGCATTCCACAACAACTGCCACACTGACAGCCTTACTATTAGCCGCCACATACAGGAGCAAAGGCTCTTTCTCAATGGGAGCCGCAAGGACAGGCGGCTCAGCTAACTGTTTTTTGAGCGCCTCAAATGCCTTATCAGCAGCATCACTCCAGACAAAGTGATATGTCTTCTTCATCATCTGGTATAAAGGAATTGCCTTCTCTCCCAAGCGGCTTATAAACCGGCTTAGAGCCGCGATACGACCCGCCAGGCGCTGGACGTCATTGACACACGACGGCTTAGCCAGTGAAGTGATGGCCTTAATCTTCTCCGGGTTAGCCTCAATGCCCCTCTCTGAGACCAGAAAACCCAATAGTTTACCTGCAGGCACACCAAAGACACACTTGGCCGGGTTAAGCATCATTTTACAGACCCGGAGATTGTCAAAGGTCTCCTTCAAATCATCTAGGAGAGTCTCCTTCTTTCTGGATTTGACCACAATATCATCCACATAAGCATGCACATTACGCCCAATCTGACTGTGAAAGCAATTTTGAACACAGCGTTGATAAGTCGCCTGAGCACTCTTAAGCCCAAAAGGCATAGAAACATAGCAGAAGGCTCCAAAAGGGGTGATAAAAGACGTCTTCTCTTGGTCCTTAACTGCCATCTTGATCTGATGATAACCAGAATAAGCATCCAGGAAGCATAAGCTCTCACAACCCACCATGGCATCAATAATCTGGTCGATACAAGGGAGAGCAAACGAATCAGCTGGACAAGCTTTGTTAAGATCTGTGTAGTCAACACACATACGCCATATGCCATTCTTTTTTAGTACAAGCATAGGGTTAGCCAACCACTCAGGATGAAAGACTTCCACAATAAACCCAGCTGCCAAGAGCCGGGCTACCTCCTCTCCAATGGCCTTACATCGCTCTTCATTGAAACGACAAAGGAATTGCTTGACTGGCTTAAACTTAGGATCCACATTAAGGGTGTGCTCAGCGAATTCTCTTGGTACACCCGGCATGTCAGAAGGTTTCCATGCAAAGATGTCCCGATTCTCACGGATGAACTCGATGAGCGCGCTTTGCTATTTAGGATCCATATTAGCCCCCACTGTGAACTACTGAGATGAGTCGCCAAGGACAAAGTCAACCTGCTTAGTGTCATCAGCCGACTTAAATTTTAACAAAGGGTCTTGCTTAGTGGTGGGCTTCTTCAAAGGGGCCATATCAGCCGGGTCAACATTATCCTTATAGAATTGGGATAATTAATTATGTGCCCTTAGTTGTGTCCCCCTCGGCAGGTTTACCCCTAGTTTCCAAAAACCCTCGTTCCTGCCCAAACCACTTTCCTTGTCTTATGCTTTTGCCCTTTGACCGTTTGGCCGTCACTTTGAAAAAATCATAACAAATTCATACTAACTCCAAAAAATGTGAATAAGATATCAAAATGTTCAGAAAAACAACACCTATATGTGCATGTCATTTGCTTTCATGACAAATGTGTTAGAAGGTCCCCATCTCAGATTGAGCTCCTATGATCTCAGCATGAACAATAAAATCCAAAAAAATTGAAAAAAAATCAAAACATTCTAAAAAAATTTGGTGGCAAAGAATGACCAATGTTTTGAGTTCTTGCCAAGTTTAGTAAGGGATTGACATTTGTGGAAGTCATGGTGAAAAAAACAAAATCGATGCTCCAAAACAAAAGCATTTTGGAGTGCTAATTTTGTTTTTTGCCCATGACTTCCATGAATGTCATTCCACGATGAAACTTGGCAAGCACTCAAAACATTGGCCAATGTTTGCCACAAAAAAATTAAGATTTTTTTCCATTTTTTTAGATTTTACTGTTCGTGTTGAGATCATATGGGCTCAAACTAAGATGGGGACTTCCCAACACTTTTTTTATGAGTGCAAATCACATGCACATATAGGTGATGTTTTTCTTAACATTTTGATATCCTATTCGCATTTTTCTGAGTTAGTATGAATTTGATATGATTTTTTCAAAGTGACGGTCAAAGGGCAAAAGCATAAGACGAGCAAAGTGGTTTGGGCAGGAACGAGGGTTTTCGGAAACTAGGGGTAAACCTGCCAAGCGTGACCCAACTAGGGGCATAAAATCAATTATCCCTATAGAATTTGAGCTCCTCCGTGGCACGGGCTGACTCAACATAGGCAGCATCTCCTTCCTCACATTCCAAAGCAATCTTCCGATCACCATGGACCGTAATAGTGCCCTTACACCCTGGCATCTTAAGCTGCAAATAAACATAACAAGGTCGAGCCATAAATTTGGCATACGCCCTGGCATCTTAAGCTGCAAATAAACATAACAAGGTCGAGCCATAAATTTGGCATAAGCCGGCCGTCCAAATAAGGCATGATAAGGACTCTTGATCTTGACCACTTCAAACCATAACGTCTCTGTTCTGTAGTCATAGTCATCACCAAAAGCCACTTCCAAGGCAATCTTTCCAACAGGATACGCTGACTTACCAGGCACCACGCCATGAAAAACCGTAGAAGACGGCTTAAGGTCCTTGTCAGTTAAGTTCATCCGGTGATGCCACCATCCATGAGTACTTTAGTGAATTTATAACCCCCGACCTGAGGGGCTACCACCAGTGCCAGCTGACCCGGGTTCTCAGCCTAGGGCGGGTGATCTTCCTGACTCCATGTGATTGGATACTCTGACCACCGCAAGTATTGAGG
The DNA here is from genome assembly GCA_011799875.1 of Thinopyrum elongatum. Taxonomy (NCBI): domain Eukaryota; kingdom Viridiplantae; phylum Streptophyta; class Magnoliopsida; order Poales; family Poaceae; genus Thinopyrum; species Thinopyrum elongatum. The sequence goes on from CM022299.1 coordinate 408,708,136, forward strand.
CACCACCGGCTAAATTGCACTGACCGCGCGCTTATGAACCTTTTGATCTCGCTTGCAAAGACTTGTGGTGAAAACATGATACTGGACACTGTTGAGCTGCTTTGGATTACTCTGATATCCTGACTGATGCTGCTGGTTACCCTGACCAGATTGTTGGTTATAACCACCCTGATTGCCCTGTCCTTGATAACCAGAATTTGAACCGCCACCACCAAAGCCAGGCCCCTGTGAACCGGATCCTGACCCGCCTGGCGGGCCATTATTGTTACCATGATTCTGACTGAAATTGGAATTCCTGTACTCTCACATGATAAAATAGTCCTTCCAAGCATGAGTCGCCAGCTTATTAGGCAGACTGTGTTTTGGGCAAGGTTCATTCATCATCGCCTCAATATTAAAGTTCTTCCCTCCGAAGGATGGCTTACCATTACCATTACGGTGCTGGTTTTTATATCCAGTGTTGGTGTTAGCTACAAGATCTGACTCGCCATCGGGTTGTCTGCGCTTACCACCATTACCCTGGTTGTTTCCATTGTACCCTGCCATATTCTGCTGCTGACCCTTACCATTACAACCTTTCTTTCCCTTGTTGGATTTCTCATCATCAGATCCAGGGTCCTTAGTGGTATCAGAGTCGGCATACTTAATGAGAGCCGCCATGAGCTCACCCATATCATTACAATGACGTTTAAGCTGCCCAAGCTTCTGCTTAAGGGGGGTAAAGTGACAGTTCTTTTACAAGACCAGAACCGCCTGACCTACCGCAATAATGTCTGAAGAGTGCATAATAGCCGAGACCCGCCGGACCCAATGATGAGCCGACTCATCCTCACACTGCACACAGTTATCAAGATCGACAATCGTCAAAGGCTGCTTGCACGTTCCTTTAAAATTCTGAATGAACCGTGCTTTCAACTCTGCCCATGAATTGATGGAGTTGGCGGGTAATCCTTTTAATCAGGTTCGAGCCGGTCCATCCAACATCATGGTAAAATACTTGGCACATACAGCATCATTGACATCCAGCATCTCCATGGCTAACTCATAACTCTCAATCCAGGCCTCAGGGGGGAGATCAGCTGTATAATTAGCCACCTTACGAGGACCCTTGAAATCCTTAGGTAGACGCTCATTACGTAAAGCTGGTACTAAACAAGGCACTCAGACGGACCTGGAAATTACACCAGCCACCACTGACGCCGAAGGGGTGACCGGAGGTTGCTGATAAGCCCCCAGTTGAGCCGCCGCAGCTTCCACCTCTCGGCGAGCTCTGGCATCGTTCACAATCGCCTGAGCATGAGTAAGGGGCGGGTTATTCCCACGGGGTGGGTCCTCCTGATTTACTCGACGACGTCGTTCGCTACTGGAAACCGCCGGCGACTCAACGCGCCGGCTGTAACTGCGGCTTGGGAGGGGGGTCGAGTGCACCCTCTCACGGCTATGTGTATAATTCTCCTGCTGTGCGACCGCTGTCTGTAAGAGCTCAATTGCGTTCTGCGCCTCAGCTGCAAAAGGCGTCTCATCTGTGATAGGGATTGCATTGAGCCGGGTAGCCGCCGCTATCATGTTATCCACCGGGTTAGAATAATGGCCAGGTGGTGTTGAAAAATGTCGGGGCGGGGTTCGATCCCTATGGGGCGGGTCTGGTAATCGGGGCTGAGCCGCCGCCCCGCTCCCTGGGACTTCAGCCGCCCGGGCTGTGCCTGGCGGGTTACTTGGCCCTGCACCAGGCGTGTTGAAAAGGTTCCGCGCCTCATACTGCAAAGGCAGGCGGGTTTGGTACCTCCTTCGAAAAACAACATTAGAAGCGTTTGGATCCAAACTTAAGCGAAAAGCCTCCACCCTGATACGTTGTGACTCAGCATCCATCCGGGCTCGTTCCTCTGCCATCCTAGCGTTCTCTGCATTAAGCTCCTCCTGAGCCTTGGCCACCTCATCACGTACCTTTGCAACCTCTGCGTTATGCTATGCTTGATTCGCCGTAGTAACCTCTGTTGCTAACAGGGTTGTCAAAGTAACCAACAGTTCAGACAAAACTTGAGCCGGCGATCGAGCTGAGCCGCTAGCCCCAGCTGTTGCAGCGACAGTCAATCCAGAAGGCATAGCCGCCGCAGTTGATGAGTTGAGAGCCGGCCCTGTACCATCCATAAAGATAGCAGCATGATACGGCGGCTCATAGGGATCCAGAATACTGTCGCCATCGGAATAGCCCCCAAGCCATATGTCTTGAAGCTGGTAGATTGACTCCATCTCTCCGGTCGAGGACTCATCACCTGAATAGATGAGAGTCTCTCCTCTGGACACAGAATCCTCTGCAAGGTCCGTGCCATGCGCAAATCCAACGAAGACACGCTTCCGGCCAGGTTGAACCTTGGTGGGTCGTGCACACCGAGCCGGCTCGACGATGTCGGTGAAGATGTCCAGCTCAGGCTCTGATCCGCCAATCTTGCCAATGAAGACATGAATCCCGCCGAAGGGGACCCAGTACCCGTACTCGATTGAGTCGGCCTCTGGACCCCAGCCAGCATCGTCGATGTAGAGCTTGCCGCGGCGACTCTTAGTCATCCGGCCCATGGCGTATCCCTTGATCCCTGGGAAAGAGCCCTTCAAGAACTCGAAACCACGGTGCGCTGGCCCCACGGTGGGCGCCAACTATCGTGGTTTTGTCACGGCAGATGCCCTTGTGAAAGGACTTAGGTGTGGAGCCATCGCAACGTAGGTTAGCTTGAAGGGGTTGAACGGGAAGAAAGACACAAGGTTTACCCAGGTTCAGCCCCTCACAATGAGGTAAAAGCCTACTCCTACTTTTGTTGACTATTGCTTGAATATTGATTACAAGGGAGCAGAATCACTTGACCCAGCTCTCGATCAATTGTTTCTTAAATTAACCCGCCGCAGGGTCTCGCCTTTATATACACAGGACGAGGCCCTGGGCTTACAAGAGTCCAAGCCGGATCACACAACGTGTCCAACTCGGGTTCTAACTCGCCTTGCCTTGCTAGGCAAGCCGCCATCGGGTGGCTCACACCTCCGGTTCATAGCATAGATGCCGGGTCTTAGGTCTTCCACAGGCCCACCTCATGAGCCACCTCTAGTCTTCATGCCTCTTTGGGCCTACCTTAGGCTTTCTTCGTTGAGTCGCCAACAGTGTAACCCGGCCCCTCCTGGGCGGGTCACACCACGTGGTTATATCCCCAACAGAAGGGATAATGGGAATTCCACCCCCACAAAAAGGATTCAACTATACCCAAGAAGGGGTCCAAATTTTGGAAAAATTAAGTGATATGCAGAAAATTTTGGTTGAATTACAAAAGCCTAGTGAGCCTCTTAAAAATGTTAGTGGAAATCTCAATCGCATGAATAACCTTCTTACCATTTGCAATAAGTGGTTGGGTACTTTGGATAATATAATTGCTTTATTTTCTGAGAATAGTGGAAAGCATAAAGAACCCCCAGGCTTCGAGAAAAGTCGCACTAGGGTGGTGAAAACCAAGGATGATAACACTTGAAACTATGCATTACGCCTAGCTAGGGGCGTAAAACAATAACGCTTGTTGGGAGGCAACCCATTAGTTATCTTTATTTTTCTTGTTTCTTTTTTTGTGCACACAATTATGCTACTATTATGGTTGTGTTTTTTGTTTAAATTAGTGTTTGTGCCAAGTAAAGCCTTTGGGATGATTTGATGATAGTTGCTTCGATTCTATGAAAAACAAAAACCTCTGCACCCGTTAGCAGAATTGTTTAAATTCACTGGAACGTGCTTTTGATCTGGATTTTTTACACATGATTGATATATAAATTGCCCACGTTGTCCTAATTTTTTAGAACTTTTGGAGTTACAGAAGTATAGTGATAATTCAGATTACTATAGACTATTCTGCTTTTAACAGATTATGTTTTCGTTGCATTGTTTGCTTGTTTTGATGAATCTATGGATTGTATCGGGGGGTATAAGCCACGGTGAAGTTAGAATACAGTAGGTATTATGAAATAATAAAATATGAATGGGTTTACAACAATACATAAAGTTTATGATTTGGTTGCTATACTAACGGATCTCACGAGTTTTCTATTGAGTTTTGTGTGCTGAAGTTTTCAAGTTTTGAGTTAGATCACGATCGATGAAGGAATAAGGAGTGGCAAGACCTAAGCATGTCGGGGAAACGACACCTATGGGATCGGGTGGATCCCTTCTACGGTTTGGCAGGGAGGAGGGGTGCACGAAGAGCAGATCTAGAGATCAACACGAGGGATTTTTACCCAGGTTCGGGCCGCTGAGAAGCGTAAAACCCTAGTCATGCTTTGAGTGTATATTGAGTGTTCTTGAGCTTCGGCTAGCTGCTTTGCATGCAAACTGGGCCGGAAAGTCCAAAAGTCCCTCCCTGTATTGCCTTGGGCCTCCTTTTATACCAAGGGGCTACCACAGTGGCGTACAGGCATACAGGAGGTGTAAAGTGCTACAGTACATGTGCTTATCTCTGGCGTCTTAGGACAAGCGCATTCAATGCGCTGCTTACGTGCCCTCTAACTTTATCGGGGACAAAAACAGAGCCCGTCCCATCGGTCGCCGCCTCACCCCGTCTTGACATGCACCCAAGATGACAAAGCATGCAAGTGCCAAGCTGACTGGCTAGCCGCTGCGCTGGAGCGGTGGCAGGATCTTCACGAAGATCTGCATGCCACCACGCAGGTGCTCGCCTGGTTGGCTGACTAATTGCTGTGCCGGGACGATGGCAGGGCGGCGGAGTCTTGTCGTGCACGAGCCTTGTCGTGGCCTCGTGATCATCCCCGGCAAGAGCCTTGCCGGGGCCTCGCAGTCGTCCCCGGCAAGAGTCTTGCCGGGGCCTCGCAGTCGTCCCCGGCAAGAACCTTGCTGGGAACTTTGCTTTCTTGTCTCCACGAAGATCTGCATGCCACCAGTCTTCACAAAGATCTGCATGCTACTATGCATGTGCCCCTGAGTCTTGGTCTTGACATTGTCGAGGTGTTAGAGCTCTCAACCTCAAGGGTGGTGGTCTAGCCGAGGCTTCGCAAACCATCCCGGCAAGCAGCTTGCCGGGGCTCGCAAATCACCCCGGCAAGAATCCTTGCTAGGGGCTCATCTTGTCTTCTGCTTTCTGATTATTGGCTCGGATGTCGCCTTGGTTGCCTCGTATTTGCTCCCAGCTGTCCCTGGCAGGCCTTGCCGCAGGCGTGGCTGCAACTGCCCATGCACAAGTAAGGGGTACCAAAGGGGCCTAGACTTTAGTACACCGACAGGAGCCCCCGGGCCTGGGCCACACACGCGGGCGCGATGCGTTGTTGGGCTAGGCCCAGATAGTGCGCGGGCACACATGGCAGGGGTTAACTGCTGTAAACATCTCGTCTGTTGTGCTTCCCCATGATCCGCATTGGGAGCGCGATGTGGGAGTCGTGGGTGGAACGGTCGCAGCACGCCTGCGAAAATGCCTTCATATCGAACAGTAAAGAGGCAGCCCCGCGCCTTCCCCATAAAAAGAGGAATCCGCAGGGGCGCTGCTCATTTACCCCCCTTGCCTTTCCCAATCTAGGAACCGCCGCCGTCTTTTCTTCCTCGAGCCCAGACCAGAGTTTGCTCATCCGCTCGCCCCTTCCACGCTCCTGCCGTCCTCGGCTTCCCCCACTCTCCCCAGTCGCCATGCCGCCCAAGGCGCCCAAAGTGAGCAAGGGCAAGGAGGTGCCCAAGGCGAGCAAGGGCAAGGACGTGCCGGAGAGCGAGCTGGCAAAGATGCGGAAGCAGCTCGCCGTCTTCCCCCCGACGCTCGACGCCCACGCCTTGAGGGACAAGTACCTGCTCATGTGGGGGAGGGCGACGAATGGGCACGCTGCCACTCGCGTGACCCCAGCTGCCATGTCTATGGGTGGCCCAAACAAATTCCCCTTTTTCATCGACTACTTCTATTGCGGGCTCTGCCCCCCTTTCTCTGATTTCTTCAATGACATCATGTTCACCTTTGGCTTCCATCTCCTTGATTTCACGCCAAATGCCGTAACTTGCATGTCTGTCTTTGCTCACCTCTGCGAAAACTTTGCCCGGGTGGTCCCCAACACAGCCCTTTTCCGCCACTTCTTCATCCCTTGCATCCAGGCCGGAGAGTCCCTCTCTGGTTCGAGGTGGTCGACCTTGAGAGCCCCTACCACGCATTGCTTGGCCGGCCTGCTCTGGCCAAGTTCATGGTGGTCCCCCACTACGCCTACCTCAAGATGAAGATGCCGGGCACCAAGGGCATTATCACCATAGCCGGCGACTACCAGAAGTCTGCCGCCTGTGCCACTGCCAGCAGTCGGCTGGCCGAGTCCCTTGTGATTGCTGCCGAGAAACGGCTCCTTGACCGGGTTGTGGCCATGGCCGGCGAGCAGCCGGACCTGTCGCCAGATCCCAAGGGGTCAGAAGCTCAGGGCTCTTTCCAACTGGCCAAAGGAACCAAGAAGATACCCTTGGACCCGGAGCACCCGGAGAGGTTCGCTGTCATAGGAGCCCGCCTCGACAGCAAATAGGAAAGCGAGCTCGTCGATTTCCCCCATGAGAATCGGGACATCTTTGCGTGATCTCCAAAGGACATGCCGGGTGTACCGACGGATTTCGCCGAGCACAAGCTACATGTCAGAGCAGATGCAAAACCAGTCAGGCAACCCCTCCGCCGCCTGTCGGAGGAGAAGAGAGGAATTGTTGGTGAAGAGATAGCCCGGCTTCTAGCAGCCGGCTTCATTATGGAAGTATTCTTCCCAGAGTGGCTTGCCAACCCAGTCCTTGTACTAAAGAAGAACAACAAATGGCGCATGTGTATTGACTACACCAGCCTCAACAAAGCTTGCCCGAAAGATCCGTTCGTCTTGCCTTGGATTGACCAAGTGATAGACTCCACAGCCGGATGCGAGTTGTTGAGTTTTTTGGATGCCTACTCGGGGTATCACCAGATCAGGTTAAGCCCGGCCGACCGCCTGAAGACCGCCTTCATCACACCATTCGGAGCCTTCTGCTACCTGACCATGACGTTCGGCTTGAGAAACGCCGGCGCCATGTTTCAGCATTGCATGCAGAAGTGCCTCCTCAAGCAACTCGGCAGAAATGCCCATGTTTATGTGGACGATATTGTGGTGAAGACGGAGAAGCGCGATACCCTCCTGGAAGATCTCAAGGAAACCTTTGATAACCTGCGCCATTTTCAAATCAAGCTCAACCCAGAAAAGTGTGCCTTTGGAGTACCAGCTGGCCAGCTCCTCGGCTTCCTTGTCTCAGAGCGCGGCATAGAGTGCAACCCTATCAAGATCAAGGCCATCGAGAGGATGGAGAGGCCCACCCGACTGCGAGACATTCAGAAGTTCACCGGCTGCTTGGCATCCATCAGCCGCTTCATCAGTCGGCTGGGCGAGAAGGCTCTTCCACTGTACCATTTGATGAAGAAAACCACTCATTTCGAGTGGAACGACAAGGCGGACGAGGCTTTCCTCCAACTCAAGAAGATGTTGACCACGCCGCCCGTCCTGGCCGCTCCGGCTGCCAAGGAGCCCATGCTTCTTTACATCGCCGCCACCAGCCGGGTGGTCAGTACAGTCATGGTGGTAGAGCGCCGAGAGGACGGCAAGGCACAGCCGGTCCAGAGGCCCGTCTACTACTTGAGTGAGCTGCTGTCAGCTTCCAAGCAGAACTACCCCCACTACCAAAAGTTGTGCTATGGTGTGCATTTTGCCGCCAAGAAGCTCAAGCCATACTTTCAAGAGCATCCCATCATGGTCGTCTGCACCGCCCCGCTTGCGGAGATCATAGGCAGCAGAGACGCATCGGGCCGAGTGGCCAAGTGGGCCATCGAGCTGGCCCCCTACACCATCTTCTACCAGCCTCGCGCCGCCGTCAAGTCCCAAGCACTGGCCAACTTCCTCGTCGACTGGGCCGAGACCCAGTACCTACCGCCAGCTCCAGACTCCACTCATTGGCGGATGCACTTTGATGGCTCGAAGATGCGCACCGGTTTGGGAGCCGGCGTCGTCCTCGCCTCTCCCAAAGGCGACAAGCTTAGATACACGTTGCAAATCCACTTTGCCGCCTCCAACAATGTGGCCGAGTACGAGGCGCTAGTACATGGACTCCGGCTGGCCAAGGAGATTGGCATCCGCCGGATTCTGTGCTACGGCGACTCGGACTTGGTGGTCCAATAGTCGTCTGGCGACTGGGACGCCAAGGATGCAAATATGGCGAGCTACCGCTTCCTTGTCCAGCAGATCAGCGGATATTTTGATGGGTGCGAGTTCCTTCACGTGCCACGGGCCGACAACGAGCAAGCAGATGCCCTGGCACGGATCGGCTCCACCAGGCAAGCCATACCAGCCGGCGTGTCCCATCAGTGCCTCCGCAAGCCGCCTATCAAGCCTTCCCCGGAATCAGAATCCATCTTCGTGTCGGCTGCTCCCGAAGCAGTCGGATCCGACTCAAGGGCTGCAGCAGCCGGCCCGGCGACTTCGGCAAGCGGCACGGGGACTGCAGCAGTCGCACCCGGCCCGGGGACTTCGGCAAGCGGCACGGGGACTGCAGCAGTCGCACCTGACCCGGGGACTTCGCAACCCGGCCCGGGGGCTGCAGCAGCCGGCCCGGGGACTTCGGCAAGCGGCACGGGGACTGCAGCAGTCGCACCCGGCCCGGGGGCTGCAGCAGCCGACCCGGGGAGTTCGGCAGGCAGCATGGAGACTGCAGCAGTCGCACCCGGCCCGAGGACTTCGCAACCCGGCCCGGGGGCTGCGGCAGCCGGCCCGAGGACTTCACCAAGCGGCTCAGGGACTGTGGCAGTCGCACCCGGCCCAGGGGTTCTTCAACCTGGCCCGGGGACTGCAGCGGCCGTCCCAGGGACTCGAACAACGCAGCAAGACGCGGCCGACTCCCCCCCGCCACCTCCCAACCCAACCGCCCTAGTTTCAGTGGCCGTAATGACAGTGGATGAAGTCGAAGCACCATCATGGGCGCGTCCCATCCTCAACTTTCTGGTAAGCGGAGAGCTGCTAGTTGATGAGATCTCGGCCCGGCAGGTGCAACGCCGGGCAGGAGCTTACACGATAGTAAACAGAGAGCTTGTCAGGCGCAGCGTGACCGACGTTTTCCAACGCTGCGTCGAACCAGAGAAAGGCAAGGCAATCCTCAGAGACATACACTAGGGCGAGTGCGGCCACCACGCGGCCTCCAGATCCCTTGTCGCCAAAGCTTTCCGCCATGGTTTCTTCTGGCCGACTGCTTTGGAGGACGCCAAGGATCTGGTCAAGAAATGCAAGGGGTGCCAAAAATTCAGCTCCAAGCAACATCTGCCGGCTTCTGCACTCAAGACCATCCCCCTTACCTAGCCCTTTGCTGTCTGGGGGTTGGACATGGTGGGCCCATTCAAGACAGCATGCGGTGGCATGACCCATCTGCTTGTCGCCGTGGACAAATTCACCAAGTGGATTGAAGCAAAACCAATCAAGAAACTAAATGGTCAGACCGCTGTGACCTTCATTGCAGATATCACCGTCCGGTACGGTGTACCACACAGCATCATCACCGACAATGGCACTAACTTTGCCAAAGGTGCCTTGGCCCGTTTTTGTGCAACGCAGGGCATCTGACTGGACTTAGCGTCCGTTGCCCATTCGCAGTCAAACGGCCAAGTAGAACGAGCAAACGGCCTCATCTTATCTGGCATCAAACCCCGACTGGTCGAGCCACTGGAGCGCTCGGCCGGCTACTGGATCGACGAGTTGCCGGCCGTCCTCTGGAGCCTCCGCACCACTCCGAACAGATCAACCGGTTTCACTCCCTTCTTCCTCGTGTACGGGGCCGAGGTCGTCATCCCAACTGACATCGAGTTCGACTCGCCTCGCGTCACCATGTACACGGAGGCGGAGGCGAAGGAAGCACGAGAAGACGGCATCGACCTGCTGGAAGAAGGCCGGCTGTTAGCACTCAGCCGGTCCGCCATCTACTAGCAGAGCCTGCGCCGCTACTACAGTCGGAAGGTCAAGCCACGATCCTTCCAAGAGGGAGACCTTGTGCTTCGGCTGATCCAGCGAACAGCCGGCCAGCACAAGCTCTCGGCCCCTTGGGAAGGCCCCTTCATCATCAGCAAAGCCTTGGGCAACGACTCCTATTACCTCATCGACGGGCAGAAGCCCAGGGCGCGCAAAAGGGACGATTCCGGCAAGGAAACAGAGCGCCCATGGAACGCAAATCTCCTCCGAAGATTTTACAGTTAAATGCAGTATGTACCACGCTACCTTTTGTACTAAGGGCAAAGGTACCGGGTCCCTCGAGGAGCACTCAGGGGCTACCTTTCTTATCTGTATGATAAGTTTCATGCCTGTGAGTATGTTATTTCATTCCTCCGCCCGGCACCGGGTCCGACCAGTCGTCCCGGGGGCTTGCCGCCTTGTACTATGTTGGCTCTACCTGCAGTCGGACAAGTAGTGTGCCGGCATCTAAGCCCACCCTTGCCATAAGCCGCAGCTCGCAGAGCGACTGTCTGGCAAGCAAGAGTCAAAGGCAGGAAATGGTGCTCACATGAAAAATGGCTAAGGACGAAAGCACCCACATAGGCCAAGTCGGCTCCTCGCCTAGCCGTCCGGTTGCTGAGCAGCCGGCCGGCCGGCTTCTCACTTAAATTGCTACGTTCTAAGCGGCCAAAGTACTTGTCTTCCCAAAATGGCCAAGTACTTGACCCGGCCAGCAGACCGAAGAATGGTTGTCTGGCCGGCAAGGCGGCAGCCAAGGGAAAGCGGCAAAGGAAAAAGCCAAAAGAACAGAAAGCAAGGCAAGTCAGAGCTCGGCGAAGCACATCTTGTGCGAGAATTAAATCACATAGCAAGAGGCCCTCGGCCAGCATTCAACAAAGTTCGAATACACCCCTAGCGGGTGGAACTGCGTGAATTTAACTAAGTTTGTTCTAAAGGTTACCAAAGCAGGAAAAAATAAGATAAGTTGGCAGCCTAGGCCAAAGGAGCAACATGCGAGTCTGGGAGGTTGGTGGAGTCGGCGGCGCTAGCTGGTGGAGTGGCCGTCTAGCGAGTCTCGGCTTGGTCGCCTTCAGCAGCAGTCGGTGCACTCGCATGAGCTCGTTGCTCGAGGCCCGATCAAGCTGAGGTTGGGCGTCTGCTCCGCCCTCCGGTGCGTCGCCTTCACCATCCTCATCTTCCTCGTCCTCGCCTTCGTCGCTTGAGGCGATTTCTTCCGCCGAGTCCTCGCCGTCATCCGGGTTCAGCCCGAACCAGTTCATCGGCACCTCGGCACCCTCCTCGTCCGGCTCGGGGAAGAAGACGCTGGTGTCGGTGTACTCGGCGATCGCCATCGCACGATGGGTGAGCGCAGGCCCCGCTGCCACCAACTCTTCCATGGCCTCCTGCCGGAACGTGGCCAACTGGGCTAGGTTCAGCCCAGGATACCACGCCTTGACGAACTCCAAGGCTCTTCGGGCGCCTGCCCGAGCAGAGGAGCCCTTCCAAGCCTCGAAGCGGCCGATTGCCGCCTCCAACCAGTCGGCGGTCCGACTTGGGGTGCGTGGAGCTTGGCCGCCTGGCCAGAGGGCGGAAACCAGCTGAGACCCGGCACGCTGAAGGCGGCGGAGCAGACGGTGAATCGGCTGCAAACGCGTCCTGACGGCCAGGAGCTGCTCGTTCATGTTCCGAGGCGCGTCGGGCGGGATCTCCACTCCTTCCCTCCTACGCTGGTCGCGCCGCGCCTCGATGGCCTGGCTGACGGCGACGGCGTGGCTAGGAAAGAAGTCTACGCAAAAGAAAAACAAAGATCAGAAGCCGACTCCCGATGCAGTCGGCAGCTATTCCAAAGAAAGAAGTTTACCGTCGATCCTGTCCTCAATCTCACCGTAGCCAGCGGTGAGGATCGCCTCCTTCTCGGCCCACTTTGAGCGTTCGACCTCAAACTCGGCCTGAAGGGCGCCTTCCGCCTCCTTGAGCTCCTGGAGCTCCGCCTTGTGCTGGTCCGCCTGGTCCGCCAACTTCTTGGCCAGACGGTCGCGCTCCAGGGCCGCCTTACGGCGCTCCTCCTCCTTGAAGCACAGCTCGGTCTGGACTTCGCCCAGATGCTGCTGTAATGTGGCATTGGCTCCTGCAAAAATGAGAAAGAGAGGATAATCAGCAAAGATGACCAAAAAAAAGGTGGTTGCCAGAAGATCCGGCCCGACTGCTCAGCAGTCGGCCCGAATCTCAGGGGCTACACCCAGCGGGTGCGCTGACGCGCCCCCACGAGGAAGTAGACAGAATGCTTACGCCGGCTTTCGGTGAGGTCGGCGGTCCGCTTAGCCAACTCCTGGACCTGGGAGTTGAAGGCGGCTGCGCGGATGTTGTGGTAGTCCTGCAACGAAGACAAAAGAAGAGAAAACAAGTTAGCACTCGGAACCTACCTTAAAGTTTCGAGCCGCCTGCTTAGTAGCCGGCCCAGAACTCGGGGGCTACACCCAGTGGGTGCGCTGGCGCGCCCCCACGGAAGACTGCAAGAATAAAAAAAAACAAAGCAAAGAAGCATACCCGAACGGCCGTCCGCGTCGCCAAGAACGCCTTCGTACACTGCTGGAGGGCGGCGCCTTGGGCCTGGAGCTGGGCCTGAACGTCCTGCGCGGCCTTGTTCAGCACGCCCGTCCCGCCCCCAGGCGTCCATCCTGGTGGGGCGGCACTGGTGGCCTCTGCGTCTGGGGCCGACAAGCTCGCGGCCCCGATCTCCTGCGCCCGCGGCACCGAGGCCGCCTTCGTCGCACGCTGGCGCACCGATGGGCGGACCACGGGAGCCGCCCCCAACACCAACTCGCCACTGACCGGCGGCGCCGGTGGCACGTCAGGCAGATTGCCTCGGGCCCCGGCAGTCGGCGCTTGCGGGGGCGCATCCGCCTCCGAGACAATGGCGTCACCTCCTCTCCTCTCCACGACCGGCTGGTCATCGCCGGCTCCTCCAGTCGGCACTGGGATCTCTGGCGCTGGCGGTGCCGCGCGCAACGGAATGACAAGTCGCGGGGTCCGGCCGCGCGCGGTTTCTTCCGCTTGCGCCCTAGCGGCCGCGTCTGCCTGAGCCTTGGCGGCGGCGTCCGCTTGGGCCTTGGCCGCCGCGTCCACGTCCGCCCGCGCTGCCTCGGCCGCCTCCGCCTCCTCCCGCTCCTCGCGCGCCTCCCGCGCATTCCTCTCTGTCGCCGCCCGAAGGTCGGCGAGCGGGTCCACGCGGCGGGTATTGGCGGAGCCTTCCACCTCCCTGATCACGGAAGCAGCGGCAGACCGCTCAAGAGTGAGTAGGGCCCTGATTCAAGCAAGACAAGAGAAAACTCAGAAAAAGTTTGCGAGGAAGAAAAAAGGAAAACACAACCGAGCACTTACGCGGACACCATCAGGGGCTGCTTCGGGGCCCTCTGGAACTGGGCCGCTCTTGCGGCGGCTTCTTGCCGCCTGGTCGCGGCGGCCCCGTTCTTGGACTTCTTCGGCCGGTTGCCGAACAGCAACGAGCCAGCTCGGCGCTTTTGCGGGCCGCCTGGTGCGGTCGGCGCGGCTGAGCTCGCGCCCGCCCTGTCAGTGCCGTGCGGGCGGCGCGGCTCGTTCTCCTTCTCATCGTCATCCGGCCAGTCCTCAAGGCCACCTCCTCCCCCGGAGCCGCCTGCTCCACCGCCGCCGCCTGTGGCGTTGTCCTCCTCCATGGCGGACGCCCCCAAGTCGGGGTCTTCCATGTCGCTCCTCATTCGGTCCGGCATATACTGCTGACCTAGATCCAGAGCACCGGCGGCCGACTAGGCCGGGAGGACCTGCACCATGGCCGACTGGTCAGGCGGCAGAACAAGAACTCGGACCAGCAAAGAGAAAAGAATTACAAGACTCACCGCAGGCGGTGGATGTGCGCGGTCGTACGGCCGCATGCCGAACCGCCAGTCCGCCTCCGACAGCTTACAGTTGGAGATATAGTTGACCAGCCGGACCACCTCCACGTCCAGCAGGTCTCATGTGCACATCCGGCACGGGTCCTGGTGCCCGCTCATGCAGCTGATGATGTGAGGCCGAGCTTGGAGGGGGAGCACCCGGCGCGTCACGAAGGCAGCCAGCAAGTCTGAGCCCTTCAGGCCCTCCGACTCCGTCATCGCCTGAAGTCGGGCAAGGGCGGCGGAGGAGGCGGCCGACAGGGAACTCGGCTTGTACTGCCAGTTGGCGCGCGGCTCGGCTGGTGGGCCGGCTGCGTAGGCCGGCAAGTTGACGTAGTCGCTTGTCGGGTGGATGCTCTTGACATAGAAATAGGATTTCTGCCACAGCTTGGCCGACTGCAGCAGGGAGATGGGCGGGAAGCGGTTCCCGGTGCCCGGGCGCCGCACCGCCACGCAGGCTCCGCATTGAGCCTCCTGGCCCTTGGCGGCGGTGCCAAGTTTGAGGTAGAAGCACTCCCCCCAGAGTTCGAGGGTGGGGAGAGTGCCGAGGTACCCTTCGCACATGGTGGCGAAGGCGGCCAGCAGCACCACCGTGTTTGGCGTGAGGTGGTGCGGCTGGACTCGGTAGAAGTCGAGGAAGGAGCGGAGGAAGCCGCTTGCCGGAAGGCCGAAGCCGCGAAGGAAATGGGACCGGAAGACGACGCGTTCATCGTCCTCCGGCGCCAGTGAGATTTCTGCTTCGGGGGGAACGCGCACCTGCACATTCGCCTCCCGGGGCAGCCGCCATGTTTGACGGAGGAAGGAGAGGTGATCATCATGGATGTTGGAGCCGTCCCAGTCGCCGGCTCGTGAGCGCGCCATGGATGAAGGAGCTCGTCGCAGGCGCGGCGCGGTGGCGAGCGGGCGAGGCTGCGGCGGCGCAAGGAAGCCGCAGCGAGAGGACGCTTGACGACGGCGGGCTGCGGCAGCACTTCGACGGGAGGAAAGGGCAAGCGGCAGCGGAGAAGATGAAGAACGGCGAAGGGAGAGGAGGGCGCGCGTGCATCTGCCGCCCCCTCCTCCCCCTACTTATAGCCCCAGGCGGCGAAGCTGAGGGGGCGGGGGCGTGGGGGATCGTGGGATTAACTACGCCCACTCCCCCATGTTCCCACGATTGCGGCGCCAGTAAAGGCGCGAATTAACTGCCGCAGGAGCCCAACCGTCCACCTCGGCCGTAGCGGATCCGCGCGGGCGCCGAGGCACTGTAGTGGCGGGCCCCGGCCTGCGGCACCGTCCCGTCACGCGCGTGGGCCGGCAGGCCGGCTTGACATGATGATGCCACATGGCCGGCATGCATGGGCGGCACGCCTGACGTCTGGCTGGCATGCCACCTGGTCCCCACCACGACGTTTCGAAATCGCCAGGCGGCCTGCCTGGTCATGGCCGACACCTACCAGTCGGCACCTCGGAAGACGGACGAAACAGAACACCAGGCGACCCGGAATATGAAGCTGCTAAGGCTTCTCGCCCCTTCAGCCGCAGCGCCTCATCAGCTTCTGGGACTACTGTCGGAGTAAATGACCACGGGTAGCCCCATCAGCTCCCTTTGGTATTTCAAGACATCGGGGCAGGCTGCGCCCCTCAAACATCAAGGATAAAGGGCCGCCTTCTTGAGGCCGGCTGGTCCAAGCAGTCGGTTGCTAGGAGGCGGCGGAGTCCACAAGACGGCCATGAAGTGGGCCGACTCCTAGCAGGTGGCCTCCTGGGAAGCCGAGTCCTAGCAGGCGGCCCCTCGCGCCCTCAGAGTCAGCGCCAACATAAACATGATGAGACAGGGCATGGCTACAGTACAGGCCTGCCACCCCCGAATCCAGGGCAGAACGTGGCCACAGTACAACGTATCAAGCAGGCATCCTGCACCCAGCGCAGGATTGTTGCCATGCCGCTCATGACATCATCCATGGCAGAGGAAGCCATGCTCCCGCGACGGGCGGCCAGTACGGCCCGCAGGCGGCGGGCCCTACCTGTCCGTGACAAGCCAGAAGGCGGCGAGCCCAGACCAGTCGGCTCAGTGGGAGGTCGGCTCCTGGCAGGTGGCCCTCCCCCTACCTTGAAGTTTGTGCGCCATTAACCAGAAGAGACGGGGAGTGGCTACAGTGAAACGCCCGCCAGGCGGCGGAACTGTAGCCACGCCCTCCCCGACCAAGCATGCATCATCAATGGCACGGCTACAGTGCTACACAGCCGACAGGACCTGCAAGTGGCGGGCCCAGCTTGTCGGCCAAGTACGAGACCGCCGGGGGGACCCACCAGGCGGCGGGCCCCTGCAGACGGCGGAGAAGCCGGCGACCAGAGACGCTGACGGCCGGGTCCTATGCCCGGTCGGATTACCATTATATCCCTGGGGGGTAGGCCTATATAAACCCCCCAGGTCACCCCATGCAAGGGGTTGGCGGTTGGCACCTTGGCAAACGCCTCGTCGAGCACCCACACACACACGCAGAGAGAGCGGAGTAGAGCTAGTCTTGCCCTTCTCCCCCATCTAGCCAAACAGCTCGAGGAGCAAGCTTGTAGCTACCTGTGAAGTAGTGATCATGCGAAGACCCCGCAGAGCAGGACTAGGGGTGTTATCTCCTAGGAGAGCCCCGAACCTGGGTAAGATTCGCAAGCGTACGCGGTCTCGCTCACTCCCGCTTCTAGAGCCCGGCGACGTACTTTTGTCCCCATCCACGATAAGCCACCCCCTGGCATATGTCGCATGATATCCCCAACAGCACAGCACTCCGAAGAGGCGCGCTTGCCGGAGTGGGTGCAAGAGGTCTTGCCGGAAGGGGTCTTGCCGGTCTCCTTCCCTCCTGGAGCTTCAGCGGCAGGAGCAAGTGCCTTGGCGGCAGTTGCTGCAACTGCCTCTCGGTAGAGTTGGTCAGCGCAGATGAGCGCGTCTTTCTTGTCAGAGTGGACGGTGATGATGCTCATTGGTCTGGGCATCTTCAACGTATTGTAAGCGTAATGTGATGCCGCCATGAACTTGGCCAGCGCCGGGCGGCCGAGGATCCCATTATAGGGCAAGGGGATCTTGGCGAAATCAAAAACGATCTTCTCCGTCCTATAGTTTAGCTCACCACCAAATGTAACTGGTAGCGTAATCTTGCCCTTTGGCTGACTCCTTCCTGGATTGATCCCTTGAAACATGCCCGTCTCTTCGAGATCTCCATCAGGAATTTGCAGCCTCTTGATCACAGTGGGCGAGATCAAGTTCAGACCGGCCCCACCGTCAACTAACACTTTTGTCACCTTGAGGTTGCGTATCATTGGCGAAACCAACAATGGCAAACACCCCACCGCCGTCGTGCGATCAGGGTGATCCTCAGTGTCAAAAATGATAGGCGTGTTGGACCATTTCAGCGGCTTCTGGGCATCGAACGATGGCTCTGCCGCATTGATCTCACGCGCCACTATTTCAGTTGGTGGTGAGAGGCATGCAACGAGGCACCACCATTGACGCACATGGCCTCTGTTGCTTTCTGGAACTCGTGCTCGCTGGACTCGTCGTCCTCATCATGATCATCATCTCCCTCTTTCTTGTCGCAGCCCCGAGCGGGCCTCTCTGGTTGCTTATCCTTGCCGCGGCGACCCCCTTGACCGCCACTCTTCTTGCCGGACCCCTCAGCACCATCCTGGCCCTTCTCCTTGTCTCGCCTTTCATACTCAGCTTTCTGCTTCTCTACAAGCTGCTCAACTTGTCGGCAGTTTTGGAGGTCATGGCCCTTGGTGCGATGGATCTTGCAATACTGTTTGTCGGAGCCCTCTGGCTTGTCGGCAGCCGCCAAGGCCTGGCAGGCGGCGCACCCGGCAACCTCCTTGCCGGGGTCGTCAACCTTGATCTTCTTGGCGGTGCCGGGGTTGCCGGATTCCTCGACAGCAAGCACGGTTTTACCCTTGCGCTTCCTGTTACGCCGTCGGCCCTTCTTTGCCGGGGCGACAACGTCTTCATCTGCAGAATCACTTTCTGCGCCAGCATCTTCGCCGGGATACTTCCTTCCTTCTTCAGCCCGAGCACATCTATCGGCCAAAACATAAAGCTCGGCAACATCTCTAATCTTGTTCATTGCCAGCTCTTCACGCATCTTGCGGTTGCGCACATTTTGATGGAACGCGCTGATAACAGCGGCAGGATGAACGTCTAGGATGTTGTACTGCACACGGCTGAACCTATGTATGTATTTGCGCAAGAATTCGCCATCTTTCTGGGGGATGATATGCAAATCACTTGCCTCGCCAGGAGCTTGGTGGCCTCCAGTAAAGGCGCCAACAAACTCGTGACACAGATCCAACCAAGAAGAGATGGAATCCTCTGGCAGGTGCATCAACCACGACCTGACGTTGGGCTTGAGTACCAATGGGAAGTAGTTGGCGAGTACCTTGTCGTCTTGAGCCCCGGTAGCTTGCATTGCAATGGTATAGATGCTCAGGAACTCCGACGGGTGAATCTTGCCGTCGTATTTCTCTCCGACCTCAGGCTTGAACGTGCGGTGAGTGGGCCACTGGAATCGCCGCAGCCCACGGGTAAAAGCTGGACAACCCACCTCGTAAGGTAAGTTATCAGAATCCCCCGGCGCAGGCCGATCTACAGTGGGGCCAGCGCGCCTATCAGACTAATGGCGCGCTTCCCGTCGCCGCTCGATAGTGGTTCAAGCGTCTTCCTTGACTCGCTCTCGAAGAACTTGGCGTGGATCACGGCGGGCTCGTGGGTCGGACGACGCTGTGGAACCGTTGTCACAGGCCTCGACCCGACGAGCCGGCAGCTGCTGTTGCTGCCGTGGAGGAGGAGAGTGCACTGTGGTCACAGCACCTTCGGTCCTTCCGCCTTTGGCACGCGCCGGCTCAACAGAGCGCTGGCACGAGGGCCCCGCCTGCTGCGGTCCATCCTTATTGGCGAAGCCGATGAGGCTCCAGATGGTGGCTCTCCACTCGTCGAGCTTCTCCGCAGTAGGAGGGAAATCTAGAAGCAGCTGTACGGGCGCCAACGCTTCTGTTGGCGTGGGCGGCGGCGACAGCTGCGTGGATCGTGAAGCGCTCTGACTTCTAACCACATTAGAAGGAGCTCTATCACGGTCCCGTGGCCGCGCGCCATTTCCGCCAACGTCTTGGCGTGCATGCTGGCCCGGCGCATCTCAAGAATGATGCAAAGGGGCCCTTCCATGGGAACGCTCGTGATCACCCACGCCGTGGCGCTGCTCATCGCGCACAACCTGGGAAGGCCGCGGTGCATGCACCGGCGGGGGCATCTTGGAGGTCACCCTTCTGTCCCTGGGGTTCGCCGCGCCGCCCGTAGACAGCACGCCTCCGTCCCTGGACCCGGCGACGTGCGGGTCGTCGCCGCTGGCGTGGCTCCGATCACCGAAGCGTCGTGGAAGCCCGTGGCCTCCACCCACTTCCATCCCGTCGTCCGTCCGCGCTGGTGCGGGCAGATCGACCGGAGATGAACCAATCGCCACGATGCTCTTTCTCTTTGGAGACATGATGATGAAGATGTTGAAGAAGTCGACGCGCTGACGCCTAGATCAGGTTCGTACAACCTCTATCCCCCTACCTGGCGCGCCAAAGATGTCGGGGAAACGACACCTATGGGATCGGGTGGATCCCTCCTATGGTTTAGCAGGGAGGAGGGGTGCACGAAGAGCAGATCTAGAGATCAACACGAGGGATTTTTACCCAGGTTCGGGCCGCTGAGAAGCGTAAAACCCTAGTCCTGCTTTGAGTGTATATTGAGTGTTCTTGAGCTTCGGCTAGCTGCTTCGCATGCAAACTGGGCCGGAAAGTCCAAAAGTCCCTCCCTGTATCGCCTTGGGCCTCCTTTTATACCAAGGGGCTACCACAGTGGCGTACAGGCATACACGAGGTGTAAAGTGCTACAGTACACGTGCTTATCTCTGGCGTCTTAGGACAAGCGCATTCAATGCGCTGCTTACGTGCCCTCTAACTTTATCGGGGACGGAAACAGAGCCCGTCCCATCCGTCGCCGCCTCACCCCGTCTTGACACGCACCCAAGATGACGAGGCATGCAAGTGCCAAGCTGACTGGCTAGCCGCTGAGCTGGAGCGGTGGCAGGATCTTCACGAAGATCTGCATGCCACCACGCAGGTGCTTGCCTGGTTGGCTGGCTAATTGCTGTGCCGGGACGGTGGCAGGGCGGCGGAGCCTTGTCGTGCGCGAGCCTTGCCGTGGCCTCGCGATCGTCCCCGGCAAGAGCCTTGCCTGGGCCTCGCAGTCGTCCTCGGCAAGAACCTTGCTGGGAACTTCGCTTTCTGGTCTCCACGAAGATCTGCATGCCACTAGTCTTCACAAAGATCTGCACGCTACTATGCATGTGCCCCTGAGTCTTGGTCTTGACGTTGTCGAGGTGTCAGAGCTCTCAACCTCAAGGGTGGTGGTCTAGCCGAGGCTTCGCAAACCATCCCGGCAAGCAGCTTGCCGGGGCTCGCAAATCACCCCGGCAAGAATCCTTGCCCGGGGCTCAGCTTGTCTTCTGCTCTCTGATTACTGGCTTGGATGTCGCCTTGGTTGCCTCGTATTTGCGCCCAGCTGTCCCTGGCAGGCCTTGCCGCGGGCGTGGCTGCAACTGCCCATGCACAAGTAAGGGGTACCAAAGGGGCCCAAACTTTAGTACACCGACAAGCTTGGGGATGCCCATGGCACCCCAAGGAAATATCTAAGGACACACAAGCATCTAAGCTTGGGGATGCCCCGGATGGCATCCCCTCTTTCTTGTACCAACCATCGGTAAATTACTTGGAGCTATATTTTTATTCATCAGATGATATGAGTTTTGCTTTGAGCGTCGTGTATTATATGAATCTTTGGTTTGTTTGCTTTTTAGTTTGCCACAATCATCTTTGCTGGACACACCTTTTTGAGAGGGACACACATTATTCGTGATTTGTTAGAATACTCTTTATGCTTCACTTATATCTTTTGAGCTAGGCAGTTGCTCTAGTACTTCACTTATATCTTTTAAAGCACGGCGGTGGTTATATTTTAAAGAAATAGTTACACTCTCATGCTTCACTTATATCATATTGAGAGTTGATAATAGTAATGGCAATATGCACAAGTTATGAAATTATTCCTAATATGATAGGTATTCAAGAGGGATATAATAAAAACTTTCATGTAGATCACTGAATATGATAGGTTTGATTCCTTGCAATAGTTTTGCGATATGAAGATGGTAATATGTGGGAGGTACTGTGAATGATTGTGGTTTAGTAAGAATATTGGTGTTAAGGTTTGTGATTCCCGAGGCATGCACGTATGGTCTCTCGTTATGCTAAGAAGTTGGAACATCATTTACTATTGATTGTCTTCCTTATGAGTGGTGGTCGGGGACGAGCGATGGTATTTTCCTACCAATCTACCCCCCTAGGGGCATCCGTAGTAGTACTTTGCTTCGAGGGCTAATAAACTTTCGCAATAAGTATATGAGTTCTTTATGACTAGTGCGAGTCCATGGATTATACGCACTCTCACCTTTCCGCAATTTGCTAGCCTCTTCGGTACCGTGCATTGCCCTTTCTCACCTCGAGATGTGGTGCAAACTTTGTTGGTGCATCCAAACCCCGTGATATGATACGCTCTATCACACATAAGCCTCCTTATATCTTCCTCAAAACAGCCACCATACCTACATATTATGGCATTTCCATAGCCATTCCGAGATATATTGCCATGCAACTTCCACCGTTCTGTTTTTATGACACGCATCATCATTGTCATATTGCTTTGCATGATCATATAGCCAACATAGCATTTGTGGCTCAGCCACCGTTCATAATTTTTATACATGTTATGCTAGATCATTGCACATCCTGGTACACTGCCAGAGGCATTCATGTAGAGTCATATTTTGTTCTAGTACCAAGTTGTAATTTCGAGTTGTAAGTAAATATAAGTGCGATGATCATCATTATTCATTATTAGAGCACTGTCCCAAGTGAGGAAACAAAAATAAATAAATAAAGAGGCCAAAAAGAGCCCAAGAAAAAAAGAAGCCAAAAAGAGCCCAACAAAAAAAGTGAGAGAAAAAGAGAGAAGGGGCAATGTTACTATCCTTTTCCACACTTGTGCTTCAAAGTAGCACCATGTTTTTCATATAGAGACTCTTCTATGCTTTAACTTTCATATAGCTAGTGGGAATTTTTCATTATAGAACTTGGCTTGTATATTCCAATGATGGGCTTCCTCAAATGCCCGAGGTCTTCATGAGCAAGCAAGTTGGATGCACACCCACTTAGTTTTCTTTTGAGCTTTCATACACTTATAGCTCTTAGTGCATCCGTTGCATGGCAATCCCTACTCCTTGCATTGACGTCAACTGATGGGCATCTCCATAGCCCATTGATTAGCCCCGTTGATGTGAGACTTTCTCCTTTTTTGTCTTCTCCATATTAATCTCTACCACTGTATTCTATTCCACACATAGTGTTATATCCATGGCTTGCGCTCATGTATTGCGTGGGGGTTGAAAAAGCTGAAGCGCGTTAAAACGTATGAACCAATTGCTCGGCTTGTCATCGGGGTTGTGCATGATAAATACTTTGTGTTAAGAAGATGGAGCATGATAAGGCTATATGATTTTGTAGGGATAACGTGCTTTAGCATTGATATTTTGAAAGACATGATTATTTGTTGGTATGCCTGAGTATTGATGTCTTTATGTCAAATTATAGACTATTGCTTTGAATTATTCGGATCTAAATATTCATTACATAAAAGAAACATTACAAGATGAACATGTTAGGTAGCATTCCACATCAAAAAATCTGTTTTATCATTTACGTACTCGAGGACGAGCAGGAATTAAACTTGGGGATGCTTGATACGTCTCCAACGTATCTATAAATTTTTATTGTTCCATGCTAATTATAGTATCAATCTTGGATGTTTTATATGCAATATTATATCATTTTTTAAGACTAACCTATTAACTTAGTGCCAAGTGCCAGTTGCTGTTTTTTGCGTGTTTTTGGTTTTCCAGGAAATCAGTACCAAACAAAGTCCAAATGCCATGAAACTTTTTGACAATTTTTTTCTGGACATAAGAGACCCTAGAAGCTTCGGGAGGAGACCAGAAGGCGAAGGAGTAGGCCACAAGCCACATGGGCACGCCTAGGGGGGTAGGCAAACCATGTGCCTTGTGGGCCCCTTGTTCCTCCGTTTGACCTAATTCCAACTCTATAAATTCTCTAAAATCGGGAAACCAACAGAGAGCCACCCAAAATACTTTTCCGCCACCGCAGGCCTCTGTTCTTGTGAGATCCCATCTGGAGACCTTTTTCGGTACTTTGCCGAAGGGGGATCGACCATGCAGGGCCTCTACATCAACCTTGCTGCCCTTCCGATGATGTGTGAGTAGTTTACCACAGACCTACGGGTCCATAGCTAGTAGCTAGATGGCTTGTTCTCTCTTTGATCTTCAAAACAATGTTCTCCTCAATGTTTTTGGAGAACTATTCGATGTAATCTTCTTTTGCTGCGTGTTTGCTGGGATCCTATGAATTGTGGGTTTATGATCAGATTATCTATGAATATTATTTGAGACTTCTCTGAACTCTTTTATGCATGATTGTTATAGCTTTGTATTTCTTTTCGATCTATCCGTTTGGTTTGGCTAACTAGATTGATTTATCTTGTAATGGGAGAGGTGCTTTGTGATAGGTTCAATCTTGTGGTGATCTATATCCCAGTGACAGAAGGGGATATGACACGTATTTGTATTGTTGCCATTAAGGATAAAACGATGGTGTTTATTCATATTGATTGAGTTTACTTTGTCTACATCATGTCATCTTTCTTAAGCCGTTACTCCATTCTTTATGAACTTAATACTCTAGATGCATGCTAGATAGCGGTCGATGTGTGGAATAATAGTAGTAGATGCAGGCAGGAGTCGGTCTACTTGTCTCAAACGTGATGCCTATATACATGATCATTACCTTGGATATTGTCATAACTATGCGCTTTTCTATCAATTTCCCAACAGTAATTTGTCTACCCACCGTATGCTTTTTGTTCGAGAGAGAAGCCTCTAGTGAAAACTATGGCCCTCGGGTCTATCTTTATCATATATTAAAATCCAAAAATACCTTGATGCCATTTATTTACCGTTATTTTATTTTGTGTTCTTGTTTATCTAGCTATCATGACAAGATTTGATCCTTGCAATCAACCGCCAAGGGATTGGCAACCCCTTGTTTGTGGTGGGTGCAAGTATTTGTTATTTTGTGTGCAGGTGCTATTCACAAGGTCTTGCGTGGTTCTCCTACTGGATTGATAACCTTGGTTCTTAACTGGGGAAAATACTTATCTCTACTGTACTGCATCATCCTATCCTCTTCGGGGAAATCCCAGCGCAGCTCCCAAGTAGCAGTAAGCAAACGCCAAGCATGGCGAGCAAGCAAGGCTTGGTTGAAGATGCGGAAGTCAGAAAGCCAAGTCCTCCCTTCCCCTTGGGTTGGATAATTTTCTCCCAGGCTTGCCAATGCATTTTCCGTTGTCCCTGTTTTGAGCCCCACCAAAAGTTCCTCACCAAGCGTGTGAGATCATCGCACACTGAAGCGGGGATTAAACACCCCCATGATATATGTGGGTATTGCCTGCAAGACAGATTTGATCAATGCCTCCTTACCAGCTTGAGATAGGGTGTCACCCCATGCCATTATACGCTTGGTCAAACTCGCCTGCAACTTCTGAAATTTTCCTTTATGCATGCGACCATCTGGTGTTGGCAATCCAAGGTACTTCCCTTCAAACTCCATTTTTTTGTACCTGTAGCACTTGCCTGAATTTTATGTGTCCACAAGACAGTTATCACCGAATTGTATGGAACATTTCTGCGGGTTGATGAACTGGCCATTAGCCCGTGCGTATCTCTGGATGATGTTCTTGACATAGGTAGCCTGGGTAGTATTTGCCTTAAAGAACAGAAGTGTCTCATTTGTGAATAAATGGTGCGAGATTCCCGGTGCTCGGTTGCATATTTTCATAGGTTGGAACTCCTGTGACTCCACTCCCTATCGCAACAGTGCAGACAGCCCATCAGCAACAAAGAGGAACAAGAAAGGGGATAGGGGATCACCTTGTCGAAGCCCACGCGTCGGTGCAAACGAATCCAAGATGGCTCCATTGAATTTAACTGAATATCTCACCGAGGTTACACATGTCATTATCCACTGAACCCACTCATGAGAGAAGCCCAACTTTTCCATCACCTACTGCAAGAACCCCCGATCCGCCCTGTCATATGCCTTTGATAGATCAAGCTTGTATGCACAAAAATTGTTCTTCAAATTTTTCTCATGCTGAAGAAAAATGTAAACACTCAAAAGCTAGCAGCGCATTATCAGTGATGAAATGCCCTGGGACAAACGCACTCGGGTACGGAGAGATAATATCATCCAGTATGGGACGGAGTCTATTCACAAAACATTTGGCCAAAATTTTGTAAATGACGTTACAGAGACTTATAGGTCTGAAATCAGTGAGGCGGACCGGGTCATCCACCTTAGGGATAAGCACAATTACCGTTTCATTCACCCCCTCAGGCATGCAACCAGACCGAAAAAACTCCTGTACCACCTTCACAATTTCAGCCTTCATAACTAGCCAATTCCTTTGGAAGAACCTTGCTGGAAATCCATCCTTCCCTGGTGCTTTCAAAGGTCCCATTTGAAAGAGAGTATCGGATATTTCCTTCTCACTAAACTCTGCACATAATCGTTCATTTATATCGGGTGTGACCTTCTCCTCGTATAGGTCCAGTAGCGACTGCTGCTCAAGAGTGGTATCACAAGTAAAAACAGTTTGAAAATAGGACGTGACCATGCTGCTCATTACCCTATGATCGCCATGGCTACAACCCTCATCATCAATCAACCGTTTCACTTTGTTCCTACGCGCTCGCCACACCGCGCGACTCTGAATTTTTTCTGTATTTCGGTCCCCTTCGCAGCCAATCAACCTGACTCCGTTGCATCCATAACATCTTCTCGCGGTATAGCAGCTCCTGCATATGATCGCTAACCTTCCTTATCTCATTTCTATCGGTATTCAACCTCATAAGTTCCTCAAAACATGTTCTGGACTGCTCAATTTCCTTAATAATACTCCCAAATTTTTCCTTACCCCACACATGGAGCTCTGATACGTCTCCAACGTATCTATAATTTTTTTATTGTTCCATGCTATTATATTATCCATCTTGGATGTTTTATATGCATTAATATGCTATTTTATATCATTTGTTGGGATTAACCTAGTGCCCAGTGCCAGTTGTTGTTTTTCCTTGTTTTCATCTTTTACAAAAAATCAATACCAAACGGAGTCCAAACGGAACGAAACTTTTTGAGGATTTTTCTTGGACCAGAAGACAACCACGGAGCTTCGGGAGGAGGCCAGAGGAGCCACGAGAGGGCCACAAGCCCTAGCGCGCCCCCTAGGCTTGTGGTTGTGGGCCCCTCGGGACTCCCCTAACCCTAATTCCAGCTCTATAAATACCCAAATATTCCCCGGATAGCAGAGGGCACACCAAAAATACTTTTCCGCCGCCGCAAGCTTCTGTTCTCGTGAGATCCCATCTTGGGGCCTTTTCCGGCACTCTGCCGGAGGGGGATTCGATCACGGAGGGCCTCTACACCAACCTTGCTTCCCTTTCGATGATGTGTGAGTAGTTTACCATAGACATATGGGTCCATAGCTAGTAGCTAGATGGCTTCTTCTCTCTCTTTGATCTTCAATACAATGTTCTCCTCGATGTTCTTGGAGATCTATTCGATGTAATCTTGTTTTGCGGTGTGTTTGTTGAGATCCGATGAATTGTGGGTTTATGATCAGATTATCTATGAATATTATTTGAGTCTTCTCTGAACTCTTTTATGCATGATTAAGATAGCTTTGTATTTCTCTCTGATCTATTGATTTGGTTTGGCCAACTAGATTGATCGATCTTGCAATGGAAGAGGTGCTTTGTTTTGGGTTCAATCTTGCGGTGTCCTCACCCAGTGACAGTAGGGGTAGCGAGGCACATATTTGTATTGTTGCCATTAAGGATAAAAGATGGGGGGTTTACCATATTGCTTGGATCTATCCCTCTACATCATGTCATCTTGCTTAAGGCGTTACTCCGTTCTTATTAACTTAATACACTAGATGCATGCTGGATAGCGGTCGATGTGTGGAGTAATAGTAGCAGATGTAGGAAGGAGTCGGTCTACTTGTCACAGATTTGATGCCTATATTCATGATCATTGCCTTGGATATCATCATAACTATGCGCTTTTCTATCGACTGCTCAATAGTAATTTGTTCACCCACCGTATGCTTTCTTCAAGAGAGAAGCCTCTAGTGAAACCTATGGCCCTCGGGTCTATTTTCTATCATATTATTTTCAGATTTATAAAACCAAAAATACAAAAATAGGTTGCTGCAATTTACTTATATTTACTTTATTTTACACTTTTACTTATCTTTTATACCTATCTCTATTAGATCTCACTCTTGCTAGTGACCGTGAAGGGATTTACAACCCCTTTTTTGCGTTGAGTGCAAGTGTTTGTTAGTTTGTGCAGGTGCATCTATTGGAGACTTGTGTGTTCCTCCTACTGGATTGATACCTTGATTCTTAACTGAGGGAAATACTTATCTCTACTTTGCTGCATCACCCTTTCCTCTTCAAGGGAAAAATCAACGCAAGCTCAAGAAGTAGCAAGCTCCATCATAATTTTTACAAGGCCAGACCGGATGTCCCCTAGAATGAATTTCTGTCCGGCCTTTTCCCATGCCGCAACAACAGGTTCAGGTAAGCTCTCATATCTTTCCCAGTAGGTTTCATATCACCGAAAGTTAGTACGGATGTTGTTCCGTTCCTCCTTTATGCACTTCAACAGAAGTGGACTATGATTAAAGCATGGAGAAACCTTGTGTACCACATGAGCTTCAGAGAAAATATTCCTCCACCGGTTGTCCGCAACTACTCTATCCAGCCATACCCGGACATTATTGCATCCCTTCTTCTTATTATCATATGTAAATGATAAGCCATAACAACCAAGATCAATTAAACTGCATACCTCGAGAGTGTCTCGGAAAGCCAACATCTGAGCTTCATTTCGTGGTGTCGTGGAAAAGTGTTCAGAAGACCACAATGCCTCATTAAAATGCCCAATGACACACCACAAAAGTTAGATTGTTGTTTTAGGTTTTGCATAAGTGTCCACATGTTGTGACGATTTTTTGTTCGTGGTTCACCATAGACACACGTCAACCGCCACAAAGGATCATGATAAGAGAGCCTCACATAAGCATCAATATATCTTTCATTGGATGGCTGAACTTCTACATGCATACTGTCACACCAAAAGAGAGCTAGACCTCCACTCAGGGCATTAGAGCTAACACCAGAGAAACCTGTCACTACTGCAGGATGCTCCTAACACGACACTATAATCAGAGACCCTTCGACGAAACCATGTGCGATGCATTAATCGCAAACGATGATGTAATAAAACCGTCAAAAATGACACGGAACATTTGCGATGGCGAAGACTTCAAACACGATTCAGATTATGGTTGCATGTGCAATGCATGGCATACGGTTGATCCTTACGATCTGTTTGCGATGATCGAGATGAACACAAACGATTCGGCATAACAAGATGTGTGTGATACCCGGCAAACAAGTCGGTCATCAGAATTGTGTGCGATCATTATAGACAGCACATATGATTTTTTTGTGAATTGTGTGCTCGACAGGGCACACAATTCAAGAAACCAACCTGTGGGCGATAATGTAAAGATCTCTGTCGAATATGTATTGCTAACTATCTGCGATGAGATTGACAGGGGAAACAGAGATAACGAATTAATATGAGTGAATGGAAATAGAGATATATACAGTCTGCTTAATTTAGTCCTTCTTGTTGTTGTTGTTGGATGGCCCCGTGACATCGTCTTGGCGAGGACACTTCTTGCCGCTGACCATTGACTTTTCATCGCCGCCGCCGTCGTCATTGTCGTTGATGTCGTCGTCCTCCTCCTCGTTCGACAATTCCTCATCATCATCGTCGTCCTCTGATGTCGCTTGAAACTGCGTCGGTATTTCCCCAAAGAGGAAGGGATGATGCAGTACCGCTACGGCAGGTATTTCCCTCAGCTGTGAAACCAAGGTATCAATCCAGTAGGAGAACCAAGCAACACTATGTAAACGGTACCTGCACACAAAGAACAAATACTTGCAACCAGACGCGTAAGAGGGGTTGACAATCCCTCCACGGTAAAAAGATAGATAAATTTGTGGTAGATTGGATAAATAGCTCTCGACAAAACGCGAAATAAAATAAGTAACAAAAAAGTGCAGCAAGGTATTTTTGGGTTTTTGGAATAATAGATCAGAAAATAAAAGTGAATAAAAATAGATCTCAAAGCAAATATGATAAAGAATAGACCCAGGGGCCGTAGATTTCACTAGTGGCTTCTCTCGAGAAAATAGCACATGATGGGTAAACAAATTACTGTTGGGCAATTGATAGAAGATCGAATAATTATGATGATATCCAAGGCAATGATCAATATATAGGCATCACGTCCAAGATTAGTAGACCGACTCCTGCCTGCATCTACTACTATTACTCCCCACATTGACCGCTATCCAGCATGCATCTAGTGTATTAAGTTCATGAAGAAACGGAGTAATGCAATAAGAACGATGACATGATGTAGACGAGATCTATTCATGTAGGAATATCCCCCATCTTGTTATCCTTAATAGCAACGTTACATGCGTGTCTTGCTGCCCCTTCTGTCACTGGGAAAGAACACCGCAAGATCGAACCCATCACAAAGCACCTCTTCCCATGGCAAGAAAAATCGATCTAGTTGGCCTAACTAAACCAAAGATTCGAAGAAGAAATACGAGGCTATAAATAATCATGCATATAAGAGATCAAAAGAAGACTCAAATAATATTCACGGATATAGATCTGATCATAAACTCAAAGTTCATCAGATCCCAACAAACACACCGCAAAAAAGAGTTACATCAAATAGATCTCCAAGAGACCATTGTATTGAGAATCAAAAGAGAGAGAGAGGAAGCCATCTAGCTACTGCCTACGGACCCTTAGGTCTATGGTGAACTACTCACGCATCATCGGAGAGGCACCAATGAGGATGATGAACCCCTCCGTGATGGTGTCTAGATTGGATCTCATGGTTCTGGAACTTGCGGCGGCTGGAATTGTGTTTCGTCGACTCCCCTAGGGTTTCTGGAATATCTGGGAATTTATAGGGCAAAGAGGCGGTGCGGGAGGTCACCGAGGTGGGCACAACCCACCTGGGCACGCCTGGGCCTCTTGGTGCGCCCAGGTGTCTTGTGCTCATCTCGGGCCTCCCCTCTGGTACTTCTTTGGCCCACTGGGTGTCTTCTGGTGCAGAAAAAATCTCCAAAAAGTTTCACTGCGTTTGGACTCCATTTGATATGGATATTCTGCGAAGTAAAAAACAAACAAAAAACAACAGCTGGCACTGGGCACTATGTCAATAGGTTAGTCCCAACAAATGATATAAAGTTGCTATAAAATGATTGTAAAACATCCAAGAATGATAATATAACAACATGGAACAAGCAAAAATTATAGATACGTTGGAGACGTATCAGCATCCCCAAGCTTAATTCCTACTCGTCCTCGAGTAGGTAAATGATAAAAATAGAATTTTTGATCTGGAATGCTGCCTAACATGTTCATCACATATTCTTTTCTTTTGTAGCATGGGTGTTTCGACTTTTATATGGTTCAAAGCAATAGTCTAGTTTTGACATGAAGATTTCAATACTCAAGCATATCAACAAGCAACCATGTCTTTCAAAATATCAACACTAAAGAAAGTTATCCCTAGCCCATCATGATCAATCATTGATCCATTCATGAAACACACTCGCATATTAGCTACATCCAATGCTCAAGTATGATCATAGTGTTCCCTAGTTGGTGCTTTATAAGAGAAGATGAAGACTCAAATAAAAAAATTGCATAAAGTAAATAGATAGGCCCTTCGCAGAGGGAAGTAGGGATTTGTAGAGGTGCCAGAGCTCAAAGCTTAAATTGAGAGATAAAAAAATTTGAGAGGCATACTTTTCCCGTCAACGAAAACGACCGAGTAATTCCCAACACTTTCCATGCTAGATATATCATAGGCGGTTCCCAAACAGAAAATAACGTTTATTCCTTTTTCCACCATTCTTTCATAATCCATGGCTAGCCGTATCCACGGGTGCCTTCCATTCCAACACTTTCCAAGGAATTTATTATTTGACAACATAAAGTAAATTTCTTTTTCATTTCGGGACTGGGCATCCCTATTACTTTCGTACTCTCGTGCAATGACAAGTGAATAAATGCTCATCTTGAGAATAACACATCTAGCATGGAATATCTTGAGAATAACGCTTCATGAGCGGTATGAGCACACAAAAAAGGAAATTCATTTTGAAAATTTAGAGATGGCACATACAAATTTGCTTAGAACGGCATGGAAACACTGCATATAGGTAGGTATGGTGGACTCATATGGCAAAACTGGGTTTAAGGATTTTGGATGCACAAGTAGTATTTCTACTTAGTACAAGTGGAGGCTAGCAAAAAGATTAAGAAGCAACCAACCAAGAAACAAAAAATCACATAAGCGAGCATTAAGCATAACTAACACCGAATAATGCACCACAAGTAGGATGTAATTTCATTGCATAACTATTGACTTTCGTGCTTGCATAGGGAATCACAAACCTTAACACCAATATTCTTACTAAAGCATAATTACTCACCAACATGACTCACATATCACTATCATCATATATCAAAACTATTACAAAGAATCAAGTTTGTTTTGTCCAGTAATCTTCATGAAAGTTTTTATTATATCCCTCTTGAATATTTATCACTTTGGGACTAGATTCATATATTGCAATTGCTTTTGACAAGCTCAAATAAATCTAAGTGAAGAACATGAGCATAATTTTTTTTTCGTCTCAGAACGACGAGACGAATCCGAATACGCGCTAGGTGGGGCAGGCGCGCCCTGGTGTCTTGTGGGCACCTGGGTTGCCTTCCTGGTTGTTTCTTATTTTTCTATTTTTTCTAATATTCCAAAACTGACAGAAAATATTTTTGCAGATTTTTTGGAGTCCGTTTACTTACTGTATCACATACCTCTTCCTTTTTTAGGGTTCTGGAGTGTTCTGGAAGGTTTCTATTATGTGTTCCTCCGGTGTCATGGTTTGGATAATATTAGTTTCAACATTAATAGGCGTACCTTAAATATAGTGTTTAATTCTTTGTCCATTGACCACCTTCGGGTTGGTACCTTCGGAATTATTAATCTTGATAGCTCCAGAGCGATAAACTTCTTCAATGATATATGGTCCTTCCCATTTGGAAAGAAGTTTTCTTGCAAAAAATCTAAAATGAGAATTGTACAATAGAACATACTCACCAACTTTGAACTCACGCTTTTGGATTCTTTTGTCATGCCATCTTTTAACTTTTTCTTTGAATAGTTTGGCATTTTCATAAGCTTGGGTTCTCCATTCATCTAGTGAGCTAATATCAAATAACCTCTTTTCACCGGCAAGTTTGAAGTCATAATTGAGTTCTTTAATTGCCCAATATGCTTTATGTTCTAATTCAAGAGGCAAATGACAAGATTTTCCATAAACCATTTTATATGGAGACATACCCATAGGATTTTTATAAGCTGTTCTGTAGGCCCAAAGTGCATCATCTAATTTCTTAGACCAATTCTTTCGGGACTGATACGTCTCCAACGTATCTATAATTTTTGCTTGTTCCATGCTGTTATATTATCTTTCTTGAATGTTTTATATTCATTTTACAACAACTTTATATCATTTTTTGGGACTAACCTATTGACATAGTGCCCAGTGTGAGTTGCTATTTTTGCTTGTTTTTTACTTGACAGAATATCAGTACCAAACAGAGTCCAAATGCAGCGAAACTTTTTGGAGATTTTTTCTGGACCAGAAGACACCCAGTGGGCCAACAAAGTACCAGAGGGGAGGCCCGTGGGGAGCATAACCCACCAGGGCACGCCCAGGGGGGTTGTGCCCTCCACGGAGACCTCCCGCACAGCCTCTTCGCCCTATAAATTTCCAAATATTCCAGAAACCCTAGGGAAGTCGACGAAACACAATTCCAGCCGCCGCAAGTTCTAGAACCATGAGATCCAATCTAGACACCAGCACAGAGGGGTTCATCATCCTCATTGCTGCCTCTCCGATGATGCGTGAGTAGTCCACCATAGACCTAAGGGTCTGTAGGCAGTAGCTAGATGGCTTCTTCTCTCTTTTTGATTCTCAATAGATTGGTCTATTGGAGATCTATTTGATGTAACTCTTTTTGCGGTGTGTTTGTTGGGATCTGATGAACTTCGAGTTTATGATCTGATCTATATCCATGAATATTATTTGAGTTTTCTTTTATCTCTTATATGCAAGATTATTTATAGCCTCATATTTCTTCTTCGAATCTTTGGTTTAGTTAGGCCAACTAGATCGATTTTTCTTGCCATGGGAAGAGGTGTTTTGTGATGGATTTGATCTTGCGGTGTTCTTTCCCAGTCACAGAAGGGGCAGCAAGACACACATGTATTGTTGCTATTAAGGATAACAAGATGGGGCCTATTCCTACATGAATAGATCTCGTCTACATCATGTCATCGTTCTTATTGCATTACTCCGTTTCAACATGAACTTAATACACTAGATGCATGCTGGATAGCGGTCGATGTGTGGAGTAATAGTAGTAGATGCAGGCAGGAGTCGGTCTACTAATCTTGGACGTGATGCCTATATATTGATCATTGCCTTGGATATCGTCATAATTATTTGATCTTCTATCAATTGCCCAACAGTAATTTGTTTACCCACCGTGTGCTATTTTCTCGAGAGAAGCCACTAGTGAAATCTACGGCCCCCAGGTCTATTCTTTATCATATTTTCTTTGAGATATATTTTTATTTGCTTTTATTTTCAGATTTATTATTCCAAAAACCCAAAAATACCTTGTTGCACTTTTTTATTACTTATTTTATTTCATGTTTTATCGAGAGCTATTTATCCAATCTATCACAAATATATCTATCCTTTTACCGTGGAGGGATTGACAACACCTCTTACATGTCGGGTCGCAAGTATTTGTTCTTTGTGTGTAGGTACCGTTTACATAGTGTTGCTTGGTTCTCCTACTAGATTGATACCTTGGTTTCATAACTGGGGGAAATACCTAACGTAGCTGTACTGCATCATCCCTTCCTCTTTGGGGAAATACCGACGCAGTTTCAAGCGACATCAAAAGGAATTTCTGGCGCCGTTGCCGGGGAGACATCATCAATATCTATCAGGTTCCTAATCACAAATCTCATCTCCTTGCAATTTACATTATTTGCCATTTGCCTCTCGTTTTCATCTCCCCCACTTCACAAAAAATTGTTGTTTTATTCGCTCTCTTTTTCGTTCGCCTCAGATCTCTTATTTGCTTGAATTCGTCATCATGAGTGATTTTGGTATGGCAGAAACAAATGATGGCCTATCTCCTAAGATTGGACGATCTGGCAATCCGGATGCTAAAACTTTTGTTTTGGGGCAAGGGAATGTTATGGGAAAAGAACATATCCAAGAATTTTTTAATTGTGTTGGAAATTTGACTCTTGATGATGCTCCTATACTTAAAAGAACTAAATCTTATGCGGAAGCTGTTTCAGCACTAGCTCTGAAACTTGAAAATAGATCCGTACCCACCCTACCTTGCAGAGATTGTTTTATGAACTACCCGTTATAAAGGATCCTAAAGCTAAAAAGTTAGCTACCCTTATTCTTGTGAATGAATTTGACTACATAGTACGGGAAGCTAGGGAAATTTTCATTTTTATGGTATGAGCCGTGAAAAACCGGTGATAAATGAGATCCTTTATAATAGTGATTATATGTTGAGACATTTGCTTGGAAATAATCGAATTTTGATGAGAACCTTAAAAAGGAAATCCCCATTTTAGATATAATCCAACAAGTTTTCAATGATGTTAATCAACAATATTCTTGGATTGTGGCCGGAAATCAAAGGGGATACGTAGATGGGTAACTTGATAATGCTAAAATTTCTATGGATAATTTGTTTCAAGTTATTTTTGCAAAACCTCCTGACCAAAATACATCTATGGAAAATAAGAAGAAAGATGATAATACTTGAATCTATGAATTATGCCTAGCTAGGGGCATAAAACAATAGCACTTGTTGGGAGGCAACCCAATGAATAAAATTTATTTTTGCCTTTTTATTTCTGTTATTGAGTGTTTACACAATTATGCCTCTGCTATGATTGTGTTTTTAATGTTTTAATTAGTATTTGTGCCAAGTAAAGCCTTTGGGATAGCTTTGGTAATAGTTGATTTGATCTTGGTGGAAAACAGAAACTTTTGCGTCCAGTAACAGAATTGTTTAAATTCACAGAAGTGACGAAAAATTCTGAATTTTTTACACAAGATTGATATAAAATTATCAATGTTTCCCTTATATTTCAGAATTTCTAGAGTTACAGAAGTACGAGAACAATTCACATTTTTACAGACTGTTCTGTTTTTGACAAATTCTATTTTCTTTGCATTGTGTGCTTATTTTGATGAATCTATGGATTGTATCGAGGGGTATAAGCCATGGCAAAGTTAGAATACAGTAGATATAATGCAATAACAAAATTTGAATGGGTTTGCAACAGTACTTAAAGTAAAGATTTGGTTTGCAACAATACTAACGGATCTCACGAAGATTTTGTTAAGTTTTGTGTGATTGAAGTTTTCAAGTTTTGGGTGAGATCGCGATGGATGAAGGAATAAGGAGTGAAAAGAGCCTAAGCTTGGGGATGCCCCATGGCACCCCAAGTTAATATTCAATGAGAACCAAGCAACTAAGCTTGGGGATGCCCTATGGTTTTCTTCTAACGACCATCGGTATTTTACTTGGAGCTATATTTTTATTCGTCACATATCATGAGTTTTGCTTGGAGCGTCTTGTATTATGTGAGTCTTTTCTTGTTTTGCTTTTTAGTTTGTCACAAGTATCCTTGCTGGACACACCTATTTGAGAGAGCCAAAATTATGCTATGATTTCTTATAATTGCTCTTTATGCTTCACTTAATATATTTTTTGAGCTATGGAATTGCTCTTTATGCTTCACTTAATTTTTTTTTGAGCTATGGAATTGCTCTAGTGCTTCACTTATATCTTTTTGAGCATGGTGTGCTTTAATATTTTTGAAGAAATGCTCTCATGCTTCACTTAGATTTATTTGAGAGTTAGTAAATTTTTGAAGAAATTCTCTCATGCTTCACTTATATTATTTTGAGAGTCGAAAAAAATTTATGCTCATGTTCTTCACTTAGATTTATTTGAGCTTGTCAAAAGCAATTGCAATATATGAAACTAGTCCCAAAATGATAGATATTCAAGATGGATATAATAAAACTTTCATGAAGATCATTGGATAAAATAAACTTGATTCTTTGTAATTGTTTTGAGATATGATGATAGTGATATGTGAGTCATGTTGGTGAGTAATTATGCTTTAGTAATTATATGGGAAAATTTTGTTTTTGCCACTCTAGATTTGGCCAATTTTTCTTATGCCGTTCTAGATTTTGACATTTCACTTTTGCCACTCTTAGCTTTTGATAATTATCACAATTGCCATTCCGTGGCAAAAGCAAAATAAATTTATTTCATTTTTGCCACGCTTAGCTTTTGAAATGTATCACAATTGCCACTCTGAAAATTTTGCTTTTGCCATGGGAATGGCAATTGTGATAATTGTCAGAAAATAAGAGTGGCGAAAGTGAAATGTTAAAATCTAATGTTAAATAATTACTAACTTATCTCACGAGTTCTTGTTGAGTTTTGTGTGGATGAAGTTTTTAAGATTTAGGGAAACCGTGATATAAAAGGAATTAAGGAGACACAAAAGCTCAAGCTTGGGGATGCCCAAGGCATCCCAAGATAATATTTCAAGAAGTCTCAAGCATCTAAGCTTGGGGATGCCCCGGTAGGCATCCCACCTTTCTTCATCAACAATTATCGGTTAGTATCGGTAGAGTCTAATTTTTTGCTTCTTCACATGATGTGTGCTATTTTTGGAATGCCATTTTATTTTGTTTTGCTTGCTATTTTAATAAAACACTTAGATCTGAAGTTTTTAAATAAGAGAGAGTCTTCAAATAGCTACCCATTTACTTAACTACTCACTTGATCTTCACTTATACCTGTTTGGAGTAGTTTGTCATTTACTCTTGTGATTCACATATATCCTATGAGTAAATTGTTGAATGAATTGAATATCATGAAGTTGAAATTATATGGTCATATCATGACTAGTAGTAGATTCACATTGGGTTTAGAAAGTGAAATCTTTTGAAGCTTGACAATCACAATATTGGTCATACAAGCAATTCATGAATGATTAGTATAAGGAAGAGAACTTTCACATACAAATATATTATCTTGGACATCTTCTATGATTGTGAATACCCATCAATTATTTTCAAACTTGAGCAAATTAATTGAAGTTGGACAAGGAAGACAACGTAATGAGTTATGTTTGGGTATATTTGCATAGAAGTTATATTGTTATGGATCCTCCAACATGTGGTGTTTGCTTACACCCTTTTGCTAGCCAAAAATTCATACTAAGTAGAGATACTACTTGTGCATCCAAAAACCCTTAAACCCAGTTTCTTGCCATGAGTGTCCACCATACCTACCTATGGATTGAATAAGATCCTTCAAGTAAGTTGTCATCGGTGCATAAAGCAATAAAAATTGCTCCTAAATATGTTTGATCTTTTATTGTAAGGGAAAATTGAGCATTGTACGAACTTGTGATGGCAAAGTAATAAAAGCGACGGACTACATAATAAAGGTTGCTATCATAAGGGGCAATATAACGTGACATTCCTTTGCATTAAGAGCTTGGGCATCCAAAAATAAAAAGCGCAAGACAACCTCTGCTTCCCTCTGCGAAGGGCGTATCTTTTACTTTTCAGTATTTACTTTTATGCAAGAGTCAATAGAATGCATTCTCATTTCAACCTCAATTATCCTCTAGTTGGCAAGCATCATGTGGTGGGGAAAGATCTAGGCACATATGGCCAGTCAAATATATTTGATCGTGATTTATTATTATTGCCAATTATCTCTATGATAAATGAGTTGGGAGGCGAAACATTAAGCCCCTATCTTTCTCTGTGTTCGATGGATGCCATTTGTTCTAAAAATATGCTTTGAGTACTAGCAATCATAGAAGACTATATGATGATTGAGTATGTGGAGCTCTTACTTAGACATTGTTGAATAAGTTGAATTGCAATTGCTTGGTGACTGAGAACATAGGTTGCTAAGTTTCAAGAGAAGGCATTGTTTGAACCATAACATGTGAATTGATTTCTACTTTATCATGATGAGTTTTATGAAAAAGTGTTGTTGTTATGATGCTAGGAAAAGTGACTGAAATTATCATTGATCAAACTTATGCACTTTGCTAGCATTCACTCTTCATAAATTATTTCTTTTATCATTTACCTACTCGAGCACGAGTAGGAATTAAGCTTGGGGATGCTGATACTTCTCCAACGTATCTATAATTTATGAAGTATTCATGCCATGTTTACAACAATTTTATATGGTTTTGGTATGATTTGGATGGAACTAACCCGGACTGACGTTGTTTTCAGCAGAACTACTGTGGTGTTGTTTTTTGTGCTTTCTCCAAATGCAACGAAACTTTTTGACGATTTTTTTGGAACAAAAGAGGCACAAAAAGCTTTATGGGAGGACCAGAAGGGGAAGGAGGTGAGCACAAGACACCTGGGCGCGCCAGGGGCCTCCTGGCGCGCCCAGGTGGGTTGTGCCCACCTCGAGGCCCATCTTCGCGTGATTCCAATGCTGAAAATCCTATAAATAGAGAAACCATAAAAAATAATACTAGATCAGAAGTTCCGCCACCGCAAGCCTCTGGAGCCACGAAAAACCAATCTAGACCCCGTTCTGGCACACTGCCGGAGCGGGAAATCATCACCGGTGGCCATCTTCATCATCCCGACAGCCACCATGATGAGAAGGGGGTAGTTGTGACGCCCCCGGCTCAATCATGCACTAATCATACACGCAAATGCACATGATCAAGCCTAAGGACTCACGGGAAGATATCACAACACAACTATAAATCATAAACAAAGTCATACAAGCTTTATATTAGAAGCCAGGGGCCTTGAGGGCTCGAATACATAAGCTCGCATACAAGCGTCAGCGGAAGCATCAGATATCTCAGTACATATATAAAAAGAAAGACAGACAAGCCTTTAAAAGGCGGGGCAAAAGAAAACACTACGATCGAAAGGTGCAGGCCTCCTGCCTGGGACACTCCGGACCTACTCCTGGTCGTCAGCCAACTCGTAGTAGTAGCCACCCTTGGGGTAGTAGTAGCGATCGTCGGCGGGAGCAGCTGTCTCAGGGGCTCCGTCATCTGGTTGCATCAAATGGATATGGGGGAAAAAGAAAGCAAAGCAACCGTGAGTACTCATCCGAAGTACTCAGCAAGCAAGGATCTACACTACATATGCAACATTATCAAAGAATGGCTGTATATGTGGACTGGGCTGCAGAAATGCCAGAATAGAGGGAAGGCCTAGTCCTATCGAAGACTAGCATCTTCAGCGGTCTTGCAGCATTAGAAGGGTGTAGATTAGTACAGCATAAAGTAGTAGTATCATTAAGTCTCAACCTCA
Source organism: Thinopyrum elongatum (assembly GCA_011799875.1). Taxonomy (NCBI): domain Eukaryota; kingdom Viridiplantae; phylum Streptophyta; class Magnoliopsida; order Poales; family Poaceae; genus Thinopyrum; species Thinopyrum elongatum. The sequence continues at coordinate 408,747,896 of CM022299.1, forward strand.
CCCAGAGATCCTTTCTCGACTCCCTGCGAGAAAGCAATCCCAGAGCCATAATATCCAAGTAGCAACCTCGGCCAGAGATCCTTTCTCGACTCCCTGCGAGAAAGTAATCCCAGAGCCATACTATCCATATCTCATCACAACTATCCAATTCTAGTTGTACCGATCGGGATACAACTCCGAGCGTCCATTACTGAGGATCCGGCTATGCATGGATTAGTTCTTCCCTGCAGGGGTGCACCAACTTGCCCACCACGCTCGATTAACTCCGGCCGGACACACTTTTCTGGGTTATGCCTGGCCTCGGCCCAACGACACACCGCAGCCCTACCTAGAGCTCAGCAGAGAGGTCCCCGCCGGTCTACAACCTAAGTGCTCAGGGGTCTTGGGCCATCGCCCTGTGCTCTCCGGGTCGTTGCGAGCAGGGTGGATACCAGCGCCAACGGCATGATCCGACCCGACCACAATGCTGAACTGGACGTCTGAGAAAGCTTTCGGCTGATGCATATGATGCAGAGTGCCCATAACTTTTCCCGCGTGATGGTTAGTGCTATCGGGCCAGAGGCCCACTCAGATCACATATCCAAATTGTTAGTGTAATGGTAGTGCGGTAATGAGCAGAGACTCACGATCGATGTGACCCCGTCGCCCTGTCTCGAGGACTTGCGGCAAGGGCTAAGAATTCCCGGCCACACCTCATATTCATATCTCGGGCAACCTCCAGGTCAACCCGTCTCCACAACACTCGCCACTTAGGCTCGCGCGAGTACCTCTCAGGGTCGACCTGCCTTTCCAAGTAACAGTGTAAAGTCCAAGTATCCGTGTGTCCATAACATCTGGGGAATCTGAGGTATCACCCTTGTTGGATTCCTACTCGATGTATCCGTCAAGGTGAACTCGGAGGAATCACCCTCGATGGGTTCACACTTGAGGTGTTGCACGACAGCGTCATTATCGGAAGTGGTGAAGGAGGAATCACCCTCGATGACCAGGACCGAATAGCTACTCTACAGAGTTAACATCAGAAGTGCTACATGAGGTATCACCCTCGGCACTCGATAGTAAGGCTGCAGTGTCGTTACAACTAAGGGGGTGATGTGCGGTGCCGGGGCCTGGTTGTCGAGTCTTCTGATAATCCAGCAGGGCAATCGGGACAAGTGGGGTCACTGATAGGTCTCTACCCAGCCTATACTAGACGGTTTAGGATAAGCAGGTAAGGTTTCAATAGCAGGTTACAATAAACAGGCTATGCATCAGAATAGGTTAAACAGTAGCAGCAGCAATTTCTAATGCAAGCATGAGAGAGAAAGAATAGGCGATATCGGTATGCTCAAGAGGGGGTGCTTGCCTGGAAGCTCTGCTAAAAGGAAGAAGAGTCATCGGTGACGTAGTCGAACACAGCGGCATCAGCAGTGGTCTCGGGGTCTACCGGAGAGAAGAGGGGGAAGAAACAGTAAATATAAAGCAAACAAGAGCATGACATGACAATACGCAGAGCTAGGGGTGTTCTGACGCGGCACTACACGATATAGGTGAAGAGGGAAAACATCCGGGAATGTTTTCCTGAAGTTTGGCATTTTCGGACAGAAGAAACGGAGGGGGACAGTTGCATGTTCGCTATGCTAGGGACGTGTGGCGGACGAACGGACCGCGTATTCGGATTCGTCTCGTCGTTCTGAGCAACTTTCATGTACAAAGTATTTTCATCCGAGTTGCGGATTATTTTATATTAATTTTCAAAGTTTTAATTCATTTTCAGGAATTAACAGATTTAATCTAAATCAAAAAAAGATTTACTGCATCAGCATGACATTAGCATGATGTCAGCAGTCAACAGTTTGTTGACTGGGTCAAACCGACGCGTGGGACCGGTCTGTCATAGTCATAATTAATCTAAGCAGAATTAATTAGGTTAACTAAGTGATTAGGTTAATTAAACAGATTTAATTAAGTTAATTAATTACTTGATTAATTATTATTCATTTATTCATGTATTTCACTTTTTACTTTTTTTTGACAGGGCACTGGGCCCCAGTAGTCAGTGGCCCAGAGGCCAAATTTAGCGGGCGTGCGGGCGCGGTCGCCGCCCGAACTAGCGCGAGCGCTGGCCCAGGCGGGGCATCGGGGCGGCACCAAGCGCGGCCCGCGGGCGAGGGGTGGCAAGGCGCGCGCGGTGGTGCGGGGCTCGGCGGTGGACGACGTGGCGGCGCGGAGCGGCCGCGGGGTGGCCGCGGGCGCCAGTGGCTGCAACAGGCAACAGCAGCGCGTGCAGCGGACGTCGGCGCGGGCAGGCGCAGCCACGGCGGCGTGAGCCGCACCGGGGAGTAGGAACAGGGGAGGGGCGCAGCAGCGTAGCCGCGCTCAGGGAGGCAGCAGGCGTTCGGCGTTCGGTGCAGCCAACCTGCGGGCTGAGCACGCTGTGTGGGCAACGTGGCGTGCGCACGAGGCGGGATGCGGGGTGGCCACGGCGGAGCAGAGCAACCGCAGGGCCAGGCGGGCGATTGGGATGGCGCGAAGAGCGCGCGGCCTGGGGCGGTGACCACACGCGCTGGCGGGCGCGATGCGAGGCCCAGGACAGCGCGGGTGTGCCGGCGGACAGAGGGGATGGGGGAAGAGGACAGGTCCTCACAGGCGTTGTAGAGGAACAGGGGCGGCGAGGCCTAGTGAGGCCGTCGGGGAGGAGGACGAGGAGGATGCCGGGGAGGGGCGGGGCGGTTCGGCGAGGCGGCACCAACGACGGGATCGGAGTGGGCGGCGGCGACGAGCAGTGTCGGCGGGGGGCGATCCCCCCCCGATCCAAGCGGGAGGGCAGAGGAGGGGAAAGGTGGATCGAGGGAGTGGGGCGACCGGTTGGGCTAGGGTTTCCCTCGGGGTGGGATAAGGGGAGCGAGGGGGGGCCGGCTGGGCTGGCTTGGTCTGCTGGGCCGGCTGGGCCTGCCCAGTGGCTAAGGCCCAGACAGAGAGGGGGGTTTTCTTTTTCTTCTTATTATTTCTTTTCTATTTTGTCTTTTTCTGTTTTCTTTTCGGTTTTTGCTAAATGTTAGGCCACCATTACACTTTTGTAAAATGTGGGACTTGGTTCAAATATTACAGTGTAATATTACCTACCACCAAAAACAAGTTTGGGAAAAATATAATTTCATATTTAACTTATATTAAATAAAAGGTTAATAAATGTTGCTGTTAGTCACTGTTTGAGGTTATTAGAGCCACTTAACTAACTTAGTAAATGTTGACTACAATTTTAGAATTGTCCCTGAAATATTTGTTATTTAATGAACATTTTAGTTTCTGTTTTGAATAACTTTTAATTCCACTTTAATTTAAATTTGAAGAGTTTGAATTATGAGTTTGAAATGCATTATGATGCAAATGATGAATAGGCACTGTTAAGTTGCTGACATGGCCTTAACTAAGGGTGATCACTGTGGTTAATTACATGGGGTGTCACAATTCTCCTCCACTAATAAGAATTCTCGTCCCGAGAATTAAGAGGAAGACTGAAAGAAAGCGGGGTATTCTTGGAAGTTCTTCCGAAGAAAAGTCCGGAAAATCTCGAACGACTGGAATGTTTCCGATCCCCTCAAGCGGAGAAGCGTTATGTTGGCAACAACGTTGGTACCAAGGGCGAGGGACGAAGAGAACCATTTTCCTGCTCATTGAAACGAGGCGGGCCAGTAGGCAAAGTTCTCATCCATCGGTGGTTACCGTAAGGTCATCAATAGTAGTAACAGGGTCTTACCGACAGAGTTGTACAACCAAGGTGTTGACATAAGCAGGGGAATATTACTGCTTAGGTCATATAGCTCACAAGAAAGGTTAAACAAAACAATGGAAGGAAAAATGTGACTATACCCGAGTATTGGGTATACCTCCTTCCCAAGAGCTAGCAGAGAGGGATAATCATGGCAGGATTGCAAATAGATAACCATCTAGGAAAAAGGGGCGAGGAAAACTCATGATGTTACCCATACAACGGTGTTTGGATAATTGATCAAGAAACAGTTAGCATTGAGCTTCGAGTGTTCTTGTTGATGATAGTAGTACCACAGTCATGCTTTGGGATAGCATCGACATGGTCATCAGGTAAAGGTCAGACTTTGGATACACAAAGGATCCATCGGAACAACTTATAAAATAAGTCATACAATTTCAGCAAGGAAAAGATGAGGGTAGGGCCCGTGGGCTCAGCAACAATTCATGGAGGGGGCAAGGATGGTATTTCTCACCATGAATTCTATTGATATCCTGGAAGAGCTCGGAATGTTGATGATGATCATGACACAATTGTCGAGAGATTTCATGAAGATGTAATTGATCGGTGATGACATCAAGTCAAGGGAATGACGAAGCGAAAGGTTATTGGAACCACGGTTACGACACAAACTCGAAGTCAAGCTTGTTGTTCGAAGTGAAATGGTAAGATGAGGAAGATCGACGTAAGCTTAGTTCATCGTCGGAAGTTGTGCTCCGGGAATAAGGACCAGGTAGCATAGTTAAAATATTGCACGATATTGATATAGCCTATCAGGCTAGGAATGAGGTGATGGGGTATTAAACTTCCCAGTAACAAGTACTAGGGGTAATACTGGAAGGTAAACCGGAGTAGAGAATGGGCGGATGAAATGATCTGCAGAAGACAAGTATTTTAAGTTGTCCAAGAAATGGAATCAAAGAAGAACAATCATGGTCAGTTCCATGGTTGCAAGGGACACAACACAGGTACGAGAGGGTATTATATCAAGGGGATAACTATTATTACAAGGAGCTTCCATGATAGGATCTACATCGTTTCCATGAGCATGAACACAAAGGTTCAAGGTCAACTCCCACTTCTTCAATGCATAATCTTTCATTCACTCCTCGTTTTCGAAGAAATTGTAGTGCTAAAAATTTATCTGGTGAAGCACCAGAAGAATATGACTCGTAGAATTTTCTGGGTTCTCGCTGATGGCAGAAGCATAGATACAACCCATCGGGACATTTTACGAATCCATACAACCATCAACCAAAGCAAGGGATGCGAGTTCGAAAGCAGAGTATCGAAGTCAAAGCAGATGATACAATTTACCGGAGGTACTAAACATCAAGGGAAAAGCTCATAAGATGTTTGAATATGAAGGATACTGTCGGATATTATTCCAACAAAAGATCAGGTAGACGACAAAGGATCTGACATGAGTAGCGATACTCAACCAGAAGAAGAAGAAATGCAAGGGCATTGGTTTATGGAAACATCTAAATAATTCGATGCTTAAATGCGAAGGTTTACGATTCCAAAATCGGGGAATCAGAGGCAGAGGCTCTGATAAAAAGATGAGTATGTTGAATAGAATTAGATGGCCAATCAATCAAGGATTGATTTACCGAGATCCAACTCATATACATAATGACATCTGAGCCGGAAGGATGAATTAGTAGGACACAACTGATGATTGCGAGTATTCGCACACATGTTGAATCAATATGATCAGAATGATAGTGACAAGGGGTATCAACGATGTTTACTTGACATATGGAACTAACCATAATGCAAGCAGATCAGAAGAATATCAAAAGCAGTAGGCTGCAAAGGATTTTTGGAAGGTCATATAGTAATACGAGGTATTTCGTGAAACACAAGAACAACTGGGGATGAACGGATCCCCGGTAATGTGAGGAATTATTCGTAAGTGTATTCATACGGTAGGTAACTGCAAGGTGGTAGGGACGAAGAACTTTTGGGAACATCGGAAGGTAATTCGATAAGTCGGATGGAACAAAAGAGTAGCTGGAATGAGTATATGAACGACAAGTGTATGTAGTTATCCATCAGGATGTATCGGTGGTAGGGAATTGCAAAGACAACGAGTACAAGAGTCTCGGGAATTCAATGTAGAGTATCGTCAGAATCTTCGGATGAAGCAGGCGATCATCTGGAATGATGGGGCTCTCCGGAGAAAGTGGTTATGAGAACCTAATGTCTGAGTTAGTAAAATCTTTTAATCCGAATAGACGACAGATCAGAGTTCCAAAGTATAGACGAGGAATAAAAGATACTAATACCACCCAATGGCGACGTGGGCCCGTAAGCCACACAGCCATGTTAGTAAAATGGTTTTTGACGACTAGACTCAACTTCGGCCAAGGAGTTGGAAAGGGGGAACCTACAGGCAGTCGGCTCTGATACCAACTTGTGACGCCCCCGGCTCAATCGTGCACTAATCATACACACAAATGCACATGATCAAGCCTAAGGACTCACGGGAAGATATCACAACACAACTCTAAATCATAAACAAAGTCATACAAGCTTTATATTACAAGCCAGGGGCCTCAAGGGCTCGAATACATAAGCTCGCATACAAGAATCAGCGGAAGCATCAGATATCTAAGTACAGATATAAAAAGAAAGACAGATAAGCCTTTAAAAGGCGGGGCAAAAGAAAACACTATGAACGAAAGGCGCAGGCCTCCTGCCTGGGACACTCCGGACCTACTCCTGGTCGTCAGCCAACTTGTAGTAGTATCCACCCTCGGGGTAGTAGTAGCGATCGTCGGTGGGAGCAGCTGTCTCAGGGGCTCCGTCATCTGGTTGCATCAAATGGATATGGGGGAAAAAGAAAGCAAAGCAACCGTGAGTACTCATCCGAAGTACTCAGCAAGCAAGGATCTACACTACATATGCAACATTATCAAAGAATGGCTGTATATGTGGACTGGGCTGCAGAAATGCCAGAATAGAGGGAAGGCCTAGTCCTATCGAAGACTAGCATCTTCAGCGGTCTTGCAGCATTAGAAGAGTGTAGATTAGTACAGCATAAAGTAGTAGTATCATTAAGTCTCAACCTCACCCAGAGATCCTTTCTCGACTCCCTGCGAGAAAGCAATCCCAGAGCCATAATATCCAAGTAGCAACCTCGGCCAGAGATCCGTTCTCGACTCCCTGCGAGAAAGTAATCCCAGAGCCATACTATCCATATCTCATCACAAGTATCCAGTTCTAGTTGTATCGATCGGGATACAACTCCGAGCGTCCGTTACCGAGGATCCGGCTATGCATAGATTAGTTCTTCCCTACAGGGGTGCACCAACTTACCCACCACGCTCGATTAACTCCGGCCGGACACACTTTTTCGGGTTATGCCCGGCCTCGGCCAAACGACACACCGCAGCCCTACTAGAGCTCAGCAGAGAGGTCCCCGCCGGTCTACAACCTAAGCGCTCAGGGGTCTTGGGCCATCGCCCTGTGCTCTCCGAGTCGTTGCGAGCAGGGTGGATACCAGCACCAACGGCACGATCCGACCCGGCCACAATGCTGAACTAGACGTCTGACAAAGCTTTTGGCTGATGCATACGATGCAGAGTGCCCATAACTTTTCCCGCGTGATGGTTAGTGCTATCGGGCCAGAGGCCCACTCAGATCACATATCCAAATCGTTAGTGTAATGGTAGTGCGGTAACGAGCAGAGACTCACGATCAATATGACCCCGTCGCCTTGTCTCGAGGACTTGCGGCAAGGGCTAAGAATGCCCGGCCACGCCTTGTATTCATATCTCGGGCAACCTCCAGGTCAACCCGTCTCCACAACACTCGCCACTTAGGCTCGCGCGAGTACCCCTCAGGGTAGACCCGCCTTTCCAAGTAACAGTGTAAAGTCCAAGTATCCGTGTGTCCATAACATCAGGGGAATCCGAGGTATCACCCTCGTTGGATTCCTACTCGATGTATCCGTCAAGGTGAACTCGGAATAATCACCCTCGATGGGTTCACACTTTAGGTGTTGCACGACAGCGTCGTTATCGGAAGTGGTGAAGGAGGAATCACCCTCGATGACCACGACCGAATAGCTACTCTACAGAGTTAACATCAGAAGTGCTACACGAGGTATCACCCTCGGCACTCGATAGTAAGGCTGCAGTGTCGTTACAACTAAGGGGGTGATGTGCGGTGCCAGGGCCTGGTTGTCGAGTCTTCTGATAATCCAGCAGGGCAATCGGGACAAGTGGGGTCACTGATAGGTCTCTACCCAGCCTATACTAGACGGTTTAGGATAAGCAGGTAAGGTTTCAATAGCAGGTTACAATAAACAGGCTATGCATCAGAATAGGTTAAACAGTAGCAGCAGCAATTTCTAATGCAAGCTTGAGAGAGAAAGAATAAGCGATATCGGTATGCTCGAGGGGGGTTACTTGCCTGGAAGCTCTACTGAAAGGAAGAAGAGTCGTCGGTGACGTAGTCGATCACAGCGGCATCAGCAACGGTCTCGGGGTCTACCGGAGAGAAGAGGGGGAAGAAACAGTAAATATAAAGCAAACAAGAGCATGACACGACAATACGCATAGCTAGGGGTGTTCTGACGCGGCGCTACATGATATAGGTGAAGAGGGAAAATATCCGGGAATGTTTTCCCGAAGTTTGGCATTTTCGAACAGAAGAAACGGAGGGGGACGGTTGCATGTTCGCTATGCTAGGGACGTGTGGCGGACGAACGGACCGCGTATTCGTATTTGGCTCGTCGTTCTGAGCAACTTTCATGTACAAAATATTTTCATCCAAGTTGCGGATTATTTTATATTAATTTTCAAAGTTTTAATTCATTTTCAGGAATTAACAGATTTAATCTAAATCAAAAACAGATTTACTGCATCAGCATGACATTAGCATGATGTCAGCAGTCAACAGTCTGTTGACTGGGTCAAACCGACGCGTGGGACTGGTCTGTCATAGTCACAGTTAATCTAAGCAGAATTAATTAGGTTAACTAAGTGATTAGGTTAATTAAACAAATTTAATTAAGTTAATTAATTACTTGATTAATTAATTATTATTCATTTATTTCACTTTTTACTTTTTTTTGACAGGGCGCTGGGCCCCAGTAGTCAGTGGCCCAGAGGCCAAATTTAGCGGGCGATCCAAGCGGGAGGGCAGAGGAGGGGAAGGGTGGATCGAGGGAGTGGGGGAGTGGGACGACCGGTTGGGCTAGGGTTTCACTCGGGGTGGGATAAGGGGAGCGAGGGGGGGCGGCTGGGCTGGCTTGGTCTGCTAGGCCGGCTGGGCCTGCCCAGTGGCTAAGGCCCAGACAGAGAGGGGGGTTTTCTTTTTCTTATTATTATTTCTTTTCGGTTTTGTCTTTTTCTGTTTTCTTTTCGGTTTTGCTAAATGTTAGGCCACCATTACACGTTTGTAAAATGTGGGCCTTGGTTCAAATATTACAGTGCAATATTACCTACCACCAAAAACAGGTTTGGGAAAAATATAATTTCATATTTAACTTAGATTAAATAAAAGGTTAATAAATGTTGTTGTTAGTCACTGTTTGAGGTTGTTAGAGCCACTTAACTAACTTAGTAAATGTTGATTACAATTTTAGAATTGTCCCTGAAATAATTGTTATTTAATGAACATTTTAGTTTCTGTTTTGAATAACTTTTAGTTCCACTTTAATTTAAATTTGAAGAGTTTGAATTATGAGTTTGAAATGCATTATGATGCAAATGATGAATAGGCACTGTTAAGTTGCTGACATGGCCTTAACTAAGGGTGATCACTGTGGTTAATTACATGGGGTGTCATAGTAGTCCACCCTCGGGGCTGAGGGTTTGTACCAGTAGCTATATGTTTAATCTCTCTCTCTCTCTCGTGTTCTTGATTTGGCATGATCTTGATGTACCGCGGGCTTTGTTAGTATAGTTGGATCGTATGGTGTTTCCCCTCTCTATCTTGTTGTGATGAATTGAGTTTTCCCTTTGAGATTTCACTTTTATCGGATTGAATACTTTGTTGGATTTGAGAGCACTTGATCTATGTCTTGGCACTCGACTCGAGGATTCCTGAGGTGACATTGGGGTAATCTATGCAAAGGGGTTGATGCACATTTTCGTCCTTGTTTCTCCCATAGAAATCTAGGGGCACTCTTTGAGGTTCTTTGTGTTGGATTGAGTATTATGAATCTGAAATTGTTTGATGCATATCGTATAATCAACTCACAGATACTTGTGGTGACATTGGAGTATCTAGGTGACATTAGAGTTGGTTGATGTGTATCATATGGTGTTATTTTAGTACGAACTCTTAGATAGATCGATCGGAAACGATAACTTGGTGTTATTTTAGTACGAACTCTTGGATAGATCGATCGGAAAGGATAACTTTGAGGTGGTTTCGTACCCTACAAACAATTTCTTCTTATGTTCTCCACTAGATAAGAATTTTGGAGTGATTCTTCATCGCACGTTGAGGGATGGTTATATGATCCAATTATATTAGCATTATTGAGAGATTGCACTAGCGAAAGTACGGACCCTAGGCCTCATTTTCAAGCATTGCAATACCGTTTGTGCTCACTTTTGTTACTTGCTACCTTGCTTTTTTTTATTGTTCCTATTACAAAAATCAATATCTACTATCATTACTACACTTGTATCACCATCTCTTCGCCGAACTAGTGCACCTATACAATTTACCATTGTATTTGGTGTGTTGGGGACACAAGAGACTTTTTATTATTTGGTTGCAGGGTTGTTTGAGAGAGACCATCTTCATCCTATGCCTCCCACGGATTGATAAACCTTAGGTCAGCCACTTGAGGGAAATTTGCTACTGTCCTACAAAACTCTGTGCTTGGAGGCCCAACACGAGTCTACAAGAACAAGTTGTGTAGTAGACATCAGGGACGCCGCCTCCCGAGTCGTCAGACGACAACCAGACGGGCGAGGAGCCGTCGGAGGACGAAGATGAGGATGATACGTCTCCAACGTATTTATAATTTTTGCTTGTTCCATGCTGTTATATTATCATTCTTGGATGTTTTACAATTATTTTATAGCAACTTTATATCATTTTTTGGGACTAACCTATTGACATAGTGCCCAGTGCCATTTGTTGTTTTTTGCTTGTTTTTTACTTCGCAGAATATCCATATCAAATGGAGTCCAAAGGCAGCCAAACGTTTTGGAGATTTTTTCTGGACCAGAAGACACCCATTGGGCCAAAGAAGTACCAGAGGGGAGGCCCGAGGTGAGCACAAGACACCTGGGCGCGCCAGGAGGCCCAGGCGCGCCCAGGTGGGTTGTGCCCACCTCGGTGATCTCCTGCACCACCTCTTCGCCCTATAATATCCCAAATATTCCAGAAACCCTAGGGAAGTCGACGAAACACAATTCCAGCTGCCGCAAGTTCCAGAACCACGAGATCCAATCTAGACACCATCACGGCGTGGTTCATCATCCTCATTGGTGCCTCTCCAATGATGCGTGAGTAGTTCACCATAGACCTAAGGGTCCGTAGGCTGTAGCTAGATGGCTTCCTCTCTCTCCTTTGATTCTCAATACAATGGCCTCTTGGAGATCTATTTGATGTAACTCTTTTTTGCGGTGTGTTTATTGGGATCCGATGAACTTTGAGTTTATGATCAGATCTATATCCATGAATATTATTTGAGTCTTCTTTTGATCTCTTATATGCATGATTATTTATAGCCTCGTATTTCTTCTTCGAATCTTTGGTTTAGTTAGGCCAACTAGATCGATTTTTCTTGCCATGGGAAGAGCTGCTTTGTGATGGGTTCGATCTTGCGGTGTTCTTTCCCTGTGACAGAAGGGGCAGCAAGACAAGCATGTATCGTTGCTATTAAGGATAACAATATGGGGGCTATTCCTACATGAATAGATCTCGTCTACATCATGTCATCGTTCTTATTGCATTACTCAGTTTCTTCATGAACTTAATACACTAGATGCATGTTGGATAGCGGTCGATGTGTGGAGTAATAGTAGTAGATGCAGGTAGGAGTCGGTCTACTAATCTTGGACGTGATGCCTATATATTGATCATTGCCTTGGATATCATCATAATTATTCGATCTTCTATCAATTGCCCAACAGTAATTTGTTCACCCAACGTGTGCTATTTTCTCGAGAGAAGCCACTAGTGAAATATACGACCCCCGGGTCTATTCTTTATCATATTTGCTTTGAGATCTATTTTTATTTGCTTTTATTTTCAGATCTATTATTCCAAAAACCCAAAAATACCTTGCTGCACTTTTTTGTTACTTATTTTATTTCGCGTTTTATCAAGAGCTATTTATCCAATCTACCACAAATTTATCTATCTTTTTACCGTGGAGGGGTTGACAACCCCTCTTACGCGTCAGGTTGTAAGTATTTGTTCTTTGTGTGCAGATTACCGTTTACATAGTGTTGTTTGGTTCTCCTACTAGATTGATACCTTGGTTTCACAACTGAGGGAAATACCTACCGTAGCTGTACTGCATCATCCCTTCCTCTTTGGGGAAATACCGACGCAGTTTCAAGCGACATCAAAAGGAATTTCTGGCGCCGTTGCCGGGGAGACATCATCAACATCTATCAGGTTCCTAATCACAAGTCTCATCTCCTTGCAATTTACATTGTTTGCCATTTGCCTCTCGTTTTCATCTCCCCCACTTCACAAAAATTTGCCATTTTATTCGCCCTCTTTTTCGTTCGCCGTTTTCTCGTCAGATCTCTTATTTGCTTGAACTTGTCATCATGAGTGACTTTGGTATGGCAGAAATAGATGATGGCCTAACTCCTAAAATTGGACGATCTGGCAATCTAGATGCTAAAAAATTTGTTTTGGGGCAAGGGAATGTTATGGGAAAAGAACATATCCAAGATTTTTTCAATTGTGTTGGAAATTTGACACTTGATGATACTCCTATACTTAAAAGAACTAAATCTTATGCGGAAGCTATTTCAGCACTAGTTCTGAAACTTGAAAATAGATTTATCCGTACCCACCCTACCTTGCAGAGATTGTTTTATGAGCTACCGGTTATAAAGGATCCTAAAGCTAAAAAGTTAGCTACCCTTATTCTTATGAATGAATTTGACTACATAGTACGGGAAGCTAGGAGATTTTTTTATTTTTATGGTATGAACCATGAAAAACCAGTGATAAATGAGATCCTTTATAATAGTGATTATGTGTTGAGACATTTTCCTGGAAATAATCAAAATAATTATGAGAACCTTAAAAAGGAAATCCCGGTTTTAGATATAATCCAACAAGTTTTCAATGATGTTAATCAACAACATTCTTGGATTGTGGCCAGAAATCAAAGGGGATACGTAGATGGGCAACTTGATAATGCTAAAATTTCTATGGATAATGTGTTTCAAGTTATTTTTGCAAAACCTCCTTACAAGAACACATCTATGGAAAATAAGGAGAAAGATGACAATACTTGAATCTATGCATTACGCCTAGCTAGGGGCATAAAACGATAGCGCTTGTTGGGAGGCAACTCAATGAATAAATTTATTTTTGCCTTTTTCTTTCTGTTATTGAGTGTTTACACAATTATGCTGCTGTTATGATTGTGTTTTTTATGTTTTAATTAGTATTTGTGCCAAGTAAAGCCTTTGGGATAGCTTTGGTGATAGTTGATTTGATCCTGTTGAAAAACAGAAACTTTTGCGTCCAGTAACAGAATTGTTTAAATTCACATAAGCGACGAAAAATTCTGAATTTTTTACACAAGATTGACACACAAATTTTCAAAGCGTGCCTAGTCTTTCAGAGTTTGTGGAGTTATATAAGTATGATAACAGTTTGCATCTTTGCAGACTATTCTGTTTTTGACAGATTCTATTTTCTTTGCATTGTGTGCTTATTTTGATGAATCTATGGATTGTATCGGGGGATATAAGCCATGGCAAAGTTAGAATACAGTAGATATAATGCAATAACAAAATTTGAATGGGTTTACAACAGTACTTAAAGTAAAGATTGGTTTTCTTATACTAACGGATCTCACGAAGATTTTGTTAAGTTTTGTGTGATTGAAGTTTTCAAGTTTTGCGTGAGATCGTGATGGATGAAGGAATAAGGAGTGAAAAGAGCCTAAGCTTGGGGATGCCCCATGGCACCCCAAGTTAATATTCAAGGAGAACCAAGCAACTAAGCTTGGGGATGCCCCGGAAGGCATCCCCTCTTTCTTCTAACGACCATCTGTATTTTACTTGGAGCTATATTTTTATTCGTCACATATCATGAGTTTTGCTTGGAGCGTCTTGTGTTATATCAGTCTTTTCTTGTTTTGCTTTTTAGTTTGTCACAAGTATCCTTACTGGACACACCTATTTGAGAGAGCCAAAATTATGCTATGATTTGTTAGAATTGCTCTTTATGCTTCACTTAATTTTTTTTGAGCTATGGAATTGCTCTTTATGGTTCACTTAAAAAAAAATTAGCTATGGAATTGTTTAGTAAATTTTTGAAGAAATTCTCTCATGCTTCACTTACATTATTTTGAGAGACGAAATTTTTTTATGCTCATGTTCTTCACTTAGATTTATTTGAGCTTGTCAAAAGCAATTGCAATATATGAAACTAGTCCCAAAGTGATAGATATTCAAGAGGGATATAATAAGAACTTTCATGAAGATCATTGGACAAAATAAACTTGATTCTTTGTAATAGTTTTGAGATATGATGATAGTGATATGTGAGTCATGTTGGTGAGTAATTATGCTTTAGTAATTATATGGGAAAATTTTGTTTTTGCCACTCTAGATTTGGCCGATTTTCCTTATGCCATTCTAGGTTTTGACATTTCACTTTTGCCACTCTTAGCTTTTGATAATTATTACAATTGCCACTCCGTGGCAAAAGCAAAATAAATTTATTTCATTTTTGCCACTCTTAGCTTTTGAAATGTATCACAATTGCCTCTCTGAAAATTTTGCTTTTGCCATGGGAATGGCAATTGTGATAATTGTCAAAAACTAAGAGTGGCAAAAGTGAAATGTCAAAATCTAGAGTGGCATAAGGAAAATTGGCAAAATCTAGAGTGGCAAAAACAAAAAAAATTCTAATTATATTGGTGTTAAGATTTGTGATTCCCTATGCAAGCACAAAAGTCAATAGTTATGCAATGAAATTACATCCTACTTATGGTGCATTATTCGGTGTTAGTTATGCTTAATGCTCGCTTATGTGAATTTTCATTTCTTGGTTGGTTGCTTCTCAATCTTTTTGCTAGCCTCCACTTGTACTAAATAGAAATAATACTTGTGCATCCGAAATCTTTAAACCTGGCTTTGCCATATGAGTCCACCATACCTACCTATATGCGGTATTTCCATGCCGTTCTAAGCAAATTTGTATGTGCCATCTCTAATTTTCAAAATGAATTTCCTTTTTGTGTGCTCGTACCGCTCATGAAGCGGCAGGGGTGGCCAATATTTTGCATGCTAGATGTGCTATTCTCAAGATGAGTGTTTATTCACTTGTCATTGCACGAGAGTGTGGCGGTAATAGGGATGCCCAGTCCCGAAATGAAAAAGAAATTTACTTTATGTTGTCAAATAATAAATTCCTTGGAAAGTGTTGGTATGGACGGTACCCGTGGATATGTCTAGCCGTGGAGTGTGAAAGTATGGTGGAAAAAGGAATAAACTTTATTTTCTGTTTGGGAACCACCTATGATATATCTAGCATGGAAAGTGTTGGGAATTACTCGGTCGTTTTCGTTAACGGGAAAAGTATGCCTCTCAAAAAAACTTATCTCTCAATTTAAGCTTTGAGCTCTGGCACCTCTACAAATCCCTACTTCCCTCTGTGAAGGGCCTATCTATTTACTTTATGCAAATTTTTTATTTGAGTCTCCATCTTCTCTTATAAAGCACCAACTAGGGAGCAGTATGATCATACTTGAGCATTGGATGTAGCTAATATGCGAGTGTGTTTCATGAATGGATCAATGATTGAGCATGATGGGCTAGGGATAACTTTCTTTAGTGTTGATATTTTGAAAGACATGGTTGCTTGTTGATATGCTTGAGTATTGAAATCTTCATGTCAAAACTAGACTATTGCTTTGAACCATATAAAAGTCCAAATGTCCATGCTACAAAAGAAAAATGTGATGAACATGTTAGGAAGCATTCCACATCAAAAAAATTGTTTTTATCATTTACCTACTCGAGGACGAGTAGGAATTAAGCTTGGGGATGCTGATACGTCTCCAACGTATCTATAATTTTTGCTTGTTCCATACGTATATATTATCATTCTTGAATGTTTTATATTCATTTTATAGCAACTTTATATCATTTTTGGACTAACCTATTGACATAGTGCCAGTGCCAGTTGCTGTTTTTTGCTTGTTTTTTACTTCGTGAAATATCAGTACCAAATGGAGTCCAAATGCAGCAAAACTTTTTGGAGATTTTTTCTGCACCAAAAGACACCCAGTGGGCCAAGAAAGTACCAGAGGGGAGGCCCGTGGGGAGCACAACCAACCAGGGCGCGCCAAGGAGCCCAGGCGCGCCCAAGGGGGTTGTGCCCCCCACGGAGACCTCCCGTACCGCCTCTTCGCCCTATAAATTCCCAAATATTCCAGAAACCCTAGGGGAGTCGACGAAACACAACTCCAGTCGCCGCAAGTTCCAGAACCACGAGATCCAATCTAGACATCATCACGGAGGGGTTCATCATCCTCATTGGTGCCTCTCCGATGATGCGTGAGTAGTCCACCATAGACCTAAGGGTCCGTAGGAAGTAGCTAGATGGCTTCTTCTCTCTTTTTGATTCTCGATAGAATGGTCTCTTGGAGATCTGTTTGATGTAACTCTTTTTGTGGTGTGTTTGTTGGGATCCAATGAACTTTGAGTTTATGATCAGATCTATATCCATGAATATTGTTTGAGTTTTCTTTGATCTCTTATATGCATGATTATTTATAGCCTCGTATTTCTTCTTTGAATCTTTGGTTTAGTTAGGCCAACTAGATCGATTTTTCTTGCCATGGGAAGAGCTGCTTTGTGATGGGTTCGATCTTGCGGTGTTCTTTCCCAGTGACAGAAGGGGCAACAAGACAAGCATGTATCGTTGCTATTAAGGATAACAAGATGGGAGCTATTCCTACATGAATAGATCTTGTCTACATCATGTCATCGTTCTTATTGCATTACTCCGTTTCTCCATGAACTTAATACACTTGATGCATGCTGGATAGCGGTCGATGTGTGGAGTAATAGTAGTAGATGCAGGCAGGAGTCGGTCTACTAATCTTGGACGTGATGCCTATATATTGATCATTGCCTTGGATATCGTCATAATTATTCAATCTTCTATCAATTGCCCAACAGTAATTTGTTTACCTACCATGTGTTATTTTCTCGAGAGAAGCCACTAGTGAAATCTATGGTCCGCGGGTCTATTCTTTATCATATTTGCTTTGAGATCTATTTTTATTCGCTTTTATTTTTAGATCTATTATTCCAAAAACCCAAAAATACCTTGCTGCACTTTTTTATTACTTATTTTATTTTGCATTTTATCGAGAGCTATTTATCCAATCTATCACAAATATATCTACCTTTTTACCATGGAGGGATTGACAACCCCTCTTACGCGTCGGGTTGCAAGTATCTGCTCTTTGTGTGTAGGTACCATTTACATAGTGTTGCTTGGTCCTCCTACTAGATTGATACCTTGGTTTCATAACTTAGGGAAATACCTACCGTAGATATACTGCATCATCCCTTCCTCTTTGGGGAAATACCGACGCAGTTTCAAGCGACATCAAGGACCTATTGATAGTTTTTTGTAATATTAATTTTATTTCTCTATTGCTACGTTCAACTTGACCACTAGATTGAGGATGATAGGGTGATGCAATTCTATGGTTGACATCATATTTAGCAAGCATTTTACGGAAAGCGCCATGAATAAACTGTGAACCACCATCAGTCATTAAATATCTAGGGACTCCAAACCTCGGGAAAATAACTTCTTTAAGCATTTTAATGGAAGT
Source organism: Thinopyrum elongatum (assembly GCA_011799875.1). Lineage (NCBI taxonomy): Eukaryota > Viridiplantae > Streptophyta > Magnoliopsida > Poales > Poaceae > Thinopyrum > Thinopyrum elongatum. Next base: position 408,765,682 of record CM022299.1, read on the forward strand.
GTTATGATCAGCACTGCTAGTTGGGATAGCTTCTACCCACTTAGTGACATAATCAACATCAACCAAAATATGTGTATACCCATTAGAGGAAGGAAAAAGTCCTATATAATCAAAGCCCCAAACATCAAATGGTTCAACAACAAGTGAATAATTCATAGGCATTTCCTGACGCTTACCAATATTACCAATTCTTTGACATTCATCACAAGACAAGACAAACTTATGGGCATCCTCGAAAAGAGTAGGCCAATAAAAACTAGATTGTAATACCTTATGCACAGTTCTATCTCCTGCATGATGTCCTCTATAGGCTTCAGAGTGACACTTCTGTAGGATTTGTTCCTATTCATGCTCAGGTACACAACGCCTAATAATACCATCTACTCCCTCTTTATAAAGATGTGGGTCATCCCAAAAGTAATGTCTTGAGTCATAAAAGATTTTTTTTCTTTTGTTGGTATGTGAAACTAGGTGGTATAAATTTAGCAACAATATAATTAGCATAGTCAGCGTACCAAAGATTGTTATGAGAAGCATTTATGACAACTAGTTGTTCATCAGGAAAGCTATCATCAATAGGTAGTGGGTCATCAAGAACATTTTCTAACCTAGACAAGCTATCAGCTACGGGGTTCTCAGCTCCTTTTCTATCAGTGATATGTAAGTCAAATTCTTGTAGCAAGAGAACCCACCTAATGAGTCTAGGTTTAGCATCTTTGTTTTCCATAAGATATTTTATAGCAGCATGATCGGTGTGAACAATTACTTTGGAATCAACAATGTAAGATATGAATTTATCACAAGCAAACACAACTGCTAAAAATTCTTTCTCAGTAGTAGCATAATTTCTTTGGGCACTGTCTAGAGTTTTGCTAGCATAATTGATAACATTTAATTTTTTATCAACTCTTTGGCCTAGAACAGCACCAATAGCATAATCACTAACATCACACATAATTTTAAAAGGCAAGTTCCAATCAAGTGGTTGAACTATAGGTGCAGAAGTTAAGGCTTTCTTAAGTCTTTCAAAGGCTTCTACACAATCATCATAAAAAAAAATGTAACATACTTTTGCAAAAGATTAGTAAGAGGCCTAGAAATTTTAGAGAAGTCTCTAATAAACCTCCTATAGAAACCAGCATGACCAAGGAAACTACGAATACCTTTAATGTCTTTAGGACATGGCATTTTCTCAGTTGCATCAACTTTAGCTTTATCCACCTCAATACCTCGTTCAGAAATTTTATGCCCCAAGATAATGCCTTCATTAACCATAAAGTGGCACTTCTCCCAATTCAAGACAAGATTAGTTTGTTCACATCTTTGCAAAACTCGATCAAGGTTGCTTAAGCAATCATCAAAAGAAGTTCCGTAAACGGAAAAATCATCCATGAAAACCTCAACAATCTTTTCACAAAAATCAGAGAATATAACAGTCATACATCTTTGAAAGGTAGCAGGTGCGTTACATAAACCAAAGGGCATACGTCTATAAGCATAAGTTCCAAAAGGGCAAGTAAAAGTGGTTTTCTCTTGATCAGGTGGTGATACAGGTATTTGAGAGAAACCAAAATATCCATCAAGAAAGCAAAAGTGTGTGTGCTTAGATAGTCTTTCTAACATTTGGTCAATAAAAGGCAGAGGGTAATGATCTTTTCTAGTAGCTTTATTTAATTTTCTAAAATCAATTACCATCCTATAGCGAGTAACAATTCTTTGTGTGATAAGTTCATTTTTATCCTTAGGAACAACAGTAATACCTCCTTCCTTAGGGACACAATGAACATGACTTAACCATCTACTATCAGCTATGGGATAGATTATACCTTCTTCCAGAAGCTTTAGTATTTCAGTTCTTACCACTTCTTTCATCTTAGGATTTAATCGCCGTTGATGATCAACAACAGGTTTAGCATCAGGTTCCATATTAATCTTGTGCTGACAAAGAGTGGGACTAATGCCCTTAAGATCATCAAGAGTATATCCAATAGCAGCACGATGCTTCCTCGGAATTTTTAATAATATATCTTCTTCAAGTTCTGAAAGATTAGCACTAATAATAACATGATATATCTTTTTCTCATCAAGATAAGCATACTTCAACGTGTCAGGCAATTGCTTTAATTCAAACACAGGATCACCTTTAGGTGGAGGAGGACCTCCTAAAGTTTCAATAGGCAAATTGTGTTTAAGGAGAGGTTGTTGATCAAAGAATATTTTATCTATTTCATTTCTTTCATGCAAGTGCATATCATTCTCATGGTCTAGCAAGTATTGTTCTAGTGGATCAGTAGGAGGTACGTCAATAGAAGCAAGGCCAATTATTTCCTCCTTACTAGGTAATTCTTTATCATGAGGTTGTCTATGAAACTTAGGGAAATTAAACTCATGAGACACATCACCAAAACTAATATTGACAGTTTCTTTCTCACAATCTATCTTAGCATTGACAGTGTTCAAGAAAGGTCTACCAAAAATTATGGGACAAAAGTCACCTTGTGGGGAACCAAGAACTAGGAAATCAGTAGGGTATTTTATTTTCCCACACAAGACTTCAACATCTCTAACAGTCCCAAGTGGTGTGATGGTATCTCTGTTCGCAAGTTTAATAGTAACATCTATGTCTTCTATTTCAGCGGGTGCTATATCATTCATAATTTCTTGGTATAAGGTAAAGGGATAGCACTCACACTAGCACCTAAGTCACATAAACCATGATAGCAATGATATCCTATTTTAACTAAGACGACAGGCATGCCAACAACATGCTTGTTCTTATCTTTAGTATCGGGTTTGGCAATTCTAGCAGCTTCATCACAGAAATAGATAACATGCCCATCAATATTTTCTACCAAGAGATCTTTAACCATAGCAACACTAGGTTCTACTTTAAATTGTTCAGAGGGAACAGGTGCTTTAATATTACTTTTGCGAACCACTGTTGATACCCTAGCATGTTCCTTTATCCTAACAGGGAAAGGAGGTTTTTCAATATAAGTAGTAGGCACAACTGGATTACATTGTAAATGATAGTTTCATCTTTAACTATTACCAGTTCTTTAATTTCTTATTTAATAGGGGGATGATATTAAAATCACTTCTCCTTAGGGATATCAACATGAGAAGCAAATGATTCACAAAAAGAGGCTACTATCTCAGAGTCAAGTCCATATTTAGTGCTAAACTTGTGAAAAGCATCGGTATTCATAAAAGATTTAACACAATCAAACTCAAGCTTAACACCTGACTCTTTACCTTCGTCGAGTTCCCAATCTTCAAAGTTGCATTTAATTCTTTATAAAAGATCCCACTTTAATTCAATAGTCTTCTTCATAAAAGAACCAGTACAAGAAGTATCGGGCATGGATTGATCATCATGAGAAAGGCGAGCATAAAATTTCTGAATAATAATTTCTCATGAAAGCTCATGATTGCGGCATGAATATAACATTGGCTTAAGCCTCCCCCAAGCTAGAGCGATACTTTCTCCTTCACGAGGCCAAAAATTATATATATAGTTCTGATCACGATGAACTAGATGCATAGGATAATTTTTTTGGTGAAATTCCAATTTCAATCGATTCCAGTTCCAAGATCCAATATCATTGCATAGCCTATACCATGTAAATGCTTTTCCCCCCAAAGATAAAGGGAAAACCTTCTTATTAACTTCATCTCCGGGTAAACCTGCAAGCTTAAACAATCCACAAATTTCATCCACATGTATCAAATGCATATCAGGATATTTCGTCCCATCTCCTGCATAAGGATTAGCTAGTAGTTGTTCTATCATACCCGAAGGAATTTCATAACTAATATTTTCAGTAGGTGCAGTAACTTGAGGGGCAACTCTTTGTGCTTTCGGTCGAGGTGAAGATACCCCGAACAAACCCCTCAAAGGATTGTTTTCCATAGTAACAAGTGACAATAAATTTCAGCACGTAGTATAAGTTTTTCCTTACCAATTTCAACTTACCAATAGCGCTTCACTCCCCGGCAACGGTGCCAGAAAAGAGTCTTGATGACCCACAAGTATAGGGGATCAATCGCAGTACTTTCGATAAGTAAGAGTGTCAAACCCAACGAGGAGCAGAAGGAAATGACAAGTGGTATCGAGCCAGCCGACCAGGAGTAGGATCGGAGGCTCCCAGGCAGGAGGCCTTCGCCTTTCGATCTTGAGTCATTGTTTGTGCTAGCCTTCTTAAGGCAAAACTTGTCTAACTATGTCTATACTCAGATAATATTTGTATGATTGACTTATGTATTCGGATCCTCGTGATCCCTGGTCTGTAATATTGTGGATCTCCATTTATTTGTGTTAGAGTTGTGTTGTGATATCTTCCCGTGAGTCCCTGTGCTTGATCATGCATGTTTGCGTGTATGATTAGTGCATGATTGAGTCAGGGGTGTCACAGAGCGATACTTTCTCCTTCATGAGGCCAAAAATTATATATACAATTCCGATCACGATGAACCAGATGCATATGATAAAACTTCTGATGAAAGTCCAATTTCAATTGGTTGTAATTCCAAGCTCCAATATCATCACATAGACTATACCATGTCAATGCCTTTCCCTTCAAAGATAAAGGGAATACCTTCTTATTGACTTCATCTCCGGGTAAACCTGCAAGCTTAAATAATCCACAAACTTCATCCACATAGATTAGATGCAAATCAGGATGTAGTGTTCCATCTCCTGCATAAGGATTAGCTAGCAGTTTCTCTATCATACCCGAAGGAATTTCATAATAATTTTTTTCAGTAGGTGCAGTAGGTTGAGGAGCAACTATTTGTTCTTCCGGTCGGGGTGAAGATACCCCGAACAAGCCCCTCAAAGGATTATTTTCCATAGTGAAAAGTGACAATAAATTTCAGCACGTAATATAAATGTTTCCTTACCAAATTCCACTCACCAGAGGCGCTTCACTCCCCGGCAACGGTGCCAGAAAAGAGTCTTGATGACCCACAAGTATAGGGGATCAATCGTAGTCCTTCCGATAAGTAAGAGTGTGAAACCCAATGAGGAGCAGAAGGAAATGACAAGTGGTTTTTAGCAACGTATTTTCTGCAAGCACTGAAATTGTCGGTAACAGATAGCTTGGTAGTAAGATAATTCGTAACAGATAACAAGTAACAAGTGTAACAAAGGTGCAGCAAGGTGGCCCAATCCTTTTTATAGCAAAGGATAAGCCTGGACAAACTCTTATATAAAGCAAAGCGCTCCCGAGGACACATGGGAATTATCGTCAAGTTAGTTTTCATCATGCTCATATGATTCGCGTTCGCTACTTTGATAATTTGATATGTGGGTGGACCGGTGCTTGGGTGCTGTCCTTAATTGGACAAGCCTCCCACTTATGATTAACCCCTCTCGCAAGCATCCACAACTACGAAAGAATAATTAAGATAAATCTAACCATAGTATGAAACATGTGGATCCAAATCAGCCCCTTACGAAGCAACGCATAAACTAGGGTTTAAGCTTCTGTCACTCTAGCAACTCATCATCTACTTATTACTTCCCAATGCCTTCCCCTAGGCCCAAATAATGGTGAAGTGTCATGTAGTTGACGTTCACATAACTCCACTAGAGGAAAGACAACATACATCTCATCAAAATATCGAACGAATACCAAATTCACATGATTACTTATAACAAGACTTCTCCCATGTCCTAAGGAACAAACGTAACTACTCACAAAGCATGCTCATGCTCAAGATCAGAGGGGTAATAAATATCATTAAGGATCTGAACATATGATATTCCACCAAATAAACCAACTAGCATCAACTACGAAGAGTAATCAACACTACTAGCAACCCACAGGTACCAATCTGAGGTTTTGAGACAAAGATTGAATACAAGAGATGAACTAGGGTTAGAGAGGAGATGGTGCTGGTGAAGATGTTGATGATGATTGACCCTCCCTCCATGAGAGGATCATTAGTGATGACGATGGCTTCGATTTCCTCCTCTCGGAGGGAAGTTTCCCCCGGCAAAATAGCTCTGCCAGAGCCCTAGATTGCTTCTACCCAGGTTCCGCTTCGAGACGGCGGCGCTTCATCCCGAAAGCTTCCTTCTGGTTTTTTCTAGGTCAAAACCCTCCATATAGCAGAAGATGGGCATCGGAGGCTGGCCAGGGGGCCTACAAGCTTAGGGGGCGTGCCGTGGGGGGTAGGGCGCGCCCCCCAGGCTTGTGGCCACCTGGTGGGTCCCCTTCTATTATTTCTTCATGCAATATTTTTTATATATTCCAAAATAATTCTCTGTAAAGTTTCAGGACATTTGGAGTTGTGCAGAATAGGTATCTCAGATTTGCTCCTTTCCGGTCCAGAATTCCAACTGCCGGCATTCTCCCTCTTCATGTAAATCTTGTAAAATAAGAGAGAAAAGACATATGTATTGTACCATAATGTGAAATAACAGCCCATAATGCAATAAATATCAACATAAAAACATGATGCAAAATGGACGTATCACCCCTCGTGTGGTGCAGATGGAACGATCTGAATGGATGAAGGATCGGAGAAGCTCAGATTTTATCAGTTGTGTGACAGAGTTCATCGATTTGGCTGAAAGTACAAAGAAGAGAGTTGGTAATGAGGATTACATCCTGTGTCCATGCACTCGTTGTGCCAATACAGAGTCACATGAAGTTACAGATGTCGAGTTCCACTTACTCATTCGGGGATTCATGGATGGATATACACGTTGGACTAGACATGGTGAAGAGCCGGTCATGGATGAATATACCCAAGGCTGCGAGATGCCAAACTCCGATCAGAGTCACATGGATGTTGAATCTAACATCGGGGCTGAGGCGTCAAGCTACCAATGGAACACCGGAAAGCCAAAAAACCCACTGGAAAACCAAGACAGCGACGCAGATGACGGCGACGACCTTGATATGCCAGATTTTGCTGCTATGATTGCAGATTTCCAGGGCCCAAACAAAGATATGGTTGGGTACAAGGATCGGCCATCCATTGATGCGGACTCCAAGAAAGATTTGTATCCAGGTTGCAAAAAGAAATATTCCAAGTTGAGTGCCACACTGGTGCTTCTCAGATTTAAAGCAGCAAATGGTCTATCAGACAAGGGCTTCACAGAGTTGTTAGGTCTTTTCAAAGAAATTCTTCCGGAAGATAACGTGCTCCCCAAAAGCATGAACGAAGCAAAGAAAATTGTTTGCCCATTGGAACTTGAAGTACAGAAGACACACGCTTGTGTGAATGACTGTATGTTGTATCGTGGTGAGTACAAAGATTTGTGTGCATGTCCCGCATGCAAGCACGCATGATACAAGCACGGGAGAGCAAAGGACAAGTACAAATTGGACGATGAGATCAAGACAGGAATCTTGTTCAAGGTTGTTTCATACTTGCCTTTAATTCCAAGGTTTAGGCGTTTGTTTGCAAACCCTAGAGAGGCAAAGAGGTTGCGCTGACATCATGATGAGCGAATTGCGGATAAATATGTGAGGCACCCGAAAGATGGGGCTCAGTGGGAATTAATCAACAACAAGTTTGAAGACTTTGCCAAGGATCCTAGAAGTATAAGGCTCGGGGAGTGTACTGACAGGATGAATCCTTTTTTTTGGCGATATGAGCACCAAACACAGCACATGGCCGGTGCTTTTGTGCATATATAACCTTGCTCCTTGGTTGTGTATGAAGAAAAAATACATCATGATGACAATGATTATCCAAGGCCCGAAGCAGCCTAGAAATAACATCAACATTTACTTCCAGCTACTGGTAGAAGAACTATTGTGGGTAAAATAGCCTGCTGTAAAATGTTATGATGCTTACAAAAAGGAGTTTTTCGATCTACATGCAATGTTGTTGCACACCTTTCAAGATATGCCAGCATTAGGCAACACATCGGGGCAGAAAATAAGGGGAGATGTAGGGTGTGTCACATGCATGGATAGGACAATGAGCAGATTTCTTCCCAACTTGCACAAAACCGTGTATCTGCGTCATCATAGGTTTTTACGAAAAGATCACCCATACCGAAAGATGAAAGCTGAATTTGCTGGTACGGCAAAGGTAGGTTTGGGCCCAAGACCTTATCCTGGGGAGTTGGTCCACAACATGGCTAAACAAATTAATATTGTGCTTGGCAAGTGTGACGCCCCCGGCTCAATTGTGCACTAATCATACACGCAAATGCACACGATCAAGCCTAAGGACTCACGGGAAGATATCACAACACAACTCTAAAACATAAATAAAGTCATACAAGCTTTATATTACAAGCCAGGGGCCTCGAGGGCTCGAATACATAAGCTTGCATACAAGCGTCAGTGGAAGCATCAGATATCTGAGTACAGATATAAAAGAAAACACAGATAGGCCCTTAGAAGGCGGGGCAAAAGAAAACACTATGATCGAAAGGCGTAGGCCTCCTGCCTGGGACCCTCCAATCCTACTCCTGGTCGATGGCAAGCTCGAAGTAATATCCACCCTCGGGGTAGTAGTAGAGATCGTCGGCGAGGGCAGCTGTATCCGGGGCTCCGTCATCTGGTCGCATCAAAAGGATATGGGGGGAAAAGAAAACAAAGCAACCGTGAGTACTCATCCGAAGTACTCAGCAAGCAAGGATCTACACTACATATGCAACATTTTCAAAGAGAGGCTGTATATGTGGTCTGGGCTGCAGAAATGCCAGAATAGAGAGAAGGCCTAGTCCTATCGAAGGCTAGCATCTTCAAAGGTCTTGCAGCATTAGAAGAGTGTAGATTAGTACCGTATAAAGTAGTAGTATCATTAAGTCTCAACCTCACCCAGAGATCCTTTCTCGACTCCCTGCGAGAAAGCAATCCCAGAGCCATACAGTCATCAACCTCGTCCAGAGATCCCTTCTTGACTCCCTGCGAGAAGCAATCCCAGAGCCATAGTATCCAATTCTAATTGTATCAATCAGGATACAACTCCGAGTGTCCGTTACCGAGGATCCGGCTATGCATAGATTAGTTCTTCCCTGCAGGGGTGCACCAACTTACCCACCACGCTCGCTTAACTCCGGCCGGTCACACTTTCCTGGGTCATGCCCGGCCTCGGCCAAACGACACACTGCAACCCTACCTACAGCTCAGCAGAGAGGTCCCCGTCGGTCTACATCCTAAGTGCAAGGGGGTCTTGGCCATCGCCCCTCGCCCTCCGGGTCGTTGCGTGCCGGGCGAACCAGGCTCCACCCCTCGGGATGGTGCCGGCCCAGCCCGGCCGCTAGGCTGAACTAGACGTCTGACAGAGCTTTCGGCTGATGCTACGATGCAGAATGCCCATACTATGCCTACGTGATGGTTAGTGCTATCAGGCCAGAGGCCCTCTCGGATCAAATATCCAAATCGTTAGTGGACTAGGGGCTTGCGGTAACGAGCAGAGACTCACGATCGGTGTGACCCCGTCGCCCCGTCTCGAGGACTTGCAGCAAGGGCCAAGCATGCCCGGCCACGCCTCGTATTCTCACTCGGGCACCATCCAGGCAACCCGTTTTCACATCACACGCGGGTACCCCCTCAGGGTCGACCCGCCTTTCCAAGTAACAATAGTACAATCCAAGTATCCGTGTGTCCATAACATCAGGGGAATCCGAGGTATCACCCTCGTTGGATTCCTACTCGATGTATCCGTCAAGGTGAACTCGGAGGAATCACCCTCGATGGGTTCACACTTGATGTGTTGCACGACAGGGTCGTTATCGGAAGTGGTGAAGGAGGAATCACCCTCGATGACCACGACCGAATAGCTACTCTACAGAGTTAACATCAGAAGTGCTACATGAGGTATCACCCTCAGCACTCGATAGTAACGCTGCAGTGTCGTTACAACTAAGGGGGTGATGTGCGGTGCCGGGGCCTGGTCTTCAATCCCGTTGGTCGGGTCTTCGGGTAATCCAGCGGGGCAGTCGGGATAAGTGCGGTCACTGATAGGTCTCTACCCAGCCTATACTAGATAGTTTAGGATAAGCAGGTAAGGTTTCATTAGCAGGTTACAATAAACAGGCTATGCATCAGAATAGGTAAAGCAGCAGCAGCAGCAATTCTAGTGCAAGCATGAGAAAATAGAATGGGTGATATCGGGATGATCAAAGGGGGGGGGGGCTTGCCTGGTTGCTTGGCGGCAAGGGCAAGGTCGTCAATGGTGGTGTCGGGCTCCGGAGCTGCGTCGGTACTGGGAACTGCGTCGGGGTCTAACGAGAGAGAAGAGGGGGAGGAAACAGTAAATACAAGCAAACAGATGCAACACGAAGCATAGCATGGCAATACGCGATGACAGAGGTGATCTAACGCAGTACTACACGTATCAGACGGAGCGGGAGAATATCTGACGATATTTCCCGGGTCTTTGGATTTATCGGACAGGCGATCCAGAGATGGAAGTTCCATGTTCAGCATGCTAGAAGCATGTGACAGATGAAAGGAGGGCATATTCGGATTCGTGGGATTTTTCTGATTAATTTTCATATATAAATTATTTTCATCGGAGTTACGGATTACAAGATATGATTTTAATATATTTATATGTCGAACCATCGCTACCTTTACGACCATGGCGCTCCCACCTCCCACCACGGCGCTGACCTTCTCCCCGGCGATCTCCCTCCTCAGCCACTAATCTGTGGATCTCATCCGGCGATCCTTTCCGGCGTCTCCTCTGGATCAAGGCAATACCCATCTTCGATGGGTTCTTCTGGTGGATCTACCCTTGGCTTGGATTTCTCCAAGGGTAGGGTTTTTTCTGATGAGGTTTTCAAATCAACTGGTCACACGGTTCATCCATTGGGGCGAAGAAGGCCATTTATTTTGGTTGTTTCTTTTAGCCGTCATGCCTTCCGTTTATCGGAGGATTCTGTGGCAGCGGCCTTAGAAGCTGCAATTGGGGGCTCGGCAATTGATCTTCATGTGGATCACATCAAGGATAAGGTTTTTTCTTTCCAAGTTTCTTGCAAGCAAGTTGGTTTCATTATTATGGATCTTCGTTGTTTTGCTTGTGATCTGTTCAAATGCTACTTTCATCTATGGGGTAATGGGGGGCCAAATTGGATTCGAGAGCTCAAGATCTGGAGGAAAGAGTGTGATGCTGAATGGATTCTAGTTAGTCCAACAAAGCGTCGATCAACTTTAGGTCTTTTGGCCATGCATAAACCTCCTGTTAGATCCTCTCTAAAGTCAACTTGCTCTGCCAGGAAGAAACTCTCCTTTGCCACTTTTGAGCGTTACTCTGCTTGCAAAGGTTATAGATACCCTGTGACACAAAATTGCATTGATACGATCACGGATGGAGGGTATGATCTCCCTGCTCATGAGCGTGTTGTCATTCGACAGTCCCCTCCACAGGACTTGCTTTGGACGGTGGCTCGACCACCTATTGTGTTTGGTACGGTAACCCCATTGCCGGAGTTGAGCCGGCCGACGATCCTTGCTCCGGTCTCTGTGGAACGGACGCCCGTGCATGCTGAGGATCCAGCGCCGCGGATCACGGAGGCGGGATTGGCTCCTATTCAAATTGGTAATTTGCATCCTGACCCTTTGCCTATGGAGGCCCACCAGTGTGTCAGCCCACGCCAAGCTGCTATTGGGCCTGCCAATTCTGCTAGTCTAAGCTCAATGACCAGTTTCCAGAATATCCCCTCCTCGCAAGAGGCTGCGCGTCAGTTTGAAGCCATGGTCGATGACATGGTGGACCGCACTGTTACATGTACTGTTTGCTCTCAGAGGGGCCACCTATCATCTGCTTGTGGAATGCGAGAGGTCTGTGCGGCTTGCTCTCGTCCGGGTCACTCTAGGCGAGACTGTAATGATTTCGCGCGCTTCAATGGATTGGTTTGGAGGCCAATTTCCCTGCAACAAAATACGTTATTCTCGGAATCCTCTGCTTGTCATGGGAAGGGAGCCGGAGTTATTGGGATAGACCGTCCAGTCCCATCGCCGCCGCCCCCATTGCATCACAACCATAATCTCTCCCCTTTGCCCAAAGAAAACCCCAAGCAAGCTTCATCGTCGTCCATGGCGAACTACGAGCTCGATCCTCAGTGCTTTGTGCCTGCTGGTCATCACATCATCGACGGCGGCGATCGTCATCTTCCTCGCACCTTCTTCACGCCTGCTGCACGCCCACCACGCCGCCATGAGGATTACATGGAAGCTGAGGTGATGCCTGCCCCGGAGGGGCCTCTCGGTCCGGTGCGCGAGGAGGTGGTTCAGTTTCTGCAGAATCAAGGTACTTTGGTTCGCTCTGCTCAACCGTGGTTTCATGGGGTTGGTCTGTTCCAAGTTAGAGATCCGTCAGTCAGATACACCTTGGTTCAGCATGCTCCTTTTCCTCTTGGCAATGACCGTTTTGTTAGATTCATGAAACATGATGAGGGGGAAAACTTCAGGGGGACTCATGGTTTTCGTAAGGGCTGGTTAATGTTCATTGGTATTCCCCTAGATTACCGCACTCCTGAGTTCATCTCTCAAGCTGTTGGCACCTTTGGAAAGTTTATCTCTTGGGACAGTGAAGATCCTTACCTTGTCAGAACATTGGTGGAAGCAAGTTTTCCCGATACGCCTTTAGTTTCGCGTGACGTGGTTTTTGGAGATTATGCTGAGTGGGGTGGAGCTCAAGTTTCATGGACTGCTGCATGTTATGTTTTGGGAACGGACTTTGCAGATCAAATGCCAAATGATGAGGACCCAATGCCTTTGGATGGGAATCCTCATCCGCTACCTGGAAATCTCATTCCTGATAATCTGCCTTTTGTGCTGCCTCCCTACCCAATGCTGGGATGGAACGAGGCCCCTGTTGTGGATCCTCCTCCGCCTGTCAATGAGGTGGCCCAAGGTTGGGGCAATGCTCTGTGGGGCGATGATGCAGAGGAGGAGCAGCCCCCGCAGCCCACAGCTCCAGAACAGGATCAGATCTCGATTGTAATTGACCAGCCGGAAGGATCAGTTTCGGTGGAGCAGCATGTTCAGGATGTCAATTTACAGCAGCATGAAGATCAACCTTTGCAGCCTGATCAAGAACATCAGCTGGTGCAGCAACCCATGGAGAACCAGTTGGCAATTGTGCCCTATCAACCACCTGTCATTCAACACCATGAGATCTTCATTGGTATGGCACGCATCGTGGCAAGACCACCTCTTCCCCCGGAAATGATTTGGAAGAGGTCTTTCTAGAATCTGATGCTTGATTTTTCGGTCAAAGAAGTGCCAAGGTCCATTTTCTTCAAGCCAATGAGCTCAATCATATACTCCAAGTGTTCCTGGTCTATTGCTTTTGATGAGTCTAAGAAGATGTCCTTGTTGGTTGCTGCTTTGCCTAGCTCTGTTCCTGCTCGTAATTCGGTGATGGTCAGATGCCCAATAGCCAGAGCTCTGTTTGATGATCTGCCTGTTGTTTCTGACTCTGCTTCTGATGAAGCCCTGCCTGCTGACTCTGGTGATGTCTCCTCCACATCGGTGGTTTTTTCTGTGGAGAAAATAGTCAAGGAGAAAAAGCAGAGAGGAAGGAAGAAGGTACCTGCACCCATCATGGATACGTCACTCAGGCGTTGCACTAGAAGCGCGGCAAAGCTGGATGGCTTTAAACATGTGGTTTTTGAGAAGCTCTCTCTTCAGCCCACGAAGAAGCGTCCTCGCTCCAAGCCCATGGACGATAAGGCCCAGCCCACTTCTGCAGAAGTTCCTCGCCAAGACAAGCAAGATGATGCTCCTCCACACACTCCTATTCACGTCTTGTAGGCGGTGGGAGCAGAGCTGGAGATTGATCCCACCCTTCTGTCGACGGACAAGCTTATGGATGATCCAAAGGAGGACTCTACTTCTTCCACGGCTTAAATGATTATGTTAGCTAGCTTGTTTTGGCTTGACGAGCCTGCTAATTTTGATACTTTTATTATCGCGTTGGGTCTGATTATGATTGCTGCAGACTGCGTTCGTGAACTTGATTATATTTTGGGATGTATGGCATTGTATGCCGTGCTACTTTTGGTTTTCTCTGTTTCGGTTGTTAATGAATCGTGTGACAACGCGTAGTTGGAAAATCCTTTGTTGGAATGTCAGAGGTCTAAACTCTGAAGCTCGACAGCGTTCTGTCAGAGAAAAGGTGACGGAAAGTCATTGTGCTGTGGTTTGTCTCCAGGAAACGAAGCTCTCCATTTGCACTCGTGCCATTATGAAAAGCATATGTCCTTCTGGCTTTGATCAATTTGTTGAATCTCCCTCGAGGGGTGCTTCAGGTGGTCTTTTAACTGCGTGGCAATCGGACACGTTTCAGGGTACTTTGGTGGAAGTAAAACCATATGCTATTATCATACACTTCACCTCAGTGCATAACAATGAACAGTGGTTTTTGGTAAATATTTATGGTCCTTGTCAGGGTCAAATGAGAGATGTTTTTGTTAGCTGGCTTTATAAGTTAGAGATTGAACCGGAGCAGAAATGGATTTTAATGGGGGATTTCAATTTCATTAGATCACTTGATAATAGAAATCTCCCGGGTGGCGATGTGAATGACATGTTCATTTTCAATGAAATCATAGGTCACCTGGGTCTTCTGGAACTTCCTTTAAAGGGCAGGAAATTTACCTGGTCAAACCTGCAAGACATGCCTCTTCTGGAGCAACTTGACTGGGTTTTTACCTCTGCTAGTTGGATCAGCATTTATCCTTTGTCCCAAGTGACTCCTCTTGCAAAAACAGTGTCTGATCATGTGCCTTGTCTGATTTCTATAAGCACTTCCATACCAAAGGCTCATATTTTCAGGTTTGAGAACTATTGGATTCATCAACCAGGTTTTATGGATTGTGTGCAAGAGGTTTGGGAGAGGCCCTCCAGTAAGTTACATATTTCAGCTATCATTGTGGATAAACTAAAGGCCTTGCGTTTTGCTCTTAAGAAGTGGCAGAAAGGTTTGTCCCATATCAAGATGCTGATTGAAAATTGCAACTGGGTGATTCTTTGGTTGGATAATCTTGAGGACATGAGACCTCTATCCAGACCTGAGGCCAACTTCAGGAGAATTACAAAACTTCACCATGAACACCTTTTACACCAGCAGTATCTTTATTGGAGAAAGAGATGTACCATCAGATATATCAAAGTGGGAGAGGAAAATTCCAAGTTTTTCCAGGCCATGGCTACAGAGAGGTATAGAAGGAATTCTATTGCTAGTTTGTTGTTGTCTAATGGCTCTGTTATATCAGATCATGAGGAAATGGCCAAGGTTTTTTTAAATACTTTTAAAGCAAGAATGGGTACAGTTTTGCCAATAACTCTAGAGGGAGATATATTGTCTTTAATCCCTAGAGTGCAAGGTCTGGAAGTGTTAACAAAACCCTTTGAGGTCAAAGAAATTGAACAGGTAATTAAGGAAATGCCCATTGATAAAGCTCCTGGACCTGATGGATTCAATGGCCTCTTCCTAAAGAAGTGTTGGCCCATCATTTCTGCTGATTTCATCAGACTGGTACATGAGTTCCATCCTGGATCTGCACATTTGGAGAATCTCAATGATGCTTTCATTACATTGATCCCAAAAAAGCAGATTCCTGAGACTGTGGGTGATTTTAGACCAATATCTCTCACTAGTCTTGGTCTTAAATTCCTCACAAAGCTGGCTGCAAACAGATTTTAGGAGGAGATCACCAAATGTGTGCATAAAAATCAATATGGTTTTATCAAATCCAGAACTATACAGGACTGCCTAGCTTGGACTTTTGAGTATATCCATCAATGCAACCAGTCTAAAAAGCCCATTCTCCTTCTAAAGCTGGATTTTGAAAAGGCTTTTGATTCCATTCAGCATGAGGCTATTCTGAAGATCCTGTTGGCAAAAGGGTTTGATAATACATGGATTACATGGATCAAGCAGTTGTTGTCTTCTGGAACTTCTTCAGTACTGCTTAATGGTGTACCTGGCAATCATTTTAAATGTAAGTGTAGGGTTAAGCAAGGAGACCCTATTTCTCCTTTACTGTTTGTAATTGCTGCAGATCTTTTGCAGACGTTGATAAATGATAGGTTGCATCAGGGATTTCTAAGTTTGCCACTACTCACCCATGACCCTGATTTTCCAGTGGTTCAGTATGCTGATGACACATTGCTCTTCATAAATGCTCAAAGCTCGCAGTTGGAGACCCTCAAATCAGTGCTCTGCTCATTCTCAAAGGCAACTGGTCTACAGATCAACTTTCATAAATCTTCAATGTATCCTATTAATGTGAATGCTGCAGATGCTACTTGTCTTGCTGCTCTTTTTGGATGTCAGTTAGGCTCAATGCCTTTCACATATTTGGGCTTGCCAGTGGGGACTACTAGGCCTAAAATTATTGATCTTTTACCTCTGGTAGATTGCATGGAGAGAAGGCTCACAGCTAGCTCTTGGTTTTTGCCTCAAGGGAGCAGACTGCAACTGGTTAACTCAGTTATTTCTTCCCTGCCTATCTACTTCCTTTGTAGCCTGTCAATACCTCAGGGTATTCTGAAGCAGTTGGAAAGAATTCAGAGACAGTGTTTATGGAGAAAGTATGGTCAGGAGAGGGGCCATTCCCTGGCTGCCTGGCCCCTTGTTTGTAGACCTAAATCCAAGGGAGGCTTGGGAATCCTCAACCTGGGTTTACAAAATGATGCTCTACTCTTAAAACATCTCAACAAATTCTACAACAGGGTGGATGTGCCATGGGTTAACCTGGTTTGGGACTCTTATTATTTCCGAAGAGTTCCCCATCATACAACACTTTGTGGTTCTTTCTGGTGGAGAGATATCTGCAAGCTAATGGATAAGTTTAGGGTTGTTACCTCTGTCAATGTTCACAGAGGAGACACTGTGCTATTTTGGTCAGATCATTGGCAGATTGAAAATACTTGCACCCCTCTTCAGGAAAGATTTCCCAGGCTCTATTCCTTTTGTCTCCACAAAAATCTGTCTGTCATGGAAGTTTTTCAGACTGACAATTTTCAAGAGCTGTTTTATTTACCTCTGTCTGAACTTGCTTTCCAAGAGTTTCACCAACTTTCTTCTTTGATGGAATCTTGTCATTTGGATAGTGGTTGCCCGGATGCGTGGGTTTGGAGGCATGGTATGCAGGCAAACTATTCTGCTAAAAAGTTTTATGACTTTGTGTATCAGCCGGTTATGGCAAATCCCATCTTGAGGTGGGTCTGGAAGAGCTGTTGTACCATGTCGATCAAAATGTTTGCCTGGCTGGTCATAATGGACAGAGTTAACACCAAAGATATGATCCAACGCAGACACTGGAGGATTAATGATGGGCCTGAGTGTGTGCTTTGTCCAACTGGGACTCTGGAGGACAGAAACCACCTCTTTTTCCAATGCAATTTCAGTGTACGTGTGTGGAAATATCTGCAGATTGTTTGGAAGGATTTTGATGACATGGTTGAAATTGCTATGCATGCCAGAAAGGATTTCAATAAACCTTTCTTTGCAGAAGTGGTCTTTCTTGCTTGGTGGAATGTTTGGAAAGTCAGGAATGACAGGGCATTCAGGCATATCAGGCCTTCTTTTAGGGCATGGAGAAATGGTTTCATACATGATGTTACACTCCTCTCCCACAGGATCAAAAAAAGATATAGGGATGCCCTGCTTAGATGGATTGATTTCCTACCTCCTTGAGGAGGACTCTTGTATCTTTAGTTTTGCACTCCTTTTTAGGTATAGCCCCCCTCTCCCTTTTGTATAGTTTTCTTTAGTTTTTTCTCTTTATTTTCTTTTCCTCATCTTGAGGATCTTTGTATTTGTGCTCTTCTCTTTATTAATAAAATGCTGTGGGGTGTAAGCCCTGCAGTCCTCATGGTCATTTTTTTTTAATTAATTTCTGGAATTTAATTAATTATTTAAATCAACATTATCCAGAACAGTGTTTGGTGACGTCAGCATGACATAATGGTGACGTCAGCAGCCAATAGCCGGCTGACCAGAGTCAAACCTGACATGTGGGGCCCACATGTCAGCCTCTGATTAGTCTAAACAGAGTTAATTTTAACTAATTAGCTAATTAAGCTACTGGGCCCACCTGTCAGTGTGTAATTAGGTTAAACTAATTAACTTAATCAATTTAATTAATTAACAGGGTGTGGGCCCCATATGTCAGCGACTGGGCCAGCCCAGTCAGCGGGCTGACCCGGTCAATGGGTCAACTTGGGGGGTCCTGGGCCCACCAGTCAGTGGCCCAGAGGTGGCCAGGTCAGCGCCACGTCGGACGCCGGCACCGGAGTGCTCCGGCGAGCGCCGGACGCGGCCGTGAGCTCCGGCGAGCTCGGGATTTGCGTATGGTGCATCATTTAGGGCGTTCTGGGTCATGTTCGAGAGCTGGTAGTGAGCCGCATCGAGTGGTGGTGGTGTTTCGCCCTGGAGTGGCCGGAATCGACGTCGGCGATGAGCTAGGTGGCTGCCGGAGTCCGGGTCTGGGCGAAAACATTGCTAGAGGTGTCGGGGGGCCGTGTGCGTGCGTGCGTTGGGCTCCTGGGAACCCCAGGAGCACGTCGCCATGCTTTCACACGAGTATGAACAGCGGTGGCCGCGGCGACGAGGCCAACAGCGGCGGCTGGCTCGACAACGATGGGAACGGGGCCTACGGCGCGAAAGGGTGGCGAAGAGAGAGGGGAAGGAACGGGAGGCTCACCAGGAGCCTGTAGGGGAGCAACGCGGGCTCGAGGGAGGCTCGGGGTGGCCGGATTTTGACGGCGAGGGCGTCGGTGCCCGAGGTGGAAGAAGATGGCCTCCTCGTTGTTGCACGGGTGCTGGGCTCGAACCGATGGTCGAGGTCGACGAGGCAGACGGTGGAGGGGCCCACGGACTCGACAGGAGGGCGCGGGAGTGCCGGTCGCCGCGGTGGTGACGACGGCGCGTCGGCGATGGCGCTCGGGTGAGTTGGGGAGGCGAGGGAGAGCGAGAGGGAGTGAGCGAGGGAGAGCCAGGGGGGCCAGGGGTGCACGGGGCTCTGCCCTTTAACCACGGCGAGCGTGGCGACGCGCTGTCGTGCAGCGAGGGAGGGGGGCCGGGCTCGGGGGCGCGCGCGCACGCGGAGCGCTCGACAGCGAGGCGTGGGGGGTGAGCAGTGCGGGGAAGGGACGGCGCCAGGCGGGCTGGGCCGGCTGGCTGACTTAGGCCCAGCTGCCCTGGGCCTTTTTCCTTTTTCTATTTTCTTTTCTGTTTTCTCCTTTGTTTCCTGTTTTGTCTTTTGTTTTTACTCCAAATGACTTTTGTAAAATATGGCACTTGCTCATATAACATCAGTGCAATATCCAACCCTGGTATAAAATGGTTTTGGGGCCAAATGTTTTCATATGGATTTTATTTAAATAAAAAGGTATTAAATAGCTCTGTTTTCCTACTGTTAGAGTCACTTAGTTAATTTATTAATTGTTGATTATAATTTTAGGACAGTCTCTGGAATATTTGCTATTCATTGAACATTTTAGTTTCTAAGTTTGGACAACTTTTATTTTCACTTTGAGTTTGAATTTCCATTTGAATTTGAATTTGAAAAGGGATTTATTACTAATGATGATTAAGCACTATTGATCATGATGACATGGCATAATCAAGAAGGGTGATTACTGTGGCAAACCACTGGGGGTGTTACAGCAAGAACCACGCTTTGACGGTGAAACAAACACCCATGGATCAAGTGTTTAAGAAGAAATCGATGTTATGGGAATTACCTTACTAGGAGATTCTACGTGTACGTCACTGCATAAATGTCATGCACGTAGATAAAAACATATGTGAAATCATCCTTGGTACTCTGCTCAAGATTAAAGGTAAAACAAAGGATGGTGACGGTGCACGACTCGATATACTTGGTGATAAATCAAAACGCAAGAATGAAGCAGAAGATGGTGACAAATTCCTCCACGTTCACCAGAGTTACAATTTTAGTACAAAAGAAGCAAAAGAGTTCTTTGACTATTTGTTGTCAGTTAAGACACCCTCTTCCTACTCTGCAAACATCAGAAGTCTCGTGGATGTGTGCTCAGGTAAAATTAAGTTGACACACATGAAGTCACATGATTGCCACGTAATGTTGACACAAATCCTCCCAGTGGCCATCAGGAATCTGATGGACACAGATATAAGAAACACACTCATTGAGCTCTGTGATTTCTTCAACAAACTATGGCAGAAAGTGGTAGATCCTGAAGAGCTGGATTCTATGCAAGAGGATATTGCAAGAATATTGTCCAGCCTAGAGATGTTTTTCCCACCATCATTCTTTGATGTCATGGTCCATCTCACTGTGCACCTTGTCGACGAGATAAAGTATTGTGGTCCTGTGTTTCTTCGCAACATATATCTCTTCGAGCAGTTCATGGGAATATTGAAGCGCTATTGTCGGAACCGAAGCCATCTAGAGGCAAGCATCCTACAAGGTTATACCACAGAGGAGGTGGTTGAGTTTTGCACCGAATACATGAAACAAAGACCTATAGGTTTGCCCCTCTCTCACCACGAGGGAAGACTGAAAGGTAAGCCGGACCTTACTGGCACACAAAAGGCTGCACCCGAAGATTTGGCCGACAAAGCCCATTTGACGGCACTGCTTAATAGTCGAGTTCTCGACGCTTTTGCGGACGAACACTTGGAGGAGATACGCCGAAGCTTCTTACCAGTGGTGCATTCATTAGATGTCGAGAGGAAGGCGCGCAATAAGGACTATGCCAGATGGTTGAAGGATTGTTTGGCACATGGATCCATGGATGACATTGCTATGTGGTTGGCACAAAAGCCATCACCTATGGTGTTGATATACCAAGCATATGACATAAATGGCTACACGTTCTACACTGAGGAATGTGATGAGAAGACCTCATATCAGAACAGCTCTGTTCGAATAGAATGCATGACTATAGATGAAACTGGTAAAAAGGTATACTATGGAACCATCAAAGAGATTTGGGAGCTTAACTATGTGGAAGTTAAGGTGCCATTATTGAGGTGCACATGGATCCCTCTTAGTCAGGTAAAGGTTGATGATTACATAAGACCTGTGTTAACAAGACAACGATGGCATACCACACAGACCCGTTCATTCTTGCCAGCGATGCTACCCAGATTTTCTATGTGAAAGACCCCTTGCATAAGAACTGCCATGTAGTGATACATGAGAAGAGGAGGGTACTGGGCGTCGAGGATGTTGCTGATGAGGACGAGTACAATGAATTTGCTGAGTTGCTAGCCAAGGGATCACGCACCATCCAAATAGAGAAGCGTAAAATTATCAAAAAATCTAAGTTCATTCGGGGTCAACCTAATGATCCCAGTTCCCCCATGTACATGGGAATTAAGCTGTAACACTAGTTTTTATGCCTATTCCGCAACTTAATTCATTCATTCAATTTAGAACGATCACGTGTACTGAATTTGTGAGTAATGCCCGACCTTTTGTTGATATAAGAATGATTAATATGTTGACCTTGATATGATGTCAGCTCAGGCAATGAATTTGAACTGTTTGTGATTATTATACCGTAACATCCCAAAATTCTAAATTTTGGAATGTTATATTAAATAAATAACTATGTTTGTTTGTTGGATTGTTGTGTGATTTATTGAGTGGAATTGAGTGAAATTTGAAACTTTTGAAAGTTGAATGAGAGGGAATGAAATGACTTTCCCAAAACATTCACTTTGCATTTTGATCCTCAGTGAATTCAAATTCATTTCATCACAAAAACCCTAAAGTGAAGATGACATGACTTCTTCCATTTAAAGAAATGAAAAGGGATTTGAAAATGATTTGAATTTCATTTGAAATATTTTAAACCAGAGACTTTATGCAACTCGATGATTTTCATGAGAGAGGATAATATGACTTCTTCAAATTATATGAAATATGAGTTGGAAGTTTAAAGGAATCAAATTGGAAGTCCCTTTGAGGGTATTTTGAAACCCACTTTCAGTTTGGAGTTATTTGAATTTTCAAATTTTAAACCTCGAAAAGTTATTCAAAATGAGGGAAATAATATGGCACTTCAAAATTCAGAGGCATCTGAAATATTTTGGCCAAGGGAAAACAGAAAAGACTTGAAATTGGTTTGAAATTCAAACCCAATTGGGAGTTATTTGGTTTTTATTCAAATTATTTTCTCCAAAAATATAATATATGGAAATTTGGGTAACATGATTCACTTCAACAGAAAAATGGAGAAAAATAAATTTTAATTCATTTTTGTATTTTAAATAATTTTATTTGGTTTTTAAATGCAACAGTAGCATTGTTTGCATTATTTTAATTTATGTGGATTTTATTTTAGTTTGGAAAATAGTCTATGTTTTAGAATTTATTTTTCTGAACATTTTAATATATTAAATGCCTATATAATATTTTTATTTTAGTTAGTTTATATTCTTTATTTCTCTGCATTATAAAAAAAAGACGACGACCGCCGCGCCAGGCCGACGCCAGCCAACCGACCGGCCCAGGCGAGCCTTTCGGCCCAGCCAGCCAGCGTTGCGCCCAAATCGGCAAGCAATCGGCCGCCCGCCCCTTTCCCTTTCTCCCTCTCCCTCTGACAGCGGGACCCACCCCGACTGCCCGATCCCCGCCAACGCTCTCTTTCCTTTTCTTCCTCCCCGCCTTCCTTTGCCGGAGACCGCCGCCACGGCATCGAATCCCCTCGGGGTCGACCGTATCCCGTGCCCGACCCCTCCTCCACGCCGCTCCCCTTATAAAACCCTTTCCCCGCACTTGATCCCCCCCTAAAACCTCCTTCCCTACGTTCCCTCGTGCCCGCTATCGCTCGCCGGAGCAAGCTTCTGCCGCCGTCGAGGACCCACCGACGCCTAAAGCCACCCCCGAGCCCCACCGTCACCACCATCGTCATTGCCGTCGTCGCCCACGCCTCCCCGGCCATTTCCCCGCCGTCGAGGACCACCAGAGTGACCTCCCTCACCAAGCCGAGCTCCTTGCCACCGCCGGCGACCCCTCACCCCTCTGTAAGCGCCAGATCACTCCCCTCCGTTAGATCTGGCATAGATGGCCATGATTAGATCCCGTGCTAATTTTTTCTTCTTCAAATCGTTTTTCTTTTACGCGCCGGTCATTCACCTGCTAGCTCTTTTCGGCCATCGCTCTAAGCCAACCCCGTAGCGCCGCGTGGCCTCTGTCCGTTAGGTAGTTTTTTTTCTTTTTTTGTTTTGTTTTATTTACAGATCAGTTCTGTTTTTAGATTGTTATAATATCTTTTATGTTTTAAGTCCAAATTGAGTGATTCTTTTTGCATTAGTTTCATAATTTTATGAAGTTTTTGATGCTGCACATAGTTTTCAAATTTGAATAGTTTAAATCTGAATTATTTCAAATATGCTTCAAACACTGTTTTGGCTCTAACTTGAATTCTAGAATAGATTTTTGAGTGATTCTTTTTGCTAGTGATCACTTGATCTTTTGTCTAAACAGTAGACTTTTGCAAATTAGTTTTTGTTTATTTTAAATTAGGGTTTTAGGCAAAACAGTACTGTTTTACATAGTTTAGTGTTATTTTCTTTTCTCTTTGTATTTATTTGTTTTTAACCAAAAACCTTTTTATCTTTTTGAAAAAGTTAGTTTTGTTTCTATTATTGAACAGTAGACAATTTATTTTATTTTAAATATTATTTTTACTTAGTTTGTATGAAAACTTGATTAGGTCATAAATAGAGTTATATAGTAGCTTTTATTTGTTTCTTTTTGCAAATAAAATTTTATGAAAAAAGCTTTCTATTATTTTAATGAAAACTCTATTTCTTTCATGTTAGTTTATTCGTTTATTATTTTATTTGCTGTTAAGTTTAATTAGGTCAAAACTACTTTTGTGTTAGTTGTAGTGAATACTCTATAATTTCCTTGTAGTTTTCCTTGAAATTTTCGTTGGTTTTCTATTTGGTTTTATTTGCTGCTTTTATTTGTTGATTTTTATTGTGAGTGTTAGAATTACTTGCTGGTATTTTTATTTATATGAATGATATGTTTGACTTAATAGATTTTCATCGAAGTGACGGATAGTATCAAGTTATTTTTGAGAGCGTTATTATCTTCATCAACTTACCAGGCAAGTTCACTTTGACCATGTTGTTGTATACCTATGATTTTACTTGCATGTAGTGCCACCTTTTTATCAATCCCTCCAGTAGTGTATTGAATCCTTGTAGTTGAGTAGTATGCATGAGGTAGGAACCCATCACCCTGTTACCAACCCCGGGACATTGTTTAGTTTTAAATGCTACGCTATAGTAGATGGGGTTGGTATGAGTGTTCGGGAGGGATGTGAGAATGGAGGACTCTACGTCAATGACGACAACTTCATGATGGCATCTGCATGGACTGCATTTTCAGGACCTCAAGACTTCAAGACTCGAGACAAGAATTCAATACACACTATTGGGTGAAGGATGGATTTGATGGGCACCCTGGAGCAACCAGTGGATGGCCGAGGTGCATGGAGAAGCACCATGACATCTTGCGAAAAGCTTCACCCAGACTCAAAGAGACGAAAGAATACTTCATGCCCGGAAGCTTACCTGTGCAACCGCAAGTCACTATGGGCTCTGGTTTGGTTCACCCTAGTGGAGACTCTGGCTGGGACGGTGCCAGTAGATGTAGAACTACGGTAGGATTGGATGGGCACTGGACAGTGGTCAGGGGAACTCTTCGGAAGACCATGTTTCGATCATCCTGTTCTCAAACGAACTGAAGTGCGAGGACGAAAAGGGAGGGATCGAATCTTGCGGGTAAAGTGTACAAAACTCAGCTGAGGGTTAAAACCTAACCAATTAGCCGTGTCCCCGATTACAGACAATTTGAGCCTCTGGACTTGGATCTATCTCGGAACTCTCAACACCGGATCAAAAACTTAATTGTGGGCAACTTATGATGATTTGGGCTATGAGACATCAGTTGGCGAAACCATGTCATGTTAGAAAACTTTGTAGTGAAGACTCCTGATATTCCTTTGTTGTAGGGAAAATGAAATTCAGCTTTTACGCAAACAAAACTCAGACACAGAGCCACAAATCATATTGCATATAGTATAGTTTTATCTTCTGTTTTTCTTAGAGTGATCTTGCCGGTACATTCAAATAACTGACCTACACGCCTGCAATGTCTCATGTTGCAGATATTCCTTCCGACGAGTAAGAGTACGATATATACATTGATGTACTGTGTGTGCCAGCATACTGATCCAGGGATGGCACAGATACACAGAGGCTTGAATGATTCAGGCTGGGTCGCTACAGACATGGTATCAGAGCACATGTTGACTGTAGGACGTGACCCTAGAAAATGGCTTAGTAATATGAAGACCCCGATAGGAACGACTTTTATTTTATACCGCTCTCGTAACTCTTAAATTCTTTTACTAAACCTCCCATGTTCAAATTATAGATGGAGAGTTACATCCTGAACAAAAGAGAACATTACAAGAAGGTTCTTGGAGGCCCATTGCTTGTGGAGCTAGTCAGACTACTGAAGCTGCCGATACCTGAGATCAAGGCAACTAAGAGGACGACTGGATCATGGGGAGTCAAGACCCAAGTTTTTGGCCGTAAAGAAGACCCCAAGACTGCAGACATCAGCTTTGGAATGATAAATGGAGACTGTGATATGGGCATAAACACTGCCATCCATGATGCTATTGCACGCTTGTGCTATCGTCATCGTGCTGCACTAAACCCACACTACTTTGGAAAGGTGGGATGGTAGAAGGTTGATGGACCTACTATTGCCCTGACGGATGCGCAGAATATGAAGTTCTCCCCGTTGTTGGTGTATAACCAAGATCTAGAGAAATACGTCAAGAATCTTCAGATGGATCTTCTGGAAGCCCTGTTTGACAATGAAGCACTACGAGAAGAGGTCGAGACTTAGAGCCTGAAGGTAATCAAGTTGGAGGAGGAAAATCTTGAGATCCCGAAGATGCGTCAAGAACTGAAGGGCAGCAGGATCATGGCTCATGCCAAGGACGTTGAGGTCTAGAAGCTCAAGGACCAACTCTAGAATATAGAGGGACGTCACAAGAAATTCCGCGTCAACCGGGATAATCTAGCAGAAGAATTGGAGGAGATCAAGTCCACACAGAAGAAGCCCAGTGGAGACGAGGATCAGATCCTCGATAAATTAATTGAGTAGTAGCCCCACCATGAGCGAAATAAACCTGAATGATTTGCAATTAAGTATCTGACCATACCAACTTATGTGGGTGGCAATACTATAGTATTGAATGAATAAATGAATGCTTGAATGATTGATCTTTTGTGTTCGTAGAGTAGTCGGATATAAACATTTTAAGTAGGTTGTAGTTATTTCAACCTTGAGAGACATAAGTAACGGAAGAATAGCAGAAGGCCTTCATATGGGAAAAGCATCAGGAATTGGAAACTCCCGAGCATTGAAGACCTAAAGAAATGAAGACGTCGTAACGAAACCATAGTAAACCGGCCCATTACAGACGGTAGAAATTCCGATCTAGGATATGTTTGTTGATTATTTGTATGGGTATCCTTCTATCTCTTATCTCACCCCAAAACCCTTGGACTCAATAGATGATGAATGAAGAAGGACTGGTATTCTCTGGACTGATGACTTAGCCGGAGGCAGAGCTATGGATTCGAAATATGGAGGATCACTTCCGAAAAAATTTGGTTGTAAGGAAGTATGAGGTTCAGTACGCACTTCAGTACTTTACAGAAAGTGTGGCAACCTGGTGGAAAATGCATCAAGCCATACAAGGACGTAATGGAGCAAGAACTTGGGGGGAATTCAAGAAGACTCTGTTGAGATCACGTCTCATCCAGAAGCACTGTGATAACCTGATGAAGAAACCTTGTTCCTGCAAGATTTGCGGAGACATAGGACACACCCAGGAAGAACACAAGGATGGATGCCCTCATTGTGAGGAAAATCCCCCAGCCGAAGAATGCCCGACTGGGCAGGTTACTTGTTTCCTGTGTGAAGGAACTATGCACTACCCTGCTCAGTGTCACATTTACCCCAAGATACAAGAAATTACCGAGCAGCAGAAAGAAGCCCTCGGGAAAAGTTTAGAAGAACCTGTGATGAAGAAAGTTGTTGAAGACCCTGAAGAAGAAGGCCTAACCAGATTTTACTCCAACGCTTGCTATTCATGTGGAGAAGAAGGACATTATTCTCGGTATTGCACAAAGGAAAGAGAAGAGTATCTCGGAGACTTCCTGATAGCAGAAGTGAAGTTTGACCCTCGGGAAATAGAGGCTCTGATCATTACGGAGAAATCCAGGAGGAGAAAACAAAGACATCCTCATAGCAACTCAATTTCTGAAGAAAAAGACCTGAGTCATATCACTTGTTTCAGGTGCAAGGATTTAGGTCACTATGTTGATAAATGTCCAGGAAAGAAGCCAAGAGCCCAAGGAGCAGACACAATCCCCAAGAAGAATCGAGACTTGTCAGAAGTCATCTGTTTCCTTGTAACGAAGCGGGACATTATGCTACTAAATGCCTCGACAAGATGAAAGCTGGAACTGAGTAGTTGAGAATTTTAATATGGGTAATAAGTGTAGTAGGAAGCATTTATTTCCATAAGGATATGGAGTTGAATTTATGTAATGGAAGTCTCAGATATTGTAATGGTTCATGAATAACTAAAGTTAAAGTGTCCTAATTTCATATGTTGAATTGTATGAATTGTTACTCTATGAACACATATTTGGACCAGTTTCGAGGATATGAGAAATATGGTCCATGGAAGAATTTGTGCATTTCAAGGGTGGTAGTACCCTGTGAGGACACTTGACCCATGGAAAGGATGATGATATTCCATAGAGTGGAGTTTGAACAAAATAAGTCGGAGTACTGTTTTTGATATGATGGAATGAAGCACTATTAGGGGTGCAAGGTTGGAATATAAAACAATAGTAACTCAAAGGATGAGTTAAAGTTGTGCAAATGTTGAAGTGGGCCACAACCCACAGGCCCAGGAGTTAATAAGGATCAAGCACTCCCTTGGAGAAGAAATTTGGAAGAAGCCATGATTTCATCAGCAGACGTTACTTAGGAGGATACGAAAAAAACCCGAGAGTTGTGATGAAACGATAGACGTCTTATTCAGCTTGCAGAGTAAATGGAATTATCCAAACTAAGTTCAGCGACAAGAGAAATTCTGCAATGCTTGTGAGGATGCCCAAGTGTTAGCTTACGTGATTCACTGTCAGCATATGTAGTAATGGTTCAAGTACGGGATGGATTGGCCCCCATACCGGAGACTTCTATCATGAACTATCATATGTTGATGGAAAATCAGAGAGCCCAGAAAACCCTAGAAGAGTGTCGACACGACAAGCCAAAAAACCTTAGAAATTGCAGGACGATGGAACCCAGTACATGCAACTGTTGCCGATCGTAGGATATACGGTGAGATTCAACCCAGACCAAATTCCCGTAGAAACCAGAAATCGTTGACCTCCATGAGATTTTCAATTTTGTTTAGTATTGGCGACAGACCTGCCAAGCTAAGAAGACTCAGCCTCAGAAGAACCTTACCACGATGGAATGACACAATAATTGAGGAAAAGGTATGCCTCTACCGGAAGAACCCCAGAGTAGGAGTTAGCCCGAAGAAATGAGAAGACCGACATTGTCAACCCAAAGGAATGGAGTACATGAGTTTTGGTCAGAACCATAACCCTGCTTTTAGGTGTGGTAGCACACTAGACCATACCGATCAATGGATTTGCTAGAACACCCCAAACCCTAACCTTTCTTTCTAGCCTCCTCGAATCTCGAGAACGGGATTCATTTTAAGTGTGGTAGTTTGTAACATCCCAAAATTCTAAATTTTGGAATGTAATATTAAATAAATAGCTATGTTTGTGTAACATCCCAAAATTCTAAATTTTGGAATGTTATATTAAATAAATAGTTTTGATTGATTGTTTGATTGTGGTGTGGTTGCTTGTGTGAAATTGAGTGAAATTTGGAAACTTTTTGAAAGTTGAATGAGAGGGAATAAAATGACTTTCCCAAAACTTTCACCTTGCATTTATGATCTCCTTGAATTCAAGTTTATTTCATTACAAACCCTAGAGTGAAGATAACATGACTTCTTCTATTTTAAAAAGGGTTTTGAAAAGATTTGAATTCCATTTGGAAATATTCCAAATTCGAAAACTTTATGCAACTCAATGATTTTCATGAGAGGAGATAAAATGACTTCTTCAAATTAAATGAAATATGAGTTGGAAGTTTAAAACAATCGAATTTAAAGTCCCTTTGAAATTATTTTCAATTTGGAGTTATTTGGTTTTTATTCAAATTGTTGTTTAATCAAAAATAAAATATATGAAATTAGGTTAAATGATTCCTTCAATATAAAATTAGAGGGAATAAATTTGAAATCATTTGGTTTTTTTAAATGATTTTTATTAGGTTTTATTGCAGCAGTAGCACTGTTTGCTTTATTTAAATTTTTTGTGAAATTTATTTGCCGCTGAAAATATGTCATCTTTTAGGAAATCTTTTCTGAAAATTTTGATATAAATATGCCTATGGAAATTTTCTTATTTTCCGTTTCCTTTTTTTTGTTTTTATTCTAAAAAAAAAAAAAAACGCGCGACCGACTTAGGGCCGTACTCCCAGGACTTCTCGGGCCAGGCCTTTATAAGCCGCCGCCCCGAGGCCCGTTAACCCGCGCACACCACCCGAAACGCAACCGCCGCCCCGCACGCCGCCGCCGCCCGCGTCGCGCCGCGGCCGCCGCCCCGCCGAGCCTCGCCGAATCCCGCCGCCGCCGTCGGTTTCGTGAGAAAAACCGATCGGTTTTGTTTAAACCCTAGATCTAGGTTCGGTTTTTTTTTAAATACCGGTTTATTCTTTTTAGATCGGTTTTCCGTCGGTTTAGTTATTAGCGGACGTTCGTCCGTACGTTCGTTTTAAAGAACGGTTTTCACCCGTTTAACCGCAGACAGCGAACGTTCGTTCGTTAGCCTTTGTTCGTTAGTTTTTCTTTTTCTCGGATTTTCCGCGATTATTTTCGATCGCGATTTCTGATTCGATTTTCGTTTTAGTATAACTTTTGCTCGTTTGTCGGAATCAGGCGATTCAAGCGCCTAGATCTTCGTCTCGAAGCCCTCTTTCTGTTTAACCAACTTAAACAAGTTTTTGCTACTGTAAAATTTGACTTTAGTCCAGATTAGTAATCGAAGCTTGTTTCTTTCGCAGTTTGAGTTTCGTTGCTCCTTTTGATTCGATTCTTTTTGCAAACCGGAGTTCTTCAGTTGAACTTTCTGGTTAGGTCTTCTCATTTGGTTTTTTTACCCGTGCATCTTCGCTTGATTGCTTATGTATGCTATTGTTTGTTTGCGATAGAGTACCCGAGTGCGAAGCGTGCTACTACGAGTCTCTAGGATTTGCAGATCGTCAGCAAGGCAAGTAACACATTGATCATACTTCTTCGTTACCCAGTTTTTATGCATTAGTTTCGACCCTCAAATATTGCATGACTAGGATTGAATCAACTTGGGTACTGGGAAGTAGA
This sequence comes from Thinopyrum elongatum, assembly GCA_011799875.1. Taxonomy (NCBI): domain Eukaryota; kingdom Viridiplantae; phylum Streptophyta; class Magnoliopsida; order Poales; family Poaceae; genus Thinopyrum; species Thinopyrum elongatum. The sequence continues at coordinate 408,796,191 of CM022299.1, forward strand.
TGATGAGGTAGAACCTATTGCCCTTTTTAAATAACAAACCCTTGGGAGTTACTTCCACGCTATGCTTATGTTGCCATGCTATGCTCGTAGACGTGGATTGGGTTTTGAGTGTATCCATGACAGATGTGAGATTTTAATTAATGGTTCAACTTAAGGTGGCAACTTAATACACACATCTGGGTGGATTGCTTGTTTGGGCACCTGGGGATATACCAGTGTTGTCCTAGGAGATCCCGGAATATACCGTGTGATCGTCCTACGGTCCGCCACCCAGGCTCAAAGGGATCATAAGATTATTCATGCTAGAAACTTCCGGTGCAGCCACAAGCTATTAGGGCTCTAGCATAGTTGAGTAGGTTACATGACCTCTTTCAGTGGTAGGCTAGCAGATGTAGGGGAAAGTAGGTGTAACTGTCTACCCAGAGTAAAGAGTAAATGTTTTCTGAAAGACTGTGTCTCGTTCATCCGTTTCTCAAACACCATGTAGTGCGAAAATCCAACGGAGGAGATCGAGTCTTGTGGAAAAGTGCACAAACCTTCGCAAGGTGTCAAACTAATCATGATTAGCCGTGTCCCCGGTTATGGACATCTTGAGTATCTGGTTCTTGGATCATCATATTGAATCCCAATCACTCTAAATTATTGTTGGGATTAATAATTACTTTTAATTGGGATTGAGAGGGGGATTTACCTTCTCAATGTTCAACAACCACCATGATAGTTAAATAAATATATTCCTTTGTTGTAGGAAAAAATGGGCTTTTCGCAAACATATTAACCGTAGAGCCTCCCACCCGCCATATATGCGTAGTGATAGCATTTATTCTGTTCTTGCTCTACTGTGTTATCTGCCAGTACATTCAATGTACTGACCCATTTCGGGCTGCAACGTCTCATGTTGCAGGATTCTTACGACGAGTAAGTGATACGTTAGGGTTACGATTCTTACACTCAACTTTGCCGTTGGTGTTGATGGGAATCCACACCTTTTTGTTACTTCTACTTGCTATTTGGATTGAGGTAATAGTATTTACGTTACTTTATACATGTGATTTACCTCTGTTTATAAATCCTCGAGTACTGTGTGTGTCAGCATACCGATCCGGGATGACCACTTAAGCACAGAGGCTTTTGATCCATTCGGGTCGGGTCGCTACAAGATGGTATCAGAGCACATGTTGACTGTAGGACGTGACCCCTAGAAACTGGCTAGCCCATAGGAAATATTTTCTCTAAACTTATTTAAAAAAGGATCTCTTACCTCTCTTCTTTCTAAGCTTTATCAAATTTCCTTTAGTTAGACTATACCCCTTTGCCCTTTTGACCATGAAGATTCAGTCTGATGAGACCACTCCAAGAAGTACAAAGTATTGGACAACTAAGACCACTTCGGAATGAAGAGTATTTTATCGAGCATTGGTATAATTGGAAACTACAAACTTTGAAGACTCCGAGACTAGGAGAATTTGAAGTTTCTGAAGAATTTCCAGATTGGTATGACCTAGGAAGGCTACCCTTATGGAACTTGTCAGACTATGAAGCTGACAATACCCGGGATCAAGGTGTGTCGCAGAGAGACCATAACATGGAGCGTTAAAACTCAAAGTTTTGTCAAGAAAACCCTAAGACAGGAGATATCAACTTGGAATGATAACTCATGGCAGAGACATGGGCATAAACACGGCTATCCATGATGCTATCGCCCGCCAAGGCTATTGTCACCATGCTGAGTTAAGCATACATTTCGTCTGAAGGATTGGGTGACAAAAGGGCTAATGGGCATCTATCAGCAAAAGATGAAGTTTAACCTTAGCTGGTGTATCGACAGGATCTGGAGTATTACATCGAGAATTTTAAGATGGACCTTCAGGAAGCCGTATTTGACAAGGAAGCATTTCGTGAAGAACTCAGGATCCAGAAGCTGAAAGTAGCCAAGCTGGAGGAGCAAACCCTCGAGATACCAAGATTCGTCAGGAACTGAAGGACGTAGGACCATGGTTCATGCCAAGGATGTTGAAACCCAGAAGTTTGGAACGCAACTCCAGAATATTAAGACGTCACGAGAGACTTCGCGTCAACAAAGATGATCTGGCAAAGAACTTGAGAAGGTCAAGCACGATCGGAAGAAGCCCATCGGATACATGAACAAGACTTGAAGAGTTTTGGCGACTTTGAAGATTTATTGACCATTAGAAACCAAACCCCTGTTATATACTTACGTTAGATACGACGATTGTGACTGTCATTTGTTTTGATGTTTTTCCGACAGCCACAAAATAAAAATCTGTCTCTTCAAAACCTTTGTTTGTATTGTGTGTATCCCTCTCTATCTCTCTTGTCCTCACCCAAAAAACCTTGGAACCATAGAGGATGAGTGGAGAAGAGCTCATATTTCTGGACCGATAAGTCAATTGGAGACGGACCGATGGATTCAGAACATGGAAGATCACATGAAGAATAACGCTAAGCCAGAAAGGATATGACCCAGCATGCTCTTCAGTGCTTTGAAAGAGGTGCTGCTACTTGGTGGAGGATGTACCAAACCATCATGGATGGCAAAGAGTAACCACTTGGAAAGAATTTAAGTTGACTCTGCTAAAGTCTCGGCTTGTGTCCCAGAAGTTGAAGCCTTATGGAAATGATATGAAGAACCTTGTCATGCAATTTCTGTGGAGAAATAGGACACAAACATAAAGAACACAAGATGAATGCCCCATTGTGAAGGAAATCACCCAACTGAAGATGCCAACTAGCAGATTACTTGTTTCTTGTGTGAAGGGACTACCCACTACCCTGCTCATGTCACATTTACCCCATGGTACAAAGAACCATCCAGCAGAAGAAAGAAGCAATGAAGGAGCCCTCATGGAAATTTTAGAAGGCCTGAGTCATATCATATGTTTTAGGTGCAAAGATTCAGGACACTACTTTAGCGAATGCCCAAAAGAAGCCGAGGACCCAAGGAGGCTATGTAATCACTAGGAACCACGAGACTTGTCAGAAGTAATATGTTTCGTGCTGTAATGAAGCATGTCACTTGGCCAGAGATTGTCCCAATGAGAAGGAGACTTGTGCTAAATAGTTGTGCGAAAAGAAATATAGAGTAGTAGTGGGAACAATTCTTTTTGAGGTATTGAGTTGAGGCCTGTAATGGATGCAGGAGATTGTAAAAATTTGAGAATCAATAAAGTTAGCCTCGTTGGTACTGATTTGGATTTATGAGTTGTTACTCTATGGAGAAAGATTTTGACCATTTCGAGGATATAGAAATATGGTCTATGGATGAGTTGGTTCATTTCAAGGGTGGTAGTAACGGTGAGGACCTTGACCCTAGAAAAGATAATGATATTCCACGGAGTGGATTTCGGACGAAATAGTATGAGTTTTGTCTCGATAGGTGGGAATATCCAAGAATATGAAGGGATGAAGTGCTATTGGATATAAGGAGGTATAATGTTGGTAATAGGAGCAATTGTAACTCCATGATGAGTCTGAGTAATCACGTCTTAGTACAATAGAAGGAGGGGAGACATATAATTGGATGGATTAAGAATGCTGGGAACTCAAGGTTGGAATAAGGATCCGTTGCCCCGATGTTGAGCTCAAGTTGCAAGTGATGAGATGGGCCATAACCCACAGGCCCCGGACCTGCCAAGAAGCAAGCACACTCTTGCTGAGGAAAAAACCCTGGAAGAAGATACACTTTATCAACAAACGATCTTATAGGAGTTCCGCAAACTGAGAGCTGGTGAAGGAACGATAGATTGTTTGTCTGCTTGCAGATCAATGGATAATCCGAACTTGGTTCGTCGACAAGAGAAATTCTGCAATGCTTGTGAGGATGACCAGTGTTAGCATGCGGAATTCGCTACACCGTATACAAGGTAATGATTTGGTGCGGGATGGATTGATCCCCCATACCGACTTACTCTTATTTTCGCCTTGCTATATGGATGGTAAACTGAGTGACTTACCCATAGTAGACGATGACGATCAAACCTTGTTTAAAACATGAGATGGTGTGACAATTTTCCCTTGTACACGGCATTGTTGCCACCGTAGGTACGCGTGAGGTTCAACCCAGCCCCATTTCTTGCAGGAGAAACCATAATTGTTGACCACTATGAGATATCGATAGTTGTTTAGTATTGGCGCCAGACCCGTCGCTAAGAAGACCCGGTAACAGAAGAACCTTACCAAGATGAAAGGACACGTGAATTGAGGAAAATGTTATGCCCCTACAAGAGCCAGAGTGGTTTTCCCGAGATCTGCAGAGGACGACCCTGTCAACAATAAGGATGGAGTATATAAGTTTTGATGGAACCGTAACAATGCTTCTAAGGGTGGTACACCCAAGACCCCCTGTGACGATCGTGGATTTGCTAGAAGACCCCAAACCTAACCTATTTCTTTCTAGCCTCTCTCCGAATCTCGAGACGAGATTCATTTTAAGGGTGGTAGGTTTGTAAACATCCCAAAATTCTAAATTTTGGAATGTTTTATTAAATAATAGTTTTGATTGATTGTTTGATTGTGGTGTGGTTGCTTGTGTGAAATTGAGTGAAATTTGGAAACTTTTTGAAAGTTGAATGAGAGGGAATAAAATACTTTCCCAAAACTTTCACCTTGCATTTATGATCTCCTTGAATTCAAGTTTATTTCATTACAAACCCTAGAGTGAAGATAACTGACTTCTTCTATTTTAAAAAGGGTTTTGAAAAGATTTGAATTCCATTTGGAAATATTCCAAATTCGAAAACTTTATGCAACTCAATGATTTTCATGAAGGAGATAAAATGACTTCTTCAATTAAATGAAATATGAGTTGGAAGTTTAAAACAATCGAATTTAAAGTCCTTGAAATTATTTTCAATTTGAGTTTTTGGTTTTTATTCAATGTTTTTTATCAAAAAAATAAATATATGGAAATTAGGGTAATGATTCCCTTCAATATAAAATTAGAGGGAAATAAATTTGAAATCATTTTGGTATTTTTAAAATGATTTTTATTAGTTTTATTGCACAGTAGCACTGTTTGCTTTATTTAAATTTTTGTAAATTTATTGCCGCTGAAAATATGTTCATCTTTTAGGAAATCTTTTTCTGAAAATTTTGATATATAATATGCCATGGAAATTTCTCTTATTTTCCGTTTACCTTTTTTTTGTTTTTATTCTAAAAAAAAAAAAAACGCGCGACCGACTTAGGGCCGTACTCGGCCAGGACTTCTCGGCCAGGCCTTTTAAGCCGCCGCCCCGAGCCGTTACCCCCGCCACCACCCGAAACGCTAAACCGCCGCCGCACGCCGCCCCGCCCGCGTCGCGCGCGCCGCCGCCCCCGCCGGAGCCCCTCGCCGAATCCCGCCGCCCGCCGCGGTTTCGTGAGAAAAACCGATCGGTTTTGTTTAAACCCTAGATCTAGGTTCGGTTTTTTTTTAAATACCGGTTTATTCTTTTAGATCGGTTTTCCGTCGGTTTAGTTATTTAGCGGACGTTCGTCCGTACGTTCGTTTTAACGAACGGTTTTCACCGTTTACAACCGCAGACAGCGAACGTTCGTTCGTTAGCCGTTCGTTAGTTTTCTTTTTCTCGGATTTTCCGCGATTATTTCGATCGCGATTTCTGATTCGATTTTCGTTTTAGTATAACTTTTCGCTCGTTTGTCGGAATCAGGCGATTCAAGCGCCTAGATCTTCGTCTCGAAGCCCTCTTTCTGTTTAACAAACTTAAACAAGTTTTTGCTACGGTAAAATTTGACTTTAGTCCAGATTAGTAATCGAAGCTTGTTTTCTTTCGCAGTTTGAGTTTCTTTGCTCTCCGTTTGATTCGATCTTTTGCAAACCGGAGTTCTTCAGTTGAACTTTCTGGTTAGGTCTTCTCATTTGGGTTTTACCCGTGCATCTTCGCTTGATTGCTTATGTATGCTATTGTTTGTTTGCGATAGAGTACCCGGAGTGCGAAGCGTGCTACTACGAGTCTCTAGGATTTGCAGATCGTCAGCAAGGCAAGTAACACATTGATCATACTTCTTCGTTACCCAGTTTTTATGCATTAGTTTCGACCCTCAAATATTGCATGACTAGGATGTGATCAACTTGTGGGTACTGGGAAGTAGATGATGAGGTAGAACCTATTGCCCTTTTTAATAACAAACCCTTGGGAGTTACTTCCACGCTATGCTTATGTTGCCATGCTATGCTCGTAGACGTGGATTGGGTTTTGAGTGTATCCATGACAGATGTGAGATTTTAATTAATGGTTCAACTTAAGGTGGCAACTTTAATACACATCTGGGTGGATTGCTTGTTTGGGCACCTGGGGATATACCAGTGTTGTCCTAGGAGATCCCGGGAATATACCGTGTGATCGTCCTACGGTCCGCCACCCAGGCTCAAAGGGATCATAAGATTATTCATGCTAGAAACTTCCGTGTGCAGCCACAAGCTATTATGGGCTCTAGCATAGTTGAGTATGTTACATGACCTCTTTCAGTGGTAGGCTAGCAGATGTAGGGGAAAGTAGGTGTAACTGTCTACCCAGAGTAAAGAGTAAATGTTTCTGAAAGACTGTGTCTCGGTCATCCGTTTCTCAAACACCATGTAGTGCGAGAAATCCAACGGAGGAGATCGAGTCTTGTGGGGAAAAGTGCACAAACCTCTGCAGAGTGTACAAACTAATCATGATTAGCCGTGTCCCCGGTTATGGACATCTTGAGTATCTGGTTCTTGGATCATCATATTGAATCCCATCACTCTAAATTAATTGTTGGGATTAATAATTACTTTTAATTGGGATTGAGAGGGGGATTTACCTTCTCAATGTTCAACAACCACCATGATAGTTAAATAAAATATATTCCTTTGTTGTAGGGAAAAATTGGCTTTTCGCAAAACAGTATAACACTAGAGCTTTCCCACCAGCCAAATATGCATGTAGTATTAGCAATTATTCTGTTCATTGCTCTACTGTGTTATATTGCCAGCATATTCCATGTGCTGACCCGTTTCGGGCTGCAACGTATCATGTTGCAGACTTTTCAGACGAAGAGTAAGGTGTGCTAGGTCGTTGTCGTGCACTCAGCTATGCCGTTGGAGTTGATGGACTCACTTTATCTTCCAAGCCTTCCGCTGTTATCTTATTTAGATGGCCTTAAGCCATATTTATTGTAATCAGTTCTCTTTTGAGACATTCGATGTAATAAGTGTGTGATTGCACTCTGTTATAAATCCTTCGAGTACTGTGTGTGTCAGCATTACCGATCCAGGGATGACACTTGAACACAGAGATTCGATCCATTCGGGTCGGGTCGCTACAAGCTATCAAGTTACTTGACACACTTTTCCATGAACCCGTAAGCCGCCGTAATAGCCACCCATTTACGGATGACGTTTAACAAACCCCAAAGTTCATGAAGCAAGTATGAAGAAACTCGACACTCTCATGGTCTAAGGAATTTTGCAAACATTAACCATCTCTGTGTTATTAACCATTAATATGTGACGAATGTAACTCATAGCATAACATCAATTTGGGTCGATTCAACACAAATGTTCTTCTAACACTGTGCCCTCAAAATTGCTGGCATAGACATGCCCATGATCAGGAAAACAGAACCATCATGAAATACTTGAGCAAGTCTTAGAGGCCAGACTAGGAATACATATTACCGTTTATTATTCCACACGTGCATATGAGTCTTCCTCCGAGCCTCGTTTTATTTGCAGACTCGAGAACCATAGCAGTTATAGCATGGAACATAAACCTAATTATGAACAGGGAGATAATCAATAACATTTATTATTGCCTCTAGGGCATATCTCCTACAGACTCCCACTTGCACTAGAGTCAATAATCTAGTTAATGCTAATGCACTTTACACCTGTGGCACACCGGTGTAAATATGCTTCGCTTGTGGTATAGCCTGAATGTTCAACGGATCTGACGACTTCAGCTCCGTGTGTATCTTTGCTTATCCTCGCGTTTTCACGCTTTCACAAAAGTCATATTTTGTGTGGACTTGGCTTGATATGTATGCGAATCACAGGTCGAACCTGGATTCCTCAGACTGAGTTATGGAGCAACTACTTGCAGTAGTGTCCCATTGACAAAAGCCATCTTGGAACCATACTAAGTTCATGAATGAACTATATGATTCAACATCTTCTTTGTCGCTTTAAAAGCGGCAACATACTTTGCCTCTGTTATAGAATTCGCCACAGTAACTTGTTTGAACAAATTCCAACTAACTGTGCCACCATATTGTGTGTTACACAAAACCGTCAATTTAAATCGAAAATCGCATGGAGAAATGATGAAGACTGTATCGATGTAACCTTTTACAATGAACTCTTCATGATCTCTACTTGCGAGAAAACTTGTCATCAGTGCTACTATAGTACTCAATGACCCTTTTTCACTGTTGTCCCTTGATCAATACTTTTGATCACTTTGGTATCTATACTCGCAACAACTTTGGGAGTATTGGACATATCTGGTTGTTATACATACCATGGAATACATGATTAATCCAAACACAAGAGTGTGTGGAATCCCCATCATGTATTTTGCTCATCAGTGTTTTTGGGACACCGAGTCTTGCAAAAACTCTTTCCATGTGACTTCGGCAAGAATCACTCCTTGGCGTTTTAAATGCTAAAAAGTTTTACCATCTTGTCAATATGTATTTATTGCTTAGCCCCATTAGGTAAATCTATCTTCATAGATCATCATGCCTAATATTAAGGCTATTTAGCCCAAGCACTTCATCGAAAAACTATTTTCATATGAAGTCCTAATTCGTGTCAAGAATTTTATTTCCAATTAACAATGTGTCAAGCACACAAGGTTTTTAGAAATGTTATTAGGCTCCCACTTACTTTCTTGAATTACAAGCATCTTCGTTATCCATTGATGAAGTCAAAACTCCTTTGACCATTTCATCAAAACACAAAGATTCCAACTCCACTTTGCTCTCTTCTGTCCATCGCTGGAACTCTGAAGTTTGCACCCTTTCTAGCATCCTCTGGATTGACAAAATACCTTGGACTGTAACACATGCAGGTCCTTGGTTTCATTTCCATCAGATGGAAATCCTTTTGTCATCCATTGTTTTATATCTCATGATATGAAATATGTATTAATTGCTAGTTCAACCCGAACCGAATTTAAGCATCGCTACGATGAAGCAACCTCATCGTAGTCAACTCCTTGAACTTGTATATTGCAACAAGTCGAGCTTTTTGGATAAAACATTTTTATTCATATCAGTTATAGTTCCATAAATATTCGTCAGACTCTAAGTCTTCCGAAAGGTGTATCAAGGTTTTAATCTTGAATCACTTATATGGAAACTATCTCGGATTGTATTGGCATTTAGCCAATTCCGGAGTTAGGGCCCATCAACGCTTCCTTGTGTATCGTAGGTATACTGTTGTCTAACAACAATATCTCGTTTGCGCACCTGAGAGGTTTGCACGAGCCTTGCCTACGTGGTTCAGCTGCAAGTTCGACCGAAGTCCATACATTTTATTGTAGAGACTTCCGTATCAGTCGCAGTAGGAAACTCCGGAATTACTTCCAAGGTCTCTTTCCTTTGATCTGATGGCGAAGATACTGTTTATCTCGTCGAGTTGCACTATTCTCCCACTCACCTTTTTCAAAGAACCATTTTCTTCAAAAAGCATACCGTTTTGTGGCAAAAACTTTTGCCTCGGTATAGTGGTGGGGGAATACCCAATGACTTGGGATAACCTACAAAGTAGCACTTATCTGATTTGGAATAGGTTTGTAACCTTTTACACAAGCCCCATATTCCAAATGTTAAGAAAAGATATAACATGGTTGGGCGTACCATACCATGGTGTCATTTCAACAGACCTGATGGAGCTCTTTTCAGTGTAAAAGCCGTAGTCTCTAAAGCATCACCTTTTAAAAGGGATAATGGCAAATTTATTTATGTCATCTTTGATCTTACCATGTCATAAATGGTTCGAGTACATCTTCACGGACTTTCCACTTGCAGTGGTGTTCCGGGAGGTGCAAGTTATGAAACCCCTTTCACAACGCATCAGACATTCGCTAAACTTGTAACTCAAATATTTCTTTCTGCAATCGAATTGTAGAAACATAATTTTCTTGTTACAATAACTTCTACTTCATTTTGAAAACCTTTCGAATGATTTCAAAAGATCCAGACTTACGTCTCATCAAGTAAATATCCATATATCTACTTGAGTCATTTCTGAAGATAGATAAATCTACTACTTGCAACAACATTTATTGAACTACACACATCAAAATGTATGATCACCAATAAGTTTGTTGCTCATTCCTTATGGCCTGTGAACGGTATTTCAGTCACTTCACTTTTCGGAGGAAATTTGCAAGTGTCAGATGATTCAAAATCAAACGACATCAAAATCCATCATAATGGAATTTTCCATGCGGGTTTCTCCAATGTGACCAAATGCAGTGCCACACTTGTGTGGTATTCTTTTAGTCTTGCGACATTTAGCGTCAGTGTTATGGATGTATCATTTTACCATCAATATTCATAACATACATCCCATCTTGGATGGAAGTATGGCCCTTCATGTTATTCATAATACTAAACAACAATTGTTGTTTTTATGAACAACTCTTTTTGCAACAACATTGTGCAAGGGGCTAGAGTGTAAAACTCTAAACTGAATTATGAATGTAAATCCAGAGGTAATATATTAATATCATTATTCATAACATACATGTCATTCTCAATGAAAGTATGGCCCTTATGTTATTCATAACATCGAACATAAAAAGTTCTCTTATGAACAACCTTCTTGCAAGATACCTTATGCAAAGGCCTAGAGTGTGAAACTCTAAAATGAATTATGAAAGTAAATACATAGGTAATACACCGATGGAAGGTATAGTAACATTTACTATGTTCCATGTGTGTATCTCAACCTCATTCCTGGCTAGTCTTTCAGGCCGTAGTAGTTCTTACACCGAGTTGCAACAGAATGCAATCGAGCGGGTATCTTTGTGATTGTCTCACAATACCCAAGAATTAGTGATTAACATGTTTAATCATAATTCCCAAGAACTATATCTTTGGCCAGCCTTTTATACATCAAAAACTTGTATGACATTCATACATGAGCTGGATATTCCAGTCTTCTTTCTTATTGCCTTTATACTTCTAACAGTTTAACTTTCAGTATTTCTCGTACTCTCAGAAGAAGCACCCAACTTAAGAGTGGCGTTAGCCCTGGATTTCCTAGGTGTGAAAGTTTCACTAACACCCTTCGGACACTTCCTTTCTCTTTAAGTTGTTGTTTTATTCACCTTTCATCATATGACAGGCGTTCTTCTGGATCCCTCTCTTCTCAGTCTAATGCATAGTAAACTCCTTTACTAATAGTTTGCAAACAAAACATTGCTTTGGATATCTCATATCTTTTAGCCTTTGTCTGTCTCTGAAAATGATTTTCAGATTCCATGAATATCACATAACTATCCAAACTTTCGAAGTTCGGGTCTCATGGAAGCAAACATATTGTACTTGACTGAAAGCGGAATTCTAGCTTTTGGATCGAAGGACGAGAGTCACATGATCCATAGCATAAGAGAGAGAATACCAAAAGTATGCGATAGGACAAAGTCCTTCTTGGCACTCTTGAGGACAATCCTCACATTACGTTACCAACCGTAAAGTATTAACCAGATATTTAACAGCTATTCAAATTTAATAGGGAAGGTGGAAATGCGAGCCATAATTCTACAACTATTATGCAAAACACACTTTAGACAGTGTTCAAAATTAATTGCACTGAGAATTATAAGAATTAATTCTACAGCGCGCTCCCACTCAAATCAATATCTCTCATAATTGATTGTGAGCGATTCAAGACACAAATTTCAATTCAACGCCATTGATGGTGAGCATCACTGATGACGAGAACTTCAATCGTTAGGCAAACTTGCCGATCACATCTCTATGTGACTCTTGTTCATCTTTCGATGCGTGTGTTCCGAGCTCATGACTTTCATGCCTGAACGTCAAGAAAACCAAGTGATCTCGCTGCGAGGTCTCAACTCACCCGCCTCACACATCCCTAATCGTTCGTACCCATGTTAGCATGGCGCACCCCGAAAAGTTAGGTGCCGTGACGGTGCTACACTTGGGAGAACACTAACTACTTGATATTTTTGTGAGAGATCACCCTAATAAAAGCGACTACCGCACAATCAAGAAGGGTGCATCATAAGGGATAAACATCTCAGGCAATTCATAATAGCATGATATGGTATAGCCCTTTCTGACGGAGAAGTCTTGTATTTCTTCGTCTTCGGCATTAGCGTCGGTGTTCACCATTGCGAAGATTGCCACCACCTTGTCGATGCACCAGATAATATTGCTATCTCTATAGCTAATAAAATAATGCATTACTTAAGGTTGACACGCAGGTCAATAAAGTGACAATCATATGGCTCCAGCCATCATGCCGAATCATGACACGCAGGTCATGTTAATCAATTTACATCATATAGACATCTCATACATAATCAAATTATTATGAGCACTGCTATACCACATCATATGCACATGCAAACCCTCCTACAAAACCAAGTTAGATGCCTCTAATCGGTTCATGCAAAAACTGGTTTTACGTGGCTTCTAAGGTTTCGAAACAAACCGAAGCTACCAACGTCCATCATCAAGTATGATAATCCAAGTCGCTAGATTAACAATGCGGGGTGTATGAAACACGAGATAATAAAATCTCGAGCCCCATACTGAACTTCGTCATACGCATGACCCCCGTGCAGATCATATCTGCATTGCCCTTTCGTCTGCGAAACATCCATCTTTCTTTAACTAAAGTGGAACCCAAAGAACTGTTAGCACTTCGTTGATCTGTCAATCAGTATACTCAGGAGCAGCATGAAAGGATCGCGGATTGCCAGAACTTTGTGAGATTCCACAATGCTGTCAAGATCAGGACTACGCAAATTCAAGGGAAGCAACAAGAACATCGGGTAACAGATTTCATCTGCTACCCGCACAAATAATTTTCAGTAATAGAACTCATCTACTACCTAATTATATTGTGCAACACCCATACATCTCTATGTATTCTAGATCGCAACCTGCATCTACGCATAGCACGGCTCATGATGCCACTGTAGGGTAACGCAGCAGAAAACAAAAATTTTCCGACCTACGCACCAGCCCAGGACCACTATGGAGACTGCATACAAGGTTTGATCATTTTCGTTACCGACTCGTAGCGCAGAGGAAGTAGAGTCGATGACGATCGTTGGTGCAGATCCCCGCAGCTAGGATTTACAACCTCCCAACCGCGAGGATGTATACCCTCATCTTCCCTTCGGACAGCCCTCCGGGAGGCGATCGAACAGTCCCCCGGACGGTGTCGCGGACAGCCCTTCGGGAGGACCTTCGAAACTCGAGCGGTCACTCGGACAGCCCTTCGGGAGGACTCACAGAACTCGGACCGTCACTTGGACAGCCCTTCGGGAGGCACTCACAGAACTCGGACCGTCACTTGGACAGCCCTTCGGGAGGCACTCTCGAACAGCCCCTCGGGCACTAAGATCGAAACTACGACCTCTCTACGGGGTTGCACACATACGGTGTCATCTATCCGGCAGGGCTTCGCCGTCCAGAACTAGTTCCTGCCGGAACCCAGACAGCCTTTCAGCTCTACGAAACTCTTTTCGTGGGAGGGAGAGAGAAGCCAGATAACATCTTGGCATGTGTATGAGAGCAAGGGATGGGGAGAATGGCAGCCCCTTCTCCTCCTTTTATAGGCCAAGGCAAGGGGTGGGGTGGGATGTTGAAATACCAAAATACCCAAGCTTTATGTCACACATGAAAGGGCATAATGGTAACACAAGGGGGGCACCAAGGGGACACCACCATGGCAGCCCTTGGGCCGGCCCACACCTTGTCTCCCCATGGGGGAGGGCCCCCCCCCAACAAGCCACCAACATGTCTCCATGAAACATGCATGCTCCCTAGACAAAAAGCCACCAAACATGCAACCCCCGATTCGTGGGATCTTGTCCCCTCGCGCTGAGACAAGATGTTTTCCGCGAAACTTTTTCTGAAAAATTCCAAAAAGTCCCAGAACATTTCCGGCACCCTCTAAAATTATTCTGGGCATGATCCGAAACATTTTCGATGCGGTGGTTTTCATCAGCGGAAAGCATTAACAGCGGTTACGGCAGTTTCGGAACATTTCCGGTTTTTCTCTCCGAAAATTCCCAGAAGTTCCCAGACCAATTCTGGCATCCTCTGAAAATTTCCAGGCGGTGCCGAAACCCTTTTTGACCAAATAATATATTCCGAAACAACTTTTCAGTTTTACCGAAACTCTTTCGGTGTTCTCTCTCTCGGAACTCTTCCGTTGTCTCCGAAACATTTTCGGTGACTTTCTCTCAGACTCCCTATCTAGCGTTCAACAGATAGATGACCCTTAAGCGTGTGACCCTATAGGTTCGGTGAAGTATAGACATGACCGGAACACTTTCCGATCAATGATCAGCATCGGAGCCGTGGACACCCATATTGACCCCTATACCCACACGAATGAATATTCGAGTGAACCTCCAGTTGCCGTGTGCTATTCATGTTGCTTCGCGATATGTTACAAATACCCAAGGTGAGACATGTTAGCATTCCCGTGGATCAACAACTTGTCCACTATGCTAGTTACCTCGTTACCGGTATTGTTCTCTTTTCTCGTTACCGTGTTCCGGCATCCCCGTGATCAAATCACAAAGTGTCTGGCCAGACGATGATGGATACCGTAACACCGAGAGGGCCCAGAGATATCTCTCCATCGCCGTAGGAGCAAATCCCAATCTTGAGCTATCAAGTTACTTGACATACTTTTCCATGAACCCGTAAGCCGCCGTAATAGCCACCCATTTACGGATGACGTTTAACAAACCCCAAAGTTCATGAAGCAAGCATGAAGAAACTCGATACTCTCATGGTCTAAGGAATTATGCAAACATTAACCATCTCTGCGTTATTAACCATTAACTTGTGACGAATGTATCTCATAGCATAACATCAATCGGGTCGATTCAACACAAATGTTCTTCTAACATTTGTGCCCTCAAAGTTGCTGGCATAGACATGCCTATGATTGGGAAAACATAATCATCATGCAACACTTGAGCTAGTCTTAGAGGCATGACTAGGAATACATTTTACCGTTTATTATTCCACACGTGCACATGGGTTTTCCCCAGAGCCTTTATGGATATACGGGCTCGGGAACCACAGCAGTTATAGCATGGAACATAAACCTAATTATGAACACGGAGATAAATAATAACATTTATTATTGCCTCTAGGGCATATCTCCTACAGTGGGCCCTCCTACGCTTGTGGAAGCATGGTGGCGGGCGCAAGCACCCGGCACGCGGCTCCGGGGTGTGCCCCCTGTAGGAGATATGCCCTAGAGGCAATAATAAATGTTATTGATTATCTCCCTGTTCATAATTAGGTTTATGTTCCATGCTATAACTGCTATGGTTCTCGAGTCTGCAAATAAAACGAGGCTCGGAGGAAGACTCATATGCATGTGTGGAATAATAAACGGTAATATGTATTCCTAGTCTGGCCTCTAAGACTAGCTCAAGTATTGCATGATGGTTCTGTTTTCCTGATCATGGGCATGTCTATGCCAGCAATTTTGAGGGCACAGTGTTAGAAGAACATTTGTGTTGAATCGACCCAAATTGATGTTATGCTATGAGTTACATTCGTCACATATTAATGGTTAATAACACAGAGATGGTTAATGTTTGCAAAATTCCTTAGACCATGAGAGTGTCGAGTTTCTTCATACTTGCTTCATGAACTTTGGGGTTTGTTAAACGTCATCCGTAAATGGGTGGCTATTACGGCGGCTTACGGGTTCATGGAAAAGTGTGTCAAGTAACTTGATAGCTCGAGATTGGGATTTGCTCCTCCGACGATGGAGGGATATCTCTGGGCCCTCTCGGTGTTACGGTATCCATCATCGTCTGGCCAGACACTTTGTGATTTGATCACAGGGATGCCGGAACACGGTAACGAGAAAAGAGAACAATACCGGTAACGAGGTAACTGGCATAGTGGACAAGTTGTTGATCCACGGAAATGCCTACATGTCTAACCTCGGGTATTTGTAACATATCGTGAAGCAACAGGAATAGCACACGGCAACTGGAGGTTCACTCGAATATTCATTCGTGTGGGTATAGGGGTCAATATGGGTGTCCACGGCTCCGATGTTGATCATTGATCGGAAGGTGTTCCGTGTCATGTCTATACTTCACCAAACCTATAGGGTCACACGCTTAAGGGTCATCTATCTGCTGAATACTAGACAGGGAGTCTGAGAGAAAATCACCGAAAAGTTTCGGAGACAACGGAAGAGTTCCGGAGAGAGAACACTGAAAAAGTTTTGGTAAAACCGAAAAGTTGTTTCGGATAAAACCATTGATCCAAAAAGGTTTCGGCAAGCACCGGGAATGTTTTGGAGGTTGCCAGATTGGTCTGGTAATTTCTGGAAATTTTCTGGAGAAAAAACCGAAAAAAAAGTTTCGGAGCTGCCGGAGTTGTTTACCGGGTAAACAAAGATGGTTTTAAATTAAACCACCATACTGGAAATGTTCCAGAGCGCGTCCAGATAATTTTAGAGGGTGCCGGAAATGTTCTGGGACCTTCTGGAATTTTTCAGAAATAATAGTCGCGGAAAACATCTTGTCCCAGCGTGAGAGGACAAGATCCCACGGATCGTGGGGGCTGTTTTTGGGGGGGCCCCCTTTGGGAGCAGCCCCCTTGTGGCTGGACAAAATGTTGGGGGGGGGGCCCATGGTGGGGGGCAGCCCCCACAAATGGTGGAGAGTGTTGGGAGGAAGGTGGGGCCCCATGGGGGAACACCATGGACAAGGGAACATGTTTTTCCCTTGTTTGGTGGGAACATGTTCTCCTTGTTTTGTGGGAACATGTTTTCCCCATGTTTAGTGGGCTGAATTTTCAGCCCCCTCCACCCCTTCCACCACTATATAAGGAGGAGGAGAGGTGCTCTCCAACTCCACTCCAACTCTCTCACACAAGCCATGCATGATCTTGCATTCTCTCTCCCTCCCACGAAATAGTTTCGTAGTGCCGAAAGGCTGTCTGGGTTCTGGTGGGAACTAGTTCTGGACGGCGAAGCCCTGCCGGATAGATGGCACCGTATGTGTGCAACCCCGTAGAGAGGTCGTAGTTTCGTCCTTTTGCCCGAGGGGCTGTTCGAGTGTCCTCCCGAAGGGCTGTCCGAGTGACGGTCCGAGTTCTGTGAGTCCTCCCGAAGGGCTGTCCACGACACCGTCCGGGGGACTGTCCGACCGCCTCCCGGAGGGCTGTCCGAGTGGCGGATGAGGGAGTACATCCTCGCGGTTGGGAGGTTGTAAATCCTAGCTGCGGGGATCTGCACCGACGATCGTCATCGACTCAACTTCCGCTGCGCTACGAGTCGGTAACGAAAATGATCAAACCTTGTATGCAGTCTCCATAGTGGTCCTGGGCTGGTGCGTAGGTCGGAAAATTTTTGTTTTCTACTGCGTTACCCAACATATCCCACATATCGAGATAAAACTCGTACTTATTTTGTCCGAAGTCCACTCCATGGAATATCATTATCTTTTCCAGAGGTCAAGTGTCCTCACAGGGTACTACCACCCTTGAACTGCACAAATTCATCCGTAGACCATATTTCTCATATCCTCGAAAATGGTCAAAATCTTTCTTCATAGAGTAACAACTCATAAAATCCAAATCAGTACCAACAATAATGCTAACTTTATTGATTCTCCAATTATTACAATCTCCTGCATTTCCATTACATGCCTCAACTCAACACCTCAATATAAAGGAAATGTTCTCACTACTACTACTATATTTCTTTTTCGACACAACTATTTAGCACAAGTCTCCTTCTCATTGGGACAATCTCTGGCAAAGTGACATGCTTCATTACAGCAGAAACATATTACTTCTGACAAGTCTCGTGGTTTCCTAGTGATTACATAGCCTCCTTGGGTCCTCGGCTTCCTTTTTGGGCATTCGCTAAAGTAGTGTCCTGAATCTTTGCACCTAAAACATATGATATGACTCAGGTCCTTCTTTGTAGAAATTTGGTTGTTCTTGGAATCCAATCTATTTCTCTTTCTGGACTTTTCCATTCCAAACAGGGCTTCTATTTCCTGTGGGTCATACTCTACTTCCTTCGTCGGGAATGCTACTAGATCCCCCTTCAGACAATTCTGGGAGATGTGTCCTTCTTCTCCACATGAATAACATGACTTGGTGCAGGGTTTAATTAGGTCTTCTTCGGGTGTGTCCTCCACCTCTTCCTTCATCACAGGTTCTTCTAAAATTTCCATGAGGGCTCCTTTCATTGCTTCTTTCTTCTGCTGGATGGTTCTTTGTACCATGGGGTAAATGTGACACTGAGCAGGGTAGTGGGTAGTCCCTTCACACAAGAAACAAGTAATCTGCCTAGTTGGGCATTCTTCAGTTGGGTGATTTCCTTCACAATGAGGGCATTCATCCTTGTGTTCTTTATGGTTGTGTCCTATTTCTCCACAGAACTTGCATGCACAAGGTTTCTTCATATCATTTCCATAAGGCTTCAACTTCTGGGACACAAGCCAAGACTTTAGCAGAGTCATCTTAAATTCTTTCCAAGTGGTTACTCTTTGCCATCCATTGATGGTTTGGTACATCCTCCACCAAGTAGCAGCACCTCTTTCAAAGCACTGAAGAGCATGCTGGGTCATATCCTTTCTGGCTATAGCGTTATTCTTCATGTGATCTTCCATGTTCTGAATCCATCGGTCCGTCTCCAATTGACTTATCGGTCCAGAAAATATGAGCTCTTCTCCACTCATCCTCTATTGGTTCCAAGGGTTTTTTGGGGTGAGACAAGAGAGATAGAGAGGGATACACACAATACAAACAAAGGTTTTGAAGAGACAGATTTTTATTTTGTGGCTGTCGGAAAAACATCAAACAAATGACAGCTCACAATCGTCGTATCTAACGTAAGTATATAACAGGGGTTTGGTCTTCTAATGGTCAATAAATCTTCAAAGTCGCCAAACTCTTCAAGTCTTGTTCATGTATCCGATGGGCTTCTTCCGATCGTGCTTGACCTTCTCAAGTTCTTTTGCCAGATCATCTTTGTTGACGCGAAGTCTCTCGTGACGTCCTTTAATATTCTGGAGTTGCGTTCCAAACTTCTGGGTTTCAACATCCTTGGCAATGAACCATGGTCCTACTGTCCTTCAGTTCCTGACGAATCTCTGGTATCTCGAGGTTTTGCTCCTCCAGCTTGGCTACTTTCAGCTTCTGGATCCTGAGTTCTTCACGAAATGCTTCCTTGTCAAATACGGCTTCCTGAAGGTCCATCTTAAAATTCTCGATGTAATACTCCAGATCCTGTCGATACACCAGCTAAGGTTAAACTTCATCTTTTGCTGATAGATGCTCCATTAGCCCTTTTGTCACCCAATCCTTCAGACGAAATGTATGCTTAACTCAGCATGGTGACAATAGCCTTGGCGGGCGATAGCATCATGGATAGCCGTGTTTATGCCCATGTCTCTGCCATGAGTTATCATTCCATAGTTGATATCTCCTGTCTTAGGGTTTTCTTGACAAAACTTTGAGTTTTAACGCTCCATGTTATGGTCTCTCTGCGACACACCTTGATCCCGGGTATTGTCAGCTTCAATAGTCTGACAAGTTCCATAAGGGTAGCCTTCCTAGGTCATACCAATCTGGAAATTCTTCAGAAACTTCAAATTCTCCTAGTCTTCGGAGTCTTCAACTGTTGTAGTTTCCAATTATACCAATGCTCGATAAAATACTCTTCATTCCGAAGTGGTCTTAGTTGTCCAATACTTTGTACTTCTTGGAGTGGTCTCATCAGCTGAATCTTCATGGTCAAAAGGGCAAAGGGGTATAGTCTAACTAAAAGGAAATTTGATAAAGCTTAGAAAAGAAGAGAGGTAAGAGATCCTTTTTTAAAATAAGTTTAGAGAAAATATTTCCTATGGGCTAGCCAGTTTCTAGGGGTCACGTCCTACAGTCAACATGTGCTCTGATACCATCTTGTAGCGACCCGACCCGAATGGATCAAAGTCTCTGTGCTTAAGTGTCATCCCTGGATCGGTATGCTGACACACACAGTACTCGAGGATTTATAACAGAGGTAAATCACATGTATAAAGTAACGTAAATACTATTACCTCAATCCAAATAGCGGAAGTAACAACAAGGTTGTGGATTCCCATCAACACCAACGGCAAAGTTGAGTGCAGAAATCGTAACCCTAACGTATCACTTACTCGTCGTAAGAATCCTGCAACATGAGACGTTGCAGCCCGAAATGGGTCAGTACATTGAATGTACTGGCAAGATAACACAGTAGAGCAATGAACAGAATAAATGCTATCACTACATGCATATATGGCTGGTGGAGGCTCTACGGTTAATATGTTTTGCGAAAAGCCAATTTTTCCCTACATCAAAGGAATATATTTTGTTTAACTACAAAGTTGGTTGAAAAAATTGAGAAGGTAAAACCCCCTCTCAATCCCAATTAAAAGTAATCATTAATCCCAACAAATTAATTTAGAGTGATGGGATTCAATATGATGATCCAAGAACCAGATACTCAAGATGTCCATAACCGGGGACACGGCTAATCATGATTAGTTTGTACACTCTGCAGAGGTTTGTGCACTTTTCCCCACAAGACTCGATCTCCTCCGTTGGATTTCTCGCACTACATGGTGTTTGAGAAACGGATGACCGAGACACAGGCTTTCAGAAACATTTACTCTTTACTCTGGGTAGACAGTTACACCTACTTTCCCCTACATCTGCTAGCCTACCACTGAAAGAGGTCATGTAACATACTCAACTATGCTAGAGCCCATAATAGCTTGTGGCTGCACACGGAAGTTTCTAGCATGAATAATCTTATGATCCCTTTGAGCCTGGGTGGCGGACCGTAGGAGGATCACACGGTATATCCCCGGGATCTCCTAGGACAACACTGGTATATCCCCAGGTGCCCAAACAAGCAATCCACCCAGATGTGTATTAAAGTTGCCACCTTAAGTTGAACCATTAATTAAAATCTCACATCTGTCATGGATACACTCAAAACCCAATCCACGTCTACGAGCATAGCATGGCAACATAAGCATAGCGTGGAAGTAACTCCCAAGGGTTTGTTATTAAAAGGGCAATAGGTTCTACCTCATCATCTACTTCCCAGTACCCACAAGTTAATCACATCCTAATCATGCAATATTTGAGGGTCGAAACTAATGCATAAAAAATGGGTAACGAAGAAGTATGATCAATGTGTTACTTGCCTTGCTGACGATCTGCAAATCCTAGAGACTCGTAGTAGCACGCTCCGCACTCCGGGTACTCTATCGCAAACAAACAATAGCATACATAAGCAATCAAGCGAAGATGCACGGGTAAAACCCAAATGAGAAGACCTAACCAGAAAGTTCAACTGAAGAACTCCGGTTTGCAAAAAGAATCGAATCAAACGGAGCAACGAAACTCAAACTGCGAAAGAAACAAGCTTCGATTACTAATCTGGACTAAAGTCAAATTTTACAGTAGCAAAAACTTGTTTAAGTTGGTTAAACAGAAAGAGGGCTTCGAGACGAAGATCTAGGCGCTTGAATCGCCTGATTCCGACAAACGAGCGAAAAGTTATACTAAAACGAAAATCGGATCAGAAATCGCGATCGAAAATAATCGCGGAAAATCCGAGAAAAAGAAAACTAACGAACAGGCTAACGAACGAACGTTCGCTGTCTGCGGTTAAACGGTGAAAACCGTTCGTTAAAACGAACGTACGGACGAACGTCCGCTAAATAACTAAACCGACGGAAAACCGATCTAAAAGAATAAACCGGTATTAAAAAAAAACCGAACCTAGATCTAGGGTTTAAACAAAACCGATCGGTTTTCTCGCGAAAACCGAGGCGGCGGCGGCTACCTCCGGCGGGGCTCCGGCGGGCAGCGGCGGCGGCGAGGCGACGGGGCGGCGCGACGCGGGCGGCGGCGGCGTGCGGCGGCTCGGCGGCGAGCGAGGCGGCGCGGCGGCAGCGGCAGCGAGCGGCGGCGGCTGGCGCGGCGAGGGCAGGCGGCGCGGCGGCTCGGCGGCGCGGCGAGGGCAGGCGGCGGCGGGCGGCGGCGGCGGCTTGGGGCTCCAGGGGGGGCCCCGGGTCAGCTTTTTAAGGGGGGAGGGGGTGGCTTGGGCGAGGGGGCGACGGGGCGGAGGCGCGGCGGCGGCGGACTCCTCCGGCGAGTCCGTCTCCGGCACGGGACGCGAAGGCGGCGGCGGCCTGCTGGGCCGGCTGGGCTTCGGCCCAGTTCGGTCCGGCGGAGTTTTTTTTTTTTTAATAATTCCGCGCAGAAAAACAAATAAAAGAAATACTAAACGGACTCCAAAATTCCCGAAATAAATTTTCCCCGTCCTCTAAAAATCTCCCGGACAAGGTAAACATTTATTTGGGACTCTAATGCAATTTTGAAAAATGCATATTTTTCTAAATCCAAATAAAATTGCAATAAAAATCCAAATAAAATATTTATTTGATTTTAATATTTTTCCTCCAATATTCCATTTATTTTGGAGAAGTCATATTATCTCCTCTCATATATTTTTAATATGAAATATTTTCGGAGAGAAAAATAGTTAAACCAAATTGATCCCTGTTTCAATATTTGAGAAAATTCAAATATGAAAACGGTGAAATCCCCAACTCTCTCCGTGGGTCCTTGAGTTGCTTAGAATTTTCGAGGATCGCAAAACGAAATGCAATAAAATATGATATGCATGGATGACCTATGTATAACATTCCAAATTAAAAATTTGGGATGTTACAGGATGTGATTAACTTGTGGGTATTGGGAAGTAGATGATGAGGTAGAACCTATTGCCCTTTTATTATAAAACCCTTGGGAGTTACTTCTACGCTATGCTTATATTGCCATGCTATGCTCGTAGACGTGGATTGGGTTTTGAGTGTATCCATGACAGATGTGAGATTGTTAAGTAATGGTTAACTTAAGGTGGCTACTTTAATACACATCTGGGTGGATTGGTTGGGGCACCCTGGGGATATACCAGTGGCTTGCCTGGACACCTGGGGATATACCAGTGTTGTCCTAGGAGATCCCGGGGATATACCGTGTGATCCTCCTATGGTTCGCCACCCAGGCTCAAAGGGATCATAAGATTATTCATGCTAGAAACTTCCGTGTGCAGCCACAAGCTATTATGGGCTCTAGCATAGTTGAGTATGTTGCAGGACCTCTTTCAGTGGTAGGCTAGCAGATGTAGGGGAAAGTAGGTGTAACTGTCTACCCAGAGTAAAGAGTAAATGCTTCAGAAAGACTGTGTCTCGGTCATCCGTTTCTCAAACACCATGAAGTGCGAGAAATCCAACGGAGGAGATCGAGTCTTGTGGGGAAAAGTGCACAAACCTCTGCAGAGTGTACAAACTAATCATGATTAGCCGTGTCGCCGGTTATGGACATCTTGAGTATCTGGTTCTTGGATCATCATATTGAATCCCATCACTCTAAATTAATTTGTTGGGATTAATGATTACTTTTAATTGGGATTGAGAGGGGGTTTTACCTTCTCAATATTTTCAACCAACTTTGTAGTTAAACAAAATATATTCCTTTGATGTAGGGAAAAATTGGCTTTTCGCAAAACATATTAACCGTAGAGCCTCCACCCGCCATATATGCATGTAGTGATAGCATTTATTCTGTTCATTGCTCTACTGTGTTATCTTGCCAGTACATTCAATGTACTGACCCATTTCGGGCTGCAACGTCTCATGTTGCAGGATTCTTACGACGAGTAAGTGATACGTTAGGGTTACGATTTCTGCACTCAACTTTGCCGTTGGTGTTGATGGGAATCCACAACCTTGTTGTTACTTCCGCTATATGGATTGAGGTAATAGTATTTACGTTACTTTATACATGTGATTTACCTCTGTTATAAATCCTCGAGTACTGTGTGTGTCAGCATACCGATCCAGGGATGACACTTAAGCACAGAGACTTTGATCCATTCGGGTCGGGTCGCTACAAGATGGTATCAGAGCACATGTTGACTGTAGGACGTGACCCTAGAAACTGGCCAGCCCATAGGAAAGATTTTCTCTAAACTTTATTTTCAAAAGAGATCCCTTAAGTCTCATCTTTTCTAAAGCTTTACCAAGTATTTCCTCTCACCTCAAGTAGTTAGACTATACCCCTTTTTCCCTTTTGACCACTCGAAGGTTCAACTGATGAGACCAATCCAAGAAGTACAAGATATCGGACAACTAAGACCACTTCGGAATGAAGAGGATTTTACCGTGCATTATAATAATGGAAACTACAACAGTTGAAGACTCCGAAGACTAGGAGAATTTGAAGTTTCTGAAGAATTTCCAGATTGGTATGACCTAGGAAGGCTACCCTTATGGAATTTGTCAGACTATTGAAGCTGTCAATACCCGAGATCAAGGTGTGTCGGAGAAAGACCGGAACATGGAGCGTTAAAACTCAAAGTTTTGTCAAGAAAACCCTAAGGCAGGAGATATCAACTATGGAATGATAACTCATGGCAATGACAAGGGCAGAAACACTGCTATCCATGATGTTATCGCCCGCTTATGCTATTGTCGCCGTGCTGAGTTAAGCATGCATTTCGTCGGAAGGATTGGATGACAAAAGGGCTAATGGAGCATCTATCAGCAAAAGATGAAGTTTAACCTTAGCTGGTGTATCGACAGGATCTGGAGTATTACATCAAGAATTTTAAGATGGACCTTCAGGAAGCCGTATTTGACAAGGAAGCATTTCGTGAAGAACTCAGGACCCAGAAGCTGAAAGTAGCCAAGCTGGAGGAGCAAAACCTCGAGATACCAGAGATTCGTCAGGAACTGAAGGACAGTAGGACCATGGTTCATTGCCAAGGATGTTGAAACCCAGAAGTTTGGAACGCAACTCCAGAATATTAAAGGACGTCACGAGAGACTTCGCGTCAACAAAGATGATCTGGCAGAAGAAGTTAAGAAGGACAAGCACGATCAGAAGAAACCATCGGAGGCATGAACAAGACTTGAAGGGTTTGGCGACTTTGAAGATTTATTGACCATTAGAAGACCAAACCCCTGTTATATACTTACGTTAGATACGACGATTGTGAGCTGTCATTTGTTTGATGTTTTTCCGACAGCCACAAAATAAAAATCTGTCTCTTCAAAACCTTTGTTTGTATTGTGTGTATCCCTCTCTATCTCTCTTGTCTCACCCCAAAAAACCCTTGGAACCAATAGAGGATGAGTGGAGAAGAGCTCATATTTTCTGGACCGATAAGTCAATTGGAGACGGACCGATGGATTCAGAACATGGAAGATCACATGAAGAATAACGCTATAGCCAGAAAGGATATGACCCAGCATGCTCTTCAGTGCTTTGAAAGAGGTGCTGCTACTTGGTGGAGGATGTACCAAACCATCAATGGATGGCAAAGAGTAACCACTTGGAAAGAATTTAAGATGACTCTGCTAAAGTCTTGGCTTGTGTCCCAGAAGTTGAAGCCTTATGGAAATGATATGAAGAAACCTTGTGCATGCAAGTTCTGTGGAGAAATAGGACACAACCATAAAGAACACAAGGATGAATGCCCTCATTGTGAAGGAAATCACCCAACTGAAGAATGCCCAACTAGGCAGATTACTTGTTTCTTGTGTGAAGGGACTACCCACTACCCTGCTCAGTGTCACATTTACCCCATGGTACAAAGAACCATCCAGCAGAAGAAAGAAGCAATGAAAGGAGCCCTCATGGAAATTTTAGAAGAACCTGTGATGAAGGAAGAGGTGGAGGACACACCCGAAGAAGACCTAATTAAACCCTGCACCAAGTCATGTTATTCATGTGGAGAAGAAGGACACATCTCCCAGAATTGTCTGAAGGGGGATCTAGTAGCATTCCCGATAGAGGAAGTAGAGTATGATCCACAGGAAATAGAAGTCCTGATTGGCACGGAAAAGTCCAGGAAGAGAAATAGATTGGATTCCAAGAACAACCAAATTTCTACAAAGAAGGACCTGAGTCATATCATATGTTTTAGGTGCAAAGATTCAGGACACTACTTTAGCGAATGCCCAAAAAGGAAGCCGAGGACCCAAGGAGGCTATGTAATCACTAGGAAACCACGAGACTTGTCAGAAGTAATATGTTTCTGCTGTAATGAAGCATGTCACTTTGCCAGAGATTGTCCCAATGAGAAGGAGACTTGTGCTAAATAGTTGTGTCGAAAAAGAAATATAGTAGTAGTAGTGGGAACAATTCTTTTTGAGGTATTGAGTTGAGGCCTGTAATGGAAATGCAGGAGATTGTAAAAATTTGAGAATCAATAAAGTTAGCATTATTGTTGGTACTGATTTGGATTTTATGAGTTGTTACTCTATGAAGAAAGATTTTGACCATTTTCAAGGATATGAGAAATATGGTCTACGGATGAATTTGTGCATTTCAAGGGTGGTAGTACCCTGTGAGGACACTTGACCTCTGGAAAAGATAATGATATTCCACGGAGTGGACTTCGGACAATATAAGTACGAGTTTTATCTCGATATGTGGGATACCCCAAGAATATGATGGGATGAAGTACTATTGGATATAAAGGAGGTAGAAGGTTGGCAATATGGAGCAATTGTAACTCCTTGATGAGTCTGTGTAATCCCTTCTTAGTTTGGTACCGATAGAAGGAAGGGAGACAGTACAATGGGATGGATTTAAGAATGCTAGGAGATCCCGGGGATATACCGTGTGATCCTCCTACGGTCCGCCACCCAGGCTCAAAGGGATCATAAGATTGTTCATGCTAGAAACTTCCATGTGCAGCCACAAGCTATTATGGGCTCTAGCATAGTTGAGTATGTTGCAGGACCTCTTTCAGTGGTAGGCTAGCAGATGTAGGGGAAAGTAGGTGTAACTGTCTACCCAGAGTAAAGAGTAAATGCTTCAGAAAGACTGTGTCTCGGTCATCCGTTTCTCAAACACCATGAAGTGCGAGAAATCCAACGGAGGAGATCGAGTCTTGTGGGGAAAAGTGCACAAACCTCTGCAGAGTGTACAAACTAATCATGATTAGCCGTGTCCCCGGTTATGGACATCTTGAGTATCTGGTTCTTGGATCATCATATTGAATCCCATCACTCTAAATTAATTGTTGGGATTAATAATTACTTTTAATTGGGATTGAGAGGGGGATTTACCTTCTCAATGTTCAACAACCACCATGATAGTTAAATAAAATATATTCCTTTGTTGTAGGGAAAAATTGGCTTTTCGCAAAACATATTAACCGTAGAGCCTCCACCCGCCATATATGCATGTAGTGATAGCATTTATTCTGTTCATTGCTCTACTGTGTTATCTTGCCAGTACATTCAATGTACTGACCCATTTCGGGCTGCAACGTCTCATGTTGCAGGATTCTTACGACGAGTAAGTGATACGTTAGGGTTACGATTTCTACACTCAACTTTGCCGTTGGTGTTGATGGGAATCCACAACCTTGTTGTTACTTCCGCTATTTGGATTGAGGTAATAGTATTTACGTTACTTTATACATGTGATTTACCTCTGTTATAAATCCTCGAGTACTGTGTGTGTCAGCATACCGATCCAGGGATGACACTTAAGCACAGAGGCTTTGATCCATTCGGGTCGGGTCGCTACAAGATGGTATCAGAGCACATGTTGACTGTAGGACGTGACCCCTAGAAACTGGCTAGCCCATAGGAAATATTTTCTCTAAACTTATTTTAAAAAAGGATCTCTTACCTCTCTTCTTTTCTAAGCTTTATCAAATTTCCTTTTAGTTAGACTATACTCCTTTGCCCTTTTGACCATGAAGATTCAGCTGATGAGACCACTCCAAGAAGTACAAAGTATTGGACAACTAAGACCACTTCGGAATGAAGAGTATTTTATCGAGCATTGGTATAATTGGAAACTACAACAGTTGAAGACTCCGAAGACTAGGAGAATTTGAAGTTTCTGAAGAATTTCCAGATTGGTATGACCTAGGAAGGCTACCCTTATGGAACTTGTCAGACTATTGAAGCTGACAATACCCGGGATCAAGGTGTGTCGCAGAGAGACCATAACATGGAGCGTTAAAACTCAAAGTTTTGTCAAGAAAACCCTAAGACAGGAGATATCAACTATGGAATGATAACTCATGGCAGAGACATGGGCATAAACACGGCTATCCATGATGCTATCGCCCGCCAAGGCTATTGTCACCATGCTGAGTTAAGCATACATTTCGTCTGAAGGATTGGGTGACAAAAGGGCTAATGGAGCATCTATCAGCAAAAGATGAAGTTTAACCTTAGCTGGTGTATCGACAGGATCTGGAGTATTACATCGAGAATTTTAAGATGGACCTTCAGGAAGCCGTATTTGACAAGGAAGCATTTCGTGAAGAACTCAGGATCCAGAAGCTGAAAGTAGCCAAGCTGGAGGAGCAAAACCTCGAGATACCAGAGATTCGTCAGGAACTGAAGGACAGTAGGACCATGGTTCATTGCCAAGGATGTTGAAACCCAGAAGTTTGGAACGCAACTCCAGAATATTAAAGGACGTCACGAGAGACTTCGCGTCAACAAAGATGATCTGGCAAAAGAACTTGAGAAGGTCAAGCACGATCGGAAGAAGCCCATCGGATACATGAACAAGACTTGAAGAGTTTGGCGACTTTGAAGATTTATTGACCATTAGAAGACCAAACCCCTGTTATATACTTACGTTAGATACGACGATTGTGAGCTGTCATTTGTTTGATGTTTTTCCGACAGCCACAAAATAAAAATCTGTCTCTTCAAAACCTTTGTTTGTATTGTGTGTATCCCTCTCTATCTCTCTTGTCTCACCCCAAAAAAACCCTTGGAACCAATAGAGGATGAATGGAGATGAACTCATATTTTATGGACCGATGACTCAATTGGAGACGGACCGATGGATTCAAAACATGGAAGATCACATGAAGAATAACACTATAGCCGGAAAGGATATGACCCAGCATGCTCTTCAGTGCTTTGAAAGAGGTGCTGCTACTTGGTGGAGGATGTACCAAACCATCAATGGATGGCAAAGAGTAACCACTTGGAAAGAATTTAAGTTGACTCTGCTAAAGTCTCGGCTTGTGTCCCAGAAGTTGAAGCCTTATGGAAATGATATGAAGAAACCTTGTGCATGCAAGTTCTGTGGAGAAATAGGACACAAACATAAAGAACACAAGGATGAATGCCCTCATTGTGAAGGAAATCACCCAACTGAAGAATGCCCAACTAGGCAGATTACTTGTTTCTTGTGTGAAGGGACTACCCACTACCCTGCTCAGTGTCACATTTACCCCATGGTACAAAGAACCATCCAGCAGAAGAAAGAAGCAATGAAAGGAGCCCTCATGGAAATTTTAGAAGGACCTGAGTCATATCATATGTTTTAGGTGCAAAGATTCAGGACACTACTTTAGCGAATGCCCAAAAAGGAAGCCGAGGACCCAAGGAGGCTATGTAATCACTAGGAAACCACGAGACTTGTCAGAAGTAATATGTTTCTGCTGTAATGAAGCATGTCACTTTGCCAGAGATTGTCCCAATGAGAAGGAGACTTGTGCTAAATAGTTGTGTCGAAAAAGAAATATAGTAGTAGTAGTGGGAACAATTCTTTTTGAGGTATTGAGTTGAGGCCTGTAATGGAAATGCAGGAGATTGTAAAAATTTGAGAATCAATAAAGTTAGCCTCGTTGGTACTGATTTGGATTTTATGAGTTGTTACTCTATGGAGAAAGATTTTGACCATTTTCGAGGATATGAGAAATATGGTCTATGGATGAGTTGGTTCATTTCAAGGGTGGTAGTAACTGTGAGGACCCTTGACCCCTAGAAAAGATAATGATATTCCACGGAGTGGATTTCGGACGAAATAAGTATGAGTTTTGTCTCGATAGGTGGGATATCCCAAGAATATGAAGGGATGAAGTGCTATTGGATATAAAGGAGGTATAATGTTGGTAATATGGAGCAATTGTAACTCCATGATGAGTCTGAGTAATCACGTCTTAGTACCAATAGAAGGAGGGGAGACAGTATAATTGGATGGATTTAAGAATGCTGGGAAGCTCAAGGTTGGAATAAGGATCCGTTGCCCCGATGTTGAGCTCAAGGTTGCAAGTGATGAGATGGGCCATAACCCACAGGCCCCAGGACCTGCCAAGAAGCAAGCACACTCTTGCTGAAGGAAAAACCCTGGAAGAAGATACGACTTTATCAACAGACGATCTTATAGGAGTTACGCAAAACCTGAGAGCTGTGAAGGAACGATAGATTGTTTGTCTGGCTTGCAGAATCAATGGATTATCCGAACTTGGTTCGTCGACAAGAGAAATTCTGCAATGCTTGTGAGGATGACCAAGTGTTAGAATGCGAGATTCGCTAAACCGTATACAAGGTAATGATTTGGGTGCGGGATGGATTGATCACCATACCGACTTACTCTTATTATTCGCCTTGCTATATGGGATGGTAAATCTGAGTGACTTACCCATAGTAGAGCGATGACGATCAAAACCTTGTTTAAACCATAGAATGGTGTGACAATTTTTCCCCTTGTACACGGCAGTTGTTGCCAACCGTAGGTTACGCGGTGAGGTTCAACCCAGACCCATTTCTTGCAGGAGAAACCATAAATTGTTGACCACTATGAGATATCGATAGTTGTTTAGTATTGGCGCCAGACCCGTCAGCTAAGAAGACCCGGTAACAGAAGAACCTTACCAAGATGAAAGGACACGGGAATTGAGGAAAATAGTTATGCCCCTACCGGAAGAGCCAGAGTGGGATTTTTCCCGAGGATCTCAGAGGACTGACCCTGTCAACAATAAGGATGGAGTATATAAGTTTTGATGGAACCGTAACAATGCTTCTAAGGGTGGTAGCACCCAAGACCCCCTGTGACGATCGATGGATTTTGAGAAGACCCCAAACCTAACCTATTTCTTTCTAGCCTCTCCGAATCTCGAGGACGAGATTCATTTTAAGGGTGGTAGGTTTGTAACATCCCAAAATTCTAAATTTTGGAATGTTATATTAAATAAATAGTTTTGATTGATTGTTTGATTGTGGTGTGGTTGCTTGTGTGAAATTGAGTGAAATTTGGAAACTTTTTGAAAGTTGAATGAGAGGGAATAAAATGACTTTCCCAAAACTTTCACCTTGCATTTATGATCTCCTTGAATTCAAGTTTATTTCATTACAAACCCTAGAGTGAAGATAACATGACTTCTTCTATTTTAAAAGGGGTTTTTGAAAAGATTTGAATTCCATTTGGAAATATTCCAAATTCGAAAACTTTATGCAACTCAATGATTTTCATGAGAGGAGATAAAATGACTTCTTCAAATTATATGAAATATGAGTTGGAAGTTTAAAACAATCGAATTTAAAGTCCCTTTGAAATTATTTTCAATTTGGAGTTATTTGGTTTTTATTCAAATTGTTTTTATCCAAAAATAAAATATATGGAAATTAGGGTAAAATGATTCCCTTCAATATAAAATTAGAGGGAAATAAATTTGAAATCATTTTGGTATTTTTAAAATGATTTTTATTAGGTTTTATTGCAGCAGTAGCACTGTTTGCTTTATTTAAATTTTTGTGAAATTTATTTGCCGCTGAAAATATGTTCATCTTTTAGGAAATCTTTTTCTGAAAATTTTGATATATAATATGCCTATGGAAATTTTCTTATTTTCCGTTTACCTTTTTTTGTTTTTATTCTAAAAAAAAAACTGTACGAGCGACCGACTGCTATCCTTCGCCAGCGTGCGCAACATAGCTAGCAGGTCGGACTATATTATTTTTCCAGTTGTCCTTTAATTTATTTATTTTCTGTTAAAAAAAAAAACTCCGCGCACGCACACATGCGCGCACACGCGCAGGCCGGCCGAAGGCCCATGCGGCGTCGTTTCTTTTCTTTGTTTTTCCTATATCTTTCGTCTGCCTTTTGTTTACGTTTAGTCCCACATTGCCTAACTTTTGACCTCTAAGCCTCCTTTCCACCTATAAATATAGACCCATAGAGCCTCCAAAAATCATCCGATTCGGGTTAAATCAATATATTTTGGTTTGACTAGATTCACTAAATAAAAATATTTTTCTTCTCTCCGGCGGGACTTCTGAAAGTTGTCTTCTCTCTCGGAAGTCATCTTTTCTCTACCTTATAAAGGTATCTTTCTTCGTATTTTTTTATATACTCCCGTAGCTTATTATTTCTAGACTAGTACGGTAGAATAATTAGATTTATAAATTAGTCCTTGTATTTACATTTTAGGACTAGAATTCTTTTAGCCATAACTCTTTTTCTTCCGTAAAACAGCTTGGCCCTGATTTTTCAAATAGCCATAACTTTTTACTCGTTCATCCAAATTAGACGAGACCAACGCCAATATTTTTGTCTTGATTCCACCTTTCTAGTGAATCTATCAAATAAACTTTTTGCAACTTTCAAATTTCGAAATTTGTTCAGATTCATATTCAAACTTGTTTTGGCTATAACTTGAGTTTCGTAACTCCGATTTAATTGATTCTTTTTGCTAATTGAAGCTCTTGACCTAAACTTTCTGATAAGACCAAATCCACCCAATTTTGGTACTGTTAGAAATTGTTTTCTGTTGCAAGAGTTAATTGCTAGTTTTCGAAGTTTTTCGAGATCTTTTCTTCGATTCTTTTGCATGAGTGCTTATGTATGCAATTGCTTGCTCACGTTAGATTGAACGGAGTGTGACGAGTAGAACTATCAGGAATTATGAGTGCGAAGGATCTTCATCAACAGTACAAGGCAAGTAACACATTGATCATACTTCCTCGTTACCCAGTTTTTATGCATTAGTTTCGACCCTCAAACATTCATGATTAGGATGTGATTAACTTGTGGGTACTGGGAAGTAGATGATGAGGTAGAACCTATTGCCCTTTTTATTATAAAACCCTTGGGAGTTACTTCTACGCTATGCTTATATTGCCATGCTATGCTCGTAGACGTGGATTGGGTTTTGAGTGTATCCATGACAGATGTGAGATTGTTAAGTAATGGTTAACTTAAGGTGGCTACTTTAATACACATCTGGGTGGATTGGTTGGGGCACCCTGGGGATATACCAGTGGCTTGCCCGGACACCTGGGGATATACCAGTGTTGTCCTAGGAGATCCCGGGGATATACCGTGTGATCCTCCTATGGTTCGCCACCCAGGCTCAAAGGGATCATAAGATTATTCATGCTAGAAACTTCCGTGTGCAGCCACAAGCTATTATGGGCTCTAGCATAGTTGAGTATGTTGCAGGACCTCTTTCAGTGGTAGGCTAGCAGATGTAGGGGAAAGTAGGTGTAACTGTCTACCCAGAGTAAAAAGTAAATGCTTCAGAAAGACTGTGTCTCGGTCATCCGTTTCTCAAACACCATGAAGTGCGAGAAATCCAACGGAGGAGATCGAGTCTTGTGGGGAAAAGTGCACAAACCTCTGCAGAGTGTACAAACTAATCATGATTAGCCGTGTCCCCGGTTATGGACATCTTGAGTATCTGGTTCTTGGATCATCATATTGAATCCCATCACTCTAAATTAATTTGTTGGGATTAATGATTACTTTTAATTGGGATTGAGAGGGGGATTTACCTTCTCAATGTTCAACAACCACCATGATAGTTAAATAAAATATATTCCTTTGTTGTAGGGAAAAATTGGCTTTTCGCAAAACATATTAACCGTAGAGCCTCCACCCGCCATATATGCATGTAGTGATAGCATTTATTCTGTTCATTGCTCTACTGTGTTATCTTGCCAGTACATTCAATGTACTGACCCATTTCGGGCTGCAACGTCTCATGTTGCAGGATTCTTACGACGAGTAAGTGATACGTTAGGGTTACGATTTCTACACTCAACTTTGCCGTTGGTGTTGATGGGAATCCACAACCTTGTTGTTACTTCCGCTATTTGGATTGAGGTAATAGTATTTACGTTACTTTATACATGTGATTTACCTCTGTTATAAATCCTCGAGTACTGTGTGTGTCAGCATACCGATCCAGGGATGACACTTAAGCACAGAGACTTTGATCCATTCGGGTCGGGTCGCTACAGTTTGTTTGTTGGATTGTTGTGTGATTTATTGAGTGAAATTTGAAACTTTTGAAAGTTGAATGAGAGGGAATGAAATGACTTTCCCAAAACTTTCACTTTGCATTTTGATCCTCAGTGAGTTCAAATTCATTTCATCACAAAAACCCTAGAGTGAAGATGACATGACTTCTTCCATTTAAAGAAATGAAAAGGGATTTGAAAATGATTTGAATTTCATTTGAAATATTATTAAACCAGAGACTTTATGCAACTTAATGATTTTCGTGAGAGAGGATAATATGACTTCTTCAAATTATATGAAATATGAGTTGGAAGTTTAAAGGAATCAAATTGAAAGTCCCTTTGAGGGTATTTTGAAACCCACTTTCAGTTTGGAGTTATTTGAATTTTCAAATTTTGAACCTCTGAAAGTTATTCAAAATGAGGGAAGTAATATGCCACTTCAAAATTTAGAGGCATCAGAAATATTTTGGCCAAGGGAAAACAGAAAAGATTTGAAATTGGTTTGAAATTCAAATTCAAACCCAATTGGGAGTTATTTGGGTTTTATTCAAATTATTTTTCTCCAAAAATAGAATATATGGAAATTTGGGTAATATGATTCCCTTCAACAGAAAAATGGAAAAAAATAAATTTTAATTCATTTTTGTATTTTAAATAATTTTATTTGATTTTTAAATGCAACAGTAGCACTGTTTGCATTATTTGAATTTATGTGGATTTTATTCAGTTTGGAAAATAGTCCATGTTTTAGAATTTATTTTTCTGAACATTTTGATATATTATATGCCTATATAATATTTTTATTTTAGTTAGTTTCTTTTCTTTATTTCTCTGCTTTATTAAAAAAACGACGACCGCCGCGCCAGGCCGGTGCGAGCCAACCGACCGGCCCAGGCGAGCCTTTTGGCCCAGCCAGCGCTGCGCCCGAATCGGCAAGCGATCGGCCGCCCGCCCCTTTCCCTTTCTCCCTCTCCCTTTGACAGCGGGACCCACCCCGACCGCCCGATCCGTGCCAGCGCTCTCTTTCCTTTTCTTCCTCCCCGCCTTCCTTCGCCAGAGACCGCCGCCATGACATCGAATCCCCTCGGGATCGAACGTATCCCGTGCCCGACCCCTCCTCCATGCCGCTCCCCTTATAAAAACCCTTTCGCTGCACTCGACCCCCCCCCTAAAGCCTCCTCCCCTACGCTCCCTCGCGCTCGCTATCGCTCACCGGAGCAAGCTTCTGCCGCCGCTCGCTGTCGCACCCACCATCGCCTACAGCCACCCCTGAGCCCCACCGTCGCCGCCATCGTCATTGCCGTTGTCGCCCACGCCTCCCCGACATTTCCCTGCCGCCGAGGACCACCGAAGCGACCTCCCGCACCGAGTCGAGCTCCTTGCCACCGCCGTCGACATCGCCGGCAACCTCTCACCCCTCTGTAAGCGCCAGATCACTCCCCTCCGTTAGATCTTGCGTAGACGGCCATGATTAGATCCCGCGCTAGTTTTTTTTTCTTCGAATCGTTTTTCTTTTACGCGTCGGTCTTTCGCCCGCTAGCTCTTTTCAGCCATTGCTCTAAGCCAACCCCGTAGCGCCACGTGGCCTCTGTCCGTTAGGTAGTTTTTTTTTCCTTTTTTTGTTTTGTTTTATTTACAAATTAGTTCTGTTTTTAGATTGTTAAAATATTTTATGTTTTAAGTCCAAATTGAGTGATTCTTTTTGCATTAGTTGCATAATGTTATGAAGTTTCTGATGCTGCACTTAGTTTTCAAATTTGAATTATTTCAAATATGCTTCAAACACTGTTTTGGCTCTAGTTTGAATTCTAGAATAGATTTTTGAGTGATTCTTTTGCTAGTGATCAGTTGATCTTTTGTCTAAACAGTAGACTTTTGCAAATTAGTTTTTGTTTATTTTAAATTAGGGTTTTAGGCAAAACAGTACTGTTTTACATAGTTTAGTGTTATTTTCTTTTCTCTTAGTATTTATTTGTTTTTAACCAAAAACCTTTTTGTCCTTTTGACAAAGTTAGTTTTGTTTCTGTTATTGAATAGTAGACAATTTTATTTTATTTTAAATATTTATTTTTACTTAGTTTTGTATGAAAATTTGATTAGGTCATAAATAGAGTTATATAGTAGCTTTTTATTTGTTTCTTTTTGCAAATAAAATTTTATGAAAAATTATTTTTGTTATTTTAATGAAAACTCTATTTCTTTCCTGTTAATTTATTAGTTTAGTATTTTATTTGCTGTTAAGTTCAATTAGGTCAAAACTACTTTGGTGTTGGTCGTAGTGAAAACTGTATAGTTTCCTTGTAGTTTTCCTTGAAATTTTTGTTGGTTTTCTATTTGGTTTTCCTATGGATTTCTTTGTTGCTTTTATTTGTTGATTTTTATTGTGAGTGTTAGAATTGCTTGATGGTATGTTTATTTATATGAATGTTATGTTTGACTTAATAGATTTTCATCGGAGTGACGGATAGTATCAAGTTATTTTCGAAAGCGTTATTATCTTCATCAACTTACCAGGCAAGTTCACTTTGACCATGTTGTTGTATACCTATGATTTTACTTGCATGTAGTGCCACCTTTTTATCAATCCCTCCAGTAGTGTATTGAATCCTTGTAGTTGAGTAGTATGCATGAGGTAGGAACCCATCACCATGTTACCAAGCCCAGGACGTTGTTTAGTTTTAAATGCTATGCTATAGTAGACGGGGTTGGTATGACTGTTCGGGAGGGATGTGAGAATGGAGGACTCTACGTCAATGACGACAACTTCATGATGGCATCTGCAAGGACTGCATCTTCAAGACCTCAAGACTTCAAGACTCGAGACAAGAATTCAATACACACTATTGGGTGAAGGATGGATTTGATGGGCACCCTGGAGCAACCAGTGGATGGCCGGATGCATGGAGAAGCGCCATGACATCTTGTAGAAAGCTTCACCCAGACTCAAAGAGACGGAAGAATACTTCATGCCCGGAAACTTACGTGTGCAACCGCAAGTCACTACGGGATCTGGCTTGGTTGACCCTAGTGGTGACTCTGGCTGGGACGGTGCCAGTAGATGTAGAACTACGGTAGGATTGGATGGGCACCAGACAGTGGTCAGAGGAACTCTTCGGAACACCATATTTCGATCGTCCTGTTCTCAAACGATCTGAAGTACGAGGACAAAAAGGGAGGGATCGAATCTTGCGGGTAAAGTGTACAAACCTCTGCAGAGGGTTAAAACCTAATCGATTAGCCGTGTCCCTAGTTACGAACAATTTGAGCCTTTGGACTTGGATCTATCTCGGAACTCTCAACACCAGATCAAAAACTTAATTATGGGCAACTTATGATGATTTGGGCTATGAGACATTGGTTGGCGGGACCATGTCATGGTAGAAAACTCTGTAGTGAAGACTCCTGATATTCCTTTGTTGTAGGGAAAATGAAATTCAGCTTTTACATAAAGAAAACTCAGACACAGAGCCACAAAGTCATATTGCATATAGTATAGTTTTATCTTCTGTTTTTCTTAGAGTGATCTTGCCGGTACATTCAAATAACTGACCTACGCGGCTGCAATGTCTCATGTTGCAGATATTCCTTCCGACGAGTAAGAGTACGATATAGGGTTACGGTCTACACTCAACTTGCCGATGGCGT
Source organism: Thinopyrum elongatum (assembly GCA_011799875.1). Classification (NCBI taxonomy): domain Eukaryota; kingdom Viridiplantae; phylum Streptophyta; class Magnoliopsida; order Poales; family Poaceae; genus Thinopyrum; species Thinopyrum elongatum. Next base: position 408,834,164 of record CM022299.1, read on the forward strand.
TGATGGGACTCCACACCCGATTGACTATTTCCGCTGAGACTTATGAGGTATATATCAGTTTTACGTTATTTATACATGTGATTGCACTTTGATATATACATTGATGTACTGTGTGTGCCAGCATACTGATCCAGGGATGGCACAGATACACATAGGCTTGACCGTTTGAGGTCGGGTCGCTACAGAGATGGTATCAGAGCACATGTTGACTGTAGGATGTGACCCTAGGAAATGGCTTAATAATATGAAGAACCCGATAGGAATGACTTTTATTTTATACTGCTATTGTAACTCTTAAATTCTTTTACTAAACCTCCCATGTTCAAATTATAGATGGAGAGTTACATCCTGAACAAAAGAGAACACTACAAGAAGGTTCTTGGAGGCCCATTCCTTGTGGAGCTAGTCAGACTACTGAAGCTGCCGATAACTGAGATCAAGGCAACTAAGAGGACGACTGGATCATGGGGAGTCAAGACCCAAGTTTTTGGCCGTAAAGAAGACCCCAATACTGGAGACATCAGCTTTGGAACGATAAATGGTGACTGCGATATGGGCATAAACACTGCCATCCATGATGCTATTGCACGCTTGTGCTATCGTCATCGTGCTGCACTAAACCCACACTGCTTTGGAAAGGTGGGATGGTAGAAGGTTGATGGAGCTACTATTGCCCTGACGGATGCGCAGAAGATGAAGTTCTCCCCGCTGTTGGTGTATAACCAAGATCTGGAGCAATACGTCAAGAATCTTCAGATGGATCTTCTGGAAGCCCTATTTGACAATGAAGCACTACGAGAAGAGGTCGAGACTCAGAGGCTGAAGGTAATCAACCTTGAGGAGGAAAATCTTGAGATCTCGAAGATGCGTCAAGAACTGAAGGGCAGCAGGATCATGGCTCATGCCAAGGATGTTGAGATCCAGAAGCTCAAGGACCAACTCCAGGATATACGGGGACATCACAAGAAACTCCGCGTCAACCGGGATAATCTAGCAGAAGAATTGGAGGAGATCAAGTCCACATAGAAGAAGCCCAGTGGAGACAAGGATCAGATCCTCGATAAATTAACTGAGTAGTAGCCCCACCATGAGAGAAATAAAGATGAACGCTTTGTGATTAAGTATCTGACCATACCAACTTATGTGGGTGGCGATACTATAGTATTGCATGAATAAATGAATGCTTGAATGATTGATCTTTTGTGTTCATAGTGTAGTTGGATATAAACGTTTTACGTAGGTTGTAGTTATTTCAACCTTGAGAGACGTAAGTTACGGAAGAATGCAGAAGGCCTTCATATGGGAAAAGCATCAGGAATTGGAAACTCCCGAGCATTCAAGACCTAAAGAAATGAAGACGTCGTGACGAAACCATTGTAAATCGGCCCATTATAGACGGTAGAAATTCTGATCTAGGATATGTTTGTTGATTATTTGTATGGGTATCCTTCTATCTCCTATCTCACCCCAAAACCCTTGGACTCAATAGATGATGAATGAAGAAGGACATGTATTCTCTGGACCGATGACTCAGCTGAAGGCAGAACTATGGATGCGAAATATGGAGGATCACTTCAGGAAAATTTTGGTTGCAAGGAAGTTTGAGGTTCAGTACGCACTTCAGTACTTTACAGAAAGTGCGGCAACCTGGTGGAAAATGCATCAAGCCATACAAGGACGTAATGGAGCAAGAACTTGGGAGGAATTCAAGAAGACTCTGTTGAGATCACGTCTCATCCGGAAGCACTGTGATAACCCGATGAAGAAACCTTGTTCCTGCAAGATTTGCGGAGACATAGGACACACCCAGGAAGAACACAAGGATAACCCGATTGACTGTTTCCGCTGAGACTTATGAGGTATATATCAGTTTTACGTTATTTATACATGTGATTACACTTTGATATATACATTGATGTACTGTGTGTGCCAACATACAGATCCAGGGATGGCATAGATACACAGAGGCTTGACCGTTTGAGGTTGGGTTCCTATATATGCCCTAGAGGTAGAACACTCAGTTGATCTCACTCCAGTATGTATGAACAGATGATATGCAATCTTGTTTGCGAATAGCACAAGGTTCATTCATGAAAGCCGTGTGCCGACCAAACTGCGCGAGTGATGTGAGTCGTGCATTCTGATTGGTCAGAACCCAAACCCCATGGATCATACGTCCGCACAGTTGGATGTTGATTGCTTGTATCTGTGTTGGTATTTTCCCGAAGAGGAGAGGATGATGCAACACAACAACGGTAAGTATTTCCCTTAGTTACGAAACCAAGGTTATCAATCCAGTAGGAGGATACACCCACACCATGTAAACAGCACCTGCACACAAATAACAAGTACTTGCAACCCAACGCGTAAGAGGGGTTGTCAATCCCTCCTTGGTATTGAGATAGATTAAATTGTATGAGATTTGATAAATAGATCTAACAAAAACACAAAATAAAATAAAGAAAGAAAAACTGCAGCAAGGTATTTTGGGTTTTTTAATATGATAGGAAATAGACCCGGGGGCCGTAGATTTCACTAGAGGCTTCTCTCGAGAAAATAGCATACGGTGGGTAAACAAATTACTGTTGGGCAATTGACAGAAGAGCAAATAATTATGATGATATCCAAGGCAATGATCATGTATATAGGCATCACGTCCAAGATTAGTAGACCGACTCCTACCTGCATCTACTACTATTACTCCACACATCGACCGCTATCCAGCATGCATCTAGTGTATTAAGTTCATGAAGAAACGGAGTAATGCAATAAGAACGATGACATGATGTAGACAAGACCTATTCATGTAGGAATAGACCCCATCTTTTTATCCTTAATGGCAATGATACATGCATGTCATGTCTCCTTCTATCACTGAGATTGAGCACCGCAAGATCGAACCCATCACAAAGCACCTCTTCCCATGGCAAGAAAAATCAATCTAGTTGGCCAAACCAAGCCAAAGATTCGGAGAAGAAATACGAGGCTATAACAATCATGCATAAAAGACTTCAGCAAAGACTCAAATAATATTCATGGATAGATCTGATCATAAACTCACAATTCATCGGATCCCAACAAACACACCGCAAAAAGTCATTACATCAAATAGATCTTCAAGAACATCAAGGAGAACATTGTATTGAAGATCAAAAAGAGAGAAGAAGCCATCTAGCTACTACCTACGGACCCGTAGGTCTATGGTAAACTACTCATGCATCATCGGAGGGGCAAGGGTGATGATGAAGAACCCCTCTGTGATCGTTGACCCCTCCGGCAGAGTGCCGAAAAAGGCCTCTAGATTGGATCTCGTGGTTCTCGAACTTGTGGCGGCAAAAACTATTTTCTCTCGACTCCCCTAGGGTTTTTTGGGATTTTAGAGTATTTATAGAGCTGATAGGCGGTGGAGGGGTGCCTATGGGCTCCACTACCCACCAGGGCGCGCCACGAGCCTCTGGTGCGCCCTGGTGCCTAGTGGGCCCCACAGGCCCCCTCTGGTGCACTTCTTGGGCCTCCTGGGTGTCTTCTGGGTAGAAAAAATTCTCCAAGAAGTTTTGTGGCATTTGGACTCCATTTGGTATTGATATTATGCGAAGTAAAAAACAAGCAAAAAACAGCAACTGGCACTGGGCACTATGTCAATAGGTTAGTCCCAAAAAATGATATAAAGTTGCTAGTAAATGAATATAAAACATCCAAGATTGATAATATAACAACATGGAACAATAAAAAAAAATAGATACGTTGGAGATGTATCAGCATCCCCAAGCTTAATTCATGCTCGTCCTCGAGTAGGTAAATGATAAAAATAGAATTTTTGATGTGGAATGCTGCCTAACATGTTCATCACATATTCTTTTCTTTTGTAGCATGGACATTTGGACTTTTAGATGATTCAAAGCAATAGTCTATATTTGACATGAGGACATCAATACTCAAGCATATCAACAAGCAACCATGTCTTTCAAAATATCAACACTAAAGAAAGTTATCCCAAGCCCATTATGCTCAATCATTGATCCATTCATGAAACCCACTAAAATATTAATTGTGCCCAATGCACAAGTATGATAATAGTGTTCCCTAGTTGGTGCTTTATAAGAGAAGATGGAGACTCAATAAAAATAAAAAATGCATAAAAGTAAATAGATAGGCCCTTCGCAAAGGGAAGCAAAGATTTGTAGAGGTGCCAGAGCTCAAAGCTTAAATTGAGAGATAAAATTGTTTTGAGAGGCATGCTTTTCCTGTCAACGAGAACGACCAAGAATTCCCAATACTTTCCATGCTAGATAAATCATAGGCGATTCCCAAACATAAAATAAAGTTTATTCCTTTTTCCACCATTCTTTCACAATCCATGGCTAGCCTTATCCATGGGTGCCTTCCATACCAACACTTTTCAAGGAATTTATTATTGACAAGATAAATAAAAAAATCATTTTGGGACCGGGCATCCCTATTACCTTGCCACACTCTCGTGCAATAACAAGTGAATAAACACTCATCTTGAGAATAAAATATCTAGCATGGAAAATATTGGCCACCCCCTGCCGCTTCATGAGCGATACGGGCACACAAAAAGGAAAATCATTTTGAAAATTAGAGTTGGCACATACAAATTTACATGGAACGGCATGGAAATACCGCATATAGGTAGGTATGGTGGACTCATTTGGCAGAACTTTGGGTTTAAGGAGTTGGATGCACAAGCAGTATTCCCGCTTAGTACAAATGGAGGCTAGCAAATAGATTGAGAAGCGACCAACCAAAAAACAAAAATGATCATAAACGAGCATTAAACAGAACTAACACCGAATAATGCACCACAAGTAGGAAGTAACTTCATTGCTATTGACTTTCGTGCTTGCATAGGGAATCACAAACCTTAACACCAATATTCTTACTAAAGCATAATTACTCACCAACATGACTCACATATTACTATCTCCATATCTCAAAACTATTACAAGGAATCAAGTTTATAATATCCAATGATATTTATGAAAGTTTTTATTATATCCCTCTTGAATATATATCACTTTGGGACTAATTTCATATTTTACCATTGATACTAACAAAGCTCTGAAATAAATTTAAGTGAAGCACGTGAGCACATATTTCTTCAAAACAATTTTCATCTCTCAAAATAATATAAGTGAAGCATTGAGAGGATATTTCTTTAAAATTTTACTAACTCTCAAAATAATCTAAGTGAAGCATGAGAGTATCTCTTCAAAAACTAGATCACCACCGTGCTCAAAAAGATATAAGTGAAGTACTAGAGCAATTCCATAGCTCAAAAAATTTAAGTGAAGCACATAGAGCAATTTGAACAAATCATAGCATAAGTATGGCTCTCTCAAATAGGTGTGTCCAGCAAGGATGATTGTGACAAACTAAAAAGCAAAACAAGCAAAGACTCATATAATACAAGACGCTCCAAGCAAAACCCATGATATGTGACGAATAAAAATATAGCTCCAAGTAAAATTACTGATGGTTGTTAGAAGAAAGAGGGGATGCCTTCCGGGGCATCCCCAAGCTTAGTTGCTTGGTTCTCCTTGAATATTACCTTGGGGTGCCATGGGCATCCCCAAGCTTAGGCTCTTTTCACTCCTTATTCCATCATCCATCATGATCTCACCCAAAACTTGAAAACTTTAATCACACAAAACTTAACAAAAACCTTCGTGAGATCCGTTAGTATAAGAAAACCAATCTTTACCTTAAGTACTATTGCAAACCCATTCATATTTTGTTATTGCATTATACCTATTGTATTCTAACTTTACCATGGCTTATACCCCCCAATATACTCCATAGATTCATCAAAATAAGCACACAATGCAACGAAAACAAAATCTGTAAAAAACAGAACAATCTATAAAGACTCGAATTTTGCTCATACTTCTGTAACTCCAAAAATTCTGAAAAATTAGGAAAACAGAGGAAATTCGTATATCAATCTTGTGTAATCAGAGGTTTTCGTTGCTCCGGTGATTTTTAACAATTCTGCTACTGGACATAAAAGTTTCTGTTTTCCAACATGATCAAATAAACTATCACCCAAGTCATCCTAAAGGCAGTACTTGGCACAAACACTAATTAAAACATAAAAAGCACAATCATAACAGAGTCATAATTGTGTATTTATTGAAAACAGAAAAGTATAACTATTGGGTTGTCTCCCAGCAAGCTCTTTCTTTATAACCATTAAGATAGGCTTTTAGATTTCAATGATGCTCACATAAAAGATAAGAATTGAAGCACAAAGAAAGCATCATAAAACATGTGACAAACACATTTAAGTCTAACATACTACTATGGATAAGAGTTTTATGAGCAAACAAATTATCAAGACAAGAAATATCTAGCATATGCAAAGGAGAGGAATAAAACATTGACAATATCAACATAGCGAGAGGAAATTTAATAACATGAAAATTTCTACAACCATATTTTCCTTTCTCATAGTAATTACATGTAGGATCATAATCAAATTCATATGCATAAAAGTTTTATAATCTTCCAAGACAGTGGGATTAACATCAACTAAAGTCATGACCTCTCCAAACCCACTTTCATCAAAAAAATCATAAGATTGAACACTCTCCAAATATGTGGGATTATTTTTACCTAAAGTTGACGCTCTTCCAAACCCACATTCAATATTATTGCAAACATTATTATCAATATCATATTCATCGTGAGGCTTAAATAAATTTTCAAGATCATAAGAAGCATCACCCCAATCATGATCATTACAATGAGTAGTTTTTTTAGTGTATCTATAATTTTTTATTGTTCCATGCTATTATATTATCCATCTTGGATGTTTTATATGCATTATTATGCTATTTTATATCATTTTTTGGGACTAACCTATTAACCTAGTGCCCAGTGCTAGTTGCTGTTTTTTCTTGTTTTTGTCTTTTACAGAAAATCAATACCAAACAGAGTCCAAACGGAACGAAACTTTTTGATGATTTTCTTGGACCGGAAGACACCTAGGAAGCTTCGGGAGGAGGCTAGAAGGGCCACGGAGGAGCCACAAGATCGGGAGGCGCGCCCTAGGGGGCGCCCCCCAAGCTTGTGGGCCCTTCGTGGCTCCCCTAACCCTAATTCCAGCTCCATAAATACCCAAATATCCCCGTATACCAGGGGGCACACGAAAAATACTTTTCCGCCGCCGCAAGTTTCTGTCCTCATGAGATCCCATCTGGAGACTTGTTCCGGCACTCTGCCGGAGGGGGATTCGATCACGGAGGGCCTCTACATCAACCTTGTTGCCCTTCTGATGAGTTTACCACAGACCTACGGGTTCATATCTAGTAGCTAGATGGCTTCTTCTCTCTCTCTAATCTTCAATACAATGTTTTCCTCGATGTTCTTGGAGTTCTATTCGATGAATCTTCTTTTCCGGTGCGTTTGTTGAGATCCGATGAATTGTGGATTTATGATCAGATTATCTATGAATATTATTTGAGTCTTCTCTAAACTCTTTTATGCATGATTAAGGTAGCTTTGTATTTCTCTCCGATCTATTGATTTGGTTTGGCCAACTAGATTGATTTATCTTGCAATGAGAGAGGTGCTTTGTTTTGGGTTCAATCTTGAAGTGTCCTCACCTAGTGACAGAAGAGGTAGCGAGGCACGTATTTGTATTGTTGCCATTAAGGATAAAAATATGGGGTTTATACCATATTGATTGGATCTATCCCTCTACATCATGTCATATTGCTTAAGGCGTTACTCCGTTCTTGTTAACTTAATACACTAGATGCACGCTAGATAGCGGTTGATGTGTGGAGTAATAGTAGTAGATGTAGGCAGGAGTCGGTCTACTTGTCATGGACGTGATGCCTATATTCATGATCATTGCCTTAGATATCGTCATAACTTGGCACTTTTCTATCAATTGCTCAACAGTAATTTGTTTACCCACCGTATGCGTTCTTTCAAGAGAGAAGCCTCTAGTGAAAACTATGCCCCCGGGTCTGTTTTTATAATATTATTTTCAGATCTATAAAACCAAAAATCCAAAAATACCTTGCTACAATTTATTTACTTTTACTTAGTTTTGCACTTTTATTTATCTTTTATACCTATCTCTATCAGATCTCATCCTTGCAAGTAACCGTGAAGGGATTGACAACCCTTTATCGCATTGGGTGCAAGTATTTGTTTGTTTGTGTAGGTGCAACCATTGGTGACTTATGTGTTCCTCCTACTGGATTGATACCTTGGTTCTCAAACTGAGGGAAATACTTATCTCTACTTTGCTGCTTCATCCTTTCCTCTTCAAGGGAAAAACCAACGCAAGCTCAAGAAGTAGCAGGAAGAATTTCTGGCGCCGTTGTCGGGGAGGATCTACATCAAGCCTACCAAGTACCCATCATAAACTCTCATCTCTTGCATTTACATTATTCGCCATTTTCCTCTCGTTTTCCTCTCCCCCACTTCTAAAACTTTTTCAGATAAACACAAAAATATTTGCAGTTTTATTCGCCTTCTTTCTGTTTGTCTTTTCGTTTGCTTGTGTGCTAGATTGGTTGCTTTGCCATGATGTCTTAAGAAAATACCAAGTTGTGTGATTTTTCCAACACTAATAATAATGATTTTATTAGTACTCCGATTGCTCCCGCCACTAGTGCAGAATCTTATGAAATTAATGCCACTTTGTTGAATCTTGTTGTGAAAGAACAATTTTCTGGTAGTCCTAATGAAGATGTTGCATCCCATCTAAATACTTTCATTGAATTGTGTGATGTGAAAAAGAAAAAAGATGTGTATAATTATATTGTTAAATTGAAGCTATTTCCGTTCTCACTACGAGATCATGCTAAAACTTGGTTTTCATCTTTGCCTAAAAATAGTATTGATTCATGTAATAAGTGTAAAGATGTTTTTATTTCCAAGTATTTTCCTCCCGCTAAGATCATCTCCCTTAGGAACGATATAATGAATTTTAAGAAACTAGATCATGAACATGTTGCACAATCATGGGAGAGGATGAAATTGATGATAGGAAATGGCCCTACTCATGGTTTAAGTTTATGGATGATCATACAATTTTTTTATGCCGGATTGAATTTTGCATCTAGAAATCTTTTAGAATCCGCCGCGGGAGGTACTTTTATGGAAATCACATTAGTATAAGCTACTAAACTCCTAGATAATATTATGGAAAATTACTCACAATGGCATACCGAAAGATCTTCTACTAGTAAAAAAGTGCATGCGATTGAAGAAATTAATACTTTGAGTGGAAAGATGGATGAACTTATGAAATTGATTGCTAGCAAGAGTGCTCCTATTGATCCTAATGAAATGCCTTTGTCTACTTTGATTGAGAATAATAATGAATCTATGGATGTGAATTTTGTTGGTAGGAACAATTTTGGTAATAACGCGTATAGAGGTAATTTTAATCCTAGGCCGTTTCCTAGTAATTCCTCTAATAATTATGGTAATTCCTACAACAATTCTTATGGAAATTATAATAAGATACCCTCTGATATTGAGAATAATATTAAATATTTTATTAACTCCCAAAAGATTTTCAATGCTATGGTAGAAGAAAAAATGCTCAAGATTGATGATTTGGCTAGAAACATTGATATAATTTCTCATGAGATTGAATCTTTTAAGATTAGATCTATACCACCCAAGCTTGATAATAATGAGTCTCTGAAAGCTATTCAAATTTCTATTAATGTAAGTAGGGAGAGAACCGCTAGGATGCGTGCTAAGAGAGAATGGCTAGAAAAAGTATGTTCTTCTAGTTTTTGCGATAATCATGATAAAGATCTTAAAGTGATTGGTGTGACTCCTATTGAATCTTTGTTTGCTAATATAAAACTTGATAAAGAAGGTACTGGAGATGAGTCAACTTTATCAAGAAGGCATCACAAAAATTAGGAGGGTGAAGATCTTAATGAAAAAATTGATAAAGGTGGGGTTGGCAAGGTCAAAACTTTAACTAGTGATGAGCCCACTCTTTTGGATTTCAAGGACTTTAATTATGATAATTGTTCTTTGATTGATTGTATTTCCTTGTTGCAATCTATGCTTAATTCACCTCATGCTTATAATCAAAATAAAGCTTTTACTAAACATATCGTTGATGCTATGATGAAATCTTTTGAAGAAAAACTTGAGTTGGAAGTTTCAATCCCTAGAAAGCTTTATGATGAATGGGAACCTACTATTAAGATTAAAATTAAAGATTATGAGTGCAATGCTTTGTGTGATTTGGGTGCTAGCGTTTCCACTATTCCAAAAACTTTATGTGATGTGCTAGGTTTCCATAAACTTGATGATTGTTCTTTAAATTTGCACTTAGCGGATTTCACTATTAAGAAACCTATGGGAAGGATTAATGATGTTCTCATTGTTGCAAATAGGAATTATGTGCCCATATATTTATTTGTGCTTGATATAGATTGCAATCCCGCATGCCCTATTATTCTTGGTAGACCTTTCCTTAGAACGATTGGTGCAATTATTGATATGAAAGAAGTAAACATTAGATTTCAATTTCCGTTAAGGAAGGGCATGGAACACTTTCCAAGAAAGAAAATTAAGTGGCCATATGAATCTATTATGAGGGCCACTTATGGATTGAATACCAAAGATGACAATACCTAGATCTATGCAATATGCCTAGCTAGGGTCGTAAAACAATAGCGCTTGTTGGGAGGCAACCCAGATTTTATTTTATATTTTTTTGTTTTTTCTTATGTTTTTCAATAATTACTCAATTATACCTCAGTTATGATTGTGTTTTAATTTTTTAATTAGTGTTCGAGCCAAGTAAGACCTTTGGGATGCTTTGGAAGATCGTTGATTTGATTTTGCTGAAAAACAGAAACTTTTGCGTCCAGTAGCAGAATTGTTAAATTTGCTGGAACGTGGATAAAATCTGATTTTTTTACAAAAAATGGATATACGAATTTCCTATGTTGTCCTAAGTTTTCAGAATTTTTTGAGTTACATAAGTATGACTATAATTCGGGTCTTTACAAACTGTTCTGTTTTTGACAGATTCTGTTTTCGTTGTGTTGTTTGCTTATTTTGATGGATCTATGGGTAGTATCGGGGGGTATGATCCATGGAGAAGTTAGAATATAGTAGATATAATGTAAATATAAAATTGGAATGAGTTCACAATAGTACCTAAAAGTGGGGATTTGTTTTATCATACTAACAAATCTCACGAGTTTTTGTTGGGTTTTGTGTTGTGAAGTTTTCAAGTTTTGGGTGAAGTTTCGATGGACTACGGAATAAGGAGTGGCAAGAGCCTAAGCTTGGGGATGCCCAAGGCACCCCAAGGTAATATTCCTGGACAACCAAGCATCTAAGCTTGGGGATGCCCCAGATGGCATCCCCTCTTTTTTCTTCAATCCATCGGTAAATTACTTGAAGCTATATTTTTATTCACCAAATGATATGTGTTTTGCTTGGAGCGTGTTGTATTATATGAGTGCTTTTTAGTTTTCCACAATCATCCTTTCTGTACACACCTTTTGAGAGGGACACACATTAATCGTGAATTTATTAGAATACTTTATGTGCTTCACTTATATCTTTTGAGCTAGGTAGTTGCTCTAGTGCTTCACTTATATCTTTTTAGAGCACGACGGTGGTTTTATTTTGAAGAAATTGATGAACTCTCATGCTTCACTTATATTATTTTGAGATTCTTAAAAATAGTATGGCAATTTTCTTAGGTTATGAATTTAGTCCTAATATGATGGGTATTCAAGAGGGATATAATAAAGGGATTTCATGAAGATCATTGAATATATGAGAAGTTTGCTTCCTTGCATTTGTTTTGAGATATAAAGATGGTAATATTAGGGTCATGCTAGTGAGTAATTGTGGTTTAGTAAGAATATTTGTGTTAAGGTTTGTGATTCCCGAAGCATGCACGTATGGTCTCTCGTTATGCGATGAAGTTGGAGCATGATTTATTTTTTATTGTCTTCCTTACGAGTGGCGGTCGAGGACGAGCGATGGTCTTTTCCTACCAATCTATCCCCCTAGGCGCATGCGTATTATTACTTTGCTTCGATGGCTAATAAACTTTTGTAATAAGTATGTGAGTTATTTATGACTAATGTTGAGTCCATGGATTATACGCACTCTCACCCTTCCACCATTGCTAGCCTATTCGGTACCATGCATTGCCCTTTCTCACCTTGAGAGTTGGTGCAAACTTCGCCGGTGCATCCAAATCCCGTGATATGATACGCACTTTCACACATAAGCCTCCTTATATCTTCCTCAAAACAGCCACCATACCACTACTGCAGGATGCTGCTAACACGACACTACAATCAGAGACCCTTCGACGAAACTGTGTGCGATGCATTAATCGCAAATGGTGATGAAAAAAACCATCAAAAAAGATGCAAAATGTTTGCGATGGCAGATACATCAAACACGGTTCAGATTTTAGTTGCGTGTGTGATGCGGGACATACGGTTCAGTTCAATGAACTGTTTGCGATGAGGCAGAAGAACAGAAATGGGCAGCCAGATGAAGGTGTGTGCGATATACGGCATACAGTTCACTCGGATTAACTGTTTGTGATTAGGCAACACAACAGAAATGGTCAGCCAGATCCAGGTTTCTGCTATTGACGGCATACACTTCAGACGGATGAATTGTTTGCGATTAGGCAACACAACAGAAACAGTCAGCCAGATCAAGGTGTCTGCTATTGATGGCATACACTTCACACGGATGAACTGTTTGCGATTAGCCACAACAAACAGAAATAGTTAGACAGGTCAACGTGTGTGCGCTAGATGGGCACACATTCTAATTAAAAGAAGCGTGCGCGATGGTAATAACGAGCGCGCACGATTGATGGAACAAGACGTGTGCTGACATCGCCTATTGCGGTGCACCCTATGGCGCAAATGCCACATACACGGCCAAGAACGCGTGCCCACGTTACGCCATCCGGGAATAGTGCCGCACTTAGAAATTAGAACCGTCAATAAATTTTGAGCCTGCGTCCCGTCACATTCCAAATTACTACCACGCTATATTTAATTGCAAACCTGTTCACACCGATCAAAACCTAAACGGTTTCCCACTTAGGAGCGTATTAGTACTCGGTTATAAATACTACCTACTCCAAGAAATTCACCCAAGGACACACATGTGATTTTTCAACCAACCTTGGTGCACTGGAGCATGTGCTTGTAGTTCAAATTTGAATTATTCACATTAAATGCCCAGAAACTCAATTAATGCATAAAAAAGGCCAAACGAACCTGGGATAATTCCAAATTTTAACACGACACTCATATAATTCTATGTTTGCCCTGTAAAAAAATCAAGAGGGGGGCAGCATATGTCGTTTCGCACACAAAGGCGACACGTTCCCTCTTGAAACCACACGTCTTCTTGAGAGAAGCGCCAATTTGCAAGAAGCTTATACCAAATCTTGTCCCAATTTGGCCAATTTTTTTACCACAGCATGTTGGTGCCATGAAATGACACCATGCCAAGTTTCATGATTTTCAGGCGAGTTTGGGATTTAGAGGAATTTAAAAACCAAGTTTCTCAATGTTTCCAGCCGAGCCACGACGCCCAGATGTTTGTATTTCATTCCCATTCTTGCATGGGACCTATAAATTCACCCAAAGACACACATTTGATTTTTCAACAAACTTTGGTGCACTGGAGCATGTGCTTGTAGTTCAGATTTGAATTATGCACATTAAATGCCTAGAAACTCAATTAATGCATAAAAATGCCAAACGAACCCGGAATAATTCCAAATTTTAACACGACACTCATATAGTTGCATGCTCACTGTAGATAAATGTTCTAGCAATTCAAACACCATCCTTTCCCTCCGTAACACCATTTTGTCTTTCAAAACAGAATGAAAAAATCAGGTATACCACAAACAGTTTACTAGCAAGAATCATGTGGGATGCGACATAAAATATCTTGGCGCGCGTCTAGTCTGGCTTACGCAGGAAGCTTCGTCGTCTACAGTCCACCGCCCGCGCTTGAACCACACTTGTGCGCCAGTTTCTCGCGGCACCGAGCAAATTTTTTCTGCCACCACAGAAATATCTATCTCCCCGCTGCCCCACCAAAAGCCACATTTCCATTGTTCCTCCTTGCTTTCCAAGTTCAAACCTTCACTGCTACTTACTGGTGGCGCCGCCTCCTCACTGGCGACCCTTCTTCTTGCAGCGCCGCCTCCTCGTCGGCGACCCTTCTTCTTGCTGTGCGGCCTTGTCGATATGGTCAGGTAATCCACACCCACCCACACCATCCTCCTCCTTCCCCGTCCCACATGCCCCGAACAACGGCGCGACACATTCCGCCCAAATCACTGGCCCCGCCCTCCAATTAAGCGCCGCCCACAGCCATTTTGCACGCAGTATAACATGGAGCTCAGTAGCATCTGGCAGCGGAGAAGCAAATCGCGGCCGCACGCGCGGACGAGGTTGCTATGGCTGCCATGCGTGCCGACCACCAGATCTTGGTGGAGCACCTCGTCTTCGAGGACATCATCGACACCGCCATGCGGTTGTCTACTTTAAAATACAGTTCGTGCTGTTTTCTCGAGGCCACTACCAGTGCCTTCTAGTGATTTGTCCTCTGTAATGTTAATATGCAATCTGATATTCTGAAATGTAATGTTCAGTTAACAGTTTGGTCCAACAATTGCTACATTTCGTAGTACTGTTCTCAAGCATTCTTGGTTTCGTTAACTGTCTTATCTTCTAGTATATGTTCTATTCTGCAATGTCGGACTCAGTTAACTATTTTGGTTCATTTGGTCTGTTGTCCAGTTAACTGTTTGGTTCAATTCTGCAATTTGATTTTCATTTGTTGTGGGTACAATTTTGTATTTTTATGCATGTGAGAAATAAATCGAATTTGGTTGTACTCAATACATATTCTACTGATAGTATGGCAACTCTCAGTTAACCCGATCAAGATCTTCCTTATATGTCTTGCAGGGAAACAATGGGAGGCACTGTGGTTTACCATCAAGGTTTGCTCATGCATGGTCCTTTCGCTAATAGCACATTGTTATGCAGTTGCAGGAATCATTCTAATATTTAGGTTTCTTACCATTTGGTCTTGCACATGTAGGTCCTACTGTCAGAGGCTTAGACCCACTGTTCGACCCATTTTGCATATGGGGAAATGAGATGTCCATGAATATCAGTCAAGTCAAGAAACTCAGAAAGATTGTTAGGATAAAGAAACTTGCGACGAAGAACAGCAAGATCTTTGTTTGCACAATGAAGAAGACATCAGTCAACTATAGGATGGTACTAACTCTTTTACCTTGTTTTTACCCCTTGTGCCATTTCAAAATTTATAACAGCGATTTATGCATATCTTTGTTTTCAGTACTTTTCAAAGCAGTTCACCGATGATTACCTCTCAAACCACCTGCATGTCAAGAGGCGAGGAAGGTATTCATTCAACACCCACGGTACAATATTGAAGTCTCCCTGAAGAGGACGAAGGTTGGGCGGGCAATTATCCATAGCCACTGGCCTAAAGTTGCAAGGACATTCAACATCACTGAAGGCTCAATATTCACCTTCCGCTTCTGAAATTTCCCAGATGAGATTCATCTGTTTATTTACCGTGTATGATGCTACTTTCCAAAAGTTTTCGATGTTGCATGTGAAACTTGGTGCTGTTGTGTAATGGTGTAGCTAGCTATATCCCTCTTTGGTGTAACTGAGTGCTAAAGCTATCTGATGTAATTCGATTATGAAATCCTGATTGTCGTTATACGGAAATGAAATATCTGGTGTGTTTTATAAGAAATGTCAATTTGATTACTACATGGATTATCAATAATAGGCTAATTACCCAGCTTATTGGGGTTTTCTATTACAGACAGTTACTCTGACAACACCGTGGGCGATGAACTCAAACAACCCACATGGTTTCTAGAAAGTAGGCGTGTTGGATCAACTAACAATCACACACGGCTTCCGGCAGAGAACTGTTTGTGTTAGGCCACCTTGCACAAACGTTTCCACACACAAAACTGTGTGTGATATACATACGAACGGAAATGCTTTTCAGGGATTCACTGTGTGGGATGTACATACGAACCGAAACAATTGGGCTTCGATGCCTCGCCCGATCGCACACAAGCTCATTTTACCCCACGTGTGTGGCCGGAGGGCCTATCCCCGACGGTTTCTAGGTCATGTGGGAAGGATCCCCCCTATCGCACACACTCACTAGGCGATGGGTTAAAACTTCGTCGCGGAAAGGGGGTAAAAACCGTTTGTATAGCACGTCTCTGTACCATTGTACCTACCTATTATGGCATTTCCATAGCCATTCCGAGATATATTACCATGCAACTTCCACCGTTCCGCTTTATTATGACACACACCATCATTGTCATATTGCTTTGCATGATCATATAGTTGGCATAGTATTTGTGGCTTGGCCACCGTTCATATTTTTTATACATGTCACACTAGATCATTGCACATCCCGGTACACCGCCGGAGGCATTCATATAGAGTCATATTTATTCTAGTATCGAGTTGTAATTCTTGAGTTGTAAGTAAATAAAAGTGTGATGATCATCATTATTAGAGCATTGTCCCATGTGAGGAAAGGATGATGGAGACTACGATTCCCCCACAAGTCAGGATGAGACTCCGGACTTAAAATATAAAAGAGGCCAAAGAGCCCAAAATAAAAAAAAAGAGAAAAAAAGAAAAACGATAGAAAAAGAGAGAAGGGACAATGTTACTATCCTTTTCCACACTTGTGCTTCAAAGTAGCACCATGTTCTTCATGATAGAGAGTCTCCTATTTTGTCACTTTCATATATTACTAGTGGGAATTCATTATAGAACTTGGCTTGTATATTCCAATGATGGGCTTCCTCAAATTGCCCTAGGTCTTCGTGAGCAAGCGAGTTGGATGCACACCCACTTAGTTTTCTTTTGAGCTTTCATAAACTTATAGCTCTAGTGCATCCGTTGCATGGAAATCCCTACTCCTTGCATTGACACCAATTGATGGGCATCTCCATAACCTATTGATTAGCCTCGTCAATGTGAGGCTTTCTCCTTTTTTGTCTTCTCCACACAACCTCCACCATCATATTCTATTCCACCTATAGTGCTATATCTATGGCTCACGCTCATGTATTGCGTGAGAGTTGAAAAAGCTTGAGAGCATTAAAAGTATGAACCAATTGTTTGGCTTATCATCGGGGTTGTGCTTGATAAATACTGTGTGTTATGAAGATAGAGAATGACAAGATTATATGATTTTGTAGGGATAACTTTCTTTAGCCATAATATTTTGAGAAGACATGATTGCTTTATTAGTATGCTTAAAGTATTATTGTTTCTATGTCAATATTAAACTTTTGTTTTGAATCTTATGGATCTGAATATTCATGCCACATAAAGAAAAGATTACATGATAAACATGTTAGGTAGCATTCCACATCAAAAATTCTATTTTTATCATTTACCTACTCGTGGACGAGCAAGAATTAAGCTTGGGGATACTTGATACTTCTCCAACGTATCTATAATTTTTTATTGTTCCATGCTATTATATTATCCATCCTGGATGTTTTTATATGCATTATTATGCTATTTTATATTATTTTTTGGGACTAACCTATTAACCTAGTGCCCAGTGCCAGTTGCTATTTTTTCCCTTGTTTTTGTCTTTTACAGAAAATCAATACCAAACGGAACGAAACTTTTTGACGATTTTTCTTGGACCAGAAGACACCTCAGAAGCTTCGGGAGGAAGCCAAAAGGGCTGCGGAGGACCCACAAGCTCAGGAGGCGCCCTAGGCTGGGGGCGCCCCCAAGCTTGTGGGCCCCCTGGCTCCCCTAACCCTAATTACAGCTCCATAAATACCCAAATATTCCCCGTATACCAAGGGGCACACCAAAAATACTTTTCCGCCGTCGCAAGTTTCTGTCCTCGTGAGATCCCATCTGGAGACCTGTTTCGGTACTCTGCCAGAGGGGGATTCGATCATGGAGGGCCTCTACATCAACCTTGCTGCCCTTCCGATGATGTGTGAGTAGTTTACGACAGACCTACGGTTCCATAGCTAGTAGCTAGATGGCTTCTTCTCTCTCTTTGATCTTCAATACAATGTTCTCCTCGACATTCTTGGAGTTCTATTCGATGTAATCTTCTTTTGCGATGCGTTTTGTTGAGATCCGATGAATTGTGGATTTATGATAAGATTATCTATGAATATTACTTGAGTCTTCTTTGAACTGTTTTATGCATGATTAAGATAGCTTTGTATTTCTCTCCAATCTATTGATTTGGTTTGGCCAACTAGATTGATTTATCTTGCAATGAGAGAGGTGCTTTGTTTTGGGTTCAATCTTGTGGTGTCCTCATCCAATGACAGAAGGGGTAGCGAGGCACGTATTTTTATTGGTGCCATTAAGGATAAAAAGATGGGGTTTGTACCATATTGATTGGATCTATCCCTCTACTTCATGTCATCTTGCTTAAGGCGTTACTCCGTTCTTGTTAACTTAATACACTAGATGCATGCTGGATAGCGGTCGATGTGTGGAGTAATAGTAGTAGATGCAGGCAGGAGTCGGTCTACTTGTCACGAACGTGATGCCTATATTCATGATCACTGCCTTAGATATCGTCATAACTTTGCGCTTTTCTATCAATTGCTCAACAGTAATTTGTTTACCAACCATATGTGTTCTTTCAAGAGAGAAACCTCTAGTGAAAACTATGGCCCCCGGGTCTATTTTTATCATATTATTTTCAGATCTATAAAACCAAAAATCCAAAAATACCTTGCTGCAATTTATTTACTTTTACTTAGTTTTGCACTTTTATTTATCTTTTATACCTATCTCTATCAGATCTCATCCTTGCAAGTAACCATGAAGGGATTGACAACCCCTTTATCGCGTTGGGTGCAAGTATTTGTTTGTTTGTGTAGGTGCAACCATTGGTGACTTGTGTGTTCCTCCCACTAGATTGATACCTTGGTTCTCAAACTAAGGGAAATACTTATCTCTACTTTGCTGCATCACCCTTTCCTCTTCAAGAGAAAACAACCGCAAGCTCAAGAAGTAGCAGTAGTGGACATAGCAAAATCATCATCCCCAAGCTTGGGATTTTGCATATCGTTAACACAATTGATATTAATATAATTTATAGTAACATCATTGCAATCGTGCTTTTCCTTCAAGGAGCTATCGTGAATCACTTTATAAATTTCTTGCTCTAACACTTCATCACAATTTTCAGATTGACGATTTTCAAGCAAAACTTCATAAAGATAATCAAGTGCACTCAACTCACTAGCAATTGGTTCATCATATTTTGGTCTTTTGAAAAGGTTAGCAAGTGGATGAGGATCCATATCAATATATTTTTAGCAAGCAAAGATGCAAGCAAATAGAAGGCGCATGGCAACACAAGCAAAGATAACAAACAAGAAAAAAGGCAAACAGAAAATATTTTTGTATTTTTGTAAAAAAAAATTAGAAGTGGGGGAGATGAAAACGAGAGGCAAATGGCAAATAAAGTAAATTGCAAGGAGATGAGATTTTTGATTGGGTACTTGATAGATGTTGATGATGTCTCCCCGGTGCCAGAGATTGACACGTGAACGGAAGAATTGATCCTCCCCGGCAACGGCGCCAGAAATTCTTCCTGATTGCTTGTATCTGTGTTGGTATTTCCCCGAAGAGAAGAGTGCATGATGCAGCACATCAACGGTAAGTATTTCCCTCAGTTATGAAACCAAGGTTATCAATCCAGTAGGAGTATCCACCCACACTATGTAAACAACACCTGCACACAAATAACAAATACTTGCAACCCAACGCGTAAGAGGGGTTGTCAATCCCTCCTCGGTATTGAGATAGATTAAATTGTATGAGATTTGATAAATAGATCTAACAAAAACACAAAATAAAATAAATAAAGAAAAGTGCAGCAAGGTATTTTTGGGTTTTTAATATGATAGGAAATAGACCCGGGGGGCGTAGATTTCACTAGATACTTCTCTCGAAAAAATAGCATACGGTGGGTAAACAAATTACTGTTGGGCAATTGACAGAAGAGCAAATAATTATGACGATATCCAAGGCAATGATCATGTATATAGGCATCACGTCCAAGATTAGTAGACCGACTCCTGCCTGCATCTACTACTATTACTCCACACATCAACCGCTATCCAGCATGCATCTAGTGTATTAAGTTCATGAAGAAACGGAGTAATGCAATAAGAACGATGACATGATGTCGACAAGATCTATTCATGTAGGAATAGACCCCATCTTTTTATCCTTAATGGCAACAATACATGCGTGTCATGTCTCCTTCTGTCACTGAGATTGAGCACCGCAAGATCGAACCCATCACAAAGCATCTCTTCCCATGGCAAGAAAAATCAATCTAGTTGGCCAAACCAAACCAAAGTTTCGGAGAAGAAATACGAGGCTATAACAATCATGCATAAAAGAATTCAGCAAAGACTCAAATAATATTCATGGATAGATCTGCTCATAAACTCACAATTCACCGTAAAAAGTCATTACATCAAATAGATCTTCAAGAACATCGAGGAGAACATTGTATTGTAGATCAAAAAGAGAGAAGAAGCCATCTCGCTACTACCTACGGACCCGTAGGTCTGTGGTAAACTACTCACACATCATCGGAGGGGCAAGGGTGATGATGAAGAACCCCTCCGGCAGAGTGCCGACAAAGGCCTCTAGGTTGGATCTCGTGGTTCTGGAACTTGCGGTGGCGGAAACTGTTTTCTCTCGACTCCCCTAGGGTTTTTGGGATTTTAGAGTATTTATAGAGCTGATAGGCGGTGGAGGGGTGCCTGTGGGCTCCACTACCCACCAGGGCGCGCCAGTAGCCTCTGGTGCGCCCTGGTGCCTAGTGGGCCCCACAGCCCCCTCTGGTGCATTTCCTGGGCCTCCTGGGTGTCTTTTGGGCAGAAAAAATTCTCCAAAAAGTTTCGTGGCATTTGGACTCCGTTTGGTATTGATATTCTGTGAAGTAAAAAACAAGCAAAAAACAACAACTGGCACTGGGCACTATGTCAATAGGTTAGTCCCAAAAAATGATATAAAGTTGCTAATAAATGAATATAAAACATCCAAGATTGATAATATAACAGCATGGAGCAATCAAAAATTATAGATATGTTGGAGACGTATCAGATGCTCCCAGATCGAATGGCAATCCTCATCCCTTTCATCAGCACATGCAATTGCGGTTGGGAATTGATTTATATGCACAAAATGCATGTTAAATTCAAAAATGTCTTAAATATAGCGAACGATACCTGAAATGCGCCAAAAAATCAAACTTGTGGTATAATGGTGATTGCATATCATGGAAATTTTTATGAGGCCAAACGATGAAGTCACCGGCCACTGGAGTTTGAATTGCCATGTCTCCTTTTGAAAACCATGATCCTTCTTGTGAGATGCTCCGGTTTCCAAGGAGCGATCATCAAAACTTTTGCCAAACTTTACCAAAAATTTCCACGGGGTCGTGATAGCATGCCACAGTCACACACCGATTTTCATGATTTTTGGACTCCATCTGAATTTCCTGTAATTAAAGTACCAACTAGGCCTATGCCGGTGTCCGCACCTCGCAGCCGAAATGTTTGAAAATTCTCCCCGCTTCTCGGATAATGGATGAAAACTCGCAAAGCGACACACAAATGATGTGTACACCTTCTTTGCTAACACCTACATGTAGTTGTAGTAGGGTTTTGATTTTATATGCACTAAATGCACGGTAAATGCAAAAAATGGCTTAAATATAGCAGATGAGACATGAAATGGGCCAGAAAATCAAACCTGGGGTATATAGGTGGTTGCTTACCGTGAATAGAATTTCGAGGCAGAACGATGAAGTCACCGACGATTGGAGTCCAAAGTGTTGCGTCTCCTTTTGAAAACTATGATCCTTCTTATGAGATGCTCCGATTTCCAAGGTGTGAGCATCAAAACTTGTGCCAAACTTTACCAAAAATTTTCCATGGGGTCGTGAGAGCAAGCCACAGTGACACACCGATTTTCGTGATTTTTGAACTATATATGCATTTCCTGTAATTAAAATACCAAGAAGGCCTACGCCTCTGGCTACACCCTGCGGCCGAAATGTTTGAAAATTCTTCCGGTCTCTCGGATAATGAATGAAAACTCGCAAAGCGACACACGAATGATCTTGCCAACACCCACGTGTAGTTACGGCACGGTTTTGATATATATATATATATATGTGTGTGTGTGTGTGTGTGTGTGTATGTATATATATGCACTAAATGCATGATAAATGCAAAAAAAAGGCTCAAATATAGCAAACGAGACCTGAAATGCACCAGAAAATCGAACCTAGGGTACAATGGTGATTGCTTACCGTGAAAAAAAAATCGAGGCGAAACGATGAACTCACGTCTTCATTCAAACGAAAATATGCTGTTAGTTGATGTAAATGTTTTAAAATAGCACATGATTCATTCACAAAAGTCATGTGCCTACCAAACCATGGCCGATGCCCCCTACTGCGCGCATGATGTGAGTCGTGCGTTCTGATTGCCCAGAGCCCAAACCCCACGGATCGTACTTCTGCACCTTTGGATGCTCCCAGATCAAACGGCAATCCTCATCCCTTTCATCAACACATGCAGTTGTGGCTAGGATTTGATTTATATGCCAAAATGCACGGTAAATGCCAAAAATGGCTTAGATATAGCAAACGAGACCTGAAATGCGCCAGAAAATAAAACCTGTGTTATGTGGTGATTGCTTACCGTGAATTTTTTTTGAGGCAAAACGATGAACTCACGTCTTCATTTCAAAATTAGCATGTCTTCATTTCAAACGAAATTATGTTGTTTGTGCACACGGGTGCTTAGAGGCACCCATTTGCATAGGACTTTCCGCGCGGTGACCGGGGATCTTTTTTCACTTTTTTCACTGAAGCCGCCAACATCCCCCCACCGCCCACCCTCGTTTCACTCAATAGTCCACCCAATCTCCATCGCCAGCTCCCCCTCCCCCAGATCCACACCAGAACCCTCTCTGGCACGGCTTGCTCAACCCAACCGTGTGCTCGCTCTTCAGCATCAACCCTACCTCCACTTCCGTTCCCAACACGTGGCTGCCTGCATCTCGCCGTCTTCGTTTGCTCGCCAGCCACCCTCGAGCATATTGATCCTGTAACCCTCGCCTCTCCTGTGGTCCTGCCAGATTTGCACAAAAAACTTGTTAGTTACTGCTCTCCATCGCGGTGAGGCATATTTCCTCGCAATCCCTCTTCCTATTTTTCGTTCGATATGTTCCCAAATTGGCTATAAAATAACAGAGAGCATATATATGTTCATTATCTACCTTCCTAACTAGTACATATAAGCTGTATTTGTTCCAATTAGTTATTGTCGATTTACAAATCGTGGGCGCCCGAGTCACACAAAGTCAACAAATTAGCCATACATTTTCAAAATTATTACATGACATGTTTAGACAGCTTGCTACCAAGTTGTTAGCTTTATGCTTATCCTCTTTTCCTGAGTTTCGCATGTGTTCTCTGTAGATGCCGAGTAGCAGCAACAACACTCATGCTTCAGGCGATGTATCTTCATCTGAGTCCGACAACCCTAGGTCTCCAGTAGATGGTCAGGGATCAAGTAATCTGGAATGGGATGGAGCTGCAGCAATTACCCTTCCGGCCAGGACACGGAGGAACGCTCCAAGGAAACCCACACACCAGCCTAAAGTTGTACATGAAGTAACTGACATCGATTTAAAGTCTTGGGCTCCAGCTAAACCAGATAAAGCATGCATGAGGTTCAGGAGTGTGTGTGGATTTGTTGACAGGGCAAGGATCAACATTAATCTGCCGGGGTTTCGGAACACTGACACAGAAACACGGCGACGGATAGTCCGGGAGATCATGAATCACTACAACATTCTAGAGCGGTGGAGAATGCAGGTGGAACACGCTGCACTGAAGAAGGGCAGGGATGCTTGGAGAAACTGGAAGCACATGTTGTCAAGAAGTACTTGAGTGAAGGCAAGGACCCAATCCCCGCATACCCCCAAATTACAAAGGCAGACTGGGCATAATTCAAAAGGGTCAGGGCAACTACAGAGTTTACTGAGAAGAGTGTCAAGCAATCGGAACTTCTAAAGAGGAACACACACACCCACCGTATGGGTGTGGCAGGATACTACGGCGTGAAACCGATATGGGACCGGGAGGACAAAGAAGCAGTAGCTGCAGGTGGGAAACCGGCCTTTAGGGAAATCAGGGGCGAACGTGCTAGAGACTACTTGCGGGCACGTTCAAGGAGGCGTGATGACGGAACTTATTACTTTGAAAACTCATGTGATGAAGAACTGTATCGCGTGATGTTAAAGGCTTCCAAGATCCCTGGAAGGTTCTACAGGAACTCAGGGCCATGTGACATTTTGTCTGATGCTCTGGAAACAAAAGAGCCCCCTGGCCGTGCAAGGGGTATAGGTGTCAATGTACCGCACAAGATGGCTTTCACACTCAATAAAGAAGAGAGGCTCGGCATGAAAAAAGCGAGGAGTGAAATGAAGCAGAATGAATTGTATGAAAGGTTGAGGGGGGACATATATCCGGGGCTTTTAAAGAAAATTGAGGAGTCAATGATCAGAAGACTCTAACACTGACAGATAGCCAGCATATGGGAGGGGAGGTGGGCATGGATGATGCTGGTTATTGCGCGACAACACCGCACAAGAGTAGCTGTGCATCAGCTAACCCCAGCGACACTGAGACTGCAGCTGCTCATGATGATGCTATATCTGATCTATCTAGAATGAAAGACAGGCTGAGGGGCATGCTTACACATTATGAAGGTACGTTAAAATGTGCAACAACCTGGGTTTGCCCACCCTTCTTGGAAGAGGGTCTCTTGTTGGACAATGTGCCATTGAAGCCGGGCTGTGTGAAGTGCTACGTGACTGAAGTAAAGCCTGGATTCAATGAATTTGCCCTGAAGAATGTCCTAGTGGACTTTGATGAGCAGAGGACCTTGGGAGAAACACTGTTACATCACATCAAGTGGCCACGAAAGGAAATAGACTTCATGGATGAGATCCCTGAAGCCCCGCCAAGAGCAACCAATGTCACCCTTCAACCGGTGACGCTCTCCTTGCCACAGCAGCTCTCGCGTGCTTCCCCCAAGGAACCTAATACTCGTAATCCGATGGCTGATGCATCAACCTGTGATCATCCCGCCCTACTTTGTGTCGTACAGGCCATGTCATCGTCCACCCCGGAGCAGCCAGTGGCAAGGCCTACAACTGTTGAAGACACACCACCGGTTCAGATGCCGGCCACTGAAGCAGCGGGGGGAGACTCAGTTGCACCACATGCTTAGCAGACCAACCTGGTGGAACGGACTGCTAAGCAGTCTGATGCTTCGGAACCTCCTGCTAAGCAGTCTGTAGGTCCAGAATCGACTGCTCATCAATCCATCAGTCTGCAGCCGCGTGATCAGCATACCAATGCATCAGCACTGCCTGCTCAGCAAACCAACGCATTGGCACAGCCTCCTCAGCACACCGACAAGTTGGCACCACCTGTGCACAAAACTGACATAGCTTCAATGCCTGGTCAGCAGTCCGATGCCTCTGCTCCTATAGCCCAGCCGTCTGTCACAGCAGCACCGCCAGCTTAGCAGTCCGGCATAGCTAAACCGTCTGTCGCAGCTTTACCATCTGCTCGGTAATCCACCTTTCAGCCATCCAGACCTTGCACCAGAAGTGCTTCAAGTACCAAGAAGGGAGCGGGCAAAAAGGCTGCACCCGTGAGGAGGCGGCCCCCGAGACCGAGGAGGAATGAGAACGATCGCCTCTTACTTAAGGCACTCATCGCCCAGAACCAAATTAACAGCAAGTTGTTCGAATCGGAGAGTAATATTATTTCTGACGACATGGACGATGCAGAAATAGAATTGGCGCTTGCTAAAAATAAAGCAGACGTACTTGAAGCACACAATTACGTCCATGGCCAGCCATTTCTTTTTGGCGAATACTTTGATGAGTGCAGTTCCAGTTGCCGCGTGTCACATAAATATTGCATGGATCCAATGTCAACAGGTCATCATGTTCTGCTAGTCTACTACAATAGAGATCATTTCCGATATGATCCGGGTTCCATTAGTGTGGATTTCGAGGACTTACATCTCTTCTTCAACTTCAACATCCTTGATGCCACTCTTGTTAGATGCCTGATTTTGCAAGTACTTAACAAACTCTGATCAACTTCTCCATACAAGGCTGTAAATGATAAACAACTAACTGTATTTTATTCCTCTCAGGGGATTGACCGCGCAGAGAAGAAAAAGGGAGAGTGTGTATTTCATAGATCCTGCATTAGCAAATGGCATAGTATTACATGGTAAGGATGAACGGGAGTGGGCCATTAACAAGGTCGCCCGTATCTTCGAAAACACGTCCCATGCAAAATAATTTCTCTGGCCATATCATGAAGGGTAAGTCAAATAAACAACCATGCATACACTGGTTGTCTTTCAGATTTCAACATAATTCGTAAGTTCATGGTTCTCTTAATCTGTAGCAATCACTGGATCTTGGTATTCATTGTTCCAAACAAGAACATAGTTTACTACATGGATTCTCTTAGAGAGTTAATAAAGCCTCAGGATCTGATGCATCTTCAGCAATTCATGGATAGGTATTGAATTCTATGATGTTGAAATTAATTTGCATTCATATCTGGTTCAAGAATTGATGTTGTGAAAATTCATCTCTCATTTGTAATGTTTTGGCATTGTGGAAAACTAAACTAGGGAACCTGTTCAAGAGGGAACTACTTCTGCAGCATGAGATCGTTTCTCTGGTAAGAACCGAAATCCGTTATTTTCGGAAAATGTATCCAATAGTTTGCAAATACCTTTTCTTACGCTATTCAAATGTTCAAGTTTCTAAATAAACCTCTTTCTATTTTTGTCCAGAGAAAAAAATACATCTAACACCGGTTAGGTTGTTCCTAACAGGACAAATACATGACTAACTCTGCACAAAAAAAATTAGTGTCCTCATCAACAAGCAGGGACCAACCTTTATGGATACTATGTTTGCAGAGACATGATCAACATCTGCAAATCTGCTGATAGTTGTGAAGATGCTCGCGAATTAGTACTAGTAAGTCTATCTTAATTAATATCTTCTACTCCACTCATATGGCACATTCTGATCTTAAAAATACTGTAACTCATCTTTGAACCAAGGATCCCTGAACTGTTCCCCGCTGGTGAATTGCTGATGGTTAGGAGATTTATCAGCAACTTCTTCCTGAATCACTACATCAAGCCCACTGGTGATAATGAAAATTTCAGCATGCCTTCTCCTGAAACAATGAGTAAGAGTTAGCCACTAAATATATATGCATCGATCCATTATTTTCCATGTGATGAAGTCTTCGTATTTCATACACTATGATTAATTATGTAATACATATACATGTTGGCAAATCATTGGAATTTAGCTACCATTTGTTCAATTGTAACTGTTGCAAATTCTGATGAATGTACTTCATGTGGACACTATTTGTTCAATTGCATATTGTGGCAAATTTGCTTTTTGCATGCCGATTCAAATGCGATATTTTTGCTTTAACCTGGCCATTGATGTGCACACGGTTCAATTAAATGAGTGTGTGCGATCCACAATGGAAAACATACATCAATTGTAGCAGAACCATCAGTGGTACACAGCAGATCGCAGACGATTTGCAGCACTTCTACGTGTGCGTAGGGCTCCCGAACCGTTTGTGATAGCACATTATCGCACACGAGAGCTTATAGTAAACCATGCCCAATGTAAAATGCAACCCCACTCATAAACTTATCAGGAAACGTGTGCGATCCAAAATGGAAAGCACACGTCACTCATACCGCAACCGTTGGTGATACACAACAAATCACAAACGATCTGCAACACTTGTATGTGTGCGAAGGGGCTCTTGAACCGTTCGTGATGGCACATTATCGCAGACGGTAATTGTTCGCGAAACGTGTGCGATGGTGTCATGCATGGCAGATGATCTCCGCAGAAAACTCGTGTGCGATGGGGCACATATCGCACACAGTTCCTATGTTGGCCCGTGTGCCTGAGATTCAGTTTCGCAAACAGTTCAGTATGAAACTGTTAGGAAACGTTGCATGGAAAATAAAAAAAATTCTACGCACACGCAATGATCTATCCATGGAGATGCATAACAACGAGGGGGAGAGTGTGTCTACGTACCCTCATAGACCGTAAGCGGAAGCGTTTCACAACGCGGTTGATGTAGTCGAACTTCTTCGCGCTTCAACCGATCAAGTACCAAACGCACGGCACCTCCGCGTTCTGCACACGTTCAGCTCGGTGACGTCCCTCGCCTTCTTGATCCAGCAAGACGTCGAGGTAGTAGATGAGTTCCGTCAGCACGACGGCGTGGTGACGGTGATGGTGAAGTGATCTCCGCAGGGCTTCGTCTAAGCACTACGAAAATATGACCACGGGTGTAAAC
This sequence comes from Thinopyrum elongatum, assembly GCA_011799875.1. Classification (NCBI taxonomy): domain Eukaryota; kingdom Viridiplantae; phylum Streptophyta; class Magnoliopsida; order Poales; family Poaceae; genus Thinopyrum; species Thinopyrum elongatum. Next base: position 408,862,769 of record CM022299.1, read on the forward strand.
GGTGGAGGGGGGCGCCGCACACGGCTAGGCAATTGTCTGGGGTGTGCTAGGCGCCCCTCCTCATATATATAGGTGGGAGGAAGAGGGGAGAGGCCAAGGGGTGCCCCAAGTAGGTCTGAATCCTACTTGGGCTCCTGCCCTTGGCCGCGCCCCCCTGCCATGTTTGTCGGAGGGGGAGAGGGAAGGAAGTGGGAATCCTAATCCACACTAACCTTTCCCTTCTCCCCTTTCCTTCTCCTCCTTAGGCCGGCCCATATGGGGGGCGCACCAGCCCCTTGTGGCTGGTGCGTTTCCCCTCTTGGCCCATAAAGCCCATATCTTTTGCCGGGGGTGCCCAGAACCCCTTCCGGTGACCTGATAAGTACCCGGTACCCCCCGAAACACTTCCGGTGTCCGAATACCATCGTTCTATATATCAATCTTTACCTCTAGACCATTTTGAGACTCCTCGTCATGTCCGTGATCTCATACGGGACTCCGAACAACATTCGGTCACCAAATCACATAACTCATATAATACTATATCGTCATCGAACGTTAAGCGTGCGGACCCTACGGGTTCGAGAACTATGTAGACATGACCGAGACAGCTCTCCGGTCAATAACCAATAGCGGAACCTAGATGCCCATATTGGCTCCTACATATTCTATGAAGATCTTTATCGGTCGAACCGTTATGACAACATACGTAATTCCCTTTATCCATCGGTATGTTACTTGCCCGAGATTCGATCGTCGGTATCTTCATACCTAGTTCAATCTCGTTACCGGCAAGTCTCTTTACTTGTTCCGTAATACATCACCTCGTGACTAACTCCTTAGTCATTTGCTTGAAAGCTTATGATGTGTATTACCGGAGGGCCCAGAGATACCTCTTCGATACTCAGAGTGACAAATCCTAATCTCGATATATGCCAACTCAACAAATACCTTCGGAGATACCTGTAGAGCATCTTTATAATCACCCAGTTATGTTGTGACGTTTGATAGCACACAAGGCATTCCTCCGGTATCCGGGAGTTGCATAATCTCATAGTCGAAGGAATATGTATTTGACATGAAGAAAGCAATGGCAATAAAACTGAACGATCATTATGCTAAGCTAACGGATGGGTCTTGTCCATCACATCATTCTCCTAATGATGTGATCCCGTTATCAAATGACAACTCATGTCCATGGTTAGGAAACCATGACCATCTTTGATCAACGAGCTAGTCAAGTAGAGGCTCACTAGGGACACGGTGTTTGTTTATGTATTCACACATGTATTTAGGTTTCCGATCAATATAATTCTAGCATGAATAATAAACCTTTATCATGAATAAGGAAATATAAAATAACAACTTTATTATTGCCTCTAGGGCATATTTCCTTCAGTCTCCCACTTGCACTAGAGTCAATAATCTAGATTACATTGTAATGAATCTAACATCCATGGAGTCTTGGTGTTGATCATGTTTTGCTCGTGGAAGAGGCTTAGTCAACGGGTCTGCTACATTCAGATCCGTATGTATCTTGCAAATTTCTATGTCTCCATCCTTGACTTGTTCACGAATGGAGTTGAAGCGTCTCTTGATGTGTTTGGTTCTCTTGTGAAACCCGGATTCCTTCGCCAAGGCAATTGCTCCAGTGTTGTCACAAAAGATTTTCATTGGATCCGATGCACTAGGTATTACACCCAGATCGGATATGAACTCCTTCATCCAAACTCCTTCATTTGCTGCTTCCGAAGCAGCTATGTACTCTGCTTCACACGTAGATCCCGCCACGACGCTCTGCTTGGAACTGCACCAACTGACAGCTCCACCATTCAATATAAATACGTATCCAGTTTGTGACTTAGAGTCATCCGGATCAGTGTCAAAGCTAGCATCGATGTAACCGTTTACGACGAGCTCTTTGTCACCTCCATAAAAGAGAAACATATCCTTGGTCCTTTTCAGGTACTTCAGGATGTTCTTGACCGCTGTCCAGTGGTTCACATCTGGATTACTTTGGTACCTCCCTGCCAGACTTATGGCAAGGCACACATCAGGTCTGGTACATAGCATAGCATACATGATAGAACCTATGGCTGAGGCATAGGGAATGACTTTCAGTTTCTCTCTATCTTTTGCAGTGGTTGGGCTTTGAGTCTGACTCAACTTCACACCTTGTAACACAGGCAAGAACCCTTTCTTTGACTGATCCATTTTGAAATTCTTCAAAACTTTATCAAGGTATGTGCTTTGTGAAAGTCCTATTAAGCATCTCGATCTATCCCTATAGATCTTGATGCCCAATATATAAGCAGCTTCCCCGAGGTCTTTCATTGAAAAATTCTTATTCAAGTATCCTTTTATGCTATCTAGAAATTCTATATCATTTCCAATCAACAATATGTCATCCACATATAATATCATAAATGCTACAGAGTTCCCACTCACTTTCTTGTAAATACAGGCTTCACCGAAAGTCTGTATAAAACCATATGCTTTGATCACCTCATCAAAGCGTATATTCCAACTCTGAGATGCTTGCACTAGTCCATTGATGGATCGCTGGAGCTTGCACACTTTGTTAGCACCTTTAGGATCGACAAAACCTTCTGGTTGCATCATATACAACTCTTCTTTAAGATATCCATTAAGGAATGCAGTTTTAACGTCCATTTGCCAGATTTTATAATCATAAAATGCGGCAATTGCTAACATGATTCGAACGGACTTAAGCATCGCTACGGGTGAGAAAGTCTCATCATAGTCAACTCCTTGAACTTGTCGAAAACCTTTTGTGACAAGTCGAGCTTTATAGACAGTAACATTACCATCAGCGTCAGTCTTCTTCTTGAAGATCCATTTATTCTCTATGGCTTGCCGATCATCGGGCAAATCCACCAAAGTCCACACTTTGTTCTCATACATGGATCCTATCTCAGATTTCATGGCCTCAAGCCATCTGTCGGAATCTGGGCATATCATAGCTTCTTCATAGTTAGTAGGTTCGCCTTGGTCTAGCAACATGACTTGTAGTACAGGATTCCCGTACCACTCTGGTGCGGATCGTGTTCTGGTTGACCTACGAGGTTCTGTAGTAACTTGATCCGCAGTTTCATGATCATCATCATTAGCTTCCTCTCTAGTTGGTGTAGGCATCACGAGAACGGTTTTCTCTGATGTGCTACTTTCCAATTTGAGAGAAGGTACAATTACCTCATCAAGTTCTACTTTCCTCCCACTCACTTCTTTCGAGAGAAACTCCTTCTCTAGAAAGGTTCCATTCTTGGCAACAAAGATCTTGCCTTCGGATTTGTGGTAGAAGGTGTACCCAATTGTTTCCTTAGGGTATCCTATGAAGACGCACTTCTCTGATTTGGGTTCGAGCTTATCAGGCTGAAGCCTTTTGACATAAGTGTCGCAACCCCAAACTTTAAGAAACGACAGCTTAGGTTTCTTGCCAAACCATAGTTCATAAGGTGTCGTCTCAACGGATTTAGACGGTGCCCTATTTAAAGTGAATGCGGCTGTCTCTAATGCATAACCCCAAAACGATAGTGGTAAATCGGTAAGAGACATCATAGATCGCACCATATCTAATAAAGTACGGTTACGACGTTCGGACACACCGTTACACTGTGGTGTTCCAGGTGGCATGAGTTGTGAAACTATTCCACATTGTTTTAAATGAAGGCCAAACTCGTAACTCAAATATTCGCCTCTGCGATCAGATCATAGAAACTTTATTTTCTTGTTACGATGATTCTCCACTTCACTCTGAAATTCTTTGAACTTTTCAAATGTTTTAGATTTGTGTTTCTTTAAGTAGATATACCCATATCTTCTCAAATCATCTGTGAAGGTCAGAAAATAACGATACCCGCCGCGTGCCTCAACACTCATCGGACCGCATACACCGGTATGTATTATTTCCAATAAGTCATTAGCTCGCTCCATTGTTCTGGAGAACGGAGTTTTAGTCATCTTGACCATGAGGCATGGTTCGCAAGTATCAAATGATTCATAATCAAGTGATTCCAAAAGCCCATCTGCATGGAGTTTCTTCATGCACTTTACACCAATATGACCTAAACGGCAGTGCCACAAATATGTTGCACTATCATTATCAACTTTGCATCTTTTGGCATCAATGTTATGAATATGTGTATCACTACAATCGAGATTCAACAAAAATAGACCACTCTTCAAGGGTGCATGACCATAAAAGATATTACTCATATAAATAGAACAACCATTATCTCTGATTTAAATGAATAACCGTCTCGCACTAAACAAGATCCAGATATAATGTTCATGCTCAACGCTGGCACCAAATAACAATTATTCAGGTCTAAAACTAATCCCGAAGGTAGATGTAGAGGTAGCGTGCCGACGGCGATCACATCGACCTTGGAACCATTCCCGACGCGCATCGTCACCTCGTCCTTAGCTAATCTTCGTTTAATCCGTAGCTCCTGTTTCGAGTTACAAATATGAGCAACCGAACCAGTATCAAATACCCAGGCGCTACTACGAGCATTAGTAAGGTACACATCAATAACATGTATATCAAATGTACCTTTGTTCACTTTGCCATCCTTCTTATCCGCCAAATACTTGGGGCAATTCCGCTTCCAGTGACCAGTTCCTTTGTAGTAGAAGCACTCGGTTTCAGGCTTGGGTCCAGCTTTGGGCTTCTTCCCAGGAGTGGCAACTTGCCTGCCATTCTTCTTGAAGTTCCCTTTCTTTCCCTTGCCCTTTTTCTTGAAACTAGTGGTCTTGTTAACCATCAACACTTGATGCTCCTTCTTGATTTCTACCTCCGTGGCCTTAAGCATTGCGAAGAGCTCGGGAATTGTTTTGTTCATCCCTTGCATATTATAGTTCATCACGAAGCCTTTGTAGCTTGGTGGTAGTGATTGAAGAACTCTGTCAATGACACAATCAACTGGAAGATTAACTCCCAGCTGAGTCAAGTGATTATAATACCCAGACATTTTGAGTATGTGTTCACTGATAGAACTGTTCTCCTCCATCTTGCAACTATATAACTTGTTGGAGACTTCATATCTCTCAACCCGGGCATTTGCTTGAAATATTAACTTCAACTCTTGGAACATCTCATATGCTCCATTATGTTCAAAACGTCTTTGAAGTCCCGGTTCTAAGCCGTAAAGCATGGCACACTGAACTATCGAGTAGTCATCAGATCGAGCTTGCCAGATGTTCAAAACATCAGCTTCTGCTCCTGCAGCAGGCCTTTCACCTAGCGGTGCATCAAGGACATAATTCTTCTGTGCAGCAATGAGGATAATCCTCAAGTTACGGACCCAGTCCGTGTAGTTGCTACCATCATCTTTCAATGTAGTTTTCTCTAGGAACGCATTAAAATTCAAGGGAACGGTAGCACGGGCCATTGATCTACAACATAGATATGCAAATACTATCAGTACTAAGTTCATGATAAATTAAGTTCAATTAATCAAATTACTTAAGTACTCCCACTTAAATAGACATCCCTCAAGTCATCTAAGTGATACGTGATCCAAATCAACTAACCCATGTTTGATCATCACGTGAGATGGGGTAGTCATCAATGGTGAACATCTCTATGTTGATCATATCTACTATATGATTCACGTTCGATCTTTCGATCTCCAGTGTTTCGAGGCCATGTCCGTACATGCTAGGCTCGTCAAGTTTAACCCAAGTATTCTGCATATGTAAAACTGTCTTACACCCGTTGTATGTGAACGTAGAGTCTATCACACCTGATCATCACATGGTGTCTCAACACGACGAACTGTAGCAATGATGCATACTCAGGGAGAACACTTTTACCTTGAAATTTAGTGAAGGGATCATCTTATAATGCTACCGCCGTACTAAGCAAAATAAGATGCATAAAAGATAAACATCACATGCAATCAAAATATGTGACATGATATGGCCATCATCATCTCGTGCTTTTGATCTCCATCTCCAAAGCATCGTCATGATCTCCATCGTCACCGTCTCGACACCATGATCTCCATCATTGCGTCGTGGTCGTCTCGCCAACTATTGCTTCTACAACTATTGCTAACGCATAGCGATAAAGTAAAGAAATTACATGGAGTTTGCATTTCATACAATAAAGAGACAACCATAAGGCTCCTGCCAGTTGCCGATAACTTACAAAACATGATCATCTCATACAACAACGTATATCACATCACGTCTTGACCATATCACATCACAACATGCCCTGCAAAAACAAGTTAGACGTCCTCTACTTTGTTGTTGCAAGTTTTACGTGGCTGCTACGGGCTTCTAGCAAGAACCATTCTTACCTACGGCAAAAACCACAACGGTGATTCATCAAGTTTGCTGTTTTAACCTTCTTGAAGGACCGGTCGTAGTCAAATTTGATTCAACTAAAGTAGGAGAAACAGACACCCGCCAACCACCTTTATGCAAAACTAGTTGCATGTCTGTCGGTGGAACCGGTCTCATGTGCGTGGACATGTAAGGTTGGTCTGGGCCGCTTCATCCCACAATACCGCCGAATCAAAATAAGACGTTGGTGGTAAGCAGTATGACTATCACCGCCCACAACTCTTTGTGTTCTACTCGTGCATATCATCTACACATAGACCTGGCTCATGATGGCACTGTTGGGAAACATTGCATGTAAAACAAAACAAATTCTACGCACACGCAATGATCTATCCATGGAGATGCATAGCAACGAGGGGGAGAGTGTGTCTACGCACCCTCGTAGACCGTAAGCGGAAGCGTTTCACAACGCGGTTGATGTAGTCGAACTTCTTCGCGCTTCAACCGATCAAGTACCGAACGCACGGCACCTCCGCGTTCTACACGCGTTCAGCTCGGTGACGTCCCTCGCCTTCTTGATCCAGCAAGACGTCGAGGTAGTAGATGAGTTCCGTCAGCACGACGGCGTGGTGACGGTGATGATGAAGTGATCTCCGTAGGGCTTCGCCTAAGCAGTACGAAAATATGACCGAGGGTGTAAACGGTGGAGGGGGCGCCGCACACGGCTAGCCAATTGTCTAGGGTGTGCTAGGCGCCCCCCTCCTCATATATATAGGTGGGAGGGAGAGGGGAGAGGCCAAGGGGCGCCCCAAGTAGGTCCGAATTCTACTTGGGCTCCTGCCCTTGGCCGCGCCCCCCTGCCATGTTTGTCGGAGGGGGAAGGAAAGAGGGGGGGAGAGGGAAGGAAGTGGGAATCCTAATCCACACTTACCTTTCCCTTCTCCTCTTTCCTTCTCCTCCTTAGGCCGGCCCATATGGGGGGCGCACCAGCCCCTTGTGGCTGGTGCGTTCCCCCTCTTGGCTCATAAGGCCCATATCTTTTGTCGGGGGTGCCCGGAACCCCTTCCGGTGACCCGATAAGTACCCGGTACCCCCGAAACACTTTCGGTGTCCGAATACCATCATCCTATATATCAATCTTTACCTCTCGACCATTTCGAGACTCCTCGTCATGTCCGTGATCTCATCTGGGACTCCGAACAACATTCGGTAAACAAATCACATAACTCATATAATACTATATCGTCATCGAACGTTAAGCGTGCGGACCCTACGGGTTTGAGAACTATGTAGACATGACCGAGACACCTCTCCGGTGAATAACCAATAGCGGAACCTGGATTCCCATATTGGCTCCTACATATTCTACGAAGATCTTTATCGGTCGAACCATTATGACAACATACGTAATTCCCTTTGTCCATCTGTATGTTACTTGCCCGAGATTCGATCATTGGTATCTTCATACCTAGTTCAATCTCGTTACCGGCAAGTCTCTTTACTCGTTCCGTAATACATCACCTCGTGACTAACTCCTTAGTCGTTTGCTTGCAAGCTTATGATGTGTATTACTGAGAGGGCCCAGAGATACCTCTCCGATACTAGGAGTGACAAATCCTAATCTCGATCTATGCCAACTCAACAAATACCTTCGGAGATACCTATAGAGCATCTTTATAATCACCCAGTTACGTTGTGATGTTTGATAGCACACAAGGCATTCCTTCGGTATCCAGGAGTTGCATAATCTCATAGTCGAAGGAATATGTATTTGACATGAAGAAAGCAATGGCAATAAAACTGAACGATCATTATGCTAAGCTAACGGATGGGTCTTGTCCATCACATCATTCTCTTAATGATGTGATCCCGTTATCAAATGACAACTCATGTCCATGGTTAGGAAACCATAACCATCTTTGATCAACGAGCTAGTCAAGTAGACGCTCACTAGGGAGACGGTGTTTGTTTATGTATTCACACATGTATTTAGGTTTCCGATCAATACAATTCTAGCATGAATAATAAACCTTTATCATGAATAAGGAAATATAAAATAACAACTTTATTATTGCCTCTAGGGCATATTTCCTTCAGAAACACCATTTGGTTTCACTGCGTCATTAGAAACATTTGATCACCAATCCCATACGTGTGCCAGAATGTGGTGTGTGCAATATGTTGCTGCATCGCATACGATTACATTTGGCAACGCGTCTGCATCATGGCTCCCTATCCCCGACGGTTTCTGGGTCGTGTAGGAAGGACCCCCTATCGCACACACTGACAACGCGATGGTTTAAAACGCCATCGCGAAAAGGGGTTAAAAACTGTTTGTATAGCAGCTCGATGTACCAGTGTGTTAGACCTAATCTACCACGCAAACGCTTCACTTTTCATAACTCTGCCTAGTTTCACATAAAAAGACTATCTTAGCTTGAGATGATTTGACCATGCAAACTAACTCACAACTGTCGGTTTGTTGGCTGCCCCCCGATAGTTCCAGCTTAGGCAATTTATTGCTCCTGACAGGGCGCCACATATGGCCCCCTCAGTTTACCGGCGACCCCTAGGCCGGTTGCCTCCATATCCACCTCACACACCCTATTGACCTCCTCATCCACTAGCCTTACAGCACCATAGTCTGGCTTCTCCTCATCAGTGTGCTTCGAGGGGGTTAAATAAGATATCATCTCTGTATCCACTCCCCAATAGGGTGCAGCAAAATTTTGAAATCTTGCTGGTTTGGCGTTGTTTCCATCCCTCTTCTGAACCAAGACTCTGCTCTGTTGCTCAAGGCTACACTCAAGCTCAAACTCTTCCTGGCGCGGTAACTTCAGTACCTCATCATGTGCAGTCTGTATTGCCTCGGCCGTCCACTGCTCAATTACATCGACAACAAGTGCATCCGGGTTCTCCATCGCAGGATCCACAGGTTCCCCGTCGCTCAGCTTCGGGCGGGCAACGTCCATAAAGGGAGCCCCGTAATCGCCCCCACTAGCCCTTAGGTTCACTGCAGAGGCCCCAGACATGATCCCCACGGGCACAGGAGGGCCAGTGCTGCCGCTCTGTTCGTCTTCACAGATCACTGAACTGGTGCACGAGGCCGGTCAGGTGGATCGCGTGCCTTGGGATTTGGCTCTTTGATCGCGCAAGGGTTCCTTACACAATTGCAAGTCTTCCCATCGCTTCCCTTGCCGGATTCCTGCCGTCCTTTGAACTAGGAGCCGCCCATGGTTTTCTTATGTGACGCCCCCAATTCAATCATACACTAATCATACACGTAAATGTGTACGATCAAGATCAGGGACTCACGGGAAGATATCACAACACAACTCTAGACACAAATAAAATAATACAAGCTTTATATTACAAGCCAGGGGCCTCGAGGGCTCGAATACATAAGCTCGATCACAGACGAGTCAGCGAAAGCAACAATATCTGAGTACAGACATAAAGTTAAACAAGTTGCCATAAGATGGCTAGCACAAACAGGGATACAGATCGAAGAGGCGCAGGCCTCCTGCCTGGGATCCTCCTAAACTACTCCTGGCCGTCGGCGGCCTGCACGTAGTAGTAGACACCCTCAGGGTAGTAGTAGTCATCAACGGTAGCGTCTGGCTCCTGAGATCTGACATCTGGTTGAAGCAACCGAGAAGAATGGAAAAGGGGAGAAAAGAGTGAGCATAACAACCCTGAGTACTCATCGAAAGTACTCGCAAGCAAGGATCTACACTACATATGCACTGGTATCAAAGGGAAGGGGTTGTATATGTGGACTATACTGCAGAATGCCAGAATAGAGGGGAAAGCCTAGCCTATCGAAGACTAGTATCTTCTTGAAGCCACCATCTTGCAGCATTTAGAAGAGTACAGAATAGCATTTTATAATTAGCAAGCATGTTATACATTAACGCCCAGAGATCCTTTCTCGACTCCCTGCGAGAAAGCAATCCCGAAGCCATCATATCCATTCCACATCTCAGTATCAAGTTCTAGTTGTAAAGATCGGAATACAACTCCAAGTCGTCCTGTTACCGTGGACACGGCTATTCGAATAGATAATACTTCCCTGCAGGGGTGCACCACATTACCCAACACGCTCGATCACTCTGACCGGACACACTTTCCTGGGTCATGTCCGGCCTCGGAAGATCAACACGTCGCAACCCTACCTAGGCCCAGCAAAGAGGTCAGCACGCCAGTCTAAATCCTATGCGCGGAGGGGTCTTGGGCCCATCGCCCGTTGCACACCTGCACGTTGCGTACGTGGCCGGTGAGCAGACCTGACAGCCTTCATTACAAAGGAGGGTGCTTTACACGGTCCAACCCGGCGCGCGCCACTCAGTCGCTGACGTCTGAAGAGCTTCGGCTGATACTACGACGTCGAGTGCCCATACTTATTCCCGCGTGGTGGTTAGTGCGAAAAGGCCAGTGGCCAACTCAGATCAAATACCCAAATCGTTAGTGTCTTGGGAGCGCGCGGTAATGAGCAGAGACTCATGATCATGTGACCCCGTCGCCCCGTCTCATGGACTTACGGAAAGGCCCCGAATGCCCGGCCGTGCCACGTAGAAATCTCACGGGTACCCTCCAGGTCAACCCAACTACAAATCAACTCGCGGGTACCCCTCAGGGCCGACCCGACTTTAGTAACATGGTTCTGTGGTAAAGTCAAAGTAATCGTATGTCTAAAACAGCAAGGAGGAAATCCGAGAAATCACCCTCGATGGATTCCCACTCGATGTAACCGTCAAGGTGGACTTGGAGGAATCACCCTCGATGGTCCACACTTGAGGGGTTGCACGACAGAGTTGTTGTCGGGAGTGATGAAAGAGGAATCACCCTCAAAGACCACGACCGATTAGCTACACTACAGAGTTAACATCAAAAGTGCCATACGAAGTATCACCCTCGTCACTCGATAGTAGCTCTACAGAGTCGTACAGCTAACGGGGATGTGATGTGATGCGTCGGGCTCTGGACGTTGATCGAGTCACCTGGTAATCCAGCAGGGGCAACAAGGACAAGGTGAGGGTTCACTGATGGATCACTAACCAACCTATACTAAGCAGTTTAGGACAAGCGGGTAAGATACAAGAGCAGGTTATGCATCAGAATAGGAGCAATCAAGTACAGTAGCAAAATCTAATGCAAGCATGAGAGCAAATGGAATGGGCGATATAGGGATGATCAAGGGGGGTTTGCTTGCCTGGAAGCTCTGTTGCAAGTGGCTGGATGTCAGTGGTGTAGTCGTACACGGCAGCAGCGTCGGTCTCGGTGTCTACCGGAGAAGGAGGGGGGAGAAACAATAAATAACAGGCATACAAATGCAATAGAGAGTAAGACATGACAGTACGATGCGCTAGCTAGGGGTGACCTAACGCAGTGCTGAGTGATATAGGTGGAGCAGAAAAACATCCGGAAACATTCTTCGGACTCCGGGCATTTATCGGTCAGACGATCCGGAGGGGAAGGTTCCATGTTTGCAGTGATGGGGGCATGTGACAGATGATTGGATGACATATTCGAATTCGTCTAATTTTTCTGATCATTTTTCATATATAAATTATTTTAATCCGACTTACGGTTTATTTTATATGATTTTTCAAATATTTTCTGGAATTACTGGATTTATTTTAATTCGAAAATAAATAAAAGATAAATTGCTTTGGGTACACAAGAGTGTACCCAGCAATGTGTGTAAGTGTATGACATGTGGGGCCCTGTTGACTGCCCAATCAGCAGTCAAAGCTGACAGGGTTGACTAGTCCAACTGACATATGGGGCCCACTTGTCATAGAGGGGCTTTATTTGATCTTATCCACAGAAAATGTACAGCGGGTCCCACCTGTCATAGGAACACTTTTATTTTTATTAGATTGATTTAAAGGGGTAGTTAGTAGATGGGGCCCATGTGTCATACTCTAATTAGGAGGGGGATTTTAGCACTAATTGGGATTAGTTCCTAAACTAAACAAACTGGACCGGACCCCAAATACATAGGCACAGGCGGCCTCGCTGGGCACGCTCGCCCGCGAGCGCACCGGCGCTCGGCGGCTGCGGCCGGAACAGCAGGTCGGGGCGCTGGGGAGGCGCGCGAAGGTGGCGACGGCGGCTATAGGCGGCGCAGGGCAGGGGGCCGCCGGCAGTGGCGGGTGGAGGTGGGGCGGAAGGCGCGAGCAGTGGTGGGCGGAGGCGGGGCGGCAGGCGCGAGCAGTGACTGGGAGCGGGGGAAGGGAGGAGCAGCGGCGGCCGTCGTAGCGAGCAGGGCCAGCGCAGGCGAGCAGGCGCGCAGGTCGGGGCACAGTCGGCAGGCGCGGGGGCGGAGGCAGGCGTGGCCCCGACGCAGGAGCAACGGCGAGCAGCAGTAGCCGGCAGACAAAGCAGCAGAAGCAGCCGGAGGTAGCGGGCAGGCGGCAAGGCAAGGCCACGCGCAGGAGGGCGCGGGTCTGCGCGGGCGTGGGCGCAAGGCAAGGCAGGGGTGGCGAGCATGGCCAGAGGGTGCGTGGGCGCGCGAAGCTCCGGACGCATAGCGGGCGGGGGCCAACGTCGTCAGATCGTAGGGGGAAACGGGAGGAGATGGAGGAGGAGCTCACAGTGACGGCGGCGAGCTGCTCATTGGGCTCGGGGGCACTGCGGTGACGACGAATCAACGGCGACCGACGGTGAAGACGAAGATGGCGTCGACGATGGAGCGGCTCCCCGGCTCGATCCGGTCTCAAAGCCGACGTAGACGACGACGGTGGTCCTCCTGAACACTAGCGAACGGTGAATGGGGGTCGGTAGCCACGGTGGTTCGCGGCGGCGCGCTCTTGTATGTGGGTTACTCGCTCGATCCAGAGGGAGGGAGAGGCGAGGAAGAGGGGGGATGCGCTAGGGTTCGACAGAGGGGGCCGAGGGTGTTTTGTAGGGCACCGAGGAGGGGCTCGATGGCCGGCACGTCGGAAGCCATGGCCAGGGCGGCCTGGATGGCTGCCACGCCCTCCCCTGTCCCCTGTAGCGTAGGAAGGATATGAGGTGAGGTGGGTTCGGTCTGGTGCTGTGCACTTGGGCCTCAAGTGCACAGTGCCAGGTTTTGCCTTTTCCTTTTTTTCATTTATTATTACTTTAGCTTCTGTTTTCTTTTATTTAACATAGCATTTACTTTTATAATAAAAGAAACTTGCACCATAATTAGAAATGCAATTTAGGCCACTGCCAAAAAGTTTGGAATTTATTTAAAATAGTTTGCATTTTTTTATAAATTGGAAACGCATTTAAAATAATGATTTGGTCCTGTTTTAGATGCCAGAGCCCAAATGAGCAAACAAGTGAAGTAGTTTATCTCCACCAATATTAGTTTTGGAATGTTTTCAAAAAGGTGAACTATTTTCTAACAATATTTGTGAATTTAACTTCTCAGTTTAAATTTGAATTTTGAATTTGACTTGGGTTTTTATCAAAGGGCAATTTGGCTTAGTTAAACTTGATGCCATGACATTATTAGTGTGGGATTACTGTAGTATGATGCTGGGGATGTTATAAATCTCCTCCACTACAAGAAATCTCGTCCCGAGATTTAAGAGGTGGAGTTAGGGGGAAAGAATTGGTTACGAAATTCTAACGAGTCTTCTCGGTCTTAGTTGCTCTTCTCGAAGAGGTTGGTCCATTGCGTTGATGTCTTCATTTCTATGCATCAGGGCGTCGTGATGAAGTTGTCATCCTTTCTTCGGGAACTCCAACGTACTTATGAAAGGATATGAGGGAAAACTATAGAGACAGATGTCTACAAGGACTGATATTTGGTAATTAGCTCAGGGATTGTGGCACAAGGTATCTCTCGAGTTGAACAAATGAAACACATCAAGAGTAAAGTAAGAAGGTACAATAGGAAGCTTCAAGCGGGTAGGCAGTCATCCGATGCCTAAACTAGAGTGTGAAAAGGGTTCAGAGCAACCGGGAATAATATTGCATCTGATACCAGAATAGATCTCTAGGAAGGTGGCTCGTGATCTACATATGAAGTCAAGTGTGAGGAATAACCTTGAAAACAGGGGTGTACAGGAGAGTCGGTTTCGATCCTATGGAACTGTGGGTTGTGGGCCCACCATGTGGGTTAAAAGTAGGAGGGGCGGCGACATCTTGCACGGTCATGGTAGCAAGGTATGCCAGAGGATAGCTTGTCAGGTATGTTGGCAACAACGTTGGTACCAAGGGTGAGGGACAAAGAGAACCATTTTCCTGCTCGTTGAAACGAGGCGGACCAATAGGCAAAGTTCTCGTCCATCGGTGGTTACCGGAATGTCATCAACAATAGTAACAGAGTTATACTTGACAGGGTTGTACACCGAGGTGTTTACATACATAGGGAAATATTATTGCTTATTTCTTTAAAATCACGAGAAGGTTTAAATAAAACAATGGAAAGGAAAATGTGATTATCAGATGAAACAGAACAATGGAAAGGAAAATATGTATACACGAGTATTAGGTGTATCTCCTTCCCAAGAGCAAGCAGAGCGGGATATGCATGACAGGACAGCAAGTAGATAACCACTTCGGTAGAGGGGCGAGGAAACTCATGATGTTACCCATAGAATGGTGTTTGGATAATTGAACAAGAAATATTTAGCATTATGCTTCCAAAGTTCTTGTTGGAGTTTGTGTACCACAGTCATGCTTCGGAATAGTATTTGACATGGTCATCAGGTAAAGGTCAGACTTTGGAGTCACAAAGGATCCATCAGAAACAACTTATAAAATAAGTCATACAATTTTAGCAAGGAAAAGATGAGGATGTGGCCGATGGATTCAGCGGCAATCCACCGACATGTCAAAAAGGATGTATTTCCAAAATTTATATGAACAAGTTTGTGTTGGGGGGGAGACAAGAATGTTGTCGATGATAACACAAATCATCGAGGGGCAAGGATGGTATTTCTCATCACGAATTCGATTGATATCCTGGAAGAGCTCAGATTGTTGATGATGATCACGACACAATTGTCGAGAGATTTTATGAAGATGTAATCGATCGGCGATGACATCAAGTGAAAGGAATGATGAAGCGAAAGTGTAACACCCCCTTGTAATAAGCCCTGTGACACTCTGTTAAAACTGCCAAGTCATGATCATTTGCAGTACCAAGTCATATGGGTTAATGATCCAATTCAAATTCACATATGAAAATCAACTCAAATTCAAAAGTGAAATATAAAGTTGTTCAAACTCTGTTGGGAAAATGTTCATTGGATGGCAAATAATTCCAGGACATTGGTAAAATCATCAACAATAAAGTTGGAGTTGGATAAGTGGCTCAAACAATTTGGAACAGACCAAAAAACAGAATATTTGATATATTTAAAATCATAATAAATTCAAACAAACTTCAAATCAGTCCAAACCACTTTTTGGTGAGAGATATTATTGCATCACAATATTTGGACCAACTCCCACCTTTATCAAAAGTGCAAAAGAGCCCTAAATATTTCAGAACAGAAGGAAATAAAAGGAAAAGCAAAACAGAAAAGAATAGAAATAATAAAAAAAAGGCCACTGTGCACTGCCACTAGTGCACAGTGCCTGAGGCCCAGCCCACCTAGCTCTCTCCCTCTCTCTCCGATGCCGTGTCAGCGCGCGCATGGCTGCGCCGGCACCGACCGGCCGAACGGCGACAGCGCGACCACCCCACTGACGGGCGAGGAGATAAGGACGAGCCATCCATCTCCCCTGGTCACCCGCGCACTCTTCCCCTCTTTCCCTCACTCGCCTCGCCTCCTCTCCCCTCCTCAGATCCGGTGGCCGAACGCCACCGTCGCCACGAATCGCCGCCGCCGTGGCCACTGGCCTCCCCACGCCGCCTCTCCGTGCCCCGCAGCTCCGCAGGCGACTGCTGCTTCGACTGGCACCGCCTGGAGGAGCTGGGTGCCTCAGCATCGAGCTCGCGCCGTCGTCTTCCTCCTCGGTCGCCGCCATTCTTCGTCGTCTCCGGCGACGCCTCTGTAGCTCCAAAGCATCCACGGGTCTTACGTGACCGCGCGGTGAGCTCCTCCCTCCCTCCTCTTCTCTCCTCGCGCTGCGTTCTTCGCCGTAGCCACCTTATCACCATGGCCGCACCATGGTCGCCGCCGGCGAGCTCACAGCCTTCGTTGCAGTGCACCTCACACCGCGTTGGTGGCACCGCCGAGCTTCTGGTGGTCATGCGCGTCGCTTGCAAGCAGCAGCTTGGCTCGGGCGAGCCCCTATGCTCGAACCCGAGCACGACCGAGTTTCCATCGCCGCCGATGAGGACGCCGCCGTCACGTTAGGCCTCCCCGGTCCGTTCCGACACCATAGATGGACGTGGCGTCGAGTCCTCGTTCGAACGCTGTCAACCGCGCGCGAAATGGTGCGCTAAAACGCAAATCCGACGAACTCCGGCGAGCGGCCGCCGCGAAATTGGTCGCCGGCGCCGACGTGGCCGCCACGTGTGTCGCCCTGGGTCACTGACCCGTGGGCCCAGGGGCCCGCGTTGACCTGTTGACCAAGTCAACCATGATGACGTGGCAACTACGGCCGCTGACATATGGGCCCCGCGCGGCTAATTAGTCTAATAGTGGTTTAATTAAATAAAAACTGATTAGTTAGCTAAATGGGTCTATGACATGTGGGGTCCACCCCCTTAATCAATCTAATTAAGTTAGTTTAAACTCTGTTAAAGCCACAGAGGCTGACATGTGGGTCCCACTGGACCCACATGTCATATTTGACTTAGTCAGCCGCTGTTGACTTGCTGATGTCATCGTGACATCATGCTGACGTCATAATTCATTTTCTGTAAATAAATAAATTTCAGAAATTCATATAATCTTTGAAAATTAATAACTTTTAAACCGTAGCTCGGATCGAAAAAGTTAAAACATGAAAGTTGCTCAGAACGACGAGCCGAGTCTAATCGTGCCGTTTGTTTCTCCATCGAAACCTCCTACGTAGAAGAACTCGTAACTCCGAACCCGAATCCGGTAGATGAATAGTGCACACACGTCGGATATTAAATCCCAGAATAATTCTAAAAATAACTAAAATGACTTAGATGCATAATTAGGCAACCCTGCACTGCATCATAGCATCACACGCACCGTATTGCATTTGTTTGCATTATGTTTACCTGTTTCTTCCCCCTCTTCTCTCTCGGTAGACCCCGACGTTGACGTAGCTCCCGAGGCAGACGCCGCACAGGAGTACGACTACGTCCCCGACAGTACCACTGAAGACCTTGTCCTTGCCCCAGAGCAAACAGGCAAGCACCCCCATTTTGAGCATGCCTATATCGCCTATTCCCTTCTCTCTTATGCTTGCATTAGAACTGCTACTGTTTTCCTATGTCTGCTGCATAGCCTGATTATTGTACCCTACTTTGTTACCTTACTGGTTATCCTAGACTGCTTAGTATAGGCTGGGTAGAGACACGACAGAGACCCCCACATGATCCCGACTGCCCTGCTGGACATCAGAAGACCCGAACTTCGGGATTGAAGACCAGACCCTGACACCGCACATCACTTCCCCTTAGTTGCCGACACTGCTGGGTTAACAATGAGTGCCGAGGGTGATACCTCGTCAGCACTTCTGATGTTAACCTTGTAGGTTAGTTACTCGGTCGTGGTAAGCGAGGGTGATTCCTCCTACACCACCCCCGATAACGACGTCGTCGCGCAACTCCTCAAGGTGGACCTCGAGGGTGATTCCTCCTTCGTTCACCTTGATGATAACATCGAGCGGGAATTCCCTCGAGGGTGATTCCTCAGGGTTCCCTTCGGTGTCAGACACACAGTTACCTTGGATATTATGACTTGCACTAAACTATGGTACTAAAGACGGGTCGGCCCTGAGGGGTACCCGCGCGAGCTTAACGCGAAGTGATGTGGAGTCGGGTTGACCTGGATGGTGCCCGCGAGATAACTACGAGGCGTGGCCGGGCATTCTTAGCCCTTGCCGCAAGTCCTCGAGACGGGGCGACGGGGTCACATCGATCGTGAGTCTCTGCTCGTTTCCGCGCGCTCCTAATCCACTACGGTTTGGATATTTGATCCGAGGGGCCTCTGGCCCGATAGCACTAACCATCACATGAGCATAGTATGGGCGTTCTGCGTCGTATACTTCAGCCGAAGCTTAATAGACGTCAGCAACTGAGCGGCACACGCTGGGTTGGACTGGGAACGCAACCGCGCTTGTATTAAGGGGTTGCTAGGTCTGCTCACCGGCGGTGTACGCAACGTGCAGGAGCGTCCGGGGCGATGGCCCAAGACCCCTGGGGGCATAGGTTTAGTCCGGCGTGCTGACCTCTCTGTTAGGTATTTGGTCGGGTTGTGGCGTGTTGCTTAGTCGAGGCCGGGCATGACCCAGAAAAGTGTGTCCGGCCAGAGTTAAGCGAGCGTGGTGGGTAAGTTGGTGCACCCCTGCAGGGAAGAAACTTCTATCGATAGCCTGTCCTACGGTAACGGACACTCGGAGTTGTATCCCGATCGGTACAACTAGAACATGTGATGAGGACTGAATAGTACGGCTCTGGGATTGCTTTCTCGCAGGGAGTCGAGAAAGGATCTCAGGTCGAGGTTGATGATACTACTACTACTACTTTATATTATGCTCATCTGTTCTCGTCTATTGCTGCAAGACTGTCGAAGATTGTTGAAGATGCTAGTCTTCGATAGGACTAGGCTTTCCCCCTCTATTCTGGCATTTCTGCAGCCCAGTCCACATATACAGCCCCCTTTGAAAATGATGCATATGTAGTGTAGATCTTTGCTTGTTGAGTACTTCGGATGAGTACTCACGTTTGCTTTATTTTCTTTTTCCCCATATTCCATTTGATGCCACCAGACGACGGAGCCCCTGAGCCAGAAGCCCCAGCCGACGACCAGTACTACTACCTGCCTGGCGAGTACTACTACTACGAGGAGCCGTTCGACGACCAGGAGTAGGATTGGAGGGTCCAGGGCAGGAGGCCTACGCCTTTCGATCGTAGTATTTTATTTTACCCCGCCTCTGTGAAGGCCTAATTCTCTCTATGTAATATATCTGTACCCAGATATCTAATGCTTCCGCTGACGCTTGTATGCCATCGAGCTATGTATTCGAGCCCTCGAGGCCCTGGCTTGTAATATTAAGCTTGTATGACTTTATTTTATGTTTTAGAGTTGTGTTGTGATATCTTCAAGTGAGTCCTTAGGCTTGATCGTGCGCATTTGCGTGTATGATTAGTGCACGATTAAGCCGGGGTCGTCACAGGTTGGTATCAGAGCCGACTGCCTCTAGGAGTCCCCCTTCCCAATTCCTTGGCCGAAGTTGAGTCTAGAAGTCAAAAACTGTTTTACTAACTTGGCTGTGTGGCTTACGGGCCCACGTCGCCAACTGGGTGGTATTAGGATCTTTTATTCCTCATCTTTACTCTGGGATTCTAATCTCTCATCTATTCGGGTTTAATAAAATTACTAACACCGACATTTAGGTTCTCGTTAATTCTATCCACCCGGAGAGCTGGATTCAGTGCGATTTCCCTGACGTTGATCTGATTAGTCTGATAATCATTTTCCTTTCCATTGTTTTGTTTAACCTTTCCTTCCGAGATCGGTTATATTTCTCATTGTCTTATGACAACCCTGAACCTTCTCTGTTTCAGATGGATCGACTGTTTCCACCGCGGCCTACGACCCAGCTTGTGCGTCGCACTTGGGCTCGTGATGCCCCTGGATTTCCAGCTGTTCTGATCGCCCTCCTGAGTAGACTGGGTTACCGCTGGTATCCCGAGTACGTGGTCTATGAGGTTTACCGTGAGTTCAACCAGGAACAGTACTATGCTGAAGTTCGGATTTATGATCAGCAGAACAACTCAGACACTGAGCTACACCTTTTTCATGGATTAGGCGTGACGATTGAGATGGCAGTACATGATGCCGCCTACTCTGCTGTCGCACGTCTCCGAGGAGAGCACAATGCTAACTTGGATGATACTGTGTTTCGGTACATTCCGTATACACCTGTTGGAGATGCTACTGGATTTTACACAGCTATCTGTGCCCCGTACGAGTCTCGACGCTACGACCCGCAGGTTCTGATTCAGTGCACTCAGGCTCTGGATCGCACTGTTCGGGCTTTTGCCGTCGAGTTGTTCGCCACTCGAGCACGCTACTACGAGGCAATGACACAGTTGCTACCAGCTGTTCGTGCAGGGATACATCCGGAGGATATTCTATACCCACGCAGGACCGAGATGCCGCCAGGTATTGATTGGCCTGCAGTGGGAGGTCACACGCCTGCACGTGGACCTCTTCTTACAGTTCGAGACCGGGTTCTGCATCAGAGTGCACATGGAGCACAGGATCCTGCCGCGACGAACATTCGTCGCCCGCACTTGCAGTTACCCCGTTTCCGTGGTTTTCTCCGACGCTGATGTAGCCTTTGCTATGTCACGTTGTGTACTTCCTTACCGCGTGCCTGCGTGCCGCCTAGTGTGTCTCTAGTTTTTCAATTTGCGCCGTTATGCTGCCCGATTTTAACCGACTGTGTATGGATCTGTATGTCTTAATGACTACTTTAAGCATCTATTGCACTCTTTCAATAATGTCGAGTTACCTCATGTTTATTGTTAAACACTTGCATAAGCTATCGCTGAAATACCCCTGTTGGAATAGCAGGATGGCTGACAACAACCCGCCACCGCCGCCACCACCTGATTACATGGCAGCGATGATGCAACAGTTTGAACTCAACCGCCAGTTTATGACGGGGATTATGCAGCAATTCCCTCGTCCTGAAGCTAATCAGCAGCAACCATCCATTACCTTACCAGAGTTCATGAGGCTCAGTCCATCGTTTTTCCGCAACACAGTCAACCCACTGGATGCAGATGACTGGCTGCGTGATATCTCTCATGAGATGGAGTCTGCCGGTGTCGCCGAAATTAACTATGTCACTTTTGCGACATATCTTCTTAAGGGCCCCGCAGCCCAATGGTGGGCCACTCACCGACAGACTCTGCCGCCTGGTACTGTCGTCACTTGGGCAGAGTTCAAGATGGCTTTCCGTGCCCGCTACATTCCTCTAGCTGTCATAGCTAGGAAGAAGGCTGAGTTCCGTAGCCTTGTCCAAGGAAACAAGACTGTGGAAGTCTATCAGCGCGAGTTTCTAGACTTATCTCGTTACGCTGAAGAGGACATTCCTACTGATGAACTCAGACAGGAGAAATTTCATGAAGGACTGCACCATGACATTCAGTTAGCCCTTCTTGTTCAAGATTACCCTGATTTTGCCACCTTGGTGAATAAGGCCATCATGGTTGAAACCGGACTTAAGAAGCACAAGGAAGCGTCCAGGCACACCCGTGAGTCGGGCTCATCTTCGGGCTCGTCTTCCCAGAAGCGACGCATCTGGTTTCCCCAAGGCATGTTCCGTTCAGCAGCCCCTGCAAACAGGCCCTCCTATGCTGCACCACGCCTGCCACCTCCACCACCGAGACAGCCTCTGCCAACTTCAGCACCTCGAGCTCCAGCACCTCGTCCTGACAGCGGACTATGCTTCAAGTGTGGCAAGCCAGGTCACCGTGCTAGAGATTGTTCTCAGAATCAGAATCAACTGGCTCTCCCTTCGGCTGGCCGTGGAATTGGCCGTGGTAATCCTCAGCAGCGCAACAATAATGCCAGACCTTCTTATGGTCGTGGGCAGTACTACCACGTCAACATGTCTGAAGCTCCAGTTCAACCAGATACTGTGATGGGTACACTTCTCGTTAATTCAGTACCAGCATCTGTTTTATTTGATTTAGGAGCATCGCATTCATTCATGTCAGAGCATTTTGCACTATTGCATGACGTTAAATGTGAAACACTACACCACCCTTTAGTAGTGAACACTCCCGCGGGTCGGTGTCAAGCCACCATATTCAGCCCCGAAGTCAATATTATGATTGAAGAGAGAAATTTTCCAGCTTTCCCCATTATTCTGAAATCTTCCAAGATTGATCTTATCTTGGGAATGGATTGGTTGAAGGCCCATTATGCCTCAATCAATTGTGCCACCAAAGTTGTTCACCTCTTGCACCCATCGAATGAGATGGTGAATTACCATGCTCATATCACTCAGAACGCCGAGGCTCAAATTTATGCCTTGAACGCGTTGAATGCTTCTCCGCTTGATGGGATCGAGAATATCCCAGTTGTCTGTGACTTCCCGGATGTTTTTCCAGAAGAACTTCCAGGAATACCCCCTGCTAGAGCTGTCGAGTTCGTCATCGACTTGAAGCCTGGCACCACTCCTATTGCGAAGCGTCCTTACAAGATGCCTCCGCACCACCTCATCGAGCTTAAGGAGGAAATTGATAAATCCTTAAGGAAGGGTTTCATTCGCCCCAGTTCCTCTGCATGGGGAGCACCGTCTCTTTTCGTCAAGAAGAAAGATGGGACGAATAGGTTGGTCCAAGATTATCGTCCTATCAACCAGGCTACCATTCAGAATAAATATCCACTTCCCCGAATCAACGATTTATATGATCAACTCGCTGGATCTTCGGTGTTTTCTAAACTCGACTTGAGGTTGGGTTATCACCAGATCCGTGTTCGCGAAGAGGATATTCCGAAGACTGCATTCGTTACTCGTTATGGCTCTTACGAGTACACAGTCATGTCGTTTGGTTTAACAAACGCTCCAGCTACATTCTCCCGCCTAATGAATTACATATTCATGGATTACCTCGACAAATTCGTCGTGGTATATCTGGATGATATTCTGGTTTATTCGAAGAACAAAGAAGAACATGCTGAGCACCTTCGACTAGTTCTGGAGAGACTTCGAGAGCACCAATTATATGCCAAGTACTCTAAGTGCGAATTCTGGCTTTCCGAGGTAACCTACCTTGGACATGTCATCTCCAAGGATGGTATTGCAGTTAACCCGGAGCGAGTTCAGGCTATTCTTGACTGGACCCCTCCGAAGAATGTCAAGCAAGTCAGAAGTTTCCTCGGGCTTGCCAGTTATTGTCGCCGATTCATCGAAAATTTCTCCAAGATTGCCAAGCCCCTGACTAATCTGCTTCACAAAGGCGTTAAGTTTGAGTGGACAGACAAATGTCAGGAAAGCTTCCAGACCCTCAAGGACAAGCTGACTTCTACTCCAGTCCTTGCTCCTCCAGACTCCCGCAAAGATTTTGTGATCTTCTGCGACGCCTCTCGCCAAGGACTAGGTTGTGTCCTAATGCAAGAGCGAAGAGTTATTGCTTATGCTTCGCGACAACTGCGTCCACATGAAGAGAATTACCCAGTGCATGACCTCGAACTTGCTGCTGTCATTTATGCTTTGAAGCAGTGGCGTCATTACCTCCTTGGTAATCGGTGTGAGATTTACACCGATCATCAGAGCTTGAAGTACTTGTTCACTCAACCGGAACTTAATCTTCGTCAGCAGCGTTGGTTGGAAACAATCACTGATTATGACTGTGGAATTTCATACACTCCCGGCAAAGCTAATGTGATGGCTGATGCTTTGAGCCGCAAGTCATACTGTAGCAACCTCATGGTAAAGCAAGCTCAACCCCAGCTATATGAAGAATTGCGCAAGCTGAATCTCTGCATTATTACGCAAGGTTCTCTTAATAACCTTGTGATACAGTCAGATCTTGAGAAAGCTGTCAAGATTGCGCAATCTAAGGATGCTGAAATTGATCTAATGAAGAAAGAGCATCACCTTCAAAAGTACAGGGATTTCTCGATTGCTGAAGATGGAACCTTGTACTTCCGAGACCGCATTGTAGTACCTCGCTTCGAGCTGATGTCTGACAAAGTCATGAAGGAGGCCCATGATACACCGCTATCTATCCATCCGGGTAGTACCAAGATGTATCGAGATCTTCGTCAAAGGTACTGGTGGTCTAGAATGAAGCAAGATATTGCTCGTTATGTTGCCGAGTGTGACGTTTGTCGTCGCGTGAAGGCCGAACATCAGAAACCTGCTGGAATTCTGCAACCGCTCCCTATTCCTCTATGGAAGTGGGATAAAGTGCAAATGGACTTCATTACTGGTCTTCCCAAGTCTCAGAAGGGTCACGATGCCATTCTTGTCGTCGTCGACCAATTCTCCAAGGTTGCACACTTTCTGCCAGTTAAGGAGACTATTACTGCTAGTCAGTTAGCAGAGCTATATATCTCCAGAATTGTTTCACTCCATGGTATTCCCAAGGAAATCAGTTCAGACCGTGGCAGCATTTTCACTGGCCATTTCTGGGAAAGTTTCCAGAAAGCAATAGGAACTCATATTACCTGGAGTTCAGCTTATCATCCCCAATCCCAAGGCCAAGTTGAGCGCGTTAATCAAGTGCTTGAAGACATGCTTCGAGCCTGTGTTATATCCTTCGGTAAGAAATGGGAGGAATCTCTTCCGTATGCCGAGTTCTCCTATAACAACAGCTATCAAGCCAGCTTAAAAATGGCCCCCTTTGAGGTTCTTTATGGACGTAAATGTCGAACCCCTCTGAATTGGTCAGAAACTGGGGAACGACCTCTTGTTGGACCGGACATTATTCAGCATGCCGAAGAACAAGTCCGAATTGTCCGGGAGAATCTCAAAGCAGCTCAAGACCGTCAGAAGAGTAATTATGATCGCAAGCGATGAGGTGTGATCTATCAACCTGGTGATCAAGCCTATCTTCGTGTCACTCCAATGAAGGGCACCCGTCGTTTCGGAATCAAGGGCAAGCTAGCTCCTCGCTATATTGGTCCTTTCCGCATCGTGGCTAGACGGGGACAGGTGGCATATAAATTGGAGTTGCCACCGCAATTCTCCCATATTCATGATGTCTTCCACGTGTCGCAACTCCGTAAGTGCTTCAAGGAATCCCCGCACCGTGCAGTGGATCATGAGATGCTCGAGCTACAAGATGATCTTTCCTATAAGGAGCATCCGATCCGCATCCTCGATGAAGCTGAACGTCGGACTCGTCAGAAGACGACCAAGTTCCTAAAAGTGCAGTGGTCGAATCACACTGAAGACGAAGCCACTTGGGAACGCGAGGATCATCTTCGGGAAGACTACCCCGGACTCTTTCCTTCTACCTCCTAAATTCTCGGGACGAGAATTTCTTTTAGAGGAGGAGAACTTGTAACACCCCCTTGTAATAAGCCCTGTGACACTCTGTTAAAACTGCCAAGTCATGATCATTTGCAGTACCAAGTCATATGGGTTAATGATCCAATTCAAATTCACATCTGAAAATCAACTCAAATTCAAAAGTGAAATATAAAGTTGTTCAAACTCTGTTGGGAAAATGTTCATTGGATGGCAAATAATTCCAGGACATTGGTAAAATCATCAACAATAAAGTTGGAGTTGGATAAGTGGCTCAAACAATTTGGAACAGACCCAAAAACAGAATATTTGATATATTTAAAATCATAATAAATTCAAACAAACTTCAAATCAGTCCAAACCACTTTTTGGTGAGAGATATTATTGCATCACAATATTTGGACCAACTCCCACCTTTATCAAAAGTGCAAAAGAGCCCTAAATATTTCAGAACAGAAGGAAATAAAAGGAAAAGCAAAACAGAAAAGAATAGAAAAAAAAGGCCACTGTGCACTGCCACTAGTGCACAGTGCCTGAGGCCCAGCCCACCTAGCTCTCTCCCTCTCTCTCCGATGCCGTGTCAGCGCGCGCATGGCTGCGCCGGCACCGACCGGCCGAACGGCGACAGCGCGACCACCCCACTGACGGGCGAGGAGATAAGGACGAGCCATCCATCTCCCCTGGTCGCCCGCGCACTCTTCCCCTCTTTCCCTCACTCGCCTCGCCTCCTCTCCCCTCCTCAGATCCGGTGGCCGAACGCCACCGTCGCCACGAATCGCCACCGCCGTGGCCACTGGCCTCCCCACGCCGCCTCTCCGTGCCCCGCAGCTCCGCAGGCGACTGCTGCTTCGACTGGCACCGCCTGGAGGAGCTGGGTGCCTCAGCATCGAGCTCGCGCCGTCGTCTTCCTCCTCGGTCGCCGCCATTCTTCGTCGTCTCCGGCGACGCCTCTGCAGCTCCAAAGCATCCACGGGTCCTACGTGACCGCGCGGTGAGCTCCTCCCTCCCTCCTCTTCTCTCCTCACGCTGCGTTCTTCGCCGTAGCCACCTTATCACCATGGCCGCACCATGGTCGCCGCCGGCGAGCTCACAGCCTTCGCTGCAGTGCACCTCACACCGCGTTGGTGGCACCGCCGAGCTTCCGGTGGTCATGCGCGTCGCTTGCAAGCAGCAGCTTGGCTCGGGCGAGCCCCTATGCTCGAACCCGAGCACGACCGAGTTTCCATCGCCGCCGATGAGGACGCCGCCGTCACGTTAGGCCTCCCCGGTCCGTTCCGACACCATAGATGGACGTGGCGTCGAGTCCTCGTTCGAACGCTGTCAACCGCGCGCGAAATGGTGCGCTAAAACGCAAATCCGACGAACTCCGGCGAGCGGCCGCCGCGAAATTGGTCGCCGGCGCCGACGTGGCCGCCACGTGTGTCGCCCTGGGTCACTGACCCGTGGGCCCAGGGGCCCGCGTTGACCTGTTGACCAAGTCAACCATGATGACGTGGCAACTACGGCCGCTGACATATGGGCCCCGCGCGGCTAATTAGTCTAATAGTGGTTTAATTAAATAAAAACTGATTAGTTAGCTAAATGGGTCTATGACATGTGGGGTCCACCCCCTTAATCAATCTAATTAAGTTAGTTTAAACTCTGTTAAAGCCACAGAGGCTGACATGTGGGTCCCACTGGACCCACATGTCATATTTGACTTAGTCAGCCGCTGTTGACTTGTTGATGTCATCGTGACATCATGCTGACGTCATAATTCATTTTCTGTAAATAAATAAATTTCAGAAATTCATATAATCTTTGAAAATTAATAACTTTTAAACCGTAGCTCGGATCGAAAAAGTTAAAACATGAAAGTTGCTCAGAACGACGAGCCGAGTCTAATCGTGCCGTCTGTTTCTCCATTGAAACCTCCTACGTAGAAGAACTCGTAACTCCGGACCCGAATCCGGCAGATGAATAGTGCACACACGTCGGATATTAAATCCCAGAATAATTCTAAAAATAACTAAAATGACTTAGATGCATAATTAGGCAACCCTGCACTGCATCATAGCATCACACGCACCGTATTGCATTTGTTTGCATTATGTTTACCTGTTTCTTTCCCCTCTTCTCTCTCGGTAGACCCCGACGTTGACGTAGCTCCCGAGGCAGACGCCGCACAGGAGTACGACTACGTCCCCGACGGTACCACTAAAGACCTTGTCCTTGCCCCAGAGCAAACAGGCAAGCACCCCCATTTTGAGCATGCCTATATCGCCTATTCCCTTCTTTCTTATGCTTGCATTAGAACTGCTACTGCTACTGTTTTCCTATGTCTGCTGCATAGCCTGATTATTGTACCCTACTTTGTTACCTTACTGGTTATCCTAGACTGCTTAGTATAGGCTGGGTAGAGACACGACAGAGACCCCCACATGATCCCGACTGCCCTGCTGGACATCAGAAGACCCGAACTTCGGGATTGAAGACCAGACCCTGACACCGCACATCACTTCCCCTTAGTTGCCGACACTGCTGGGTTAACAATGAGTGCCGAGGGTGATACCTCGTCAGCACTTCTGATGTTAACCTTGTAGGTTAGTTACTCGGTCGTGGTAAGCGAGGGTGATTCCTCCTACACCACCCCCGATAACGACGTCGTCGCGCAACTCCTCAAGGTGGACCTCGAGGGTGATTCCTCCTTCGTTCACCTTGATGATAACATCGAGCGGGAATTCCCTCGAGGGTGATTCCTCAGGGTTCCCTTCGGTGTCAGACACACAGTTACCTTGGATATTATGACTTGCACTAAACTATGGTACTAAAGACGGGTCGGCCCTGAGGGGTACCCGCGCGAGCTTAACGCGAAGTGATGTGGAGTCGGGTTGACCTGGATGGTGCCCGCGAGATAACTACGAGGCGTGGCCGGGCATTCTTAGCCCTTGCCGCAAGTCCTCGAGACGGGGCGACGGGGTCACATCGATCGTGAGTCTCTGCTCGTTTCCGCGCGCTCCTAATCCACTACGGTTTGGATATTTGATCCGAGGGGCCTCTGGCCCGATAGCACTAACCATCACGTGAGCATAGTATGGGCGTTCTGCGTCGTATACTTCAGCCGAAGCTTAATAGACGTCAGCAACTGAGCGGCACACGCTGGGTTGGACTGGGAACGCAACCGCGCTTGTATTAAGGGGTTGCTAGGTCTGCTCACCGGCGGTGTACGCAACGTGCAGGAGCGTCCGGGGCGATGGCCCAAGACCCCTGGGGGCATAGGTTTAGTCCGGCGTGCTGACCTCTCTGTTAGGTATTTGGTCGGGTTGTGACGTGTTGCTTAGTCGAGGCCGGGCATGACCCAGAAAAGTGTGTCCGGCCAGAGTTAAGCGAGCGTGGTGGGTAAGTTGGTGCACCCCTGCAGGGAAGAAACTTCTATCGATAGCCTGTCCTACGGTAACGGACACTCGGAGTTGTATCCCGATCGGCACAACTAGAACATGTGATGAGGACTGAATAGTACGGCTCTGGGATTGCTTTCTCGCAGGGAGTCGAGAAAGGATCTCAGGTCGAGGTTGATGATACTACTACTACTACTTTATATTATGCTCATATGTTCTCGTCTATTGCTGCAAGACTGTCGAAGATTGTTGAAGATGCTAGTCTTCGATAGGACTAGGCTTTCCCCCTCTATTCTGGCATTTCTGCAGGCCAGTCCACATATACAGCCCCCTTTGAAAATGATGCATATGTAGTGTAGATCCTTACTTGCTGAGTACTTCGGATGAGTACTCACGTTTGCTTTATTTTCTTTTTCCCCATATTCCATTTGATGCCACCAGACGACGGAGCCCCTGAGCCAGAAGCCCCAGCCGACGACCAGTACTACTACCCGCCTGGCGAGTACTACTACTACGAGGAGCCGTTCGACGACCAGGAGTAGGATCGGAGGGTCCAGGGCAGGAGGCCTACGCCTTTCGATCGTAGTATTTTATTTTACCCCGCCTCTGTGAAGGCCTAATTCTCTCTATGTAATATATCTGTACCCAGATATCTAATGCTTCCGCTGACGCTTGTATGCCATCGAGCTATGTATTCGAGCCCTCGAGGCCCTGGCTTGTAATATTAAGCTTGTATGACTTTATTTTATGTTTTAGAGTTGTGTTGTGATATCTTCAAGTGAGTCCTTAGGCTTGATCGTGCGCATTTGCGTGTATGATTAGTGCACGATTAAGCCGGGGTCGTCACAGGTAGGTTATTGGAACCACGGGTACGACACAAACTCGAAATCAAACTTGTTGTTCAAGGAAAAATGATATGACGAGGAAAATTTGACGTAGGCTTAACTCATCGTCGAAAATTGTGCTCCGGCAAGAAGGACCAGGTAGCATAGTTAAAATTTAGCATGATAATGATATAGCCGATCAGGCTAGGAATGACTTGAAGGATTATTAAACTCGTAAGCAACAAAAATTACTTAGAGTTATTGAATCAGAGTGCGGGATCGATTCACCTATCGGTGTTCTTGAGTGACTAACAACTCAGAACTCGGGGGACATCTGAAATCGATGAGAAGCAATACTAGAAGAAGACTCATAGGAAACAACACAGTTCTTTGATATTCTCGAGATACCAGAGGGTAATACTCAAAGATAGGGAAGAATAGAGGTTGGATAAGTGTATTCATCTGCAGAAGACAAGTACTTTAACTTGTCCGAGAAATGGGATCAAAGAAGAACAATATGGTCGGAAGCGCGATTGCAAAAGACCAAATCACGGATATAGGATCAAATTATACCAAGGGAATCTTACATTCTTAAGAAGTTGATCCCCACTACTAGCAATTCTCTCTACATGAACACTATCCACAGCATCATGATGCCACATCAGCGTTCAGTTTTCAATCCACCAATCAGTCTCCAGCCCCTCTCGGTCTCTTTCCCTAG
Source organism: Thinopyrum elongatum (assembly GCA_011799875.1). Classification (NCBI taxonomy): domain Eukaryota; kingdom Viridiplantae; phylum Streptophyta; class Magnoliopsida; order Poales; family Poaceae; genus Thinopyrum; species Thinopyrum elongatum. Next base: position 408,893,059 of record CM022299.1, read on the forward strand.
GCCTATCCACCTCATCGGTCCATCCAAATCAGCAACTCCACATGCATGCAGATCAACAACTCTCCACATGCATGACGACATGCGTTTTGTTTCCAGCCGTAAACACCAATCAACTAATCTGTAACATGCAGCCTTCAATGTGAGCAAATCAATATGTTTTGTTTGCCTCTTCATCTGATGGTTCCTTCCATCTACCATCCACCAATAAAACTCCACCATATCTTCCTGATTCTTCACCTTCCTTCTTTATTCGTGACACTCTTCATATTGCGATGCCGCTGGTCAAGCCTTCTCTGGTTTCCTTCACCAGAAATCTGTAGGCTTGAAGCGCAATTCGGCTTCCACATGCATTCCCCACGCTACTGTAAACATCTACATACAAATCACGAACGAATATAGTGCACTGATGCTCATCGACCAGGCTGGATGTCAATCAGTTCTGCAGACGTAGCAGCGGGGTTTGGTGCCACGAGCCGGAGACATCGATCGTCGACTGAACTCGCTAGAGCAGCGAAGGTAAGCCAGAAAATCAATCAAGTTCTTTATCAAAAAATTAGACTCCAAACCAACAAATCATAGTTCAGATTAGTTTTGGATTGTTTTGTTTGGTGATTTGGTTTATCTGATCAGACCATAAAGATGATGTAATATTAGCAAAGCTCTGCTATTATATAATGCACAAAAAGGGAGGGGAGATGTCCAACCGCACTGTACAGCAGGGGCATTACAGGGAGACCACGTTTGCACACGCAGTCGTCGAGGACGTGCACTGTCGCTCTCAGGTCTGCGGGAACATCAATTTATGACGGAAAGGTTGTCGTTCCCTCGAGCCTTGCCTAAGCCTCCATCGATGCCCTATGTTGGCCGGTCCTAATGGCCAAATTTGGCTTATGTGGCTCGGGTGAACCGCGCGATGTCCCAGCCACGCTGCACATGCGGCGGCCTGCGGAGGAGTCCGCACATGGCGGCGGTGACAGGTATCTCCTCTTGCCGCCGTTTGACTTGGGCCGATCCTTATGTTAGCGGGATCCAAAGTTGCGGGTCCGTGGGTCTCTTCTTAATTGGAGTAGTAGCATGGCGACCATCATGATGAGACGTGATCAGATGAGCATTTCTAATGGCCTCGCTAACAAGTAAGGATTCGTTGATTTTTTTTTTACTTTACTTTTTCGATCACATCCGCAGTTTCTCTGACATAACACAGCTTCACTGCCGCTGATATACTAACACAGCTTCACCATCGCAGATGCTTCTATCATCATCCAAATAGGTAGATGTCCCAGACAGGCCACTGGAGCTCCCTCAGGGTGTTTACCTCTCCACTGATGCCTTAGTGTTTTTCTCTGGAGATCGAGTTCGTAGAAAGCATTATTTCATCAACTCACTTGATCACAAAGCAACTTCATTTGAGGAGATGCTGTGAAAAAACTCTTATTGGAGGAGATGTTTATCAAATAGTCTCTTTGTTAATCCTTTCATGCAGGTTAGCAAACAATTATCATTTTTTTTCTTATTTTCTTTCTTGATGTGCATCTCTATCATATGAGCTGATTGGTACAAAACGTCCCGCTACAACGTGCGGGGAATCGACTAGTAATTATTGTTACGAGAAGCTTCCATGATAAGATCTACATCGTTTCCATGGGCATGAACACAAAGTTCAAGGTTGACTCCCACTTCTCCAATGCATAACCTTTCATTCACTTCTCGTTTTTGACGAAGTTGTGGTGTTGAAATTTTATCTGACAGAACGCCAGTAGAGTATAACCCGCATAACCTTCGGGTTCACACAGATTAGGGAAGGCATAGGTTCAACCCATAGGGGCATCTTAGGAACATATAACACAACCTTCAGGAGTAATAAACAGAAGCTCGAAAGCAGAGCATGGTTGACAAAAGGAGAGGATACAATTAACCAAAGGCATTATGTATCGGAGAAAGAACTCACAAGGTGATTAAATACGAAGGACACTGTCGGATAATAATCCAACAGTGGATATGGCGATCCACAATGGAGCTGATGTGAGTATTGATACGTCTCCAACGTATCTATAATTTTTGCTTGTTTCATGTTGCTATATTATCATTCTTGGATGTTTTACAATCATTTTATAGCAACTTTATATCATTTTTTGGGACTAACCTATTGACATAGTGCCCAGTGCCAGTTGCTATTTTTTTGCTTGTTTTTTACTTCGCAGAATATCAGTACCAAACGGAGTCCAAACACAGCGAAACTTTTTCGAGAATTTTTATGGACCAGAAGGATTGGGCCAAAGAAGTACCAGAGGGGTGCCCCGACGGGGGCACAACCCACCTGGGCGCGCCTGGGGGCCTAGCCGCGCCCTGGTGGGTTGTGCCCACCTCGGTGGCCTCCCGCACCGCCTCTTTACCCTATAAATACCCAAATATTCCAAAAACCCTAGGGGAGTCGACGAAACACAATTCCAACCGTCGCAAGTTCAAGAACCACGAGATCCAATCTAGACACCATCACGGAGGGGTTCATCATCCTCATTGGTGCCTCTCCGATGATGCGTGAGTAGTTCATTGTAGACCTACTGGTCCGTAGGTAGTAGTTAGATGGCTCCCTCTCTCTCTTTTGATTCTCAATACAATGGTCTCTTGGAGATCTATTTGATGTAACTCTTTTTGCGGTGTGTTTGTTGGGATCCGATGAACTTTGAGTTTATGATCAGATCTATATCCATGAAAGTTATTTGAGTTCTTTGATCTCTTTTATGCAAGATTACTTATAGCCTCATATTTCTTATTCGAATCTTTGGTTTAGTTAGGCCAAATAGATCGATTTTTCTTGCCATGGGAAGAGGTGCTTTGTGATGGGTTCGATCGTGCGGTGTTCTTTCCCAAAGACAGAACGGGCAGCAAGACACGCACGTATCGTTGCTATTAAGGATAACAAGATGGGGGCTATTCCTACATGAATAGATCTCATCTACATCATGTCATCGTTCTTATTGCATTACTCCATTTCTCAATGAACTTAATACACTAGATGCATGCTGGATAGCGGTCGATGTGTGGAGTAATAGTAGTAGATGCAGACAGGAGTCGGTCTACTAATCTTGGACGTGATGCCTATATAATGATCATTACCTGGATATCGTCATAATTATTTGATGTTCTATCAATTACCCAACGGTAATTTGTTCATCCACCGTATGCTATTTTCCTGAGAGAAGCCACTAGTGAAATCTACGGCCCCGGGGTCTATTCTTTATCATATTTGCTTCGAGATCTATTTTTATTCGCTTTTATTTTCAGATCTATTATTCCAAAAACCCAAAAATACCTTGCTGCACTTTCTTGCTATTTATTTTATTTTGCGTTTTACCGAGATCTATTTATCCAATCTACACAATTTTTATCCCGTCAACGTGCGAATTTCTGGCACCGTTACCCGTAGAGGGATTGACAACCCCTCCTAATCGTCGGGTTGAAAGTATTTGTTATTTGTGTGCAGGTACCGTTTACATAGTGTTGCTTGGTTCTCCTACTGGATTGATACCTTGGTTTCATAACTGAGAGAAATACCTACCGTAGCTGTGCTGCATCATCCCTTCCTCTTTGGGGAAATACCGACGTAGTTCAAGCGACATCAAAAGGAATTTCTGGCGCCGTTGCTGGGGAGACATCATCAACGTCTATCAGGTTCCTAATCACAAATCTCATCTCCTTGCAATTTACATTATTTGCCATTTGCCTCTCATTTTCATCTCCCCCACTTCACAAAAATTTGCCATTTTATTCGCCCTCTTTTTCGTTCGCCATTTTCTCGTCAGATCTATCCTTTTGTGTGTGATCTTGTTTGCCACTTTGTCGTTATGGCTAGTTCTTCCTCTATTGCGTGTACCCTCGAGAACGAGGTTCTTAACTTTAAACAAAGGGGAGGGGAGAATCTAAAAGATGCTTGGTATAGGATTTGCGATGCTCATAATAGATTCGTTCGTAAGCAATCTACCATTGTTCTTCTTCGCAGTTTTTACGTGGGCATTACCACTTGGTATAGATTCGTCCTTGATACGATTACCGGTGGAAATTTCTTGATGTGTCCATCTTTGGATGCTTTTAATGCCATGGGAGATCTAGTAGGTGCACCACCTATCATTATTAATGAAACAATCTTAACTCTTGAGCATCTTATGCGAAGATTAGATGCTATTGAAAAGAAGATGGTCACCTTAGAGCAAATTGAAAACTTAGATACAAAGATGCAGAATCTTGCTAATAAATTTGGGTCAAAAGCGGGCGATGTTTTCAAATTACTAAGGGAAAAGGAAACCATAATTAACGAAAGAATTGGAGAGAGTCCTTCCCGGATTGATAAGTTGGAAGAAATTTTTAGTAATGTGAGCTCGGTTTTTGCTTCTGTTAAAACTAGTGAAAAAACTCCCATAAAAATTGGCAAGATTGCTCAAGTCGCTAGGAACAAGGGTGCAACTTCTAATAATAACAAAGAAGATCTTAAGATGATTAGTATTCACCCCGACTTTGTTGAAGTTGTGAGAAACCCTACTTGCAAGAATGAATTTTTCAATCTCATTCCTAGGAGTATTGTTATTGAAAATCTATATGCTAAATCTTTGAAGAATATTGGTTGTGTGATTGAGGAATTGGGAACTAAAGATGACAATACTTGAATCTTTGCATTATGCCTAGCTACGGGCATAAAACGATAGCGCTTGTTGGGAGGCAACCCAATGAATAAAATTTAATTTTGCCTTTTTCTTTCTGTTCTTGAGTGTTTGCAAAATTATGCCTCTGTTATGATTGTATTTTTTATGTTTTATTTAGTGTTTGTGCCAAGTAAAGCCTTTGGGATAGTTGATTTGATCCTGTTGAAAAACAGAAACTTTTGTGTACAGTAAAATAATTGTCTAAATTCACAAAAGCAACGAAAAATTCTGAATTTTTTACACAATATTGATACACAAATTGCCTATGTTTTAATAATTTTCAGGATTTTTGGAGTTACAGAAGTATGATAACAATTCGCGTCTTTATAGACTGTTCTGTTTTTGACAGATTATGTTTTCTTTGCATTGTGTGCTTATTTTGATGATTCTATGAATTGTATCGGGGGGTATAAGCCATGGTAAAGTTAGAATACAGTAGATATAATGCAAAAACAAAATTTGAATGGGTTTTCTACACTACTTAAAGTAAAGATTGGTTTTCTTATACTAACGGATCTCACGAAGGTTTTGTTAAGTTTTGTGTGATTGAAGTTTTCAAGTTTTGGGTGAGATCACGATGGATGAAGGAATAAGGAGTAAGAAAAGCCTAAGCTTGGGTATGCCCCATGGCACCCCAAGATTAATATTCAAGGAGAACCAAGCAACTAAGCTTGGGGATGCCCCTGAAGGTATCCCCTCTTTCTTCTAACAACCATCGGTATTTTACTTGGAGCTATATTTTTATTCGTCACATATCATGAGTTTTGCTTAGAGCGTCTTGTATTATATGAGTCTTTGCTTGTTTTGATTTTTAGTTTGTCACAAGTATCCTTGCTGGACACACCTATTTGAGAGAGCCAAGATTACGCTATGATTTGTTAGAATTGCTCTATATGCTTCACTTAAATTTTTTTGAGCTATGGAATTGCTCTAGTGCTTCACTTATATCTTTTTGAGCACGGTGTGCTTTAATATTTTTGAAGAAATGCTCTCATGCTTCACTTAGATTTGTTTGGGAGTTAGTAAATTTTTGAAGAAATTCTCTCATGCTTCACTTATATTATTTTGAGAGACGGAAAATTTTATGCTCATGTTCTTCACTTAGATTTGTTTGAGCTTGTCAAAAGCAGATGCAACATATGAAACTAGTCCCAAAGTGATAGATATTCAAGAGGGATATAATAAAAACTTTCATGAAGATCATTGGACAAAATAAACTTGATTATTTGTAATAGTTTTGAGATATGATGATAGTGATATGTGAGTCATGTTGGTGAGTAATTATGCTTTAGTAAGAATATTGGTGTTAAGGTTTGTGATTCCCTATGCAAGCACAAAAGTCAATAGTTATGCAATGAAATTATATCCTACTTGTGGTGCATTATTCGGTGTTAGTTATGCTTAATGCTTGCTTATGTGATTTTTCGTTTCTTGGTTGGTTGCTTCTCAATCTATTTGCTAGCCTTCACTTGTACTAAGTAGAAATACTACTTGTGCATCCAAAATCTTTAAACCCAGTTTTGCCATATGAGTCCACCATACCTACCTATATGCGGTATTCCCATGTCGTTCTAAGCAAATTTGTATGTGCCATCTCTAATTTTTCAAAATAATTTTTCCTTTTGTGTGCTCGTACCGCTAGATGTGTTATTCTCAAGATGAGTGTTTATTCACTTGTCATTACATGAGAGTGCGGCGGTAATAGGGATGCCCAGTCCTGAAATGAAAAGAAATTTACTTTATGTTGTCAAATAATAAATTCCTTGGAAAGTGTTGCCGTGTTGGAATGGAGGGCACCCGTGGATACGGCTAGCCATGGAAAGTGAAAGAATGGTGGAAAAAGGAATAAACTTTATTTTCTGTTTGGGAACCGCCTATGATATATCTAGCATGGAAAGTGTTGGGAATTACTCGATCGTTTCCGTTGATGGGAAAAGTATGCCTCTCAAAAAAATATCTCTCAATTTAAGCTTTGAGCTCTGGCACCTCCACAAATCCCTACTTCCCTCTGCGAAGGCCCTATCTATTTACTTTATGCAATTTTTATTTTTATTTGAGTCTCCATCTTCTCTTATAAAGCACCAACTAAGGGGCACTATGATCGTACTTGAGCATTGGGCATAGCTAATATGGGAGTGTGTTTCATGAATGGATCAATGATTGAGCATGATGGGCTAGGGATAACTTTCTTTAGTGTTGATATTTTGAAAGACATGGTTGCTTGTTGATATGCTTGAGTATTGAATTCTTTATGTCAAAACTAGAATATTGCTTTGAACCATATAAAAGTCCATATGTCCATGCTTTAGAGAAAAGAATATGTGATGAAAATGTTAGGCAACATTCCACATCAAAAAAATTGTTTTTATCATTTACCTACCCGAGGACGAGTGGGAATTAAGCTTGGGGATGCTGATACGTCTCCAACGTATCTATAATTTTTGCTTGTTCCATGCTGTTATATTATCATTCTTGGATGTTTTACTATCATTTTATAGTAACTTTATATCATTTTTTGGGACTAACCTATTGACATAGTGCCTAGTGCCAGTTGCTGTTTTTTGCTTGTTTTTTACTTCGCAGAATATCAGTACCAAACGGAGTCCAAACGCAGTGAAACTTTTTGGAGAATTTTTATGGACCAGAAGGAACAACTTGGGCCAAAGAAGTACCAGAGGGGTGCCCCGAGGGGGGCACTGTTGGGAAACGTTGCATGGAAAACAAAAAAAAATCTACGCACACGCAAGATCTATCAAGGAGATGCATAGCAACGAGAGGGGAGAGCGTGTCTACGTACCCTCGTAGACCGTAAGCGGAAGCGTTTCACAACGCGGTTGATCTAGTCGAACTTTCTTCGCGATCCAACTGATCTAGTACCAAACGTACGGCACCTCCGTGTTCAGCACACGTTCAGCTCGGTGACGTCCTCCGCCTTCTTGATCCAGCAAGACGACGAGGTAGTAGATGAGTTCCGTCAGCACGATGGCATGGTGACGGTGATGGTGAAGTGATCTTCGCAGGGCTTCGCCTAGGCACTACAAAAATATGACTAGGGGTGTAAACGATGGAGGGGGGCACCGCACACGGCTAACAGTTGATTTGTTGTGTGCTAGGCACCCCCTCCCACATATATATAGGTGGGAGGGAGGGAGGAACAGCCAAAAGAGGCGCCCAAGTAGGAGGAATCCTACTTGGAGTCCCTCCCAAGCCGCGCCCCTACCTTATATAGGTGCGGGGGAAAGGCAGGGGAGGGTGCCCCCCCTTTCCTTTCTCCCATGAGAGGGAAAGGCAGGAGGGGCTAGCCCTCCCTCCTTTCCTTCCCTTAGGGCATGCTATCCAAAGAAGGGGTGCACCAGGGGCTGGTCTATCCCCCCTTTGGCCCATTAGGCCCATACACTTACCGGGGGTGTCCGGAACCCCTTCCGGTGACCCGATGACTATCCGGTGCACTCCGAAACTCTTCCGGTGTCTGAATACCATCGTCCTATATATCAATCTTTACCTCTCGACCATTTCGAGACTCCTCATCATGTCCGTGATCTCATCCGGGACTCTGAACAACATTCGGTCACCAAATCATATAACTCATATAACACTATATCGTCAACGAACGTTTAAGCGTGCGGACCCTACGGGTTCGAGAACTATGTAGACATGACCGAGACAACTCTCCGGTCAATAACCAATAGCGAAACCTGGATGCCCATATTGGCTCCTACATATTCTATGAAGATCTTTATCGGTCAAACCGTTATGACAACATACGTAATTCCCTTTGTCCATCGGTATGTTACTTGCCCGAGATTCGATCGTCGGTATCTCTATACCTAGTTCAATCTCGTTACCGGCAAGTCTCTTCACTCATTCCGTAATACATCACCTCGTGACCAACTCCTTAGTCATTTGCTTGCAAGCTTATGATGTGTATTACCGAGAGGGCCCAGAGATACCTCTCCGATACCCGGAGTGACAAATCCTAATCTCGATCTATGCCAACTCAACAAATACCTTCGAAGATACCTATAGAGCATCTTTATGATCACCCAGTTACGTTGTCATGTTTGATAGCACACAAGGTATTCCTTCGGTATCCGGGAGTTGCATAATCTCATAGTCGAAGGAATATGTATTTGACATGAAGAAAGCAATAGCAATAAACTGAACGATCATTATGTTAAGCTAACAGATGGGTCTTGTCCATCACTTCATTCTCCTAATGATGTGACCTGTTATAAAATGACAACACATGTCTATGGCTAGGAAACCTTAACCATCTTCGATCAACGAGCTAGTCTAGTAGAGGCTTACTAGGGACACGGTATTTGTTTATGTATTCACACATGTATTTAAGTTTCCGATCAATACAATTCTAGCATGAATAATAAACCTTTATCATGAAATAAGGAAATATAAAATAACAACTTTATTATTGCCTCTAGGGCATATTTCCTTCAGTCTCTCACTTGCACTAGAGTCAATAATCTAGTTCACATCGCCATGTGATTAACACCCAAAGAGTTTACTAGAGTCAATAATCTAGTTCACATCGGCATGTGATTAACACCCATAGTTCACATCGCCATGTGACCAACACTCAAAGAGTTTACTAGAGTCAATAATCTAGTTCACATCGCCATGTGATTAACACCCATAGAGTACTAAGGTGGGATCATGTTTTGCTTGTGAGAGAAGTTTAGTCAATGGGTCTGCCACATTCAAATCAGTATGTATTTTGCAAATTTTTATGTCTACAATGCTCTGCATGGAGCTACTCCAGCTAATTGCTCCCACTTTCAATACATATCTAGATTGAGACTCAGAGTCATCTGGATCAGTGTTAAAGCTTGCATCGACGTAACCTTTTACGACGAACTCTCTATCACTTCCATAACCGAGAAATATTCCCTTAGTCCTCTTAGGTAACTAAGGATAATTTTGACCACTGTTCAGTGATATACTCTTGGATCACTATTGTACCCCCTTGCCAAACTCATGGCAAGGTACACAATAGGTCTGGTACACAGCATGGCATATTTTATAGAACCTATGGCTGAGGCATAGGGAATGACTTTCATTCTCTCTCTATCTTCTGTCGTGGTCGGGTTTTGAGTCTTACTCAACTTCACACCTTGTAACACAGGCAAGAACCCTTTCTTTGACTGATCCATTTTGAACTTCTTCAAAATCTTGTCAAGGTATGTGCTTTGTAAAAGTCTTATTAAGCGTCTTGATCTATCTCTATAGATCTTGATGCCCAATATATAAGCAGCTTCACCGAGGTCTTTCATTGAAAAAAATCTTATTCAAGTATCCTTTTATGCTATCCAGAAATTCTATATCATTTCCAATCAATAATATGTCATCCACATATAATATCAGAAATGTTACAGAGCTCCCACTCACTTTATTGTAAATACAGGCTTCACTGTAAGTCTGTATAAAACCATATGCTTTAATCACCTTATCAAAGCGCATATTCCAACTCCGAGATGCTTGCACCAGTCCATAGATGGATCGCTGGAGCTTGCTCACTTTGTCAGCACCTTTAGGATCGACAGAACCTTCTGGTTGCATCATATACAACTCTTCTTTAAGATATCCATTAAGGAATGCAGTTTTTGATGTCCATTTGCCAGATTTCATAATCATAAAATGCGGCAATTGCTACCATGATTCGGACAGACTTAAGCATCACTACGGGTGAGAAAGTCTCATCGTAGTCAACCCATTGAACTTGTCGAAAACCTTTTGCGACAAGTCGAGCTTTGTAGATAGTAACATTACCATCAGCATCAGTCTTCTTCTTGAAGATCCATTTATTCTCTATGGCTTGCCGATCATTGGGCAAATCCACCAAAGTCCACACTTTGTTCTCATACATGGATCCTATCTCAGATTTCATGGCCTCAAGCCATCTGTCGGAATCTGGGCTCATCATAGCTTCTTCATAGTTCGTAGGTTCGCCTTGGTCTAGTAACATGACTTCTAGAACAGGATTACCGTACCACTCTGGTGCGGATCGTGCTCTGGTTGGCCTACGAAGTTTAGTAGTAACTTGATCTGAAGTTTCATGATCATCATCATTAGCTTCCTCTCTAGTTGGTGTAGGCATCACGGGAACAGTTTCTTGCGATGAGCTACTTTCCAATTCGAGAGAAGGTACAATTACCTCATCAAGTTCTACTTTCCTCCCACTCACTTCTTTCGAGAGAAACTCCTTCTCTAGAAAGGATCCATTCTTAGCAACAAAGGTCTTGCCTTCGGATATGTGGTAGAAGGTGTACCCAATTGTTTCCTTAGGGTATCCTATGAAGACACACTTCTCCGATTTGGGTTTGAGCTTATCAGGCTGAATCCTTTTGACATAAGTGTCGCAACCCCAAACTTTAAGAAATGATAGCTTAGGTTTCTTGCCAAACCACAGTTCATACGGGGTCGTCTCAACGGATTTAGATGGTGCCCTATTTAATGTGAATGCAGCTGTCTCTAATGCGTAACCCCAAAACAATAGTGGTAAATTGGTAAGAGACATCATAGAACGCACCATATCTAATAAAGTACGGTTACGACGTTCGGACACACCATTACGCTGTAGTGTTCCAGGTGGCGTGAGTTGTGAAACTATTCCACATTGTTTTAAATGAAGGCCAAACTCGTAACTCAAATATTCACCTCCACGATCAGATCGTAGAAACTTAATTTTCTTGTTACGATGATTCTCTACTTCACTCTGAATTTTTTTGAACTTTTCAAATGTTTCAAATTTGTGTTTCATTATAGATATACCCATATCTACTCAAATCATCTGTAATGGTTAGAAAATAATGATACCCGCCGCGTGCTTGAACACTCATCGGTCCGCATACATCGGTATGTATTATTTCCAACAAGTCATTAGCTCGCTCCATTGTTCCGGAGAACGGAGTTTTAGTCATCTTGCCCATGAGGCATGGTTCGCAAGTATCAAATGATTCATAATCAAGTGATTCCAAAAGCCCATCTGCATGGAGTTTCTTCATGCGCTTTACACCAATATGACCTAAACGGCAGTGCCACAAGTATGTTGCACTATCATTATTAACTTTGCATCTTTTGGCATCAATATTATGAATATGTGTATTACTACGATCGAGATTCAATAAACCATTCACATTGGGTGTATGACCATAGAAGGTTTTATTCATGTAAACAGAACAACAATTATTCTCTGACTTAAATGAATAACCGTACTGCAATAAACATGATCTAATCATATTCATGCTCAATGCAAACACCAAATAACATTTATTTAGGTTCAACACTAATCCCGAAGGTAGAAGGAGTGTGCGATGGTGATTGTATTAACCTTGGAATCACTTCCAACACACATCGTCACCTCGCCTTTAACTAGTCTCTGTTCATTTTGCAACTCCTGTTTCGAGTTACTAATCTTAGCAACTGAACCGGTATCAAATACCCAGGGGCTACTATGAACACTAGTAAAGTACACATCAATAACATGTATATCAAATATACATTTGTTCACTTTGCCATCCTTCTTATCCGCCAAGTATTTGGGGTAGTTCCGCTTCCAGTGACCATTTCCTTTGCAGTAGAAGCACTCAGTTTCAGTCTTGGGTCTAGCTTTGGGTTTCTTCATGGGAGTGGCAACTTGTTTGCCATTCTTCTTGAAGTTCCCTTTCTTTCCCTTTTGCCCTTTTTCTTGAAACTAGTGGTCTTGTTAACCATCAACATTTGATGCTCTTTCTTGATTTCTACCTTCACTGATTTCAGCATCGTGAAGAGCTCGGGAATCGTTTTCGTCATCCCTTGCATATTATAGTTTATCACGAAGTTCTAGTAGCTTGGTGATAGTGACTAGAGAACTCTGTCAATCACTATCTTATCTGGAAGATTAACTCCCACTTGATTCAAGCGATTGTAGTACCCAAACATTCTGAGCACATGCTCACAGGCTGAGCTATTCTCCTCCATCTTGTAGGCAAAGTACTTGTGAGAGGTCTCATACCTCTCAACATGGGCATGAGTCTGAAATACCAATTTCAGCTCTTGGAACATCTCACATGCTCTGTGGCGTTCAAAACCTTTTTGAAGTCCCGGTTCTAAGCCGTAAAGCATGGTGCACTAAACTATTAAGTAGGCATCATACCGAGCTTGCCAGACATTCATAACGTTTGCATCTGCTCCTGCAATAGGTCTGTCACCTAGCGGTGCATTAAGGACATAATTCTTCTATACAGTAATGAGGATAATCCTCAGATCATGGACCCAGTCCGCATCATTGCTACTATCATCTTTCAACTTAGTTTTTCTCTAGGAACATATAAAAAAAATAGGGGAACTATATCGCGAGCTATTGATCTACAACATAGATTTGCAAATACTATCAGGACTAAGTTCATGATAAATTAAGTTCAATTAATCAAATTACTAAAGAACTCCCACTTAAATAAACATCCCTCAAGTTATCTAAGTGATACGTGATCCAAATCAACTAACCCAAATTCGATCATCACGTGAGATGGGGTAATCATCAATGGTGAACATCTCTATGTTGATCATATCTACTATATGACTTACGTTCGACCTTTCGGTCTCCAATGTTCCGAGACCATGTCTGTACATGCTAGGCTCGTCAAGTTTAACCCAAGTATTCTGCATGTGCAAAACTTTCTTACACCCGTTGTATGTGAACGTAGAGTCTATCACACCCGATCATCACGTGGTGCCTCGAAACTATGAACTATAGCAATGGTGCATACTCAGGGAGAACACTTTTACCTTGAAAATTAGTGAAGGGATCATCCTATAATGCTACCGCCGTTCTACGCAAAATAAGATGCATAAAGGATAAACATCACATGTAATCAAAATATGTGACATGATATGGCCATCATCATCTTGTGCTTTTTGATCTCCATCTTCAAAGCATCGTCATGATCTCCATCGTCACTGGCTCGACACCTTGATCTCCATCGTTGCGTCATGGTCGTCTCGCCAACTATTGCTTCTACAACTATCGCTAACGCATAGTGATAAAGTAAAGCAATTACATGGCGTTTGCATTTCATACAATAAAGAGACAACCATAAGGCTCCTGCCGGTTGCCGGTAACTTACAAAACATGATCATCTCATACAATAACGTATATCTCATCACGTCTTGACCATATCACATCACAACATGCCCTGCAAAAACAAGTTAGACGTCCTCTACTTTGTTGTTGCAAGTTTTACGTGGCTGCTACGGGCTTCTAGCAAGAACCGTTCTTACCTACGGCAAAAACCACAACGGTGATTCATCAAGTTTGCTGTTTTAACCTTCTTCAAGGACCGGCCGCAGTCAAATTCGATTCAACTAAAGTAGGAGAAACAGACACCCACCAGCCACCTTTATGCAAAACTAGTTGCATGTCTGTCGGTGGAACCGGTCTCATGTGCGTGGACATGTAAGGTTGGTCCGGGCCGCTTCATCCCACTGTTGCAAATATGCCCTAGAGGCAATAATAAAGTGGTTATTATTATATTTCCTTGTTCATGATAATTGTCTATTGTTCATGCTATAATTGTGTTATCCGGAAATCGTAATACATGTGTGAATACATAGACCACAACATGTCCCTAGTGAGCCTCTAGTTGACTAGCTCGTTGATCAATAGATGGTTACGGTTTCCTAACCATGGACATTGGATGTCGTTGATAACGGGATCACATCATTAGGAGAATGATGTGATGGACAAGACCCAATCCTAAGCATAGCACTAGATCGTGTAGTTCGTCTGCTAAAGCTTTTCTAATGTCAAGTATCATTTCCTTAGACCATGAGATTGTGCAACTCCCGGATACCATAGGAATGCTTTGGGTGTATCAAACGTCACAACGTAACTGGGTGACCATAAAGGTGCACTACAGGTATCTCCGAAAGTGTCTGTTGGGTTGGCACGAATCGAGACTGGGATTTGTCACTCCATATGACGGAGAGGTATCTCTGGGCCCACTCGGTAATGCATCATCATAATGAGCTCAATGTGACTAAAGAGTTAGCCACGGGATCATGCATTACGGAACGAGTAAAGAGACTTGCCGGTAACGAGATTGAACAAGGTATAGGGATACCGACGATCGAATCTCGGGCAAGTATCATACCGGTAGACAAAGGGAATTGTGTATGGGATTGATTGAATCCCCGACATCGTGGTTCATCCGATGAGATCATCGTGGAACATGTGGGAGCCAACATGGGTATCCAGATCCCGCTGTTGGTTATTGGGCGGAGAGATGTCTCGGTCATGTCTGCATGGTTCCCGGACCCGTAGGGTCTACACACTTAAGGTTCGGTGACGCTAGAGTTGTTATGGGAAATAGTATGTGGTTACCGAATGTTGTTCGGAGTCCCGGATGAGATCCCGGACGTCACGAGGAGTTCCAAAATGGTCCGGAGGTGAAGATTTATATATGGGAAGTCATCATACGGTCACCGGAAGTATTCGGGGGTTTGCCGGTATTGTACCGGGACCACCGAAGGGGTTCCGGGGGCCCACTGGGAGGGTCCACCTGCCCCGGAGGGCCCTGTGGGCTGTATGTGGGAGGGAACCAGCCCCTAAGTGGGCTGGGCGCCATCCCCTCCTAGGGCCAATGCGCCTAGGGTTGGGGGGAAACCCTAAAGGGGGCGCCCCCCTTGGCTTGGGGGGCAAGCCCCCTCCCCTTGGCCGCCGCCCCCCCTCTAGATCTGATCTAGAGGGGCCGGCACCCTTCCCCCTTGGCCCTGTAAATAGAGGGGAGGAGGGAGGGCAGCAACACCTCATCCAAGGCGCAGCCCTCCCCCTCTCCAACACCCCCTCCTCCTCCATTGAGCTTGGCGAAGCCCTGCCGGAGAACTGCAAGTTCCACCACCACGCCGTCGTGCTGCTGGAGTTGTCTTCCCCAACCTCTCCCTCCTCCTTGCTGGATCAAGGCGCGGGAGACGTCACCGGGCTGCACGTGTGTTGAACGCGGAGGCGCCGTTATTCGGTGCTTAGATCGGAATCGACCGCGATCTGAATCGCTGCGTGTACGACTCCTCCAACCGCGTTCTTGCAACGCTTCCGCATCGCGATCTTCAAGGGTATGAAGATCCACTCCTCTCTCTCTCTCTCGTTGCTAGTCTTATCTTGATTTGGCGGCAGTGGCATCATGAGCTAGGTCTATGCGTAGTTTCTATGCACGAGTAGAACACAAGTTGTTGTGGGCGTCGATTTTGTCAACTTACTTGCCGTTACTAGTCTTATCTTGATTCGGCGGCATCGTGGGATGAAGCGGCCCGGACCGACCTTACACGTACGCTTACGTGAGACAGGTTCCACCGACTGACATGCACTAGTTGCATAAGGTGGCTAGCGGGTGTCTGTCTCTCCCACTTTAGTCGGATCGGATTCGATGAAAAGGGTCCTTATGAAGGGTAAATAGAAATTGGCATATCACGTTGTGGTTTTGGCGTAGGTAAGAAATGTTCTTGCTAGAAACCTATAGCAGCCACGTAAAAATTTGCAACAACAATTAGAGGACGTCTAACTTGTTCTTGCAGCATATGCCGTGTGATGTGATATGGCCAAAAGGATGTGATGAATGATATATGTGATGTATGAGATTGATCATGTTCTTGTAATAGGAATCACGACTTGCATGTCGATGAGTATGACAACCGGCAGGAGCCATAGGAGTTGTCTTATTTTATTGTATGACCTGCGTGTCAATGAAAACGCCATGTAATTACTTTACTTTATTGCTAACTGTTAGCCATAGTAGTAGAAGTAATAGTTGGCGAGACAACTTCATGAAGACACAATGATGGAGATCATGATGATGGAGATCATGGTGTCATGCCGGTGACGATGATGATCATGGTGCCCCGAAGATGGAGATCAAAAGGAGCAAAATGATATTGGCCATATCATGTCACTTTATGATTTGCATGTGATGTTTATCATGTTTACATCTTATTTGCTTAGAATGACGGTAGCATAAATAAGATGATCCCTCGCTAAAATTTCAAGAACGTGTTTCCCCTAACTATGCACCATTGCGAAGGTTCGTTGTTTCGAAGCACCACGTGATGATCGGGTGTGATAGATTCTAACGTTCGAATACAACAGGTGTAAGCCAGATTTACACATGCAAAACACTTAGGTTGACTTGACGAGCCTAGCATGTACAGACATGGCCTCGGAACACGGAAGACCGAAAGGTCGAACATGAGTCGTATAGAAGATACGATCAACATATAGATGTTCACCGTTGATGACTAGTCCGTCTCACGTGATGATCGGACACGGCCTAGTCGATTCGGATCATGTATCACTTAGATGACTAGAGGGATGTCTATCTGAGTGGGAGTTCATTGAATAATTTGATTAGATGAACTTAATTATCATGAACTTAGTCTAAAATCTTTGCAATATGTCTTGTAGATCAAATGGCCCACGCTAATGTTGCCCTCAACTTCAACGCGTTCCTAGAGAAAACCAAACTGAAAGACGATGGTAGCAACTACACGGACTGGGTCCGTAACTTGAGGATCATCCTCATAGCTGCCAAGAAAGCATATGTCCTTGAAGCACCGCTAGGTGACGCACCTGTTTTCCCAACAACTCAAGACGTTATGAACGCCTGGCAGTCGCGTAGTGATGATTACTCCCTGGTTCAGTGCGGCATGCTTTACAGCTTAGAACCGGGGCTCCAAAAGCGTTTTGAGCAACACGGAGCATATGAGATGTTCCAAGAGCTGAAAATGGTTTTCCAAGCTCATGCCCGAGTCGAGAGATATGAAGTCTCCGACAAGTTCTACAGTTGTAAGATGGAGGAGAATAGTTCTGTCAGCGAGCATATACTCAAAATGTCTGGGTTGCACAACCGCTTGTCTCAGCTGGGAGTTAATCTCCCGGATGACGCGGTCGTTGGCAGAATCCTTCAGTCGCTTCCACCTAGCTACAAGAGCTTTGTGATGAACTTCAATATGCAGGGGATGGAAAAAACCATTCCTGAGGTATATTCAATGCTGAAATCAGTGGAGGTGGAGATAAAAAAGGAACATCAAGTGTTGATGGTGAATAAAACCACTAAGTTCAAGAAAGGCAAGGGTAAAAAGAACTTCAAGAAGGACGGCAAGGGAGTTGCCGCGCCCGGTAAGCAAGCTGCCGGGAAGAAGCCAAAGAATGGACCCAAGCCTGAGACTGAATGCTTTTATTGCAAGGGAAACGGTCACTGGAAGCGGAACTGCCCCAAGTACTTAGCGGATAAGAAGGCCGGAAATACCAAAGGTATATATGATATACATGTTATTGATGTGTACCTTACCAGCGCTCGTAGTAGCTCCTGGGTATTTGATACCGGTGCGGTTGCTCACATTTGTAACTCAAAATAGGAGCTGCGGAATAAGCGGAGACTGGCGAAGGACGAGGTGACAATGCGCGTCGGGAATGGTTCCAAGGTCGATGTGATCGCCGTCGGCACGCTACCTCTACATCTACCTTCGGGATTAGTTTTAAACCTCAATAATTGTTATTTAGTACCAGCTTTAAGCATGAACATTGTATCAGGATCTCGTTTGATGCGAGATGGCTACTAATTTAAATCCGAGAATAATGGTTGTTCTATTTATATGAGAGAAATGTTTTATGGTCATGCCCCGCTGGTCAATGGTTTATTCTTATTGAATCTCGAACGTGATGTTACACATATTCATAGTGTGAATGCCAAAAGATGTAAGGTTGATAATGATAGTCCCACATACTTGTGGCACTGCCGCCTTGGTCACATTGGTGTCAAACGCATGAAGAAACTCCATGCAGATGGACTTTTGGAGTCTCTTGATTATGAATCATTTGACACGTGCGAACCATGCCTCATGGGCAAAATGACCAAGACTCCGTTCTCCGGAACAATGGAGCGAGCAACCAACTTATTGGAAATCATACATACTGATGTGTGCGGTCCAATGAGCGTTGAGGCTCGCGGTGGTTATCGTTATGTTCTCACCCTCACTGATGACTTAAGTAGATATGTGTATGTCTACTTAATGAAACACAAGTCTGAGACCTTCGAAAAGTTCAAGGAATTTCAGAGTGAGGTTGAGAATCAACATGACAGGAAAA
This sequence comes from Thinopyrum elongatum, assembly GCA_011799875.1. NCBI lineage: Eukaryota > Viridiplantae > Streptophyta > Magnoliopsida > Poales > Poaceae > Thinopyrum > Thinopyrum elongatum. The sequence continues at coordinate 408,911,884 of CM022299.1, forward strand.
TAAAGTTCTTACGATCAGATCGTGGAGGGGAATATTTGAGTCACGAATTTGGCACGCACTTAAGGAAATGTGGAATTGTTTCACAACTCACGCCGCCTGGAACACCTCAGCGTAATGGTGTGTCCGAACGTCGTAATCGCACTCTATTAGATATGGTGCGATCTATGATGTCTCTTACCGATCTACCGCTATCATTTTGGGGTTATGCTTTAGAGACTGCCGCATTCACTTTAAATAGGGCTCCATCGAAATCCGTTGAGACGACACCGTATGAATTATGGTTTGGGAAGAAACCTAAGCTGTCGTTTCTGAAAGTTTGGGGATGCGATGCTTATGTCAAGAAACTTCAACCTGAAAAGCTCGAACCCAAATCGGAAAAATGCGTCTTCATAGGATACCCTAAGGAAACTATTGGGTATACCTTCTACCTTAGATCCGAAGGCAAGATCTTTGTTGCCAAGAATGGATCCTTTCTGGAGAAAGAGTTTCTCTCGAAAGAAGTAAGTGGGAGGAAAGTAGAACTTGATGAGGTACCCCCTCTTGAACCGGAGAGTAGCGCAGCTCAGGAAGATGTTTCTGTGGTGCCTGCACCGACTAGAGAGAAAGTTAATGATGAAGATCATGAAACTTCGGATCAAGTTGCTACTGAACTTCGTAGGTCCACGAGGACACGTTCCGCACCAGAGTGGTACGGCAACCCTGTCCTGGAAGTCATGTTGTTAGACAACGGTGAACCTTCGAACTATGAAGAAGCGATGGCGGGCCCGGATTCCAACAAATGGATTGAAGCCATGAAATCCGAGATAGGATCCATGTATGAAAATGAAGTATGGACTTTGACAGACTTGCCCGATGATCGGCAAGCCATAGAGAACAAATGGATCTTTAAGAAGAAGATAGACACGGATGGTAATGTGACCATCTATAAGGCTCGACTTGTCACTAAGGGTTATCGACAAGTTCAAGGGGTTGACTACGATGAGACCTTCTCACCCGTAGCGAAGCTGAAGTCCGTCTGAATCATGTTAGCAATTGCCGCATTCTATGATTATGAGATATGGCAAATGGACGTCAAAACGGCATTCCTTAATGGTTTCCTTAAGGAAGAATTGTATATGATGCAGCCGGAAGGTTTTGTCGATCCTAATAATGCTGACAAGGTATGCAAGCTCCAGCGCTCAATCTATGGGCTGGTGCAAGCATCTCAGAGTTGGAACATTTGCTTTGATGAGATGATCAAAGTGTTTGGGTTTACACAGACTTATGGAGAAGCCTATGTTTACAAGAAAGTGAGTGGGAGCTCTGTAGCATTTCTCATATTGTATGTGGATGACATACTATTAATGGGAAATGATATAGAATTCTTGGAAAGCATAAAGGCCTACTTGAATAAGTGTTTTTCAATGAAGGACCTTGGAGAAGCTGCTTACATATTAGGCATCAAGATCTATAGAGATAGATCGAGACGCCTCATTGGTCTTTCGCAAAGCACATACCTTGACAAGATATTGAAGAAGTTCAATATGGATCAGTCCAAGAAGGGGTTCTTGCCTATATTGCAAGGTGTGAGATTGAGCACGGCTCAATGCCCGACCTCGGCAGAAGATAGAGAAAAGATGAGTGTCATCCCCTATGCCTCAGCCATAGGGTCTATTATGTATGCCATGCTGTGTACCAGACCTGATGTGAACCTCGCCGTAAGTTTGGTAGGGAGGTACCAAAGTAATCCCGGCATGGAACACTGGACAGCGGTCAAGAACATCCTGAAGTACCTGAAAAGGACTAAGGATATGTTTCTCGTTTATGGAGGTGCCGAAGAGCTCATCGTAAAGGGTTACGTCGACGCTAGCTTCGACACAGATCTGGATGACTCCAGGTCACAAACCGGATACGTGTATATTTTGAATGGTGGGGCAGTCAGCTGGTGCAGTTGCAAGCAAAGCGTCGTGGCGGGATCTACATGTGAAGCGGAGTACATAGCAGCCTCGGAGGCAGCACATGAAGCAGTCTGGATGAAGGAGTTCATCACCGACCTAGGAGTTATTCCCAATGCATCGGGCCCAATGACTCTCTTCTGTGACAACACTGGAGCTATTGCCCTTGCCAAGGAGCCCAGGTTTCACAAGAAGACCAGGCATATCAAGCGTCGCTTCAACTCCATTCGTTAACATGTTCAAGATGGAGACATAGATATTTGTAAAGTGCATACGGATCTGAATGTCGCAGATCCGTTGACTAAACCTCTTCTACGAGCAAAACATGATCAACACCAGAACTCTATGGGTGTTCGATTCATCACAATGTAACTAGATTATTGACTCTAGTGCAAGTGGGAGACTGTTGGAAATATGCCCTAGAGGCAATAATAAAGTGGTTATTATTATATTTCCTTGTTCATGATAATTGTCTATTGTTCATGCTATAATTGTGTTATCCGAAAATCGTAATACATGTGTGAATACATAGACCACAACATGTCCCTAGTGAGCCTCTAGTTGACTAGCTCGTTGATCAATAGATGGTTATGGTTTCCTGACCATGGACATTGGATGTCGTTGATAACGGGATCACATCATTAGGAGAATGATGTGATGGACAAGACCCAATCCTAAGCATAGCACTAGATCGTGTAGTTCGTCTGCTAAAGCTTTTCTAATGTCAAGTATCATTTCCTTAGACCATGAGATTGTGCAACTCCCGGATACCGTAGGAATGCTTTGGGTGTATCAAACGTCACAACGTAACTGGGTGACCATAAAGGTGCACTACAGGTATCTCCGAAAGTGTCTGTTGGGTTGGCACGAATCGAGACTGGGATTTGTCACTCCGTATGACGGAGAGGTATCTCTAGGCCCACTCGGTAATGCATCATCATAATGAGCTCAATGTGACTAAAGAGTTAGCCACGGGATCATGTGTTACGGAACGAGTAAAGAGACTTGCCGGTAACGAGATTGAACAAGGTATAGGGATACCGACGATCGAATCTCGGGCAAGTATCATACCGGTAGACAAAGGGAATTGTGTACGGGATTGGTTGAATCCCCGACATCGTGGTTCATCTGATGAGATCATCGTGGAACATGTGGGAGCCAACATGGGTATCCAGATCCCGCTGTTGGTTATTGGCCGGAGAGATGTCTCGGTCATGTCTGCATGGTTCCCAAACCCGTAGGGTCTACACACTTAAGGTTCGGTGACGCTAGAGTTGTTATGGGAAATAGTATGTGGTTACCGAATGTTGTTCAGAGTCCCGGATGAGAACCCGGACGTCACGAGGAGTTCCGGAATGGTCCGGAGGTGAAGATTTATATATGGGAAGTCATCATACGGTCACCGGAAGTATTCGGGGGTTTGCCGGTATTGTACCGGGACCACCGAAGGGGTTCCGGGGGTCCACCTACCCCGGAGGGCCCTGTGGGTTGTATGTGGGAGGGAACCAGCCCCTAAGTGGGCTGGGCGCCATCCCCCCCTAGGGCCAATGCGCCTAGGGTTGGGGGGAAACCCTAAAGGGGGCGCCCCCCTTGGCTTGGGGGGCAAGCCCCCTCCCCTTGGCCGCCGCCCCCCCTCTAGATCTGATCTAGAGGGGCCGGCCCCCTTCCCCCTTGGCCCTATAAATAGAGGGGAGGAGGGAGGGCAGCAGCACCTCATCCAAGGCGCAGCCCTCCCCCTCTCCAACACCCCCTCCTCCTCCGTTGAGCTTGGCGAAGCCCTGCCGGAGAACTGCAAGTTCCACCACCACGCCGTCGTGCTGCTGGAGTTGTCTTCCCCAACCTCTCCCTCCACCTTGCTGGATGAAGGCGCGGGAGACGTCATCGGGCTGCATGTGTGTTGAACGCGGAGGCGCCGTTGTTCGGTGCTTAGATCGGAATCGACCGCGATCTGAATCGCTGCGTGTACGACTCCTCCAACCGCGTTCTTGCAACGCTTCCGCATCGCGATCTTCAAGGGTATGAAGATGCACTCCTCTCTCCCTCGTTGCTAGTCTCTTCATAGATTGATCTTGGTGATGCGTAGGAAAATTTTAGATTTACTACTACATTCCCCAACACCCACAATACCGCCGAATCAAAATAAGACGTTGGTGGTAAGCAGTATGACTATCACCGCCCACAACTCTTTGTGTTCTACTCGTGCATATCATCTACGCATATATCTGGCTCATGATGCCACTGTTGGGAAACGTTGCATGGAAAACAAAAAAATTTCTACGCGCACGAAAGATCTATCAAGGAGATGCATAGCAACAAGAGGGGAGAGTGTGTCTACGCACCCTCGTAGACCGTAAGCGGAAGCGTTTCACAACGCGGTTGATGTAGTCGAACTTTCTTCGTGATCCAACCAATCTAGTACCGAACGTACGGCACCTCCGCGTTCAGCACACGTTCAGCTCGGTGACGTCCTCCGCCTTCTTGATCCAGCAAGACGGCGAGGTAGTAGATGAGTTCCGTCAGCACGGTGGCGTGGTGACGGTGATGGTGAAGTGATCTCCGCAGGGCTTCGCCTAAACTCTTCCGGTGTCCGAATACCATCGTCCTATATATCAATCTTTACCTCCCGACCATTTTGAGACTCCTCGTCATGTCCTTGATCTCATCCGGGACTCCGAACAACATTCGGTCACCAAATCATATAACTCATATAACACTATATCGTCAATGAACGTTTAAGCGTGCAGACCATACGGGTTCGAGAACTATGTAGACATGACCGAGACACCTCTCCGGCCAATAACCAATAGCGGAACCTGGATGCCCATATTGGCTCCTACATATTCTATGAAGATCTTTATCGGTCGAACCGTTATGACGACATACGTAATTCCCTTTGTCCATCAGTATGTTACTTGCCCGAGATTTGATCGTCGGTATCTCTATACCTAGTTCAATCTCGTTACCGGCAAGTCTCTTTACTCGTTCCATTATACATCACCTCGTGACCAACTCCTTGGTCATTTGCTTGCAAGCTTATGATGTGTATTACCGAGATGGCCCAGAGATACCTCTCCGATACTCGGAGTGACAAATCCTAATCTCGATCTATGCCAACTCAACAAACACCTTCGGAGATACCTGTAGAGCATCTTTATGATCACCCAGTTACGTTGTGCCGTTTGATAGCACACAAGGTATTCCTCCGGTATCCGGGAGTTGCATAATCTCATACTCAAAGGAATATGTATTTGACATGAAGAAAGCAATAGCAATAAACTGAACGATCATTATGCTAAGCTAACGGATGGGTCTTATCCATCACATTATTCTCCTAATGATGTGATCCCGTTATCAAATGACAACACATGTCTATGGCTAGGAAACCTTAACCATCTTTGACCAACGAGCTAGTCTAGTAGAGGCTTACTAGGGACACGGTATTTGTTTATGTATTCACACATGTATTTAAGTTTCCGATCAATACAATTTTAGCATGAATAATAAACCTTTATCATGAAATAAGGAAATATAAAATAACAACTTTATTATTGCCTCTAGGGCATATTTCCTCCAGGCACAACCCACCTGGGCTCACCTGGGGGCCCAGGCGCGCCCTGGTGGGTTGTGCCCACCTCGGTGGCCTCCCGCACCGCCTCTTCGCCCTATAAATACCCAAATATTCCAAAAACCCTAGGGGAGTCGATGAAACACAATTCCAGCCGCCGCAAGTTCCAGAACCACGAGATCCAATCTAGACACCATCACGGAGGGGTTCATCATCCTCATTGGTGCCTCTCCGATGATGCGTGAGTAGCTCATTGTAGAGCTATGGGTCTGTAGGTAGTAGTTAGATGGCTTCCTCTCTCTCTTTTGATTCTCAATACAATGGTCTCTTGGAGATATATTTGATGTAACTATTTTTGCGGTGTGTTTGTTGGGATCCGATGAACTTTGAGTTTATGATCAGATCTATATCCATGAAAGTTATTTGAGTTCTTTGATCTCTTTTATGCATGATTACTTATAGCCTCGTATTTCTTCTTCGAATCTTTGGTTTAGCTAGGCCAACTAGATCGATTTTTCTTGCCATGGGAAGAGGTGCTTTGTGATGGGTTCGATCGTGCGGTGTTCTTTCCCAGTGACAGAAGGGGCAGCAAGACACGCATGTATCGTTGCTATTAAGGATAACAAGATGGGGGCTATTCCTACATGAATAGATCTCGTCTACATCATGTCATCGTTCTTCTTGCATTACTTTGTTTCTCCATGAACTTAATACACTAGACGCATGCTGGATAGCGGTCGATGTGTGGAGTAACAGTAGTAGATGCATGCAGGAGTCGGTCTACTAATCTTGGACGTGATGCCTATATAATGATCACTGCCTGGATATCGTCATAATTATTTGATGTTCTATCAATTGCACAACAGTAATTTGTTTACCCACCGTATGCTATTTTCTTGAGAGAAGCCACTAGTTAAATCTACGGCCCCCGGGTCTATTCTTTATCATATTTGCTTCGAGATCTATTTTTATTCGCTTTTATTTTCAGATCTATTATTCCAAAAACCCAAAAATACCTTGCTGTACTTTCTTGCTATTTATTTTATTTTGCGTTTTACCGTGATCTATTTATCCAATCTACACAATTTTTATCCCGTCAACGTGCGAATTTCTGGCACCGTTACCCGTAGAGGGATTGACAACCCCTCCTAATCGTCGGGTTGCAAGTATTTGTTCTTTGTGTGTAGGTACCATTTACATAGTGTTGCTTGATTCTCCTACTGGATTGATACCTTGGTTTCATAACTAAGGGAAATACCTACCGTAGCTGTGCTGCATCATCCCTTCCTCTTTTGGGAAATACCGACGTAGTTCAAGCGACATCAAGTATCGGTACTCAATTAGAGGAAGAAAGAATGCAAATGCATCGGTTTATAGAACATCTGAATAATTTGACATTTAAATAACAAAGGAATTATGATTTCCAAAACTAAGGATCCGAAGCAGACGCTCTGATCAAAAGATAAGTAAGTTGAATAGACATAGATCGACAATCAATCAAGGTTTGATTTACCGAGGACCAACTCATGTTAAAAATAACGTCTGATCCGAAAGTGAAATTCTAAGGGTAAATTGAAGATTGCAAGTAATTGCGCACATGTTGAATCAATAGGATCAGAATGACGAACACGAAGGATTTCAATTAATATTGCCATATATATGGAATTAACCATGATGCAAGCAGACAAGTGTTTGCAGAGGAATAGTTGGCAGAGGATTACTAGAAGATCGAATAGTATTTCAATGTATCTTGAGAAGCATATGAACAACTAGTAATGAACAATTCCTCGATAAGTGCGAAGAATTATTCGTAGGGGTATTCATGCGGCCAGGAACTGCAGGGCAGTAAGCATAAAGGATTCTTGGAACATCGGAGAGTATTTCAGGGCATCTTGTAATAATAGGAGCAACTGGGGATAAGGTATGAACGTCAAAAGTAGGTAGTTACCCATAAGGATTTATCGGTGGTAGGGATTGCAACGGCGAAGCGCACAAGGGTCTCGGGAAAACATCGGAGAGTATCTTCGGAATCTTCTGATGAAGCATGCGATCATCTGGAATGAAGGGCTCTCCGGGGAAGTAATTACGAGAACCTAGAGTTAGAGTTAGCAAGTTTTTTAACCGAATAGAAGAGAGATCAGAATCCCAGAGTAAAGATGAGGAATAAAAGATCCTAATACCACCCATTTGTGATGTGGGCCCGTAAGCCACACACAACAATGTTAGCAAAAAAAATCCAAAGACTAGACTCAACTTCGGCCAAGGAGTTGGAAAGGGGGCTTCCTACAGGCAGTCGGCTCTGATACCAACTTGTGACGCCCCCGATTCAATCGTACACTAATCATACACGCAAATGTGTATGATCAAGATCAGGGACTCACGGGAAGATATCACAACACAACTCTAGACACAAATAAAATAATACAAGCTTTATATTACAAGCCAGGGGCCTCGAGGGCTCGAATATTAAGCTCGATCATAGACGAGTCAGCGGAAGCAACAATATCTGAGTACAGACATAAAGTTAAACAAGTTGCCATAAGATGGCTAGCACAAACAGGGATACAGATCAAAGAGGCGCGGGCCTCCTGCCTGGGATCCTCCTACACTACTCCTGGTTGTCGGCGGCCTGCACGTAGTAGTAGACACCCTCGGGGTAGTAGTAGTCATCAACGGTAGCGTCTGGCTCCTGAGATCCGACATCTGGTTGCAGCAACCGAGAAGAATGGAAAAGAGGGGGGGAGAGGGAGCAAAGCAACTGTAAGTACTCATCCAAAGTACTCGCAAGCAAGGATCTACACTACATATGCACTGGTATCAAAGGGAAGGGGTTGTATATGTGGACTATACTGCAGAATGCCAGAATAGAGGGGAAAGCCTAGCCTATCGAAGACTAGCGTCTTCTTGAAGCCACCATCTTGCAGCATTTAGAAGAGTACATAATATCATTTTGTAATTAGCAAGCATGTTGTAGCATTAACGCCCAGAGATCCTTTCTCGGCTCCCTGCGGGAAAGCAATCCCAGAGCCATCATATCCATTCCACATCTCAGTATCAAGTTCTAGTTGTAAAGATCGGGATACAACTCCAAGTCATCCTGTTACCGTGGACACGGCTATTCGAATAGATAATACTTCCCTGCAGGGGTGCACCACATTACCCAACACGCTCTATCACTCTGGCCGGACACACTTTCCTGGGTCATGCCCGGCCTCGGAAGATCAACACATCGCAGCCCTACCTAGGCCCAGCAGAGAGGTCAGCACGCCAGTCTAAATCCTATGCGCGCAGGGGTCTTGGGCCCATCGCCCGTTGCACACCTACATGTTGCGTACGCGGCCGGTGAGCAGACCTGGCAGCCTCCATCATAAAGGAGTGTGCTTTACGCGGTCCAACCCGACGCGTGCCACTCAGTCGCCGACGTCTGGGCGTGCGTGGGCGCGCGAAGCTCCGGACACGTAGCGGGCGAGGGCCAACGTCGTTAGATCGTAGGGGGAAATAGGAGGAGATGGAGGAGGAGCTCACAGTGACGGCGGCGAGCTGCTCATTGGGCTCGGGGGCGTTGCGGTGACGAAGAATCAACGGCGACCTGTGACGACCCCGGCTTAATCATGCACTAATCATACACACAAATGCACACGATCAATCCTAAGGACTCACTTGAAGATATCACAACACAACTCTAAAACATAAATAAAGTCATACAAGCTTTATATTACAAGCCAGGGCCTCGAGGGTTCGAATACATAGCTCGATGGCATACAAGCATCAGCGGAAGCATCAGATATCTGGGTACAGATATAACCGAGTTACAGATAGGCCTTTAAGAAGGCGAGGTAAAATAAAACACTACGATCGAAAGGCGTAGGCCTCCTGCCTAGGACCCTCCGAAACTACTCCTGGTCGTCGGACGGCTCCTCGTAGTAGTACTCGCCAGAAGGGTAGTAGTAGTAGTAGCCGTCGGCGGGGGCAACGGTCTCAGGGGCTCCGTCATCTGGATGCACCAAAAGGATATGGGAAGAAAAAGAAAGCAAAGCAAACGTGAGTACTCATCCGAAGTACTCAGCAAGCAAGGATCTACACTACATATGCAACATTTTCAAAGAAAGGCTGTATATATGGACTAGGCTACAGAAATGCCAGGATAGAGGGGAAGGCCTAGTCCTATCGAAGACTAGCATCTTCAGCATCTTCGTCGGTCTTGCAGCATTAGAAGAGTGCAGATTAGCATAATGTAAAGTAGTAGCAGTGTCATCAACCTCGCCCAGAGATCCTTCCTCGACTCCCTGTGAGAAAGCAATCCCAGAGCCATACTATCCAGTTATCATCTCAAGTGACCAGTTCTAGTTGTATTGATCGGGATACAACTTCGAGTGTCCGTTACCGTAGGACAGGCTATCGATAGATTAGTTCTTCCCTGCAGGGGTGCACCAACTTACCCACCACGCCCACTTAACTCCGGCCGGACACACTTTACTGGGTCATGCCGGCCTCGGCCAAATGATACGCCGCAACCCGACCGAATACTTAACAGAGAGGTCAGCACGCCGGACTAACCTATGCGCCCAGGGGTCTTGGGCCTTCGCCCCGCAGACTCCTGCGCGTTACGTGCACCACCGATGAGCAGACCTAGCAACCCCTTAATACAAGTGCGGTTGCGGTCCCAGTCCAACCCAGCGTGTGCTGCTCCTCGCTGACGACAATTAAGCTTCGGCTGATGTATACGACACAGAACGCCCATACTATGCCCACGTGATGGTTGGTGCTATCAGGCCAGAGGCCCCTCGGATCAAATATCCAAACCGTTAGTGTGTTGGTAGTGCGGTAACGAGCAGAGACTCATGAAAGATGTGACCCCGTCGCCCCATCTCGAGGACCTGCGGCAAGGGCTAAGAATGCCCGGCCACGCCTCGTATTCAACTCTCGGGCACCCTCCAGGTCCACCCGACTCCACATCTCTCGCAATTAAGCTCGCGCGGGTACCCCTCAGGGCCGACCCGTCTTTAGTAACATGGTTCAGTGTAAAGTCATAGTAACCATAGTATCCGTGTGTCTAACACCAAGGGGAATCCTGAGGAATCACCCTCGATGGAATTCCACCTGATGTTAATGTCAAGGTGAACGAAGGAGGAATCACCCTCAAGGTCCACTCTTGAGGACGGTGCCGTTATCGGGAATGGGGAAGGAGGAATCACCCTCGATGACCATAACCGATGAACTAACCTACAAGGTTATCATCACAAGTGCTGACGAGGTATCACCCTCGGCACTCGATAGTAACCCAGTAGTGTCGAGCAACTAAGGGGGAAAGTGATGTGCGGTGCCGGGGCCTGGTCTTCGATCCCGTTGATCGGGTCTTCTGATAATCCCGCGGGGCAGTCGGGATAAAGTGGGGTCTCTACCCAACCTATACTAAACAGTTTAGGATAAGCAGGTAGGTAGCAACAGTAGGTTACAATAAACAGGCTATGCAGCAGAAATAGGATAACAGTAGCATCAGTAACTTCTAATTCAAGCATAAGAGAGAAGAGAATAGGCGATATCAATATGCTCAAAAGGGGGGCGCTTGCCTGGAAGCTCTGCGGCAAGGGTCTGGTCGTCAGGGGCGTAGTCGACCTCCGGAGCTGCGTCGGTCTCGGGAGCTACGTCGACGTCGGGGTCTACCGAGAGAGAAGAGGAGGAAGAAACAGATAAATAAACAACAAACATATGAAACACAGAGTATGCTATGCTAAGATGCAGTGCAGGGTTGCCTAAAGGTGCATCTAAGTCATTTAGTTATTTTAGGATTAAAGTGGGATTTATTAACTGGTGTATATGCACTATTCATCTACCGAATTCAGGCTAAAAGTTACAGGTTCACCTATGTAGTAGGTTCCGACAAGGAAACAGACGACACGATCAAATTCGTCTCGTCGTTCTGAGCAACTTTCATGTATTAAGTTTTCCGATCCGAGCTACGGTTTATTTTCTACGATTTTCTAAAGATTTTAGTATTTTATGGATTTATTTAATTTAGCAGAATTACTAAAAGTGAATTATGACGTCATCATGATGTCACTACTGTGTCAGCGAGTCAAACTGCCTGGTCCAGGTCAAACCTGACCTGCGGGACCCACCTGTCATAGACAGTGGGTTAACTAAACTAATTTGCAGAGTTAATTAGCTAAGTGGGTCCCCACTGTCAGTGTAATTAGTAGTTGATTAGCACTAATTAAACTAACCGACACGTGGGACCCACCTGACAGAGTCAGCGGTGAACAGTAAAAAGGTTGGCCTGGTCAACAGGTCAAGGGGACCCACCGGGCCCACTCGTCAGCCTCACAGGGGAGGCCACGTGGGTGCCACGTCAGCCGACTGGCGTTCAAACGCTGGTGGGCGCGTTTTTGCGGCGGCGCGGCTCGGGAGGTGGTCGGGTTTTGCGCATAGGGCATGGGGAGGAGCGTGGCTGGGTGCGTTCGACACGGATCGGCGTCGCGCGTCGAACGGTGGTGGCCGGAGTGGCTGAAACGGACGGGGGCGAGCGCCATGAGCTCGCCGGCGGCGAGGTGCTTCTGGCGAACGACGGTAACGGTGAAACGGGGCGCGCGCGGGCGATCTATCTAGCTAGGAACGACCTATACGCGTGCGCGAACACAACGGGCGCAGGCCCGAGACCATTTGGTCATCGGAGCCACGCCGACAACGGGTTTTGCGGCGGCGCTTTCGGGCGGAGCACGGGGCTGGCGCAACGGGGCTCGACCGAGCGCGGGGTTGGGTGCAACAGGCCCGCACGGACGTTCTAAGCATGATCCCGAGCTCGACAGGAGCGATGGCTCGGCTTCGAGCTCGGCAGCGGAGGCAAGGACACGGTAGTGACGGCGAGCTAGCTAGGAACGTAGGCGGCCGCGGAAAGAAGGAATGGAGGAAGGGGAAGGCTCACCGAGCGGCCAAGAAAGGCCCTCGACAGCTTTGTAGCAGCAGTGGACGACGGAGACGGCGGCGGTCACCGGCGACGAGGAAGACGAAGACGAGCTCGATCCGCTCGATGCCGAGCCCGTCGTCTCCAGGGACTCGGCTCAGTTGATGCAGCGGAGGGCGGCGGAGCTCCTTGACACCTCGCCGGGGCTCGAGGTCGTCAGGGAGCGCAGGATCGACGGAGTAGAGGCGACGGTGGCGCTCGGATGCGCTAGGGAACGAGGAGGAGAGAGCGAGGGAAGAGGGGGAGAGTGACGGAGGAGACCAGGGGGACGCTCTGGCTTCGGCCTTATCCCTGCCCGCGTCGGTGGCATCGCGGTGTCGGCTTTTGGCCGGCACGCGCCGGCGAGGCCACTGGTGCGGCGACAACGCGATAGAGAGAGAGGGAAGGAGGGAGAAGGCGGGCCTGGTGGGCCAGAGTCGGGGCACTGTGCAATTAAGCATAGTGCACAGTGCCTCTTTTTATTTTCTAGTTTCTGTTTTTGCTTTTTCTTTTATCAGAGATAGTTTTGGGAATATTTTGAGCATCCAAATGAACTTGCAAAAATGTGAAACTTGTCCTCACTGATGCATTGCAATATCCAGCACTGCCACAAAAAGTTTGGGCATTTTTTGGAATCCATTTGAATTTATTTAAAAATGAATAGGGCATTTTAGGTGCTGATTTGGCTCTGTTAAAATGCATAAACCCATTTAGAATTGATGGTGATGTTGTGTTCCTTAACAGCAAATAGTTTTAGATTATTTGCTAAAAGGTGAACATTTTTCCAACATGTTTTGAGCAACTTCATTTTGCACTTTTGAATTTGAGTTGATTTTCAGAGAAGGATTTGAACTGAACCTTTAACCAATGTGACTAGGCACTGCAAATGAAAGTGACTTGGCATTATTAGCATATGATCACAGTGGCTTTTACACAGGGGTGTTACAAATTCTCCTCCTCTAAAAGAAATTCTCGTCCCGAGAATTTAGGAGGCAGAAGGAAAGAGGTCGGGGTATTCCTTGCGAAGATGATCCTCGCGTTCCAAAGTGGCTTCATCTTCAGTGTGATTCGACCACTGCACTTTCAGGAACTTGGTCATCTTCTGATGAGTGCGATGTTCAGCTTCATCGAGAATGCGGATCGGGTGCTCCTTATAAGAAAGATCATCTTGCAATTCGAGCATCTCGTGATCCACTGCGCGGTGCGGAGATTCCTTGAAGCATTTACGAAGTTGCGACACATGGAAGACGTCTTGGATATGAGAGAATTGCGGTGGCAACTCCAATTTATATGCCACCTGTCCACGTCTGGCAACAATGCGAAAGGGGCTGATGTAGCGTGGAGCTAGCTTGCCCTTGATTCCGAAACGACGGGTGCCCTTCATAGGAGTGACATGAAGATAAGCTTGATCACCTGGTTGATAGGTCAAGCCCCATTGTTTGCGATCATAGTTGCTCTTTCTGGCGGTCCTGAGCCGCCTTGAGATTTTCTCGGATAATGCGGACTTGTTCTTCAGCGTGTTGGATAATATCCGGACCCACGAGTGGTCGTTCCCTAGTTTCTGACAAAAAAGAGGGGTTCAACACTTACGTCCGTAAAGTACTTCGAAGGGGGCCATTTTCAAGCTGGCTTGATAGCTGTTGTTATAAGAGAATTCGGCATACGGGAGAGATTCTTCCCACTTCTTACCAAATGATATAACACAAGCCTGAAGCATATCTTCAAGCACTTGATTTACTCGCTCGACTTGGCCTTCGGATTGGAGATGATAAGCTGAACTCCAGGTAATGTGAGTTCCCATAGCTTCTTGGAAACTTTCCCAAAACTTGGAGGTGAAAAGACCGCCACGGTCCGAACTGATCTCCTTCGGAATACCATGGGGTGAAACAATTCTGGAGATATACAACTCTGCTAACTGACTAGCAGTGATAGTCTCCTTAACAGGCAGAAAATGTGCAACTTTGGAAAGTTGATCGACGACGACAAGAATAGCATCATGACCCTTCTGAGACTTGGGAAGACCAGTTATGAAATCCATTTGAACCTTATCCCATTTCCACAAAGGAATAGGAAGTGGTTGAAGAATTCCAGCAGGCTTCTGATGTTCTACTTTCACGCAACGGCATACATCACATTCAGCAACATATCGAGCAATGTCCTGCTTCATTCTAGACCACCAGTACCTTTGTCGGAGATCACGATACATCTTGGTGCTACCCGGATGGATAGACAGCTGTGTATCATGTGCCTCCTTCATGACCTTGTCAGTCATAAGCTCGAAGCAAGGTACCACAATGCGGTTTCTGAAATACAAGGTTCCATCTTCAGCAACTGAGAAATCCCTGTACTTCTCAAGGTGAAGCTCTTTCTTCATCAGATCTACTTCAGCATCTTTAGCTTGCGCACGCTTAACAGCCTTTTCAAGATCTGGTTGCACGACAAGGTTATTAAGAGAACCCTGCGGAACGATTCGAAGGTTCAATTTGCGCAGTTCTTCATAAAGATGGGGTTGAGCTCGCTTAACCATGAGGTTGTTACAGTATGACTTGCGGCTCAAGGCATCAGCCATCACGTTAGCCTTGCCAGGGGTATATGAAATACGACAGTCATAGTCCGTAATTGTTTCCAACCATCGTTGTTGACGGAGATTGAGTTCCGGCTAAGTGAACAAATACTTCAAGCTTTGATGATCAGTATATATCTCACACCGGTTACCAAGAAGGTAATGTCGCCACTGCTTCAAAGCATAGATCAGAACAGCGAGTTCGAGATCATGTACTGGATAGTTTTCTTCATGCAGACGCAATTGTCGCGAGGCATATGCAATTACTCTTCGTTCTTGCATTAGGACACAGCCTAATCCCTGACGAGAGGCGTCGCAATATATCACAAAGTCCTTGCGAGAATCGGGAGGAGCAAGCACTAGAGCAGAAGTCAGCTTGTCCTTGAGGGTCTGGAAACTTTCCTGACATTTGTCTGTCCACTCAAACTTAACGCCTTTGTGAAGCAGATTAGTCAGGGGCTTGGCAATCTTGGAAAAGTTCTCGAAGAATCGGCGGCAATAACTTGCAAGGCCGAGAAAACTTCTCACTTGCTTGGCATTCTTCGGAGGAGTCTAGTCAAGAATAGCCTGAACACGCTCCGGGTTAACGGCAATACCGTCCTTGGAAATCACATGTCCAAGGTAGGTTACTTCAGAAAGCCAGAATTCGCATTTGGAGTACTTGGCATACAACTTGTGTTCCCGAAACCTTTCTAGAACAAGGCGAAGATATTCGACATGTTCTTCCTTATTCTTCGAATATACCAGAATATCATCCAGATATACCACGACGAACTTGTCGAGGTAATCCATGAAGATGTAATTCATCAGACGGGAGAAAGTAGCTGGAGCATTTGTTAGGCCAAATGACATAACGGTGTACTCGTAGGAACCATAACGAGTAACAAAGGCGGTCTTCGGAATATCCTCTTCGCGGACACGGATCTGGTGATAACCCAACCTCAAGTCGAGTTTAGAGAACACCGAAGATCCAGCAAGTTGATCATATAAATCATTGATCCGGGGAAGTGGATATTTATTCTGAATGGTTGCCTGGTTGATAGGACGGTAATCTTGGACCAGCCTATTCGTACCATCTTTCTTCTTGACAAAGAGAGAAGGTGCTCCCCAGGCAGAGGAACTTGGACGGATAAAGCCCTTCTTAAGTGACTTGTCGATTTCTTCTTTAAGCTCGAGAAGGTGGTGCGGAGGCATCTTATAAGGACGCTTCGCAATAGGGGTAGTGCCAGGCTTCAAGTCGATGATGAACTCGACAACTCTAGCAGGGGGTATTCCTGGAAGTTCTTCTGGAAAAACATCCTGGAAGTCACAGACGACTGGAATGTTTTCGATGCCCTCAAGCGGAGAAGCGTTTAACGCATTCAAGGCATAAATTTGAGCCTCGGCATTTTGAGTGAGGTGAGCATGGTAATTCACTATCTGACCTGATGGATGCAGGAGGTGTACAACTTTAGTGGCACAACTGATTGAGGCATAGTGAGCCTTCAACCAATCCATTCCCAGAATAAGATCAACTTTAGAAGAGTTGAGAATAATGGGAGACGCTCGGAATTCCAACCTTTCAATACTAATTACGACATCGAGACTGAACAACAAAGTGTGGCAATGACCCGCGGGAGTGTTCACTCGTAATTTACGGGGTAGCGTATCACATTTAACTTCATGCATGAGTGCGAATTTATCTGACATGAATGAATGCGATGCTCCTGAATCAAATAAAACGGATGCAGGTACTGAATTAACAAGAAGTGTACCCATCACGGTTTCAGGTTGATCCTGAGCTTCAGACATGTTGACATGATAGTTCTGTCCACGACCATAAGAAGGCCTGACATTGTTGTTGCGGGGCTGATTGATTCCACAACCAATTCCACGACCAGCAGGAGGAAGTGCTAGCTGATTCTGACTCTGAGAACAGTCTCTGGCACGGTGACCTGGCTGGCCACACTTGGAGCAGAGTCCACTGTCTGGACGTGGTGCAGGAGCTCGAGGTGGTGCAGCTCAAAGAGGCTGCCTCGATGGTGGAGGAGGCAGGCGAGGTGCAGCATAAGCAGGCATGTACACTGGAGCTGTTGGACGGTACATGCTGTGAGGAATCCAGATACGGCGCTTCTAAGAAGACGAGCCCGAAGATGAGCCCGCTTCACGGGTGCGTCTGGTCGCTTCCTTATGCTTCTTCAGACCAGTCTCGACCATAATAGCCTTGTTCACCAAAGTGGCGAAGTCAGGAAAGTCTTGGACGAGCAGAGCTAGCTGAATGTCATGGTGTAGCCCATCACGGAACTTCTCCTGCCTACGAGCATCAGTGGGAATGTCTTCTTCAGCATAGCGAGACAAGTCAAGGAACTCTCATTGGTAGACCTCCACAGTCTTGTTGCCTTGAACGAGGCTACGGAACTCAGCCTTCTTCCGATCTATAACCCCTTGAGGAATATACCGGGCACGAAAAGTAGCCTTGAATTCCACCCAGGTGACGACAGTTCAAGGAGGTAGGGTCTGTCTGTGAGTGGCCCACCATTGGGCCGCGGGTCCCTTCAGGAAGTATGTCGCGAAAGTGACATAGCTGACAGGAGGAACATCAGCGGACTCCATCTCATAGAAGATGTCACACAGCCAGTCATCGGCATCCAGCGGATTAACTATGTTGCGGAATACCGATGGGTTGAGACGCACAAACTCTGGCAGCGTAATTGAAGCTGGCTGCTGGTTGGCATTGGGACGAGGGAACTGATCCATAATCCTAGTCATGGACTGGCGGTTGAGTTCAAATTGTTGCATCATAGCTGCCATATAGTCAGGCGGTGGCAGCGGTGGTGGATTGTTGTCACCCATCCTGCTAAATTCAACAGGGGTAGTTTAGCAGAAGCTATTGCGAGTGTTTAGCAACAAGCATGATGTAACGTGATGGAATTTAAGTAGTGTAACAGATGTTTAACAATAGTCATTTAAGACATACAGATCCATACACAGTTGGTTACAAATGGGCAGCATAACGGTGCAATTTCAGAGTCTGGACATGCTAGGCGGCACACAGGCACGCGGTAAAGAAGTACACAACGAGACATAGCAAAGGCTACATCAACGTCGGAGAAGACTGATGGAGCGAGGACTCTGCAAGTGAAAACACAGGGTGCCCTCGATAAAAGGGATCCTGTAAGCAGAACCTGGCCCATATTCTTGAAGAAAGGGGGGGGGGGAATTTTCAGAACTCCGGGTGGATGTGATCACGAGAACCTAATGTTAAAGTTAGTAAAATTTTAACCCGAATAGAAGAGAGAACAGAGTCCCAGAGCAAAGACGAGGAATAAAAGATCCTAATACCACCCAGTTGGCGACGTGGGCCCGTAAGCCACACAGCCAAGTTAGTAAAACAATTTTTGGACGACTAGACTCAACTTCGGCCAAGGAGTTGGATAGGGGGATTCCTAGAGGCAGTCGGCTCTGATACCAACCTGTGACGACCCCGGCTTAATCGTGCACTAATCATACACGTAAATGCACACGATCAAGCCTAAGGACTCACTTGAAGATATCACAACACAACTCTAAAACATAAATAAAGTCATACAAGCTTTATATTACAAGCCAGGGCCTCGAGGGCTCGAATACATAGCTCGATGGCATACAAGCGTCAGCGGAAGCATCAGATATCTGGGTACAGATATAACAGAGTTACAGATAGGCCTTTAAGAAGGCAGGGTAAAATAAAACACTACGATCGAAAGGCGTATGCCTCCTACCCAGGACCCTCCAAAACTACTCCTAGTCGTCGGACGGCTCCTCGTAGTAGTACTCGCCGGAAGGGTAGTAGTAGTAGCCGTCGACGGGGGCAACGGTCTCAGGGGCTCCGTCATCTGGATGCACCAAAAGGATATGGGAAGAAAAAGAAAGCAAAGCAAACATGAGTACTCATCCGAAGTACTCAGCAAGCAAGGATCTACACTACATATGCAGCATTTTCAAAGAAAGGCTGTATATGTGGACTGGGCTGCAGAAATGCCAGGATAGAGGGGAAGGCCTAGTCCTATCAAAGACTAGCATCTTCAGCAACTTCGTCGGTCTTGCAGCATTAGAAGAGTGCAGATTAGCATAATGTAAAGTAGTAGTAGTGTCATCAACCTCGCCCAGAGATCCTTCCTCGACTCCCTGCAAGAAAGCAATCCCAGAGCCATACTATCCAGTTATCATCTCAAGTGACCAGTTCTAGTTGTATCGATCGGGATACAACTCCGAGTGTCCGTTACCGTAGGACAGGCTATCGATAGATTAGTTCTTCCCTGCAGAGGTGCACCAACTTACCCACCATGCTCGCTTAACTCCGGCCGGACACACTTTACTGGGTCATGCCCGGCCTCGGCCAAACGATACGCCGCAACCCGACCGAATACTTAACAGAGAGGTCAGCACGCCGGACTAACCTATGCGGCCAGGGGTCTTGGGCCTTCGCCCCGGGGACTCCTGCGCGTTACGTGCACCGCCGGTGACCAGACCTAGCAACCCCTTAATACAAGTGCGGTTGCGTTCCCAGTCCAACCCAGCGTGTGCCGCTCCT
The DNA here is from genome assembly GCA_011799875.1 of Thinopyrum elongatum. NCBI lineage: Eukaryota > Viridiplantae > Streptophyta > Magnoliopsida > Poales > Poaceae > Thinopyrum > Thinopyrum elongatum. The sequence continues at coordinate 408,931,438 of CM022299.1, forward strand.
CGCTGACGTCAATTAAGCTTCGGCTGATGTATACGACACAGAACGCCCATACTATGCCCACATGATGGTTAGTGCTATCAGGCCAGAGGCCCCTCGGATCAAATATCCAAACCGTTAGTGTGTTGGTAGTGCGGTAACGAGCAGAGACTCACGAAAGATGTGACCCCGTCGCCCCGTCTCGAGGACCTGCGGCAAGGGCTAAGAATGCCCGGCCACGCCTCGTATTCAACTCTCGGGCACCCTCCAGGTCCACCCGACTCCACATCTCTCGCAATTAAGCTCGCGCGGGTACCCCTCAGGGCCGACCCGTCTTTAGTAACATGGTTCAGTGTAAAGTCATAGTAACCATAGTATCCGTGTGTCTAACACCAAGGGGAATCCTGAGGAATCACCCTCGATGGAATTCCACCTGATGTTAATGTCAAGGTGAACGAAGGAGGAATCACCCTCGAGGTCCACTCTTGAGGACGGTGCCGTTATCGGGAATGGAGAAGGAGGAATCACCCTCGATGACCATAACCGATGAACTAACCTACAAGGTTATCATCACAAGTGCTGACGAGGTATCACCCTCGGCACTCGATAGTAACCCAGTAGTGTCGAGCAACTAAGGGGGGAAAGTGATGTGCGGTGCCGGGGCCTGGTCTTCGATCCCGTTGATCGGGTCTTCTGATAATCCTGCAGGGCAGTCAGGATAAAGTGGGGTCTCTGATGGGTCTCTACCCAACCTATACTAAACAGTTTAGGATAAGCAGGTAGGTAGCAACAGTAGGTTACAATAAACAGGCTATGCAGCAGAAATATGATAACAGTAGCAACAGTAACTTCTAATGCAAGCATAAGAGAGAAGAGAATATGCGATATCAATATGCTCAAAAGGGGGGTGCTTTCCTGGAAGCTCTGCGGCAATGGTCTGGTCGTCAGGGGCGTAGTCGACCTCCGGAGCTGCGTCGGTCTCGGGAGCTACATCGATGTCGGGGTCTACCGAGAGAGAAGAGGGGGAAGAAACAGATAAATAGATAGCAAACATATGCAACACAGAGTATGCTATGCTAAGATGCAGTGCAGGGTTGCCTAAAGGTGCATCTAAGTCATTTAGTTATTTTAGGATTAAAGTGGGATTTATTAATCGGTGTATATGCACTATTCATCTACCGGATTCAGGCTAAAAGTTACGGGTTCACCTATGTATATGGTTCCGACAAGGAAACAGACGACACTATCAGATTCGTCTCGTCGTTCTGAGCAACTTTCATGTATTAAGTTTTCCGATCCGAGCTACGGTTTATTTTCTACGATTTTCTAAAGATTTTAGTATTTTACGGATTTATTTAATTTAGCAGAATTACTAAAAGTGAATTATGATGTCATCATGATGTCACTACTGCGTCAGCGAGTCAAACTGCCTGGTCCAGGTCAAACCTGACCTGCGGGACCCACCTGTCATAGACAGTGGGTTAACTAAACTAATTTGCAGAGTTAATTAGCTAAGTGGGTCCCCACTGTCAGTGTAATTAGTAGTTGATTAGCACTAATTAAACTAACCGACACGCGGGACCCACCTGACAGAGTCAGCGGTGAACAGTAAAAAGGTTGACCTGGTCAACAGGTCAAGGGGACCCACCGGCCCCACCCGTCAGCCTCACAAGGGAGGCCACGTGGGTGCCACGTCGGCCGGCCGGCGTTCAAACACCGGCGGGCGCGTTTTTACGGCGGCGCGGCTCGGGAGGTGGTCGGATTTTGCGCATAGGGCACGGGGAGGAGCGTGGCTGGGTGCGTTCGACGCGGATCGGCGTCGCGCGTCGAACGGTGGTGGCCGGAGTGGCTGAAACGGACGGGGGCGAGCGCCACGAGCTCGCCGGCAGCGAGGTGCTTCGGGCGAACGACGGCAACGGTGAAACGGGGCACGCGCGGGCGATCTATTTAGCTAGGAACGACCTATACGCGTGCGCGAACACAACGGGCGCAGGCCTGAGACCATTTGGTCATCGGAGCCACGCCGGCGACGGGTTTTGCGGCGACGCATTCGGGCGGAGCACGGGGCTGGCGCAACGGGGCTCGACCGAGCGCGGGGTTGGGTGCAATAGGCCTGCACGGACGTTCTAAGCACGATCCCGAGCTCGACGGGCAGCGATGGCTCGGCTTCGAGCTCGCCGGCGGAGGCAAGGACACGGTAGTGACGGCGAGCTAGCTAGGAACGTAGGCGGCCGGGGAAAGAAGGAATGGAGGAAGGGGGAGGCTCACCGAGCGGCCAAGAAAGGCCCTCGACAGCTTTGTAGCAGCAGTGGATGACGGAGACGACAGCGGTCACCGGCGACGAGGAAGACGAAGACGAGCTCGATCCGCTCGATGCCGAGCCCGTCGTCTCCAGGGACTCGACTCAGTCGACGCAGCGGAGGGCGGCGGAGCTCCTTGACACCTCGCCGGGGCTCGAGGTCGTCGGGGAGCGCGGGATCGACGAACCAGAGGCGGCGGTGGCGCTCGGATGCGCTGGGGAACAAGGAGGAGAGAGCGAGGGAAGAGGGGGAGAGTGACAGAGGAGACCAGGGGGGACGCTCTAGCTTCGGCCTTATCCCTGCCCGCGTCGGTGGCGTCGCGGTGTCGGCTTTTGGCCGGCGCGCGCCGGCGAGGCCACTGGCGCGGCGACAACGCGATAGAGAGAGAGGGAAGGAGGGAGAAGGCGGGCCTGGTGGGCCGGAGTCGGGGCACTGTGCACTTAAGCACAATGCACAGTGCCTCTTTTTATTTTCTAGTTTCTGTTTTTGCCTTTTCTTTTATCAGAGATAGTTTTGGGAATATTTTGAGCATCCAAATGAACTTGCAAAAATGTGAAACTTGTCCTCACTGATGCATTGCAATATCCAGCACTGCCACAAAAAGTTTGGGCATTTTTGGAATCCATTTGAATTTATTAAAAAATGAATAGGGCATTTTAGGTGCTGATTTGGCTCTGTTAAAATGCATAGACCCATTTAGAATTGATGGTGATGTTGTGTTCCTTAACAACAAATAGTTTTAGATTATTTGCTTCCAACATGTTTTGAGCAACTTCATTTTGCACTTTTGAATTTGAGTTGATTTTCAGAGAAGGATTTGAACTGAACCTTTAACCAATGTGACTAGGCACTGCAAATGAAAGTGACTTGGCATTATTAGCAGATGATCACAGTGGCTTTTACACAGGGGTGTTACACGACCGACGGTGAAGACGAAGACGGCGTCGACGATGGGCGGCTCCCCGGCTCGATCCGGTCTCGAAGCCGACATAGACGACGACGGTGGTCCTCCTGGACACTAGCGAACGGTGAACGGGGGTCGGTAGCCACGGTGGTTCGCGGCGGCGCGCTCCTGTATGTGGGTTACTCACTCGATCCAGAGCGAGGGAGAGGCGAGGAAGAGGGGGAGGGATGCGCTAGGGTTCGACAGAGGGGCTGAGGGTGTTTTGTAGGGCACCGAGAAGGGGCTCGATGGCTGGCACGTCGGCAGCCATGGCCAGGGCGGCCTGGATGGCTGCCACACCCTCCCCTGTCCCCTGTAGTGTAGGGAGGGGATGAGGTGAGGTGGGTTGGGCCTGGTGCATTTTTTTATTAATTGGTAATGATTTGGTCCTGTTTTAGATGCCAGAGCCCAAATGAGCAAACAAGTGAAGTAGTTTTTCTCCACCAATATTAGTTTTGGAATGTTTGCAAAAAGGTGAACTATTTTCCAACAATGTTTGTGAATTTAACTTCTCAGTTTAAATTTGAATTTTGAATTTGACTTGGATTTTTATCAAGGGGCAATTTGGCTTAGTTAAACTTGATGACATGACATCATTAGCGTGGGATTACTGTAGTATGATGCTGGGGGTGTTACACCTTACCGATCCGATCTTCAACGGGACCGACGGGGACACAAGGTTCCCGCGGTGTGAGGGCGGACGAGGCCGCAACAGGGGCATAGCACGCTAGTGCGGCGCGCATGGCAACATCGCCAGCCACCATGAGACCTAGGTCCGGCGGCGGAGGTGGGGGCGGGGTGGGGCGGGGGCTACAGAAACTTAAACATTTTCTAAAAAAATTGTTTTTGGATAATAAAATACATTTTGCGTTGCACATAGGAGTACACCACAAGACGTTGGCGTCGCAGGGGTACGGTATGCGTGCGTTTTCATAGGGATAATGTACCAGCGTATATATGAGCATTGTATGTACTCCTTCTGATCCTTTTTAGTCTATATATAAGTTTTGGTCGAAGTCAAAGTATCTCTAATTTGATCAAACTTATAGAAAAAAGTATTAACATTTACAAAGCCAAATCAATATTGTTAGATTCATAATGAAACGTAGTTTCATAGAAATATATATTTGCTATTGTAGATGATGATATTTTTTAATATAAAGTTGGTCAAATTTTATAAAGTTTGAATTGATACAAATCTAATACGCGGAGTAAAAAAGACAGAAGGGAAAGTTAAAAAAAAAACATTGGCGTCATGCGCGTGCCAGTGCAACGAACCACACGCAGACGGGCCCGTCATCCCGTCAGCCCCGACCAAAACCCTCGACCGGCCGCGTCTACCTCCGCGGCCACGTGCTTCGACCCGACCTGACCGCGCAAAATCTCGCACACGCACCACCCTCCCCCGCCGCCGCCACGAACGACATGGCCGCAGCGCTTCTGCTCCGCGGCCTCCGCTCGTCGGCGAGCCGGGCGCGCCCCGCCTTCCCCTCGCCGGCCTCGGCCCCGCCGCCCTTCGCCTCCTCGCTCCTCCACCGCCTCTACTCCTCCGCAGCCGCGTCCGCGGCCAGCCCGCCCTCCTCCGCTCTGGGAGGCGTCACGGACCCGGCCCGCATCCGCAACGTGGCGGTGATTGCCCACGTTGACCACGGGAAGACGACGCTGATGGACCGGCTCCTGCGCCAGTGCGGCGCCGACATCCCCCACGAGCGCGCCATGGACAACATCAGCCTCGAGCGCGAGCGCGGCATCACCATCTCCTCCAAGGTAACCCTCTCACAGTCGCATGGCTAGAGCGTGGCTACTGAGGCTGCGCGCGAGGAATTTCTGCTCGGCATTTCGTCGAGCAAACTGCGCGCGTCAGAGGAGGGGCCATAACACAGACACAGGACTGAGATCCGGTCCAAAGGCCATACTCAGTTTGCTAGTATTTTGTTGGCCCCCGTCACAACACCTTGTGCGCATTTCTCTATGAATTCGAATTAGTGGGAGGATGGCTGCCACGTCTGGTTCAACAACTGGCTGGCTAGAGCTCAGAGCCTGTGCTCAGTTACCCACTCATTAACTCTGGCAGTTCTACAAACTCTTTAGGCGTGTTGCAGTGAGGGCCGCAAGTAGCAGAACACTAGTCTGGCCCATTTTAATGTCCTAATGAAGCATTGTCGTACCAGGGAAGATGTTGACAAACGTTTTCCAATGTAGATAATGTGGCAACGCATGTGACATTTCTTGTTTCCTTTTGGTTATATGTCAGGTCACTTCTGTCTCTTGGAAGGAGAATGAGCTCAACATGGTCGATACCCCTGGCCACGCTGATTTTGGTGGCGAAGTAAGCACTTTTGGTATAATTATATACTTATAAGGCTGAAATGACGATTTTGATGTGGTATTTGAGATGGCCATTGCCTTTTTATAGGTTGAGCGAGTTGTTGGAATGGTGGAAGGGGCGGTCTTGGTTGTTGATGCTGGGGAGGGACCTTTAGCACAAACCAAATTTGTGCTTTCAAAGGCTTTGAAGTATGGTTTACGCCCAATCCTCCTCCTCAACAAGGTTGATAGGCCTTCAGGTCTGCTCATTACCAGAAATTTTGCCCATTAAACAGTAATCCACGTCTTATGGGTGCAGTGTTTGAGTTTGAACAAAATAACAAAAACAACCCATTTTTTTACGGAGAGCAGAATCATTTGGTTGTTGAGCAACTAAGCTGTACTTGTTTGTTCCATTAAACAAGGATGTTACCGTATGAACATGTCCATAGGTTGAGTTGCCATAATACAGACAAAACATAAATGGAGACTAGGTGCATGCAAAGTCAACTTAGAGCGGCGGTAATTTAGTGAAGGCAAGGGAAGAAAACTATAGAAATATATACAGTAGTCATTAATTAACTGTACAACGAGGCTACTGAACCATCACTTTTCTTATGTTAACTCCACATAATTGGAAATCTAGCAAATTTTGTATTACAGAGGGCACAGTCGGATCTGGTAAATTTTTTTACAACTAAGGAATCTAGCGTGTCCTTATAGTCCTGTTTATCCTGCTAGCAAAGTAAATCTTCTCCGCAAGGTATGCTAACTGCAGATGGTATACATGTGCATTAATTTTTGGCACGTATATGTTCCTTGTTCTTTGTATTTGTTGTAACTCTTCTACGCCAACAGTTTCTGAAGAAACCTGCAACGAAGTTGAGAGCTTGGTCTTTGATCTTTTTGCAAATCTGGGTGCCACAGGTGCATTTCTGGCAATTCAAATTGGTTTGCCTTAGAACTTTCTTTTCTTTTTTAGTGACATTGTTTTGTTTGCATATTACAGAAGAACAGCTAGATTTCCCAGTTCTTTATGCATCAGCTAAAGAAGGGTGGGCTTCCTTGAAATTCACTAAATGTCCGCCTGATAGTGAAAAAAACATGTCTCCTTTGCTTGATTCAATTGTACAACATGTTCGTTCCCCAAAAGCTGACCTTGAGGCTCCGTTCCAAATGTTGGTTAGTATACCGAACAACATCAGAACATGATATTTGTTTAAGATGAGAAAGCATTTTATATTTCTTTGTTATTCCTGAATCTATGCTTTGTGAAGTGCACGATACAATGAGTGGTCATTAAGTGGACTGCATTTACTTTCTATAAGAGTGTTCCACTCGAATTAGCAACTACAACATGATTCCTACCTTATTTGTTTTATGACGTATAATGTTAGCTTCGAAGAACTACCATCAATTGGTTTGATCTACTACTTACAAAGCAAAACAACGTGTCTCCGATGTCTGTACTCCCTTCAATCCATATTACTTGTCGCTCAAATGGATGTATCTAGACGTATTTAAGTGTTAGATACATCTGTTTGAGCGACACCGACAAGTAATATGGATCGGAGGGAGTACTTTATTTCTTCTGGCTTCACATGACTTGGTGCCGCCGCTATAGTTCTTGGCCCACCACTAATGACCCGTACAGCATTCTTTTCATGGAATTTATTTACTTGAGCTCCTGTAGACAGCAAGATGCTCAGTATGTGTCTTAGCTGTACCATTTCGGAAAGTGGTTATGCATCTTAATTAGACCGGAGTAAAATAGCTCCAAGACAAGTTATATAACATCTTGAAAAATATCCAAACTGGATACAGTCTCCACTCAGTTCAATCCAATACACCTGGTTAAGCAAGGCCAGCCATGATGGATAAGCTAATTGTGGTTTGCTAGCACATCTGATACACAATCTTGAAACATGCTGATTTTATTCTCAAGTCAGCTATGCATGGGGTGATGCAGTTTAGCCTCGTAAGCTAACCTAGACATGGCTTAGGTACAATTATGAGGCATCTACGCATGCTGCAGCAACCAGGATAATGTTGTTGCGCGCATTCACCTACCTTTTTAGTAAAAATTGCAAGAGGATTATCCCATATTGTTTCTTGCTTTTAAGAATGAATGTGCTGAAGGCATCAATATGAAAGGTGCTTGATATGTACTTCTTTATTCCTTTTCTGTTTGGTCCTTGCTTTGTTCAGCGAGCAAAAAAATCTTGGATGGTTCAACATTATGTTGAGTAGTGGTTGAAATGGGGCTTTTAGCTTATTGTCCATGCTTCCATGTTGATAGTCCCCCCCCCCCCCCCCCCCCCCCCTCTCTTAGTACATCTCCTAAGATGGTGTATGAATTTAGTCCTCGTTATTGGGGAATGAGTATCAATTTGTTTCACTACCTTTTGCAGTATGATACAACTTCCAGTCTTTCACCGAGTCATATTTTGGATGTCTACATTTCTTGTGATTTCCATATTTTCATGGATACTTGGCAAGAACCTTTGTCGTCCCATGATAATAACAACATGGCTCAAGCTGTAATGTATGCGGTTTCATCTTTCTTTGATATAAAAGTTTGCCACATTAACCATGATAAAATCACATTTGGTTATGTTACTACAAGTCCATTTCCTTACACATAACACTATGAGAATATGCAGTAAGTTCCAGCCAGGCTAACATCTGTCTGGAAGAGCACTACACTGCCGATGTGTATACGAGCTACCAAGCACTGTCCTAACTTGTAGCTATCCTCGTTGCTTGCATACTCTGAGACATCTATAAATTGCTACTCCCTCCGTCCGAAAAAGCTTGTCCCAAGTGAGTGCTAGATACATCCATTTGAGGGACAAGCTTTCTCGGACGAAGGGAGTAACAATTAAACTATTACAGTATATTTTTAATTCTTTGAGTTATCTGTCAGAATTGAATGAAATTGCATATGTACTGGTCTGAAAGAAGTAGTCAGGTATTTTATTCCAAGTGAGTTGCATTTTTTTTCATAGCCATTGGCAAGGAATTTCCACAATATAAGTCATTATATGGATTTTTCTTGTTTCAACATATCGCATTTTATGTTGTACCGACAATTTCTTTATATCCTTACAGCAGTTACATTTCTATAATGCTCCTCGAGCGTGAATCCCCCTTATTTCGAAACAGAGGAGTTTAAATAGGATGCTCCATCTAGCATTCATCTATGTTTTGAAATGTAAACTCAAATAAGTTTGTAATGGTCCTGTACAGGTTTCCATGATGGAGCGTGATTTTTACCTAGGAAGAATACTCACTGGGCGTGTAACCTCTGGAGTTATCCGCGTTGGCGACAAAGTTCATGGTCTGCGCATCACGGATGAAGGGGTTCAGAAGATTGAGGATGGAAAGGTGTGACCGAACTTCTTGCACCTTTTTTTCTCTTTGATGCTGAACCTATTCTTTACCGTCCAATATGTGTTTGCCAATTGGGTTTGTTAAAAGCTTTAACGACCTTTGTTTGTTGCAAAATAAATTTAGGTTGTCAAGCTCATGAAAAAGAAAGGCACAAGCATGGCAGTAATAGAGGCTGCAGGAGCTGGTGATATAATCTCAATGGCTGGATTGTCTGGTCCAGCAATTGGACACACCGTAGCAAATCCGGAGGTAGGGGTAACTCTATGTTTTGATTGGCTATTTGTTGCTTTACAGAACGTATTCTCCTTATCAATTGTCAGCAATTCTTAATTTTCATCTGTGAATGTAATTGTGTGTAGGTTTTGACTGCTCTGCCTGCAGTTGAGTTGGACCCTCCCACAATATCTATGACTTTTGGTGTGAATGATTCACCACTGGCTGGCCGTGATGGCACTCATGTAAGTACCAAATAACAGTTCACCACTTTCGGTGTAAATGATTCATCTTGATCCTCTTTCCATCTGAGCAAACCTGAGCGACTGCTATTTGACTGAGTGGAACAAAAAAAGTGTCTACACATATCAGAACAGGAGTGCTTGACAACCAGTTCTTATTTTGTATGCCACATGCACAACAACTATAAATGTCAAGACATGATAAATGATGCTGTGAAATTTATCGTGCCTGGTCATGTATGGTTAATTGTTGGCTTGCAATTTCATATAGAGTTCAGAAATCCCTTAATAGCTGTTAATTGTTGTGGAACCATGATAGTGTACTCTACACATTACACAACTATTTTGTTCAGTGGGTAGATTTCATATGCAGGTTTTGAAAAAAATCTAGACATTTCAGGTTGGATTTGATTTGTTTGGTGTATTTACACACTAAAAATATTCTCTGTTTGACCTTTGATTTTTTGGGGAAAATAGAAGCATAGCATTTGACCAGGTGTAACTTTATAACTAGTTACATAACTTGATGTCATTGACAACCCATTGCTCAATTACAAATCATGGGTAGATGGAAAAGGCTGACCTCCAGTACATGATGGATGACGAATTTGTTCTCGAATCATCAAATTTTCCCAAATCTATTGTCAGTTAGTCTTCTGAATGTGCTTCTAAATTGGTAGGTGAGAGTAAGGAGCTAGTCTCCTACTATCATTAAATATATGGGGGGCTAAATCCAAGGTATGGTGCTAGCCTCCTACTATCCTCTGCAATATAAGGTTTTTTTGCAGTATGCACCATGATAGATTAATTGTGAAGTTCCTTTGGCATTTTCTAATGTTTGACATAACAAACTTACACCAACGTATTTATGAATTCTGATTACGCCATTTTACATCATCATATGTGGAATTTTATGAGGACTTGTCATTGCTTAAATGACATAAGATTCAATAGCGCTTCTATCGATTAACTTCACATGTTGCCGGTGCCAACTAAAATGAACTCGTTGGAGCATAATCTGTCAATTTGTTGGGTGATATTTTAGTGTATAATTTGCAAAATCTGAACTTGGCCGACTTGGCTTGATTTGAAAATTTTGCAGGTAACTGGAGCGAAAATTGGGAACCGTTTGATGGCAGAGGCCGAAACAAACTTGGCAATTAATGTTCTTCCTGGACCATTGTCAGAATCTTATGAAGTTCAAGGAAGGGGAGAGCTTCAGTTAGGTCTGAAACTTTGACGAAATCCCTCCTGTTCTAACTGAAATTTTATTCAACTCATTTAAAAGTGCCTCATGCCAATTTTTGTGATATAATGAGAAATTTAGTCATCAACATCATAGGATGATCTGTCTAAATCACAGGAATCTTAATTGAGAACATGCGGCGTGAAGGATTTGAGCTTTCAGTTTCACCCCCAAGAGTGATGTGAGTTCCAATCAATCGCAAACATTATTATGTCTCATTTGCATGCAAACTCTTTTTGTGGCAAGCTAACCATCTCTATTCTTTAGCTAGACGTTCATATTTGTTTCTTTAATCGATCATATTCACTCCTTCCTTTCTAATACGTGTAATTCTTTGAGCAATTTGACTGCACTTTGTCCACTATGAGCTTGACCAGTTTCTTTATGGAAATTAGGTATAAAACAGAGCGTGGGGAAAGACTAGAGCCTATTGAAGAAGTAACTGTCGAGGTACAAATCAGGAAAGCTATGTTTGAGCTTCTTTATCTTCACATGTTCTAATCTTATATTTTCAATCTATGAATTGGATATTGTAGGTGGACGAGGAGCATATCGGATTTGTGTTGGAAACCCTTAACAACAGGAAGGGGGAATTGTTGGACATGGGCCCTGTTCCTGGGACAACTGGAAGAACTCGGGTCTTCATGACCTGTCCATCTAGGTCAGTAGTTGTCTCTGTTCTGCTGATTACTAGTTGCATCACTTGTTACCTTGAAAAGCATGCAATACTTGCTGACTGGTTAGCCATTTGTACCTTAATATAGTTATATTTCACCTTTTACTTCTATAATTTTAGCCAATTATGTTTGTTTTCGTATTTGTATATTGCCTGTTTACCTCATGGATATGCCCCCGGTAGAATTTACTGTAAAATCAAATGAATCTAATTTTGGAATCTACCGATTCCTTTGACTCGAAGTAATATGCATTTATAGTTTTGGTTCAGATAATATCAAATGAGCTATTATGGATGCAGGGGTTTGGTGGGTGTTAAAGGAGTTTTCAACAGCTTTACACGTGGAACTGGATTTATGCACCGTGCTTTCCAGGGTATGATGCTATTTATAATTCGGTGCTACATAACGGTTGCAGTCTGTAACTCACACATTTTGTTTTTAGGTGAATAGTAGGCCGCATGGTCATGTCATGAATTCATAGACTTGAAGTGCATAGACAATGGTCAAAACCAGAATTCTCGTCTTCCCAGTGTAGAGGCATATTATGTAGTGATCTGTGCAGACTTTGCTGTTAGTTCGATTTTCTTTCAACTGCATAAGGCAAAGGATCACAGCCCTTTCTGAAAGTGTTATTACCACCTTGTGCTGTTTACCTTAGCTAGATGTCAACGATCCTCCAGTTTTCAGGCTATGCATGTGCACGGTTGCCACAGACCATCAAAATAAAATTTATGCTATGACATGAGAAAATTAGTGCGCTAAATGCAGCAGTTTATTTGCCTTGCATGCCTATCTAGATTTAAGGAATTCTTGACCTATGATTTCCCAATGAATGCAGCATATGTTAAATACATGTAATTAGACCTCATTGCTATCTGACCGATGGTTTCCCTATGGATGCAGCATATGCTAAATACAGAGGTCCACTAGGCACTGTTAGAAAAGGAGTTCTGGTAAATCAAATTTCAGCACCTTCATAATCTTATATTCTTATGTTACTCTTATTTGCTTATCTTGTAAATTATATTTGAGATTACAATAAGGTATTAATACTGATATTCATTGTGAGCAAAGAAGCAAGCATAACTTAAGTAAATAGAATCAGTACTTTTGAACAATACCTATGTGCTTCTGAACTCTACAAGTGGAAGTTAATTTTTCTCCATGTTGATATATAGGTATCTGTTGGCAGAGGATTTATCACTTCACATGCACTCATGAGTTTAGAAGCTCGTGGTACTCTTTTTGTCTCTCCTGGGATGGAGGTAGTTATCACTTCATTTTGTTATAGTACCTTCTAGGTGCAGGAGATTACCTTAATTCTCTTTCTTCCTTGTTGAAAGACATATGAAGGCATGATAGTTGGCGAGCATTCACGTGATAGTGATCTTGAGGTAAGTTGATTATTTACTTAGCATGAATCAGTTCCTGTCCGTTAATACATGAAATAATGTTGTTGGGCAGATCAATCCTGTGAGAACTAAAGAACTTACAAACATCCGAGCTCCTGGAAAGGATGAAAATATCCGCCTGTCTCCACCTCGCTTGGTATGTCCTTTGCTCATGTATCAAGACATCATGAGATATCTGCACTTCGTGTGTGTGTGTGCGCGCGTGCGCGTGTGTGTGGGATATAGACACAACATACTACAAGACCTAATTGACAGCCATCAAGGGCCCATTTCGGACCTAGAACATCATGGCAGCACTTTTCTTGGTTTTCGTAGCTGAGGACGGATAACTTTAGATATGCGCTTTATTTTGATGAAGAAATGTAGCATTCCTTCTTTTGGGCTCATCTAACCAAACACAGCGACTCTTAGCTATTGCATAATCTTAATGGAAGCTGTTGAACCATGCAGATGACTTTGGAAGAGGCAATTGGATATGTTGCTGTAGATGAGCTTATTGAGGCAAGTTTTTTTCTTAAGTTCTTCAAACATTTAATTAGAGCAAAATTTCCACTCGATCTATTTTCTGAGGATTGAGTGTGGTAAATGGTGATAAACAATTGATTCTTCTAGACTCCGAAGCATTGTTCCAATTCCTGTTTCATTGATGTTAAATGGATACTTACCTGGTTATATTGGATTTTTAATGATTACATGAGAACTTCTGTCAAAATAAAAGATCGGTATGCAATGTTATTTCTTCCAGATAAGAGTAAGCCATAATCATTTGCCATGCAGCTTGGTATTACTGCCTCTATCCAGGTTTATAAGTCGGGCTTGGGTTTATAAATCTTCAAGCGAAACATGGGTATATGCCATAAAAAATTTATCTTCAGATTCATCGTCTCAACATAGCTGTATCTTGATCTGGATACAGTGATAAGTGAGGAAGGATTGGCTCGTCACATCCTTAGTGGCACTCTACATCGGCGCTTGGGTGTAGTGAAAAGTGAGCAGGGATCTTCGCAGTTGACTCGACGAGTGCGAAGGGTAAGGAAGCTAGCTGAGCCAAGTAGAATTCGCTTAGGTAGTTGGAACGTAGGGTCCTTGACAAGTAAGTTACGGGAGTTAGTTGATGCAGCGGTGAGGGTAGTGTCGGTGCAACAGACCCTGGGTCCATTGTACGGACTGTGCACAGGCCAGAGACAAGATTACAAGGCCAAGATCAGACGAAACAAGGAGGATCAATTCCTTTGAAGAATCCAAGTGCAAGTCGAGAAGGCCAAGGTGAGCCAGAGGAACAAGGCATCGCTAAGGGAAGGACCTACCTTGCCGGGCAGGTGAGCCCGGCAGAGTCGGGTTTTTGCCCGGAAGCAAGCTCCCAGATCGTCCCGGCAAGCCTGCCGGGGCTGGCGGAGGCAAGCCACTCCACCGCTCCACCTCACAAGCGACGCAAATCATTAATCAAAGCGGTGTCGAGCTCCAAGGTGACTAAGTGGCTGCTTCTTACCACATGGCAGCCACTTCCTACAGCAAACACCTCCATATGACACCCGTCCTGAGACGTCAAGCGAGCAGGCGCGAAGCTGGCAAAACAGCCCAGCAAGGCCTGCCGGGCGGGCTGTGATGTGACACTGAGCGGCGCATTTAATGCGCTCTGTCAGCCTGCAGAGTTAGATATGATAGCACTGTTAGCTATCTAATCAGTACGCAAAGACTGATTTGCCACTGTGGTGACCCCTTAATCTATAAAAGGAGGCCCATGGCGACCGTAGAAAGGGTTGGACCCTCGCATATCCATACGCGCGTAGCCACTCTCGTCCCCAGAGCGACCTTGCCGGGCGAGTGTGCTACGTTCACCACCATTATCCACCATCAATCCACCAAAGCAGGAGTAGGGTTTTACGCCTCATGGCGGCCCGAACCTGGGTAAAGACTGCCCGTGTGATCTCTGCCGTGCTGCACGACGCTTCTCCGCTCTTTGTGCAACGTGCCCATCCCCCCGCCGAACCAAAAGGGGCTCATGGCCCCATAGGTGGCCGTGGTTTCCCACGACATCTTTGGCGCGCCAGGTAGGGGGATCACTTGCGCGAAACCGAGAGCGTACGCTGCGCGTCATCTTCATCGACATTTTCGTCGCCGACGGCGTCATCGACTATGGCGCCCAAGAGGAAGCCCGGAGCTGCAAATCACCCGTCCACCTCGAAGGCTCCGCCGCCCACGACCGCCGATGTCGCGGGGAATGCGGGGGCTCGCGAGGGTGTGGATGCTGCGGGGGACGTGGTCAGCGCAGGCGGCGCCGTCAGCACCTCCCCCACGGTCGAAGCAGGAACGGGAGGTACCGGGGAAGGACAGCATCAACAACATCCCGACGGCCATGCTCCACGAGGTACGGATGGAGGGATCATTCCGCCTGAACCCCTTCTCCTCGCCAACGGGCACAACCGCAGTGATGATGCTCGTTCTGGGGCGAATCGCAACCCTCCGGCCGCCCCCGCTGCGGGCGCGACCGCAGGGCACGCGCCACCCCCGGGGCGGGCTGACCCAGCTACTGTGCCCAACGGAGCCGCTGGCCCTCAGGCGCCTCCGTCGCGTCACTATGCCGTCCAAACGGCTGGTTCGCAGCAGCAAGGGCGCGGCGCGGTCGCCACCGGCAACGTCAGGAGCCGAGCGACACTACGATCTACATCGTCATCACCTATGCCAAGCACTGCCTCAGAGGCCATGGCGCGAGCCCAACTGCTGTTGAGATTTCCACCGGCGGCAGACCAGATGGATGAGTGGCGAGCCACCATCCAGAGTCTGATTGGTTTTGCCGAGGCGGAAGGATCACAGCGGGCCGGACCGCCATGGCCTTCCCAGGCAGCAACGACGGCTCGTGCGGCTGGTCGTGCGGGAGGGGCCACCCTCACGGTGCAATCCCCACCACGGCAAGCCGCCCGGGAGCCGCAAAACCTAAAAGGTGACATGTCCAACAGTTAGATGTAGCAGAGATGTGCATGCTGAGATGGATATGCGGCCACACAAGAAAGGATTGGGTCCGAAATGATGATATACGAGATAGAGTTGGGGTAGCACCAATTGAAGTGAAACTTGTTCAATGTCGCCTGAGATGGTTTGGGCATATACAATGCAGGCCTCTAGAAGCGCCGATGCATAGTGGAAGGATAAAGCGTGCTGATAATGTCAAGAGAGGTCCGTAAAGAGAGACTTGGAAGGACTGGGATATCACCAAAGAACTAGCCATGGACAGTGATGCGTGGAAGTTAGCTATACACGTGCCAGAACCATGACTAGGTTTTGAGATCTTATGGGTTTCAACTCTAGCCTACCCCAACTTGTTTGGGACTAAAACTCTAGAAGGCTTTGTTGTTGTTCTTCTTGTTGTAGATTCGCCGTCCAATGAAGTTTTATACATATATGACCTTTTAGAGATTACAATATGGACTACATATGAAGCAAAATGGATGAATCTACACTCTAAAATATGTCTATATACATCCGTATGTATTCCGTATTGAAATCTCTAAAAGGGCTTATATTTAGAAACAGAGGGAGTACTTTTTGTGGCATATTACATATGTTTTGTTAGATAAATTGACGACATAAAAATCCGTACCTACTTATACAAAGTAGGTTGGGAGCATGTTTTAAAAATAACTTTGTATCTGAATCAGGGAACTATACTTTGTGTACCTAAAAAATGTAAGAAAATATAGTTTATATGTTATACAATATTGGCAAGTCAGTGTGGGAGCATTGAAATCCAAAATAATTCTGCTAATGTGTTGGGTTGCTGATTAGTCCAAACAGAAACTATGGTTTTAGTTGGGATAACAATATACCCATCTGTTTCTTAAAGAAAATGAGTTATTGTTTAGCTGGTTTTCCATTTGTGCGTACTATTATTCCAGTTTCATCCTGGAAGCAAATTCTTATATTATGCTGTTTTATATTGAGTTGTTGGCATTTGAACCTGATCAGGTTACTCCCAAGGTCATACGGCTTCGGAAGAAATACCTGGACGCCAACAAACGCAAGATGATGAAACACAAAATCATGCAGTGAAGTTCCAAACTTCCAGTCACATCTATCTAGTACTGCTAAAGCCACTACTAGTATTGCGCTATCTTCCAAAAGGCATGTCCGGTTTTCGCATACAAGGTCCATCCAGTTTCTACACACAGCAGTGGGAGGATTGTTTCGTAGGACGCTAGCGATGAATAAGCCCAAGGTTGAGCTGCTGTTGTAACAAAACTGAGTGGGTTTGAGTTAGAATTACCTCGTGAAAGTATAGCATTGTAGCTATCTATAGCTTTTCTTTGTAGTGAACTTTGGGGGGACACAAATATTACCCTGGAAGGGTATAGTGCTCTTTTGGCAGTTCGAGAAAAACAAACGAGGTACTTTGGTTGAATTGGCTGCTTTTGTTGACACATTTGGAAACGTCTTGCGAGAAATTAAAGCAAATAAAATCTCACGCTAACTATAGCATTCACTCTGACAGAAGGTCTTTGTGTGCATACATTTATGGGCTATGTTTGTCATTACAATGGATTATGTTGTTCCATTTTTGCTACTCCCTCCATTCCTTTTTTGTGTCAAACTTTCACTTGTAATTTTGGTCAACAAAATATGGATTATATGTCATAAAAAATGTATCATTGGAAAGTTATTTCAAATGTGCATCTAATGACATACTTTTTGTGGCATATAACTAACTTTTTGTTGGTAAAATTAATGGTCAAAGTTAGATATAAAAATATGAAGTGACCTTATATAAGAGAACGAAGGGAGTAATTTTATTCGAGTACTAGGGGTGTTTCCTGCACAATAGCCCGCCGAGCAAGGGTAGTATTAGGCGGAGATGTATAACAAATTCGTTTGGAGTTCTGAAGAAAAAACAAAAATCAAAATTTCAAGTTTCAAAAAAATTGAAAAAAAATCCACATGTACATATAGATGTATTCTACTCCTTCTGTTTCTAAATATAAGTCTTTGTAGAGATTTCACTATGGAGTACGTATGGAGCAAAATGAGTGAATGTACACTCTAATATACATCCGTATGTGGTACATAGTGGAATTTCCACAAAGACTTGTATTTAGAAACCGAGGGAGTACATGTTTGTAAAGCTTGCGATGAAATACATGTGAGCTATAGAAAAAAACACATGTGAAGTTTAATGATTTTGTTATTTTTCGTTAGCTCATAAGTATTGCATGAAAATTTTACATATGTTATTTTTTTTCAGAATTCTTGAAAAATCAGTTTTTTTTAAGAAAATGGGAGCTTCAAAATGCCATACTCCATGCTGAAACTAAGATTTGGAGGACAGATTCACGAATATATATATTTCAGTGAACACTATTTTTTTGAAAATATTATTTTGTATCCAAATTTTCTGAAAATGAATACACACGTGTAGTACTCCTTACACATGCCATACTCCATGCTGAAACTAAGATTTGGAGTATGAGCTTATGAACTGTCGTCAATATATATTTTCATATGTTGCGTATCAAAACATATAAATACATAAATCAAAATGGGTCTCCTTTTTGTTGTATTTGGGTAAAAAATGAGGAAAAAAATTATGCATGGAAAATGAGTCTGTTGGTAGACTAAATCAGAGCTGAAACTTCCCACTCCACTTTGTGCGCAGTATTTTGTTTGAAGTGGTGGCACGACGTTGGCCCGTTGGCTGCGTCACTGGCGATGCTAATTGTCCTACGAGGTGCTAATCGCCACATCTTTTCGGCTATACCATCACACCAAGATATTGTGTATTTGATTGATGGCATACATGCGCTCTTCCCCGTCATCCACACAACGGAAGCCCACAACGCATGCGCTGACGACGCCTGCCATCACATATGTTTCTGCTCATACATCAATATATCAGCTCAGGCCTCCAAACACATCAAATTTCAACAGTTATTTTCCATACCAATTTTTGAGTGAAAGCAAATCTCACATAAGCTGATCTCACTAAATGTGTACCCTGCCAAGCTCAAGTTTACAGCAAGCCACGCCGACAGGACTACTTTACAGTTGTCAATGCACGATTTTTATGGAAATGTAGATGATGGAATAGAGACCAGGGTTTAAATATACTAAGATGCATAGAAATAAATATCCGGCCAACACAGCTCAGCTTAGCTCATGCCTCCACAACCTTCGCAGTTATTTGCGCGCTTCCGTCTTCCTCTGTTCTTTAGCTGCAAACAACAGGATATGATTCAGTGTGCAACTCGTAATATTCTCGAACTAAAGAATGTGATACTGTTTACAAAATTTTAGGGAAATGAAAATACGAACACTTTGTTGCACATAAGAGTATGATGTTAGCGCAAAGTACTCCCTCCGTCCGGAATTAGTTGCCACTCAAACGGATGTATCTAGACGTCCGTTTGAGCGGCAACTAATTCTGGACGAAGGACGTAGTACATATGGAGAGCCTCCCAAAAGATTCCCTTTCCGTTTGAGCGGCAACTAATTCTGGACGAAGGACGTAGTACATATGGAGAGCCTCCCAAAAGATTCCCTTTCTTTTTCTCTCCGTGCTCCAAACGACTCTCCAAAATATTCTACTCGCCTATATTTATTAGTCTATTACCATTTCTAACTACTTTTCAATAGATGTTATGCGAAGGCCACATAGTACTATTTGGCAGGATAGTCGTTCAGGACGCAACTAGTTTAATTTGGTTGGTGGTTGTTCATAGGCGACTCCCTCTTCGGTGGTCTATGAAGCTCTACTGTGCAGATTTCTTCTTAGCATCACCTTGATTCGGGGGTTATTTGTTGGGTTCTATTGGTCTAATTTCCACACTCGATCGAGCCATATAGGACTGCTGCTACCTTGAGGAAGACGAAGGGAAGAGGGGTGGAAGGGTCTGGTCATGGAGACTGCAAAAAATGTCAGGGTACTAAATGCAAAAATTACATGGTGACCAGACGCTTCAGCTTCCCCCCTGTGCTTTCTGTCCATCATGGCATGCCACGCTAGTTTTCAAAAGTTCAGCTCCCTCCCTCCCTCTGAACCATATAGAACTAGTACCCATTCACAACTCCTATTCTGTCACAAATCCCAAATTGCAGACCCCGTTATAGATAAAGAAGTTGGAGCTATTCAAAGGTATTAAAATGCCTTTTAGCGAAAAATATCGAAGGAACAAATACTCCAGCATGGGAAAATGATGAGACAGGTAGAGGTCAAAGACTATATGTGAATACGATATGTAGGGCAACGATGCTGAGCTTAACAAGAACAATAGACGAATATCAAGGGGCATACCAGCTTTCTCCTCTTCGCGTTTCTTTGCAGCATCTGCTCTTTGCTGCCTTATTAAAGCAAGGCGTTCTGCATTTGCAAGACAATAGTTATGGCAATCTGCAACTTCCATGAATGCTTCAATATTGAATGTATGCAGGGCTTTAAAAAGTTGATGATTAAATATGATTGGGCAATAGCTGTGAGTTCATTGCTTCTGATATCAATACTCTATTCACTCAGTTCATTCACAAAACACTACTCTCCTTATTGTGGTGTATGTTTCTATGTGAGTCCGATCTTGTAGCAGTCCATGTGAAGAGTACATATATAACCATGGCCAAGAGACGCCAAGAGAAGAGTAAGCACAACATGGAAAAAATCTCACCCAAATCTTTCTTCGCCTGTTCTGTTTTGCCTTGCTCCTGAAGCTTCATATAGCGCTCATGAGATTTTTGTTTCTCAATCTCCTCTCTAAAAATAAACATGATAGCAGTGTGTCAGCAGAGTTGATGAAAATAATTTTTTTTATAACAATGCAATGGGGCAGATCACAATGGTACGAACTTCGACATAATAGGTGTTGTGTTCTTTCCACTCACACACACACTCTCTCTTACAGTTTTATACGGAACTGTTTACCATGAAGACCATCTCTAAAAAAAAGGTGAGTGCCAACATAGTGACTAGAGACTAGAACGAACTTGAGATGTGCTACCTACAGACTCGTGAGAGCCTGCAAACCAGTGGGAATGATGTAACATAGAAGGTAATATGCTGACCACCAATATGTACCACCACATAGGTTTTGTTTATCTACTGATTCCTCATATTAGTTTTTTTTCTTTTTGCACGCCCACTTGCCCAGAGGTTACAGTTGGTGTTTCTCCATTTCTCAAGGTAGACACAGAAGCAGTGCACAAGTATTTGCGGCGAGATATGATACAAAAACAGAGTGTAAGACAGAAAACATGGAATAACCGTCGCATTTCACAAATAAGAAAATAGCACAAGCTGATATGAGACAAGTACCTCTCACGCCTCGAGAGTTCAGTTGTCTTTCCAAGCTGAAACGTGCAAGCTTAGTTAGTTGGAGACATGTATGGCAATATTTTGTATCAACATGTAAAGATGATTTTAAAGCTCATAAAGAGTTCTCCACTTCACTTTTCATGAATGAAAATAGCTGGGCAACGCCATTTGTATAACAACATAGAAAAGGCAATGGAGGAAAAGACGAGGAAACTCAATACTATCACCAGTGTGGCATGGTATTTTATGATATTTAGCTACCAGTAGTAAAGTCATAGATGCTTCTGGCCGTAACACACTTACATCAGCTTCTTTGGCTTTTATATTCTTTGCTTTCACCAGGTTTGGATTTTCGATTTGAATAACACCTTCAGTTCCTTTATGTTTCTGGAATATTATAAACTGAATCAGATTGGTAAACAATGAATCATGCACATGAACATATACTTCCAAATGGATAAGTGCATACAACCTTCTCTTCACCGTCGTCTTCGGATTCTTCCTCCTCAGATTCTTCTACTTCTTCCTCTTCCTCTTCTGCTTCAGCTACATTCTATATTAAAAAATATAAATTGATGATCAGAAAGGAGTATATCATGATCACGTTTGCATTAAACGTAAACACTTCATCTATATGCACTTAAAAAACTCTTGGTATTTTTCCCAAATGGTTATGGAATCGGCTGTAACAATTGCAAAAAAAAAAAAAAAGCAGAGTCAGATTAGCAAATATAGCACCTCAGTGGCTATATGTTATAATCAGAAGTTTATAATACAAGCACAACAGAGGCATAGGTAACCTAACATTATGTTGACGAAATTAATTCAATTTCGGAAGGTGCAAACCTTCTTAAACGAGCGTGGACGCCCTGAAGTTCCAGAAGCTGCATTTAAAATGTCAGATATAAGTCAAAGCTACACACGAAATAATGGCAAAAGCAAAATTGCCAAATACAAATGACTCAATAGTCACTGAGATGCAAACAAATATATAAGAAGGCACCCAAAAAATGATTTGTAGAGGTATGCAAACAAATTCAAATGTAGCATCTGTCCTGTATAATGCCTCGAAAACGCTTATTCGTCTGAGACTAGATAAATACATGGTGCTATTGATTTCTCACTGCGTTTAAACTTCACAAATAAACTTTTCTGTGAAGCTCTGATAAGAGTGAAAGTGAATGGAAACTCCATTAACAAATAAAGGGAAGAAGCAAATGAAGTTGTCCAGTCATGTGATGGAGAAAGCATCTAAACCTTAGGGGGGAAATACGCAAAATGTGTAGTCTATGAGCATCCAGACCAAATAAAAACGTTAACACTAAAGACGCACGGGGTAGATCAAAGAACACCCCATCGTCGACAACCCATAGCATCATGTAATCAAATCGTTTTATGTTAAGCCGTGCCTCCTAGTAAAACCAAGCATGTTGACGTCACCACGAGCTACCCTTATCCTACCGGAACACCGCAACCAAGCGAAAAAAGACGAAGAAAAGCCTCCTCGCCGCAACATCAGATCAAGCAGTCGCCTCGACAACGGCGGCAGACAAAGCCGACGAGCTGGCACTGAATTTGACTACGACGGGACCGAACGGAATCGAGGAGGAGCGAGGACTCAGTTCGTTACCGATCTCCTCCGGGGTGGAGAAGTTGCGGCGGCCGGTTGGCTTGCCCTTGAACTTGCCCCTGCCCATGGTGGCGGCGGCGGCGGCGGACGAGGAGAGAGGGGGCGAGGCGTGTGGAGGAGAGAGGGGACGGGAAGCGGGGGTCGCCTAGTCTGTACGCTGGACGGGAATCGGGAAACCCTACTGTCACGACCGCCTTTTTACAGGATGGGAATGAGATTCAGTGCAGAAATGGCCAGTTGGGGAATTCGGGGGTTGGGACTTTTGGGGTGGGAACCGGGTGCGACCGCTCCACGGGAGGAAAAAAAAGGTCTATAAAATGAAATAAATACTTAAAAAGTCGGAAGTGTTAAAAGTCTGATGGCAATTTTTTAGGCGGATTGAACGTTTTCCATGACAATTTATATTGACGCGAGGGTGACAAATTTAGCTTGCAAGTACGGTAATTTTCCAAAAAATAAATTTCAAAAAACAAAGTCTTTCTCTTATTTTGGTCTTTGAGGCTATATGGGTGACCAGAATGAGCCCCGCTATGACATTTTCTCTCTGATCCTTGTTCGACACTACATATCAAATTGTCTACGGATGGAACCCCAATGCAACACGCCTCACTGAATCTCGCATCGTAATAGGGATGGCACCATGAAGTGACGTACGTGCAATAGTTCAGCGCGAGGAATGACTTTCAAGGGTGGCGGTGTCTCGGTCTAGGGCCTCTCACCATGTTGATTCCTGGTCTGGTGGGCCGGGCTGAGGTCCCGTAGGTCGGTTACATCCTGGGCCACGTTAGGCGACCCATGGAGGATTATACGAAGACTCCGGAAGACTTGATGTATAAGCCAGAGATACCGAGGTCGTGAGGACTCTACCTCCACCGACGTAGCCAACTAGGATCTGTAACCATAGAACCCCCGCTATGCTATATAAGTTGGGGGTCGGGCTCATCGATAGACGCATTACAATCCCTTGGTATTCACCTATACTTTGTACACACCCCAATCGCAATATACACGAGCAGGAGTAGGTATAATATCCACCGTGAGAGCCTGAACCTGGTTAAAACCTTACTTCCTGTTGCCATCCAGCCCAATCACCTGGCTAAGATACCCTACCAAGGGATATGCTGGATCTAGCTCCGACCGTAGGCTGGCATTCGCTGGGTCCAAAGCCTCTGTAAAAAAACGTTTTTGTTTTTCAGGTGACAAAGGGGAGTACGACCCAGGGTACGAGCGATATTGGTCGACTTTCACTCTGGGAGTCTCGAACGCATGCAAAGGGGGAAGTACGAGTGCCGGTAAGACCACACGTTCTCATACTGTGTGTCGTCTTTCGTGCTAACACAACGATTTGGTGCAGATCTGATTCGATTTCGTTTGGTTTGTTTCTTAATATTTTTCAACCATCCTTATCTCGTGAAATCCTACGGCCTAACCCTCTTATATACCGCTCCAAGGCCTTCCTTCTCACACATAACAAAACAAATCTCTCTAACCCTTTGTCAAGTTTGTGTGCAGAGAAGCCATGGTGCGTTCATGGGACGATTAGTAAACCTCTTCTCGAGAAGAGGAGGACCGTGAGTTTGAAGGCCACAATCCACCACTTGGGAGAGAGAGATAGATAGATAGATAGATAGAGAGAGAGAGGCCACGGCGCATGGAGAGCGATGATTCCTTATCTGAAGAAGAAGCAGAGGACGTGATATTCGAAGATAAAGAGGAAGAAGAGGAGGAGACCAATGAGAAATTGGGTGAGATTTCAATTGAGTCAGTAAAATTTATTAGCATCGGTGATCGTCTCTGTTTTGTCAAGAACACTTCAACCATTGTGGCTAGTTCCCGCATGGGTGGTGATTGTGTCCTAGACTAGGAGGTACTCACCATGTCGTCTCCTGACTAGGAGGGCCGGGTTGAGGACCCCCATGCTGGTTAATTACCGGGCCTCTTCGGGTAATCCATGACGTATACAAGGAAGATTCCACAAGACTTGGCGCGCAAGACGATGACTCTTCTAAATCCCAGGCGAGTAGTGTTAGAAGGGATTGAGAGGGATTGTTGCGGAATATGATGGATGTATTATTGAGTCTCGAGGGCGAGTATATATTGAGTACAAGACTTGAAGGGCAAGACGCCTCTCCTGGAGATAAGGTAGGAGACAGATTACAAATCCTAGACTACCAAATACATGTATCCCAAATATATCTCTAACATCCCCCCGTAGTCGTAGCGGTAGCGTCGCAGACAACAGGAGCGTCGCGGACGGTCAGACTGGAGAGAATAGCAGCCGACGGGCTGACATCCCCCCACAGTCGTAGCCGGAGCGTCGTGGACGGTGTCGTGTCGCGGACGCGTTGATTGTAGAGGAAGCCGACGAGTTGCTCAAGCGGATGATAACCCTTTGTGCCGATGTTGAGGTAGCCGAGAGTGTAGGGTGGTGTAACTGTGGTCGAGGTAGCCGTGCGAAGAACGCCGCGGTCGATGTCGAGTCGGGGTAGCCGGTGTCGCGGGAGTCGCCGTGGAGCCGCGCGCGCAAGGAGGCGCCGAGTTAGTCATGGGCGCAGTGGTGTCGAGGTAGTGGTGCGCCGGAAGGAGGATGGTGTAACACCCCGGTAGTCAAGCTACAATAATCACACACTAATGGTGCCATGTCATCACATTTAATTTTTCAAAACCTCACTTTGATCCAAACCCAATTGAAATTCAAATTTAAAGTAAAGTCAAATAATTAAAATTTTCAAAGGCAAAATAAAAATGTAGGTTGGGTTGCAAATATTCACTAGCTAATTGTAATGTAAGAGTTAACATTTTCCAAAATATATAAGTGCCCCTAAACTTTTTTAAAACTGACCCATAAGGTTTTTATTGAAATAATCTAATTTAAATAAGTATGTAAAATATTCAAAAATAGTTGAAACTTGTTGGAATAGCCCAAAATACTGTCTAGAAATTATGTGATACTTTGCACATTTAACTGAAATCATTTAGTACCTAAACTAAATACAAAACAGTAGCTAAAGTAGAAAACATAAAAAGAATAAGGGAAAATGCCAAACACCACTGTACACTTGGGCTCTATGACTATAGTTAACAGCACAGCCCACCACATGGACCTTTTCTTCAGCCTCATGTACAGAGGAGGCAGCGCCATGGCGTGGCAGCCATCCACGGCGCCATGGTCGCCGATGCTCGACGTCTGGCGCTACAGGGAGTCTGGGAGAGGATAAGGCCGACACCCCCGACGCCCTAGATAACGCTAGCTCACTCCTCCCCTTCTCCATGCTCGATCCCGAGCTTGGCCATCACCATGTCGTCGTCGATGCCGCGGCCACCGCGCTCCTCACGCCGCAAGAAGACGCCCAGAAGAACCGCCATGGTCCACTTCGTCCTTCTCGAGCACAAAATCGAGTCGGGGCGGCTCGTACGCTCGCCATCACTGTCGTCTTCCTCGCGTACATCGTCGTCGTCCGCCGCCAGATCCCGCCCCTCCGGTCCTCCCCGACCCATCCCGAGCTCGCCACTGGCCTCCTCACGGTGAGCCTCCTCCGCTCCCCTATTTCCCCTTCGAGCCACTGCCATAGGCCGTCGTCACTGAACGCCCGGAGTTCGCGGGGAGCTAGCGCTCACCGCGCTCGCGCCTCCCATGGCCATGCCCGTGGCCGCGCTCTCGCGCGTGTTTTGGCCACCCCGACCGCGCCCTCCTGCGCGTGGGCGTGTGTCTCTGCGCCCCGCCAGCCCGCGCGTACGCCCCATGCTTGCCTTGAAGGAAATATGCCCTAGAGGCAATAATAAAGTTGTTATTTATATTTCCTTATATCATGATAAATGTTTATTATTCATGCTAGAATTGTATTAACCGGAAACTTAATACATGTGTGAATACATAGACAAACAGAGTGTCACTAGTATGCCTCTACTTGACTAGCTCGTTAATCAAAGATGGTTAAGTTTCCTAGCCATGGACATGAGTTGTCATTTGATGAACGGGATCACATCATTAGATAATGATGTGATTGACAAGACCCATCCGTTAGCTTAGCACGATGATCGTTTAGTTTGTTGCTATTGCTTTCTTCATGACTTATACAAGTTCCTATGACTATGAGATTATGCAACTCCCGAATACCGGAGGAACACTTAGTGTGCTATCAAACGTCACAACGTAACTGGGTGATTATAAAGATGCTCTACAGGTGTCTCCGAAGGTGTTTGTTGAGTTGGCATAGATCGAGATTAGGATTTGTCACTCCGATTGTCGGAGAGGTATCTCTGGGCCCTCTCGGTAATGCACATCATATGAAGCCTTGCAAGCAATGTGACTAATGAGTTAGTTATGGGATGATGCATTACGGAACGAGTAAAGAGACTTGCCGGTAACGAGATTGAACTAGGTATGATGATACCGACGATCGAATCTCGGGCAAGTAACATACCGATGACAAAGGGAACAACGTATGTTGTTATGCGGTTTGACCGATAAAGATCTTCGTAGAATATGTGGGAGCCAATATGAGCATCCAGGTTCCGCTATTGGTTATTGACCGAAGATGAGTCTCGGTCATGTCTACATAGTTCTCGAACCCGTAGGGTCCGCACGCTTAACGTTCAATGACGATCGGTATTATGAGTTTATGTGTTTTGATGTACCGAAGGTAGTTCGGAATCCCGGATGTGATCACGGACATGATGAGGAGTCTCGAAATGGTCGAGACATAAAGATTGATATATTGGACCATGTTATTCGGACATCGGAAGTGTTCCGGAAGGTTTCGGATAAAACCGGAGTGCCGGAGGGTTACCGGAAGCCCCCCCCCCCCGGGAAGTTATGGGCCCTTAGTGGGCTTTAGGGGAGAGAGAGGGCAGCAGCCAGGAGGTGGCGCGCCCCCCCAAGGGGAGTCCAAATTGGACTAGGGGAAGGGGGCCAGCCCCTCTTTCCCTCTCCCTCTCCCTCTCTTTCCTTCTCCTCCTAGTTGGACTAGGAAAGGGGAGAAACCTACTCCTACTAGGAGTAGGATTCCTCCCCCCTTGGCACGCCCTATGAGGGCCGGCCGGCCTCCCCCTTGCTCCTTTATATACGGGGGCAGGGGGGCACCCTAGGATAGACCAAGATTTGTCTTAGCCGTGTGCGGTGCCCCCCTCCACAGATTTCCACCTCGGTCATATTTTCGGAGAGCTTAGGCGAAGCCCTGCCGGAATCACTTCATCATCACCGTCACCACGCCGTCGCGCTGACGAAACTCTCCCTCGGCCTCAGCTGGATCAAGAGTACGAGGGACGTCACCGAGCTGAACGTGTGCAGATCACGGAGGTGCCGTGCGTTCGGTACTTGATCGGTTGGATCGCGAAGACGTTTGACTACATCAACCGCGTTACTAAACGCTTCCGCTTTCGGTCTACGAGGGTACATAGACACACTCTCCCCGCTCGTTGCTATGCTTCTCCTAGATAGATCTTGCATGATCGTAGGAATTTTTTTGAAATACTACGTTCCCCAACATGCCTCGCGCCTGCGCCGCCTACGCTTCGTCTGACCGTTGCCCCCCCTCGCGTCGCTGCGCCCCTGCCGCTGCGCCGCTGCCTTGGCCGCCCGCGCCTCGTGTGCGCGCGCGCCCGCGAACTGCTGCTGCGCTGCCGCCGTGCTGCTGGCTCTGCTGCCCCGCTGGCTGCTGCTTTCTACTGCGGCTGCTGCTACTCATGCCGCAGCTGCTTTGCTACCGCATTCTGCTGCTGCTCTGCTACAGTAACATTAAATTACTGTGGCAGTAGCTAGCTTCACTGATAATACACTGACTAGCCCTCTAAACAGCCCCTAAACAGCGACAAGACAAGTCCTAACATAAGTAAAAATTATATGAATAGAAAGTAGACGTAACAAGCTTCATTTTGATCCATTGGACCAGTTTCAGATAATGCGTGGATTAATTCCTACGAAAATCACAAAATGCTAAGTTCTGTTAAGTGAAGAACTGAAAAACAGCTTTATTTTCATAGCTACTTTAGAGCTGTTGATGATCAAGCAAATGAACTCTAATATGGATAAAAGTGATACTAAAATGTAGATCGCAGAAAAATGCTCACAATTGATACAAGGCACAAAATCATAGGATATACAGAACAATAGTTGTAGCCTTTTGAAAATAGCTAAGTGATGTTTAAAAAACTGATGAATTCTCAGACTTGGCAAAATTTCAGGGATTTTCCGGGTATTGTTAAATCTTTGAGAAATCATAGAAAAATATCCGTAGCTCGGATGAAAATACTTTGTACATGAAAGTTGCTCAGAAAGACAAGACAAGCCCGAATACGCAATCCGTTCGACTGTCACGCGTCCCTAGCATAGCGAACCAGCAGCCGTCCCCCTTCGGTTCGTTTGTCCGAAAAGGCCAGACTTCGAGAAAGCATTCTCGGATGTTTTCCCCCTTCGCCGGTATCGTGTAGCACTGCGATAGAACACCCCTAGCACCGCTTATTGTCTTGTCATGCATCTGTGTGCTTTGTATTTACTGTTTCTTCCCCCTCTTCCTCTTCGGTAGACCCCGAGACCGCTGCTGATGCCACTGTGATCGACTACGTCGACGACGACTCTTCTTCCTTTTCAGCAAAGCTTCCAGGCAAGCACCCCCTTTTGAACATGCCGATATCGCCTATTCTTTCTCTCTTATGCTTGCATTAGAAATTGCTGCTGCTACTGTTTATCCTATTCTGTTGCGTAACCTGTTTATTGTAACCTACTATTGATACCTTACCTGCTTATCCTAAACTGCTTAGCATAGGCTGGATAGAGACCCCAGTGACCCCACTTGTCCCGGTTGCCCCGTTGGATCATCGAAAGACTCGACGACCAGGCCCCAGCACCGCACATCACATCCCCTTTATCTGTACGACACTGCAGCGTTACTATCGAGTGCCGAGGGTGATACCTCATAAGCACTTCCGATGTTAACTCTGTGGAGTAGTTACTCGGTCGTGGTCATCGAGGGTGATTCCTCCTTCACCACTTCCGGTAACGACGCTGCCGTGCAACACCTCAAGTGTGAACCCATCGAGGGTGATTCCTCCGAGTTCACCTTGACGGATACATCGAGTAGGAATCCAATGAGGGTGATACCTCGGATTCCCCAGATGTTATGGACACATGGATACTTGGACTTTGCAACTGTTACTTGGAAATGCGGGTCGACCCTGAGGGGTACCCGCGTGAGCCTAAGTGGCGAGTGATGTGGAGATGGGTTGACCTGGAGGGTGCCCGTGAGATAACTACGAGGCGTGGCCGGGCATTCTTAGCCCTTGCCGCAAGTCCTCTAGACGGGGCGATGGGGTCACATCGATCGTGAGTCTCTGCTCGTTACCGCACCACCGATACACTAACGATTTGGATATGTGATCTGAGTGGGGCTCTGGCCCGATAGCACTAACCATCACGCGGGAATAAATATGGGTACTCTGCATCGTGGCATCAGCCGAAAGCTCTGACAGACGTCTAGTTCAGCATTGTGGCACGGTCGGATCGTGCCGACCATCCGAGGCGGTGCTGGTATCCACCCTGCACACAACGACCCGGAGTGCACAGGGCGATGGCCCAAGACCCCTGAGCACTTAGGATGTAGACTGGTGGGGACCTCTCTGCTGAGCTCTAGGTAGGGTTGCGGTGTGTCGTTTGGCCGAGGCCGGGCATGACCCAGAAAAGTGTGTCCGGCCGGAGTTAAGTGAGCGTGGTGGGTAAGTTGGTGCACCCCTGCAGGGAAGAACTAATCTATGCATAGCCGGATCCTCGGTAACGGACGCTCGGAGTTGTATCCCGATCGATACAACTAGAACTGGATACTTGTGATGAGAAATGTATCGTAAGGCTCTGGGATTACTTTCTCGCAGGGAGTCGAGAAAGGATCTCTGGCCGAGTTTGATACATGGATATTAGGGCTCTAGGATCGCTTTCTCGCAGGGAGTCGAGGAAGGATCTCTGGGCGAGGTTGATACTTAATACTACTACTACTTTATACTATGCTAATCTACACTCTTCTAATGCTGCAAGACCCCTGAAGATGCTAGTCTTTGATAGGACTAGGTCTTCTCTCTATTCTGGCATTTCTGCAGCCCAGTCCACATATACAGCCTTTCTTTGATAATGTTGCATATGTAGTGTAGATCCTTGCTTGCTGAGTACTTCGGATGAGTACTCATAGTTGCTTTGCTTCCTATTTTTCCCCATATATTCGTTTGATGCAACCAGATGATGGAGTCCCGGAGACAGCTGCCCCCGCCGACGACTACTACTACCACCCCGAGGATGGCTACTACTACTAGCTTGCCGACCACCAGGAGTAGGATCGGAGGGTCCCAAGCAGGAGGCCTGCGCCTTTTCGATCATAGCTTTTGTTTTGCCCCGCCTTGTTAAAGGCTTATCAGTTTTATCTTTTATCTGTACTCAGATATCTGATGCTTCCGCTGACGCTTGTATGCAAGCTTATGTATTCGAGCCCTCGAGGCCCCTGGCTTGTAATATAAAGCTTGTATGACTTTATTTATGTTTTAGAGTTGTGTTGTGATATCTTCAAGTGAGTCCTTAGGCTTGATCGTGTGCACTTGCGTGTATGGTTAGTGCACGATTAAGCCGGGGGCGTCATAGGTTCCCGGCTATGTTAAGAGCAGCCCCGAGCCCCTCTCGCCCGTCCCCGCAACCCTAGCCCTCACTTGCTCACGCCTCACCTTTTCTTCTTCCCCACCTCGCCCGAAAGATGCCGCCGCCGCCACCGCCCGATCCCGCGGCCACCGTGCCCCGATTGCCTCTTCGACATGTCCATCGTCACCGCCGGCCTCGACTACATCGCCTGACGCCGCGCATTGGAGCTCGGTGCCGCTGCATCGACCTCCCCGAGCTCTTCTTCCCTGCACGGTCGTCTTCGTCTCCGGCGCCGATTCGCCGCCTCGAGCCCGCTATTGCACATCTACAGGGCCCGGTGAGCAGTCGCCGCCTTTCCCCTCTCTTTTCTGCTCGATATCGTCGCCGTAGTGGTCGCATTGGAGATGCCCGAACTCGCCGCCGCCTGACCTCGTCGCCGGCGTAGCCACGGTGACCAAATGGTCCCGTGCGTGCCACCATCGCGCTCACCGCACCGCGTAGGCCTTGCCTAGCCGTTTTGTTGCCCGCAAACGCACCCCAGCCGCTGATCCCCACTCGCCCGACTCCGACCGTCCGCCGATAAGCTCGTAGCGCTCAGCTCCGGCCACCGCAGCACCTCGCATCACCGCCATTCGCCGCGGCATCTTCTCGTCGTTCCAACGCAACCATCCGCGGCCAAAACGGTGCCCTGTGCACGTTTTCCGACCACCTCCCGAAGCCGCGCCGCCGCAAACACGCTCGCCGGCGAGATTCCGGCGAGTCGCCAGTGGCGCTGAGTTGGCCTGACCGGTGGGGCCCACTGTGACGCCGACATGTGGGTCCCGTTGACCTGTTGACCCAGTCAACTGCTGACTGGGCACCCGTGGGCCACTGACATGTGGGTCCCGCGAGAGATTAAGTTAGTTTAAATTTAACTAAAAGTTAATTAGATTAAACAGTCACTGACAGTGCGGGCCCACTAGATAATTAGGATTAGTTTAACTAAATTAAGTCTGTTTAATTAGCTGAGTCACTGACCAGTGGGTCCCACTGGACCCACAGGCCAGGTTTGACTATTCAACCGCCACTGTTGACCGCTGATGTCACCTCTACATCATGATGATGTCATCCCATACTGTTTCAGATAATGTTGATTTAAAATAATTAAATAAAATCTAGAAAATGATTAAAGCTTTAGAAAATCATAGAAAAAAACCGTAGCTCGGATAAAAATACTTTGTACATGAAAATTGCTCAGAACGACGAGGCGAATCTGAATACACCCTTCGTGTTGCTGTCAGATGCCCCTAACTACCTGAACATGGAACTTTTAGACTGATTTTGATAAATGAATAGTGCTTAACTTTAATAAAATAAATCCAAATAAATTCCTAAATTAACTAAATCATCTAGTTAGGCAGTAGAACACCTCTGCATATCATTTAGGCATGTCACGCATATTGTTTGCATTTTTGCCATGAATTTATTGTTTCTTTCCCCCTCCTTCTCTCTCGATAGACGCCGAGACCGACGCCGATGCAGCAGAGTACGACTACGCTCCAGACGAGCAGCCTTCTGACGACCAGCCCCTCTCAGCAGAGCTTCCAGGCAAGCCCCCCCCCTTGAACAATCCGATATCGCCCATTCCATTCTCTCATGCTTGCATTAGATTTTGCTACTGTAATTGATTGCTCCTATCCTAATGCATAGCCTGCTTTTTGTAACCTGCTTATTGATACCTACCTGCTTAACCTAAACTGCTTAGTATAGGTTGGTTAGTAATCCATCAGTGACCCCCACCTTGTCCTTGTTGCCTCTGCTTCATCATCGATGACTCGATCAAAGTGATCGACGACCAGAGACCGACACCTCACTTCACCCCCCTTTGTTGTACGACTCTGCATAGTTACTATCGAGTGCCGAGGGTGATACCTCGTAACGCACTCCTGATGATAACTCTGCAGTGTAGCTGTTCGGTCGTGGTCATCGAGGGTGATTCCTCCTTAACCACCCCCGATACGACTCTGTCGTGTAACCCCTCAAGTCTGAACCTCGAGGGTGATTCCTCCTACGTTCACCTTGATGATTTCATCGAGTGGAATCCACCGAGGGTGATTCCTCGGGGTTTCCCCCTTGATGTTATGACCACACGGTTACTTTGACCTTTGTCGCAGGCGGGTCGACCCTGAGGGGTACCCGCGGGGAAATTATGCAGTCGGGCTTGCCAGGAGGGCACCCGAGAGAGATATTGTGGCGGAGCGTCAGAAACTCTGATCGTCTCCGCGAATTATTAAATACGCCTAACGGATTTGGGTATTTGATCTGAGTGGGTCATCGTGCCTTATACGCACTACCACCACGCGGGATAATGGTTTATGGGGCCCTCTACGTCGTACGTTTCTCCCGAAAGCTCATCAGACGTCACAGTTCACCGTGAGGGCTGATTGTTGGGGTTGGGCTGGATACTTCACTGACGAGTTCAGTGTCGCGCCTGCTCCCTGGCCAGTCTCGCAACGCGCAGGAACGCCCGGGGCGATGGCCCAAGACCCCTGGGTGCATAGGTTAGTCCGGTGTATTGACCTCTCTGCTGAGCCTAGGTAGGGCGTTGCTTCATGTCGATCTCCCGAGGCCGGGCATTACCCAGCAAGTGTGTCCGGCCAGAGGTGATCGAGCGTGTTGGGTAACAGTAGTGCACCCCTACAGGGAAGTGATCTATTCGAATAGCCGTGTCCACGGTAACAGGATGCTCAGTTTGGTATCCCGATCTATTACTTGAACTGGATACTTGTTTAATTAATTGAAGCTCCGGGATCGCTTTCTCGCAGGGAGTCGAGGAAGGATCTCTAGGCTTTGCCTCAACATGCTTGCTTAATAAAAATGCTTTTCTGTACTCTTCTAATTGCTGCAAGATGGTGGCTTCGTGAAGATGCTAGTCTTCGATAGGACTAGGCCTTCTCTCTATTCTGGCATTTCTGCAGCCCAGTCCACAAATACAGCCTTTCTTTGATAATGTTGCATATGTAGTGTAGATCCTTTGCTTGCTGAGTACTTTGGATGAGTACTCACGGTTGCTTTGCTTCCTCTTTTTCCCCATATCCGTTTGATGCGACTAGATGACGGAGCCCCGGAGACAGCTGCCCCCGTTGACGACTACTACTACCACCCCGAGGGTGGATACTACTACGAGCTTGCCGACGACCAGGAGTAGGATCGGAGGGTCCCAGGCAGGAGGCCTGCGCCTTTTCGATCGTAGCTTTTGTTTTGCCCCGCCTTTCTAAAGGCTTATCTATTTCTGTTTCATGTCTGTACTCAGATATCTGATGCTTCCGCTGATGCTTGTATGCGAGCTTATGTATTCGAGCCCTCGAGGCCCTGGCTTGTAATATAAAGCTTTTATGACTTTATTTATGTTTTAGAGTTGTGTTGTGATATCTTCAAGTGAGTCCTTAGGCTTGATCGTGTGCATTTGCGTGTATGGTTAGTGCACGGTTAAGCCGGGGGCATCATAGGTTGGTATCAAAGCCGACTGCCTGTAGGAATCCCCCTTTCCAACTCCTTGGCCGAAGTTGAGTCTAGACATCGAAAAACTAATTTACTAACTTGGCTGTGTGGCTTACGGGCCCACGTCGCCAACTGGGTGGTATTAGGATCTTTTATTCCTCGTCTATACTCTGGGACTCTGATCTCTCTTCCTTTCGGGTTAAAATTTTACTAACGCCGACACTTAGGATCTCATAAATCTCGTCTACCCGGAGAGCTGGATATCTGTGCTTAATTCCTTACCATTGATCTGATTAGTCTGATAATCATTTTCCTTTCCATTGGTTTGTTTAACCTTTTCTTTCCAAGTTATCATATACTTCGCACACTGCCATTTGACACTTTTGGGATCTCCCGGCCAAGTGTGTCGTGTTCAGCGTCAACATTTTGAGCTCTTCCGAGTTGTTAATTGAATTCATGGTGAGCAATGCCGTCCTTGCCTCTCGTCGATCTGTGTTATCATCGTCAATCTCTTTGACTACCTGCCCACGCATTGCTGTTAACCCCGTGCGAGTACAGGCTATTCTTGACTGGACTCCCCCGAAGAATGTTAAGCAAGTCAGGAGTTTTCTCGGACTCGCTAGTTATTGCCATCGATTCGTTGAGAACTTCTCCTGGATTGCAAAGCCATTGATGAATCTGCTCCACAAAGGTGTTAAATTTGAGTGGACAAAAAAATGTCAAGCAAGCTTTCAGAGGCTAAAAGATAAGTTGACATCTGCCCCAGTGCTAGCACCCCCGGATACTCGCAAGGATTTCGTGATATACTGTGATGCATCTCGTCAAGGATTAGGCTGTGTCCTAATGCAACAGTGCAAAGTGATTGCTTACATCTCTCGACAATTGCATCCTCACGAAGAAAATTATCCAGTGCATGATCTCGAACTTTCTGCGGTTATTTATGCTCTGAAGCTATGGCGACATTACCTTCTCGGTAACCATTGCGAGATATACACGGATCATCAGAGTTTGAAGTATCTATATACTCAACCAGATCTGAACCTTCGCTAACAAAGATGGCTCGAGACAATTGCCGATTATGATATGAATATCTCATACACCCCTGGCAAGGCTAACATAATGGCTGATGCTTTGAGTCGCAAGGCTTATTGCAATAATCTTATGGTTCAGGAAGCACAACATGTTCTTTATGAAGAGCTTCACAAATTGAACCTCCATATTGTTTCACAGGGTTATCTCAATACCCTGGTTGTTGAACCGGATCTTGAGCACAACATTAAGATTATGCAAAGGTATGACTCTGAAGTAGAAAGGATTAAGCGATACCTCGAAAAAGGAAAGCCATCGGAATTCCATCTTGATAATGATGGGGTCCTATTCTTCCAACGCCGTCTCTTCGTACCCAAATTCAAGGATGAGAGAGAGCACATTATGAAAGAAGCTCACGACACTCCTCTGTCAATTCATCCTGGTAGCACAAAGATGTACCGTGACATTTGTCAGAGATACTGGTGGCCTAATATGAAGCGACACATTGCTCGTTATGTTTCTGAGTGTGACGTTTGCTGCCGCATTAAAGTAGAACATCAAAGACCTGCTGGAACTCTGCAACCCCTTGATATTCCTGAATGGAAATGGGACAAGGTCCAAATGGATTTCATTACTAGTTTTCCTAGATCTCAGAAGGGTCATGATGCTATCTTTGTCGCCATTGACCGATTCTCAAAGGTTGCTCACTTTCTGCCAGTCAAGGAGACAATCACTGCTAGTCAGTTAGCAGACTTGTATGTTTCCCTAATTGTGTCACTCCACGGTGTTCCGTTGGAGATCAGTTCGGATCGTGGCAGCCTCTTTACCTCCAGATTCTGGGAAAGTTTCCAAGAAGCTATGGGAACTCATCTGTCCTTCAGCACCGCTTTTCACCCTTAGTCACAGGGTCAAGTAGAGTGAGTTAATCAAGTGCTCAAAGATATGCTTCGAGCTTGTGTCATCTCCTTCGGTAAGAAGTGGGAGGAATCTCTCCCGTATGCCGAATTCTCTTACAACAATAGCTATCAAGCTAGTCTGAAGATGGCACCGTTTGAAGTTCTTTACGGACGTAAGTGTCGAAACCCTCTGAATTGGTCGGAAACTGGGGAACGCTCACTCGTTGGACCGGACATTATCCAACAAGCTGAAGAAAAAGTCTGCATTGTCCGGGAACATCTGAAAACTGCTCAGTCTCGTCAGAAGAGCAACTATGACCGAAAGCACAAGGTAATGGTCTATCAGCCTGGCGAGCAAGCTTACCTTCGTGTCACTCCATTGAAAGGCACTCATCGGTTCGGAATCAAGGGCAAGTTAGCTCCTCGCTACATTGGCCCGTTCCGTATTCTTGCCCGACGAGGAGAAGTGGCATATCAGTTGCAATTGCCGCCAAATCTTTCTCAAGTGCATGATGTCTTTCATGTATCCCAACTTCGTCGCTACTTCAAGGATCCTATTCGAGCTGTGGATCATGAAATGCTTGAATTGCGGGAAGATCTGTCTTATCCAGAATATCCCGTCCGCATTCTTGATCAAGCTGAACGTCGAACTCGTCAGAATTCAATCAAATTCCTTAAAGTTCAGTGGTCGAATCATTCTGAAGCTGAAGCCACTTGGGAACGCGAGGATCGTCTTCGCGAAGAATACCCCGCTTTCTTTCAGTCTTCTTCTTAATTCTCAGGACGAGAATTCTTGTTAGAGGAGGAGAATTGTAACACCCCATGTAATTAACCACAGTGATCACCCTTAGTTAATGCCATGTCAGCAAGTTTAACAGTGCCTAGTCATCATTTGCATCATATTGCATTTCAAACTCCTAATTCAAACTTCAAATTAATTTAAAGTGAAAATAAAAGTTGTTCCAAATTGGAAACTAAAATGTTCATTAAATAGCAAATAATTCAGAGGCAATTATAAAATTATAATCAACATTTATGGGATTAGTTAAGTGACTCTAACAGTCTGAAACAGTAACCAAACAGCTCCATTTAATGCTTATTCAGTTAAATAAAATTCTAATGAAATCATTTATTTGCCAAACCAATTTCTGACAGTGTTAGATAAGGCACTGTAATTATTGGGCTAAGTCATATGTTTTACAAAACTATAAATGGGCCCACACATTTTGCAAAACAGAAAAACAAAAGAAAACAGAAAACAAAACAGAAAATAGAAAAAGAAGAAAAGGGGCAAAGGCCTACTGTGCACTTGGGCTTCCTGTGCACAGTAGCCAGCCCAGCCCACCTAGCCGCATCATCGTCCTCACCGCGCGCTGTCGCCCATCCGCTGGTTCCCGGCTATGTTAAGAGCAGCCCCGAGCCCCTCTCGCTCGTCCGCGCAACCCTAGCCCTCACCCGCTCGCTCGTGCCTCACCTTTTCTTCTTCCCCACCTCGCCCGAAAGACACCGCCGCCGCCACCGCTCGATCCCGCGGTCACCGTGCCCCGATTGCCTCTCCGACATGCCCATCGTCACCGCCGGCCTCGACTACGTTGCCTGGCGCCGTGCATTGGAGCTCGGCACCGCTGCATCGACCTCCTCGAGCTCTTCTTCCCCGCACGGTCGTCTTCGTCTCCGGCGCTGATTCGCCGCCTCGAGCCCTCCCCGAGCCCGCTATTGCACATCTACAGGGCCCGGTGAGCAGTCGCCGCCTTTCCCCTCTCTTTTCTGCTCGATATCGTCGCCGTAGTGGTCGCATTGGAGATGCCCGAACGCGCCGCCGCCTGACCTCATCGCCGACGTAGCCACGGTGACCAAATGGTCCCATGCGTGCCACCATCGCGCTCACCGCACCGCGTAGGCCTCGCCTAGCCGTTTTGTTGCCCGCAAACGCACCCCAGCCGCTGATCCCCATTCGCCCGACTCCGGCCGTCTGCCGATAAGCTCGTAGCGCTCAGCTCCGGCCACCGCAGCACCTCGCATCACCGCCATTCACCGCGGCATCTTCTCGCCATTCCAACGCAACCATCCGCGGCCAAAACGGTGCCCTGTGCATGTTTTTCGACCACCTCCTGAAGCCGTGCCGCCGCAAATGCGCTCGCCGGCGAGATTCCGGCGAGTCACCGATGGTGCTGAGTTGGCCCGACCGATGGGGCCCACTGTGACGTCGACATGTGGGTCCCATTGACCTGTTGACCCAGTCAACTGCTGACTGGGCACCCGTGGGCCACTGACATGTGGGTCCCGCGAGAGATTAAGTTAGTTTAAATTTAACTAAAAGTTAATTAGATTAAACAGTCACTGAAAGTGCGGGCCCACTAGATAATTAGGATTAGTTTAACAAAATTAAGTCTGTTTAATTAGCTGAGTCACTGACCAGTGGGTCCCACTGGACCCATAGGTCAGGTTTGACTATTCAACCACCACTGTTTACCGCTGATGTCACCTCTACGTCATGATGATGTCATCCCATACTGTTTCGGATAATGTTGATTTAAAATAATTAAATAAAATCCAAAAAATGATTAAAGCTTTAGAAAATCATAGAAAATAAACCGTAGCTCGGATAAAAATACTTTGTACATGAAAGTTGCTCAGAACGACGAGACGAATCTGAATAAGCCCTTCGTGTTGCTGTCAGATGCCCCTAACTATGTGAACATGGAACTTTTAGACTGATTTCGATAAATGAATAGTGCTCAACTTTAATAAAATAAATTCCTAAATTAACTAAATCATCTAGTTAGGCAGTAGAACACCTCTGCATATCATTTAGGCATGCCACGCATATTGTTTGCATTTTTGCCATGAATTTATTGTTTCTTTCCCCCTCCTACTCTCTAGATAGACGCCGAGACCGACGCCGACGCAGCAGAGTACGACTACGCTCCGGATGAGCAGCCTTCTGACGACCAACCCCTCTCAGCAGAGCTTCCAGGCAAGCCCCCCCCCCTTGAACAATCCGATATCGCCCATTCCATTCTCTCATGCTTGCATTAGATTTTGCTACTGTAATTGTTTGCTCCTATCCTAATGCATAGCCTACTTATTGATACCTACCTGCTTAACCTAAACTACTTAGTATAGGTTGGT
This sequence comes from Thinopyrum elongatum, assembly GCA_011799875.1. Classification (NCBI taxonomy): domain Eukaryota; kingdom Viridiplantae; phylum Streptophyta; class Magnoliopsida; order Poales; family Poaceae; genus Thinopyrum; species Thinopyrum elongatum. The sequence continues at coordinate 408,971,212 of CM022299.1, forward strand.
TAGTGATCCATCAGTGACCCCCACCTTGTCCTTGTTGCCTCTGCTTCATCATCGACGACTCGATCAACATGATCGACGACCAGAGACCGACACCTCACTTCACCCCCCTTTGTTGTACGACTCTGCATAGTTACTATCGAGTGCCGAGGGTGATACCTCATAACGCACTCCTGATGATAACTCTGCAGTGTAGCTGTTCGGTCGTGGTCATCGAGGGTGATTCCTCCTTAACCACTCCCGATACGACTCTGTCGTGTAACCCCTCAAGTGTGAACCTCGAGGGTGATTCCTCCTACGTTCACCTTGATGATTTCATCAATTGGAATCCACCGAGGGTGATTCCTCGGGGTTTCCCCCTTGATGTTATGACCACACGGTTACTATGACCTTGGTCACAGGTGGGTCGACCCTGAGGGGTACCCGCGGGGAAATTATGTAGTCGGGCTTGCCAGGAGGGCACCCGAGAGAGATATTGTGGCGGAGCGTCAGAAACTCTGATCGTCTCCGCGAATTATAAAATACGCCTAACGGATTTGGGTATTTGATCTGAGTGGGTCGTCGTGCCTTATACGCACTACCACCATGCGGGATAATGGTTTATGGGGCCCTCTACGTCGTACGTTTCTCCCGAAAGCTCATCAGACATCACAGTTCACCGTGCGGGCTGATTGTTGGGGTTGGGCTGGATACTTCACTGACAAGTTCAGTGTCGCGCCTGCTCCCCGGCCAGTCTCGCAACGCGCAGGAGCGCCCGGGGCGATGGCCCAAGACCCCTGGGTGCATAGGTTAGTCCGGCGTGTTGACCTCTCTGCTGAGCCTAGGTAGGGCGCTGCTTCATGTCGATCTCCCGAGGCCGGGCATTACCCAGCAAGTGTGTCCGGCCAGAGGTGATCGAGCATGTTGGGTAACAGTAGTGCACCCCTGCAGGGAAGTGATCTATTCGAATAGCCGTGTCCACGGTAATAGGACGCTCAGTTTGGTATCCCGATCTATTACTTGAACTGGATACTTGTTTAATTAATTGAAGCTCCGGGATCGCTTTCTCGCAGGGAGTCGAGAAAGGATCTCTAGGCTTTGCCTCAACATGCTTGCTTAATAAAATGCTTTTCTGTACTCTTCTAATTGCTGCAAGATGGTGGCTTCGTGAAGATGCTAGTCTTTGATAGGACTAGGCCTTCTCTCTATTCTGGCATTTTTGCAGCCCAGTCCACAAATACAGCCTTTCTTTGATAATGTTGCATATGTAGTGTAGATCCTTTGCTTGCTGAGTACTTCGGATGAGTACTCACAATTGCTTTGCTTCCTCTTTTTCCCAATATCCATTTGATGCAACCAGATGACGGAGCCCCGGAGACAGCTGCCCCGCCGACGACTACTACTACCACCCCGAGGGTGGATACTACTACGAGTTTGCCGACGACCAGGAGTAGGATCGGAGGGTCCCAGGCAGGAGGCCTGTGCCTTTTCGATCGTAGCTTTTGTTTTGCCCCGCCTTTCTAAAGGCTTATATGTTTCTGTTTCATGTCTGTACTCAGATATCTGATGCTTCCGCTGACGCTTGCATGCGAGCTTATGTATTCGAGCCCTCGAGGCCCCTGGCTTGTAATATAAAGCTTGTATGACTTTATTTATGTTTTAGAGTTGTGTTGTGATATCTTCAAGTGAGTCCTTAGGCTTGATCGTGTGCATTTGTGTGTATGGTTAGTGCACGGTTAAGCCGGGGGCGTGACAGGTGTTCCATCGGTGCGGGGCCTATGTCACCAATGGTGGTTTGAGTAGACGAAGTGGTCGGGGTAGATGACGGCGATGCTGGCGACGGGCTGGTGCTTGGACGAAGACGAATGGGGTGGAAGGGCGGCGGCTACGGAGGTAGCGGCGGCAGCAGCCGAAGAAGAACAGCGGCGGCGGCGGCGGTGCTCGAAGTAGGCGAGGAACCCGACAGTGTGATGAAGACCGGCGCAGACGATGGCGTTCCCGCGCCAAGGGAGGCGGCGCGGCGTATACCACAAAGAGGTCGACGCACGGGGACGGTGGTGGACCGCGGGCCGTAGCGCTACGACCCGAAGGGGCGACGCAGCGGCGGCAGCAGGCGGGGCAGGACAACGGTGGGAAGACATCGAGGCGGCAGCAGGGACCACGGGCCACGGCGCTACAGCCCGAAGGGGCGGCACAGTGGCGAAGCGCGGGTCGGTGCAACCGTGGGGACGGCCTCGGGGCGGCGGTGGGGACCGCGTACCACGGCACTACAGCCCGAAGGGGCGACATAGCGGCGACGTGCGAGTCGATGCAGCCGCGAGAAGAACCACGGGGCGGCGGCGCTACGGCCCGGCGGGGCGACGCAGTGGCAACCCGTTGCTCGATCAGTGGAGGGGTGCACTGAACTCGGGGACGATCTTCACGGGACCTGCGGAGGCGTGCGCAATCGACGGGCCAGGTCGGTCGCGTGGCGTAGATGAGGCGGATCGCGGCGAAGAGCGGGTGATCAAGTCGATCGCGCGTGAGGTCGGGGACGCCGCTTGGTGGTGGCGGGGTGGCGGCGGAGTCCGAGATGAAGCCACCAACGACGGACGACGTGGTACATCATGCGGACGAGCGCGTCAGCACCGGCACTCGGGCTGCCAAAGCAGCGCCGGCGCCCGGGCAGCGAGGCTTGAGCGACCAACGTAGCAGCAGCGCCCGAGCGAAGGCAGCCGACGAGCCTGACGCAGCCGGGGACAAGGCCGGTGAGGCAGTCCGCAAGGCCGCCTTGTAGACGCGGCGGAGGCGGGTGGCGTGGATCGATGGGCAGGCCGACGCGCGATCGACGACTATGATGGGCCGCCGCATGGCACGAGGCCGCCGGGTCGGGGCGATGCAGGTGTCCCGGTCGGAGCAAGGCGATGACGGCCGGCGTAGATCGACGGGCGGGCCGGCGCTCGGACAACGACCGTGAGGGGTCGCCTTTTGCATGAGGCCATCGGGTCAGTGAAGAAGCCGGCCGGTCGCGCCGGTGTCAGAGTAGAGGCGCACGAGGGTCGACTGCGGCGGTGGGCGACGCAAACCGATCAAGCATAGATCGAAAAACCAAAAAGAAAACACCGTCAAAACGACCGGCGAGAGAGCGAAAAAAACCCAGAGCAAGGGCTCGGGAAAAAGACTCTCTAGGGCAGCCGGTCAACACGACCGGCGGACGAACCCTAGGTACGGGCGGCGCGGCCCCCGGCGGAGGTCATGGAGGCCGACCGCCCCGGGGGTGGTGCGCAGGTGCGGAAGTGGCGGCGGCTAGGGTTTAGGATTGATTAGGTTGATACCATGTTAGAAGGTATTGAGAGCGATTGTTGCGGAATATGATGGATGTATTATTGAGTCTCGAGGGCAAGTATATATTGAGTACAAGACTTGGAGGGCAAGACGCCTCTCCTGGAGATAAGGTGGGAGACAGATTACAAATCCTAGACTACCAAATACATGTATCCCAAATATATCTCTAACAAGTAGGCCTCCTGTACATTATATAAACCGAGGAATCTTCCCTGCCGAGCTGCACCTTGGCGATGGCGAATTGCAAAATGAGGCTGAACCAGTTCCCGAGGAGATACGATCCTCGGGCTACTACACACCGCGTTTCTATTCCTAAAGTATGCTGCCAAGCAAGGACTTGATCCTCAGGCTGATTTCGTGAATCGACCCGAGTCTCAGGGGCTACTGGGATCAGCCGTTTTATTCTATCCTTCAAGGCAATACCGGACTTCAGGCTGCCACACACCTTGGGGGCTACTGACTATACATCTCGGCAGAGAATAAATTACACCAATCGGAAAAAATTCCGCAAAATATCAGCCCAAGACCGAGGTGGTGCATCAATTTGGAAGTAGTCCGGCGTGGAGGCCGTCTGCGAGCAAAGGAGGGACTTTGGGGCCCCCTACCTGAGATCTGCCGGATTAAACCCCGACATTATGCACTACCGAATTCCAAAGGAGGGGCTTGGGAGCAACATTGTCTCGATGAGGAATGTTCCAATGCATTAACTTGCGCCCCTGCACATTGGGAAAGGTGGTAGAAAACAAAACAAAATCTGCCCAACGATCAACCAGGAACACTATGAAGATGCAATAACGGTTTAGATCGGATCGTTACCAACTCTGAGTTGCAGCAGAAGAAGACGAGTCGGTGTATGTCATACTTGAAGTTCTTCGAACCGTTCACAAATGATCCCTCGAACGGAAGACCGAAAGCACGACCTCTCCACAGTTTGTAAGTGTACGGTCTTCATGATCCAGTAGCGCTTCGCCATCTAGAGCTAATCATCGCCGGAGAATTAGAGGGAGGAGATTAAAACCACACTGGGCTTATAGCTATGAGGATTAGAGAGGTTCTAGATATAGCTCTAATTGGATCAACTAGAACTAGAATTAGGGAACTAGAGGAGGCTCCATTACATGTGTGTCCAAAAGTGCCCAAAACCTCTAGTATATATTGGTTGGAGGGGAGAGGGGGTGCCACAAGGGGGAGGATTCCCCCCTTGCACCGGCCAAGAGGAGGGGGAATCCCCCTCCAATTCAGCCTCGCCTTCCTTCTCCAAGAGGGAAGGGGGTGCCACCTCCTATTGGGCCCAAGTGGCCCAATATCCTTTCCACCACTTGGCCTTTTAAGGTCCGTTGATATTTAATTAAATATAAAAGCCTTCTAACTATTATTAGAGCCTTTTATTATTAATTTAACATCTCCAAAAACATTTTCCACCTATATATTATTTATCGGTATTACCCGGTAAACCCCGAACCCCAAAACGCTTCTGGTTACTCTCGAAATTATTTTGAATATCAATGAAACTATTTCATAAATATTTCCTCATTACTCCCGTCCTACTAACACTCAATAGATCATGATTACCTTAAGCTTGTGACCTAGGTTCGGTATAACATAGACATGAACAAAACCCCTTTCGTTCAATGACCGATAGTGGAACCGTGGGCATCCGTATCAATCGCTATGAGTACATGAATGTCATCCGAGTGAACATTTGGTTATCATGTGCTATTCTCTTTGCTTCGCAATACTTTACAAAACCGGAGGTGAGATATATCGGTATCCTCTTGAGTCATACACATGCTCATTATACCGGTCTCCTCATTAACGGTTTTGTTCTTATTTCTCATTGACATGTTCCGGCATCCCCGTGACCTAGTCACCTGTGTCTTGCTAGACGATGATGGATGCCGTCATACCGAGAAGGCCCTAAGAATATCTCCCCATCATTGGAGGAGCAAATCCCACTCTTGAGCTATCTAGTCCCTTGTCAAACTTTTTGATGAATCTGTAAATTGTCATTATGATCACCGTGTTACAGATAACGTTTCATCAACCCCAAAGTTCATCGTACGGTAAGAAGTGACCATGATACTCTGATGGTCTAAGGAACTAAATCACATGTTAACTCACTGTTTTATAGCAATTGACTTATGATGATTCTATATCAAAGTATAACAAACAAGTTTGGGTCGATTAAATATGATCGTTCTTCTAAGGTCATATTCTCAAAGTTGTTTTATGACTATCGTTACACTTACTGATATCCTAAGATCCGGAAAACATGATCACCAACAACTTTTGAGCTAGTCTTAGAGGCGAGACTAGGAATCTTATTTTACCGTTTATCATTCCACATGCGCATATGAGTTTTGCACTGAATTGCACATTCCAGGATCATAGCAGTTATAACATAGAATATAAACTCTTAATTATGAATATGGAAATATAATAATACAATATTATTGCCTCTAGGGCATATTTCCAACAAACTCCCACTACACTAGAGTCAATAATCTAGTTACATGGTTTCTTTAACACCCATGGCTATCTGGTGTTGTTCATGCTTTGCTCGTGGTAGAGGCTTCATCATCAGGTCTGACAAATTCAAATCCATGTGAATCTTGAGTACTTTCACAAACCCCTTATCGACATATTGTCAGATAATGTGACATTTGCACTTGATATGTCTGGTATTCATGTGGTATCTTGGTTCCTTTGCTTGAGCAAAGGCGCCACTATTATCACAATATAGTGCCATTGGGTACATTGCACTTGGGAGCACACCAACTTCTTCAAGAAACTTCTTGATCCAGACCACCTCCTTCGAAGCTTCTGAAGCCGGAATATATTATGCTTCCACCATAGAATCTGCAACAGTGTTTTGCTTGAAATTCTTCCAAACTACTGCCCCTCCATTGGCGGTGAAAACATAGCCTGATTGAGATTTATAGTCATCTATATCAGTCATGAAGCTAGCATCTGTGTAACCATTTACAACGAGCTCTTCATCTCCTCCATAGACAAGGAGCATGTCCTTTTGTCCTTTTGAGGTACTTAAGAATATTTTTAACAGCTTTCTGATGAGTCACTCCGGGTTCACTTCGGTACCTGCTACTAACACTTAGTGCATAACAAACATCTGGTCTTGTACATATCATATCATACATGATGGATCCAATTGTCGAGGCATATGGAAGTCCACTCATCTGCACACGCTCATCAACTGTCATGGGACATTGATTTCTGCTAGGTGTCGTGCCATGTGACATTGGGAGAAAACCATTCTTTGCATTCTCCATTTTAAACCTTTTTTAAAAACTTGTCAATGTACGTGCTCTGGCTTAGCGCAATTAGACGTCTTGATCTATCTCTATATATCTTTATGCCCAATATATAAGCTGATTCACCTAAGTCTTTCATGGAAAACACACTCTCTTCAATGAATCTTTAATTGTGCTAAGAAACTTTACATCATTTCCAATCAACAATGTGCCATCTACATATAAGATTAGAAATGCTATCGAGCTCCCACTAAACTTCTTGTATACACAAGCTTCTTCATCATTTTTAATGAAGCCAAACTCTTTAACCACTTCATCAAAACATTGATTCTAGCTCCTTGATGCTTGCTTCAAATTATACATGGACCTCTGAAGCCTGCACACCTTTCCAGCATCCTTAGGATCGACAAAACCTTCTGGTTGTATCGTATATACATCCTCTTTGAGATTTCCATTTAGGAAAGCAGTTTTGACATCCATCTGCCATATCTCATAGTCGAAATATGCAACAATTACCATCATAATCCGCATAGACTTTAGCATTACTACTGGTGAGAAAGTTTCATCATAATCGAATTCCTCAACTTGCGAAAACCCTTTCGCAACTAGCCTTGACTTATAGATATGTCGTGGGGGATCATGATCACCTATGGAGCCATGGGCCGCTTGTCGTTCGGCAAAGGGGGAGATCACATTGCACAAAGAGCAGAAGCCATGGCACAACACAACAGTGGTGACACTGATGGTTTTTACCCAGGTTCGGGCCGCTGGATAGTGTAAAACCCTACACCTGCTTTGGTGGATTGAGTGGAAGAACACAACGAGCAAGCAGCGCTCAAGCCCGGCAAGGGTGCTTCGGGGAGAGCAGCTACGCGCGTACAAGTGTGTGAGGGTATGAATCCTTTGTTAGGTCGCCTTGGACCTCCTTTTATAGCTTAAGGGGTAACCACAATGGCAAAACAGTCTTTATCTACTGATTAGATAGCCAACAGTGCTATCATACCTAACTCTGGTAGTTAAGACAAAGTGCATTAAATGCACTGCTAGGTGTCATGCGGAGGGCAAAACCCAACAGGCTTGCTGAACCGCTTAATCCTCTCTTGCTTATCATCCTGACACGCCTCTGGACGGGTGTCATTTGGATAAACCTTGTCTTCCAACGGGCCGCCACATGCTTAGCAGAGGCCACTTAATCACTTGGGGGCTTGACACCACACTGATAAGTGACTTGCGTCGCTGTGCGGTGGAGCGGTGGTGTCTTGGCGGGGATCCCCGCCCCTGGCGGACCCGGCAAGCTTGCCGGGGAAATCTTGGACTTGCCCTTGAGACGGTCTTGGCCCGGCCGGGCTCTCCTGCCTGGCAAGGGAGGCCCTCCCAAGGTGATATTCTTCTGTCTTGGTTGTCTTGGTCTTCTTGATCCGCTTTTTGATCTCACTAAGAGTTGCTTCTCTGGCTTGGCCTTGGCTTGGGTGTTGATGCTGAACAAACGACACCAGTGCGCCTGTGTGTGAGTCCGGGTAACAAATGTAAATGTTTGTTGCATAGACAGGAGCCCCCGGGTCTGGCCCACACATGCTGCTGAGCATCGTTGGGGTAGGCCCCAACAATCACATAGACGAGCACTTGGGCCAAGTCATTACGGGTTTTAAGTCTCTCCTGACGTTCTCCTTGCTTCTTCATTAACCCGTGATTGAGTCAGTTACCATTTTTCCCATGAGTCGTGCGGAACGACGTGGGAGTACCCATGTAGTGACTCATGGGCTGCCCATGTTCACGGGGAGGCAACTGCCATTTTACTCACCTACTACGCCTACCGTTTCCGCCACGTACGCTGCATGCATTGCGCAGGGTTGGTGGCGGACGCGAAGGGTGCGGGAATGAGTGCCATGGCAGAAAGCCAGACGCCGTGGATAGGCACAGGTGGGCGGTCATTGATTATGGACGCCGTCAGTAGTGCAGGGAGGCAGGATTGGCGGAGCGGGGCGGCTCCCTCCCAGGTGGTGAGGAGCCAGCCCCCGGCCACGTTTCCATATAAAAGGGGACGTGGGCGAGGGGCTCACCCACACACATCTCCTTCCCTCTTGTCTGATATCCTTCTTCCACCATGGTGAGGGGAAGATGACGTGGTTGACCTCCAATGGTGGCGACGAGGGTTTCTTCTCGACAGCGCCTCCCTCCCCTTGCTGGGGATGCAGGAGTAGAGTCTAGCGCGCAAGGTGGAGCCGCTGGACGTGGGCGCGGCCGTCGTGGCGCTCGGGGCCGAGGAGGCCATGGTGGCGCCCTGATAGCCCCTCCTTCGGCCGCGCATGTCCTGAATGAAGGCCACGCCAGGGACCAGCCGTTGGAGTTCATCGTCAAGCTGCACGGGCCTCCGCGCAACCATCTTCGGCTTCTGACTCCTTTCGTGAGGGTGATGAAGGAGGAACAGCCGCCTGGATTGAGGTTGCACATGAGGGGCTGCTGTAATGGCAGCATGCGGGCGAACGTAGAGTTCCCTGCTCCTCATGTCGTGCTTCTCCGGCATGGCTGGAAAACCTTCGCTCGTGCCCATAGCTTGGCGGCGGGGCACGTTCTCCATTTCAAGCTAATGGAGGCTAATCTGCTCTCCATCAAGGTCTTCGGGCGTTCGGGTGCTCGCTTAGGGTGCTGCGCGGAAAGCTCGACCAACGACGAAAGCTCCTCCTCGAGCGACAGCGACAAAGAGGACAATGTCCGTGAAGACGACGGCTCCGAGCGGGAGGACAGCGGCTCGAGCTCCAGCTGAACGCAAGCCGCACCATCACCGTCAGGAGGGCGGCGGTGGCACCATCATCTGCACCTGGGTCTTCTTCCCCCGGCAGAGCGATTTGCCGGGGTATTGGGTGTGGATGCCTACGCCTCCTCCAGCAGTCTTCCAGCTGGGTCCCCGGCAGGCTTCCTCGTGGGCTCCGGCTTCGTCCGCCCTGCCGGTGTTCCTCCTGCCGCATCCCGCTGGTCCTGGCGGTGGTGACCAGGGCATCGCCTAGCCGCTCTCTCCGTCCATCGTCTTCGCCCCCACCACTCCCGATCTTGTCAGGCTGTGTCCCGCGGGCCCTGACGGGGTCAGGCTGGGCTTCTACCCAGGCACTCCTTTTGCCCTCTTCGCCTCTCACTGTAGCCCCTAGGAGGAGAGGGACAAGAAAGGGATTAAGGGGCACTTATCTTTTTTTTAATCTCAAATATGTAGGCATCTGCCAATCTTTAATCCAAAATATGTAGTCCTCTACCCATGCTTGTACTCTGTATGATCTATACTTGTTTACTAGCGTATTAATGAAAAAATAGAGCTTGCCGGGTACTTTTGTGCATGTACAATGTCCATGCTGAGGAATGGATCCTCCATACTTTCAAGTAAACAACGTTCCCCGGCAGTGTATCTTGCCGGTTCCTTCCCCTGCTGCTACTACGCCTTTACGCTAGGGTAGGAGCGAAGATAGGAGCACGCCCTTGTCGGCTCTTCTCAACTGTTACTACAACCAACCTCTGATTGAAGGAATTTCGGACCAAGAAAGATGGGAGCACAGAAGATAGGAGTGACTAGGTTTCCTCACGCTCAAGTTTTTCATACAGAGGTACATGATGGATGGTGTAGTGAACTTAGTTGTGTCTGTCGTTCTTCTTATCATTCCCGGCAGCAATAGGCTGTCAGGGATCGACGTGCTAGCCCGCCCTTTACTTTTCCTTTCGAGAAGTTTGCCCGCGGTGGAAGCTGTGAACCAAAGAAGCACAAGGGAGAAACCAGCTGTATGCGATATCTTTGTAAAGGATTAACCAGCTCATGCTAAGCATTGTTATAATCCTAACAAAAATATATGCTCAAACTAGACATGCACGCAAGTTTTTAGGGTGCCAGCGCTTCGTTTTATTATCTTTGCACATGGTCTGTGCCTGGCTTTGTACAAAGGGTTACATGCACATCGGCTAGGCTTGTACAAAAGGTGGTTGCCGGGGCTGGGCCCGGCAGCCGCGCCTTACGAGTAGAACTTGCGAAGATGCTCAATGTTCCATGAGTTTTGCACCTTGATGCCATCTTCGGTCTCTAGATGGACTGCGCCAGGTCTGGTGACTCGTACTACACGGTAAGGGCCTTCCCACTTCGGCGTCAACTTGTTGGAACCCTTGGCGGATTGAACACACCTAAGGACAAGGTTGCCTTCCTCAAGGCTCTGGGCATGAATCCTGTGGCTATGATAGCGGCGCAAGGCTTGCTAGTAGTGTGCAGCACGCACAGCGGCCCGGAGACGATCTTCCTCAAGGAGCATGGCATCGTCATTGCCAGTGCTGCTCTTTCTCTACTTCATCGTAGGCAAGTACTCGAGGTGACCCGTATATGAGTTCCATGGGGAGCACTGCTTCTGCCCCATACACTAGGGAGAAGGGAGTCTGGCCAGTGGCTCGATTCGGTGTCGTACGGAGGGATTAAAGAACCACCACCAACTCGTCGATCCAGCGTCTGCCGTATTTCTTCAACTTATCAAATGTTCTTGTCTTGAGCCTACGCAACACCTCAGCATTCATCCTTTCAGCTTGTCTGTTGCTCTGAGGATGAGCAACAGAAGCGAAAGAGACCTTGCTCCCAAGGTTTTGGACGTGTTGCATGAAGGCGCGGCTCGTGAATTGGGTGCCGTTCTCAGTGATCACTCTGGCGGGTACTCCAAAACGGCACACCAATCCTTTCAAGAACTTGATAGCTGATTGTGCGGTCACCTTCCTCACTGGCTCTACTTTCGGCCACTTTGTAAACTTGTCGATTTCAACGTACAAGAATTCAAAGCCCCCGATAGCATGGGGGAAGGGGCCCAAGATGTCGAGCCCCCAAACCGAAAATGGCCAGGACAAAGGGATCGTCTGGAGAGCTTGAGCTGGTTGATGGATGTTCTTGGAGTGGAACTGGCAGGCCTCACATCTGGTGACTAGCTCAACCGCATCTTGGAGGGCCGTGGGCCAATAGAAACCTTGCTGGAAAGCTTTCCCAACCAAGGCTCTTAATCCAATATGGGAGCCACACACGCCCTTGTGTATCTCTGCCAGCAGTTCCAGCCCCTCTTCCCAGCAAATACACTTCAATTTCACACCGATTGGTATTCTTCTGTGCAGAGTGTCATCGACAAACTGGTACATACTGGACCGTCGAGCTATTCTTTCAGCTTGTTCTTGCCCTTCGGGAAGTTCTCCTATTTGAAGGTAGTGGACAATGTGCCGTGCCCAAGTTGGAGCCCGAGGCTCGACAACTAGAACCAACGACACCTCCTCATTTGTGGGAGCGCTTTCCTCGACCGCAAGGACTTGTGGCCCTGCGGAAGAGTGCGGCTCGGCAGGCGAAGTGGAGTCGTTCCCGGCAGCCTCTCTACCAGCGGCCTCGGGAGGCCCTGTCGGGAGAGATTTGCCGGAGTCCAACTTCCTCCTTTTTTTGGCCATCATCAATGGAGATACCGAAGGCTGAGTCAGGTGAAGGACAAAAGTCCCTGGTTCCACAGGGAGCTTTTGTGCTGCACACTTTGATAAATAATCAGCAATGCTGTTCTCTGCACGCGTCACGTGCTCTGTTTGCAATCCATCAAAGTGTTCCTCCAACTTTCTCACTTCCTCAACGTATGCCTCCATCAATGGACTCTGGTAATCCTTGTTAACCTGTCTCACCACAAGCCGCGAATCTCCACGAATGATCAACTTCTTGATTCCCAACTCTACCACAATTCTGAGCCCGGCAAGGAGCCCCTCATACCCGATAGTGTTGTTGGTGGCTTTCTCCCGGGAAAGTGCATTTGGACCACATATTTGAGGTGTTCTTCAGTGGGTGCGACAAGAATTGGCCTTGTAACGAGAAGGCACCATCAAAATACATGACCAATTCTTGAGGCGCCTCCTTGCCAGGGATAACTGTCTCTGGTGTCTCTTCATCTGGAGTGGGCGTCAATTCTGCAATGAATTTCGCCAGTGCTCTACTCTGAATGGTTGAGGTACTTTCGTACTTTAGGCCAAAGCTTGATAGCTCTAGTGCCCACTCAACTATCCTGCCGGTAGCTTCAGGGTTCCTCAGTACGCGCTGGAGTGGGAAACGGGTGACAACTATGATCTCGTGGGCTTGGAAGTAGTGATGTAGTTTCCTCGAGGCCATGATGAGGTCGAAGATCAGCTTTTGCACTCCAGAGTACCTTGACCTGGCCCGCTGTAACAGGGAACTGACAAAGTATACTGGCCACTGCACTACCTTCTTCTTTGCCGTGGCTTCAGAACTGCTCCTGCTAGCTTGCTCTGCTTCTCCTTGATCTATACTCAATCTTGTCATGACCGGTTCTATTTCTTTTCTGGGGAGGACAGTAGCTGCAGCTGCTCCTTCGTCTACTTCCCGCTGCGCCACCAGTGCTGCACTAACCACTTGATTAGTTGCTGCTAAGTATAGTAGCAACGGCTCTTGTGGTTTAGGAGCGACCAGGGTGGGAGCAGAGGAAAGATAGGCTTTCAAGTCCCGCAGCGCTGCTTCTGCCTCTGGGGTCCACTTCATTGGCCCTGCCTTCTTCAAAATCTTGAAGAATAGCAGGGCACGCTCGGCAGACTTGGAAATGAACCTACTGAGCGCGGCAACGCATCCAGTTAAATGCCTCACATCCTTGACCGTCTTGGGTGCTTGTATCCGCTCGATTGCTCTGATCTTGTCGGGGTTGGCCTCTATCCCTCGGTGAGACACAAAGAAGCCAAGTAGCTTGCCAGAGGGAACATCGAGCATGCATTTCTCAGGGTTCAACTTCAAGTTGATCTTGTGCAGGTTTGCAAAGGTCTCTTCCAAATCCTGAATGAGCGTTGATCTGTCCTTGGTCTTGACCACTATATCATCCATGTAAGCTTCTACATTCCTCTGTAGCTGAGGCTCAAACCCAATTTGTACTGCCCTTGCAAAAGTCGATCCAGCACTCTTTAACCCGAAGGGCATTCGTACAAAGCAGTACGTGCCACATGGAGTTATGAACACGGTCTCGTCTTCCTTGGACATGAATATCTAATGGTATCCGGAGTATGCATCCAAAAAGGAAAGCATATCACACCTAGAAGTGGAATCCACAATCTGATCGGTGCGCGGCAAGGTGAAAGGGTCCTTCGGGCATGCCTTGTTCAGATCTGTGAAGTCTATGCAAAGCCTCCATTTCCCATTCGCCTTGCGCACCACCACTGGGTTTGCTAACCATGTTGGATGCAAAACTCCCCTGACCAAACCAGCTGCTTCAAGTTTCTTGATCTCCTCGGCAATATACTGTTGCCGCTCCAAAGCTTGCTTTCTAACCTTCTGCTTGATGGGACAAGCATGAGGGCAGAGAGGAAGGTGGTGCTCGATTACCTCCCTGGGAACGCCGGGGATGTCAGATGGTTGCCAAGAAAACACATCGACATTCGCCCGCAAGAAGGCAACGAGCGCGCTTTCCTATTTGTCATTAAGGGCGGCGCTGATGGTGAACGTACTGTCAGCGCCATCCTGCCTTGCCGGGACCTTCTTCACAGCAGGAGAAGCGATCTTGGGCCTCTTACTAGTGGAACTCTTCGGCAAGTCATCAACAGGTGTAGCACCCTCCGGAGAGGCGCGCTTCCTGGATTCCTTGCCGGCGTCTCTGCTAACCTTCTTTCCTTTCTTTGTCTGCTTGGCGGGAGCTGCGGCCTCGGCAGCTACCGTGTCTTGGTACATCTTATCCACGCATATAATTGCATCTTTCTTGTCTTATGGGATAGAGATGACGCCCATCGGCCCTGGCATCTTCAAGGTATTGTAAGCATAGTGGGATGCTGCCATGAACTTTGCCAAAGCTGGGCGGCCAAGGATCCCATTGTAGGGCAGAGGAAGATCGACAACATCAAACACAACCCTCTCAGTCCGGTAATTCAGTTCTCCGCCAAATGTCACCGGTAGTGTAATCTTCCCCTTAGGACGGCTCCTGCCAGGGTTGATTCCTTGGAACGTGCTAGTGACCTTGAGTTCTTCATCTGATATTTGTAACTTGCTGACTACCTTGGGAGAGATCAGATTCAGCCCAGCCCCGCCGTCAACTAGCATCTTTGTGACTTTGAGGTTGCGGATGGTTGGTGAGACCAACAACGGCAAACACCCTACCGCAGTAGTACGGTCGGGGTGATCCTCTTCATCAAAGATAATAGGCGTGCGGGACCACTTGAGCGGCTTCCGGGAATCCGCAGCTGGCTCCACGGCATTGACCTCTCATGCCCACTGCTTGAGTTGACGATGAGAGGAGTGCAAGGATGCACCTCCGTCAATGCACAAGGCTTCAGTTGCTTTCTGGAATTCTTGCTCACTGGTTCCTTCTTCATCCCCTTCATCACTCTCATCATCACCTTCCTTCTTCTCACGGCCTCTGCTGGTTTCTCTTTTTGCTGAGGGGTCTTGCCGCGGCGGCCTCCTCTGCTGCCACAGCCTTTCCCGTCAGCACCTTCTTGGTCTCTCTCTGTCACGCGTTTCATACTCCGCCTTCTGCCTCTTAACAAGCTGCTCGACTTGATGGCATTCTTGGAGATCATGCCCTTTGGTGCGATGGATTTTGCAGTATGGCCCATCGGTCTTCCCAGCTTTCTCTGCTGCAGCAGCCTCCCGGCAATCAGCGCACGCGGCAGCTTCCTTGCCGGGGCTTCGGTTTTGGCCTTCTTGCCGGTGTTGAGATCGCCAGAACCCTCAACGGCCAACACTGACTTCTCCTTGCGTTTCTTGTTGCGCCTCCGACCTTTCTTCTTCGGGCCAATGGCCTCGTCATCGTCATCCGAATCAACCTTTGCTCCTTCCTCCTCTCCAGGAAGTCGCTTTCCTTCTTCAGCTCGAGCACATTTGTCCGCCAAGGTATACAACTCATTGATGGTCTTGGGCAGTCGTACATTCATCTTAGAACGTATCCTTCTGTTGCGCACGTTCGAATGGAACGCGGCAATCACAGCTGCCGGGTGTATCTCTGGAATGTTGAGGTGCACTCGACTGAATCTCTGCATATACTTTCGCAAGGTCTCCCCTTCCTTCTATGGAAGGACCTGCAAATCACTGGGGCGTCCTGGCTCTTGATGGCCGCCCGTGAAGGCGCCAACAAACTCATTGCACAGGCCAGCCCATGATGAGATGGAGTTCTCCTGCAGGTGCATTAGCCACGACCTCACATTTGACTTGAGCGCCAAAGGGAAGTAGTTGGCAAACACTTTCTCATCCCTGCCCCCGACGGCTTGAACAACAATCGTGTAGATGCTCAAGAACTCTGCCGGGTTCAGCTTTCCATCATATTTTTCTGGCAATTCTGGCTTGAAAACGTGGGCAGATGGCCAACGGACTTGCTGCAGCTCGCGAGTGAAGGCAGGGCACCCAACCTTGAAAGGTAAGTACCCACCCTCACTTGGCGCAGGTTCATCGATGTCTGGACCATTGCGTTTGTCAGATTGACAGCGGGTCTCCCAGTGTCGCTCTATAGTGACGCGCGCATCTTCCCCCCGCCGATCTTCCAGGACCTGTCGCTGATCTTGACGGGCTCGTGGATTGGACGAGGCCATCAAAGCTTCGTCGGGCTCGTGGTTGCGTTGCTCTTGTTGCTGTCTCTGGGTTTGCTGTCGCGGAGGGGACTGCACTGTTAGTGTGCCCCCCTTAACGCGGCCAGCAGCTCGAGCTGTTGCCGTCGCCTGCGGGCGCCGCGATGGCTCCGCCCGCCGTGATCCTCCAGCTTCAGCAAAGCCGATCAAGCTCTGGATGGTGGCCCTCCACTCATCCATCTGATCAGCTGCTGATGGAAATCTTAGTAGGAGTTGGGCCCGTGCCATGGCTTCCGTAGCTGTGCTTGACATAGCTGACGAAGCAGATCGCGACGTCGTCCGGCTCCTGGTAGTACCAGCAGGGGCATCGCCGCGCTCACGCCATCGCGGATCAGTCGCCAAAGCGGCCTGATGATGAGTGGGCTGCACTTGGGGATCGGTGACTCCGTTCGGTGCTTCAGCTCGCTCGCCTTGTTCTGGGCAAGGTGCGTGTCCAGTGGCCGCACCCGTAACAGGCACGGCTTGAGGGTCACGACTCGCGCCAGAGCGGGCATCGTAGCTACGGCTGCGCCCGCTGGTGCGGCGGGGTGGTGGAGACTGAACGCCCCCTCCATCCGCAGCTTGCGGGTTATGCCCGTCTAGATTTTGTTGATGCTGTCCTCGCTTGGCGCCTCCCGCTCTAGCTTTGCCCACGGGGGACACAACGACAGCGCCGCCTGCACTGGTCGCGCCTCCCGTGGTACCCACCTCACCCAACGCCACCGTGGCGCCAGCGGCGTCCGCGACCGCGTGAGAGGGGGCCTTCGAAGTGGAAGGATGCGCAGTTGCGCCAGACTTCTTCTTGGGTGCCATGCACGAGGATGACGATGTCGATGATCGATGATGGAGCTCGACGCACTGTTTACGGCTTCAGGTTCGCACAAGCGAGCTCCCCTACCTGGCACGCCAAAGATGTCGTGGGGGATCATGATCACCTATAGAGCCATGGGCCCCTTGTGGTTCGGCAAGGGGGAGATCATGTTGCACAAAGAGCAGAAGCCATGTAACAACACGACGGTGGTGACACTGATGGTTTTTACCCAGGTTCGGGCCGTTGGATAGCGTAAAACCCTACTTCTGCTTTGGTGGATTGAGTGGAAGAACACAACGAGCACGCAACGCTCAAGCCCGGCAAGGGTGCCTCGGGGAGAGGAGCTACGCGCGTACAAGTGTGTGAGGATCCGAATCCTTTGTTAGGTCGCCTTGGACCTCCTTTTATAGCTTAAGGGGTAACCACAATGGCAAAACAGTCTTTATCTACTGATTAGATAGCCAACTGTGCTATCATACCTAACTCTGGCAGTTAAGACAAAGTGCATTAAATGCACTGCTAGGTGTCATGCGGAGGGCGAAACCCGGCAGGCCTGTCGAGCTGCTTAATCCTCTCTTGCTTATCATCCTGACATGCCTCTGGACGGGTGTCATTTGGATAAACCTTGTCTTCCAACGGGCCGCCACGTGCTTAGCAGAGGCCACTTAATCACTTGGGGGCTCGACACCGCATTGATAAGTGACTTGCGTCGCTGTGCGGTGGAGCGGTGGTGTCTTGGCGGGGATCCCCGCCCCTGGCGGACCCGGCAAGCTTGCTGGGGAAATCTTGGACTTGCCCTTGAGATGGTCTCGGCCTGGCAAGGGAGGCCCTCCCAAGGTGATATTCTTCTGTCTTGGTTGTCATGGTCTTCTTGATCCGCTTTTTGATCTCACTAAGAGCTGCTTCTCTGGCTTGGCCTTGGCTTGGGTGTTGATACTGAACAAACGATGCCAGTGCGCCTGTGTGTAAGTCCGGGCAACAAATGTAAATGTTTGTTGCACCGACAAGATAGTACTCCCTCCGTTCCTAAATATAAGTCTTTTTAGAGATTTCAATATGGACTGCATATGAATGTATATAGACATACTTTAGAGTGTAGATTCACTCATTTTGCTCCGTATGTAGTCCGTAGTGGAATCTCTAGAAAGACTTATATTTAGGAATGGAGGGGGTATGATTACCATCCGCTTCTATTTTTCTCTTGAAGATCCATTTACATTGTATGGGTTTCACACCCTCTAGAGGATCAACCAAGTTCAAAACTTGATTCTCGTACATGGACTCCATTTCAGATTGCATTGCCTTAAGCCATTCTTTTGAGTTGGGTGCCGCCATCGCTCCTCTGTAGTGCGCAGATTCATCTTCCTCTAAGATGAACACATCATTATGAAACCATTCAGGAGGTCCAATAACCCTTCCTAACCTACGCGGTTCAGTTATAGGCTTAACTGGAGTTTCTACAGCTGGTCTAGTAACTTCTGGTTTAGTTGTGTGGATGCTACTTGTGACAGGCGTTGGATTTCCCCGAAGAGGAAGGGTGATGTAGTATAGTAGCAGAAAGTATTTCCCTCAGTTAAGAACAATGTTTATCAGCCAGTAGGAGACTCACGCAAACAAATGTAAACGATACCTGCACACACACAAAACAAATACTTGCACCCAACACGGGCAAGAGGGTTTTCAATCCCCTTGTACTCATTAATTGCAAGGATTAATTCTGGCAATGATAGATAGGTAATTTGCAAAACAAAATAAAAGTAAATAAATTGCAGCAAGGTATTTAGGGTTTTAGTAATATGAAGTAAATGGACACGGGGGCCATAGCTTTCAGTAGAGGCATCTCTCTCACGAGCATAGCAACAGTCGATAAAATCACTGTTTGGCAATTGATAGAAAAGCGCATAGTTATGACATTATTCATGGCATGATCAATATATAGGCATTATGTCCATGACAAGTAGACCATAATGATTCTGCATCTACTACTATTACTCCGCCCCTCGACCGCTATCCAACATGCTCTTAAGGTATTAAGTTCATAACAAACAGAGTCATGCTTGGAGCATGATGACATAATGTAGAAAAAGTAAGAAAAAACAATATCTTTGAACCCCCATCGTTCTACCCTTAGTAGCAACAATACAAATATGTGCCTCGCTACGCCTCCTGTCACAGAGTGAGGACACCACAAGATTGAATATACTACCATGTGCCTCCCCCTCTGAAGATAAATCAACCTAGTTGGCCAAACTAAACAGATTGATCAGAGAGAAATACATAGCTATAAAATCACACATAATAAAGTTCAGAAAAGACTCAATTACTTTCAATGAATAATCTGATCGTAAACCCACAATTCATTGGATCCCAACAAACGCACTACAAAAGGATTACATCGAATTGATCTCCGAAGAGAACATTGTATTGAAGATCAGAGAGAGAGAGAGAGAGAGAGAGAGAGAGAGAGATCTAGCTACTGCAATGGACCTGTAGGCCCTGTGGGAACTACTCACGCATCATCATGGAGACAGCAAGGTTGATGAGGATGGCCTCCATGATGGATTCCACCTCCGGTTGAGTATCGAAAAGGCCTCCAGATGGGATCTCAGAAAAACAGAGGCTTGCCGTGGCGGAAAAATTGTTTCAGGACCTCTCCTAGGGGTTTCTGAATATTTGGGAATTTATAGGCCAGGAATTAGGGCAAATGGAGCAGCAAGGGGCCCACAAGGGGGCAGGGCGTGCCCCTGCCTTGTCGCCTCCTAGTGTATCGTTTGGACTTCCCCCGAAGCTTCTAGGGTCTCTTCCGGTCTAGAAAAAATTGTCAAAAAGTTTCATCGTGTTTGGACTCCATTTGTAGGGGTTTTCTATAAAACCAAAAACAAGCAGAAAGCAACAACTGGCACTTGGCACTGAGTTAATAGGTTAGTGCCCAAAATGATATAAAATGGTGTATAAAGCATGCAAGATTGATAATGTAATACCATGAAATAATAAAAAATTATAGATACGTTGGAGACGTATCAACGGACACCTTCCAGAACAAATTCCGGTTCATTAGTCCAACTTACTTTCATGGGAGATTCAATAATCTCGTGAAGCTGTATTGTCCTCTCACTTACTTATTTAGCGAGAAAATCCTTGAGAAAGTGTCTATTCATGACAAACACTTTGTCCTCGGACTTATGGTAGAAGGAATACCCAATTGTCTCTTTGGTATAACCTACAAAGTAACATTTGTCTGCTTTGGGATAGAGCTTATTTGGTTGTAAATGCTTTACATAAGTTTCACAACCCCAAATCTTGAGATGCGACAAGTAGGGTTTCTTCCCATTCCATAACTCATATGTTGTCGTCTCGACAGACTTAGACGGTGCTCTCTTTATTGTATATGTTGTTGTTTCAAGTGCATATCCCCAAAATGATAAAGGCATATCGGCAAGGGACATCATTGACCTCACCATGTCTAACAAGGTCCGGTTATGCCTCTCAGATACTCCATTCCTTTGTGGAGTTTCGAGAGGAGTAAGTTGTGAAACAATCTCGCGATCACTTAGATGTTTGCTAAACTCATGACTTAGATATTTTCCACCATGATCTGATCGTAGAAACCTTATCTTTTTGCCACGATGATTATCAACTTTGTCCTGAAATTCTTTGAACTTTTCAAATATTTCAGACTTATGTTTCATCAAGTAAATATAACCATATCTACTCAAATCATCAGTGAGGGTTACGAAGTATAAGTATCCACCGCGCACCGTGTGCTCATTGGACCACATACATCACTATGTATTATTTCCAACAATTCATGTGCCCGTTCAGGATGACCAGTGAATGGTGTTTTAGTCATTTTACCCATCAGACAAGCTTCACATGTGTCAAATGATGTTAACACTCCATATTTATGAAACTTTTGCATACGTTTCTTCCTGATGTGGCCAAGACAGCGGTGCTACATGTAAGTGGTATTATTAGTCTCCTTAAGACGTTCAGCATTAATGTTATAGATATCTTTTTCACATTCAAGATCCGGAAAGAATAAGCCACCAACCATGGGTGCAAATCCATAAAACATATCCTTATAATATATTGAACAACCATTGCTCTCAGGCTTATAAGAATAACCTTCATTTATCAAACATGATCCAGAGATAATGTTCTTGCACAACTTCGAAAGAAAATAACAATTATTCAGTTCTAAGATAAATATTGAAGGTAAACTTAAAGACATGACACCGGCGGCTTGAGCAGCAATCCCATCACCATTCCTGACACGCATCACGACTTCATTTCTTTTTGGCTTGCGAACTTTCTGCAGTCCCTGCATCGTGTTGCAAATGTGAGCAACCGATCCGATATAAAAAAACATGACTTACAGGAATTTTCAGCAAGTAGAATATCAATAACATTAACTGTTGTATAACTTTTATATCTTTACCAGAAGAAGTGTTCTTCTTACCTACCAGATATTTCAAGCAATTTCCCTTCCAATGTCCTTTTTCACTGCAGTAGAAACATATAGTCTCACAAGAAGCTTCACCCTTATTTCTTTTGGTTGCCTTTCTTCTTGAAACATTATGTTTTGTTCACTAGCAACTTTTGCTGATTCTGCATTTCAATCTCATTTGTTTTGAGTATCAATACATAAAGCGAAGTAAGGATCAAATTATTACATGGTGTGTTGGGAAAAATTAATCCCCGTTGTAGTAATACTATCATAATAGTCTGCTAGTCTGACACAGTGCTCATCAACTAGAGATTCTTTAGTTATTTTGCATTCTTCCACTGCTTCAGTCGTCTCATGAACTTCTGTTGTTTATTTATGATACAGAACTTCCAGTGCCTCGACAATTTCTACGGTACCGAGTTGTTCAAAATGTTTCTGTAACACTGAATCCATGCAAGATAACATAATACTCTTGATAACATTGAAATCATTCTTGCGAGATATAAACATGTTGATGACATCCCGAGCCTCTCCCGGCACAAGAGGATCACCAAGTTGTTGATCCAACACATATTCTTTCATAACACTTCTGAGAACACATCTCAGAGTGTGAATCCAATCCTCATAGTTTCCACCATTTGTAACTAACCTTTCTTTCTCAAACAGAGGTGCTAAGTTGAAAACATTGCGAGCCATTGATCTACAATGATAAACACAAGATTCATTTAGACATTGTTCATAATTAATTTGCACTAATGTTTAAACAAATTTTAATACAAAGTGCACTCCCACTCAAATCAATATCTCTCATAATTGAAAGTGAGTGATGCAAGACCCTGATCTTATTCACAACCATTGATGTGGACATCACTGATGACGTGAACTTCAATCGGGAGGCAAACTTGCCGATCATATCTTGATATGACTCTTGTTCATCTTTCGATGTTTCTCGCTTCGAGCTCAGAACGATTCTGCTAGAACTTCAAGATAACCGAGTGTTTCTACCTGTGAGGTCTAACCTTCACCCTCCTTACACCTCACAGTCCATTTGTACTCATGTGGACATGACGTACTTCGAACAACTATGTGTTGTGGACGGTTGCTATAATGGGAAGAGCATTTGTAACTTGATATTTTCTGTGAGGGATCACCCTAATAAATGTTGGAAATATGCCCTAGAGACAAAATATTGTATAACTGTATTTCCATTTTCATAATTAAGAGTTTATATTTCATGCTATAACTGCTGTGATCCTGGAATATGTGATTCAGTGGAAAACTCATATGCACGTGTGGAATGATAAACGGTGAAGTATAGGTTCCTAGTCTTGCCTCTAAGACTGACTCAAGTGTTGTTGATGATCATGTTTTCTAGATCTTAGGATATCGTTAAGTGTAACGATAGTCCTAAATTGAGAGTATGACGTTAGAAGAACAATCATATTGAATCGACCCAAACTTGTTTGTTGCACTTTGAGATAATATAGTCTCAAATCAATTGTTATAACACAGGAGTGTTAGCATGTGTTTTAGTTCCTCAGACCATGAGAGTATCGTAGTCACTTCCTACCATATGGTGGACTTTGGGGTTGCTCAAACATCATCTGTAACATGGTGATCATAACGACATCTTACAGGTTCATCAAAAAGTTTGACAAAGGCCCGGATAGCTCGAGAGTGGGATTTGCTACTCCGACGATAGAGAGATATTCTTAGGGCCCTCTCGGTGTGATGGCATCCATCATCGTTGGGCCAGATGGAGGTGACTACGTCATGGGGATGCCGGAACATTTCAACAAGAAATAAGAACAAAACTGGCAATGGGATCAACGTATAGTGAGCATGTGCATCATACGTCTCCATTGTATCTACTTTTCCAAATATTTTTGCTCTTGTTTTGGACTCTAATTTGCATGATTTGAATGAAACTAACCCGGACTGACGTTGTTTTCAGCAGAACTACCATGGTGTTGTTTTTGTGCAGAAATAAAAGTTCTCGGAATTGGATGAAACTTTTTGGAGATTTTTATGGAATGTATAAAAAATATTGGAGCCAAGATCCACAAGAGGGGCCCCACCAGTGGCCCATGAGCCACCAGGGCGCGGCCATGTTGGGGAACATTGCATGGAAAACAAAAAAAATTCTACGCACACGCAAGATCTATCCATGGAGATGCATAGCTACGAGAGGGGGAGAGCATCTACATACCCTTGCAGATCGCTAAGCGGAAGCATTTATCAACGTGGTTGATGTAGTCGTACACCTTCACGATCCGTTCCGATCAAGTACCGAACGCACGACACCTCCGTGTTCAGCACATGTTCAGCTCGATGACGTCCTTGCCTTCTCGATCCAGCAAGAGAGGTGAAGTAGTAGATGAGTTCCGGCAGCACGACAGTGTGGTGACGATGGTGGTGAAACTATTCCATGGGGATTCGCCAAGCTCAACAGTTTAGGACGGAGGACGAACTAGAGGGGAGGGGGCGCCGCACACGGCTTGGGAATCGTGGTGTGTGTTTCCCCTCCCCTCCTCTCATATATATAGGTGGAGGGGGAGGGGAGGCTGCCTAGGGTGCCCCCAAAGGGGCCCGGTGGCTGCCCTAGGCGCCTGCCCTGGCCGCCCCCCTTCCTTCTTTGGCGCGTGGGGGGAAGGAAAGGGGGGCTGGCTGCCCTAGGGCGCCTCCCCTTCCCTTTCTCCCTTGCGTGGAGAAAGGCAGGAGGGGGCTAGCCCCTCCCCTTTCCTACAGGGCCGGCGGCCAGGATGGGGGCGCGCCAGCCCCTTGTGGGCTGGTGTGTTTGAGGGAGTCCTGGATTAGGGGGTCCTCGGGTGTCCGGGCTATTCGTTATGGGCCGGACTGATGAGCCGTGAAGATACAAAGCATAAGGCTTTCCTCCGTGTCCGGGTAGGACTCTTCTTTGCGTGGACGACAAGGTTGATGTCCGGATATGTAATTTCCTTCTTCCATGAACCGACTCTGTACAACCCTAGGCCCCTCCGGTGTGTATATAAACCGGAGGGTTTAGTCCGTAGAGGCTATCAGAATTCTCATAGGCTAGACAGCTAGGGTTTAGCCATTACGATCTCGAGGTAGATCAACTCTTGTAACCCCTATACTCATCAAATACAATCAAGCAGGACGTAGGGTTTTACCTCCATTAAGAGGGCCCGAACCTGGGTAAACATCCTGTTCCCTTTGTCCCTTGTAACCTTTGATCCTCAGACGCACAGTTCGGGACCCTCTACCTGAGATCGGCCGGTTTTGACACCGACATTGGTGCTTTCATTGAGAGTTCCATTGTGTTGTCGATAGAAGGATCGATGGCTCGCCTTGTCATCAATGATGATATCACTTCTGGAAGGGCCTTAACTCCGGGACAGGTCCTCCAGCTCGGCGGTTTTACCATGGGCGCTCGCTTGGCCGTTAAGCCAACGGCGGCCCCCGCAATTGCCAGACATCATCCCCACATCGGCCTCGAACACTCTGAAAAGATGGATCCGGCAAATATCTCGTCCTTGAACGAGCTGCTGGATCGCATCGCCGCCCTGGGGCTTGCAACAGACTATGAGCGGATCAAGCTTAAACCCGATTAGAGGGAAATCAAGTCCCCACCGATCACCCATCTGGTAGCGGTCGTTGAGGAACGAGCCGAGAACGCTTCTTCCCCTAAGTTAAAAACCAGATATGTTCGGATTTCCGAGCCCTTCGAGCCGGACACCCATCCTCAGGAAGAGACTGTATGTCCTCTAAACTCAGGATCAGGCATTGAGCCTGGAAGTCACCTAGACCTTCCTGGTCCTGAACTGGTGACCTCGGAGATTCTTCAAGCTCCGGATTCAATCTCGGGTCAGGATTCGGGTTTTAGCCCGCCCACCCACCACAATCAGTATTCTCCAAGTAATTCAGGCCCTCCACACATATGTGGCCTAATGTACGTGTGGCAGCAACCTCAGGAAATGGTCCATCACTTTTGGGCCAGATTCCTCCTTGTTAAAAACAAGATTAAAGATTGCTGCGATGACGACGCGGTTTCGATTTTTTGTCGTAATTGTACGGACGAGGGAATTCTTAACGCCCTCAACCGCCGCTGCATACATCACTTTACAGAATTGGCACACATAGTACAGAAGTACTGCGTGATGGAAAGCACATGGAAGGCCCAGACAGCCCGGTGGGAACCCCCTGCCTTTAAGCAGCCCACCATACGGGCAAAACAGATGCACCCTCACAAGGCATCCGAACACAAGCCCATTGACAAGAAAAACAAACCCTTCACGGGACACAGACCCGTCCTTGATGAACTACTCGACAAGCCCTATCAGATACATACGACGCCGAGCACCGAACCAACGCACAGCCTTCGGGCATGTTGGGTACTCCGGCAAGTGGCTAAGAGCGGTGAGGCTATCCTCACCAGTACTACTCCAGAGAAACATTCTTCGGAGGTTGACGATCTAAATGTCTTTACGGTCTTTGAGACCTTCTCTTCAAATAAACGGCGCAAAAGGGCGCACTGCGACCTCGCCGAAGTAAACCAAGTAACCGCAATGAACCCCTGGAATGACAAGGCCGACGACGAACCAAGGGCCCGATCAGTCCGAGCACCAGCCGCCTTGGTCTTAAACCCAATTATGGATGGCTTTCGACTCACCAAGGTGCTCATGGATGGCGGTAGCGGGCTTAACCTCATCTACGAAGACACGCTCGACAAAATGCAAATGGACAAGAACCGCATCGAGCAAAGCATTACCACCTTTAGAGGCATCATCACCAGTCGGGAAGCACGATGCTCGGGGAAAATTAAACTTGATGTAGTATTCGGCACGCCTGAGAATTACAGGTCCGAAGAGTTGCTCTTCCACATGGCCCCCCTCAATAGCGGATATCACGCCCTCTTGGGGCGGGACGCCTTCACACGCTTCCAAGCCATACCCCATTACGGGTACATGAAGCTCAAAATGCCAGGGCCCAACGGAGTGATCACTATCACCAGTGATCCGGATATAGCACTCCGCGCCGAAAATAAAACCGCATCCTTGGCCCTCAAGGCACTATCTGAAGCCCTCGCGGCCCAAGAGCTAACCACCCTGCGTTCTACAGCGGACAAAGACGATGTGATCCTCGACAAGAGGCCCAAATCCACCTCTTTCAAACCAGCAGACGAAATAGTCAAATTTCAAGTGCACCCGACGAACCCTAATAAAACGGCATCCATTGGAGCACAGTTGGACCCGACGGTCGACGCCGCCCTACGAGCGTTCCTGCGCGAAAATTGGGACATCTTTGCCTGGCACCCTTCGGACATGCCCGGAATCCCACGCAGACGGGCCGAACATAGCCTCAATATAATAAAGGGGTTCAAACCTGTCAAGCAAACGCTGCGGCGATTTTCCGAACCCAAACGACAAGCTATGGGGGAGGAGCTAGCCAAACTACTCGAGGCCGGGTTCATTAGAGAAATCAAGCACCCGGACTGGCTAGCCAACCTGGTCATGGTGCCGAAGAAGGATAAGTCCTGGCGCCTTTGTGTCGATTTCAAAGACCTCAATAAGGCTTGCCCTAAGGACCCCTTCCCACTGCCCCGCATTGACCAGATTATTAATGCAACCGCGGGACACGACTCATTGTGTTTCCTCGACACCTACTCCGGATACCATCAGATTAAGATGAAGGAATCCGACCAGACCGCAATGGCATTTATTACCCCGTATGGGCCTTTTTGCTTCAACACTATGCCCTTTGGGCTCAAAAACGTTGGTGCCACTTACCAACGCATAATTCAGACATGTTTGGAAAAACAAATCGGCAAGATAGTGGAGGCGTATGTGGACGACGTGGTCATCAAGACTAAACACGTCGAATCATTGGTGGACGATCTACGCCTCACATTTGACAACCTCCGAACATATGACATACGGCTCAATCCGGAAAAATGTGTTTTCGGCGTCCCAGCCGGGAAACTGCTCGAGTTCATTATTTCCAATAGAGGAATGAAAGCGAACCCAGCCAAAATCCGAGCCCTGGCACAATTGGCAATGCCAACAGACTTAAAGCAGGTCCAAAAACTAGCTGGGTGCGTGGCAGCCTTAAGCCGCTTCATCTCCAGATTGGGAGAAAAAGCATTACCACTCTACCGACTACTACGACGCACCGATCACTTCGAATGGACGGATGTGGCTATAGCAGGATTGGAAGAAATAAAAACATTGTTAGCAGGTAACCCAATCCTAGCCGCCCCAGGTGTTGGCGAGCCTATGTTGCTCTACATATCCGCGACTCACCAAGTTGTGAGCGCTGTACTCGTCGTCGAGCGAGAGGAAGAGGGACACAAATTCCCCATCCAGAAACTAGTGTACTATGTATCGGCGGTCCTTACACCATGCAAATCTCGATACCCTCACTATCAGAAGATAGCTTATGCGGTCTTTATGGCATCACGAAAGCTGCGACACTACTTTCAAGAGTGTTCGATCACGGTGGCATTCGAAGTACCACTGAATGACATCATAAATAATCGGGACGCCACCGGCCGCATAGCCAAATGGGCCATCGAGCTCTTACCATTCGAAATAATATACAAGCCACGCCGAGCTATTAAATCTCAGGTGCTGGCCGACTTTGTCGCCGAATGGACGGAAGCCGAGCTCCCTAAAGAGTACAACACATACTCCAACTGGATCATGTACTTTGACGGCTCTAAAATGTTAGCCGGACTAGGGGTTGGCGTCATCTTGACATCCCCTACGGGGGACACAGTCCGCTACGTGTTACAAATCATGTATACGGACTCCAACAATGCAGCCGAATACGAGGCACTTCTACATGGTCTCCGAATGGCTGTCTCCATGGGCATTCAACGCCTAGAGGTGCGTGG
Source organism: Thinopyrum elongatum (assembly GCA_011799875.1). Classification (NCBI taxonomy): domain Eukaryota; kingdom Viridiplantae; phylum Streptophyta; class Magnoliopsida; order Poales; family Poaceae; genus Thinopyrum; species Thinopyrum elongatum. The sequence continues at coordinate 408,999,474 of CM022299.1, forward strand.
GGATTCAAACCTCGCAATATCCCAAATAAATGGAGAATTCGATGCAAAAGACCCAAAAATGGCGGCATACCGAAACGCCGTACTCAAAATATCGGCTCGGTTCGAGGGGCTCGAGTTCCATCACATTGCTCGAGACAATAATCAGGCAGCAGACATCCTCGCTTGAATGGGCGCTAAACGCGATCCCGTCCCGCCTAACACCTTTGTGGAAAGGCTCTTTAAGCCATCCGTGGTCTGGCAGGACGAGGGCAGAAATACTAGTCTGGAAACGGTCACACCCCCAGCAGCCGAACACACTTCAGATATCATCGGGGGCTCGGGCACCGAAATAACACCCTCCGCCCATGCAATCATGGCCGTTATCGCTCCATGGACCAAACCCTTCCTGGCCTACCTTAATAGGCATGAGCTTCCTGATGATCAGAATGAGGCCCGTCGCATAATCCGACATTCTAAAGCCTATAAAGTTCACGAAGGTGAACTATACAGGAAAAGTACCACTGGAGTCCTTCAAAGATGCATCTCCGAAGAGGAGGGACGACAGCTCTTGGCTGAAATACATGCTGGTCTAGGTGGCCATCACACTGCAGCTCGGGCCCTCGTAAGCAAGGCCTTCGTACAGGTTTCTTTTGGCCAACAGCCCGAGCAGACGCACATTCCCTTGTGCAACACTGTGTGGGATGTCAGCTTTTCGCCAATCAAAGTCATATGCCGCCCACTGCCTTAAGAACAATCCCCATCACCTGGCCTTTTGCGGTCTGGGGGCTAGATATGGTCGGACCCCTTAAAGGGGGAAGCCACAAGAAGAAATATCTACTTGTTATGGTGGATAAATTCACTAAGTGGATAGAGGCCAAACCAGTAAAAACGGCTGAAGCAGGGCCAGTGATCGACTTTATATCCGGCGTGGTACACCGTTATGGTGTCCCACACAGCATCATCACTGATAATGGCTCCAATTTCACAGCCGATGAGGTGAAAAATTGGTGCGCTAACTTGGGCATTAAGCTCGATTACGCGTCTGTATACCACCCTCAAACAAATGGTCAGGTCGAACGGGCTAATGGCCTGATAATGAGCGGCATCAAACCCAGACTAGTGCGATCCCTACGGGAGTCAGATAAGCACTGGGTTGAGGAACTCGATTCCGTGCTCTGGGGACTGCGGACTACGCCCAATCGCACGACCGGATACACACCTTTTTTTCATGGTGTACGGCGCAGAGGCTGTCTTGCCCTGCGACATTATTCATGACTCACCTCGAGTGCGCATGTATGAAGAGAGAGAAGCCAAGCTCGATCGGCAGGACGACCTAGACGGCCTAGAGGAGGAGCGTGATATTGCACTAGCCCGTTCCGCATTCTATCAACAACAGGCTCAGAGATACCAAAGCAGAGAAGTGCGGGCCAAGACTTATAATGTCGGCGAACTCGTTTTATGCCTCCCAGAGAAGAAAAAGGACAAGCTCAAACCAAAATGGGAGGGGCCCTTCATTATAGATGAAGTTCTCACAGGAGGAGCCTATCGCCTTCGTAATGCATCGGATAATCGCCTCGAGCCAAATCCATGGAACGCTGCCCGGCTCCGAAGATTCTATTCATAAATTCGGCCATGTTTCTTTTTCGTCCCTTTTTTTTCTTCTTTTCTCCTCTTCATTTGTCTTTGTTTTTTAGCTTTTATACGTTTCCCAGGATATGTTCGGATAGGCCGAACTCTTAAGGGGCACACATCTTTAAATGTATACACCCCACCATGACTGGGGGCTTCTTTAACCGAAGCCTATTATTATTCAGAGCCTGGAGCTCACTTCTTCTATGTCGTTTGTTTATGTACACCCTTTTGCCATTATATGCACCTCTATGACTTAAGTTTTTGCCAAGCTGGGTTGCCTCGCTCCTATGTTTATGCCCTACGTTCCCGAATGTTCGGCTAGGGCATAAAGGGAGCACCTCTGCGATTGTTACAACCGGGTAATCCGGACCTGTACCTCAGACGGGTGAAGCCGAAAGCTAGCGTTCTTAAGAGAATAATTGGTCTGCAATCAAAACGACAGATTGTTACATTCTTGTAACTCTTAGAAACAATGCGGGACAGTTTCCCCGTAATACGGATCAAAGCCCAGGCACGCACAATTAAAGCATGCTAACCCAGGGAAAGGAACCCTTAACGGAACTATTCTCCCTGGAAGATGTTTCTTACATATGTAATATAACATACCTCCCGAACTAATTTTTTTGTCTGTTCGAGCACAATGACTGGGTTGCCTGGTTTCTGGACATAATGAATGTTTCTCACATTCCATAATAGTATCCGGAAGCACTCCACCATTTTGGTTTGGAGGTCAAAGCCGAAAGCCTGCGATGACAATTTTTCCAAATGTTCGGCTGAAGATACAGGACGATCATATAGTACATTGAATCGAAAGCCTACTCCTTATCTATTCCATCTATAAGACTGTCTAAACTGCAGTCTTCTTGCGAATATTTTGCAGCTATCATTACTTGGTCATACACCAAGTTCAACGGAATTTCTTTCCCGTCTGGTTCCTGCGGTCCCACTCGGGCCATATGATTCGGGTCTAGCTTGGTAAAGCGTGTTTTCACCATCGCCCAGGCTTCTCGTGCGCCCTCACGGCAGCAGGACGTCTTCCATAGCTCGAAGCGGCGCCGGGCACCTTTGAACAGGCTTACCAAGCCCTCCATACTTTCTGGAGGGGCATCGGATGGCCATAAAGCCTTGGCCATACACTTCATGGCTTTCCGGGCCCGCTCATGCACCACGGACAGCTCCTTAAGCACGTCACCTCGAAATCCGGATACTTCTTTTTTCGGCCGACCAGTTAATAGACCTGCAGCAACAGAGTTATGACATTCCGAATTTTGGACTACATATGAATCTCTCGGATGGTTTTAAAAGTCATACCGAACATGCCGCCCTTCAATTTTTCATTCTCTTTTTGAGCGGCCGATAACTGAGCCTTTAAGCTCTCTATCTCTTCGGATTGTTTGTCTTTTTCTTCCTCATGTTTCTTCTTCTCAGAAGTAATCATTGTAGCCTTTTTCATTTTCGCAAGTTTGGCGGTGACGGCATTCAGCTGTGTCTGGTTTATTTTCAGTTCCTGGGATAGCGCAGTGTTTTTCTCCTTGAGAACCTGCAGGTCATATCGATCCTTAAATCGGTTGGCCTCACCGCTTCAAGTCTCGGGGGCTACTGGCATATGGCTATTAAAATTACACAAACTCTTACCTGTATATCCTTTGAGAACAATTGAGTAACTCCGGCAAGTCCGTCTCAAGCGGCTCGGATATATGCATCCACCGAGCTGAGTGCGGCAAATTCCTGATCAGAAAAGGCTGGAGCGCGCATGGCCTCTTTCAGTCGACGGTGATTCATCACGCTCTCCACCTCGAAATTTGTGACAGATACGTCATCCAAATCCTCATGAGGCGGCGGAACTGGCATTGCGTCAGCCCTCGTCCTAGTTGATGAGTCCGGCGCCGGATTGGCTGACATTCGGCTAGCAGGGCGTTTTCCCACTGTCTGCCGCGTGCTCCTCCTGAATCAAAATTAGAAGGGAACTTCAACAATCCGAACTCATGCCTAGGCACGTATCAAACGGACATACCTCTTTAAAGACTGTGAGGGCTCTACGGCGCTCCCGGTCTCCTTTCGTTTTGAACGATTACACTGCGTAGGGGCCGCCCTCGAGGGGGTGTGGCCTGCCGAGCGCCGATCCTATGAAGCACGGTTTAGTATAATGGATAAAGGTGCAAGTAGAGACTCCTTTTTGGGAAAGCTCTTTGAATACTTACGATGGAAAAGGAATAGGGGCGGGGGTAGTCGGCTGTAATAGCCACTTCCGAGCCATCAAGGCTCGCCTGGTAAAATACCCCATCATCGAACTCTATGTATATATCCGGATCCTCGTAGAAGCCTGGGTCTTCATCGCGGTTGTGCTCCTCGGGCTGTGGGGAAGGGCAGTGAATGTCCTCGATCATCTTCCTCCATGACTATTTTATGACAACAAAGAACAGCTTGATTAGCATGCCGCGACGGCAGTAAAGCAACACAGGTAGTCAAAATCTTACCCATTCGATGGGGTTGTACATGGGATAACCTTCCCGGCAGTTTAAGCGGAGGAAGTTTTCTTTCTCACCCTTATACAAATTGGCCAAGATCATGGCCAGTTCAGCCGGGGTATCCGAACCCTTGCGTCTGTGACGAGATGCGTCGTCTTCGCCGTTGTAGCACCATAAGGGAGTTACTCTGGACTGGAGAGGCTGAACACATCTTTTTATTGCAATGGCCATGACTTCGATTATCGAGAGCTCGATATGGGCTAATAATCTGACCTTGCTGACCAACCTCTTTATTTCCACACTGTCTTCCTCCTTGGGACTGCAGGGGCACCAGTTGAGATGTTTCTTTAGAGGAACGTTGGAAAATTCAGGGAGGCCGCGCTGAACTGGGTCCGGCAGTGGGACATCATCTATATAAAACCACTCCGAAGACCACTGTGGATATATCTCTTTGGGACTTCCAACGAGGTAGCCTGATCCGGCTATACGCCATACTTCGGCACGGCCCACTTCAAATATAGAACCCCCTCGATGGCGGGGGACAAGGCAAAAGAACTTTCTCCATAGTTCGAAATGGGCCTCGCAGCCCAAGAACAATTCACAGAGGGCAACGAAACCTGAGATGTGCAGAATCAAACCTGGGGTGAGGTTGTGCAGCTGGATGCCGTAAAATTCCAATAGACCCCTGAGAAAGGGATGGATCGGAAATCCTAAGCCCCGTAAAAGAAATGGAACGAAGCACACCCTCTCCTCCTTATTGGGGTTGGGGAAATTTTCAGCCAGCACGTCGTTGCCGATTGAGGCCAATCCCGCTCGTACAGGGACTGGATCTGCGAGGGGGAGATATCCCTGCGTCTGGAGTCGACTCAACTAAAAATGAGGCATTGAGCAGCTCTGCCAATCCCCCTCTTGAGGGCCATGGGGGCGCGAGGAAGAGCCTGGGGAGCTGTCCATATTTTGAAGCTTTTTTGTGGCTAACCTTGGCGTTTTTCTGCGCGATGTGGACATCACTCGGGGGAAATGACCTATTTATATAGGCACCGTCCCTGTGTGGACGGGTATTTTCTTTTTGATAAAAATTATGGACCGCTTGCATTCGCCCAGCGTGTGGAAATCGAGGCGATAGGGAAGGAGTCATAAAGGCGGAACGAGGGAGCCAGGGCCGAGCTATTATCCGCCCAGTATATAGTGAAGAACCAACCTTGCAAAAGCCAAAGACGTAAGCCGGATACTGCATCGTTGTTTGAAGGCCAGTTCGGGGGCTACTGAGGGAGTCCTGGATTAGGGGGTCCTCGGGTGGCCGGGCTATTCGATATGGGCTGGACTGATGAGCCGTGAAGATACAAAGCATAAGGCTTTCCTCCGTGTCCGGGTAGGACTCTTCTTTGCGTGGACGACAAGGTTGATGTACGGATATGTAATTTCCTTCTTCCATGAACTGACTCTGTACAACCCTAGGCCCCTCCGGTGTGTATATAAACCGGAGGGTTTAGTCCGTAGAGGCTATTAGAATTCTCATAGGCTAGACAACTAGGGTTGAGCCATTACGATCTCGAGGTAGATCAACTCTTGTAACCTCTATACTCATCAAATACAATCAAGCAGGACGTAGGGTTTTACCTCCATTAAGAGGGCCCGAACCTGGGTAAACATCGTGTTCCCTTTGTCCCTTGTTACCTTCGATCCTCAGACGCACAGTTCGGGACCCCCTACCCGAGATAGGCCGGTTTTGACACCGACAGTGCTCCCCTCCCCTTGGCTCTTTAGGCCCAATAACTTCTCGTTGCCTTCCGGAAATGAAAGCACAAGTGCTCCCTAGGTGATTTTGGTAATTAATGTCAACATATCTCTTGTTGGACTAATGCTTTTATCTAGTGTATTTCAGACAAGTTCAACAATGGCGTGGAAAGGACAAGAGGATGTGGAACCCCTTCAAGGTGTCAAGGACATGCATTGGCTAAAGCTCAAGACTCTTCATTTTACTTTAAGTGATCCAAGATCACATTGAGTCCATAGGAAAGCCAATACTATTAAAAGGGGATGAGGTGTTGCTTAATTGCTTGCTTGCTCAAATGCTTAGTGATATTGCTCCAAAGCCCTCAACCACTTTCTCATTCCAAATATGTCAAAACCCTAAACTCCATCTCGGCCCCACCGATTCTTTCTACCCGGCGCCACCGAGTTCATATGACATAGCCACAACCAGAAACCCTAACAGTTCGGTCACACCGATACAGTCTCGGTCTCACCGAGATGGCCTTGCCAACACTCTATGACTTGTTGCAATTATTTCGGTATCACCAAAATTGCAATCGGTCTCACCGAGTTGGCTTGACCAAATCTCTGTTGCCTTATTGCTTCACTTTGGTCTCACCGAGTTGATGCAATCGGCGCCACCGAGATGAGGTTTGCCCTAAGCCCTAGCACACCGGTCCCACCGAGTTGTTCTAGTAGGTCCAACCGAGATTCCTAATGTTCACATTTTGAACTAATCAGTCAGACCGAGTTCATCTATTCGGTCAGACCGAGTTTGGTCAAATGCATGTAACGGTTGGATTTTGTGTGGAGGCTATATATACCCCTCCACCCCCATCTCCATATGAGAGAGAGCCATCAGAACGTGCCTACACTTCCACCATACATTTTCTGAGAGAGAACCACCTACTCGTGTGTTGAGATCAAGATATTCCAATCCTACCACAAGAATCTTGATTTCTAGCCTTCCCCAAGTTGCTTTCCACTCAAATCATCTTTCACCATATCCAAATCTGTGAGAGAGAGTTGAGTGTTGGGGAGACTATCATTTGAAGCACAAGAGCAAGGAGTTCATCATCAACAAACCATCTATTACCTTTTGGAGAGTGGTGTCTCCTAGATTGGTTAGGTGTCGCTTGGGAGCATCCGTCAAGATGTGGAGTTGAACCAAGAAATTTGTAAGGGCAAGGAGATCGCCTCCTTCGTGAAGATCGACCCGAGTGAGTCAAGTCATTTGTGGGCGATGGCCATGGTGGGATAGACATGGTTGCTTCTTTGTGGACCCTTCGTGGGTGGAGCTGTAGCGACCCGACCCGAAACCGGTCAAGTCTCTGTGTATCTGTACCATCCCAAGATCATGCTGGCACACACAGTACATTGATGAAAAGATTCAAAGTTCAATCACACTTGAATTTATTACACGATTCTCATATTGAGTCTTTATTACATCATAATAAATTCGGCCGAAGGCCAACTCATGAGAAATAAACTAAAATAAAGCTGCGGAAGCGTAGACGATAAGCGAGTCCATCCGACTCCATAGGGCAATCACCGAGCGTAGATTGTAGCCTCACTCCTGATCGGAAAACTCCTCTGCAACATGAGACATTGCAGCCGTGTAGGTCAGCATTTTGAATATGCCGGCAAGTCATAGAGAGAACAATAATAATAATACTAACACTATATGCAATTTGGCTATGGGGCTCTAAGTTTAAGTTTTTGCGAAAAAGCCAATTTTTCCCTACAACAAAAGGACTTGCTTGCAATTACTACAAAATATTGGTTGTTATTGAGATGGTTCTGCCAACCAGTGTCTCATACCCGAAATCATTATAACCCATCATTTTATTAATTATGTTCGGTGTTGAGATTTCCGAAATACTCCAATTCCAGAGGCTCAGTTGTCCGTAACCGGGGACACAGCTAATCGATTAGGTTTCTACTTTGCAGAGTCTTGTGCACTTTACCCACAAGAATCATTCCCTCCTTTGAGTCCTCGCACTGCATGGTGTTTGAAGACGGGACGAGCGAAACAGGGTCTTCCGTAGAGTTTCTCTGGGCACTGCCGGTGTCCATCCATGTCCTACCGTTCTTCTACATCTGCTGGCACCGTCCGTCCAGAGTCATGCCTAGGGTCGACCAAGCCAGAGCCCATAATGGCTTGCGGCTGCACAGGTAAGCTTCCGGTCAAGGGGTATCCATCCGTCTCTTCGTGACTGGGTGAAGCTTTCCGCAAGATGTCATGGCGCTTCTCCATGCATCCCGGCCATCCGCTGGTTGCTCCAGGGTGCCCATCAATCCGTCCTCCACCCAGTAGTGAGTTTGAAGTCCATCTTGAGCATCTTGAAATCATGGGGTTGTCATCATCTTGACTCTCACATCTCCCATATGAATCACTCAACCAACCCCGTCTACGGGCATAGCATAATAAACTACAACGTCCCGGGCAAAGGTAACAAAGGGATTTGGGTCAACCTACCACATGATACTACTCAAGACTTATTCAATTTCTCCTACTGCATGCATGGTGGGGAGGAAATTCTACTAATGCAATAAATCATAGGTAAATAAATTCATGATCAAGACTTGCCTTGCTGACGATCTTCGAACGCTAGCGACTCATGATAGCAAGCCTCGCACTCCGGGAATTCTATCGAGTCAAACATAGCACAAATAAGTATACCATCATACAATATACTAACATAACAGCAAGTAAGTTATAATAACACACAATCATACACACAAAGAAATCCAACAATAAAACCAACGAAGTCATAGAATCAAAGCAAGGTTTTTTACTACAAGTAAGACAAACTCAAAAATAATTTTCTTCTACAAAATTTTTCTTAAACCGAGCCAAAATAAGGTTTTTGTTAAATAACAGAAAGAAAAATAGCAAATAAATTTAATGCAAAAAGAAACGCATTAAAAGCTATTATAAAACTCCTTTTATGCCTAAAACAAAACTAGTAAGAAAATTAAAATAAAAACATTTTCTTTTTTGTAAATAAAAGTTCACCTTCTAACTCTACAGAAAACTAATCTGACTAAAAATAAAACAATTTTTTTTAAAGTAATTAAAACAACAGAAAACATCAGCAAAGTAAAAAGAAACTAAAACAATGTTGTTTTCATGTAAAACTAATTTTAATTAAATCTAAAAATATCCAATTTAATCCTAATGCTAGGCAATGTCAAAACAAAGCAGTGGCAAAAAGGATCGCCTAAAAATATTAATTCCAGCTCTAGTTTATAGCAGAAATACCAATCTGAATAAAACTCATATAAAACAATTTTTAAAAACTAAAACATAGACATAATTGATTCCTACAGAAAGTTTAAGAAATTTACAATCTAATGCAAAAAGAATCAATCAAAAACTCTAAATAACCTAAGAGATATAAATTTTTCAAGATTGGAACTTTTCTGTTTTTAAAACAGAAATGAATTAACTAAAACAAAACACTAACGGGCGCTACTGGGCCAAAGGGGTGCGATCTGTAACTAACTAACGCTCAGGCAATAACTAACAACCGCGTACACTGTATAACTAACAGAAACCGGTGAACCGGTTTAGATCTAAACCGAAGAAAAAAAACCATACACTAAAACCGATCTAACGAAAAGAAATGATCTACTAAACTGCTTTTTTTTACTGAACAAACAGGTGGCTGGGATTTACAGAGAGGTCATGCGTTGGGGTGGCACTCGGACTCCGGTGGGGCGGCGGCTCCGGTGGTCGTGGGTGGCGGCGGACGTGTCGGGGAGATGCGGCGGGGTGTGGCTCGTCCGGTGGTGGAGTCGGAGGTGGTCGGTGACGAGGAACGGCGACAGAATGAAGAGGCAAAGCTCAGTGCTCCGGGTGCTCCGGCGAAGACAACAATGTGGGTACGGCCGCTGTAGGTGGGGAAGGAAAGCAATACCTTGTCAAAACGATTGTAGGGATCGAGAGAAGTCGACACACAAAAGGAGAAGGCTCGGGCTAGCTCACCGGCGTCGGAATCCGGCGATGAACTACAGCTTCTGCGGTCAGATTGGAACAACGAGTACGTGTTGTAGAGGTGGACTTGGCGAGAGGTTTCAAGGGGAATCGGAAGAGGAGGGTCGGGACTATTTATAGGACATGATGCTTGGACGAGGGGTTGACTCGGGATAAGATTTCCATGAAGATCGGAAGCGGAGGTGGCGTCGAGAGCGTGTACGTACCGGACTCTATTTCTATACGTGAAGAAGAAGGAAGAAGAGGTGGGGTCCAGCGATCAGAGAAAGAAAGAAAGAAAAAGAAAAAAAGGGGATAGCGCTACGTGGGCGTAGGTGCGGCGGCTGTAGCGCTAGGGTTTGGCGCGCGGGCGCTGGCCTCGCTGCTCGCTGGCTGCAGCGCTGGCTGCTGGGCTGTTCGCGCCCGCTGGTGGGCCTCGGCGCTGCTGGGCCGGTTGGCCTGGCTGGCGTCGGGCGCTGGCTAACCTTTTTTTTTAAAGACAGAGAAGAAAAATAACTATAAAGAAAAATAAAATATAACTTTATATAGGACATATATATATATATATAAATTCTCAGAAAAATAAATCCTACACAGTGAACTATTTTTTAGAGGCAAAATAAAAACTTTATAAAAAACATTTTTTTGAAAAATTCCAAATAAAACTCAAATTTGAATTCAAAACTTTTGGCATTAATTTCTTCTGACATTTTGGAGTGTCATGTTAGCTCCTCTCATACTTTTGAACAAAGTATTTGTCAGGTATTTTTTTGAAATGAATTTCAAATGCCAATTTGAATCCAAATTCAAACAAAACTCAAATGCCTCTGAAAATTTCCAAATGCCACACAATTCAAACAAAATGCATAGATGCTTAACTAATAATTGTAAAACATTCCAAATTGAAAATTTGGGATGTTACAAACCTACCCACCTTAAGATGAATCTCGCCCTCGAGATTCGGGTTGGCTAGCAAATAGGTGCGGGTGCTCTCGATGGAGATCTTCTTCTCGTTCCCAGGTGGCTTCCTCCTCGGAGTGGTGGCTCCATAGAACCTTGCAGAACTTGATGATCTTGCTGCGGGTAACTCTGTTCGTGGTCTCAAGGATTCTGACGGGTTTCTCCTCATAAGTCAGATCACTGTCAAGTTGTATGGCCTCTAGGGGCACCGTGTCTCTCAAAGGAATATCGGCCATCTCAGCCTGGCATTTCTTCAGCTGGGAAACATGAAAGACATCGTGAACTCCTGTCATTCCTTCTGGCAATTCCAGCTTGTATGCAACTTCTCCTCTGCGTTCGAGGATTTTGTACGGGCCTATGAACCTGGGTGCTAACTTTCCTTTAACATCGAACCTCTTGATTCCTCGAAGTGGGGACACACGGAGATATGCTCGATCTCCCGCTTCGTACGTTACTTCCTTGCGTTTACTGTCCGCATAACTCTTCTGTCTCAACTGAGCTATCTTGAGTCTGTCTCGAATCAGCTTGACCTTCTCTTCGGAGTCTCTGATAAGGTCGGGACCGAAAAGTTTTCGGTCTCCAACACCATCCCACAACAATGGTGTTCTGCACCTCCTTCCGTATAGAGCTTCGAAAGGGGCCATCTTCAGACTGGTCTGATAGCTGTTGTTGTACGAGAACTCTGCGTATGGCAGATTGTCATCCCAGCTAGATCCATAGTCTAGCGCACAGGCTCTCAACATGTCCTCCAGAATCTGATTGACTCTCTCAGTCTGTCCATCTGTCTGCGGATGAAAAGCTATACTGAACTCCAGCTTCGTACCCAAAGTTTCATGCAACTGATTCCAAAACTTTGAGGTAAATTGTGTTCCTCTATCTGACACGATACTCCTCGAAACTCCATGCAGACATATGATCCTGGTCATGTATATCTTGGCTAACTTAGCGCTGGTATATGTGGTCTTCACGGGAATGAAATGTGCTACCTTGGTCAAACAATCAACCACTACCCAGATGGAATCATAACCTGGACGAGTCCTGGGTAATCCCGTGATAAAATCCACCCCAAGTTTTTCCCATTTCCACTCGGGTATCGGCAAAGGTTGAAGTAACCCTGCCGGCTTCTGATGTTCCGCCTTTACTCGCTGACAAACATCGCATACTGCTACGTACTCGGCAATATCCTTCTTCATACCTGTCCACCAGAAACTTTCCTTCAAATCCAGATACATCTTGGTGTTGCCTGGGTGAATCGAGTATGGTGAATCATGGGCCTCCTAAAGAATTAACCTCCTGACCTCTGGGTCATTGGGCACATAGATACGATCCTCAAACCATAAAGTTCTGTGCTCATCCTCACGAAAACCTTTAGCCTTTCCGTTACTCATCCTTTCCTTTATCTCTGCAATTTCCTTGTCCGTCTTCTGGGCTTCTCGAATTCTTTCGGTCAGAGTAGACTGAATATCCAAGGTGGCGACAAATCCTCTCGGTACTATCTCCAGTCGGAGCTCTCTAAGATCGTCGGCTAACTCCTGTGGTAATCCTCCAGCTATGAGGGTGTTCACATAGCAGTTACGGCTCAAGGCATCTGCTACAATGTTTGCCTTCCCTGAGTGGTAATGCAATCTCATGTCATAGTCATTGATCAACTCCAGGCATCTCCTCTGCCTGAGGTTCAACTCCTTCTGCATGAAAATGTATTTCAAGCTCTTATGATGCGTGTAAACATCACAACTGTTTCCGACAGGGAAATGTCTCCAGGTCTTGAGTGCGTGCACTATGGCTGCTAACTCCAAATCATGTGTGGCATAATTCATCTCATGAGGTCGTAGCTGTCTGGAGGTATAAGCTACAACTTTTCCTTCCTGCATGAGCTCTCCTCCGAGTCCTTGACGAGAAGCATCACAATATACCTGGTAATCCTTGTGTATGTCCGGCAAAATTAGCACTGGGGCTGTAACCAAATGTTTCTTCAGCTCCTGAAAGCTGGCTTCATAATCCTCGGTCCAAATGTACTTGGTTTCCTTCTTCAACAGCTCAGTCATGGGTTTAGCAATCTTGGAGAAATTCTCAATAAATCTCCGATAATATCCTGCAAGTCCGAGAAAACTGCGGATCTCCTTGACTGAGGTGGGGGACTGCCATTTGGTGCGATTCAACCTTGGTGGGGTCGACTACTATTCCTTCTCCTGAAATAACATGTCCGAGGAATCCGACTTCCTTCAACCAAAATTCGCATTTGCTGAACTTGGCATATAACTGATGTTCTCGGAGTTTCTCCAGAACTAGACGCAAATGTTCCTTGTGCTCTTCCTCGCTCTTGGAGAAAACCAATATGTCATCGATGAACACCATGACAAACTTGTCCAGATATTCCATAAATACCTTGTTGATCATGCTCATAAAATACGCAGGGCATTAGTCAGTCCAAATGACATGACGGTATACTCATAAAGGCCATACCTCGTGGTGAAAGCTGTTTTGGGTATATCTTGTTCACGAATCTTCAGCTGATGAAACCCTGATCGAAGATCGATCTTGGAGAATACTTTGGCTCCAACTCGCTGATCAAATAAATCATTAATCATTGGCAGAGGGTACTTGTTCTTGATGGTCACGTCGTTCAACGAATGATAATCCACAACCATTCTCAGGGTTCCATCCTTCTTCTCTACCAAAAGAACTGGGGCTCCCCAAGGTGACGAGCTTGGCCTAATGTATCCCTTCTCCAATAGCTCATTAATTTGCTTCTTGATCTCTTCCAAATCGTTCGGGGGCATCCGATAAGGTCTCTTGGATATTGGGGCTGTGCCGGGCAATAACTCAATCAAAAACTCAATGCCTCTGTCCGGTGGCATTCCTGGTAATTCCTCCGGAAATACATCGGGAAAATCTTGCACTACGGGCACTTCCTCCTAAACAACTCCCGTGAGGGAATTCACCTGATTCCTCATCGGTGTGCATCTGGATACATACTTGATCCTCTTCTGCTCCGGGGTGGTGAGCAAATCGTCTTGCGGGCACAGTCGATGTTTCCTTCAAACTGCGTCAACCAGTCCATGCCTAGGATCACGTCCAATCCCTGGGATTCCAATACTATGAGGTCTGCGGGAAAATCATGATTTCTGATGCTGAGGGTCGAATGACAGCCTAAGCCTGCCGTCATCTCTCCTCCTGGGGAAGTGACCTGAAGAGGGCTTCTAAGGGTTCTAGTGGGCAACCCGTACTTTTCCACAACTACCCTTGATATGAATGAATGCATTGCACCGGAATCAAAGAGTACCAATACTGGACGTGAATTTAATAAAAACTTACCAACCACAGTGTCTGGCTGATCATAGATGTCCTCCACGTCGATGTGGTTCACCTGGGCACGAGGAAAAGGATTGGGCTTCTTGGTAGCTGAGTTTCCATTGCTGTTGCCGTTTCCATTTCCCCGCTTGGCCTCCGGACAATCAGTGGCATAGTGTCCTGTCTTCTGGCACTTGAAACAGGTGATATGACTCGGATCCTTCTGAGCCGGAGCAGGACGGTGCTGGTTGCCATTGCCTCCATTGACAGGCTTGAAGTTGGTGTTGTTGTTGCAATTGTTCCCATTCCCTCCATGGTTATGTCCTCCATGGGTGTGACCTCCTGGGTATGGGATGTAGCGAGGCTTCTGCTGAGCTCCCGAGTTGTACTTCCCCTGACTATACTTCCGCTTGCGGCTATCAATCTGCTGTTGCTTGCCTTCAAGGATGATGGCCTTGTCTACCAGCTCCTGGTAGTTATTGAAGGTGGCCACCATCAGCTGCATTCCCAGCTCATCATTAAGTCCTTCGAGGAACTTCTCCTGTTTCGCAGCATCTGTGGCCACATCACCCGGGGCATAGCGAGCTAACTGGCTGAACTCATCCACGTACTGCCCCACAGTACGATTCCCCTGGCGTAAGTTGCGGAACCCACGCTTCTTCAGACTCATGGCTCCAGCTGAGACATGAGCTGTGTGGAAGGCCTACTGGAACTGATCCCACGTGATGGTGGCGATGGGATAGGTGGTGGTGTAGTTCTCCCACCAAGAGGCTGCGGGTCCATCCAGTTGATGTGCAGCAAAATGCACCTTCTCGGCATCTGTGCATCCAGCAATTGCTAGCTCCCTTCCGATCTTGCGAAGCCAATCATCAGCTACAATCGGCTCGGTGCTACTAGAGAACACCAGCGGATTCAGCCTTAGGAAATGGGTCAGGTTGTCGACAGGGGGTGGTGGCGGTGGATTGTTGTTGTTGTTGTTGCCTTGGTTCTGGATGAGCATTTGCATCAAGGCATTCTGCTGCTGGATCAGCTGGGTGAGCTCCGGCGGGAAAGTGAATCCGGGGTCACGTCTCGGAGGCATCTGGTGTTTTTGGAGTGGATGGGAAATTAGAATAGAACAAGGGTCTAAATAGAAAATATCACTACCCATATGAATGCACAAACATTATCACACCAATCATTTATTCAATCATCTCAAACATAGTTCAATCTTCGATTACAAAATCTCACGACTAATCGAAAATAACGGCCTAACTGATCGACGAAAGAAAAAAAAATAAAACATGGTGGTCGACTAAATGTTCTCCTTAGATATCCTTGCGTCCTCCAACGGTGCGTCTCCTCTTGTTGCATCCTTCAGTCTCTCATAATCCTTATCATTGCTCACGAGGGGTCCATCATCTCCACTCGGAAAGAGGTCTTCTCCCTGGTCCATCTTCTCCTCCAATCCGGCAACATAAATCTTCAGGTTATCCACTCTCTCCATGAAATCCTTGACTTCATCCTCATGCTCATAGTGGGCTTCACGTGCTTCATCCTCCAGTTGGATTTCATGAAGCTGCAACTTATGGACCGTCTTCAAGCTCCTGCGCATCTGAATCTCTAGCGTCCTGATGTGGGCCTCCAAGTCTTGGACATATGAGCGAACGGACTCGTCATCTACGGTGCGGATGATCTCTCCATCTGCAGTCCTGCGAGAAATCATGGTGTAGTCTGATCCAACGAGCTCGGACCTGTATTCCTCCTGGATGCATCAAAGTGCACTATGAACTGCTATGTCTCTCCCGAGGATCCAAGTGGGAGCAGTGAACCTGAAGTCAATGGGCGCCGAGAAGCTTTCGAAGGTCCTCCCTGTTATGTGCACCTTAATCCTGTAGCGACGGTCTCCTGGAAGTGCCATGATAGGGGTCCCGGTGATAGAAGGCAGAGCAATCTTCAATTCCTTGGTGATCTGGACCAGCTTCTTGCCGAAAAGCATCGTCTCATCTGGCTGGCAAAACTCCGGGAGCAGAACCGGGATGAACTTTACGGCCATCTAGAATGTTGAAATCGGAGGGAAGTCAGAAATGAACAGGGGAGAATTACGGAATAATAAGGACATAAAATAAAATAGTTTCTTCCTATGGCTTTTCGATCCTAGGGGCTATGTCCTACGGTCAGCGTGTGCTCTGAATTCCATCTCTGTAGCGACCCGACCCGAAATTGGTCAAGTCTCTGTGTATCTGTACCATCCCAAGATCATGCTGGCACACACAGTACATTGATGAAAAGATTCAAAGTTCAATCACACCTGAATTTATTACACGATTCTCATATCGAGTCTTTATTACATCATAATAAATTCGGCTGAAGGCCAACTCATGAGAAATAAACTAAAATAAAGCTGCGGAAGCGTAGACAATAAGCGAGTCCATCCGACTCCATAGGGCAATCACCGAGCGTAGATCGTAGCCTCACTCCTGATCGTAAAACTCCTCTGCAACATGAGACGTTGCAGCCGTGTAGGTCAGCATTTTGAATATGCCGGCAAGTCATAGAGAAAACAATAATAGTAATACTAACACTATATGCAATTTGGCTGTGGGGCTCTAAGTTTAAGTTTTTGCGAAAAAGCCAATTTTTCCCTACAACAAAAGGACTTGCTTGCAATTACTACAAAATATTGGTTGTTATTGAGATGGTTCCGCCAACCAGTGTCTCATACCCGAAATCATTATAACCCATCATTTTATTAATTATGTTCGGTGTTGAGATTTCCGAAATACTCCAATTCCAGAGGCTCAGTTGTCCGTAACCGGGGACACGGCTAATCGATTAGGTTTCTACTCTGCAAAGTCTTGTGCACTTTACCTGCAAGAATCGTTCCCTCCTTTGAGTCCTCGCACTGCATGGTGTTTGGAGACGGGACGAACAAAACAGGGTCTTCCGTAGAGTTTCTCTGGGCACTGCCGGTGCCCATCCATGTCCTACCGTTCTTCTACATCTGCTGGCACCGTCCGTCCAGAGTCACGCCTAGGGTCGACCAAGCCAGAGCCCATAATGGCTTGCGGCTGCACAGGTAAGCTTTCGGTCAAGGGGTATCCATCCGTCTCTTCGTGGCTGGGTGAAGCTTTCCGCAAGATGTCATGGCGCTTCTCCATGCATCCCGGCCATCCGCTGGTTGCTCCAGGGTGCCCATCAATCCGTCCTCCACCCAGTAGTGAGTTTGAAGTCCATCTTGAGCATCTTGAAATCATGGGGTTTTCATCATCTTGACTCTCACATCTCCCATATGAATCACTCAACCAACCCCGTCTACGGGCATAGCATAATAAACTACAATGTCCCGGGCAAAGGTAACAAAGGGATTTGGGTCAACCTACCACATGATACTACTCAAGACTTATTCAATTTCTCCTACTGCATGCATGGTGGGGAGGAAATTCTACTAATTCAATAAATCATAGGTAAATAAATTCATGATCAAGACTTGCCTTGCTGACGATCTTCGAACGCTAGCGACTCGTGATAGCAAGCCTCGCACTCCGGGAATTCTATCGAGTCAAACATAGCACAAATAAGTATACCATCATACAATATACTAACATAACAGCAAGTAAGTTATAATAACACACAATCATACACACAAAGAAATCCAACAATAAAACCAACGAAGTCATAGAATCAAAGCAAGGTTTTTTACTACAAGTTGGACAAACTCAAAAATAATTTTCTTCTACAAATTTTTTCTTAAACAAAGCCAAAATAAGGTTTTTGTTAAATAACAGAAAGAAAAATAGCAAATAAATTTAACGCAAAAAGAAACGCATTAAAAGCTATTATAAAACTCCTTTTATGCCTAAAACAAAGCTAGTAAGAAAATAAAATAAAACATTTTCTTTTTCTGTAAATAAAAGTTCACCTTCTAACTCTACAGAAACTAATCTGACTAAAAATAAAACAATTTTTTAAAAGTAATTAAAACAACAGAAAACATCAGCAAAGTAAAAAGAAACTAAAACAATGTTGTTTTCATGTAAAACTAATTTTAATTAAATATAAAAATACCCAATTTAATCCTACTGCTAGGCAATGTCAAAACAGAGCAGTGGCAAAAAGGATCGCCTAAAAATATTAATTCCAGCTCTAGTTTATAGCAGAAATACCAATCTGAATAAAACTCATATAAAACAATTTTTAAAAACTAAAACATAGACATAATTGATTCCTACAGAAAGTTTAAGAAATCTACAATCTAATGCAAAAATAATCAATCAAAAACTCTAAATAACCTAAGAGATATAAGTTTTTCAAGGTTGGAACTTTTCTGTTTTTAAAACAGAAATGAATTAACTAAAACAAAACACTAACGGGCGCTACTGGGCCGAAGGGGTGCGATCTGTAACTAACTAACGCTCAGGCGATAACTAACAACCGCGTACAGTGTATAACTAACAGAAACCGGTGAACCGGTTTAGATCTAAACCGAAGAAAAAAAACCATACACTAAAACCGATCTAACGAAAAGAAATGATCTACTAAACTATTTTTTTGACTGAACGAACAGGTGGCTAGGACTTACAGAGAGGTCGTGCGTTGGGGTGGCGCTTGGACTCCGGTGGGGCGGCGGCTCCGGCGGTCGTGAGTGGCGGCGGAGGTGTCGGGGAGATATGGCGGGGTGTGGCTCGTCCGGTGGTGGAGTCGGAGGTGGTCGGTGACGAGGAACGGCAACAGAATGAAGAGGCAAAGCTCAGTGCTCCGGGTGCTCCGACGAAGACAACAATGTGGGTATGGCCGCTGTAGGTGGGGAAGGAAAGCAAGACCTTGTCAAAACGATTGTAGGGATCGAGAGAAGTCGACACACAAAAGGAGAAGGCTTGGGTTGGCTCACTGGCGTTGGAATCCGGCGATGAACTACAGCTTCTGCGGTCAGATTGGAACAACGAGTACGTGTTGTAGAGGTGGACTTGGCGAGAGGTTTCAAGGGGAATCGGAAGAGAAGGGTCGGGGCTATTTATAGGACATGATGCTTGGACGAGGGGTTGACTCGGGATAAGATTTCCATGAAGATCGGACGCGGAGGCGGCGTCGAGAGCGTGTACGTACCGGACTTTGTTTCTGTACGTGAAGAAGAAGGAAGAAGAGGTGGGGTCCAGCGATCAGAGAAAGAAAGAAAAAAAAGGGGATAGCGCTACGTGGGCGTAGGTGCGGCGGCTGTAGCGCTAGGGTTTGGCGCGCGGGCGCTGGCCTCGCTGCTCGCTGGCTGCGGCGCTGGCTGCTGGGTTGCTGGCGCCCGCTGGTGGGCCTCGGTGCTACTGGGCCGGTTGGCCTGGCTGGCATCAGGCGCTGGCTAACCTTTTTTTTAAAGACAGAGAAGAAAAATAACTATAAAGAAAAATAAAATATAACTTTATATAGGACATATATATATATATATAAATTCTCAGAAAAATAAATCCTACACAGTGAACTATTTTTTAGAGGCAAAATAAAAACTTTATGAAAAACAATTTTTTGAAAATTTTCAAATAAAACTCAAATTTGAATTCAAAACTTTTGGCATTAATTTCTTCTGACATTTTGGAGTGTCATGTTAGCTCCTCTCATACTTTTGAACAAAGTATTTGTCAGGTATTTTTTGAAATGAATTTCAAATGCCAATTTGAATCCAAATTCAAACAAAACTCAAATGCCTCTGAAAATTTCCAAATGCCACACAATTCAAACAAAATGGATAGATGCTTAGCTAATAATTGTAAAACATTCCAAATTGAAAATTTGGGATGTTACAGGAGCCCTCCGTGGACTCGCGCAACCGTTACCCTTCATAGGTTGAAGTCTCCATCAACGTGGACGTACGATAGAACCACCTATTGGAACCACGCCAAAAATCTCTGTGTCTTCATTGCGTTTGCACACTCCAATCCCATCCCGTTACTTTCTTGCAATTAGCATGCTTTACTCTTTCCGCTACATATACTCTTGTCATGCTTGCTTGAAATGTATTGTGAATGCTTAAACTTGTGCTAAAACTCCACCTTAACTTGAAGAACTTAAAAAATTGCCACTTTTACTTGTTGAGCGTCTAATCACCCCCCTCTAGACCCCTCTTCTCGATCCTTTCAATTGGTATCAGAGCTTTGGTCTCCATTGCTTTGGTTTAATCACCATTGGAGGAAGATGGATGAGTCTACGATCGGGAGTATTAGACATAGAGTGCCTATGCTTGACGGAGAGTTCTATAGTTCTTGGAAGAATGAGATGCTTGAGATTTTCAATAAATATGATTTGAACAAGTATATTACTAGCCCTTATGTGCCTCCTATTGATCCTTTGCATCCTACCCCCGATGAGTATCTTGACATGGTTCGCAATCTTAGAACCATTGATCTTATCATTAGAGGATTACCTAGAAATTTGCTTGTATGCTTGCCTACCTTTGAATGTGCTTATACTATATGGAAATATCGTGAGGAGCACTTTCCAAACCATTCCTTGAAAAATCTAGATGAGATTCTTCAAAAGTCTATTGCTTTTCATAAAATGAAGCCGAGTGATCCTAGGTTTGATGAATGTCTATTTGAGCTCCGTGACCTTATGCGTGCCAAAGGAGATGTTGGAATCATTAGTAGCATCATTTCACAAATTATTAGAATTAATAAACATGCACATTGTCATGGTCATAAATCTAATGAATCACTTGCTCTAGGTGATGATCATTTACATGATGATGTTGAGCATGGATATTATATTATGATGAAGATGAAGATAGTGACTTCGACCTTGAGGAGTCAATGAGACACTTTGGTCTTATGGCTAACCTTCGTGGTTACATGGCCGGAGGGAAGGAATGGATTCTCGATAGTGGATGTACTGATCATGTGACCGGAGATAAGGACATGTTCCGTGAGCTTGCTAAGAACGACGGTCCTCGCAAGTATGTCACTTTTTGAGATAACTTCAGGGGTAAGGTACTTGGCCTTGGTAAGGTGGCCATTTCCAATGATAGCTCTATCCAAAACATTATGCTCGTTGAATCTCTTGGTTACAATCTCCTTTCCGTATGTAGACTAGCCGACTTCGATTTTAATATTCTATTTACTGAAGTAGATTGCCAAGTGTTTCGTAGAGATAATCATAATATGGTCTTTACCGGTATTCGTAGAGGTGATTTATACATTGTTGATTTCACTAAGAGAGCTCAACCTCGTACTTGCTTAATTGCTAAATCTTCTAAAGGTTGGTTATGGCATAGAAGGTTAGGTCATGTGGGCATGTGAAATCTTGACAAACTTATTAAAGGTGATCATATCCTTGGTGTTAAAGACGTCATATTTGACAAGGATAGACTTTGTAGTGCTTGTCAAGCAAGAAAACAGGTTGGAGGAAGTCATCCCATGAAGAACATCATGACCACAAGAAGACCGCTTGAGCTACTTCATATGGATCTTTTCGGTCCCAACGCCTACAAGAGTCTCAGTGGTAACTCGTTCGGTTTGGTCATTGTTGACGACTTTTCAAGATTTACGTGGGTGTTCTTTCTTGATGATAAATCGCAGGTCCAAAAGATCTTCAAGAACTTCGCTAGGAAGGCCCAAAACCAATTTGAAGTGAAGATCAAGAAGGTTCAAAGCGACAATGGAACGGAGTTCAAGAACGCCAATGTGGATACCTTTCTTGACGAAGAAGGGATTTCACATGAGTTCTCGGCTACGTACACGCCTCAATAAAATGGAGTTGTTGAGAGGAAGAACCGAACACTTATCGAGATGGCAAGAACGATGCTTGATGAATACAAGACACCAAGACATTTTTGGGCTGAAGCGGTTGAGACAGATTGTCATGCTACGAATCGACTATATCTTCACAAGCTTCTCGGCAAGACGGCATACGAGCTTCTCACCGGTAACAAACCCCAAGTTGGATACTTTAGAGTATTTGGCTCAAAGTGTTACATTCTTGATAAGCATCGTCGCTCGAAATTTGCTCCTAAATCTCATGAAGGTTTTCTACTCGGTTATGGCTCAAACTCTCACACTTACCATGTCTACAACAATTTCACCCGAAAGGTTGAAGAGACGGTAGATGTGAAGTTTGATGAATCTAATGGCTCGCAAGTAGAGCAATTGCCAATTGATGTAGGAGACAAAGATCCTTCAGAAGCAATCCAAGATTTTTCCATTGGCAAGATTCGCCCAACGGTCATGAAGGAGAGTACTTCATCCGTTCAAGTGGAAGCCTCAACTTCACATCAAGGTGAACCACAAGTTGACTTGGAGGCATCCACAAGTGGAACACGTCAAGACGGAGGAAATGAGGAAGTGCAACAAGATGAACCACCTTGACCTCCCTCTCCACCTCCACAAGAGAACGACAACGCCAACAACAATGAAGGAGGAGAAGAAGAAGACAATGAAGAGGGCGTTCAACCTCAACCCAAACAAAAGCTCTCACGAGTTAGAGCAAGAGTCACAAGAGACCATCCCATTGAACTAATCTTCAATGATATTCAAACTAGGAGAATCACTCGCTCTAAAACTCGTTTGGCTAATTTTTGTGAATACTACTCATTCATTTCTAGTATTGAAACTATGAAGGTAGAAGAAGCTCTTGAGGATCCAGATTGGGTGAACGCTATGCACGAAGAGCTACACAACTTCGAGAGGAATCAAGTGTGGACATTGGTTGAAAAGCCCGACAATGATCACAATGTCATTGGAACCAAATGGGTGTTTCGGAATAAGCAAGATGAGGATGGACAAGTTGTACGCAACAAGGCCCGTCTCGTCGCTCAAGGTTACACTCAAGTCGAAGGTATGGACTATGGTGAGACATATGCCCCCGTTGCTAGACTTGAGTCCATACGCATCTTACTTGCTTATGCCAATCACCATGATATCACATTATACCAAATGGACATTAAAAGTGCTTTTTTAAATAGAGAAATTGAGGAGGAAGTTTATGTTAAACAACCTCCCGGCTTTGTCAATCCCAAGAAACCTAATCATGTCTACAAACTTCATAAAGCTCTTTATGGTCTTAAACAACCTCCTAGAGCATGGTATAAATGTTTGACCAAGTTTCTTATTGAAAAAGGTTTTGAAATTGGGAAGATTGATTCTACACTTTTTACTAAAAGGGTTAATGGTGAATTATTTGTGTGCCAAATTTATGTGAATGATATCATATTTGGTTCTACTAACCCCCATTTTAGTGAAAAGTATGGAAGGCTAATGTCAGAGAAGTTTGAGATGTCTATGATGAGTGAACTCAATTTTTTCCTTGGTTTGAAAATCAATTAAACTAAGGAAGGTACCTTTGTCTCTCAAACAAAGTATACCAAGGATCTTTTCAAGAAGTTCAACATGCAAGAAAGCAAAGGTATGAAAACACCCATGCCGACTAGTGGACATCTTGACTTGACTAAGGATGGCAACCCGGTTGACCAAAAGGTTTACCGCTCTATGATTGGTTCATTGTTATATCTATGTGCCTCCCATACCGATATTATGCTAAGTGTGTGCATGTGTGCACAGTATCAAGCAGCCCCTAAAGAGTGTCATCTTAAGGCCGTGAAAAGGATAGTGAGATACTTAATTCATACACCAAACTTTGGCATTTGGTATCCTAAGAGGTCATCTTTTGATCTTGTTGGCTACTCTGATTCGGACTATGCCGGTGACAAGGTTGATAGGAAGTCCACTTTGGGTACTTGTCAATTTCTTGGTAGATCCCTTGTGTCTTGGTCCTCCAAGAAACAAAACTCGGTATCCTTATCCACTGCCGAAGCGGAATACATTGCCGCCGGATCATGTTGTGCTCAATTACTTTGGATGACCCAAACCCTTAAGGATTATGGGATACATGTGGTTCCATTGCTTTGTGATAATGAAAGTGCTATTAAGATTGCTCACAATCCCGTGCAACATTCTCGAACTAAGCACATTGAAGTTCGTCATCATTTCATTCGGGATCATGTTGCTAAAGGAGACATCAATCTTAAGCATGTTCGAACCGATAAGCAATTGGCGGATATATTCACCAAACCACTTGATGAGAAAGTATTTTGCCGTTTGAGAGGTGAATTGAACATCATTGATGCCTCAAACTTGGAGTAGAAACTCCATTTGGATACATCCAAGGCGTGAGCCTTTGTGACTAATCGATGATATTTCTCTCATGATGATGATCATATGTCTTGGATCTATATTTGTACCCTTTCATGTTATCTAGCCCTTGTAGATACTTGGATGAGCCCAAATCTATGAGATTGCAAGCCACTCACATTTTGAGCAATCTCTACATCACCAAGTTCCTATGATTTGGATGTTGATCTCAAGGAAGCATGAACTCACTCAACATATCCTTTGACTATTTCAATATATCAATTTTAAGTGGTATCGAGTTTCATGATTGTCATTTTGGATACACAAGTGATTTTCCTTGCAAGACTAACCCATGTAGGAAGATGAACTCAAACTACAAGTGGTGCTCCCAACTCTTGATGAACAACATCAACCTTGAGCACACAACACAAGTTCGACTACATGATCAAGATCAACACCACAACCCAAGGTATGTCATTCCATCTTAGAGAAGCTTTGCTCCTAGTCATGAGCTAAAGCAACTCAACAAGATGTGAATACATCAAAATGCTTAAATGAAAAATGGCAACCCCATTTTGAGCTTAAACGATGAGTATGACCTATGATCAAGTGATCTCACTTGACTCCTAAGTCAATATACTCTAACATAGGTGACTTTGTCGCCGACCCCTTTTCTAGATGAAGTTCTCAAGTGACCTCTTACTTAGTTGATCTTTCTTTCACTTGTATGATTTTCTTGTTTTTATGTCTCCCTCTAAAACAAAAAAAACTTCATCTAGATCTTTATATTTTTTTCTACTTTTTATCTGTGTTTAATTCATTGCAAATCTTTCTGCTAATTCCTTGCAAATCCTTGTGAGATTTCATTTGCCAAGTGAGTTGAGTTGACAAAATCTTTACTCTACGTTGAACTCGGTCCCTCCAATCCAATCCTATCGGCTCGACCGAAATACAAGGTCTCCTTGTATACAATTCATCAGTACAACCGACACGGACTAGCTCTGTCGGTGCAACAAACCCTGGGTCTGTTGCCCTGACTGTGCATAGGCACGAGAACAAGATTACAACACCAAGGCTGTGTCAAGATACAAGAGACCAAGATCTTCGAAGAACCAGCAGGCAGATTAAGAAGGCCAAGACTAAGACAGAGAAGCGAGACACCACCGGGAGAAAAGCCTCCCTTGCCAGGCAGGCGGACCTGGCAAGGACAAGGGCTCCCCTGGAAGAAAGCATTCAAGACATCCTGGCAGGGCCTGCCACGACTCACGAGGGCAAAGACACCTCACCAAGCCATCTCACCACGACCCACGTCGTTGATCAATGCGGTGTCAAGCCGCAAAGTGACTAAGTGGCAGCCATTCTCCACATGGCGGCCTCTTTCTACAGGAAATACCTACAGATGACACCCGTCCTGCGACGTGTCAAGCAAGCAGGCATGGAGCTGGCAAGACGAGCCCGACAAGGCTTGCCGGGTGAGCAACGATGTGACGTTGAGCGGTGCATTTAATGCACTCTGTCAGCCTACAGAATTAGGTATGATAGCACTGTTTGCTATCTTATCAGTGCATAATGACTGTTTTGCCACTGTGGTGACCCCTTAACCTATAAAAGGAGGCCCATGGCAACCTTAGCAAGGGTTGGAAAGTTGAACACCCCCACGCTCGTACGCGCGTAGTCACTGCCTTCCCAGGGCGAGTCTGCCGGGCAAGTGTACTACGCTCCACCACCGCTTTTCCACCATCAATCCACCAAAGCAGGAGTAGGGTTTTACGCCTCGCGGCAGCCCGAACCTGGGTAAAATTGCCCGTGTGATCTCTGTCGTGCTGCCTCACGTTCTTCTGCTCTTTGTGCAACGCGACATCACCCCTGCCGAACTAGCAAGGGGCCCCTTGGCCCCATAGGTGGTCGTGGTTTCCCGCGACATCTTTGGCGCGCCAGGTAGGGGGCATCGCTTGCGCGAACCTGAAAGCGTGTGCAGCGCGTCATCTTCATCACCATCTTCGTCTTCGACGGCGCCGTCGGCAATGGCGCCCAAGAAGAAGCCCGGTGCTGCTGCTCACCCATCCACCTTGAAGGCGCCGCCGCCCGCAGCCACCAATGCTGCGGGGGACGCAGAGGCGCACGAGAGTGTGGACGCCGCTGGGGCTGTGGTCGGGGCAGGCGACACCGTCACCACTTCCCCTACGGTCGAAGCAGGAGTAGGAGACGCCGGAGGAGAACAACATCAGCAACACCCCGATGGCCACGCTCCGCGAGGTACGGGTGAAGGGGCTACTCCATCCACACTCCTTCCCCTCGCTGACAGGCACAGCCGCAGCAATGGCGCTTGGTCCGGGGTGAATCGCCGCCCTCCGGCAGCCCCCACCACGGGGGCGGCCGCAGCCCGTGCACCTCCCCCGGGATGAGTCGACCAGGCTGCTGCGCCTAGTGGAGCTGCTGACCCTCAAGCGCCATCACCGCGCCACCATGCCATCCATGTGGCCACTCCGCAACAGTGGGGACGTGATACGGTCGCTGCTGGCCCCGTCAGGAGCCGAGCGACGGCGCGATCTGCGTCATCATCGCCCATACCAAGTACTGCTACAAAGGCCATGGCGCGGGCTCAACTGCTGCTGAGGTTTCCGCCAGCGGCCGAGCAGATGGATGAATGGCGTGCCACCATCCAGAGCCTGCTCGGCTTCGCCGAGGCTGGGGGCTCGCAGCGAGCTAGCCCGCCACGGCCTCCCCAAGCGACGACAACGGCCCGTGCTGCTGGTCGTACGGAAGGGGCCACCCCCATGGTACAATCCCAGCCACGGCAGCTAGCCCGGGCACAGCGGAATCAAGAACCTGATGGCGTCTCGACGGCCTCTTCTGACCTCAAACGCGTCCAGGCCGGCAGCGTGCCCCGAAGGACAGGCAGAGGGGAGACGCGCGCGTTGTCATTGAGCAACGCCGTGCCGCCCACCGCCGGGCCAATGGGTGAGACGGTCCCGACGTCGACGAGCCTGCACTCAATACTGGCGGGTACCTACCTTTCAAGGTTGGGTGCCCTGCCTTTACTCGTGAGCTGCGGCAAGTCCGTTGGCCGTCCGTCCGCACGTTCAAGCCAGAGATACCCGAGAAGTACAATGGGAGGCTGAACCCGACAGAGTTTCTGAGCATCTACACCATCGCTGTTCAAGCTGCTGGGGGAAGAGATGAGAAGGTATTCGCCAACTACTTCCCTTTGGCTCTCAAGTCCAATGTGAGGTCTTGGCTGATGCACCTGCCAGAGAACTCCATTTCGTCATGGGCTGATTTGTGCCATGAGTTCATTGGCGCCTTCACTGGTGGCCATCAAGAACCAGGTCGGCCCAGTGATCTGCAGCTTCTTCAGCAAAAAGAAGGAGAGACTCTCCGGAAGTATTTGCAGAGATTTATCAGAGTCCACAGAAACATCCCAAATATCCATCCAGCAGCTGTGATAGCCGCCTTCCAGTCCAATGTGCGCAACCGGAAGATTCGTTACAAGATGAATGTATGGTTGCCCAAGACTGTGAAGGAACTTTACACCTTGGTGGATAAGTGTGCTCGGATGGAGGAGGGAAGAAAACTGCCCGGAGAGGTGGATTGCATTAATGTTGATTCAGAGGATGATGACGAGTCCACCAGTCAGAAGAAGAGCAAGAAGCGCAATAAGAAGCGCAAGGATAAGACGGTAATGTCTGTTGAAGGGTCGGGTATCCCTAGTACTGGCAAGAAGGTTAAGGCCGAAACCCCCGACAAGGAAGCTGCCGTGTGCTCTGACTGCCGGGAGGCCGTGGCCGCCGAAAAGGCCAGGAAAGGTGATGGACCGTACTGCAAGATCCATCGGACCAAGGGCCACGACCTTCAAGAGTGTTATTAGGTTGAGCAGCTTGTCAAGAGACAGAAAGCAGAATATGAGAAGTGTGACAAGGAAAAGGGACAGAATGTTGCTGGCGGTAAGGGTCGTGGCGGTGAAGCAAATCGCCCCGGCAGACCTCTTCGGAACAAAGGAAAACCCGCCAGGGATTGAGAGAAGGAAGCCTGCGGTGATGAGAGTGATGAAGGGGATGAAGAGGAAACCAGTGAGCAGGAGTTCCAGAAGGCCACTGACGCCCTGTGCATTGACGGGGGTGCGTCCCTACATGCCTCTCACCGCCAACTCAAGTGGTGGGCGCGTGAGGTTAATGCCGTGGAACCAGCGCCAGGGGCCCGGGAACCACTCAGATGGTCACGCACGCCCATCATTTTTGACGAAGAGGATCATCCTGACCGCACCACCGCGGTAGGATGTTTGCCGTTGTTGGTCTCTCCAACAATCCGCAACCTCAAGGTCACGAAGATGTTGGTGGACGGCGGGGCCGGGTTGAATCTGATTTCCCCAAAGGTTATCAGCAAGCTTAAGATAGAAGAGGATGAGTTAAAAGTCACCGGCACGTTTCAAGGAGTTAATCCCGGCAGGAGTCATCCTAAGGGAAAGATCACGTTACCTGTGACGTTTGGGGGAGAGCTGAACTACCGGACTAAAAAGATTGTGTTTGATGTGGTTGACCTCCCCTTGCCGTACAATGGAATCCTTGGACGCCCAACCCTGGCTAAGTTCATGGCGGCATCCCATTATGCCTACAACATCTTGAACATGCCAGGGCCAGTTGGAGTCATTTCCGTCCCATCAGGTGAGAAAGACGCAATCATTTGTGTGGACAAGATGTACCGGGACGCAGTCGTGGCAGAGACAACGGCAGTTCCCGCCAAGGAGAATAGAGGGAAGAAGAAGGATAGTAAGGGCTCTGGCAAGGAATTCGGGAAGCGCGCCTCTCTGGAGTGCGCTGCGCCTGTTGATGACTTACCGGAGAGTTCCAACAGCAAGAGATCCAAGGTTGCTGCTCCACAAGTGAAGAAGGTCCCGGCAGGGCTAGCTGGCGTTGATGGTACTTTCACCATCAACGCCACTCTCGATGACAAATAGGAAAGCGCGCTCGTTGCCTTCCTGCAGGCGAATATCGATGTGTTTGCCTGACAACCATCTGATATCCCCGATGTTCCCAGGGAGGTAATCGAGCACCACCTTGCTGTCTGCCCACATGCCCGACCTGTCAAGCAAAAAGTCCAGAAGCAGGCCTTGGAGAGGCAGCAGTTCATTACAGAGGAGATCAAGAAACTTGAGGCAGCTGGTTTGGTCAGAGGAGTGCTGCATCCAACATGGTTAGCAAATCCAGTGGTTGTTCGGAAGGCCAATGGGAAATGGAGACTTTGCATAGACTTCACAGATCTCAACAAGGCTTGCCCGAAAGACCCATTTCCCTTGCCGCGCATCGACCAGATCATGGACTCCACTTCAGGCTGCGATTTGCTCTCCTTTTTGGATGCATATTATGGGTATCATCAAATCTTCATGTCCAAGGAAGACAAAGAGAAGACCTTGTTCATCACCCCGTGTGGTACGTACTATTTTATCCGTATGCCTTTCGGATTAAAGAGTGCCGGGTCTACTTTTGCAAGGGCAGTCCAGATTGGTTTTGGGCCACAGCTGCACAGAAACATTGAGGATTATATGGATGATATTGTGGTCAAAACCAAGGACAGATCAACCCTTATCCAGGATTTGGAGGAGACATTTGCCAATTTGCACAAGATCAACTTGAAGCTCAACCCGGAGAAGTGTGTATTTGGTGTTCCCTCCGGCAAGCTGCTCGGGTACTTTGTATCCCATCGGGGGATCGAAGCCAACCCCGATAAGATCCAAGCCATCGAATAGATCCAAGCACCAAAGACGGTCAAAGATGTAAGGCGTTTGACAGGGTGCGTTGCCGCGCTAAGCAGATTCATTTCCAAGTCTGCCGAGCGCGCCTCGCCGTTCTTCAAAATCTTGAAGAAGGCAGGACCCATGAAGTGGACTCCAGAAGCAGATGCGGCTTTGCAAGAGTTGAAGGCCTACCTATCTTCTGTGCCCACCTTGGTTGCTCCCAAACCGCAAGAGCCGTTGCTGTTATACTTGGTGGCAACCAATCAAGTGGTTAGTGCAGCCTTGGTGGCGCAGCGGGAAGTGGATGAAACAGAGAGTGAGCAAAGACCGGCAGAGTCAGATAGGGATCTAGACAGAGATAAGCACGGCAGCGAAGACAACCCCAAGGACACGGCAAGGAAGGAAGTGGTGCAGCGCCCAGTGCACTTCGTCAGTTCCTTGCTACAGGGGGTTAGATCGAGGTACTCTGGCGTGTAAAAGTTGATCTTTGGCCTCATCATGGCCTCAAGGAAACTGCACCACTACTTCCAAGCCCATGAGATCACGGTTGTCACTCGCTTGCCGTTGCAAAGGATACTCCAGAACCCTGAGGCTACTGGCAGAATAGTGGAGTGGGCTTTGGGGTTATCCAGTTTTGGTTTGAAGTTTGAGAGCACATCAACAATCCAGATCAGGGCATTGGCAGAGTTTATTGCAGAATGGATGCCAACCCCTGACGAGGAAGTGCCAGAAACAGTTATCCCCGGCAAGAAGGCGCCCCAAGGATGGATTATGTATTTTGATGGTGCTTTTTCCCTACAAGGTGCAGGGGCTGGCGTGCTTCTCGTCGCTCCCTCCGGGGAACACTTGAAGTACGTCGTCCAGATGCATTTTGCCCGGGAAGAGGCAACCAACAATACAACAGAGTATGAAGGGCTCCTTGCCGGGCTCAGGATTGCCGCAGAATTGGGAATCAAGAAGCTGATCATTTGAGGAGACTCACAGCTTGTGGTGAGACAAGTCAACAAGGATTACCAAAGTCCATTGATGGAGGCATACATTGAGGAAGTGAGAAGATTGGAGGAGCGCTTTGACGGGTTGCAAATAGAGCACATACCTCGTGCGGAAAACAGCATAGCTGATCACCTGTCAAAGTGTGCTGCCCAAAAGCTTCCTATGGAACCAGGAACTTTTGTTCTCCATCAGCCCTCCGTATCCCCAGCAACAATGGCCCGGAAAAGGACAAAGCTGGACCCGGTAAGCCTCTCCCGGTAGAGCTATCCGTTCCTGGCAGGGACCCTGCCGGAAACAACTTCTCACAACCTGCCGGACTGCACCCTCCAGCTGGACCCATGGTCCTTGCGAATGAGGAATGTGCCCCCGCAGTTGAGGAGGTGCCGCTAGTCCTTGTTGCCGAGCCCTAGGCTCCAACTTGGGCAAGGCACATAGTCCACTTTCTCCAAACCGGAGAACCCCCCAATGACCAAGATGAGGCTGAAAGAGTAGCCCGAAGGGCCAGTATGTACCAGTTTGTCGATGACACTCTGTACAGAAGGAGGCCCAACGGTGTGAAATTGAAGTGCATCTGCCGGGAAGAAGGGAAGGAACTGCTGGCTGAGATACACAAAGGCATGTGCGGCTCCCACATTGGATCAAGGGCGTTGGTTGGGAAAGCATTCCGGCAAGGATTCTATTGGCCCACAGCCCTCCAAGATGCGATTGAGCTAGTCACCAAATGTCAAGCCTGTCAGTTCCATTCCAAGAAAATCCACCTGCTTGCCCAAGCTCTTCAGACAATCCCTTTATCATGGCCATTTTTAGTCTGGGGGCTCGATATCCTCGGCCCTTTCCCCTGAGCGATCGGGGGCTTTGAATTCTTGTTCGTTGCTATCGACAAGTTTACAAAGTGGCCGGAAGTTGATGCCGTGAGGAAGGTGACTGCTCAATCAGCTATGAAGTTCTTGAAAGATTTGGTGTGTCGTTTTGGAATCCCGGCAAGGACCATTACCGACAACGGCACCCAATTCATGAGCCGCGCCTTCATGCAATATGTTCATGCCCTCGGAAGCAAGATCTCATTTGCTTCTGTCACACATCCCAGAAGCAACGGGCAAGCTGAGAGGGCGAACGGTGAAGTGCTGCGGGGACTCAAAACAAGAACCTTTGATATGCTGCAGAAGCACGGCAGGCGGTGGATCGATGAGCTGCCGGTAGTTCTATGGTCCCTCAGAACGACACCAAATCGAGCTACCGGGCAGACTCCTTTTTCCCTGGTCTATGGGGCAGAAGCAGTTATCCCCATGAAACTCATTTACGGGTCACCTCGAGTGCTTGCCTACGACGAAGTAGCGCAAGATCAGCACCGGCGTGACGATGCTGTGCTACTCGAGGAGAACCGTCTCTGGGCTGCTACGCGTGCTGCATGCTATCAGCAAGCCCTACGTCGCTATCATAGCCGCAAGGTTCATGCCCGGTGTTTTGAGGAAGGCGACCTTGTCCTTAGGGCCATTCAGTCCGCCAAGGGTACAAACAAGTTGACGCCGAAGTGGGAAGGCCCTTACCGGGTAGTACGAGTCACCAGACCTGGCGCAGTCTGTCTGGAGACCGGAGATGGCATTCAATTGCAAAGCTCATGGAATATTGAGCATCTCCGCAAGTTCTACCCGTAAGGCGCGGCTGTCGGGCCCTGCCCAGCAGCCACCCTTTTGTACAGGCCTTGCCTCGGTTGCATGTAACCCCTTGTACAAAGCCAGGCGATGACCCTGAGCACCAGAGAAATAAACGAAGCACTGGGGGGCCCCCGACCAAGTTGCATGCATGCATAAGCATTCCAAGAACATTTGCATAAGCATTTCATGAGCATTTGCATATGCATATAGATAGGATCGCATCCTGCATCATTCTCATCTGCATAAAGCTGCAAGTTCCTGCCGAGAACTCAGTTTCTGCAAGAAGATGGGGAGCTGAACCAACGCTGCGATCCCCAGCGAACCAAACAGATAAGTTCTACCTCTTGTCCATAAGTGTTCTGTAAGCTAAAACTTGGGCATAAGAAAACCCCGCCACTCTTCGAAACTTAGGTGCTCCCATCCCTGGCTCGAACGTTGCTTCAGCCTGGATGGTCGTAGTGGCCTTTGATGAAAAGAAGTTGGCGGGGGGCTGGTCCCTCTATTTCTTGCCGGTAGGCTCAGTTCCCCGGCAATGAAGAAAGGGTACCAGCAGGATAGCCTGCCGGGGAAAACTCATTTATTTAAAATAAAGAGGCATTTCACCTCTGCGTGGACATATACATGCACGAGTTCCCGGCAAGGTTCATCCTTTTCATTAATATGCTAGTCATACAAGTACAAACCTTACAGAACACAGACATGGACTCGAGAGATTACATTATTCGAACTAAAATTTGGCAAATGCCTACAAGTTTAAGATTGAAAAAAAGATAAATGCTCCGTAAACTCCTCTCCCTGTCCCTCTTATCCCAGGTAGTGCGGTGGGAAGAGAAGAGGATAGGCAACGCATCGACACAACGCCACCCTGATCCCCGTCAAGGGCTGCCGAGCACAGCCTGACAAGATCGGGAGTGACGAGGCTGCGAAGGAGGAAGACGTACGGAGCACCTCAGCGGAGTCCCTGGTCACCACTTCCAGAACTAGGCAGAAGGCTCCAGCACAGGCGTTGACAATGAGGGGCGCCGGGGGTCGGCCAGGAGACCACTGGAGGAAGCGGAAGCGCCAGGGGAGCAACCCTTTCCCCGGTCACCAAGAAAACGGTGATGACGGTGCCGGGGAAGGGGAAGGGAGGACGGAGGGATAAGGCAGCAGGTCGCCAGTACGAGACGAACGCGTCGATGCAGTCGTGCTCCTACTGGATGGCCCGCCTCCCGCCTTCTTCGTCCTCCCAAGCTCCATCTTCATCAACACCGCTCCGGGGGAGCGCCAGGACTCCAGCCCGACGCCCTCCCCGGAGAGACGGCGAGCGACCAAGACGGCCAGGGGGCTCGTGACACGCCCCTCACCGCCAGGGGGCCGACGAAGAAGCGCCCACCGGTGTCTTCATACTGTCGTCCAACGCTCTCCGGAGAGTCTGGGGTGGAATGGAAGTACCCCTCCCACCACGCGCCGATGAAGAAGAAGCCTCGGAGCGCTCCTTACCCACGCCCACCATCTTTCAACACTTGCCATGACATAGAGTAAACGAAATTAGTACAACATAATTTTTTTAATACCGACATGAATAATAATATGCGTATAATAGTACTAGCTAGTGTATCATCATCAAGTATAACATAACTTAGGAACCCCTCGGCGATCGTCGACCCCTCAACCCCTCGCCCTCGACCCCTCGACCCCTCGGCAACTCTCGACCCCTTCATTGTGAGCATTGGGCGGCTGTTGTCGTAGCTTAAGATGCGGACGCGGCCGAGCTGAAGGTCATCAGCGCGGGCGAACTTCTTCCATCCATTCTTCGCGCACGGATGGAAGCAGTTCACCCACGCTCATGACCTTCAGCTCGGGGACGTTCTCATCTTAAGCTACGACACCAGTCGGTCAGCACTCGGACCAGAAGATCCTCGACCATCGACCCCTAGACCCTCAACCCCTCGGCCCTCGACCCCTTGGCGACCGGCGATCCTCGACCCTCTGCCCCGACCCTCGACCCCTTGGCGACCGGCGATCCTCGACCCAGTTCCGTCGGTGCCGACGCACCCCTAACCTTGACCCTCAACCCCTCGACCCGGTTTCGTCGGCGCCGACGCACCCCTAACCTCGACCCTCAACCCCTCGACCCAGTTTCGTCGGCGCTGACGCACCCCTAACCTCAACCCTCGACCCCTCGAAGAAGAAGAAGAAGAAGAAGAGGAGGAGGAGGAGAAGAAAATAAGAAGAAGAAGAACGGATCCTCGACCCGGTTACTCTTCTTCTTATCCTCTTCTCCTTTTTTCCTTCTTCTTCTTCTTCTTCTTCTTCTTCTTCTTCTTCTTCTTCTTCTTCTTCTTCTTCTTCTTCTTCTTCTTCTTCTTCTTCTTCTTCTTCTTCTTCCTCCTCCTCCTCCTCCTCCTCTTCTTTTCTTCTTCTTCTTCTTCTTCTTCTTCTTCTTCTTCCTTCTCTTCGTCTTCTTCTTCTTCTTCTTTCTCTTCTTCTTCTTCTCTCCTTCTTTCCCCCCTTCCTTCTTCTTCTTTTTCTTCTTCTCTTCTTCTTCTTCTATTCTTCTTGCCTCCTCCGTACCTCTTCCTCCTCCTCCTCTTTCCTCCTTCTTCTTCTTCTGATGTCTTCATGCTTGCTGTCAGTCTTCTTTCTTCTTTCTTTTTTTTGCCCTTTCTGCGTCTGTCTCTTTTACATGTTTCTTACTTATTCTGTCATTTTTTGCTCTTTCTTCTCTTCTTGGGTTTCTTCTTTATTCTTTCTCCAGTTCCGTCTCCTCCCTCCTCGCGCTTCCTGCTTTCTTAGGGTCCCTTCCTCCTCCGGAGCTCTTCCTGCCTTGGCCCCCTGGCTCTCCCTTCCTCCGGTGCCAGGTCCTCTCTGCCTGCCGTCCTGAGTGTTCCTCCTCCTCCTCCACCCCGGTGTACCAGTCCTGGAAGCTCCGTCCTCCTCCTCCCTACCTGCCTGGCGGCTCTTCCCTCCTCCTGAGATTAAGGGGAATCCAGGGAACTACATCCGTCCTGCGCGGGGGACGCATGCCATCGTCGTCAACAAAAACGTAGGGTCGTCTAACTCCTCCTCCTGGGGCTGGTGGCGCTCCGTCCTAGGCCCGGGGGGTGCTGGGGGCGGTGGCTTCTGGGGTCGGTGGGGGAGGGGGGTTCTTCGGGGCGAGAAGGGGAACGTTCGGTAAAGGGAGTGTCGGGTAAAGTGAAAAGAAAAAAAGAAGGAAAAAAAAAAAAAAAAAGAAAAAAAAGGCCAGTGACCATCAAGCAAAAGATCCTCCTCCTTATCCATACCCATAATACCTAAGAAGAAAGATACCTGAACATAGCAGAAAGACACCTAACCTACAACAAGAAGAAGAAGAAGCACATGCACATGCAGTCACTGAGCTTGCATGTGCTTCAGTTGCTGGAGGTGCTTGCTTGAGTGTACAGTAAGAAGAAGAAGCGAGCTACTAGACGTCCATCCTATTCATAACTTAAGCATTCTTCATAGCTATACTTCTTACTGTCCACTTCTAGACTCTAGTCGTCATATCGATTACGATGAAGTCTTCTTCAGATTAGTACACGATATCTAATGCAATGAAGAAATTACTTCGATACTAGAGGGAGCTATTGGGCTAGGGGCTGGCGTATCTGTAATTACAACTGAAGACTATGATTCAATGCAGTCAATGGTCTAAGTCTTAAAGGTACTTCTTACTAAGAAGCCAACCGCTAAACTCACGCAAATAGAATGAAAGCGAACGCAAACAGATAAAAATGAAAAAAAAAACCTAACTAAACTAAACTAAACCTAAACCTAAAAAAACAGAAAAAAACTAAAACTAAACTAAACTAAATATAAACTACACTAAACAGAAAAAAAAGAGGGGGAGGGCTCACTGGAGTGGGGAGGTGGAGGAGGCCGACGTCGGCGGGTCGGGGACGGCAGGCGTCGGGGGGAACAGGGCGGCGGGGCGTCGGGGAGGCTGGGCGCGAGGGGGCGGGGAGCGGGTGCGGGGGGGGGGGGAGCCGGGCCGGGGCGTCGGGCGGCCGGAACGGCGGGGCATGGGTGGGCCGGGCGGCGGCGGGGCGGGTGTGCCGGCACAGCGGGGCGTCGGGAGGAGGGGTGGGGTGGCCGAAGTGGCGGGCCGGCGGTGTGGTGCTGCGCGGCGGGCGTCGATGGTGGGGGGGGGGGGCGGCGGGCGACGTGGTCGGGGTGGCGGGAGCGCGGGGGGTCGGGGGCGCGGCCGTGGCGGTTACTTGGGGTCGGGTGGGGGGGTCGGGGAGGGGAGGAAGAGAGAGAGGAGGGGGCGGGACGGCTGTTACATACTCAATTCTTTGTCGTCTGCCAGCAGACGGCAAAGATTCTTTGCCGTCAGCTGGCGGACGGCAATGAGGTGGGCCATTAGGGTTTAGGCCTCCACTGGACCCCGCCCACCTCTTTGCCGTCGGCTAGCGGACGGCAAAGATTCCTTGCCGTCAGCTGGCGGACGACAAAGAACTGGCTGATGGCAACTAGGCTCTTCGCCGTCAGCCAAGTCTTTGCCATCCATTTTTTATAAGCAGACGGCAAAGACCTTCTTTGCCGTCCGCTAGCAGACGGCAAAGAGCTGACTGATGGCAAATTCTCTGTTTCCAGTAGTGAATATGTCATCCACATATAATATCAGAAATGTTACAGATCTCCCACTCACTTTCTTGTAAATAAAGGCTTCACCGTAAATTTGTATAAAACCAAATGCTTTGATCACTTCATCAAAGCGTATATTGCAATTCCGAGATGCTTGCACCAGTCCATAGATGGACCGCTGGAGCTTGCACACTTTGTTAGCACCCTTAGGATCGACAAAACCTTCTGGTTGCATCATATACAAATCTTCTTTGAGAAACTCGTTAAGGAATGCACACTAAAAAAAAGACACATCCGTGACATTTTGGCCAGAATGAATTTTTTTCTGTCATGCTTATGACACTTCTATGACGATAATTGTGACAAAAGCACGTATCATCGTAGATGTGGTGGGCTCCTACTTCTATGACAAAAAATCATGACAGGAAATGGGCTTTTCGTCCTAGGCGGGCCAGGGACACACCTGCATGACATTCCTTGGGCCGTCCATGATGGAAAAAATCATGGTAGAAGTGAGGGCGAGGAAAATTTCAGGGAGTTCCCGGTTACGTTGGGTGGTCAGGGCCGAGCGATGCACGAAGATTTGCGCG
Source organism: Thinopyrum elongatum (assembly GCA_011799875.1). Lineage (NCBI taxonomy): Eukaryota > Viridiplantae > Streptophyta > Magnoliopsida > Poales > Poaceae > Thinopyrum > Thinopyrum elongatum. Next base: position 409,037,182 of record CM022299.1, read on the forward strand.
TTTCTCTCATACACGTACGCGCGTGTGTGCGAGGTGTTGGGCTCTAACTGAACCCGAGCGAGGCATTCGCTTACTGAACCCGAGTGATTGCACTAGCTACGTTACGGAACCCGAGCGATCGATCCCTTGGCTGTTAACTGAACCCGAGCGATTCCTTCGCTACTGCTGCTAACTAAAGCCGATCGAACCTTCTGCCTCTTGATGAACAGTGTCCGTTGTTGGGGGTTGGATGAACAGTCCTGGTGGGGGTTGGATGAACAGGACCCCGTGGTAGTAGTAGGCCGTTGCCGCTGGATGAACAAGACCCCGATCGAGGAGGCCGCCACACCCGAGCCGGTTGGGGGTGGATGAACAGGACTCCATGGAGGGCTGGTTGAACAGTAGCCGATGGAGGCTGGATGAATAGTATCCAGTGGATGAACAGTAGCTGGTGGAGGCAGGAGGAAGTCGACGGTGGATGAACAGTAGCAGGTGGAGGCTGGAGGAAGTCGACGGTGGATGAATAGTAGCCCGTGGAGGCTGGAGCTAGGCACTAGACGGTTGATGAACAGGACCCTGTGGAGTCCCGTTTTGCGGTACGCCACACCCCTCACGATGAACAGGACCCCGTTTTGACCATAGGTACACCCCTCCTGATCAATAGGACCCCGTTTCCTCCGTTTTGCGGTATGCCACACCCCTCCTGATCAATAGGACCCCGTTTGGACCGTAGGCATTCGAACAGAAGTCCGTTTCCTCTGTTTTGCGGTACACCAGACCCTTCTCGATGAACAGGACCCCGTTTCAATCTTACGCGGTCAAACAGAAGGCCGTTTCCTCCGTTCTGCGGTACGCCAGACCTCGTTTCGGCTATTCCGTCCAAGCCGGTTGGTTCCCGATGAACACGAGACACTATTTACTCCGTTCCGACCCAACCGGTTGGCTGCCGATGAACAGGACGACGTCGTTGTACGCATTAGAGACCCCGCCCGTATGTACGTATGTAGCCATATTTACTATCTTGCAGCGTGGCTGTACGTACGTGTACATGATATAGACGGGACTGCATGACATGCTACGTCGGCGCCTCTACTTCAACACGTGCCGCTCCTTACTCGGCCACGATAAGTCGCTGCAGAGATCGACCGCTATGTACGTACACGTTCGCGGCCAGACAGATAACGCTACCTTCGCTTCAACCTGGTGGGTCCCAGCTGTCAGTGGGTAAGAAGGCACTTCCTTCCATGCGAAGATAAAGCCGGTGGGTCCCAGCTATCAGGGGGGAACATTTTTTTGCGAAATACAGAGGCCCTTCCGGTGGGTCCGAGCTGTCAGGTGGAGGAATCATTATTTTGCGCGTAATAAGGAGACACTTCCTTGTGTGCAGCCATGGACCCAGCTGTCAGTCTCTCCACATACAGTCCTCTTCTGATGGCTGTCGTTCATTGACCGTGTTGACAACGCCGTACCATCCGAGAGCACCAAGGTGGTGGACGACGGCGCGACCTAGGAAGGGAACGACCCGGAGCCGGGGAATGGGCAATAGTGGATGCCCACGTGGAGGGGAGTACGAGGGTTGACTGGTTCGACTACGACTTGAGGCTGTTGTCGCCAGAGAATAACAGGGGGTGTGGGTGAGTAGAGGGAAGGCCTAGCCAGCGGTGGAAGTAGGGTGGGGCGGTGAGGCCTGCACGGCAGCACAGCCGGCCACTGGAGGCAGGAGCAGGCGGTCCCGCCGGCGCTGGTTTGGGCGGCTGGTGCAAGAAGATCAGAGATTGAAGAAGCAGTAGCACCGTACGATTAAAATCCAATGGTCACTGCTGCTAGAATCATTTGTTGACTAAGTTGACAAAGCCTGCGTACGCGTCAACTTAGTAGGCCCACAGGTCAGCCTCCGAACCAGTGCGCCCCAGATGTCAGGGGGAGGAATCATTTTTTTCGCATAATAAGGAGGCAGTTGCTTGCGTGCGGCCATGCACCATGGGGGTCCCTACTGTCAGCCTCTCCACGTACATCCCTATTCTGATGGCTGTCGTTTGTTGAATATTGACCACGTTGAGCATGCCGCGCCTAGAGCACCAACGCGGTGGACGACGGTGAGGCCTAGGAACGGAACGACCCAGAGCCGGCGAAGACATAACAGTGGATGCCCACGCTAAGGGGAGAATGACGGTTGACTGGTTCGGCTGCGGCGTGAGGTTGCTGTCACTGGAGAATAACAGGAGGTGCAGGTGGATAGAGGGATGGCCAGGCCAGCGAAGGGAGTAGGGTGGGCCGGTGAAGCCTGCGCGGCATCACAACCAACCACAAGAGGAGGGAGCAGGCAGTCCCGTCGGTGCTGGTTTAGGCGGCTGGAGCAGGAAGATCAGAGATTAAAGAAGCACGTCAGCCGTTGGATGGACATCCAACAGTCACTGCTGCTAGAATCGTGTGTTGATTATAAGTTGACAAAGCCTTGCGTAAACAAGCCAGCCTCGAAATCTATGGCGTGTACAACCCATTTGCTATTATTTTTATAATTTACAGCCCATTTGCTAATTCATATAGAATTTATTGCAGCCCATTTTCCATTTTTAGAATTGCTGCCCATTTTCTGATCAGTCGAGGGTTAAAAATTTGAACTAAAAAATATGCGAAATTTTAAAAATTCGCATATTTTTGCTGGGGAACAAAATATTTTTAATTCAAAAATTACTAGCCATACTAAAACTAATTTAAAAATAAATTAATACTATGTTATGTTAAAATCCAATGAAATATAAAATATCAGTGAAGAACAAAAACAAAAAACAAAACTAATTACCCATTTGCTATATTTTTTTTGGAATTTGCATCCCCTTTCATATTACTTTTAAGATTTACCGCCCATACTCTCTGGCCAGGCCGGAATGCATCCCTCCTTGTCTTGAAAGATTTGCAGCCGAGTAAGTCAGAGAAAACAAATAGGCCTAGCTTGGGTATTCTTCAAAAAGAAATAGTGGGCTACCTATTTTCCCAAAGAAAAAACTGCTAGGCTGGTCATGTTGTTAGACGGGCCACAGAGACCGCACAACCCAGTTTATAGCCTGCTCCTCTGAAAATATCCTAAAAAAAGCGTTGTGCAATTCTGTCATTAATTGACTATACATTGACAATGATGTGGGTCCCAGATATCAGCAAGGTGGATTAGAGGTAAAAAAAATTGAGGGGTGCATCTGAGTAGTAAAGAGGCGCTTGCTTGTGTTCGGAGTGGACCTGGTGGGTCCGTACTGTCATACTCACAACTATAGTCCTCTCCCGATTCACTATGTTGACAGGGCCGGACGACGGCGCCGCTGCGAGCGCACCAAGGCGGAGGATGATGGCGAGGCCTCGGACGGGAATGAACAGGAGCCGGGGAACATGCGGTAGTATGGCCGTAGGCGGAGGGGAGTACGAGGGTTAACAGGTTCTGGTGCGGGGTAGGCTGCCGTCGCCGGAGAAGAATAGGATGTTGGGGGGGAGTAAAGGGATAGCCTGGCCAGCATTTCAGGTTACGACAGGGCGGGGATGCGTGCACGGCAGCGCAACCAGCCGTAGAAGGCGGGAACAGGCGCTCCCACCGATGCAGGTTTGGTTTTGGCGGCTGGACCGGTCAGACCCAAAAACTCATTATGCTAGATTATAAGAATTAATTTTATATGGCTACAACTTATTGTAAAATGCTGCGGAGCACCTTTTTCTTCTTGAGTTTTTTTAGACAATTTTCTTCTTGAGGTGTGAAGCCGAGCACATTCAGAAGCCCTGGGATAAAGTGGTGTCGCCAATGTGTTGGGCTGGGTTGGGCATTCTTATCGAAAAATAATAATGGACCGAAACTATTTATGACGTTGGGTACGATTTGCATGGGTCCGCTGGTTGCAAGAAGAAAATTGTGGTAGAAAAAAGACTGGTCGCTATCTTTGCCTAAGAATAATATCGACTGAATGTAATGACACTCTCATAGGAAATAACATCCTCCTGTTAAAATTTGACTTTTCAAATCGTAAATTTAAAGAACTGGTGCATGAGCATTTAGCTTTATTTATTTATGTTTACGGGACCATGAGCATGTACCTGGGCCGGATTCATGTGAGAGCCTCCCTTCCAGTTAATTATGGGCTCCTCTATTGGGCCTTCATCACTGGGCTGCATGTGATCAACAAGTGGAAAATGTGTTCCGTATGAAAAATAGTATGCGCTACATACGGGGCACTAAAGGATCGGACCGTGCAACGACTTCCAAAACATTGTGTTTGTCGTTCTAACAACACATTTATTCAACCAACAGACGAAATATATTATTGATTGTAGATTGAAAACAGCAGCAGCAGCAACCAGGGCTGGGGGTGCAACAGAAGCAGTAAGTAGGCCAAAAGAGTAAAGACGCAGCTCTCTCTTCCAAACCAAACATCAGCCAACATTACAAAAGGGCTACCAATAAAGAACAAGTGTATGCATCAAACTAAATAAAGATCCTACTACACCAAGTGTGCGCATCTAACTAACTGGCTTAGTTAGACATTACTATTTATTAAGCTGTGGAGATTGGCTGACGGCTTGAACCAGATGGGTGCCTGACGGGGGAAACTCCAGCCAGCAGGTCGAAGTTTGATACTTGCGACCCTCTCTCCTGCAGGTGGCACATATCAGGGTATGGTGCATGGAGAGATGCATGGTACGTTGTGTACACATAGTTTTGCCTGATGAACGAAACTGCGCTGCCATCATGATCCTTGCCGTCGGTTATCTCCTGGTTAATTGGATAATTCAGTCCAAGAAACAGAGAGCATGTACCAAGGCTACTTACCGGCCTCCAGTCAAAAATTCCTGAAGGCCCAGAGAAGCTGGGATCCTGCTCAAAGACCTTGCAGTGACTGTGATTGTATTCCGCAAAACAACACATCCGGTACGTGCGAACAATCATCAATCATTCGCCATCGTCTGATCGAGCCAGGAACCACCTGCAACTGCCATGCCGCTTTTCTTTGAAAGGTTCTGGAATTAGGAAGGGTAGGGACACCAGGCGGCCTACAACATCATATCAAGTTGGAGTCAAATAAAAAAGGGCTCGTACTGTAGTCAATCTTAAGAACATGTTATGAGCATGAATATTTTTTCAGTAAATGTTGACAGTAATATAAGCAAGCCATCATGATATTATAGGAAATTAACATACTGCTGTAACAGCCCGTTGTAGCGATGACTGGAGTAGGCCAGCAATACGTCCAGCCATAGAAGGAGTCCACAACGTAAATGAAGCCCTTGTGTTCAATGGCATCAGAGAGCCATGGAGGATGTATGGTCCTGTGATGGACGTGCAAATTTATCCACTTACCCCAGTGGCCTGTCAGATAGGCGAGACCGTGGTTGAAGAATGCAATTAGCCTGAAGTCTCTATAATTCACAGATCTTGTGGGCACTTGGCAGATTACAACCTTGAGCAAATCAAACTTGGTATCATGTTGGCTACTGTAAAATTCTGAGTATTCTGGGCCGCGGTGCCAAAGCAGTGCAGTGTTAATCGAAGGAAGGGGGATCAATCGCTGGGTGTAGACCTCCACGAGTATCCAACTACCGTGACCGTCGACGAGCACCATCCAAGATGTGTTCATGCCGACCCAGTACATACCGTTAATGTAGTTGAGGGTGACGGGGATCGGATCGCAGTCGAGGGGGTTGATGCTCGCCACCCTACGATCGTTATGCTGTGTGACACGCCATTTTTGAAGATCAGGCGGCATCAGCAAGCAGGGAGCTGGCTTAAAAAGCTCCGGCCTGAAGGCTTTGAGTAAGCGGTACAACCCCGACGAGCACGCGGCGAGCGACATGGTACTGAGATTGTCCACACGTGAAATAATGAGCTTGATTACCTTTGTGGGGAGCGAATTCCAGCCACTCTTTCGGCGGACGCTGCTCGATTCTGCCATTGTTAGTGTTTGGGTTTCGGAAGAGGGGGGAGGCGCCTAGCGGGGATGGAAGATTGGACGATTATGTGCGGACGAGGATGGAGAAGCGAATATTTGCCGCGGGAAGTGGACATGTGATGATGACAATGTAGCAGCAACACGCCGCTTGACTTACGAGATACATCCCAACAGCGTAGGGTCATATCGATGCCAGACAACTTGAGTGATCACAGTACTAGTACAATAAACTACAGTACCTACTACTATGCCTGAGTAGTATAGTGGAGTAGGACTCTGCTCTACTACTAGCACCGGAGGAGTAGTATATTGTAAAATAGTTACAAACTTCAATGCCCGAGCGTGAACGACTACGAACCGTCATTGGTGCTAACTCCAATCCCCAGCAAACGTTCGCTGGGAGACATGGCAGTTGCAAATGCCCGCGTCGCAGTTACAGTACGTGTGTAAGGGTGGCGGTTTTGTCAGGATTGGGCTCGTGGCGAACAATCGCCAGATATCATTACTAAAAAAGGTTAAAACACCCGGGGCTAGAACTTGCACCGCCTGACCACTAACAATGATACTAACATAGTTGTAAAATGGTCAGAGAACGTGTCTACGTGGTGTTTGGAATTATATGCAAACTAGCAAGATGCCCATGCATTGCACGGAACATCAAGATGCATTTTTTTTACAAAACACCTATTGTGATTGACCCATGCAGGAGTAATCCCATGTGTAAAAACTAATGATATCTCGAGAATTTCATCGAAAAATGGTATCTCGAGAATTTCATCGAAAAAATGATATCTCGAGAAAGATGAGAGATAAGGTCAGGAGGAGTGGGGCGCGGTGGTGATTGGTGGTCGGACTTAGCGGAGGCATGGGGATGGACGACGCTAGCAACGGCCACCATGCCAGATTGTTCCAGAGGCTTCCTTTTTTAATTACTCAACAATGAAGTTGTGGGAGATAAGGATGAACGAGAGAGGTGCGGGTATCCTTTTGCAAAATTGCCATAGTTTGCTTTCTATCCATCAGATATAGATCGGACGGTCTATATTGCAAGATGGCAAGCACACCATCATCACCAACTCGGGTTTTTTATAAGAGTAGAGAGTAGAGAGTAGAGACTAGTAAAAGAAACGAGGGGAGTACTAGTAAGTACACCATCTACCGCTTCGTGTGCTACTCCTGCGCTCCATGCGGCGGGCACAACGTCCCCTACAGCCACTCCCGTTTCATGGACGGCCTGGTCGATGCCTGCAAGGTGCCCTGCGTCTACAAGAGTTTCGGCTGGGAGAGGTACGTCGACCAGCACTCGCTGGCGGAGCATAGTTCCAGATGCGCGCAGGCGCCCTTCTACTACTATGAGTGCATGCTGCCGTTTGAGGGCTCGCCGGCGAGCCTCGTGCATCACCTCACTGTCCGGAAATCACTACTGGCCCGCGGTGAACATCAAGTACGAGACGTGCTACCCGTTCGCCGTGTCGGAGTCGCTGGAGGATCACCGCCGCCTGCTAGTCGCGGAGGAGGATGACAGCGTCTTCCTCTTGGTCGTGGGCACCAGCAAGGCCCGCGTAGGCCACCACCCCGTCTCTGTAGTGTGCGTCAGGGGCAACACCGCTGACGCTGACACGAGGCTGCTGTACAGGTGCGTGCTCATTGTTGCTACCCCTCCGGCGTACGAGGGCGACCTCGGTGCCTCCCTCACACTGAATGGGACTGTGGCGAGCTGCTCCGTTCCTGGCAATGTGGACATGGAAGAGGCCTGGTATCATATTCACCCCAAGATGATGCACGGGGACTCCAAGGAGGTTCACCTGGGCATATGCATTACCAAGTTAACTGTTCATCATTAGTCTTCGCTCAATGTAAGCCGCTGTCTAAGCATGTGGACACTTCTTATTTATATAGTATAGAACCTTCCATGCATGATCTTGCTCTATAAGAGTATCGCACTTGAATAAAAGTGTATCCATTTATGGTTTAGTCTAGAATCTTCCATGTATGCTTTTGCTCCATTAGAGTTCTCACTTGCCATTTATGAGATTAATTGTGAATTTTTACTAATGTAATGGTGAAAGACTTATGATGAACCATTTCTTACATCTCCTCCTGATTTACATTCATGGTGGTCTAGGAAAAATAAACAAAATCGATACTCAAAAAATAATTCTTAAAGATCATTTCTTGCAAAGCACAATAAGTGTTATTTCTTCAAAAGTTTTGGATGCAGGTTGAACAGTTGAACGCTTTTGTTTGCAAAAGATACTTTTTTTATCTATTTAGCCTACATTTACTATTCACTCGGATGCTTGTGAGCTCTAGAGAAGAAATAATATCTGAAGAAACCTATCGATATTTGTTACACATGAGATGACCCCCACATACTTTGTCAAAATAAACAACTCCCCGATCAATGCATTTCACTGTTCCGTGCAACTTACAGGCACCTTACTATATATAGTACGACCATAAATTTAACTAACAAAATGCTCATGCATGTCACCAAAAATTATATCATTGAAAACTATATTCAAATACGAATCCAACGATATAGATTTTGTTGACATGCACTAACATTTTGTCAGTTAAATCTTCGGTCAAATTACATGGGGGACTAATAAACCACGACGGAGGTACTAGTACTAGTGTAGAGGGCGGCGCTACACGAGAGTCTCACCCCGCTCGTGGCGCGGTAGTAAAGCCGTCATATCACAAAACCCTACCACTCCCAGTAATAAGTGGCCTGGTAAAATGAACGGACAAGCAACCATCACATCCCTCCTGTCTTTTTTGCATTTCATCTCTTTGCATTTACTTTGTCTGGTTCATCTAGCACACTCGATCCCTAGCTACTACTCCTAGTACTAGTAGTAGTACTCCCTTCGGTCCGGTGATGTAAGCAGGCTATAAGGATTTAAATATTGTATTATTGCTTAGTTGGAAGAGAAAGAAGAGGAGGGAGAAGGGAAGTGGGCTATAGGTTTACAATCGGCTGAAGCATGAGCTCCAAAAAGTTTTGTGAGAGTGAAAGGTGGGTCATATGTTGACAAAGTAGTACTGTTTTATAGCCAACTATGTTGGAAATATGCCCTAGAGGCAATAATAAAGTGGTCATTATTATATTTCCTTGTTCATGATAATCGTTTATTGTCCATGCTATAATTGTATTGATTGGAAACTCAAATACATGTGTGGATACATAGACAACAATATGTCCCTAGTGAGCCTCTACAGGACTAGCTCGTTGATCAAAGATGGCCATGTTTTCCTAGCCATAGACATGAGTTGTCATTTGATAACGGGATCACATCATTAGGAGAATGATGTGATGGACAAGACCCAAACTATAAACGTAGCATATGATCATATCAAGTTTATTGCTATTGTTTTTTTGCATGTCAAGTATCTGTTCCTATGACCATGAGATCATGCGACTCACTAACACCGGAGGAGTACCTTGTGTGTATCAAACATCGCAACGTAACTGGGTGACTATAAAGATGCTCTACAGGTATCTCCGAGGGTGTCTGTTGAGTTGGCATGGATCAAGACTGGGATTTGTCACTCCATATGACGGAGAGGTATCTCAGGGCCCACTTGGTAATACAGCATCACAATGAGCTTGCAAGCAATGTGACTAAAGAGTTAGCCACGAGATCTTGTATTACGGAACGAGTAAAGAGACTTGCCAGTAACGAGATTGAACTAGGTATGGAGATACCAACGATCGAATCTCGGGCAAGTGACATACCGATTGACAAAGGGAACTGCATACGGGATTAGCTGAATCCTTGGCATCGAGGTTCGACCGATAAAGATCTTCGTAGAATATGTGGGAACCAATATGGACATCCAGGTCCCGCTATTGGTTATTGACCGTAGAGGTGTCTCGGTCATGTCTACATTATTCTCGAACCCGTAGGGTCCGCATGCTTAATGTTCGGTGATGCTAGAGTAGTATTGGGATATTCACGCTGGTAACCGAATGTTGTTCGGAGTCCCGGACATCACGTGGAGCTCCGGAATAGTCCAGAGGTAAAGATTTATATATGGGAAGTCATATTTTGGCTTCCGGAAGGTTCTAGAAGGTTCCGAATGGTTCTGGAGGAGTCCTGAAGGTTCCCCCAGCACCTAGGGCGTGCATGGGCTGTAGGGGGCGTCCTAGCCTTATTGGGCTAGGGGCACCAGCCCCAAAGAGGCCCATGCGCCTAGGGGAAGGGAAACCCTAAGGGGGAGGGCCCTCCACTTGACTTGGAGGGCAGTCCTCCCCCTTGGACGCCTCCCCTCCTTGGAGGAGGGGCTAGTGCTATGCCCCCAGGCCTCCCACACCCCTATAGTGGGGAGGGGCATGGGGGGCTGGGCACACCAATTCCCACGCCCTGGAGGCAGCCCTACCTCTCCCATTACTCCGTTTTCTCCTCAGATCGCATCTACAGTGGCACTTGGCGAAGCCCTGCTGGGATTGCTCCACCATCATCTCCACCACGCCGTCGTGCTGGTTGAGATCCCATCTACTTCTCCTCCCTCTCTTGCTGGATCAAGAAAGAGGAGACGTCATCGAGCCGCACGTGTGCTGAATGCGGAGGTGCCGTCCGTTCGGCACTTGATCGGGAGTTCATGGGACGGATCATGATTGGATCGCGAAGATGTTCGACTACATCAACAGCGTTTCTTAATGCTTCTGCTTAGCGATCTACAAGGGTATATAGATCTAATCTCTCCTCTCATAGATATTCATCTCCTAGATTGATCTTGGTGAGCGTAGGAAAAGTTTTGTTTCCCATGCAACGTTCCCCATCAGTGGTATCAGAGCTAGGTCTATGCGTAGATGACATCATGAGTAGAACACAAAGGAGTTTGTGGGTGTTGATATTCAGATTGCTTCCTTCCTTGGTCTTTTCTTGATTCGACGGTATTGTGGGATGAAGCGGCCCGGACCAACTTTACATGTCCACGTACATGAGACCGATTCCATCGACTGACATGTGACTTTGTTGCATAAAGATGGCTGGCGGGTGTCTGTCTCTTTCACCTTAGTTGAATCGGATTCGACAAAGGCGGTCCTTGTAGAAGGTTAAATAGCAACTTGCATATCACCGTTGTGGCTTTGCATAGGTAAGAATCGTTCTTGCTAGATACCCATAGCAGCCACGCAAAACATGCAATAAAAATTAGAGGACGTCTAACTTGTTTTTGCAGGGTATGTTGTGATATGATATGGCCAAAGACATGATGAAATATATTTGATGTATGAGATGATCATGTTTGTAATAGTTTATATCGACTTGCATGTCGATGCATACGGCAACCGGCAGGAGCCATAGGGTTGTCTTTAATTATTGTATGACCTGCGTGTCAATCATTAAGCGCTATGTAATGCTTTACTTTATCGCTAAGCGGTAGAAATAGTAGTAGAAGCATGGTTGGCGTGATAACCCCGATGGCAACACGATGATGGAGATCATGGTGTCATGCCGGTGCTTTGGAGATGGAGATCAAAAGCACAAGTTGATGGCCATATCATGTCACTTATGATTTGCATGTGATGTTAATCCTTTTATGAATCTTATTTTGCTTAGGACGACGGTAGCATTATAAGGTGATCCCTCACTAAAATTTCAAGATAAAATTGTGTTCTCCCTAAGTGTGCGCCGTTGCGAAAGTTTGTCGTTTCGAAGCACCACGTGATGATCGGGTGTGATAGACTCTACGTTCGCATACAACGGGTGCAAGCCAGTTTTGTACATGCGGAACACTTGGGTTAAACTTGACGAGCCTAGCATGTAAAGACATGGCCTCGGAACACAAGAGACCGAAAGGTCGAACATGAGTCATATAGTAGATATGATCAACATGGAGATGTTCACCATTGAAACCACCTCATCTCACGTGATGATTGGACTTGGGTTGGTGAATTCGGATCATGTTGCACTCGGACAACCAGAGGGATGTTGATTTGAGTGGGAGTTCTTAGGTAATATGATTAATTGAACTCATTATCATGAACAATAGTCTAAAGTTGCCTTTGCAAATTTATGTTATAAATTAATGGCTCACGCAGTAGCTCCCCTGAATTTCAATGCGTTCCTAGAGAAAGTTAAGCTGAAAGATGATGGAAGTAACTTTGTGGACTGGGCCCTAATCTGGGGATTATCCTCACGGCTGCCCAAAAGGCTTATGTCCTTGATGCACCGCTTGGTGTGCCACCCCCTCCAGCAACCGTGGACGTTGTGAATGCCTGACAGTCGCGTGTTGATGACTACTCAATAGTTCAATGCGCCATGATGTATAGCTTAGAGCTGGGATTTCAAAGGCATTTTGAACATCATGGAGCATATGAGATGTTCCAGGAGTTGAAGTTTATCTTTAAGAAGAATGCCCGGATCGAGAGGTATGAGACCTTCGATAAGTTCTATGCCTGCAAGATGGAGGAGAACGAGTCTTTCAGTGAGCACATACTTAGAATGTCTGGGTACTACAACCGTCTGGCTGAGTTGGGAGTTGAGCTCCTGCCAGAGGCTGTCACTGACAGAGTTCTTCAATCGCTACCACCTAGCTACAAGAGCTTTGTGTTGAACTATAACATGCAAGGGATGAATAAGTCAGTCTCCGAGCTATTTGCGATGCTGAAAGTCGTTGAGTCAGACATCCAAAAGGAGCATCAAGTGTTGATGGTGAATAAAACCACTAGTTTCAAGAAAGGTAAGGGAAAGAAGGGAAACTTCAAGAAAGGTGGCAAAGCAGTTGCTCCTCCCGTGAAGAAACCCAAGGCTGGACCCAAGCCGGAGACTGAGTGCTTCTATTGCAAGGGAACTGGCCACTGGAAGTGGAACTGCCCCAACTATCTGGCCGACAAGAAGGGGCCAACGTCAACAAAGGTATATATGATATACATGTTATTGATGTGTACCTTACCAACTCTCGTTGCAGTGCCTGGGTATTTGATACCGGTTCGGTTGCTCACATTTGCACTCAAAGTAGGAACTACGGAATAGACGGAGGCTGGCGAAGGACGAAGTGACGATGCACGTGGGAAATGGTTCCAAGGTTGATGTGATCGCCATCGGCACGCTCGCTCTTCGATTACCATCGGGATTAGTGATGAACCTGAATAATTGTTATTTAGTGCCTGTGTTGAGCATGAACATTGTATTTGGATCTTTTTTAATGCGAGACGGTTACTCATTTAAATCAGAGAATAATGGTTGTTCTATTTATATGGGTAATATCTTTTATGGTCATGCACCCATTGTGAGGGGTTTATTCTTATTGAATCTCGATAGTGATGATACACATGTTCATACCATTGATGCCAAAATATGTAGAGTTGATAATGATAGTACCACTTTCTTATGGCACTGCCGCTTAGGTCATATTGGTGTAAAGCGCATGAAGAAACTCCATGCTGATGGACTTTCGGAGTCACTTGATTTTGAATCACTTGACACATGCGAACCATGCCTCATGGGCAAGATGACTAAGACCCCGTTTTCTGGAACAATGGAACGGGTAAGTGACTTGTTGGAAATCATACATACTGATGTGTGCGGTCCAATGAGCGTTGACGCGCGCGATGGATATCGTTACTTTCTCACATTCACCGATGATTTGAGTAGATATGGGTATATTTACTTAATGAAGCACAAGTCTGAGACGTTTGAAAAGTTCAAGCAATTTCAGAGTGAAGTTGAGAATCATCATAACAAGAAGATCAAATTCCTATGATCTGATCGAGGAGGAGAGTATCTGAGTTATGAGTTTGGCAATAACTTAAGACAATGTGGAATTGTTTCACAGTTGATGCCACCTGGAACACCACAGTGTAATGGTGTGTCCGAACGTCGTAATCATACCTTATTGGATATGGTGCGTTCTATGATGTCTCTTGCCGATCTGCCACTATCGTTTTGGGGTTATGCGTTAGAGACAACTGCATTCACTTTAAATAGGGCACCATCTAAGTCCATGGAGACGACACCGTATGAACTGTGGTTTGGCAAGAAACCTAAGTTGTCGTTTCTTAAGGTTTGGGGCTGTGATGCTTATGTCAAAAGGCTTCAGCCGAAAAAGCTCGAACCCAAAGCGGACAAATGCGTCTTCATAGGATACCTAAAAGAGACAGTTGGGTATACCTTCTATCTCAGATCCGAAGGCAAAGTGTTTGTCACTAAGAACGGGTCCTTTCTTGAGAAAGAGTTTCTCTTGAAAGAATTGAGCGGGAGGAAGATAGAACTTGATGAGGTTGTTGAACCTTTACTTCAACTAGAGAGTAGCACAACACAGAAAGATGTGTCTGTGGCACCTACGTCAGTTGAAGAGGAAGTTAATGATGATGATCATGAAGCTTCAGATCAAGTTACTATCAAACCTCGTAGGTCGACGAGGGTACGTACAGTTCCTGAGTGGTACGGTAACCCTGTCTTAGAGGTCATGTTGTTGGACAACGGTGAACCTACGAGCTATGGAGAAGCGATGGTGGGCCCGGATTCCGACAAATGGTTAGAGGCCATGAAATCCGAGATGGGATCCATGTATGAAAACAAAGTGTGGACTTTGGAAGTATTACCTGAAGGGCGAAAGGCCATTCAAAATAAAAGAAACTTCAAGAAGAAGACGGACGCGGACGGTAATGTCACCATCTATAAAGCTCAACTTGTGGCAAAGGGTTTTTCACAAGTTCAAGGAGTTGACTACGATGAGACTTTCTCACCCGTAGCGATGCTTAAGTCTGTCAGAATCATGTTAGCAATAGCTGCATATTTCGATTATGAAATCTGGCAGATGGATGTCAAAACAGCGTTCCTTAACGGTTTCCTTAAGGAAGAGTTGTATATGATGCAACCAGAAGGTTTTGTCGATCCAGAGAATTCTGACAAAGTGTGCAAACTCCAGCGGTCCATTTATGGGCTGGTGCAAGCATCTCGGAGTTCGAATCTTCGCTTTGATGAGGTGATCAAAGCGTTTGGGTTTACACAAGTTTTCGGAGAATCTTGTATTTACAAGAAAGTGAGTGGGAGCTCTATAGCATTTCTAATATTATATGTGGATGGCATATTGCTGATTGGAAACAATATAGAACTTTTGGAAAACGTGAAGGAATATTTGAACAAGAGTTTTTCAATGAAGGACCTTGGAGAAGCTACTTTCATATTAGGCATCAAGATCTATAAAGATAGATCAAGACGCTTAATAGGACTATTACAAAGCACATACCTTGATAAGATTTTGAAGAAGTTCAAAATGGATCAGTCCAAGAAGGGGTTCTTGCCTGTTTTGCAAGGTGTGAAGTTGAGTCAGACTCAATGCCCAGCTACTACAGAGGATAGAGAGAAGATGAGTGTCATCCCCTATGCTTCTGCCATAGGTTCTATCATGTATGCGATGTTGTGCACAAGACCGGATGTCAGCCTTGCCATAAGTATGGTTGGAAGGTTTCAAAGTAATCTAGGAATGGATCACTGGACAGCGGTGAAGAATATCCTTAAGTACCTGAAAAGGACTAAGGAAATGTTTCTCATTTATGGAGGTGATCAAGAGCTTGTCGTAAAGGGTTACGTCGATGCAAGCTTTGACACTGATCCGGATGACTCTAAGTCTCAAACCGGATACATATATATTCTAAATGGGGGAGCGATAAGCTGGTGCAGTTCCAAGCAAAGCATTATAGCTGATTCTACATGCGAAGCAGAGTACATAGCTGCCTCGGAGGCAGCAAAGGAAGGTGTCTGGATGAAGCAGTTCATGACAGATCTTGGAGTTGTGCCCAGTGCACAGGACTCAATGACTCTATTTTGTGACAACACTGGTGCCATTGCTCTAGCCAAGGAACCAAGGTTTCACAAGAGGACCAAACACATAAAGCGACGCTTCAATTCCATCTGCGATGCAATCAAGGAGGAGGACATAAATATCTGCAAAGTACATACGGATATGAATGTTGCAGATCCGTTGACTAAACCTCTTCCACGGGCAAAACATGATCAACACCAGAACTCTATGGGTGTTAGATTCATTACTATGTAATACTAGATTATTGACTCTAGTGCAAGTGGGAGACTGTTGGAAATATGCCCTAGAGGCAATAATAAAGTGGTTATTATTATATTTCCTTGTTCATGATAATCGTTTATTGTCCATGCTATAGTTGTATTGATTGGAAACTCAAATACATGTGCGGATACATAGACAACAATATGTCCCTAGTGAGTCTCTACAGGACTAGCTCATTGATCAAAGATGGCTATGGTTTCCTAGCCATAGGCATGAGTTGTCATTTGATAACGGGATCACATCATTAGGAGAATGATGTGATGGACAAGACCCAAACTATAAACATAGCATATGATCGTATCAAGTTTATTGCTATCATTTTTTGCATGTCAAGTATCTGTTCCTATGACCATGAGATCATGCAACTCACTGACACCGGAGGAGTACCTTGTGTGTATCAAACATCGCAACATAACTGGGTGACTATAAAGATGCCCTACAGGTATCTCCGAGGGTGTCTATTGAGTTGGCATGGATCAAGACTGGGATTTGTCACTCCGTATGACGGAGAGGTATCTTAGGGCCCACTCGGTAATACAGCATCACAATGAGCTTGCAAGCAATGTGACTAAAGAGTTAGCCACGGGATCTTGTATTACAGAACGAGTAAAGAGACTTGCCGGTAACAAGATTGAACTAGCTATGGAGATACCGACGATCGAATCTCGGGCAAGTAACATACCGATAGATAAAGGGAACTACATACAGGATTAGCTGAATCCTTGGCATCGAGGTTCGACCGATAAAGATCTTCGTAGAATATGTGGGAGCTAATATGGACATCTAGGTCCCGCTATTGGTCATTGACCATTGAGGTGTCTCGGTCATGTCTACATTTTTCTCGAACCCATAGGGTCCGCACGCTTAACATTCAGTGACACTAGAGTAGTATTGGGATATTCACGTTGGTGGCCGAATGTTGTTCGGAGTCCCGGATGAGATCCCGGACGTCACGAGGAGCTCCAGAATGGTCCGGAGGTAAATATTTATATATGGGAAGTCATATTTTGGCTACCGGAAAGGTATCGGATTTTACCGGTATTGTATCGGGAAGCTTCCAGAAGGTTCTGGAAGGTTATAGAAGGTTCCGGAGGGTTCCGTAGGAGTCCGGAAGGGTCCCTCCAGCACCTAGGGCATGCATGGGCTGTAGGGGGCATCCTAGCCTTATTGGGCCGTGGGCACCAGCCCCAAAGAGGCCCATGCGCCTAGGGGAAGGGAAACCCTAAGGGGGAGGGCCCTCCACTTGACTTGGAGGGCACTCCTCCCCCTTGGATGCCTCCCCTCCTTGGAGGAGGGGCTAGTGCTGCGCCCCCAGGCCTCCCACACCCCTATATATAGTGGGGAGGGGCGTGGGGGGCTGGTCACACCAATTCCCACGCCCTGGAGGCAGCCCTACCTCTCCCATTATTCCGTTTTCTCCTCAGATCGCATCTACAGTAGCGCTTGGCGAAGCCCTGCTGGGATTGCTCCACCATCATCTCCACCACGCCATCGTGCTGGTTGAGATCTCATCTACTTCTCCTCCCTCTCTTGCTGGATCAAAAAGGACGAGACGTCAACGAGCCGCACGTGTGCTGAACACGGAGGTGCCGTCCGTTCGGCACTTGATCGGGAGTTCGTGGGACGGATCGTGATTGGATCACAAAGACGTTCGACTACATCAACCATGTTCCTTAACGCTTCCGCTTAGCGATGTACAAGGGTATGTAGATCTAATCTCTCCTCTCGTCGATGTTCATCTCCTAGATTGATCTTGGTGAGCGTAAGAATTTTTGTGTTTCCCATGCAACGTTCCCCATCAAACTATTATACGTGTTAGCTATTATATTGGCTGCAAGTGACATGGCAACATGTTGTATCCAGTAGCTGGCTATATTATTAACCATGCTCTTAGAAGTGGCAGCGTGACCAAGATGGATGACTATTGGCTACCACGTCTGGTTCGTATTCTCCTATCAGCATGCAATTAGGATCCACTTAATTAATTAGTCTATTAAAGAGGGCAAGCCAAGAGACGTCCAGGCCCATAGCATGCGCCTCTCCCGCGAATTCCCACTAGTATGCAGGAGTCTCTCTAGCGAATTCCCACCTGCATGCATGCACATCTCTCGGGAACTGTTTCCACCAGCCGAAAAAGGGAGAAAGGAAGAGGTGGAGAGTAATTAAAGGGAGAAGTTATTGCGAAGCGGGCCTTAGAGGGAGGGTAAATCGGAACAAATCAATTTTCATACCGAGCCCTATGCATCGGACCGGAGGGAGTACTCAAGTTGGAATTCCAATTGCACGGCACAACTTCTTAGGCACAAAATTCGGTACACAATGTACGAAGCGCTTTGGGAATTTGCATGCCTTCCCGACCAGTGAGATACTCCATACAAAGTACGATAAAGAAAAAACCACAAAGAGAAGGAAGCTGAAGTAAACAATCAAACGAGCATTTTTGCATTTCTTTTGTATTGAATGGTTTCACAAGCTTGACTAGTGTTTTTTTCTACTTTTATGAAAACCGCATCGTAATGTTAAAACGTGCATTTGCACGTGTGTATACATACAAGTAGTAGTACAGTCTACAAGCATATATAGAGAGAGACGTGTACTGCGATATATAGTTAAGTTTGTGCTATATGCACGTACTTACAAATGCGTACGGATACAAAAGGTTTCCAAACTTTTCCTTTTACGTACTTAATTAAGAACGCTAATAATTCCGGAACATTCGGGATTTATCATTTTCGTCCCAAAACTAATGAGATCGCCTTACGACACTAATTATTCCTAATAAAAGCCACGGTGCTCGCAGGAGCGCTTGCGGCACGCCACGAGTGCCCTGATGCGCGACCGTTTCCCAGTGCGGTGACACAACGCCTCTTCCTCGGCCTCGCAACTCGCGAGGTGCTGATTGGCGACTTGCTGGCAGGCGAGCGCGATCTCACCTATCTGGTGATCCGGTGCCAACAGGTGCTCCTCCTCGCTGGAAGCATGCACCCGGTCCACGTACCACCAAGAGTAGATGAGGCACTTGGGCCCGACTGTACTCAGGGTTTTGGCACGGGCGTCCTTCGCCACCCACACGGCCCTCGCACGAGCCTTCTACCAAAGAAACAATTGCCTGACTCTCTCAGACACGACATAGGCCTGCCAGGCAGCATGCCTCGCGGCGCGCTTCTCTTCATCGGCCTTCTTCTCCGCCTCTCTTTTGGTGCGCTCTGCCGGAGGCAAAGCCTCCCACAAGGCGACCTCCATTTCTTTCCAAAGCTCCTACAAGCTGGGGGGGGCTCGGTGGGCGGCGCGATGTTCTCCTCGTAGCGGGGAGCCGACGTGTCCTCTGATAGGCGTGGTGGCGAGACTGGGAACGCCGACGCGTCCACCTCGACGCGTCACGGCGAGGAATGGAACACCGACGCGTCATCCTCCATTGGTGGCAGCGAGGGGCGCCTAGGGCTTGGGAGGGGCGATGCCATGGTGGTCGACGAGTCCTTAACTTAGAGGGAGGGGGGATATAAAGGCGATGAACATGAGCGTTCTTTCGAATGTCGTGGGAGGCGCAATATTTATAGCGAGCAATGCCACACCTACGTAATATATGTTGCGTGATTAACGTAACAACTACTCCCTCCATCCATATATATAGGGCCTAATACATTTTTTAAGACAACATTTGACTATTGATAAGATTAATAGTATATAAGATGTATAATGTGCAAATTATATCATTAGAAGCTCCTTTCATGTACGAATTTGACGGTATGCTTTGTGTAACTTGCTTGTCATATATTATTGCCATAACATGTGGTCAAAGCTAGCCTCAAAAAACGCATTAGGCCCTATATATATGGATAGAGGGAGTATGTAGGCATATTTTTGTTGGAGTAAATTACAGCGGAGGGGAGGGGTGGAAATATTGCTGGTCACAACGGATTGGACGAGCGCGGGGGGACGAGAGTCATGCATGCAGATTGTTTTCACACGGGGAGGAGTGGTGGGACTGCTGGAGGGAGAAGCAGTGGTGGGACAGGGACTATATATGACATGGCAATATCATAACGCACCTGGACGGAGGAACTAGTCTGCATAGTGCATATAAGTTTTGTCTGAAGTCAAAGTACCTCTACTTTGACCAAACTTATAGAAAAATGTATCAACATTTCACAATGTCAAATCAATATTTTTATATTCATTATGAAATGTAGTTTCATAAAATATATATTCGGTATTGTAGATATTGATATTTTTAATATAAATTTGGTCAAACTTTTGCAAACTTTGACTTGACACAAATCTTACACGGAGTAAAAAGGACCAGAGGGAGTATCATGCATGCAGAGTAGGCAAAAGAAAATTGCTAATTTGTAGCCGTCCGAAGTCTCAAAGGGTGCGACCGAACGAGGGACGCAAAGGTCGTGGGAGGCGCGATGGTTGACTGAATTAAGTGAAAGTTACATGCACGCGCCGGCATGGCGTGCAAACACGCATAAGCTATACCGTCAGGCCTACGATGTGGGTCTAGTAGACATGACATCTAGTGGGTCCCGCAGAGTACTCGAGAACTCTTTGGGGGCATGCAGCCATTTATCCACCGGGCAAGCCACCACCCCACGCCGTTCGCACGCCCTACTCATCCTCGTACCTTACAACAGCTCGCTCCCAGTCGTCCCGTCCTTTCACATTACACCAGTTCCACTTCTCCTAACCCACCTCCAAAATCCATGGCCTCCCAAATCTCCATGATAGGCGGTGAGTACAAGGTTAGAACCATCACTGATGATGAGTTCATCATCATCTACACCCGTAGATCCGCGACGGTGGAAGCATGCCTTGGTCGCTTCCTACATATGTTCCAAAGTTCAAAGGATGAGTGGGTCGTTGGGCTAGATGTTGAGTACACCACAGTCCTGGAAAAGGAGAAGCTTCTAAAGGAGGCAGAGATGAAGAAGCCCGCCGTGATCCAGGTTTGCGTACATAACGTGTGCTTGGTATACCACATATGCCATGCCGACGTTAGGTGCCAGGATTTTGAGGTCTTCCTCAAGGACAAAAGAGTGAAATTCGTTACTGTAGACTTTACGAATGACAGGAGAGTCCTGGGTCGGATAGGTCTCGTTGTAGGCCAGCCCTTCGATCTCTAGAAGGAAATCCTGGTGTCCTCCTCTCAGCCTTCAATGCTGACCCTGGCAGCAGCCATGATTGATCCTTCGTACGATGAAGTGAAGAAACCTCACCCCAAGTTTCATCATGCATGGGAGTCGAAGAAAATAGATGAAGATCACATCGTGTACGCAGCAACAAATGCCTACCTTTGTTTAAATATCTACAAGGGTTGGATGAAGAAGCAGAGCCCAGTGTCCGGTTCAAGCAAAGAAGTGTCGGCGAAGAGGAAAAGGAAGAGGGACGAGGACGAAGTCGAGGACGTGGACGAGGACTCCGAGTAAGGTGGCAGTGCCGTTGCTCATTCTGGTTCTACTGCAGTGTCAAGCGGACTAGTTGCTTAGTTTTATTTCAAGGGTGTGATATGCTGAGCCCCCAGCAAAGCTATGTTATGTTATTTCTCGTTATTTGAACTCTTTAGTATGTACTTGTATGTCTTACTACTGTTCTTCTTGTAGTTGGTACTACTACTCGTTTCTTCGTGTTCCTACTGTACTTAATATGTACTAGTAGTATAATTTGGGTCAATCGATTTGTGAAAGAAGAAGTTCGCCGGAGGGAAGGAAGAAGACGGCAGAGAAGCTACCCCTGTATCTATATTAGGGTGGCAGGGTGCCCATGATCTATCTTATGAGTGTTGGGTGTGGAATGAAGTACTATAGACATGGTATTCATCTTGCAATTAAACAATGATTCTAAATATTGAATTGTACAAGCCATTACATTCAAAGTCAATAGCTTAATATATTTATTTCATGATTACAACAAATAATTATTGCCATGACAAACTAAGAAAACAGATGTGTACTCCCTCCGTTTTTATTTAAGTCCGCGTATTAGCATTGGTCAAAGTCAAGTTTTGTAAACTTTGACAAAGTTTATAAACAAAAATATTAACATATACAATAACAAATCAATACCATTAGATTCATTATTGAATGTACTTTCACATCATAAAGATTTGTTATGGTAAATGTTTATATTTTTTCTGTAAACTTGGTCAAACTTTAGGAAGTCTGACTTCAGTCAAACCTAATATGCAGAGTAAATAAAATCGGAGCGAGTACTAGTAGTACTCCTAGCTGCTCAGCCCAATCACCCAACATGCCAGACGGGGAGTAGGGAGTAGTACAGTGTTACAAATTTTTAAGTCGGCGGCAAAATCTCTCGCTTCCATCGAGATCTCCCGCCACTCAGATTCGACCAATGCAAAGTTACCATCATACCCTTGGTCGAACATGCCGACGGATGCTGGTTGGTCGGGGGCTGTTTTGGTAACTTCACGTTCACCCCACCCATCCAACCCCACCCCGGCACCCAGAGTACTCCTCATTACTCCCCATTTTCTATCCCCACCGCAAAATGGACTTCTCCACGGAACCGCAACACCTTCGAGCCCCTCCCCTTCTTCATCGGCGCACTCGTCCACCGCAGCGCATCTGCCTCATCGACGACGTCGTACGCCGCACTGGAGCCGGTCCACCATCGCCGTCGTACATGGAGCCGCTTCCCCGGCGCCATCTTCCACAGTCTCGGATCTGCTTCCCGTAAGCCAACACCGAGCGCAGCAGCACCACCGTCGTCGACAATGAACTGACTCCCGTTGCCGACCATGATACACAGACGATGCCGCGACCTTCGTACTCCTCCTCGATTGGTAATGTGTATATTGATTCTCTAAGCAGTACATGTGCAGTTCCAATTATGTTCATACCTACCCTTCAAATTTCCTGACTGCTATTGTTCTGGTAAAAGTAATTGGTTATAGCTTGCATTGTCCAACAGAATCTCATCTTGTAATTGTGCGCCGCTCCTGTATTGCGCTGTGCTTGGGTAGGTTCTTCATCTGTAACCAGTAGTGTCGCAAATGATGGAAAGTTTTTTAGAATAGCAGGGAGGTGACCCCCTATACTATTTCACTCAAAATGAAACCACAACATAGTTGTAGCAAAGTTGAAGAGCCACATAGTAGGATATTAAAAATCACTCATGCTAACATGGCAGATGAGTGCTTTAATGTTGCCCACAAGATGCGTGAGTATTACTATATTTTTCTTGCCATGTTGAGATTTTAAAACTACGAATGCGAACATGCAGAGGAGCAATCAAGACCAAATATGGGATGTTGGGGACATCTTTAAGGAACGTCGCAAGTTAAAGAGGAGCTGCACCGAACCTGTAAAACAAGCTTTGGTAAGTAACAACCTTTCAATTACTTTGACATTGAAAACCTGACTAGTAGTGGTGGATGTTTTGTGTGTCCTTGATGGTTTCGTTAATGAAATCGGAGGGAGCCCCCTCTTTTGACCATTTTTTTTACTTTGACATGGTATGTGTCTGGCAGCAGTAGTGAACACAGGACCAGACCAGGCCCTGGGCAAGCCCCGAGCCGAAAACAGCGTCAAACCATGTTGTCTGCTTGGCTAGGGTTCTTGCCATGCAATCCAGCAGTGTGGCAGATTATTAAACAATAATAGGCAAGACAAACAATTTCCTGTACACTTGATTAGGCTCTCAATCATTTGTAGGATCTCAATTTACTCAGTGGACCTACCTTGCCATAGGATGAATCTTTTGTAATTTAGTGTTGAAGCTAGTCAGTCAAACGCGCCTACAGACGCCCTGGAGATCATCTGGTTGCCGGTTGTTTTGCTGCAGCACCCCTTGGCTTAGTGCACCCCTCTGTTGTTTTTTCTATTTCTCTTAGCCTTGTGTTCTTTGATGTATATGTCGTAGTTTCTATAAGCCGGCTCTGTTTGATATGTAATAAGCACAGTCTTAATCGTCCTAATGCTTTCCTTTTTAGCTTGATATGTAATAAGCACAGTCTTAATTTATTTTTATATTTCTCCTTTTGAATTCACTTCTCCTAGTCCTGTTTATCGGGCTTCCACTTAATGGATCTGGGGAGCTCTGACTATTGATCTAAAAAAGAAGTAACTTCTTCATGTCAGGAAGCAGTTCCTGCGAGGAGGGAAGTATGGTCAACCTCGAGATCATGTTTCCAAAATGAGGCTGGATTACACACAAGGTGCCATTTCCCTAATGATGCCGGATTAGACACAAGGTGCACATTCTCAGATGATGCTAGATTACTCACAAGCCAGGTGGAGTCATCAAGTGTTCGTGTCCTCGTTGCTCTAGTAAAGGCTGAAAGAAAGTGTGCAGCAGCCCTTGAGAATGTAGTAGAGTTCCCAAAGAAGCGAAAAGAGCAATCAGATGCTCTCTTCACCCAAGCCAAAGAAGAGATGGAAGAAGCCAGAAAGAAGCTAGTAGAGGCAAAGCAGGCCAGGCGTCTCCTGCTATCTAAAACTGTTGTCAATACAAATTTTCGTTCATAATAGCTAGGTTCAAATGTTTATCCAGTCAGCATGCCTGTTGTGATGTCCGTGCATCTACTGTGATGTATGTAAGTCTGTGATGCCTAGATGTGGCACAAAATAAAATTTTTCCGGGTCATGTAATAACAACCATTACTTTCTGAACAATAACAGACAGACCATTGGACATGGTATAGTTCACACGCAAGCCCAACATTCCAAGTTCAACTTTCACATCAAACTCATGTTCACAGATATCTGCACATTCATAGATAATGTCCACAACCATGATTCACTTCAAAGCCAAAAAAATGTGAGGAGAGTTATAAATAAAGAAAAATCTCTAGTTCCTACTACCAGTGCGAGCACAACAAATCAAGACCATATGTAACTAATTATATTTTGGACATTTTTTAACTAAACGTGAATAACTTCTGGAAGCAGGTATAATCTCTAATGCCGGCCGCGGCTGGGGTCCATGATGTTTTGAGCCCAAACCGGGCAACACACCGGGTGTCTATGCCGACAACGCGGTGGTCGTAGCCTTCATGGGTTCTGAGCGGCGGCGGCTCTCGTGGTCTACTATTCCTCGGTGTCGGTGATGGCCGCTGATGTGTTGGCCACCTCCGCCGACATGCCATGGTTCTGCAAATGTTTGCGTCGGATGGCACGGCCAGCCACGATGCACTGGACGCCGTGGTCCCCTGTGTGCCGGCGTGCAGCAACTAGCCACTCCTCTGCGAGCAGGCTTGGAGCGTCGACTTGATGCACCAGGGGCCAGCTTGGAGCGGCGCCTTGCTCCTCCGCTTGCCCGCCTGCAGCCCCGCCCATGGTACTAACGGCCTGGGGCGGGGAGGGAGGTGGGGCAACGAGTTGCCTGGCTCATCGGGGCACCCAACCGGCTTTTATGTCGGAGAACTCGTCTTCCTGCTCACTAGATGTTATGGAAAGTGTGGAGAAAATGGTGCAAGGAGGATATGGGGAGCGGCGATGTGGTGCGGTTCTTGCCAGGCGTCTGGCCTTGTTTAAATAGCGGGCGGACGAGAGGAGCCAACCGGCGTTGTGTTCTAAAATGTCGGCCGGCTCACGGAAGGACGTGTTGTCGGCACACGCGCGGATTCAATGGAGGTAGGCGGGGCAGTCTGAAGCCGGTTGAATGCAACGAGGAGGCTTGTTCAGCCTGGCGTGCAGCGAGTGGGGCCCTCTTGGCCGGCGCACCGGTTCAATGCCTGCGCTAGTGAGAGGTTGCGTCTGTGTGAGAGCAATCACTCCCTCCGGTCCTTTTTTGTTTGGGTATAAGAAAATCTCATTTTCCATTCACATTTTACAAGTAAAATTCGTGGACAAACTTTGACCCAAAATACGATGGGGACTAGTAAACCAGGACGGAGGTAGTAGTGATGAATTCCATTTTCGCTCCATACCAATCGTTCTAAAAAACTAGTACACGCGCCATTGAAAATCGGAACTCTTACCCCGCTAAAAAATGATATTTTAAATGTGGCAACTCGATCAGTGGCGATTGGCGAGCCACCGCCTCCAGGTCGTTCACCTGTGGTCCACGACCATCAACTCCTATGGATCAAATTATCACGCGAGCTGACTATTCCTACAAAGGTGCGCTCCACCACATACCCGGCGAAAATGCTAGACCTAGGTAAAGTTACGTTGTCCTATTACGTAACCTTCCTAACAACCCTCTCCACCCCCTGATTTCAAGTTGGTGGGGCCCCCCTCCCCTATTTTGTCCAAAAAAAACCGCCACACAGATCATTACGTTAATCACGTAAAACTGTTTACGTAGGTGCCCGGTACCCGCGCATGCAACAATCATTCACCTATGGGTTTATTTGTTTACCGTGCCTTACGTAACTCTCATGTGTGCGAGACAGCGAGAGACCGACTGTGTGCGTGCACCTCTTCTCTTCGTATATGTACTCCAGCATTTGTCTGGTGTCCAAAAAATAATACAGTAATGACTAGCAATGTACCAATGCGTTGCAACGCATCCAGAGTAGAGTAATACATATTCACCAATTTGATAGAAAACAGTCTAGTTTTGATATACATATATCACTAAAAAATCTTATGTTTCACTCAAAATATATTCCTTTGGCTGTTTTGATGAGATAAGGGAGGAATGTGGTTGGTTTCAAGATTCGAGAAGTGGGATATTGTTGCAAAAAGCCCATGTGTGTCTGTGTGTTGGAGAGAGAGAGGGAGAGAGGAGGAGGACAGAGTGCGTGTGTGACAAAGACATAAAGAGTGTGTGTGCGATAGGTATTACCATAAAATGAGGCAATAGCGTGCGTGTGCATGATCGAGAGTGCGTGTCTCAAGAAGGGACGAAAAATCTACATAGATACAAGGAGCGAAAGTGTGCGATGGATGGATAAACCTATCTAGAGGTTGGCCGATCAATGTTTGTGAGAGAGATACGCGTCAGGGGTGCGAAAGTGAGAGTTTTGTGTGTGTGTGTGAGAGAGATGGTAGTCGGTAGGGGGATCCAAAGTGGGAGTTGTGTGTGTGTGAGTGAGTGTGAGAGAGAGATAGTTTGTCTGATCGGTAAACAAATGAATAATGTCAGTTTTAGAACGGTGATGAAGACGGAAAGGAGACCCCAACAAATGATGTGTGTGCGGGAGAGAGTAATTTTAGTGGTAGGAGTCATATCTAGAAAGATATAGGGTGCATGAGAGAACCCTGAAGAGAAAGGCAAAGTGAAAGACGAGCGAGAGTGTGTGTGTGGCGGTGAAAAAGAAAGCTTAGGTAGCTATAGTGATACCAGAGAACGATAGAGACGTGAGAGATGATGAAAAACATATAATCTATGAAGATAGAGAGAGTGTGACAGTTCTCAAGGGAGACGACGAGAGACCGTGTTTGCAAAAAACAGAGAAGCATGTAGTGAGCGTGCGGGTGATATGGAGAAAAGAGAGTGATAGTTACATGAAGGAGCACGCGAGAGAGACCTAGAGAGAGATGGGCGTGAAACGAGATTCAAATATTTAGTTGTGTGCATAGAAGATGTCAACATAAAAGGAATTCAAATATTTGAATTCCAGATGATGATACATGTAATTCATACTCGAACCAAAATTGATCTATCAAACATGCATATATAAAATTTGTGCGTGTGTATGTTATTTAATATATTGATATTACCGATCCATACATTTCAGCTGAACATAATTTGGTTTCAAAAATTTGAATTCAAAGTTGAACATAATTTGGTTCCAAAAAATTTGAATTCAACCTTATGATTTTGTGATCATTGCATTTGTAAATCCTATTTTATATATAAAGGAGCAAAATTCTTTGTTGGGCTTTTGAAAGTATATATATATAAATGATGTATATAGATTTGTATTCGAATACAAAATGGATCCTGCCCGAAGAAAAAAAGAATACAAAATGGATTCGAATTGAGTTGGCACGGTAAACGTGCAATATTTTTCTGCAAAAATTTGAACGAAGCGGGGAAACTCGCACTAACCACCCGAAACCAAAATCTCCGAGATGGAAATTGCTACTGCCTATCCCTGACACGCAAAGCCTATCGACTCGATTTCTATATGTTTTGATAGGGGTAGGCTTGTAATTTCACTCAAATGTGACATAATCGCCTGCGCCTCTCACCTCGCCGGATTCATACACGGTGGGCGCCAAAACACAGTTTCTCTTTGGCCCAAATCGCCTCTCACCCCGATTGATACACGGTGGGCGCCAAAACACAGTTTCTCCTCGACCGAAATATCCGTCGGCAAATATTTGGTGTATGCGAGATTACCGTCCTATCCCCAACCGACCAATATTGCTGTGATGTAGGAAATTATAAACATGGGCTAAGTTTGTAAATTTCCTCGCATTTGAGACAAGCACGTCCTGAAGACATGGTTCCCCCTACCTCTCTCCCTCCATTTCCCCATTCGTACTCCGTGGGCGCAAACACCCTCTCCACCCCAGTCTCCTCCATCCGCCACCCATCCTCCTCCACCATGCCGGAGCTGATACCCCGATGCCGTCGTCCATTACAAGAGATCGACCTCTCACATCCACGGCTTCGGACCAGGATCCTTGCATCGCGTCCTCTCGCTTCATCCGCGCCGTTGTCCACCTTGTCAAGGCCGCTCGTACCACCGTCTTGTCCACCGCGCCGGGATATTCCCCTCGCCACCAGCGTCTGCCCTCCTAGATCTGCTTCCACGCCGCCGACAGCCATTGCTACGGCAACACCCTCAATGCCTCAGCAGATGCTTACACGGCGCCACACCAGAGGTGGTACTCTTTCGTATCTGCTCAAGTTATTTATCTCAGCAAGAAAATAGATCGCCACTGCTTTACTATGATTTCTTGTCCATCACTTAGAATCTTACTTGTTAGTTGAAACCAAACATTGGTTGCGAAGTTGCCTTTATCCGGTTTGCACCTTCAGATCTGCCATGGCACGCTCACCACTATACTCGCAATGCTTATGGTTTTCCCCTTTTATATTCCACATTGGCTTAAATGACAGTCGACTGAATTTCAATTTGGGGTCAGTCCATTTTTGAGAGTTCGTCGGAGGGCTGCCCCATTATCTATCTTAGGGTTTCGGGTGGGGATAGTGGTTGTGGAGGGCTGTCACCGGGCTATGGTGGGGCCTTGCCGGAGGCAAAACTCGACGCGGGTGGGGGCCTGGGGGGGTGGGGTTGGCTAGAGGGATGGCCCGGGGCGATGGAAGACCAGAGGTGGTGGGCGGTTCAGTGGAGGGCGGGGGCCGGTCATTCGGTGATACGTCTCCAACATATCTTTAATTAATGAAGTATTCATGCCATGTTTACAACAATTTTATATGGTTTTGGTATGATTTTATTAGAACTAACCTGAACTGACGTTGTTTTCAGCAGAACTACCGTGGTGTCATTTTTTGTGCAGAAATAAAAGTTCTCGGAATGAGCTAAAAATTTACGAAAAATATTTTTGGAAAATATAAAAATACTGGAGCGAAAAGATACCGGAGAAGAGTCCCGAGGCAACCACAAGGGTGGGGGGCGCGCCCCCCTAGGGCGCACCCCCTGGCTTGCCACTGCCTCATGGACCCAGACCGACGCCAAAAACTCCTATAAATACAGAAAGCCCTGAAAAGAAACCTAGATCGGAAGTTCCGCCGCCGTAAGCCTCTGTAGCCACGAAAAACCAATCGGGAGCCCGTTCCGGCACCCTGCCGGAGGGGGAAACCAGCACCGGTTGCCATCTTCATCATCCCGGCGGTCTCCATGACGAGGAGGGAGTAGTTCACCCTCGGGGCTGAGGGTATGTACCAGTAGCTATGTGTTTGACCTCTCTCTCTCTCTCTCTCTCTCTCTCGTGTTCTTGATTTGGCACGATCTTGATGTACCGCGAGCTTTGTTACTATAGTTGGATCATATGGTGTTTCTTCCCCTCTACCTTCTTGTGATGAATTGAGTATTGCTCTTTGAGGTTTTGTTATGTTGGATTGAGTATTGGATTTGAGAACACTTGATGTATGTCTTGCGATGGGATATCTGTGGTGACAATGGGATGATCTATTGATTCACTTGATGTATGTTTTGGCACTCAACTCGTGGATTCTCGAGGTGACATTGGGGTAATCTATGCATAGGGGTTGATGCACGTTTTCGTCCTATGTTCTCCAATAGGAACTTTGGAGTGATTCTTTGTTGCACGTTGAGGGATTGTTATGTGATCCAATTATGTTATCATTGTTGAGAGAATTTGCACTAGTGAAAGTATGAACCCTAGGCCTTGTTTCCAAGCATTGCAATACCATTTTTTCTCACTTTTGTTACTTGCTACCTTGCTGTTTTTATATTTTCAGATTTCAAAAACCTATATCTACCATCCATATTACGCTTGTATCACCATCTCTTCGCCGAACTAGTGCACCTATACAATTTACCATTGTATTGGGTGTGTTGGGGACACAAGAGACTCTTTGTTATTTGGTTGCAAGGTTGTTTGAGAGAGACCATCTTCATCCTACACCTCTCATGGATTGATAAACCTTAGGTCATCCACTTGAGGGAAATTTGCTACTGTCCTACAAAACTCTGCGCTTGGAGGCCCAACACGAGTCTACAAGAAGAAGGTTGTGTAGTAGACATCATTCGGCTGGCGGCCCGTGCGGTGGTCTGTAGGGGAAGAAAAAGAGGCAAGGAAGAAGAAGGGTTAGGAGACGTAGGATCTTCATCCAACCGCCTGAAATGGTCGACTGACCCAAATGACGATAGTCAGGCGACTTGCATGTAGACATTCCCTTTATATTCTGTGTACCATCATCCTAGGTGCTTCGAGACATGCTAGCACTGCTTCTCAACCCATCAAGCTAACACAACATGCCACTCATAATTCCAAACTTTGTTGCTCAAATACGAATCTGATATGATGCTGATATTACTAAAATAGTGAATGTTTAATTGGTCAGCTAATGTTCCTACTTTACTTTCGAAAAGCATGTGCGCCACATATAGAGAGACAACAGGGAGCTGCATTCTTTATGCTCTTTGGTTCATCATGTGTGGGCAACGAACATTTTATTATCCAAAACCTACTTGCTCTACTTTAGCATGTTCCTCTTCTGTTCTTCTTTAATAAGTACTCTCTCCGTTCCTAAATATAAGTCTTTGTAGAGATTCCTCCATGGACTACATACGGAGCAAAATGAGTGAATCTACACTCTAAAATGTATCTATATACACCCGTATGTGATCCATAGTGGAATCTCTACACAGACTTATATTTAGGAACAGAGGGAGTATAATAGTTGTACAGTATGTTCCTTGTAGTGAAGAGGAGCAGCGACATTTGCAGTGTACAGGTCTATTCGGTCGCCTGTCATGGACGCTTTCAACTCTTCGTGTTGGTCTGCCCTAATATCCAGGAAATGCTGGGAGCTGTGTCGCCTTTGAGAGTTAGTCTGATAGTAACAGTACTGCGCCTTCAATTGTACAGAGCTGGTATCCGAAGCCTTTCTAGCCGTACCGACAATACTAGCACATATTTTCCAGCAAGTTCCACTTTCCTGATTTTACTCGTTATGCTTAGGGTTTTCCCATTATATCTACACCATGATCTGCGTAGGTGCTTTGTGTCCTACTAGCAACAGTCCACCTTTTAAAGCTAAACAACACACCAATCATAATTCCAAAGCTTAGTTGTTCCAATACGAATGTGACATGATATTCATATTAGTTAACAGACATACATTTAATTGGTCAGCTAATGCTCCCACTTGAGTTTCCAAATGCCTGTGGCCATAGAGAGAGAGAGACAACATGGAATTGCATTTCTTTGAATGCTCTGATTCATCATGGGTGGGCAACCAACATTGTATAGAAAGAAACAGAATCTCCATAATATGCTTCCTCTTCTATTCTTTAAAATGTTCCTCTCCTGTTCTTCTTTAATAAGTAAAGTATGTTCCTCGTCAAGAAGGCAAGCAGGGACATCTGCAGTCGACAGGTCTATTTGGCCGCTTCTGCAAGTTGCTTTCAGCAATTCGAGTTGGTCTGCCAGAATATCCAGGAAATGCTGGGAGCTGTGCGGCCTTTGAGAGACTAGACTGATAGTAACAGTAGTGCGCCTTCATGTGAATAGAGCTGGCCTATAGGTGATCGATAGGCTTTCGATTAGTAGCGGCAATACAACCCCATATTTTCCAGCCAGTTCCACTTCCTTAATTTATTTATGATGCTTATGGTGTCCCCCTTTAATCGACACTACAATCTGCGTAGTGGCTTTGTGTCGTATTAGCAGCACTCCATCCTTCAAGTGAAACTACATGCCAGTCATATTTCCAAAGCTTACATTTAATTGGTTAGCTAATGTTACTACGTGAGTCTTGAAATGCATGTGCACCACATATAGAGACATGTTGGAATACTATTTCTCTGTGCACTCTCGTTGTCATGGTTTCGCAATAAACTTTCAATACAGCATATTATGAACCTATCATCTGCCAACTATCCTTACTTCTGGAGCTCCCAATAGGGAGCCTATTTTTTGTGTAGTTGTGCCAGATTATATTATTGTACGCACCAAATTACAACACACAAGGGCTCTCTCATCAAAATCCAGTGATAGAACACAAGGGTTTACAAGGACCCCCTATTATATTAGAATATCCTCTGCATTACAAAGATAATTTCACTACTATTTATGTTGTGATGCTTCTCGGATATTGAACAAAATCACAATGAATACGATAATGCGCACATCAAAAGAGTATCGCGGAACAGTGCAATGACTAACAAACATGGCATCGAGGCATTGAGTTCCATTCTGGATGGAATGAAGCCCACATGCTCTGCACTGTAACACCCTGGATTTTGCCCATTTTTTTTTGCTTTTAATTTTGGTCCGGATTTGCTTTTCTGTGACTTAGTGGTCTTGAAACCTGGATGGATCACCCTTCATTTTTCTTCCCGAGTGGCTTGCCAACTTCAACACCATCCCAAGACCTTGTCATTTCCATTTTGGACCAATCCCAATATTCTTTTCTTGGGAATATTCCTTTTTCTATTAAAGGAATAACCCTGTTTCCCTGAGTTGTGAAGCAACTCATATTTCTATCATTCCCAAAATTCTCAAATAATTCCCATAAATCCTTTGGGACATATCTTATACAGATATGTCAAAATATTCCTTGCCATGCCCAAAAATATTTCCCAAATATTCCTTTTCTGATTCTGCCCCAGCTGGCAGTTTGTGAAGCAAGTACCCTTTATATTTGCTTGCTTGCTATCAAACTTTTTGTGCACTCTTTCCTATCCATATCATTACCACATGCCAAAATTCAACTTTATTTGGATAATAAATCTCCCTTGGCTAATTTCCAAAGTTTCTGGGCAACTGGAATCTTTGTGAAGCAAGTTCTAGCTAGGAGTATCCAAATGAGTTGAAACCTTTCAAGTATATTCTTATACTCAAATAATGACTCTCCACCAAATTTTAGCATCATTAAATCATCTATGTGGTCACAGCATCAAATCCTTGTTTCTGGTAATTATTATGGGTTGTGAAGCAACTATAATTTTTATTGCTCCATAATTCATGAATAATTTCCAGAACATGCTTCTACCCATATCTCACTTCTCCACAAAATTTGGGATCATTTCATTTCACCAAAAATTTCCTAGAAATTTTCCTAAGATTCTGGTCAGAGAGGATAGCTGTTAAGGAAGTACTATTTTGGCATGTCCAAATGGCATGAAGTTTATATGGCATCCTCATATGACCAAATCATCAACCTATGCCCATTTTTAGCCTTATACAATACTTGAGGTGAGTGCCACTTCAAGGTTAGTGATTCTGGTCAGTATAGCCATTTGAACTGCAAGTGCTATGTATATTCATTCAAAGGGGCTGCAAATTTGCAGACATGATCCTCTTAGCATGTGATCACCCCATGCCAAATATCAGAATCTAGATCCTGCTCGATCTCCCCCACCCCACTCCAAACACCTTGTTGTGGCTTGGTCTCCAAGCTCACTTCTGTCACTTCTTACCTCCACTTCCAGCCAAGACTTGATGAGTCCACTCCCTGACCACTCAGCTATCTTGTTGACATGATCTTAGGTCGTGTCAATGCCCTGGACGCGTGGCACCGGCGGTGACCACCGCCCTAGCACGCCATGGACGTGAGCTGCGTGTCGTTTGCTCGGGCCCCTCTTCTCCTCATCGATTCCGCGCGATTGGTCATGTCCAACAGCTCCCCCTCATCGTCCTCTTCGCTCTGGAACCCTCTCCCCCTCTCGAGTCCCCTCAGACGCGGTGCGGCAGCCGTGCCCATGACCGACAGCAGCTGTCGCCGTCGCGTCCGGTCGCCTGCATCGTCCCGAGTCTTCCCGAGTCCGCCTGAGTTCTCTCCGCCCCTCCGTGACCTCCCTGGAAGCCTCTTCCCCCTCCAGGCGAGCTCCCAAAGCTCTGGCACGCCGGCGTACGTGTCGCCGCGGCAATGCTCGGCCTCCCTCGCCGCTCGCCTATAAATGGGCCTCCCGAGCCCCTCTCGTCCTCACCACCAGCTTCACCGTACTCGACTACCTCTCCCTAGCTACCTGCCCAAGCCCCAGAGCTCCTCCTCCCCTCAATTGGCCGCCATGGCCGTCGCTCGGTTCGGGCCTAAATTCCGGCCAAGGCGAGCTCCTCTTCTCTCCCCTCCACCACCATCGCCTTCCTCACGCTCCAATACATCTCCCCACCTCCTCGCCCCTCGCCGGAGTGCCCCATGGCCGCGTGCCGCTCGTCCAGCCACCACCTCCTCCATTCGGTCGCCGCGGGCCAGCGTGCTCTGCCCCTCCCCGGTACCCTCTGCTGCTTCAGGTGGGAGCAGCGCCGCCTTTCGCGCCCGCCGGTGGTTTCGCCCCTGCCGAAGGTGGCCGGAGCCGCCGAGGGACGTCGCCGGCCACGCTCGGCCTCCTCTGCTCTGCCCCGATCGAGGGAGGAGGAAGAAAGGGAGGGAGATAAGGTGGGCTAGCCCAACAGTGGCCCACCGTTTTTTTAAAGGAGAAAGGACAGCAGCGCTGCGGGCCGGCCCAGTTGCTGCAGCGGCGGCAGCCAGTTTCGGCCTGTGCAGCCCTAATGCACAGTGCCATTTATCCTTTTCCATAAAAAAGTCAGCCAAGGACCCATATGTGAATAAAATATTTATAGAAAGGTCCCTAGAAGAAGAAGCACTATAACTTTTTGCTTGTAACTCCGATCGAGCCCCTCCGAGAGAGAACTGTTTCCGGCAACTTCCTCCGCGATCATTCCGCACTTCTTCCCGATGATTCCTTCATCCCCAGGCAAGCCACAACTCTCATCTGCATCATTGCATTGCAATATCATAGTTTAACTAATTACTTTAATAGCAAGTATGAGTTAATTGTGAAATGAATTGGACTATGCAATGTTCGAGTTAATTCTCGGATAGGTGACTACCATGTGGAGTACCGGATTACTAGTGACTAGTAGTTTACACTCGTTGATGCTATGATGTTGAGATCACTATCTATGATTATTTTGGAGTTCATCCGGTAGTTCGTGAAGATGAGTAATAGCAGTGGCTTAAGCATACCGGTTATCGGAAGGTCAGCTATGACGGAAATATTATTCGGGGATTAGATATTTCATGGTTGACCTTGAGTCACCTGTCCGGACTTATCCGTGCAGCCACATTTGCCGGTATGGGACGGCCTTGACTTGGTCTGATCGCGTGCTCTTTCACCGGTACCGCCCGACAGGGAAGGTTATGCGTGCGCGCTACCCTGGCCCGGTAGGCGGCAATAACCTTGTGAGCCCAGTTGAGTTATTTGGATCCAGGTCCCCGTTTGGGACAGTTTAGTTTGGCCATGACGGTGGCAGGTGTCACGGGGTGACACGGGGCCACCCAAGGCTTGACTCCGGGGGAGTGTGATTGCCGGTGGTACGATGAAAGAGTCACGGGTCAGACAGGTTTCGTTGGAGCAATGCTGGTCCACCCGAATGGGATCACGAGGTCAGTGCTCCATGATGTGGGTAAAGTGCGCAACCTCTGCAGAGTGTAAAATCTATTCGAATAGTCGTGTCCACGGTATTGGATAGTCCGACCAGACCTCACTAGGTGGTCAACCATAGTAGTGATGATAATGGAGAACTCGTCGTATGATCAGAAGTACTCGGTGGTTCATGAGTATTTTGAGGGTTGGGAGACAACCCGAAAGAGAATAAGTTTGTCAGATTTGTGGTACAGACGGTATCAGGTATTGTTTATGTCAGCCATGGGATGGCTATGAAATGAGTGGTTGGATGACCACATGCTTGGGATTGGATTTGGCACAGGTTCAGAGTGGATCCCGAGATTATTCGGAGTACAAATTAAATTTGCTTTAGCTTACTGCATTTACTTCAGAAGTTATCTTGCTAGATAACCAGGCTTGTTAATCTTGACTGCTATGATGTTGCCTTGCCTTAATGATGATGTTTGCTGTGAGCTTGCGAGTACATTCAAAGTACTCACCTGGCGTGTCATGCCAGTTTGCAGGTCATGCCATGATTGCTTGCTTGTCGAGGATCCTGAGTTTGCGACCTAGGAGACGCGTTCTAGCCAGAGTCCCTACGGAGTGGAGTCCATCACCGTCGTCGCTGTTCCGCTGCCGAGAGAGTTACTTCGCTATTAGCATAGAGCTACCCCGGGCAGGCGTAGTGTCGCCGTGCCGATGTAATCCATGTACCCTTTGTAACCATATCCATAGTAATAAAGAGCTGATTTGTTCTATGCCAACAGTGCCGTATTCCAGAGGACTTGTCCCTGGGCTGGAATACGGGGCGTTCCGGTTTACTCTGAGCCGGGGTGCCACACGCACCTAAAGATTCGTGTTCAGAATATGATCCTAATGACTATTCTAAGCTCAAGGAGTCAAAGGCAGATGGCCTATCCTGTTCACCCTACAAGGTGCCAGTTCTAATTTGGCAAGGTTTTATTGTTTGCACGTAACTTGCGTAAGCTGTCTTGCGTTTCTTCTCCTTCTTTGCATCGCCATGTGCTTAGTTTACTCATCATATATACGTGAAGTTGCCATGCCCACCCATTATCAATACGCATTCCATTTGTCATCATACCATGTTTTTCCATTCAAATGCTGCTCTTGTGTATCAGACATCCAAAAGAAAGAGAGTGATTGCAGAACCTGAAGGAGTAGTAGCAAAGTCCTTGAAAAAATTGGTGGTACCGCAGAAATCAGACAACACCCCACTTATATTGGCGATAGAACCAGCGCCAAAAAACCTAGGATATTGCAACTATGCTGCTCGCTGCTTTGCTCTTGTTAGTACTTGTTGTATTGTATCGCCGTACTTACATTCATACCTGGTTGATTATGTGACATCAGTGTGTATTGTAACCTGCATATCCACTGTTCTCTCCTAATTATCAGATCTATATTAATGCTTACATTAATGTAGAATAAACCCAATGCTTATGAAGAAGTTTAGCTCTACATTGTTCTTGTAAGTATGTGTTGTCCTTTATCACTGTACTTATACTGTCAGCTAGTTGTTCATGTACCATCACTTTGCAGCTTATTTTCCCTTGGCATCCATTTTGTACACATCTGATCTATGTTTACTCTTACTGAAATGTTGAATAAAACCAATGCTACTGAAGATGTTTAGCTCTGCATTACTCTTGTCAGTACCTTTTGGCTGTATGTTGTACCTACATTTATAGCTAGTTGATTATGTAGCATCACTCTGCATCTTAGCTTAAATAATCTCCATTTGTTCCTATATTATCACTTCTATATTTACTCTTAACAAAATGTAGAATAAAGGCAATGCTTATGAACAAGACTCTGTGGTAAACTTCTTGAATTGCCCGCCCATTAACATGGAAAAGGGATTTATAGAGCCGGTCTTCATTACTAACATATGTTTGTCCTTCTCGAGCCTTCAAACTTTGTTGTGTATATTTGAATAGCAATGACTGCAACTGCTGTTTATTTTTGTCGTTTGCATCAAATTGCATGTTTAAAGTTTATTATGAAGTTCATAAACATAAGTTTCTCCTTCTCAATTTCAGTTTTTAGTTGTACAACCTAGTTCCTTATTCATACCATGTAAATTAAACTAAACATAGCAAGTGATCTTCCTTAGCACTGCACGTATGCTTGTTGATCTGTAATCCAGTGGTGTGGTCAAACTACCAACTCCAGGACAATGTCATATCCTGCTGTGTCTTAACTATGAACAATGCATATTATGTTCATGTTATTTAAATCGTGTCTCTTTATTTACCAATTTGAAATAGGATAAACAGTACACTCACCATCGATGCTTATACATTCTTTAGCACTGCATGTATGCTTGTGTTCTTGATCTGTAATCCAGTGGTGTAGTGAAGCTGGCCACTCCTGCACAATGCCATTTCCTGCCATGTCTTAACTGTGAACATTTTTTATTCTATTGTAATCCAGGTCTCTTTATTTGCCACTAAGAAATGGGATGAATTGACAGCACTGTTGCTTATATGTGCAAAGCATGTTATCTGTCTGCTTTTTTCTCTTTCAGGGTGATATCACTGACGCCAAGAACCGCCATTGATGCTATGCAGCTAGAGTTGGATATAAACATCAAACAAGTGCAGTCATCAGCTTGCTCAGCTGCTTGCGCTTCAGCTCCTAGGCAGGGCTAACCTTTCTTGAACTATGTTGAAGTGCTGTCGGTTCTGTATATTATTTTAGGCAGCGTGTTTATTTGCACTGGTGGCGTCCTTTGATGCCCAGTGTACGTAATCTGCAGTCTGGTTGCGCTTTATTATCGCTGGCGGCGAACTTTTATGCCCAGTGTACGTAATATGCAGTGATTTCTTTGTTGTATAGTCTAGGTATATTCTTCGTCATGATGTTGTAATTTAATTTCTGTATATGCTGTCATCGCTCCCTAAAAAGGCCGTAAGCTTTGACGGAACGCAATGGTCCTAAACGTTCAGTTTATTATATAAAAAATTACGGTACTAAAACTGGCCGCCCCGCCAATCGCTGTAAATGGGCCGAAATGTGGGCCTACAATCATGTCCGGCCAATAGCAGGCCTAGACGTAAACCAGTTGCCTAAGTTGGGCCAGAAAAAGAATGGGCTTTTAACAATTCAAAATGTAGATTGGGCCTGAACAGTGTTGGAGACCCATGATTGGCTCAACCACAAGACGGGCCGTTAACAGGCCAAAATATTTGTCGGGCCACAGTTGGCCGAATAACATAATGGGTCGTAAGCAGGCCAGATGCAAAGCGGGCCATCATTAGGCCCAGTTATCTCATAGGCCTTTAATGGGCCAATAGTCAGGTTGGGCTAAAATATATCCACGAAGACTACATGCCTTTAAGAGGCCGAAAGTCATTTTGGCCCAGAAATAGGCCCACATGCAACATAGGCCGTTAAATGGCCGAAAGTGAAACCGGACCGACAACGGCCCATATGTACCAATGGCCATTAACATGCCGAAAGTAATATCGGGCAGAACTATTACATGGGCCTTTAAGAGGCCGTACTTCAAATGGGCCCCCAATGGGGCCGAAAGCATAGTGCCTGTTAATGGGACAGATCATATATGGGCTGTAATTTGGCCCAAAGAATGTCAGGCAGTTAATGGGCCGAATCCTATATGGGCCGTCATTTGGCCCAAAACATGGCAGACTATTAACGGGCCGGATCTGATGTGGGCTGTCATTTGGCCCAAAACGTGATAAGACATCTAACAGGCCGGATCTTATGTGGGCCGTAATTTGGCCCAAACCATGGCAGGCTGTTAACGGGCCAGCCCAGTAGAGTATGATAAAATCTTGTGGGCCCTTGGCTGGGCCGGCCTTTTTATCTTAAATGGGCTACTGCTGGGCCCTGCCACATGTCGAGGTAACATAGGCGCGTTCCCTCCAATGTACGGATGACATCTGTCCCAACGCTAAGCCGACATGTGGATCCTCCGGCGAAGGGGAATTTTACACGTAGAAAATCCCCATTAGTCGAGCTGTTAGCGGGTTATCGGATCCAAATTGGAACCCGATAGCTTAACGGCGACCCGTGTTATGGTGGATGCCACATGTTGGTTACCCTTGACGAAAACACTTCCATGACGCGGCATTTATCATCATGGAAGTGGACACTTCCGTGATGATAATTTCGGTATTGTCATGGAACACTTCTACGACAGCACATGTATGACTATCTTGATTATGTCATAAAATCGTCATGGATGTATATGCATGACAGAAAACGTGACCTACTATGACAAACACGTATCATCAAGGAAGTGGTTTTTTTTGTAGTGGCTGTTTTGACGTCCATTTGCCAGATTTCATAATCATAGAATGTGGCAATTGCTAACATGATTCTGACAGACTTAAGCATCGCTACGGGTGAGAAAGTCTCATCGTAGTCAACCCCTTGAACTTGTCAAAAACCTTTTGCGACAAGTCGAGCTTTGTAGACAGTGATATTACCATCAACGTCTGTCTTCCTCTTGAAGATCCATTTATTCTCAATGGCTTGCTGATCATCGGGAAAGTCCACCAAAGTCCATACTTTGTTCTCATACATGGATCCTATCTCAGATTTCATGGCCTCAAGCCATTTGTCGGAATATGGGCTCATCATAGCTTCTTCATAGTTCGTAGGTTCACTGTTGTCTAACAGCATGACTTCTAGGACAAGATTACCGTACCACTCTGGTGCGGTACGTGTTCTGGTCGACCTACGAGGTTTAGTAGTAACTTGATCTGAAGTTTCATGATCGCCATCATTAGCTTCTTCTCTAGTTGGTGTAGGCATCACGGGAACGGTTTTCTCTGATGTGCTACTTTCCAATTCGAGAGAAGCTACAACTACCTCATCAAGTTCTACTTTCCTCCCACTCACTTCTTTCGAGAGAAACTCCTTCTCTAGAAATGACCCATTCTTAGCAACAAAGATCTTGCCTTTGGATCTATGGTAGAAGGTATACCCAATAGTTTCTTTAGGGTATCCTATGAAGACGCACTTCTCCGCTTTGGGCTCGAGCTTATCAGGCTGAAGCCTTTTGACATAAGCATCGCATCCCCAAACTTTAAGAAACGACAGCTTAGGTTTGTTGCCAAACCATAGTTCATACGGTGTCATCTCAACGGATTTAGACGGTGCCCTATTTAACGTGAATGCGGCTGTCTCTAATGCATAACCCCAAAATGAGAAAGGCAAATCAGTAAGAGACATCATAGAACACACCATATCTAATAAAGTACGGTTACGATGTTCGGACACACCATTACGCTGTGGTGTTCCTGGTGGCGTGAGTTGTGAAACAATTCCACATTGTTTTAAATGAAGGCCACACTTGTAACTCAAATATTCACCTCCGCGATCAGATCGTAGAAATTTTATTTTCTTGTTACGATGATTCTCCACTTCATTGTGAAATTCTTTGAACTTTTCAAATGTTTCAGACTTGTGTTTCGTTAAGTAGATATACCCATACCTACTCAAATCATCTGTGAAGGTTAGAAAATAACGATACCCGCCGTGTGCTTCAACACTCATCGGACCACATATATCGGTATGTATTATTTCCAATAAGTCATTAGCTCGCTCCATTGTTCCAGAGAACGGAGTTTTAGTCATCTTACCCATGAGGCATGGTTCTCAAGTATCAAATGATTCATAATCAAGTGATTCCAAAAGTCCATCCGCATGGAGTTTCTTCATGCGCTTTACACCAATATGACCCTAACGGCAGTGCCACAAGTATGTTGCACTATCATTATCAACTTTGCATCTTTTGGCATGAATATTATGTATATGTGTATCACTATTATCGAGATTGAACAAGAATAGACCATTCACTATGGGTGCATGACCATAAAAGATGTTACTCATAAAAATAGAACAACCATTATTCTCTGACTTAAATGAATACCGTCTCACAATAAACAAGATCCAGATATAATGTTCATGCTCAACACTGGCACCAAATAACAATTATTGAGGTCTAAAACTAATTCGGAAGGTAGATGTAGAGGTAGCGTGCCGACGGCGATCACATCAACCTTGGATCCATTTCCGACGCGCATCGTCACCTCGTCCTTAGCCAATCTTTGTTTATTCCGCAGCTCCTGTTTCGAGTTACAAATATGAGCAACCAAACCAGTATCAAATACCCAGGTGCTACTACGAGGATTATTAAGGAACACATCAATAACATGTATATCAGATATACCTTTGTTCACTTTGCCATCCTTCTGACCTGCCAAGTACTTGGGGCAGTTCCGCTTCCAGTGACCATTTCCCTTGCAGTAGAAGCACTCAGTTTCAGGCTTGGGTCCAGCTTTGGGCTTCTTCACGGGAGCGGCAACTTGCTTGCCATTGTTCTTGAAGTTCCCTTTCTTTCCCTTGCCCTTTTTCTTAAAACTGGTGGTCTTGTTAACCACCAACACTTGATGCTCTTTCTTGATTTCTACCTCCGCAGCCTTAAGCATCGCGAAGAGCTCGGGAATTGTTTTCTCCATCCCTTGCATATTATAGTTCATCACGAAGCCTTTGTAGCTTGGTGGCAGTGACTAGAGAACTCTATCAATAACACTCTCAGCTGGAAGATCAATTCCCAACTGAGTCAAGTGGTTGTGGTACCCAGACATTCTGAGTATGTGTTCACTGATAGAACTGTTCTCCTCCATCTTACAGCTAAAGAACTTGTTGGAGACTTCATATCTCTCAACACGGGCATTTGCTTGAAATATTAACTTCAACTCTTGGAACATCTCATATGCTCCGTGGTGTTCAAAATGCTTTTGAAGTCCCGGTTCCAAGCCGTAAAGCATGGCACACTGAACTATCGAGTAGTCATCAGATCGAGCTTGCCAGACATTCACAATGTCTACATCAGCTCCTGCAGCATGTCTGTCACCTAGCGGTGCATCAAGGACATAATTCTTCTGTGCAGCAATGAGGATAATCCTCAAGTTACGGACCCAGTCCGTGTAGTTGCCACCATCATCTTTCAACTTAGCTTTCTCTAGGAACGCATTAAAATTCAAGGGAACGGTAACACGGGCCATTGATCTACAACATAGATATGCAAAAACTATTAAGATTAAGTTCATGATAAATTTTAGTTCAAATAATCAAATTACTAATGAACTCCCACTTAAATCAACATTCCTCAAGTTGTCTAAGTGATACATGATCCAAATCAACTAACCCATGTCCGATCATCACGTGAGATGGGGTAGTCTTCAAAGGTGAACATCTCTATGTTGATCATATCTACTATATGACTCACGTTCGACCTTATGGTCTCCAGTGTTTCGAGACCATGTCTGTACATGCTAGGCTCGTCAAGTTTAACCCAAGTATTCTGCATGTGCAAACTGGCTTACACCTGTTGTATGTGAACGTAGAGTCTATCACACCCGATCATCACAAGGTGCTTCCAAACGACGAACTTTAGCAACGGTGCATACCCGGGGAGAACACTTTTATCTTGAAATTAAATGAAGGGGTCATCCTATAATGCTACCGTCGTTCTAAGCAAAATAAGATGCATAAAGGATAAACATCACATGCAATCAAAATATGTGACATGATATGGCCATCATCATCTTGTGCTTTCGATCTCCATCTCCAAAGCAACGGCATGATCTCCATGATCACCGGTGTGACACCTTGATCTCCATCATTGCGTCGGGGTCGTCTCGCCAACTATTGCTTCTACAACTATTGCTAACGCATAGCAATAAAGTAAAGCAATTACATGGCGCTTAGTGATTGACACATAGGTCATACAATAATTAAAGGCAACCCTGAGGCTCCTGCCGGTTGTCGTACTCATCGACATGCAAGTCGTGAACTTATTAAAAAACATGATCATCTCATACATCAACATATATCATATCATATCTTGACCATATCACATCACAACATGCCCTGCAAAAACAAGTTAGACGTCCTCTACTTTGTTGTTGCAAGTTTTACGTGGATGCTACGGGCAACTAGCAAGAACCGTTCTTACCTATGCATAACCACAACGGTGATTATCAAGCTGCAATTTAACCTTCTACAAGGACCGCTGTAGTCAAATTAGATTCAACTAAAGTGGGAGAGACAGACACCCGCCAGCCACCTTTATGCAAAACAAGTTGCATGTTAGTCGGTGGAACCGGTCTCATGTACATGGACATGTAAGGTTGGTCCGAGCCGCTTCATCCCACAATACCGCTGAATCAAAATAAGACATTGGTGGTAAGCAATATGAACATCACCGCCCACAACTCCTTTGTGTTCTACTCATGCTTATCATTCTACGCATAGACCTG
This sequence comes from Thinopyrum elongatum, assembly GCA_011799875.1. NCBI lineage: Eukaryota > Viridiplantae > Streptophyta > Magnoliopsida > Poales > Poaceae > Thinopyrum > Thinopyrum elongatum. The sequence continues at coordinate 409,081,410 of CM022299.1, forward strand.
GCTCATGATGCCACTGTTGGGGAACGTTGCACGGAAAACAAAATTTTTCTACGCACACGCAAGATCTATCCATGGAGATGCATAGCTACGAGAGGGGGAGAGCATCTACATACCCTTGTAGATCGCTAAGCGGAAGCGTTTATCAACGCGGTTGATGTAGTCGTACACCTTCACGACCCGTTCCGATCAAGTACTGAATACACGGCACATCCGCGTTCAACACACGTTCAGCTCGATGACGTCCTCACCTTCTCGATCCAGCAAGAGAGGCAAAGTAGTAGATGAGTTCCGGCAGCACGACGGCGTGGTGACGGTGGTGGTGAAACTATTGCGCAGGGCTTCGCCAAGCTCAACGGCTTAGGACGGAGGACGAACTAGAGGGGAGGGGGCGCCGCGCATGGCTTGGAAATCGTGGTGTGTGATACGTCCATTTTGCATCATGCTTCTATGTTGATATTTATTGCATTATGGGCTGTTATTACACATTATGGTACAATACTTATGCCTTTTCTCTCTTATTTTACAAGGTTTACACAAAGAGGGAGAATGCCGACAGCTGGAATTCTGGACCGGAAAGGAGCAAATCTGAGAGACCTATTCTGCACAACTCCAAAAGTCCTGAAAATTTACGGAGAATTATGGAATATATAAGAATTATTGGGCGAAGAAAATACCAGAGGGGACCCACCAGGTGGCCACAAGCCTGGGGGGCGCGCCCTACCCCCTGGGTGTGCCCCTAGGGCTTGTGGGCCCCCTGGCAGGTCTCCGGTGTCCATCTTCTGCTATATGAAGGGTTTTTATCTGAAAAAAAATCATAAGGAAGCTTTCGGGACGAAGCGCCGCCGTCTCGAGGCGGAACCTGAGCAGAAGCAATCTAGGGCTCCGGCGGAGCTATTCTGCTGGGGAAACTTCCCTCCGGGAGGGGGAAATCGAAGCCATCGTCATCACCAATGATCCTCTCATCGAGAGGGGGTCAATCTCCATCAACATCTTCACCAGCACCATCTCCTCTCAAACCCTAGTTCATCTCTTGTATTCAATTTTTGTCTCAAAACCTCAGATTGGTACCTGTGGGTTGCTAGTAGTGTTGATTACTCCTTGTAGTTGATGCTAGTTGGTTTATTCGGTGGAAGATCATATGTTCAGATCCTTAATGATATTTATTACCCCTCTGATTATGAACATGAATATGCTTTGTGAGTAGTTACATTTGTTCCTGAGGACATGGGAGAAGTCTTGTTATAAGTAATCATGTGAATTTGATATTCGTTCGATATTTTGATGAGATGCATGTTGTCTTTCCTCTAGTGGTGTTATGTGAATGTCGACTACATGACACTTCACCATGATTTGGACCTAGGGGAAGGCATTGGGAAGTAATAAGTAGATGATGGGTTGCTAGAGTGACAGAAGCTTAAACCCTAGTTTATGCGTTGCTTCGTAAGGGGCTGATTTGGATCCACATGTTTCATGCTATGGTTAGATTTATCTTAATTCTTCTTTCGTAGTTACGGATGCTTGCGAGAGGGGTTAATCATAAGTGGGAGGTTTGTCCAAGTAAGGACAACACCCAAGCACCGGTCCACCCATATATCAAATTATCAAAGTAACGAATGCAAATCATATGAGCATGGTGAAAACTAACTTGACAGTAATTCCCATGTGTCATCTGGAGCGCTTTGCTTTATATAAGAGTTCGTCCAGGCTTATCCTTTGCTACAAAAAGGATTGGGCCACCTTGCTGCACCTTTGTTACACTTGTTACTTGTTACCCGTTACGAATTATCTTATCACAAACCTATCTGTTACCGAAAATTTCAGTGCTTGCCGAAAATACCTTGCTAAAAACTGCTTGTCATTTCCTTCTGCTCCTCGTTGGGTTCGACACTCTTACTTATCGAAAGGACTACGATAAATCCCCTATACTTGTGGGTCATCAGTGTGTGTTTCCCCCTCCCCTCCTCTCATATATATAGGTGGAGGGGGGAGGGAAGGCTGCCTAGGGCGCCCCCAAAGGGGGCCGGCGGCTGCCCTAGGCGCCTGCCCTGGCCGCGCCCCCTTCCTTCTTTGGCGCGTGGGGGGGAGGAAAGGGGGGTTGGCTGCCCTAGGGCGCCTCCCCTTCCCTTTCTCCCTTGTGTGGAGAAAGGCAGGAGGGGGCTAGCCCCTCCCCTTTCCTTTGCAGGGCCAGCGGCCAGGATGGGGGCACGCCAGCCCCTTGTGGGCTAGTGTGCTCCCCTCCCCTTGGCCCGTTAGGCCCAATAACTTCCCGTGGCCTTCCGGAACCCCTTCCGGTGATCTGATGAATATCCGGTGTGTTCCGATACCTTTCCGGAGACCAAATACTATCATCCTATATATCAATCTTTACCTCCGGACCATTCCGGAGCTCCTCGTCATGTTCGTGATCTCATCCGGGACTCCGAACAACATTCGGTCACCAACATACATAACTCATAATATACTATATCGTCAATGAACGTTAAGCGTGCGGACCCTACGGGTTCGAGAATGATGTAGACATGACCGAGACGCTTCTCCGGTCAATAACCAACAGCGGGACCTGGATGCCCATATTGATTTCTACATATTCTACGAAGATCTTTATCGGTCGAACCTTTATGACAACATACGTAGTTCCCTTTGTCTGTCGGTATGTTACTTGCCCGAGATTCGATCATCGGTATCTCCATACCTAGTTCAATCTCGTCACCGGCAAGTCTCTTTACTCGTTCTGTAATACATCATCTTGTAACTAACTCCTTAGTCACTTTGCTTGCAAGCTTCTTGTGATGTTGTATTACCGAGAGGCTCCATCATACGGAGTGACAAATCCCAATCTCGATTCATGCCAACTCATCAGACACCTTCGGAGATACCTGTAGAGCACCTTTATGATCACCCAGTTACGTTGTGACGTTTGATAGCACACAAGGTATTCCTTCGGTATCCGGGAGTTGCATGATCTCATGGTTGAAGGAATATGTATTTGACATTAAGAAAGCAGTAGCAAAAACTGAACGATCATATGCTATGCTAACAGATGAGTCTTGTCCATCACATCATCTATTATATACTTAAAACAAGAGTCAAATAAGCCATCATGTTTGTCGACATATGCTAATATTTTTTACGCTGTTAGATTAGAATAATAACGGCTAAGATTTAAAGGTTTTTGCGTAACATCATAAAATATATGTACCAGTAGTATTGAACTTTCATCGTGTCACGTTACATGCATATATGGTACAAGATAGCAATACAACCTTTAAAAAAAGAGTAAAAGAAATAGCAATAGGAAAGACAGGGTCCAACATAACACACACACCCCCTAAAAAACATGACATACACGCATACTCTAGCCCGGAAAGAGAGGAATTTCTTTTGAGAAGGGAGGAGTTGGAGTACTAATTGGTCTAGAACTTTGGGGCGTGCAACACAAGGGAATCGGACAATGCTATTAGTAGAAAGAGTCCAGTAATAAAAAAAGTAAAAATATAAGAAGGCAGGTAGACAACGATCAGACATTGAACCATGTACGTCTATGGACAAATCCGATGACTGTATATACTCCTGACGCAAAAAAGGCCTGAGCTCAACTATGTCTAGCCTATTAAAAATATACGAAAAAGAAGCCAACATATATGTTTTATTTTCCAGCCTGTATTAAAAAAAAAGGAGCCACTGTATATACATTTACTTACAACACCCTAATGTCTATGTGGTACTACTTATAGCTAAAAGTAGGAAATTAATAGCTATGCTGGCCGTAGACAAAGAAAGATGCAAGCTAGGATAAATAAAATATTGCCATCATTGGTAACATAGTACTAAGATATCAAATCACTATTTTTCGTTTTCTACAAACGCATACATTTATAAGATGTAAGATACATCTCGGGTCAGTGAGTGGATTGATGATTTTTGAAGTGCCTGCACGGATGTGGTGCTGATATTAACATGTATACATAACAGTAAATTAGCATCTACTAGGTAAAGTGATTGGCATCAATTAAAAATCATCTTTACAAGGGAAGTAAATTTTGATTTATAGAAAAATATATTTATGTATACAATAAATAATAATAAATAGGTAGAACTATGGGAAAAAGTAAGCGCGAACTCCAGAAATGCGTTTTAGTGCATGGGCTCAATGCGGTCGTTCTTTAGAAAAAATGAAAATCATATTTTAAATTATCAAATGAAGGAAAATCCACATTTTCATATGGATGTATATGAACACATGTGTAAATTTTCATGCTGGAATACATACATTCACAAGCGAACCACACAAAACGACAAAATCGTGGTTTTGAAAACAATGAAGCGTGTGTACTTTTCATTATCAAAAACCAAATAGTTTGCCTCTTTTTGTGTAGCTCATGCGGAGCGCTAATATCTTTCATTATGAATTTTTACATACATGTACTGTACTTCCATATGAAAATATAGGTTTTTGTTCAAAATTATCCGAAACTTTGAAATACGAATTATTTTTAATTTTTTATAAAAGGGCTCCATGGAGCTCGGCCACACAAACGCCGCACTCCGTGCAAACTTCGTATAGAACTTAAATAGCTAAAATTTGAATAAATTATTCCTGAAAATATTTTATGTGTATAATAAATGTTACTACTTCTTAAACATAATTAGAAATAAAAATATATTGAAAAATGTTTTCATACGAACAACATAGGCAAGAGACATCCACTAGAAGTGACTTAAATATTTCTCAAAATAAGTGACCAATAAATAGGTAAACTACTAATAAACTACTTTTGAAATGAAACTAGAAATCGAAATATATTAACAAGTTGGTTGTCATGGACTCCGTATGTAGAGATGCCCGAACTATCAACTACAAGGGACAAAAGAAGTGACAAACCTAGATGGGGGAAAAGAGTATATGTGTTGGCATGCCTGCGTTTTTTATGTAGTTCGGTCAAAGGAAACACATGAAATATGCGACGCGATTGGGTTTGGAGTACAAGAAAAAAGTTTGTCCTGAATAGAGTGTACGGCTCATTGCCTTCATGTACCGGTTCACATTAGAAAGGTTTGGAACAAGAAGAAGTAATGTATAAGTGACAATTGATTTCTGAGCATTCATGACATCATGTAAGAATAATCACGGGTTGATGTTAATGTGCTTTGTGTGCGTGAATAGTCTATCCGTGTATGCACCTATATCAAACGAAGAATGCAACAGAATATTTGGCAACTATGTGATAAGAATTACTTCAAAAAAACTATGTTATGAGAATTTTTCCTGTGCATGAGTAGAAATGGACAAACACTGAAAATAATGTGGAATCGTGTGGGTGTGTGATATATTATACTAACAAAATAAATGATACACTCATTGGAAGAAAACAATAGAAGGTTTGCCTATAAGTCTACAATCTTTAGATTTAACTGTTGGATGAAATATTTCTTAAAGATATAAATCATCTACAAAACTTTTGTACTCTAATTTGAATGTATTTTCTTAATAAGGAAACACAAGCCGTACAAAGGGAATACGCAAAAAAAAAGTTGAACATCTTTACAAGACTAATTTATATTGAACTGAGATATTGATCGAGGGTATCACAAATTCAACATAGAGAAGTGTACTCTTGCAAAAATATTTAGGTGCGTGGTTTACATTCTTAACTTAATCTAAATAATGGATAACAATTCAAATGATCGGGATGGAGTCAAGTCAAATAGACAATCATCACGAACTGGTGATGATGAAGATATTTAGATTGCTGAGGTAAAATGATTGCAATTTTCGTAGATTTTGACCAAACATATTTATATAAAGATATAGTCAAAGTTTTGTAAAGGAGCATGTATCCAAAAATGTAATTCTAATAATATGTAAAAATCTAGCCGCGCAAATGCGCGGGTAGCTCCGCTAGTTCTCCTAATGATGTGATCCCGTCATCAAGTGACAAGACATGTCTATGGTTAGGAAACCTTAACCATCTTTTGATCAACGAGCTAGTCTAGTAGAGGCTCACTAGGGACACGGTATTTGTTTATGTATCCACACATGTATTTAAGTTTTCGGTCAATACAATTATAGCATGAATAATAAATATTTATCATGATTAAGTAAATATAATAATAACCACTTTATTATTGCCTCTAGGGCATATTTCCAACATGCCACCCCCTGGGCGCGCCCTGGTGCCTCATGGGGCCCACATGGCTTCACTGGCCCTAATCTCAAGCATGTAAATTCAATTTTCCCGAGAAAAAAATAAGAGAAGAAGTTTCATCGCGTTTTACGATACGGAGCCGCCGCCACCTCCTGTTCTTCATTGGGAGGCCAGATCTGGAGTCCGTCAGGGCTCCAGAGAGGGGCATTCATCGCCATCGTCATCACCAACCCTTCTTCATCACCAATTCCATGATGCTCACCACTAGGAGTGAGTTATTTCTTCGTAGGCTTGCTGGACGATGATGGGTTGGATGAGATTTATCATGTAATCGAGTTAGTTTGTTAGGGCTTGATCCCTAGTATCCACTATGTTCTGAGATTGATGTTGCTATGACTTTGCTATGCTTAATGCTTGTCATTAGGGCCCGAGTGCCATGATTTTAGATCTGAACCCTTTACGTTTTCACCAATATATTTGTGTTCTTGATCCTATCTTGCAAGTTGTGTGCACCTACGTGTTATGATCCGCATACCCCAAAGTGACAGAAATTGGGATTCTTTCTGGTGATTACCGTAGTTTGAGGAGTTCATGTATTCACTATGTGTTAATGCTTTGTTCCGGTTCTCTATTAAAAGGAGGCCTTAATATCCCTTAGTTTCCTTATGGACCCCGCTGCCACGGGAGGGTAGGACAACAGATGTCATGCAAGTTCTTATTATAGGCAGGTATGACTATATACGGAATACATGCCTACATTACATTGATGAACTGGAGCTAGTTCTGTGTCGCCCTAGGTTATGACTGTTACATGATGAATGTCATACAACATAATTATCCATCACTAATCCAATGCCTACGACTTTCGCATATTGATCTTTGCTAAGTTAGTACTGCTGTTACAATTGCTATAAAACTGCTACTGCTACTGTTACCGTTACTGTTGCTATCGTAACTACCGCTATCAAACTATCATATTACTGTGCTACTGATAACTCTACTGCAGATATTTAATTCTCCAAGTGTGGTTGAATTGACAACTCAACTGCTAATACTTGCAAATATTCTTTGGCTCCCCTTGTGTCTAATCAATAAATTTGGGTTAAATACTCTACCCTCGAAAATTGTTGCGATCCCCTATACTTGTGGGTTATCAAGACCTTTTTCTGGTGCCGTTGCCGGGGAGCATAGCTCTATTTGTTGAGTCACTTGGGATTTATGTCTGTTGATCACTATGAAGAATCTAAAGGATGATAAAACCAAGATCATTCCCTCTAAGAAGAGGGGAGGTAAGGAACTACCATCTAGCTCTGCACTTGATTCATCTTCTGTTTTGAGTAGGCTTGCGACACCACCACCTGCTAATAATTCTGATATGTCACAAATAGTTGATGATGCTACCTCTGCTATGAATGATGCTATTGATGATTCTAGTACTTTGCTTGATGATACTGTTCCACTAGGTGAAATTCTCGATGAACAACTTGCTAGAGCAAAAGAATTTGAAAATGCTAAAACTGACGAAGTTACTGAAATTGGAAATTATAATTCACCTATTTGGCCTAGCTATCCTAGAATTGAAATGCCCGAGATACCTGAGGGTTTTGTTATGAGTTAGGACATAACTAGAGCACTTCTTGCTTGTAATGATAGAGATGATGTAAGCTGAAAGAAAAATCTCTAAATGCTAGAATGAAATATGATCCTAAGTTTGCTACTTCACCTATCTTTGTTACTGATAAGGATTATGAATTCTCTGTCGATCCTGAGTTAATTACTTTGGTTGAATCTGATCCTTTTCATGGTTATGAATCTAAAACTGTTGTGGCCCATCTTACTAAATTAAATGATATAGCCACACTATTTGTTCATAAGAAACAAGCTGTCTTATAGGGAATATTTGACTTTGTGCAAATTGAAGAAGAGAATATCCCTCAAGCTTGGGGGAGGCTTCTCGAGTTACTCAATGCTTTGCCTAATCATCCTCTCAAGAAAAATGAATTACTTGATATCTTTTATAATGGACTAACCGATGCTTCTAGGGACTACCTAGATAGTTATGCTATTGTGTTTTCAGGGAATGAACTGTTGAACAAGCTGAAGAACTATTGAATAATATGTTGAGAAATGATAATGATTGGACACTTCCTGAACCACTACCTGAGCCAACTCTGAAGAAGAGAGGAATTATATTTCTCAGTCCTGAATATGTGCAAGAGCCAAAGAAATCTATGAAAGAAAAGGGTATTAAAGCTGAAGATGTTAAGAATTTACACCTATTGAAGAAATACATGGGCTCGACACCCCGACACAGGTAGTAGAGGTAAATTCTCTTATAAGATTTGATGAAGGTGATATTCCTTATAATAAATCTGCTAGTCAATGCCTGGATGAATTTGACAATTACATTGTTAAGCAAGAACACTTTAATGTGTATGTTATGAAGCGACTGAAACGTAATGATTTCATGATTGACCGTTTGAGTGACTTGATGTTTAGAATTGCTAATGATGTTAAAGGTCTAGGTAAACGTGCATCCATGGTCCAAACCCAGTTAGAACAAGTTGCTAAGTCTCAAAATGATTTACTTAATGAGATGAATAATAATATGAATGATCATGCTGTTAGAGTAATGACTAGAGGAGGTAGAATGACTCAGGAGCCACTATATCCTGAAGGTCATCCTAAAAGAATTGAGCAAGATTCTCAAAGAATTAACATTGATGCACCTAGTTCATCTAAGAAGAAAAAGAAAAAGAAAAAGAAAAATGATAGGATTTTGCATGCTTCTAGTGAACCCGAAGTAGAAAAATCTGCTGAGAATAGTAATGATGTTTCTATCTCTGATGCTGAGACACAATCTGGTAATGAACATTCACCTAGTGATAATGATAATGATAATGATGATGTTCATGCAGATGTTCAACCAGACAATGATAAAGAACCTGATAATGATGTTGAAATAGAACCTGTTGTTGATCTTGATAACCCACCTCCTAAAAATAAACGATATGATAAAAGAGATTTCATTGCTAGAAAACATGGTAAAGAAAGAGAACCATGGGTTCAGAAACCCATGCCCTTTCCTACTAAGCTAACTAAAAATAAGGATGAGGAAGAATTTGAACGCTTTGCTGAAATGCTTAGGCCAGTCTTTTTGAGTACTCGTTTGACTGATATTTTAAAGATGGCCCCATATGCTAAATATATGAAAAATATTGTCACTAATAAAAGAAAGATACCTGAAGCTAAAATCTCCACCATGCTTGCAAACTATTCCTTTAAGGATGGAGTACCTAAAAACTAGGAGGTCCAGGAATACCTACGATACCATGCTACATTAAAAGAAATTATGTCAAAATTGATTTATGTGATTTGGGAGCCGGTGTTAGTGTTATGCCTTTCTCTTTATATAGAAGACTTGATTTGAATAAAATCACACCTGCTGAAATATCATTGCAAATGGCTGACAAATCAACTGCCATACCTATCGGTATTTGTGAGGATGTGCCTGTTGTAGTTGCAAATGTTACCATCTTAACATACTTTGTTATAGTTGATATGCCCGAGGACGACAACATGTCGATTATCCTTGGTAGACCCTTTTTGAATACTGCAGGGGCTGTTATTGATTGCAACAAAAGCAAGGTCACTTTTCATATTAATGGTAATGAGCATACTGTGCACTTTCGGAAGAAATAATTTCAAGTGAATGGTATCAATGTTATTGAAAAGGCTTCGACAATCACCATTGGAGGTTTTCAATTCCCTCTTCCTTTTGTCAAAAAGAAATATGAAACTCTTATTATTGGGAGATGCATATCCCTGTTGAGGTAACTTAGTGTTATACGAAGATTCTTCGGTTTCATGTCACTCGAAAATGGTTTGTTAATAGGACTTGATCAACCTTATTAATGGATCTTTTTTTAGGGGCATGTGGTCGATGAATTTAGTAAGCACAACTTTCTATACCTACTGTTTGCTCTGTGTTATTCTTAGTTAAATAAAATAAAATGCCATGATTATCCTGTTTTCTGAACTTTCCGTGCAATAAAAAAGGCTCGAAAATAAAAGTGCTCAGAATGATGTAAAATTTTAACATGAATTTTTCTGGAATATTTAAGAATTTTTGGCATCGAACACAACCCTGGGGGGTGTTCCTGGTGCCCACGAGGCAACAGGGCGTGGCCACCCCCTGGGCCCGACTGGTGGCTTGTGGGCCCCACAGGGACCCCCTCACTTATCCCTTTAGCCCACTTCGTTTCTTATTACCTCTAGAAAAAAAATTCTTGGTAGCTCTCTCCCTCGTGTTCTTGCTCCCAAACCTGAGATTTTTGGTCTTGTTGCTCGGAGCTCCGTTTTTGAAACTATTTTTGGGGATTGGTCCTTGGTATGTGACTCCTCCATTGCTCCAACTAGTTTTTGATTTAGTGGATTATATTTTGCATAATTAGCTGCTCTTGGTGCTACTGAAAATGAGCTTGCATGTTGAATTCTTTGAGTTCCAAGTAGTTTGAATGCTTGATATAGCCTCTAGACACCCATATGAGTAGTTGCTATCAATCTTGTGAAGTTTTATTGACATCATTTTGTGGTCCAAAAATTTCAGAAAATTATTCGTAGGAAAAATGAACTTCTTTCGGAGAAGCTCCTCGAAACGGAATGCCAAGGAAGTCATTGGGGACTCCTTGGACAATGACCTCAACTTTCCGCGTAGGACGGAGATCCGGCCATGCGAATGGCCGCACAATGCCTTCATGAACGAAGCCGGATTCTACCAAGAGTTCGCGCAATTTTTTGCAAATGCCGGATTGACCAACTTCCTCGTAGATGAGTGTGACCAGCACCACATCCTTACAAATTCCTTTGTGCAAAGTTTCCATTTCTTGAATAGGCTCAAACCCCCCATGGTGCATTTTGTTTTATATGCTGAACATCATGAGATACCACTTACTGAATTTTGTGAGATGTGCTTGATTATTTCTGATGGGGAAATAAGAGAGGCTAGACCGGAGGAGTTTGAGGGTTTCCTCCGCACTTTAACTATGGGAGAGGAAAGGGGTGTGTCGAAAGCCTGAGCTACTAGTTTGCAATTTCCTGTCGTGCATTACTTTGCTTATTCATAGGGAAATGTTTGGCTGCAAGGGAGCAAGGTAGCGCGCTATGCACACTGATCTCGCCTTTATGTTGTGCACTCTATAATGACAACACTTATAGCCTTGAAGCTATCATTGCACGCCACCTGCACACTAATAGAACTAAGGGCAAGATTCACAGTGGCATGTATGCTACTCGCTTAGCGAGACATTTTCATGTTAATGTATGCCCCCATGATTGTTTGTTACCTAGGATTTACTTAGATCACTGTCTATGATCGATCACCATTTTATCGATGCTCCTAAGTCTCCTCACCACATTCGTTATAACTTGGTCTTTAGTGAGGATACTCCTGATATTATTCCGTTGCCTGCACCTGATTTGTTTGACTCTCATGCCAGGAGCGGATACACCGTCATGCCACTAGATATCACTGCTTACCGAAATGTGTTGGCTGCGGCTGAGGATGAGGCCCAGGCTTGGGACGCTCAAGTGCCGCCGCCTCAGCACTTTCATATCGGACCAGATGGCTACTACGGGTGGTGATTACCAAGCTAGGCAAAAGCCTAAGCTTGGAGGAGTACATTTTCTCATCGACATTACATTCATGTTCACACATTTCACTTCAGTTGTCGATGTTCATCCTCTTTCATTGTATAATCCATGTTAGCTTTATTTTTGCTTTCTTCTTGTGTATTTGAGAACTTTGAAAAAAATCCAAAAATATTTGTCGCTTCTTTTCGTTTTTTCTTTCTAGTTTATTTAGTTTGTAGTATTAAAAGAAAACCCAAAAAGATTTCTCATTTGTTCTTTTTCTTGTTGGGAGCTTTCCCGTGTAAATAGTTTTTCTTGTTTTTTTTCCTTTGTTATTTTTGCTTTCTTTAGAAAAACTAAAAACTCCAAAAATATTTCACTGTGTTTCTCTGAAATTCTTTTCTTTTGTTGAGTCATCGTAAGGATAAGATCACGATGAAAATGTTGAGTGGCTCTCATATGCATTATTGTTGAATTAACAAAGAACCAATATTACCTTGTCTTCTCTCCTGAATAAGATGTTTGCAGATTCCAGCTTAGTCCACGACACTCTTGTACTATTATTATTTTCATATGACTTAGTTGTGCAAGTGAAAGGCAATAATGACAATAATTTGATGAAGTGACTATGGCAAGGAAAAGCGGGTATGAACTCAACTTGTTTTTGTTTTTGTAAATATGTTTAACTCAGTTTCCATGATTCATCATATTATGAGTAAACATGTTCATGATGACAATTAGAGATTATAGTTGCTCATGCAATGGTTGAGTAGGTAGGAGTGGATAATGATTTATCTTGGGTGTCAACATGCATTAAAATGGTTATGATGTAGTATGATATTATGCTATCCTCCTCTGAATGTTTCAAGTGGCTTGACTTGACACATGTTCACACATGTAGTTGATTCAAAACCAACCTAGCCTCCATGATATTTATGTTCATGGTGTTTATATCCTACTCATGCTAGTATTCAATGTTAATTATTCACAATGCATGTTTATGACCGTTGTTGCTCTCTAGCTGGTCGCTTCTCAATCTTTTTGCTAGCCTTCGCCTGTACTAAGCGGGAATACTGTTTGTTCATCCAAATCCCTAAACCAAAGTTATTCCAAATGAGTCCACTATATCTACCTATATGTAATATTACTTTGTCGTTCCAAGTAAATTTGCATGTGCCACCTCTAAACATTCAAATGAACATCTGTTTTGTGTGCCCATAACGCTCATGGAGCGACAGGGGGCGGTCAGTATCTTCCATGCTAAGCGGATTATTCTCATGGTAAGTGTTTTTTCACTTGTCCTTACATGAGAGGGGCTGGTATTCCGGATGCCCAGTCCCATGAACAAATCGCAAAATAATGAAACAAACTTCCGTGGAAAGTTGTTGGTATGGAGGGCACCCGAGGATTCGGCTAGCCATGGCTTGTGTTTGTTGGCTGAGGGGGAGTAAACTTTACCTTTTCCGCTTGGTAACTGCCACTAATGTGTTTAGCATGGAAGATATTGAAAAGTCTTGGTCGTGACGTTGACAGGAAATGCATGCCTCTCAAAATTATATTTATCTATGATTTAAGCTTTGAGCTCTGGCACCTCTGCAAATCCCTGCTTCCCTCTGCGAAGGGCCTATCCATTTACTTTTATGCTATTTTACTTTTATTGTTGAGTCATCACCTTCTCAATTAAAGCACCAGTCCTGAGAGCACTATTGTCATTCTTATGCATTGTGTATAGTTAATATTGTGTGCATAATGACTTGATCTCTTCTACCATGAATTAAAATGTTTAGTCGCTGCTTGAACTTTGGAGGTGCTCTACATTTATGTTTTGCGGTCTCAGAAAGGGCTAGCGAGATACCATGTTGTCATATTATATCATGATTGTTTTGACAAAGTGTTGGCATTTGAGATATGTTATTATTGCTCACTAGTTGATTATGCCATTGATATGAGTGAATATAATTTCTAAGAGTTATTATTTGCATGGTTAGTTATGATCTTTGCTGAAAACCTGGGTACTATTAAAGCTTATATCCGGATACAAGAACAGAAGAGTTCGTAAAAGTTTTTCTTTATCACTTTCAGTTTGTCAACTAAATTGCTTGAGGACAAGCAGTGCATTAAGCTTGGGGGAGTTGATACGTCTCCATTCTATCTACTTTTCCAAACACTTCTGCTCTTGTTTTGAACTCTAATTTGCATGATTTGAATGAAACTATAACGGACTGACGTTGTTTTCAGCAGAACTTCCATCGTGTTGTTTTTGTGCAGAAATAAAAGTTCTCGGAATTGGACAAAACTTTTTGGAGATTTTTTATGGAATATATAAAAAATATTGGAGGCAAGATCCACAGAAGGGGACCCACCAGTGGCCCACGAGCCACCAGGGCGTGACCTGGTGTCTCGTGGGGCCCACATGGCCCCGCTGACCCTAATCTCAAGCCTATAAATTCATTTTTCCCGAGAAAATAAGAGAGAAGAAGTTTCATCGCGTTTTACAATACGGAGCCGCCTCCACCCTTGTTCTTCCTTGGGAGGCCAGATATGGAGTCTGCTCGGGGCTCTAGAGAGGGGGATTCGTCTCCATCATCATCACCAACCCTTCTTCATCACCAATTCCATGATGCTCACCACCGAGAGTGAGTAATTTCTCCGTAGGCTTGCTGGAGGGTGATTGGTTGGATGAGATTTATCATGTAATCTAGTTAGTTTTGTTAGAGCTTGATCCCTAGTATCCACTATGTTCTGAGGTTGATGTTGCTATGACTTTGCTATGCTTAGTGCTTGTCACTAGGGCCCGAGTGCCATGATTTCAGATCATAACCCTTTATGTTTTCACGAATATATTTGTGTTCTTGATCCTATCTTGCAAGTTGTATGCACCTATTACGTGTTATGACCCGCATACCCCAAAGTGACAAAAATTGGGATTCTTTCCGTTGATTACCATAGTTTCAGGAGTTCATGTATTCACTATGTGTTAATGCTTTGTTCCGGTTCTCTATTAAAAGGAGGCCTTAATATTCCTTAGTTTCCTTATGGACCCCGCTGCCACAGGAGGGTAGGACAACAGATGTCATGCAAGTTCTTATTATAAGCATGTATGACTATATACAGAATAGATGCATACATTACATTGATGAATTGGAGCTAGTTCCGTGTCGCCCTAGGTTATGACTGTTACATGATGAATGTCATCCAACATAATTATCCATCATTGATCCAACACCTATGATTTTCGCATATTGATCTTTGCTAAGTTACTACTGCTGCTGTTACAATTGCTACAAAACTGCTACTGCTACTGTTACCGTTACTGTTGCTATCGTTACTACCGCTATCAAACTATCATATTATTGTGCTACTGATCACTCTGCTGCAGATATTTAGTTCTCCAGCTGTGGTTAAATTGAAAACTCAACTGCTAATACTTGCACATATTCTTTGGCTCCCCTTGTGTCGAATCAATAAATTTGGGTTGAATACTCTACCCTCAAAAATTGTTGCGATCCCCTATATTTGTGGGTTATCAAGGCCTTTTTCTGGCGCCGTTGCCGGGGAGCATAGCTCTATTTGCTAAGTCACTTGGGATTTATATCTGTTGATCACTATGAAGAATCTGAATGATGATAGAACAAATATTGTTCCCTCTAAGATGAGGGAAGGTAAGAAACTACCATCTAGCTCTGCACTTGATTCACCTTCTGTTTTGAGTGGGCTTGAGACACCACCACCCGCTATTAATTCTGACATGTCGCAAATAATTGATGATGCTACCTTTGCTATGAATGATGCTAGTACTTTGCTTGATGATACTGTGCCACTAAGTGAATTTCTCAATGAACCACTTGCTAGAGCTAAAGAATTTGAAAATGTTGAAACTGATGAAGTTACTGAAACTGATGAAATTGCTGAAACGGAAAATTATAATTCACCTATTAGGCCTAGCTATCCTAGAATTGAAATGCCTAAGACACCTAAGGGTTTTGTTGTGGGTGAGGAGATAACTAGAGAACTTCTTGCTTGTAATGAAAGAGAGGATGTTAAGAAATTACTATGTAAGCTAAAGAAATCTCTAAATGCAAGAATGAAATAAGATCCTAAGTTTGCTACTTCACCTATCTTTGTTACTGATAAGGATTATGAATTCTCTGTCGATCCTGAGTTAATTACTTTGGTTGAATCTGATCCTTTTCATGGCTATGAATCTGAAACTGTTGTGGCACATCTTACTAAATTAAATGATATAGCCACACTATTTGCTCATGAGGAAAAAAATTCGCTACTACTATCTCCTTAAGTTGTTTCCTTTCTCGCTAAAGGGTGATTCTAAGATATGGTTTAATGCTTCTAGTTGTGTGCGTAGTCCCCAGGACATGATATATTACTTCTCTGAAAAATATTTTCCTGCTCATAAGAAACAAGCTTCCTTACAGGAAATATTTAACTTTGTGCAAATTGAAGAAGAGAATCTCCCTCAAGCTTGGGCGAGGTTTCTATAATTAATATATAGGTGGAAAATGTTTCCAGTGATGTTAAATTATATATAAAAGGCTCTAGTAATTATCAGAAGGCTTTTATAAATAATTAAATATCAACAGGCCTTAAAAGGCTAAGAGGTGGAAGGCAACTTGGGCCACAAGGGCCCAAGTGGAGTTGGCGCCCCCTTTCCTTGTGGGGGGCGAATTGGAGTGGGGGAGGAGTCCAACTCCTCCCCCCTTGGCTGGCGCCCCAAGGAGGGTCTTTCCCTCCTTGGTGGCTGCCCCTCCTTCCCCCTCTAACCTATATATACTTGAGGTATTGGCCCTATTGTCTACACAAGTTTTGGAGCCTCCTCTAGTTCATCTAGTTCTAGTTCTAGTTGGTCCAAGTTGACTAATTAGACCTAGACCTAGTTCTTCTAATCCTCATAATTAGAAGCCTAGTGTGGTTCTAATCTTGTCACATCCCAGATCTAATTAAAAAATTCTAGGAAATACCCACGATTGTGTAGGATTGCTTGAATTTGACTTTGCTTTGTTTGATTGTTTGCCTAGAAGGGATATGTAACACCCCATGTATTAAGCTACAATGATCACCCTTTTGATTATGCCATGTCATCATGATCAACAGTGCTTAATCATCATTAGTATCATATCTCTTTTCAAATTCAAATGCAATTGAAAATTCAAACTGAAAGTGGAAAATAAAAGTTGTTCAAATCAGAATCTAAAATGTTCATTAAATGACAAATATTCCAGAGACCATTCTAAAATTATAACCAATAATTAATAAATTAATCAGGTGGCTCTAACATTACCAAAATAGCAAGGATTAATACATTTTATTTAACACAAAATTTGTGTGAACCCCATTTGTCTCCAAACCAATTTTTGGCAGTAGCATATAATGCATAACATTTAATGGTACAGATCTCCTAATTTGCTAAAGCCATTTGGTGGCCTAACTTTTTGCAAAAAAGAAAATAAATGAAAAGAAAATAAGAAAAAGGAAACAAAACAAAAATAAAAGAAAAACCAACCCCCCCTGGCCCAACTGGGCTACCAGCCAGCCGGCCGGCCATCCCCCCTGGCCATATGGCCTGGCCTGCCCCACCCCGAAACCCTAATCCCCCCCCATCTTGATCCACTCCGCCCCCCCCCCCCCCCCCCGTCTGCTTCTGGATCGGGGGGAGCCCGATCCCGACCCGACCCCGCCGCTGCGCCCGTAGCCATCGACCGCCGCTCGACGCCACCTCGCCACCCGTCGCCACGCCGCTTCCTCGTCCTCCTCCCCAACGACCGACCCCGAGCCTCGCCGCCCCCTCTCCCCTGCAGCTGCTGGTGAGGCCCCGGCCTCCGCCTCCCCGCTCCCCGTCCCGAACGCCGCCGCACCCCGCTCGCGCCCCGTGCCCCGCTCGCCTCGCCACGGCCACACGTGCCCCGCGCCCGCGCTCACGGTGAGCACTGGGCTCCGGCCGCGCCCGCTGGCCCCCACGCGTGCCTGCTTGCGCCCAGCGCCGCCCTCGCGCACCCGCAGCCGCGCAAGCCCACGCGTGGCCTCGCCCGCGCACACCCGCAGCCCCGCCGGCGCTCGCCCGCGCCCGCTGTCGCTCGCGCCGACCCGCGTCGGCCTCCTCTCGCCCGCCGCACCTCGCTTCGCCTGTTACCGCGCCGCCGCTCGCCGCTCGGCTGGCCACCGCGCCCGGCCGCCCTTGCCCCGCCCGCGCTCGCCAACCGCCGCGCCCGCTCGGCCCTGTGCGCGCCCGCGTGCCCGTAGTGGCCTCTGGGCCACTGACGTATGGGCCCGGCCCCCCCTGTGCCACTGACTAGCAGGCCCCACCCCCAGAACGGTTTTAAAAAATAAATAAAATAAATAAATAATAATTAATTAATTAGTTAATTGATTAATTGAGTTAATTAACTCTGATTAAGTTAATCTAATTAATTAGTTAGTTTAATTAACAATAATTAAATTAATTAAACCCTAATTAAACTAAACTGACACTGACAGGTGGGACCCACACGTCAGGTTGACCCAGTTAATGCACTGTTGACTGCTGACGTCATGCTGACGTCATCAATGCCGACGTCATGATGATGTCAGCCCGCACTATTCTCGATAATGTTGAATTAAAATGATTAAATAAATTCAGAAAATAAATAAAACTTTTGAAAATCATTGAAAATAAACCGTAGCTCGGATCGAAAAACTTTGTACATGAAATTTGCTCAGAACGACGAGACGAATTCAAATACGCGGTCCGTTCATCCGTCACACGTCCCTAATTATCTGAACATGGAACCGTTCCCCTCCGGTCATGTGTCTGAAAAATGTCCGGAACCGGGAAAACATTCTCGGATGGATTCCCCCTTCCTCGGTGACGTGCAACCATACGTTAGGACACACCCGGCGCTGTGTATTGTCATGTCATGCTATTATTTGCTTTATATTTACTGTTTCTTCCCCCTCTTCTCTCTCGGTAGACCCCGACACCGACGTCGTCCCCGAGACCGACGCAACTCAGGAGCCCGACGCCACCGTTGATGGCCTTGCCTTTGCCGCCGAGCAACCAGGCAAGCCCCCCCTTTGATCATCCCGATATCGCCCATTCTTTTCTCATGCTTGCATTAGAATTGCTGCTACTACTGCTTTACCTATTCTGATGCATAGCCTGTTTATTGTAACCTGCTGTTGATAATTACCTGCATAACCTAAACTGCTTAGTATAGGCTGGTTAGAGACCTATCAGTGACCCCACTAGTCCCGACCGCCCCGCTGGATTATCCGAAGACCCGATCAACGGGATTGAAGACCAGGCCCCGACACCGCACATCACCCCCCCTTAGTTGTAACGATACTGCAACGTTACTATCGAGTGCCGAGGGTGAAACCTCTTGTAGCACTTCTGATGTTAACTCTGTAGAGTAGCTATTCGGTCGTGGTCATCGAGGGTGATTCCTCCTTCACCGCTTCCGATAACGACGCCGTCGTACAACACCTCAAGTGTGAACCCAGCGAGGGTGATTCCTCCGAGTTCACCTTGACGAATACATCAAGTAGGAATCCAACGAGGGTGATACCTTGGATTCCCCTGATGTAATGGACACACGAATAATTGGACTTTACACTGTTACTTGGAAGGCGGGTCGACCCTGAGGGGTACCCGCGTGTGTTGTGAAGGCGGGTTGCCTGTATGGTGCCCGAGTGATGAATACGAGGCGTGGCCGAGCATTCTTGGCCCTTGCCGCAAGTCCTCGAGACGGGGCGATGGGGTCACATCTTTCGTGAGTCTCTGCTCGTTACCGCACCCCCAAGGTACTAATGATTTGGATATTTGATTCGAGTGGGCCTCTGGCCCGATAGCACTAACCATCACGTGGGCATAGTATGGGCGTTCTGCATCGTATGCATCAGCCGAAAGCTCTGTCAGACATCCAGTTCAGCAGTGCGGCATGGAGTGATTGGCGCCATTCATGACAGAGGTGGTGCTTGGATCTGAGCCATGTGCGCAATGACCCGGAGGGCGAGGGGCGATGGCCCAAGACCCCCTTGCACTTAGGATGTAGACCGGCGGGGACCTCTCTGCTGAGCTGTAGGTAGGGTTGCGGTGTATCGTTTGGCCGAGGCCGGGCATGACCCAGAAAAGTGTGTCCGGTCGGAGTTAAGCGAGTGTGGTGGGTAAGTTGGTGCACCCCTGCTGGGAAGAACTAATCTATGCATAGCCGGATCCTCGGTAACGGACACTCGGAGTTGTATTCCGATTGATACAGCTAGAAGTTGAGATGAGACCTGGATATGAGGCTCTGGGATTGCTTCTCGCAGGGAGTCGAGAAGGGATCTCTGGACGAGGTTGATGACTATATGGCTTGGGGATTGCTTTCTCGCAGGGAGTCGAGAAAGGATCTCTGGGTGAGGTTGAGACTTAATGATACTGCTACATTATATTGATCTGTTCCGCTCTCTTCTATTGCTGCAAGACCGATGAAGATGCTAGTCTTCGATAGGACTAGGATTTCCGCTCTATTCTGGCATTTCTGCAGCCTAGTCCACATATACAGCCTTCCTTTGATAATGTTGCATATGTAGTGTAGATCCTTGCTTGCTGAGTACTTCTGAGTACTCACGGTTGCTTTGCTTTCTTTTCCCCCATATCAGTTTGTCGTGACCAGATGACGGAGCCACTGAGACAGCTACCCCGCCGACGATCGACTACTACTACTACCCTGAGGGTGGTTACTGCTTCAAACTTGTCGTCGACCAGGAGTAGGATCGGAGGGTCCCAGGCAGGAGGCCTACGCCTTTCGATCGTAGCTCTTGTTTTGCCCCGCCTTTCTAAAGGCTTTTCTGTTTCTGTTTCATATCTGTACTCAGATATCTGATGCTTCCGCTGACGCTTGTACGCAAGCTTATGTATTCGAGCCCTCGAGGCCCCTGGCTTGTAATATAAAGCTTGTATGACTTTATTTATGTTTTAGAGTTGTGTTGTGATATCTTCCCGTGAGTCCTTAGGCTTGATCGTGTGCATTTGCGTGTATGATTAGTGCACGATTGAGCCGGGGGCGTCACAGGATAAATCCCAAAGCAACCAGTAGAAACCTAGCAAGCCTTGGTAGGAACACAAACCACCTTTGAAATATTGTTGGGCAGAAGCATTCTTAATAAATCCCAAGAATATTCAAGCCAAAGTGATTTTCCAAGAAATGAGTTGGATTCAATTTGAGATCAATTCAAATCAAGGGGAAATAATTTAAATGGCTTTGCATTTATTTGGAAAGAAAGTGATCTCCATACGTACAAATAATGTGTTTGACCCTCTGCCTATTTTTCAAATTGGATTTGAAACTCATTTGGTTTTGAAACCAAATTCAGTTCAAAAGGGAAAATAAAGTGCAGAAATTATTTGTCCAAAGGGTCCAAACAAAAAGTACAACAGCTTAGGGATATTCCAAATCCATTTTAGAGCACTTTTGCCTTTGGAAGAAAATTCTAATTCAAATTCAAATGAAAATGGCAGATGAAAACAGAAAAGAAAAAGACGAAACATAAAAGAAATAAAAGAGAGAGAGAGAAAAAAAAAACCTAGTCCACCTAACCCCGCAGCCCAGCCATGCCAGGACGGCCCGCTCACACTCGACCGCGGCCCAGCTCCCCGCGCACCCCTCTCTTTCTCCCTCTCGCTGATTGACGGGTCCCACCCGTCAACTGCTTCTCCCACCTCCAACTGCCCGCAACCACGACGCTGGCCATGACCCCGTCGCACGCACGTAGCCCACGTCTCCATCCACGCGCTCCCTGTGCACCCAACCTCCATGGACATGCCCCTTTAAAAGCCCCAGACTGAAGGAAGTATGCCCTAGAGGCAATAATAAAGTTGTTATTTTATATTTCCTTAATCATGATAAAGGTTTATTATTCATGCTAGAATTGTATTGATCGGAAACTTAAATGCATGTGTGAATACATAAACAAATACCGTGTCCCTAGCGAGCCTCTACTAGACTAGCTCATTGATCAAAGATGGTTAAGGTTTCCTAACCATAGACATGTGTTGTCATTTGATAACGGGATCACATCATTGGGAGAATGATGTGGTGGACAAGACCCATCCGTTAGCTTAGCATATGATCATTCAGTTTATTGCTATTGCTTTCTTGATGTCAAATACATATTTCTTCATCTATGAGATTATGCAACTCCCGGATACCGGAGGAATACCTTGTGTGCTATCAAACGTCACAACGTAACTGGGTGATCATAAAGATGCTCTACAGGTATCTTCGAAGGTGTTTGTTGAGTTGGCATAGATCAAGATTAGAATTTGTCACTCCGTGTATCGGAGAGGTATCTCTGGGCCCTCTTGGTAATACACATCATAAGAAGCCTTGCAAGCAAAGTGACTAAGGAGTTAGTTTCAAGATGATGTATTACAGAATGAGTAAAGAGACTTGCTGGTCATGAGATTGAACTAGGTATGAAGATACCGACGATCGAATCTCGGGCAAGTAACATACCGATGGACAAACGGAATTACGTATGTTGTCATAAGGTTCGACCGATAAAGATCTTCGTAGAATATGTAGGAACCAATATGGACATCCAGGTTCCGCTATTGGTTATTGACCGGAGAGGTGTCTCGGTCATGTCTACATAGTTCTCGAACCCGTAGGGTCCGCACGCTTAACATTCATTGACAATATAGTGTTATATGAGTTATATGATTTGGTGACCGAATGTTGTTCGGAGTCATGGATGAGATCACAGACATGACGAGGAGCTCCAGAATGGTCCGGAGGTAAAGATTTATATATAGGACGATGATATTCGGACACCGGAAGAGTTTCGGGAGGTACCGGGTGGTCATCGAATCACCGAAAGGGGTTCCGGGAAGTCCCGGGAGGAAGATGGGCCTTTTGGGCCATTAGAGGGGAGCACTGATGTCTACAACACAACTTGTTCTTGTAGACTCGTGTTGGGCCTCCAAGCGCAGAGTTTTGTAGGACAATAGCAAATTTCCCTCAAGTGGATGACCTAAGGTTTATCAATCCGTGGGAGGCGTAGGATGAAGATGGTCTCTCTCAAACAACCCTGCAACCAAATAATAAAAAGTCTCTTGTGTCCCCAACACACCCAATACAATGGCAAATTGTATAGGTGCACTAGTTCGGTGAAGAGATGGTGATAAAAGTGTAATATGGATGGTAGAAATATATTTTTGTAATAGGAACAATAAAAAAACAGCAAGGTAGCAATTGATAAAACAGAGCACAAACGGTATTGCAATGCTTGAAAATGAGGCCTAGGGTCCTTACTTTCACTAGTGCAACCTCTCAACAATGCTAATATAATTGGATCATATAACCATCCCTCAAAGTGCGATGAAGAATCACTCCAAAGTTCCTATCTAGCGGAGAACATAAGAAGAAATTATTTGTAGGGTACGAAACCACCTCGAAGCTATTCTTTCCGATCGATCTATCCAAGAGTTCATACTAAAATAACACCAAATAATTTCAGATTCATAATACTCAATCCAACACAAAGAACCTCAAGGAGTGCCCCAAGATTTCTACCGGAGAAACAAAGACAAGAACGTGCATCAACCCCTATGCATAGATTACCCTAATGTCACCTCAGGAATCCGCGAGTTGAGTGCCAAAACATATATCAAGTGAATCAATACGATACCCCATTGTCACCACGGGTATTCATAGCAAGACATACATAAAGTGTTCTCAAATCCATAAAAGTATTCAATCCGATAAAATGAAATCTCAAAGGGAAAACTCAATTCATCACAACAAGATAGAGAGGGGAAAACACCATATGATCCGACTATATTAACAAAGCCCGCGATACATCAAGATCATGACATCTCAAGAACACGAGAGAGAGAGAGAGAGAGAGAGAGAGAGAGAGATTAAACACATAGCTACTGGTACAAACCCTCAGCCCCGAGGGTGGACTACTCCCTCCTCATCATGGTGGCCGCTGGGATGATGAAGATGGCCACCGGTGATGATTTCCCCCTCCGGCAGGGTGCCGGAATGGGGTCTAGATTGGTTTTTCGTGGTTACAGAGGCTTGCGGTGGTGGAACTTCTGATCTAGGGTCTCTGCGAAGGTTTTTGGAATATTTGGCAATTTATAGGGCGAAGAGGCGGTGCGGGAGGCCACCAAGGTGGGCACAACCCATCGGGGCGCGCCTGGGGGCCCAAGCGCGCTCTGGTGGGTTGTGCCCCCTCGGGGGTACCCCCCAGGTGCTGCTCTGGCCCATTGGATGTCTTCTGGTCCATAAAAAATCCACAAAAAGTTTCGCTGCGTTTGGACTCCGTTTGGTATTGATTTTCTACGATGTAAAAAACAAGCAAAAAACAGCAACCGGCACTGGGCACTATGTCAATAAGTTAGTCCCAAAAAATGATATAAAGTTGCTATAAAATGATTGTAAAACATCCAAGAATGATAATATAGCAGCATGATTACTTCATAAATTATAGATACGTTGGAGACATATCAGCATCCCCAAGCTTAATTCCTACTCATCCTCGAGTAGGTAAATGATAAAAGAAATAATTTATGAAGTGTGAATGCTAGCAAAGTGCATAAGTTTAATCAATAGTAATTTCAATCACTTTTCCTAGCATCATAATAGCAAGTCTTTCTCATAAAACTCATCATGTTAAAGTAGCAACCAATTCACATGTTAAGGTTCAAACAATGAATTCTCTTGAAACTCAACAACCTATATTCTTAGTCACCAAACAATTGCAATTCAACTTATTCAACAGAGTCAAAGTAAGAGCTCCACATACTCAACCATCATATAGTCTTCTATGATTGCTAACACTCACCGCATACACATGAGCAAAACGTTTCAACCGGACACATAGAAAGATAGGGGCTTTTAATTTCGCCTCCCAACGTATTCACCTCAAGGGTGATGTCAACAATAATAACTCATGCTACCCATATCCAACTGGATATATGTGCCTAGATCTTTCCTCACCACATGATGCTTGCCAAAAGAGAAAAATAAAAAGGAATAGAGAGAAAAACTTTGACTCTTGCATGAAAGTAAATACATAAAATTAAAAGGTAGGCCCTTCGCAGAGGGAAGCAGAGGTTGCCATGCGCTTTTTGTTTGCATGCTCAATCCCTTAGTGCAAAAGAATGTCACGTTATATTGCCCCTTATGATAGCAACCTTTATTATGCAGTCTGTCGCTTTTATTCTTTGCCATCACAAGTTCGTACAACGCTCAATTTTCTCTTACACTAAATGATCTAACACTTTTAGAAGCAATTTTTATTGCCTTATTGCACTGATGACAACTTACTTGAAGGATCTTACTCAATCCTTAGGTAGGTATGGTGGACTCTTGAAAATAAGATTTGGGTTTAAGGGTTTTTGGATGCATAAGTAGTATCTCTACTTGGTGCGGAATTTTTGGCTAGCAAAGATGGGGGGCAAGCACCACATGTTGAAGGATCTATGACAATATAACTTCTATGTGAATATGAACAAACATAAATCATTACGTTGTCTTCCTTGTCCAATGACAACAATTTTGGCATATAATATTTTGATGGGGGCTCACAATCACAAAATATTTCCAAGATAGTGTATTTGCATGTGAAAGTTCTCTTCCTTATAGTAATCATTCATGAATTGCTTGTATGACCAATATTGTGATTGTCAAGCTTCAAAAGATTTCAATTTCTAAACCCAATGTGAAGCTACCACTGGGCATGATATGAACATATAATTTCAACTTCATGATATTCAATTCATTCAACAATTTACTCATAGGATATAAGTGAAGCACGAGAGTAAATGACAAACTACTCCAAAAAGATATAAGTGAAGATCAAGCGAGTAGTTAAGTAAAGGGGTAGCTAATTGAGGACTCTCTCTTATTTAAAAACTTTTAGATCTAAGTATTTTATTAAAACAGCAAGTAAAACAAAACAAAATGACATTCCAAGAATAGCACAACTCAAGTGAAGAAGCAAAAACTTAGGCTCAACCGATACTAACCGATAATTGTTGATGAAGAAAGGTGGGATGCCTACCAGGGCATCCCCAAGCTTAGATGCTTGAGACTTCTTGAAATAATATCTTGGGATGCCTTGGGCATCCCCAAGCTTGAGCTTTTGCGTCTCCTTAATTCCTTTTATATCACGGTTTCCCTAAATCTTAAAAACTTCATACACATAAAACTCAACAAGAACTCGTGAGATAAGTTAGTATAAACCAATGCAAAAACCTTATGATTCTCTACTGTAGCAAACCATAAAAAATTATTATTCAACATTGCATACTAAATGCCTCTGCATATTTAATACTCCTATCCTCAAATAGAATCATTAAACAAGCAAACATATGCAAACATAACAGCAATCTGCCAAAACAGTATAGTCTGTAAAGAATGCAAGAGTATAAATACTTCTTTAACTCCAAAAATTATGAAAATTTACCACACTGTAGAAAATTTATCAGAGCTTACTTTGCAAAAAATTTCAACATTTTATCACATTCTGAATTTTCTCGGGAATTTTTGCAACATCGATAAACTTTCTGTTTTGAAACAGCAACTCATATACTTACAAAATGAGCATGGTAAAGGCTATCCTTGACATTTTTATTGAAAATAAAGATGCAAAGCATTATTATAAATAACATCAAGCAAATCCTAACAAGAAAATGATGCTCCAAGCAGAACACATATCATGTGACGAAAAAATGTAGCTCCAAGTGAGGTTACTGATAATGTTGGAGACGAAAGAGGGGATGCCTTCCGGGGCATCCCCAAGCTTAGTTGCTTGGATCTTCCTTGAATATTACCTTGGGGTTCCTTGGGAATCCCCAAGCTTAGGGTCTTGTCACTCCTTATTCTCCTCATATCGACATCTCACCCAAAACTTGAAAACTTCAATCACACAAGACTTAACGGAACTTCGTGAGATAGGTTAGTATGATAAAAAGCAAACCATTTCACTTTGGTACTGTCAAAGACAAGATTCATAATTGTTTCCACACAATGCCTACTGTATCATATCATTTACACAATTTGTATTGAGCAATATAAGCCATAGAAACTAGAAAACAAGCAAACTATGCATTGAAAACAGAATCTGTCAAAAACAGAACAGTACATAAATATCTGAATTAAGGTCATACTTATGTAACTCCAAAAATTCTGAAAAATGAGTAAAACGTATAAAATTTGTATAACCATCAACTGTAAAAAATTCAGAATTTTTCCATGTTCCAGTAAAATACAGGAATTTCTGCACTGGACGCAAAAGTTTCTTTTTTTGCACAGAATCAAGTCAACTATCATTCACACGATCCCAAAGGCTTTACTTGGCACTTTATTGAAACAAAAGCTATAAAACATGATTAATACAGTATCCTAATTATGTGAAAATACAAAAAAAGTAGGTAAAAGTGTTGTGTTGTCTCCCAACAAGCGCTTTTCTTTAATGCCTTTTAGCTAGGCATGATGAGTTCAATGATGCTCGCATAAAAGATAAGAATTGGAACATAAAGATAGCATCATGAAGCATATAACTAGCACATTTAAGTCTAAACCACTTCCTATGCATAGGTATTTTGTGAGCAAACAACTTATGGGAACAAGAATCAACTAGCATAGGAAGGCAAAACAAGCAAAACTTTAAGATTTTTAACACATAGAGAGAAAACTTGATATTATTGCAATATGTAAAAGCATATGTCCCTCTCTCATGATAATTTTCAGTAGCATCATGAATTAATTCAACAATATAACTATCACATAAAGCATTCTTTTCATGATCCACAAGCATAGAAATTTTATCTCCACATAAGCAAATTTATTCTCATGAATAGTAGTGGGAGCAAACTCAACAAAATAACTATCATGTGATTGAAAATTAAAATCATGATGAAAAGTTTCATGGTTATCATTATTCAATATAGCATACATGTCATCACCATAATTATCATAGATAGGAGGCCTGCTTTCATCATAATAAATTTTCTCACCAAAACTTGGGGGACTAAAAATATCATCTTCATCAAACATAGCATCCCCAAGCTTGTAGCTTTGCATATCATTAGCATCATGGATATTCAAAGAATTCATACTAGCAACATTGCAATCAAGCTCATTCAAGGATTTTTTGTCAAACATTTTATAGAATTCTTCCTCTATCAATTGAGCACAATCTTCCTTTCCATCATTTTCACAAAAGACATTATAAAGATGAATAATATGAGACCACCTCAATTCCATTTTTTTTGTACTTTTCTTTTTATAAACCAAACTAGTGATAAAACAAGAAACTAAAAGATTCAATTGCAAGATCTAAAGATATACCTTCAAGCACTCACCTCCCCAGCAACGGCGCCAGAAAAGAGCTTCGTTGACGGGGTGTGAGTGCCGCTTACCTAACCTCCTCGGCAACGGCGCCAGAAAAGAGCTTGATGTCTACTACACAACTTGTTCTTGTAGACTCGTGTTGGGCCTCCAAGCGCAGAGTTTTGTAGGACAGTAGCAAATTTCCCTCAAGTGGATGACCTAAAGTTTATCAATCCGTGGGAGGCGTAGGATGAAGATGGTCTCTCTCAAACAACCCTGCAACCAAATAATAAAAAGTCTCTTGTGTCCCCAACACACCCAATACAATGGCAAATTGTATAGGTGCACTAGTTCAGTGAAGAGATGGTGATAAAAGTGTAATATGGATGGTAGAAATATATTTTTGTAATAGGAACAATAAAAAAACAGCAAGGTAGCAATTGATAAAATGGAGCACAAACGGTATTGCAATGCTTGAAAATGAGGCCTAGGGTCCGTACTTTCACTAGTGCAACCTCTCAACAATGCTAATATAATTGGATCATATAATCATCCCTCAAAGTGCGATGAAGAATCACTCCAAAGTTCCTATCTAGCGGAGAACATAAGAAGAAATTATTTGTAGGGTACGAAACCACCTCGAAGCTATTCTTTCCGATCGATCTATCCAAGAGTTCGTACTAAAATAACACCAAATAATTTCAGATTCATAATACTCAATCCAACACAAAGAACCTCAAAGAGTGCCCCAAGATTTCTTCCGGAGAAACAAAGACAAGAACGTGCATCAACCCCTATGCATAGATTACCCCAATGTCACCTCGGGAATCCGCGAGTTGAGTGCCAAAACATATATCAAGTGAATCAATACGATACCCCATTGTCACCACGGGTATTCATAGCAAGACATACATAAAGTGTTCTCAAATCCATAAAAGTATTCAATCCGATAAAACGAAATCTCAAAGGGAAAACTCAATTCATCACAACAAGATAGAGAGGGGAAAACACCATATGATCCAACTATATTAACAAAGCCCGCGATACATCAAGATCGTGACATCTCAAGAACACGAGAGAGAGAGATTAAACACATAGCTACTGGTACAAACCCTCAGGTCGGAGGGTGGACTACTCCCTCCTCATCATGGTGGCCGCCGGGATGATGAAGATGGCCACCGGTGATGATTTCCCCCTTCGGCAGGGTGCCGGAACGGGGTCTAGATTGGTTTTTCGTGGCTACAGAGGCTTGCGGCGGCGGAACTTCTGATCTAGGGTCTCTGTGAGGGTTTTTGGAATATTTGGCAATTTATAGGGCGAAGAGGCGGTGCGGAGGCCACCGAGGTGGGCACAACCCACTGGGGCGCGCCTGGGTGGTGGGTTGTGCCCCCCTTGGGGCACCCCCCAGGTGCTGCTCTGGCCCATTGGATGTCTTATGGTCCATAAAAAATCCACAAAAAGTTTCACTGCATTTGGACTCCGTTTGGTATTGATTTTCCGCGACGTAAAAAACAAGCAAAAAATAGCAACTCGCACTGGGCACTATGTCAATAAGTTAGTCCCAAAAAATGATATAAAGTTGCTATAAAATGATTGTAAAACATCCAAGAATGATAATATAGCAGCATGAATACTTCATAAATTATAGATACGTTGGAAACGTATCAAGCACGCCAGCCCACAAGGGGCTGGTGCACCCCCCTATGGCAGCCGACCTAAGGGAGAAAGGAAGGAGGGGGATTCGGCCTCCCCCTTCCTTCCCTCTCCCCCCTTTCCTTTCCCCCTCCGACAAATATGGTAAGGGGGGCGCGGCTAGGGAAGGAACCCTAGGAGGATTCAGCCTCCTTGGGGCGCCTCCTTGGCTGTTCCCTCCTCCCCCACCTATATATATGTGGGAGGGGGTGCCACACAAGGACGACAATCTCTTAGCCGTGTGCGCGCCCCCCTCCACAGTTTCATCCCTCGGTCATATTTTCGTAGTGCTTACGCGAAGCCCTGCGGAGATAGCATCACCACCACCGTCACCACGCCGTCGTGCTGCCGGAACTCATCCACTACTTTGCCGTCTTGCTGGATCAAGAAGGCGAGGACGTCACCGAGCTGAACGTGTGCTGAACATGGAGGTGTCGTACGTTCGGTACTTGATCGGTTGGATCGCGAAGAAGTTCGACTACATCAACCGTGTTACTAAACGCTTCCGCTTACGGTCTACGAGGGTACATAGACACACTCTCCCCTCTCGTTGCTATGCATCTCCATGCATAGATCTTGCGTGTGCGTAGAATTTTTTTTGTTTTCCACGCAATGTTTCCCAACAGTGGCATCAGAGCCAAGTCTATGCGTAGATGATATGCACGAGTAGAACACAAAGAGTTGTGGGCGGTGATAGTCATACTGCTTACCACCAACATCTTATTTTGATTCGACAGTATTGTGGGATGAAGCAGCCCGGACCAACCTTACATGTCACGCACATGAGACCGGTTCCACCGACTGACATGCAACTTGTTTTGCATAAAGGTGGCTGGCGGCTGTCTGTTTCTCCTACTTTAGTTGAATCGAATTTGACTATGGCTGGTCCTTGAAGAAGGTTAAAACAGCAAACTTGATAATCACCGTTGTGGTTTTTGCATAGTTAAGAACGGTTCTTGCTAGAAGCCCGTAGTAGCCACGTAAAACTTGCAACAACAAAGTAGAGGACGTCTAACTTGTTTTTGCAGGGCATGTTGTGATGTGATATGGTCAAGATATGATGTGATATATGTTGATGTATGAGATGATC
This sequence comes from Thinopyrum elongatum, assembly GCA_011799875.1. NCBI lineage: Eukaryota > Viridiplantae > Streptophyta > Magnoliopsida > Poales > Poaceae > Thinopyrum > Thinopyrum elongatum. Next base: position 409,112,291 of record CM022299.1, read on the forward strand.
ATGTTTTGTAATATCGACAACCGGGAGGAGCCTTAGGGTTGTCTCTTAATTATTGTATGAAATGCAAGCGCCATGTAATTGCTTTACTTTATGGCTATGCGTTAGCAATAGTTGTAGAAGCAATAGTTGGCGAGACGATCCCGACGCAACGATGGAGATCAAGGTATTGAGCCGGTGACGATGGAGATCATGACGATGCTTTGGAGATGGAGATCAAAAGCACAAGATGATGATGGCCATACCATGTCACATATTTTGATTGCATGTGATGTTTATCCTTTATGCATCTTATTTTGCTTAGAACAGCGGTAGCATTATAAGATGATCCCTTCACTAAATTTCAAGATAAAAGTGTTCTCCCCGAGTATGCACTGTTGCCAAAGTTCATCGTTTCGAAGCACCACGTGATGATCGGGTGCGATAGACTCTACTTTCACATACAACGGGTGTAAGACAGTTTTGCACATGCAGGATACTTGGGTCAAACTTGACGAGCCTAGCATGTACAGACATGGTCTCGGAACACTGGAGACCGAAAGGTCGAACGTGAGTCATATAGTAGAGATGATCAACATAGAGATGTTCACCATTGAAGACTACCCCATCTCACGTGATAGTCGGACATGGGTTAGTTGATTTGGATCATGTATCACTTAGATAACTTGAGGGATGCTTATTTAAGTGGGAGTTCATTAGTTTTGCATATCTATGTTGTAGATCAATAGCCCGAGCTACCGTTCCCCTGAATTTTAATGCGTTCCTAAAGAAAGCTAAGTTGAAAGATGATGGTAGCAATTACACGGACTGGGTCCGTAACTTGAGGTTTATCCTCATTGTTGCACAGAAGAATTATGTCCTTGATGCACCGCTAGGTGACAGACCTGCTGCAGGAGCTACTACAGATGTTATGAACGTGTGGCAGGCTCTATCTAATGACTACTTGATAGTTCAGTGTGCCATGCTTTACGGCCTAGAACCGGGACTTCAAAGACATTTTGAATGTCATGGAGCATATGAGATGTTCCAAGAGTTGAAGTTAATATTTCAAGCAAATGCCCGGGTTGAGAGATATGAAGTCTCCAACAAGTTCTATAGCTACAAGATGGAGGAGAACAGTTCTGTCAGTGAACACATACTCAAAATGTTTGGGCATCATAACCGCTTGACTCAGCTGGGAGTTGATCTTCCAGTTGATAGTGTTATTGACAGAGTTCTTCCATCATTGCCACCAAGCTACAAAGGCTTCATGATGAAATATAATATGCAAGGGATGAATAAAATGATTCCTGAGCTCTTCGCAATGCTTAAGGCCGCGGAGGTAGAAATCAAGAAGGAGCATCAAGTGTTGATGGTTAACAAGACCACTAGTTTCAAGAAAAAGGGCAAGGGAAAGAAAGGGAAATTCAAGAAGAATGGCAAGCAAGTTTCCACTCCCGGGAAGAAGCCCAGAGCTGGACCCAAGCCTGAAACTGAGTGCTTCTACTGCAAAGGGAATGGTCACTGGAAGCGGAAATGCCCCAAATACATTGGCGGATAAGACGGATGGCAAAGTGAACAAAGGTATATTTGATATACATGTTATTGATGTGTACCTTACTAATGCTCGTAGTAGCGCCTGGGTATTTGATACTGGTTCGGTTGCTCATATTTGTAACTCAAAACAGGAGCTGCAGAATAAATGAAGATTGGCTAAGGACGAGGTGACGATGCACGTCGGGAATGGTTCCAAGGTCGATGTGATCACCGTCGACACGCTACCTCTACATCTACCTTCGGGATTGGTTTTAGACCTCAATAATTGTTATTTGGTGCCCGCGTTGAGCATGAACATTATATCTAGATCTTGTTTATTGCGAGACGGTTATTCATTTAAATCAGAGAATAATGGCTGTTCTATTTATATGAGTAATATCTTTTATGGTCATGCACCCTTGATGAATGGTCTATTCTTATTGAATCTTGACCGTAGTGACACAGATATTCATAATATTGATGCCAAAAGATGCAAAGTTGATAATTGTGGCACCCCGGCTCAGAGAGAGACCGGAACACCCCGTATTCCAGCCCAGAGATCAAGTCTTCTAGAATACGGCACTGCTTGGCATAGAACAAATCAGCTCTTTATTACAAATGATACGGATACAAGGGTTCCGATATCACAATGAATTACATCGGCACGGCGACACTACGCCTGCTCAGGTTACTCTATGCTAGCAGTAGAACAACTCGTAGCAGCGGAACATCTTCTAGCAGCGGAACAACAACGACAGCGATGAACTCCACTCCGCAGGGACTCTGGCTGGAACGCTTATCCTAGCTCGCAAACTCGGGATCCTCGACAGGCAAGCAATCACGGCATGACCTGCAAACTAGCATGACACGCCAGGTGAGTACTTTGAATGTACTCGCAAGCTCACAGCAATCAAGACAAACAACATCATGGCATTTACAGGTTAAACAAGGATGAGCATGATACAACTAGAACAACATGGCATGTACAAGATGAACATGATACCGCTAGAACATTATCAGCATGGCATGAATATATTACTCGAGACATGAACAATGATGATACTAGCATGCACTATGCTTACAAATATCACTTACTCTGGTCGGGGTTACCTCGTAACCACCAAATATATGCCACTCTTACTTACCATCGTGGTCACAGGATCACTTCAAGCATTATCAAGAATACCATCGGGTTCACTCGATCACCTCATCATTATCAAGAATACCATTGGGATCCTCACAAGATCACCTTATCATTATCAAGAATACCATCGTGATCCTCCCGTGACCACATAAAGATCAACCGACTTCTTTCCTCATCAGACCGGGGTTGTTTATTAGTCAGGTTATTATTACTGTTGACCCATAGTGTGACCTACTACAAACTGGGCCCATATCCGCGGGTGCGGGTATCGATAGATTATACACTTTGCAGAGGTTAGTACACTGTACCCACACTACTGAACCCAAGGCCTCATGCTCCCATTCGGGTGGACCAACGGCGTTCCGACAAAACCGATCTACTGCATGACACCCTCCCGGCCACTCCGACAAAACTCCCCTTTGGGCTAAGTCCTGGGTGGCCCCGATGTCACCTCGTGACACCCAACGGCCACAGTCGTGGAAAAACATAAACGGTCCCAAATGGGGACAAGAGCGCTCAAACCAACTCGGGCACACAAGGTTATCACCGCCTACCGTGCCAGGGCAGCGCGCGTACATAACCTTCCCTAGTTGGAGGCACCGGCGAGAGGTCATGACAATAGACCGCATTAAGGCCTTCCCATAAAGGCAAATGTGGCTGCACTGGTCAGCTCGTCTCGATGGCACTATGACTCAGCCAACAGGTGTTCAAGTTGTATTAAAGTCCGGTTTAACTTGAATGTAATGAGCCGAGTCACAATAACATGATGAAATAACAATGGAGATGAGCATGATATCAACATGAGCATGGATAGGTAACATAACCATTTAGCATGCAGATCTTAGAATCAACACCAATAAAGCAGTTTTCTCTACCCGATGCAAATGAGCATGGCATAATAACGAGCATGAATATCACAAGTATGGCACCAAATATAAGCATAACATGACCACTAGCATCGGAAGTAATTACCAGAATATAACATGATAAGAGCATTAGCAAGAAATCATTTAACTAACAGATGCAGCATGATCACGACATAGCAACGAACATGGATCCCTAAGCATAATAAGCATTCACGAAAATATTAACATGCACAACTTCTTTAAATATTCAAGTAGAGAACCAAGACTATTGCAAGACCATCATGCAAGTGGCTATTGTGGCTTGCCTGGGGATGAAGAATACACCGGGAAGAAGGACGATGAAGCTGTGGAAAGAATCGCCGGAAAAGCTTCTCTCTCGAAGGAGGGCTAGATAAGGGCAAGGGTAAAATGGTCATTTTCATAGTGTGACAACATAATGAAAATGATACCAACAGAATGGGCTCGACGAGACGAAGATGTGGGCTTTGGAACCACCTCATTCGGAGTTGTGGTTGAAAAGATATAGCAAGACGAAACTCAGGGACCAATCTGTAAAAAGAAACTCTACAAACAGGTCCCTGGCTGGAAAAACAGAAAGCGTAATACTCAGAATATGTTTACTTACAGAGGAAACGTACTTTAGGCCAAAGGAGAAGAAGAATACGCTTTCTGAAGACGAAAACGTACTCTCGGGAAAGGCGTCTCCACTTGCCACGTCAGCTAACCGGGGTCAACTCCCCGTGTGATTGACTGGTGGGGTCCGCGCGCAGGTGGGGCCCGCCCGCCAGTTCTACTTCTTCTTCTTCCTCCGTCGATCCCGCGAGGGCAGAGGCACGGCCGGCCGCGACGAGGTTTGCCGGCGACTCCGGTCACCACTCGGGCCGTGCCACCTACCGGCGTGATCAGGGGAATGAGCCGCACCCTCCTAGACCATTCAAACTTCCCGGGGAGGTCCGAAGCGACGATGACTCCAACACCGGTGGACGGGATCTTTGGGCGCCGATGAGCTCGCGGCAAGAGGCCACCGGAGGAGGAAGGGGAGTACAAGGACTGCTCTAGGGTGGATGTGGAGGTTTCTGGTGGAGACAGAAAAGAGGGGGAGGGCTCGGCTTGAGAGGACTTAGGAGGAGGATGCCAGCGGCCATGGCGGCTATGGTGGTCGTGGAGAGCTCCTGGAGCTTAATGGAGTGGTCGGGGAGAGAGCTGGGAGCTAGAGGAGGCCGGAGGTGAGGAGAGGAGGGGCTCGGGTGGCCTTTATATAGCCAGGGGCGAGGTGCCCGGGCCGGTCGCCGCCGCGCGAGTCCGGCCGGAGCTCTAGCATGAACAGAGATCACGGGAGAGGCGAGGATGTGACGGAAGAGGGCAGGGGATGGTCACGGAGTAGAGCCAAGCCAAAGTGCACGAGAAGGAAGAAGCCAGGGGAGGGAAGGCGACGGCGGTCATGGGCACGCACTGTGCAATGACGGGGACAACTCGTCGGGGAAGAATCCAGAGGGGGAGAAGGGTCTAGAGTGAGGGCGACGACACGATGAAGCTACCATACATGCACGGGTGCGAGAGAACGACGAGAGGGGTAGGGGTCGGAGCTAGAAGATGCCCTGGACAAGGCCAAACACAGCAGAGCGCGCGTGCGGGCATGCCAGCTGCGCGGTCACCGCGTGCACCAATGCGTGCATGGTGAGTAAGCTAGGCCGACCGCGTCCAGTGTGTAGTCTCTCTAAGATAGGTTATCTCTGAGGTGATTTATCGAAGAAACAGCCTTTGGTTAGATGGGAATGGTCCTCTGAAGTTTGTTGTATCAAACTGTGGCATGAAACTGTGGTGAACAGAGATGGCTAAGTGATAGAACAAGATGTCTCAGAGGTCTAGGGTAGGAAGGACAAGGATCCTGTGAATTTTGGAGGGATTTGGACCAATATTTAATATAGTTGCTTTACAACTGCATAATTTGGTCTAGAAACAATATCATGAAGTAGCACTCATGTAGATGATTGGATTAAGATGACATTTGGCAAGGCAGAATGATTTGGACATATGAGGATTATGTAAAAGTTTCATACCGATCGGACTTGCCAAAATGGTACTTGCTTCACAGTGTTCCTCTCTGTCCAGAAACTTGGGATAATTTTGGAGAGAAATTGGCTTGCTGAAATGATCCCAAATTTGGTGTAGAGAAGCTATATTGGTAGGATCATGATCTGGTAGTTTCTCAGAATTAATGAAGCAATATAAAATATACTTGCTTCACAACCTGAAAATATTGACAAAAGCAAAGATTTGATGGTGTGCTCACATATATTATTGGATGGAGCTAAAATTTGGTGGAGTGCCATTATTTGAGCATTTGAAGGATCTTGCAAAATTTCAACTCATTTTTATATATCTAGCTTGTACTTCCTTCACAAGGCCTCTGTTTGAATAGAAACTTTAAAAATTTGCTCAGGGAGATTCACTAGGCAAATTGAGTTGAATTTTGTCATGTGGCAATGATATAGATAGGAAATAGTTCCCAAAAAGTTTGGGAGTAATCAAGAAAAGATAGGTGGCACTTCCTTCTCAGAAGGCCACACTGGACAGAATTGAAGAATGAATATTGATGAATTATTTTTGGGCTAAGAAAGGAAAGTTTGGACATATTTGGGGCATATATGATCCAAACAATTTATGAGAATTATTTGGGAATTTTGTGGAAGACAAAAATATAGGTTGCTTCACAACCTAGGGCAAGTAGGCTTATTCCTTTAATAGAAAAAGGAATATTCCCAAGAAAAAGAATATTGGGTTTGGGCTAAGATGAAAATGACATGATCTTGGGATGGTTTTGAGGATGACAAGCCACTAGGGAGAGGAATCAAAGCTGATCTCCTCAGGTTTCAAGACCACACAGCCACATAAAAGCAATTTCAAATAAAATTCCAAAGAAATTCAAATGAAAAGGAAAGGGCCAAAATCCAGGGTGTTACAAACCTTCCCCCCTTAAAGAAATCTCGTCCTTTAGATTTGGTTGCTCAGGGAGCAAGCATGAATATTCTGACTTAAGGAAACCATTTCCAACTCGGGTATCCTTTTTTTATGTGATGTTCCCACTGAATTTCATATGACTGCCTACCTTGCTCAGGGGCGGTTTGCTCTACTGTATCCATATGCTGACATGTCTTACCTCATATGTTACTTTGACTCCCATTCTTTTATATCTGCCGGCTTAATGGGGTGCGGTAGATTATCATGACTGCAATATATGTCCGTCTCACAAGTCCGAGAGTTGTTCCTGAGGGATGTGTCATTATTATATCCAGCACTGACAACATTCCATAGAGCTGTGAACAAATTTTCCAGGTGGACACCCAATCTTTTACTTCTTGCATTGGGTTTGCTCGAATAGATGCATGTCCTCCGGGGTCAAAACAGTGTTGTGAATCATAACCGTTTTCTTGGCGGAATCTGCCTTCTCGCAGGGATTTTTGAATCATCTTGGCTGGCCTCACTGTCTTGAGTATCAAATCCGTACCCAAGATTTGACTACCGCCTGTTGTGACCAGCATAAAGGGGTACGACCTTATAACGATAGTATCCACAGACTTGACCGATGGTGGTGCTGGCAAAAGAATCTGGTTCACGGCAGGCTATCCTTTAACTGATTTCCATATGCGAGGACACATGCTGTGAGACTATTGTTTCAACATCCTGATTACTCATTCTGTCGATATACCCATGTGGATAGTCGGTCGGGCGATGCTTTAACACGGTCACTAAAGTCAATCTGTTGAGCTGGCCTTTGGTCTGACATGACAGACTTGGATATACCATACTGACGATTCTGAACATATGCAGCTGGACAAATGGGTTGCCTTAATATGAGGTCCTTATAAACAGAGTAGACCCCTTTGGCGTATATTCCTGGTGATCGATACTAACTCAGACTGTCCGGGGTATCTGTACCATGTTGGTCATGCAACAATTATCATACCTGTATTTCCGGTCTTGCTCCTTCATTATTGTTTTGTCTGTCTGGATCCCTTGCTTGGCCTTGTTCATGACTCGGTTCATAGGATATACAGCCGGTTCACGTATGCTTGTACTGAGCTTATTGTTATCGTCAAGCATACAAGGTGGTGACAAGGGTTAATGATATCTCCTTGTCGGGTGTGAGGAGGCTGACCTTGATAGCTGCTGCCAAAAGTATTGTCCCATGTTGTCTTTCTCCAATTCTTGTCGGCCCATGCATCATTCACTAAGGTGTATAACTGGCTCTCTTCCTTTTTGCATAACTGTTGAGGTCGTCTTACCGTGATTTTATCATCGTATGAATAACTTGCATGAACTTGGCAGCAGGCTGACAATATATATAAAAGTATCTGATTCCCGAGGTAGACTTGTGTTCTGACTGATTCTTGCTTCTAAACAGACTGTTGCGGATCTGATCCTTGGGATGCACTGCCATATGCTGCTATCTCACTGTGTAGTATCTTGTACTAGTGTTGTACTAAGGAAGCTTGTGTTGAAAGCCATCGCGAATATCGGGCTATGGAAGACTGAATAGCTGGTGCGCGAAGCTTTTCATCAGGCAGCTTGCTGAAGTAGGCGGGGTATGGTACTTTAGAAGCTCCCCCCCTTAAAGACTTGCTGGGAGAACTCAATACCTTATGCTGGAAGCTTTTGCGGTAGCTTACTGAAGAAGCCTGAGTATCTTGCACAGGAAGTCATCCATGTATTGTACTGAGGAAGATAGAGGAATCTTGCATTGGAAGCTTCTCTGGTAGTTTGTGAAAGAAGACTGGATTGCTTGCACCAGAAGCTTCTTTCTGTGATAGGCGGATTGAATATCATATATATCCTTTAATATTGCTGCTGCTGGATACTTGTATGAAAAAGGTTGTTCGACTATCCTTCTTGTTGAGTACTGAATTCATAGCATATTCTGGCTTGCTCCCGGGGTATATCATGTTTCCAATCATACTCATAACAGAATCAAACCTTGTATATTGACCATACCTTCAACTGAGAATTGTACTGTTAGTCTGGCACATAATTTGTCTTCCGGCTGGTTTTATCATTACTGCTGTGAAGATTCCACACTGATGTAGACTTGATGCTGATAATCAAGCCAGGATATCATTTGCATCTAGACCAGATATTCCCAATACAATGCAGTCGGCTGAGAATTCCATATTGCTTAGCTGAGCTTCCAAATATTTGAACTTATTCCTGATTCTTTGGGTCCGGTGTCGGTTGATGAGCAACTTCCATAAGGGGAAATAAGGTAACACCGAAGGCCCAAAGAAAGAAGAAAAAGAAATGACTAAAACAAAAGCACACAAAGCATATAAATGATATTATATTCAAGCGACATCACATATTACTGCTACTCACAACAATAATATGCATGCATACTTAGGCACACCAATCTCGCGGAAACTCCAGTATTGCGATCTAATATGCTGTGGCGGTGTGCACGAAAGTGAATCCACGTGTGGAAGGATTGGCGTAAACAAAGCTACACCAAGCGCCGGCTGAACACCAGTTGCATCTGACTGGGCTTATGAGGTGAGGACGAACTTGGTGATCATGTAGCGGAACACGGAGGTCACGACCACATCATCATCAAGCAGACGGAAGGGACCCGTACTCGTCCAAGGAATGAGTGACAGAATGGGACAGCGGTGAAAAACAGGGCTTGCTGGCATTGCCCTTTTCTGATAACCAAGATCAGTAAGGGTTGCCAAAGCGGCGAGTGGGATGGAATGATTCGGGATAGAAACATGTCTATCACCGAAATGATAGGGGTGGCTGACGGAAAAGATATCAACGCGATACTGGAGCATAAATCCTGCAAGTGTTCGACACCACTTGGTGCCTCGGCATCTATCCGCTGGGACAGAGCTGACGCTAACACCAAAGAGTAGGTATGCAAAGGTGGATGGTGTAGGTAGTGGATCGAAACCGATGCCACCTACACTCACAAGATCAACCGTTAGCGACACGATATTAATTCTATATGCATGCTATGCAACAAACAAATGCAACAACCAAATGCAGCAAGCCGACTAGACTCTATACTACCACATTCTAATGCTTGCGCGGACTAGGGTGTCCTACAACCAGACCTGCTCTGATACCAACCATTGTGGCACCCCGGCTCAGAGAGAGACCGGAACACCCTGTATTCCAGCCCAGAGATCAAGTCTTCTAGAATACGGCACTGCTTGGCATAGAACAAATCAACTCTTTATTACAAATGATACAGATACAAGGGTTCCGATATCACAACGAATTACATCGGCATGGCGACACTACGCCTGCTCAGGTTGCTCTATGCTAGCAGTAGAATAACTCGTAGCAGCGGAATATCTTCTAGCAGTGGAACAACAACGACATCGATGGACTCCACTCCGCAGGGACTCTGGCTGGAACGCTTATCCTAGCTCGCAAACTCGGGATCCTCGACAAGCAAGCAATCACGGCATGACCTGCAAACTGGCATGACACGCCAGGTGAGTACTTTGAATGTACTCGCAAGCTCACAGCAATCAAGACAAACAACAGCATGGCATATACAGGTTAAACAAGGATGAGCATGATACAACTAGAACAACATGGCATGTACAAGATGAGCATGATACCGCTAGAACATTATCAGCATGGCATGAACATGTTACTCGAGACATGAACAATGATGATACTAGCATGCACTATGCTTACAAATATCACTTACTCTGGTCGGGGTTACCTCGTAACCACCAAATATATGCCACTCTTACTTACCATCGTGGTCACGGGATCACTTCAAGCATTATCAAGAATACCATCGGGATCTTCACTCGATCACCTCATCATTATCAAGAATACCATTGGGCTCCTCACAAGATCACCTTATCATTATCAAGAATACCATCGTGATCCTCCCGTGACTACATAAAGATCAACCAACTTCTTTTCCTCATTAGACCGGGGTTGTTTATTAGTTAGGTTATTATTACTGTTAACCCATAGTGTGACCTACTATGAACTGGGCCCATATCCGCTGGCGCAACTATCGATAGATTATACACTCTGCAGAGGTTAGTACACTGTACCCACACTACGGAACCCAAGGCCTCGTGCCCGCATTCGGGTGGACCAACGATGTTCCGACAAAACCGATCTACTACATGACACCCTCCGGGCCACTCCAACAAACTCCCCTTTGGGCTAAGTCCTAGGTGGCCCCAATGTCACCTCGTGACCCCCAATGGCCATCGTCGTGGCAAAACATAAACGGTCCCAAATGGGGACAAGAGCGCTCAAACCAACTCGGGCACACAAGGTTATCACCGCCTACCGGGCCAGGGCAGCGCGCGTACATAACCTTCCCTAGTTGGAGGCACCGGCGAGAGGTCATGACAATAGACCGCATTAAGGCCTTCCCATAAAGGCAAATGTGGCTGCACTGGTCAGCTCGTCTCAATGGCACTATGACTCAGCCAACAGGTGTTCAAGTTGTATTAAAGTCCGGTTTAACTTGAATTTAATGAGCTGAGTCACAATAACATGATGAAATAACAATGGAGATGAGCATGATATCAACATGAGCATGGATAGGTAACATAACAATTTAGCATGCAGATCTTAACATCAACATCAATAAAGCAGTTTTCTCTACCCGATGCAAATGAGCATGGCATAATAACGAGCATGAATATCACAAGTATAGCACCAAATATAAGCATAACATGACCACTAGAATCGTAAGTAATTACCAGAATATAACATGATAAGAGCATTAGCAAGAAATCATTTAACTAACAGATGCAACATGATCACGACATAGCAACGAACATGGATCCCTAAGCATAATAAGCATTCATGAAAATATTAACAAGCACAAGTTATTTAAATATTCAAGAATAGAACCAAGACTATTGCAAGACCATCATGCAAGTGGCTATCATGGCTTGCCTGGGGATGAAGAATACACTGGGAAGAAGTGCGGTGAAGCCGTGGAAAGAATCGCCGGAAAAGCTTCTCACTCGAAGGGGGGCTTGATAAGGGCAAGGGCAAAATGGTCATTTTCATAGTGTGACAACATCATAAAAATGATACCAACATAACAGGCTCGACGAGACGAAGATGTGGGCTTTGGAATCACCTCATTCGGAGTTGTGGTTGAAAAGATATAGCTAGACAAAACTCAGGGACCAATCTATAAAAAGAAGCTCTACAAACAGGTCCCTGGCTGAAAAAACAGAAAGCGTAATGCTGAGAATACGTTTACTTACAGAGAAAACGTACTTTAGGCCGAAGGAGAAGAAGAATACGCTTTCTGAAGACGAAAACATACTCTCGGGAAAGGCGTCTCCACTTGCCACGTCAGCTGACCAGGGTCAACTCCCCGTGTGACTGACTGGTGGGGTCCGCGCGCATGTGGGGCCCGCCCGGCCAGTTCTTCTTCTTCCTACATCGATCCCGCGCGGGCAGAGGGCACGGCCGGCCACGACGAGGTTTGCCGGTGACTCCGGTCACCACTCGGGCCGTGCCACCTACCGGCGTGATCAGGGTAATGAGCCGCACCCTCCTGGACCATTCAAACTTCCTGGGGAGGTCCGAAGCAAGGATGACTCCAACACCGGTGGACGGGATCTTCGGGCGCCGGTGAGCTCGCGGCAAGAGGCCACCGGAGGAGGCGGGGGAGTACAGGGAATGCTCCAGGGTGGATGTGGAGGTTTCTGGTGGAGACAGAAAAGAGGAGAAGGGCTCGGCTTGAGCGGATTTAGGAGGAGCATGCCAGCGACCATGGCGGCTATGGTGGTTGAGGAGAGCTCCTGGAGCTTAATGGAGCGGTCGGGGAGGAGAGCTGGGAGCTACAGGAAGCCGGAGGTGAGGAGAGGAGGGGCTCGGGTGGCCTTTATATAGCCAAGGGCGAGGTGCCCGGGCCGGTCGCTGCCGCGCGAGTTCGGCCAGAGCTCTGGCGTGAACATAGGTCACGGTAGAGGCGAGCATGCGATGGAAGATGGAAGGGGAGGGTCACGGAGCAGAGCCAAGCCAAAGTGCACGAGGAGGAAGAAGCCAGGGGAGGTAAGGCGACGGCGGTCACGGGCACGCACTATGCAACGACGGGGACGGCTCACCAGGGAAGAATTCGGAGGGGGAGAAGGGTCTAGAGTAAGGGCGACGGCACGATGAAGCTACCAGACATGCACGGGCGCGAGAGAATGACGAGAGGGGGAGGGGCCGGAGCTAGAAGACGCCCTGGACGCGGCCAAATGCAGTAGAGCGCGTGTGCGGGCATGCCAGCTGCATGGTCACCGCGTGCACCGATGCGTGCATGGTGAGTAAGCTAGGACAACCGTATCTAGTGTGTAGTCTCTCTAAGATAGGTTATCTCTGAGGTGATTTCTCGAAGAAACATCCTGTGGTTAGATGGGAATGGTCTTATGAAGTTTGTTGTATCAAACTGTGGCATGAAACTATGGTGAACCGAGATGGCTAAGTGATAGAACAAGATGTCTCAGAGGTCTAGGGTAGGAAGGATAAGGATCCTGTGAATTTCGGAGGGATTTGGAAAAATATTTAATATAGTTGCTTTACAACTGCATAATTTGGTCCAGAAACAAGATCATGAAGTAGCACTCATATAGATGATTGGATTAAGCTGAAATTTGGCAAGGCAGAATGATTTGCACATATGAGGATTCTGTAAAAGTTTCATACCAATTGGACTTGCCAAAATGGTACTTGCTTCACAGTGTTCCTCTCTATCCAGAAACTTGGGATAATTTTGGAGAGAAATTGGCTTGCTGAAATGATCCCAAATTTGGTGTAGAGAAGTTATATTGGTAGGATCATGATCTGGTAATTTCTCATAATTAATGAAGCAATATAAAATATACTTGCTTCACAACTTGAAAATATTGACAGAAGCAAATATTTGATGGTGTGCTCACATAGATTATTTAATGGAGCTAAAATTTGGTGGAGTGCCATTATTTGAGTATTTGAAGGATCTTGCAAAATTTCAACTCCTTTGGATATACCTAGCTTGTACTTCCTTCACAAGGCCTCTGTTTGAACAGAAACTTTGAAAAATTGCTCAGGGAGATTCACTAGGCAAATTGAGTTGAATTTTGTCATGTGGCAATGATATGGATAGGAAAGAGTGCCCAAAAATTTGGGAGTAATCAAGAAAATATAGGTGGCACTTCCTTCTCAAAAGGCCACACTGGATAGAATTGAAGAATGAATATTGATGAATTATTTTTGGGCTAAGAAAGGAAAGTTTGGACATATTTGGGGCATATATGATCCAAACAATTTATGAGAATTATTTGGGAATTTTGTGGAAGACAGAAATATAGGTTGATTCACAACCTAGGGCAAGTAGGGTTATTCCTTTAATAGAAAAAGGAATATTCCCAAGAAAAAGAATATTGGGTTTGGGCTAAGATGAAAATGACATGATCTTGGGATGGTTTTGAGGATTACAAGCCACTAGGGAGAGGAATCAAAGGTGATCTCCTCAGGTTTCAAGACCACACAGCCACATAAAAGCAATTTCAAATAAAATCCCAAAGGAATTCAAACGAAAAAGAAAGGGCCAAAATCCAGGGTGTTACAATAATGATAGTGCAACATACTTGTGGCACTGCCGTTTAGGTCATATTGGTGTAAAGCGCATGAAGAAACTCCATACGGATGGACTTTTGGAATCACTTGATTATGAATCATTTGACACTTGTGAACCATGCCTCATGGGCAAGATGACTAAAACTCCGTTCTCCGGAACAATGGAGCGAGCTAATGATTTAGTGGAAATAATACATACCGGTGTATGCGGTCTGATGAGTGTTGAAGCACGTGGCGGGTATCGTTATTTTCTGACCTTCACAGATGATTTGAGTAGGTATGGGTATATCTACTTGATGAAACAGAAGTCTGAAACATTTGAAAAGTTCAAAGAATTTCAGAGTGAAGTGGAGAATCATCATAACAAGAAAATAAAGTTTCTACGATCTTATCGCGGAGGCCAATATTTGAGTTACGAGTTTGGCCTTCATTTAAAACAATGTGGAATTGTTTCACAACTCACGCCACCTGGAACACCACAGCGTAATGGTGTGTCTGAACGTCGTAACCGTACTTTATTAGATATGGTGCGATCTATGATGTCTCTTACCGATTTACCACTATCGTTTTGGGGTTATGCATTAGAGACAGACGCATTCACGTTAAATAGGGTACCGTCTAAATCCATTGAGACAACACCGTATGAACTGTGGTTTGGCAAGAAACCTAAGCTATCGTTTCTTAAAGTTTGGGGATGCGACGCTTATGTCAAAAGCCTTCAGCCTGATAAGCTCGAATCTAAATCGGAGAAGTGCGTCTTCATAGGATACCCTAAAGAAACTATTGGGTACACCTTCTACCACAGATCCGAAGGCAAGATCTTTGTTGCTAAGAATGGATCCTTTCTAGAAAAGGAGTTTCTCTCGAAAGAAGTGAGTGGGAGGAAAGTAGAACTTGATGAGGTAATTGTACCTTCTCTCGAATTAGAAAGTAGCACATCACAGAAAACCGTTCCCGTGATGCCTACAACAACTAGAGAGGAAGCAAATGATAATGATCATGAAACTTCAGATCAAGTTACTACTGAACCTCGTAGGTCAACCAGAGCACGATCCGCACTAGAGTGGTACGGTAATCCTATCCTGGAAGTTATGTTATTAGACCATGGCGAACCTACGAACTATGAAGAAGCTATGATGAGCCCAGATTCCGATAAATGGCTTGAGGCCATGAAATCTGAGAAAGGATCCATGTATGAGAACAAAGTATGGGCTTTGGTGGACTTGCCCGATGATCGACAAGCCATAGAAAATAAATGGATCTTTAAGAAGAAAACTGACGCTGATGCTAATGTTACTGTCTACAAAGCTCGACTTCTTGCGAAAGGTTTTCGACAAGTTCAAGGAATTGACTACGATGAGACTTTCTCACCCGTAGCGATGCTTAAGTTTGTCCGAATCATCTTAGCAATTGCCACATTTTATGATTATGAAATCTGGCAAATGGACGTAAAAAAATGCATTCCTTAATGGATTTCTTAAAGAAGAGTTGTATATGATGCAACCAGAAGGTTTTGTCGATCTAAAGGTGCTAACAAAGTGTGCAAGCTCCAGCGATCCATCTATGGACCGGTGCAAGCATCTCGGAGTTGGAATATACACTTTGATGAGGTGATCGAAGCATATGGTTTTATACAGACTTACGGTGAAGCCTGTATTTACAAGAAAGTGAGTGGGAGCTCTGTAGCATTTCTAATATTATATGTGGATGACATATTGTTGATTGGAAATGATATAGAATTTCTGTATAGCATAAAAGGATACTTGAATAAGAATTTTTCAATGAAAGACCTCGGTGAAGCTGCTTATATATTGGGCATCATGATCTATAGGGATAGATCGAGACGCTTAATAGGACTTTCACAAAGCACATACCTTGACAAAGTTTTGAAGAAGTTCAAAATGAACCAGTCAAAGAAAGGGTTCTTGCCTGTGTTACAAGGTGTGAAATTGAGTCAGACTCAAAGCCCGACCACTTCAGAAGATAGAGAGAAAATGAAAGTCATTCCCTATGCCTCAGCCATAGGTTCTATCATGTATGCTATGCTGTGTACCAGACCTGATGTGTGCCTTGCCATAAGTTTGGCAGGGAGGTACCAAAGTAATCCAGGAGTGGATCATTGGACAGCGGTCAAGAACATCCTGAAGTACCTGAAAAGGACCAAGGATATGTTTCTCGTTTATGGAGGTGACGAAGAGCTCGTCGTAAATGGTTATGTCGATGCTAGCTTCGACACTGATACAGATGACTCTAAGTCACAAACCGGATACGTATTTATATTGAATGGTGGACCTGTCAGTTGGTGCAGTTCCATACAGACCATCGTGGCGGGATCTATGTGTGAAGCGGAGTACATAGCTGCTTCAGAAGAAGCACATGAAGGAGTCTGGATGAAGGAGGTCATATCCGATCTGGGTGTGATACCCAGTGCATCGGGTCCAATGAAAATCTTTTGTGACAACATTGGAGCAATTACCTTAGCGAAGGAATCCAGGTTTCACAAGAGAACCAAACACATCAAGAGACGCTTCAACTCCATTCGTGAAAAGGTCAAGGATGGAGACATAGAAGTTTGCAAAATACATACGGATCTGAATGTAGCAGACCTGTTGACTAAGCCTCTTCCGCGAGCAAAACATGATCAGCACCAAGACGCCATGGGTGTTTGATTCATTACAATGTAATCTAGATTATTGACTCTAGTGCAAGTGGGAGACTGAAGCAAATATGCCCTAGAGGCAATAATAAAGTTGTTATTTTATATTTCCTTATTCATGATAAAGGTTTATTATTCATGCTAGAATTGTATTGATCGGAAACTTTAATGCAAGTGTGAATACATAAACTAATACCGTGTCCCTAGTGAGCCTCTACTAGACTAGCTCGTTGATCAAAGATGGTTAAGGTTTCCTAATCATAGACATGTGTTCTCATTTGATAACGGGATCACATCATTGGGAGAATGATGTGATGGACAAGACCCATCCGTTAGCTTAGCATATGATCGTTCAGTTTATTGCTATTGCTTTCTTGATGTCATTCCTTCGACTATTTGATTATGCAACTCCCGAATACCGAAGGAATACATTGTGTGCTATCAAATGTCACAACGTAACTGGGTGATCATAAAGATGCTCTACAGGTATCTTCGAAGGTGTTTGTTGAGTTGGCATAGATCAAGATTAGGATTTGTGATGTAGGGTAGAACCCTAGATGCCCGATCTTTCACGATTGGAGAGGATCTCATGAAGAACACGAAGAACACGAGGGGAAAACACAAGAGGAAACATGAGAGGAATCACTCAAACCAACAAGATTCGATTACACATGTGCTAGATCCTTGAAACACAAAGAGATACACGATCCATGATCAACAAAGGACGATACAAGTAGCAAGTTCTTCTCCGCGAGGAGGTCTTGAGGGTCTTCCCGTTAGGGGTCTTGAATCCAAGATGGATCTTCTTCGTAGAGGCTGCAGTCTCTCTCGGTGGAGTAGATCCGGATGGATGAGCAAAGCTCTATCTCTCAAATGAGCTATCACAATGCTAACCCTAATAAGAGGGAGGAGGAGGAGTATATATAGTCTAGTGTCACGAAAGGGTAAGTGGGCCTCGGCTCCACACGCTGTCAACACATAGGCGTCGGACGTCCGACAGTTACCGGTCGTCCGGTGTCTCGCGGGCGCTCGGACGTCCGGTAAGTGTCGGATTTCTGATGTTTCAGCTCTAGTCAGGTGGTGTCGGACTTTCGGTCAGGGTCGAACATCCGGTGCGTCGGTCGTCCGGTGGTTTCCATGATTCTGACATTTTGGTTCGGGACTGGTGGTGTCGGTCGTCCGGCGGGGCTCGGTCGTCCGGGCGCTGGGAGGTGTCGGTCGTCCGAGGCGCGTTGGACGTTCGGCCGCTGTAGTGTTCGCTATCTGGGGCTGGCCTGGCGGGCTGATGCATCAGGTGTCGGACGTCCGACACGTCTCGGACGTCCGGTGGCTGGAGACTTTTCGGCTGCTTAGCATGACGTACTTGATGACATTTGCGGGAAAGAGCATCCGCCACAACATTTTCTTTGCCTTTGATGTACTTGATGACATAGGGAAAAGACTCAATGAGTTCACTCCACTTAGCATGACGCTTGTTCAACTTAGTTTTACCCTTAAGGTACTTGAGCGTTTCATGGTCGGTATGAATGACAAATTCATGGGGGCGAAGATAATGTTCCCACTCACGCAAAACTCACACTAAAGCATATAGCTCTTTGTCATAGATGGGATAATTGAGTTGCGCTCCGGAAAGTTTTTCGCTAAAGTAAGCAATAGGGCGCTTCTCTTGCATTAACACACCTCCCATGCCATTACCGCTAGCATCGCAATGAACTTCAAAAGTTTTGTCAAAGTTGGGTAATCCAAGCACGGGAGCATGAGTAAGCAAATTCTTAAGTTCATTAAATGCGGTATCTTGAGATGGTCCCCAAATAAATGGTGCATTCTTCTTACTCAAAGCATGTAAAGGGGATGCAATGGTGCTAAAATCCTTAACAAATCGACGATAGAAACCGGCTAGACCAAGGAAACTTCACACTTGTTGCAAGTTGGTTGGTTGAGGCCAAGTTTTAATAGCATTGATCTTAGATTCATCTACATGCACACCCTTAGAAGAGACTACAAAACCCAAGAAAACAAGCTTATCAACACCAAAAAGGCATTTGTCCATATTAGCATAAAGACGCTCTTTTCTAAGAGTTTGTAAAATGGTTCTAATATGGGTGACATGATCTTTGAGAGATTTGCTAAAAACAAGTATGTCGTCGAAATAGACCACAACAAATACGCCAATATAGGGTCGAAGAACAAAGTGCATGACTCACATGAAAATACCGGGTGCTTCGGATAAGCCCATTGGCATAACAAGCCATTCATATAAACCAAATTTGGTCTTAAATGTGGTTTTCCATTCGTCACCTTCTTGTATGCGGATTTGGTAATAGCCACTTTTAAGGTCAATCTTAGAGAAAATTGTGGCTCCGCTAAGCTCATCTAGCATGTCATCTAAGCGTGGAATGGGGTAACGATATCTAACCGTGATAGCATTGATAGGACGACAATCGGAACACATGCGATATGTACCATCTTTCTTGGGAACAAGGATTACCGGGACAGCACATGGACTCAAGCTTTCTCAGACATGGCCGTTGTCGATGAGTTGTTGTACTTGCCGTTGGATCTCCTTGGTTTCCTCGGGGTTGACGCGGTAGGGAGCCTTGTTAGGAAGAGGTGCTCCGGGGATGAGGTCGATGCGGTGTTCGATGCCTCGAAGAGGAGTTATACCCGGAGGTAGCTCGTTGGGGAATACATCTTGGAATTCCTGCAATAGAGAAGATAACACTAAAGGTAGATTGTGAGAGGTGTTAGTTTTTGGTGCCTCGTCCTTGCACAATAGGACATAGTGCATAACACTCGATGGGTTCTCACGCACTTCTCTCAGCTCACTTTTGGTGGCAAATAGCACTAAGTTTTTCTTGTCGCTCATCGTGGAGGCACTCATTTTGGGCTTGTGGCTCTCACTCCCTTTTGGGTGGCTCACTCTCTCACTATTCTCTCCACGATGGGTGGCTTGCTTGTCGGCGATCACTTGACTTGGAGACATAGGTCGTAGCACATACTCCTTTCCCTTCATCTTGAAGCTATAGTGGTTTGTTCGCCCATTGTGGATGACGCCTCGGTTGAATTGCCATGGTCGTCCAAGAAGGAGGTGGCAAACGGACATCGGAACGACATCACACTCCAAAGTATCTTCATATGCTCCTATCTTGAAGGAAACTTGCACCATATGTTCCACTTGAATAGTGCCGGAGTCTCTAAGCCATTGGACCTTGTAGGGGTGGGGATGCTTCATCTTGACCAATTGGATCTTGGAGCATAGTTCTTCACTTGACAAGTTATGGCAACTTCCTCCATCGATGATGACCTTCACGGAACGACCTTTGATTCCCGCCTTGGTGTGGAAGATATGACATCTTTGGTCTTCGTCTTGTTGATGTTGAAGAGTCAAGACCTTGGAGACAACGAGAGCGGGGCTTGAATCTTCGTCACAAAAGGCTTGATCATCTTCATCTTCGTTCACTTGCCGGTGCATAGCCACATTCTCAAGGGCTTCCATTTCTCCTTCACTCATGGAGTCGTATGTACCGTCGTCGTTGAAGACCATGGTTCGCTTGTTGGTACACTCGAAGGATTTGTGGCCTCAGCCACCGCAAGTGAAGCACTTGATGGAACTTGTCTTGATGGTCTCATCGGTTGGAGTAGATGATGAAGCTCTCGGCTTGAAGGTTCTTGTAGTAGGAGGACGACTTGAGGTTGTCAAAGTTTTCTTGTAACTTGACTTGTCGCCATTGTTTGTAGAAGGTTTGGTTGAGGTAGGAGTCGGAGTAGTCGTTGAAGCTTGATTGTATGAGCCATATGTCTTGGAAGAGTACTTGGCATACTTGAAGTCATCTTGCACTTGTCGCTCCGCTTTAGTAGCTTCATGCACTAACTCGATGAGGTTTGAGTATGGTTGGAAGTCGGCAATTTTCTTGATAGGGTGACTGAGTACATTCAAGAAACGTGCCATAGTTTGCTCATCATCTTCCGTGACATTAGCTCGTATCATGGCAATCTCCATTTCCTTGTAGTACTCTTCAACACTCTTTGTTCCTTGCTTGAGGAGTTGCAATTTCTTGAGAGGTCGGGGTTGTAGTAGGTTGGCACAAAGCGCGCTCTCATGACATCCTTCATTTGCGCCCAAGTTGTGATGGGTGGTTCGCCTCTTGCCTCACGGCGCTCAAGTACTTGTTCCCACCAAATGAGGACATAGTTTTGGAACTCAAGGGATGCCATGGCGATCTTATTCTCTTCCTCATAGTTGTGCAAACGGAAGATCTTGTCAACCTTCAATGCCCATGAAAGGTACTCTTCGGGATCATTGCTTCCGGAAAACTTGGGCATGGTGAACTTGAGTTTGCCATAGCGTTGCTCTTCATTGTGTTGGGGTCGAGGGTGACGACGTCCTTGACATGGAGGGTTGTCGCCCTCTAATTGCTCTTGGCGTGGAGGATTTCCATTGTCTTCTTGCTCTTGGCGAACTTGTTCTTCTTGTCGAGCTTGTTGTTCTTGTCTAGCTTGTGGAGGAGCTTGAGGAACTTGACGATGCACTCGTGCTTGATATCTTCTTTCTTGAACTTCGTCGCGAAGTGCTTCTTCTTCTTAACGTGTATGGCTGTTCCGGTTGGCAACGGCAGGATTCGTATGTCGGAGGGCACGTAGCACCTCAAGTGCTTGAGCTTCACACTGTTCTTGTTGTTGACGTAGCGCGATGGCGTCTTGCTCAACTTGATGTTGGCATTGCCATTCTTGCATTAGCTCTTATTGGCGTCGTTGTTCTTGTGCTTCCTATTGTTGGCGTTGACGTTGCCTTTCTTGTGCTTGCGCGAATGTAGCTTGATTTTGACGATGTCGATATTCTTGCTCTTCAAGCTGCTCTTGTGGACCATTGCCGTGTAGAGGATTGTGGCTTGCGTGACGGTCTTGTCGCGCGGCTCGTCAAAGAGTGTTCGATGTCGGTGTACTTGAGCCGGAGATGGTGTCGTCGGAGTGTCGACTCGAGCGGCTTCGTCTTGAATAGGAGGAAGTGGTAGAAGAGTGGTTGACCAACAAGGCACGAATCTCGTCCATTCTTGCATTGTTCTCTTGTTTTTGTTCATCAAGCATGATGTCAAACTAGTCTCTTGTACATTGCTCGGAGAGTCGCAAGTCAGTGGCGAGCTTGTCGATGCAGTCGCTCATTGCTTGTTGTTCTTGATGCAAAGCTCGTTGTGCACCGAAGAGGTGGTTCTTGGTGACGTAGGTGTTCGGGTCCTCGTCTTGCTCGATGAAGAGTGGGTTGGTAGAGGTAGTTGGCCTATCCATCATTCCAAGCAAATGTGAGGGTAGAAGAAAGGAAGAACAATACCAAATGTACCTTGACCGATGTTGAGGGTGGATCAAAGATCACTCAATGATGTAACAAGGAAATAGCACAATTGGTACCGTATCTCGTCGATCTCTCACACCTACACAAAGAAAGCTTATGGTGTAGCTCGGTTAGGATGGTGGCACAAAATTTATGCAATTGTTAGTGAGTCTCAAATAATGTTGAAAAAGATTCACAAATTTGCAAATGCAACAAGTAGACCGATAGCAAGTAATGGTACACGAAAACACACACACAGAAAGATAAATGGGGTCGTGCAACCAAAATGAGCCCAAAATGTGGAATCCACAGAAAATGCTCTTCTTGCACAACTCTAGAGAGACGCTAGCACGATTGCACAATAGGCGGATATGAGACTTGTGCACAACCTATAAAGCAAAAATGTAATGACTTCTATCCCAAGTATGCTATATGTATGGTGTTCCAGTGGTATAATCCAAGACGATCGAGTATGACAATCTTAATGTAGTATGATGCTATGGTTCTTGCTTAAAAGCTATTTTCTTATCTTTTTCGTTTGCTTAAAAGCTTGTTTGGCTCTTTCTCTTTTGAGCTCTTTTCCATGCAAAACTTCACGAACCAAGATAGCAAGTGTGTATATGCTATGACAACCTTGTGGCACAAGAGGTGATATCAAGATATGGACACCAAGATGATGATATATGCAATGATCACTAATGTGCACAAGTAACATTGCCAGCAATACTCAAAGACTAGTCTTGATGGGTAAGTGACGCAAAAGTTAGGCTATGGGGTTGTCAATGTAATGGCAAGAATGTACAATGATGTCATAGCACGATACCAAGATGATATAGAGGTTACAGTTCTTGCTTACGGTGAAGGTGTCAAAATGATGAAATGGTCGATGCCCATGACGAAGATGAGCGGCGGTGATGTCGTTGTCGAACCGTCCCTAAGTAGCCGAAACGCGTTAGGAAACAGAAAACCGCAACTCAAATTCTCAAAGCAAATGTGTCAAAATTTGTCGGAGTTGGTAGCGGGTAAGCGATGGTGGTTGTGGAAAGCGTACGCGGGAGTAGATATTGGAGTGGCAATGCGGAAGTGTGGGCGGTGGCTGAAAATTTTCGGGCGAGAAATTTCAGTTTCGTCAGGGAACGTCGGACGTCCGGTGGTGGTCCGACGACCGGTACTCGTCGGACGTCCGGTGCCTAGGCGATTTTGGGCACGGGATGAACTTCTAGGGTTCGTGGTGGAGGTGCAAAATTGGATGAATTTGTGGATGGAAAGGGGAAAATGAAGGGGGAAAGCTAGATCTACTTGCTACAGACGAAATCCACGGATCAAATCCAACAAAACTTCATCACACCAACAAATCACAAAAAAAATTGGGAGGGCTATTTTTGAGGGGATTTTCGAATTTGGGACAAAATCAACAAAATTAGGCTAGAAAACAAAGAGGGGAGGCTCCAAAATCATGATCAACGTGGCTCTTGATACCAAGATGATGTAGGGTAGAACCATAGATGCCCGATATTTCACGATTGGAGCGGATCCCGCGAAGAACACGAATAACACAAGGGGAAAACATGAGGGGAAACACGAGAGGAATCACTCAAACCAACAAGATTTGATTATACATGTGCTAGATCCTCGAAACACAAAGAGATACACGATCCACGATCAACAAAGGACAATACAAGTAGCAAGTTCTTCTCCGCAAGGAGGTCTTGAGGGTCTTCCCGTTAGGGGTCTTGAATCCAAGATGGATCTTCTCCGTAGAGGCCATGGTCTCTCTCGGTGGAGTAGATCCGGATGGATGAGCAAAGCTCTATCTCTCAAATGAGCTATCACAATGCTAACCCTAATAAGAGGGAGGAGGAGGAGTATATATAGTCTAGTGTCATGAAAGGGTAAGTGGGCCACGGCTCCACACGCTGTCAACACACAGGCGTCGGACGTCCGACAGTTACCGGTCATCCGGTGTCTCGCGGGCGCTTGGACGTCCGGTAAGTGTCGGATTTCTGACGTTTCAGCTCTGGTCAGGTGGCGTCGGACTTCCGGTCAGGGTCGGACGTCCGGTGTGTCGGTCGTCCGGTGGTTTCCATACTTCTGACGTTTTGGTTCGGGACTGGTGGTGTCGGTCGTCCGGCGGGGCTCGGTCGTCCGGGTGCTGGGAGGTGTCGGTCGTCCGAGGCGCGTTGGACGTCCGACCGCTGTAGCATTCGCTATCTGGGGCTGGCCTGGTGGGCTGATGCATCAGGTGTCGGACGTCCGGTGGCTGGAGACTTTCCGGCTGCTTCTCTTCTCGCTCCTTGTACTTGGCGTCCTCGCCGTCTTGTCCATTGGGCGTAGCTGATCCGTGGCCTTCCTCCAAGTACCTGATCACGCATAGGGTCTCCGCTTGAGGTAGTAGCCATGTCTCATATGTAGAAAGGGGTAGTTCGGAGAGGAGCGAGTTCACCTTATCTTCGATAGCCTTTGCTCGAGCTCTTCTCATTGGTCCAAGTGGTGTTGTAGGAGACGTAGGTAGGTCCATGGGGATGACCGTGGGATGCTCGTCATCAATTTGTCACTCCGTGTATCGGAGAGGTATCTTCGGGCCCTCTCGGTAATACACATCATAAGAAGCCTTGCAAGCAAAGTGACTAAGGAGTTAGTTGCAAGATGATGTATTACGGAACGAGTAAAGAGACTTGCCGGTAACGAGATTGAACTAGGTATGAAGATAACGACGATCGAATCTCAGGCAAGTAACATACCGGCGGACAAAGGGAATTACGTATGTTGTCATAAGGTTCGACCGATAAAGATCTTCGTAGAATATGTAGGAACCAATATGGGCATCCAGGTTCCGCTATTGGTTATTGACCGGAGAGGTGTCTCGGTCATGTCTACATAGTTCTCGAACCCGTAAGGTCCGCACGCTTAACGTTCATTGACAATATAATGTTATATGAGTTATATGAATTGGTGAACGAATGTTTTCAGAGTCCCGGATGAGATCACGGACACGACGAGGAGCTCCGGAATGGTCCAGAGGTAAAGATTGATATATATATATAGGACGATGATATTCGGACACCGGAAGAGTTTTGGGAGGTACCAGGTGGTCATCAGATCACCGGAAGGGGTTGCGGGAAGCCCCGGTAGGAAGATGGGCCTTTTGGGCCATTAGAGGGGAGCACACCAGCCCAGAAGGGGCTGGCGCACCCCCCTATGGTAGCCGGCCTAAGGGAGAAAGGAAGGAGGGGGATTCGGCCTCCTCCTTCCTTCCCTCTCCCCCCTTTCTTTTCCCCCTCCGGCAAATATGGTAGGGGGCGCGGCTAGGGAAGGAACCCTAGGAGGATTCGGCCTCCTTGGGGCGCCTCCTTGGCTGCTCCCTCCTCCCCCCCACCTATATATATGTGGGAGGGGGGTGCCACACAAGGACGACAATCTCTTAGCCGTGTGCAGCGCCCCCTCCATAGTTTCATCCCTCGGTCATATTTTCGTAGTGCTTAGGCGAAGCCCTGTGGAGATAGCATCACCACCACCGTCACCACGCCGTCGTGCTACCGGAACTCATCCACTACTTCGCTGTCTTGCTGGATCAAGAAGGCGAGGACGTCATCGAGCTGAACCTGTGCTGAACGCGGAGGTGTCGTACGTTCGGTACTTGATCGGTTGGATCGCGAAGAAGTTCGACTACATCAACCGCGTTACTAAACGCTTCCGTTTATGGTCTACGAGGGTACGTAGACACACTCTCCCCTCTCATTGCTATGCATCTCCATGGATAGATCTTGCGTGTGTGTAGAATTTTTTTTGTTTTCCATCAATGTTTCCCAACACGGACCACCTCATCGTTTTGCCCCCAAGCCCCGCACCATGAGCGCCACCTGGCCGCTGGACCTCGAGCTTGAACCGTCGCCTCTGCCGTTGTTTTCTCCAGATTCTGGCACCCCCGTCACCCCCAAGCCTCTATGACGCCACCACTCGACTCCCCGCATTATTGCGAACTGATACGTCCATTTTGCATCATGTTTTTATGTTGATATTTATTGCATTATGGGCTGTTACTTCACATTATGGTACAATACGTATGCCTTTTCTCTCTTAATTTTCAAGGTTTACATGAAGAGGGAGAATGCCGGCAGCTAGAATTTTGGACCGGAAAGGAGCAAATCTGAGATACCTATTCTGCACAACTCCAAATGTCCTGAAACTTTACGGAGAATTATTTTGGAATATATAAAAAATATTGGGCGAAGAAACTACAGAAGGGGACCCACCAGGTGGCCACAAACCTGGGGACATGGACTACCCCCCAGGGCATGCCTCCAGGGCTTGTGAGCCCCCTGGCCATCATCCGGTGCCCATCTTCCGCTATATGGATGCTTTTGACCTGAAAAAATCAAAAGGAAGCTTTCGGGACGAAGCGCCGCCGTCTCGAGGCGGAACCTGGGTAGAACCAAACTAGGGCTCCGGCGGAACTGTTCTGCCGGGGAAACTTCCCTCCGGGAGGGGGAAATCGAAGCCATCGTTGATACGTCTCCAATGTATCTATAATTTTTGATTGTTTCATGCTATTATATTATCTGTTTTGGATGTTTTATATGCATTAATATGCTATTTTATATTATTTTTGGGACTAACCTATTAACCTAGAGCCCAGTGCCAGTTTCTGTTTTTCCTTGTTTTTGAGTTTTATAGAAAAGGAATATCAAACGGAGTCCAAACGGAATAAAACTTTCGCGATGATTTTTCTTGGACCAGAAGACATCCAGAGGACTTGGAGAGGGGGCCAGAAGGTTCCCGAGGAGGCCACAAGCCTGCCAGGCGTGCCCCAGGGGGGGGCGCCCTGAGGGCTTGTGGGCCCCTCGGAGGTCTTCCAACCCTAATCTTTGCACTATAAATTCCCAAATATTCCCAAACCATCAAAGGCATCCACCAAAATACTTTTCCGCCATCGCAAGCCTCTATCCCCGTGAGATCCCATCTTAGGGCCTTTTCCGGCACCCTGCCGGAGGGGGATTCGATCACGGAGGGCCTCTACATCAACCTTGCTACCCTTCCGATGATGCGTGAGTAGTTTACCACAGACCTATGGGTCCATAGCTAGTAGCTAGATGGCTTCTTCTCTCTCTTTCATCTTCAATACAATGTTCTCCTCGATGTTCTTGGAGATCTATTCGATGTAATACTTTTTTGCGGTGCGTTTGTTGAGGTTCGATGAATTGTGGATTTATGATCAGATTATCTATGAATATTATTTGAGTCTTCTCTGAACTCTTTTATGCATGATTAAGATATCTTTGTATTTCTCTTCGAACTATCGGTTTGGTTTGGCCAACTAGATTGGTTGTTCTTGCAATGGGAGAGGTGCTTAGTTTTGGGTTCAATCTTGCGGTGTCCTCACCCAGTGACATAGTAGGGGTAGTGAGGCACGTCTTGTATTGTTGCCATCAAGGATAAAAAGATGGGGTTTATATCATATTGCTTGAGTTTATCCCTCTACATCATGTCATCTTACTTAAGGCGTTATTCTGTTATTATGAACTTAATACTCTAGATGCACGCTGGATAGCAGTCGATGTGTGGTGTAATAGTAGTAGATGCAGAATCGTTTCGGTCTACTTGACACGAACGTGATGCCTATATTCATGATCATTGCCTTAGATATCATCATAAATTTGCACTTTTCTATCAATTGCTCAACAGTAATTTGTTTACCCATCGAATGCTATCTTCAAGAGAGAAGCCTCTAGTGAAACCTATGGCCCCCGGGTCTATTTTCCATCATATATTTTCATATCTATAAACCAAAAAAACAAAAATACTGTGCTGCAATTTATTTATATTTACTTTAGTTTGCCTTTTTATTTATATTTTATACCTATCTCTATTAGATATCACTCTTGTTCGAGACCGTGAAGGGATTGACAACCCCTTTTTCGCGTTGAGTGCAAGTGTTTGTTAGTTTGCGCAGGTGCATAGATTGGAGACTTGCTTGTGCCTCCTACTAGATTTATACCTTGGTTCTTAACTGAGGGAAATACTTATCTCTACTTTGCTGCATCACCCTTTCCTCTTCAAGGAAAAAATCAACGCAAGCTCAAGAAGTAGCAGGAAGAATTTCTGGCACCGTTGCCGCGGAGGTTCTACATCAAGCCTACCAAGTACCCATCATAAACTCTCAGCTCTTGCACTTACATTATTTGCCATTTGCCTGTCATTTTCCTCTCCCCCACTTCTAAAACGTTTTCAGAAAAATACAAAAATATTTGCCTTTTTTATTTGCCTTCTTTCCGTTTGCCTTTATGTCTTACTTGGTTTGTTTGCTTGTTCGCTTGGAATAATTGTGTATTTATTGAAAATCAGAAAGCAAAAAGTTTATGGATCCTCATCCACTTGCTAATCTTTTTAAGAGATCCAATTATGATGAACCAATTGCTAGTGAGTTGCGTGCACTAGATTATCTTTATGAAGTTTTGCTTGAAATTCATGAACCTGAAAATTGTGATGAAATTTATGAAGTGATTCACGATAGCTCCTTGAATGAAAAGCATGATTGCAATGATGTTATTATAAATTCTATTAATGTCAATTGTGCTAATAATATGCAAAACCCTAAGCTTGGGGATGCTAATTTTGCTATGTCCACTACTTATTGCAATGATCATGATTGGGGTGATAATGCTTCTTATGATCTTGAAAACTTGTTTAAGCCTCATGATGATTATGATATTGATAATAATGTTTGCAATAATATTGAAAGTGGGTTTGGAAGAGTGTCAACTTTAGGAAATAATGATCCCACTACTTTGGAGATTGATCAATCTTATGAAATTTTTGATAAAAGTGGGCTTGGTGAGGTCATGACTTTATTTGATAATAATCCCACTATTTTGGAAGAGTGTCAACTTTGCATGCATGTGGATCATGTAGAGAATATGTTATGTGATAGCTATATTGTTGAATTTGAATATGATCCTACATGTAATTATTACGAGAGAGGGAAATATGGTTGTAGAAATTTTCATGTTACTAAATTACCTCTCATTATGTTGAGATTACTATTGTTTCTTTCTTCTTCCTTGCATATGCTAGTTTTTGCTTGTCTTGATAATTTGTTTGCTTATAAAATGCCTATGCATAGGAAGTATGTTAGACTTAAACTTGTTTTTCACATGCTACATGATGCTCTCTTCGTGTTTCAATTGCTATCTTTCATGTGAGCATCATTAAAATTATCAACGCCTAGCTAAAAGGCTTTAAAGAAAAGCGCTTGTTGGGAGACAACCCAATATTTTTCCTTTCTGTTTTTATGAGTATACACATTATTATCTCTGTAGTAATTGTGTTTTGGTGTTTTAATTAGTGTTTGAGCCAAGCAAGACCTTTGGGATGGTCTACGGTGATAGTTGATTTGATATTGCTGAAAAACATAAACTTTTGCGCTCATTGCCAAAATTTGAAAAAATCACAGAAATGTGCTTTTAATCTTAATTTTTTTAAAGATAGATATACAAATGTCCCAGGTTGTTCTAAATTTTTAGAATATTTGGAGTTACAGAAGTATACAAAGTTTCCAGATTACTACAGACTGTTTTGTTTTTGACAGATTCTGTTTTCAATGTGTTGTTTGCTTATTTTGATGAATCTATGGGTAGTATCGGGGGTATGAACCATGGAGAAGTTTGAATACAGTAGATATAACACCAATATAAATTAAGAATGAGTTCACAACAGTACCAAAAGTGGTGATTTATTTTATTATACTAACGGATCTTATGAGTTTTGTGTTGTGAAGTTTTCAAGTTTTGGGTAAAGATTTGATGGACAATGGAATAAGGAGTGGCAAGAGCCTAATCTTGGGGATTCCCAAGTCACCCCAAGGTAATATTCAAGGACAACCAAGCATCTAAGCTTGGGGATGCCCCGGATGGCATCCCCTCTTTTGTCTTCAATCCATCGGTAAATTTACTTGAGGCTATATTTTTATTCACCACATGATATGTGTTTTGCTTGGACTTGTATGACATAAGTCTTTGCTTTTTAGTTTGACACAATCATCCTTGTTGTACACACCTTTTGAGAGGGACACGCATTAATCGTGAATTTATTAGAATACTCTATGTGCTTCACTTATATCTTTTGAGCTAGGCAGTTTGCTCTAGTGCTTCGCTTATATCTTTTTAGAGCATGGCGGTGGCTTTATTTTATAGAAATTGTTGAACTCTCATGCTTCACTTATATTATTTTGAGAGTCTTAAACAGCATGGTAATTTTCTTAGATTATGAAATTAGTCCTAATATGATGGGCATCCAAGAGGGATATAATAAAAACTTTCATATAAAGAGCATCGAATATATGAGAAGTTTGATTCCTTGCATTTGTTTTGAGATATAAATATGGTGATATTAGGGTCAGGCTAGTGAGTAATTGTAGATTGGTAGAAATACTTGTGTTAAAGTTTGTGATTCTCGTAGCATGCACGTATGGTGAACCGTTATGTGATGAAGTCGGAGCATGATTTATTTTTTGATTGTCTTCCTTATGAGTGGCGGTCGGGGACGAGCAATGGTCTTTTCCTACCAATCTATCCCCCTAGGAGCATGCGTGTAGTACTTTGTTTCGATGACTAATAAATTTTTGCAATAAGTATGTGAGTTCTTTATGACTAATGTTGAGTCCATGGATTATACGCACTCTCACCCTTCCACCATTGCTAGCCTCTCTAGTACCGCGCAACTTTCACCGGTGCATGAAACCCACCATATATCCTTCCTCAAAATAGCCACCATACCTACCTATTATGGCATTTCCATAGCCATTCCGAGATATATTACCATGCAACTTCCACTGTTCCGTTTATTATGACACGCACCATCATATTGCTTTGCATGATCATGTAGTTAGCATAGTATTTGTGGCAAGGCCACCGTTCATATTTTTTATAAATGTCACTCTTAATCATAGCACATCCTGGTACACCGCCGGAGGCATTCATATAGAGTCATATCTTGTTCTAGTATCGAGTTGTCATTTTTGAGTTGTAAGTAAATAAAAGTGTGATGATCATCATTATTAGAGCATTGTCCCATGTGTGGAAAGGAGGATGGAAGCTATGATTCCCTCACAAGTTGGGATGAGTCTCCGGACTTTACAAAAAATAAAAGAGGCCAAAGAAGCCCAAATAAAAAAAAGAGAAAAAAATGAGAGAAAAGGGAGAAGGGATAATGTTACTATCCTTTTTCCACACTTGTGCTTCAAAGTAGCACCTTATCTTCATGATAGAGAGTCTCCTATTTTGTCACTTTCATATACTAGTGGGAATTTTCATTATAGAACTTGGCTTGTATATTCCAATGATGGGCTTCCTCAAATTACCCTAGGTCTTCGTGAGCAAGCAAGTTGGCTGCACACCCACTTAGTTTCTTTTTGAGCTTTCATACACTTATAGCTCTAGTGCATCTGTTGCATGGCAATCCCTACTCACTTGCATCAATATCAATTGATGGGCATCTCCATAGCCCATTAATTTGCCTAGTTGATGTGAGACTTTCTCCTTCTTTTTTGTCTTCTCCACAACCACCATATTCTATTCCACCCATAGTGCTATATCCATGGCTCACGCTCATGTATTGCGTGAAAGTTGAAAAAGTTTGAGAACACCAAAAGTATGAAACAATTGCTTGGCTTGTCATCGGGGTTGTGCATGATGAAATACTTTGTGTGATGAAGATGTAGCATAGCCAGACTATATGATTTTGTAGGGATAACTTTCTTTGGCCATGTTATTTTGAGAAGACATGATTGCTTTATTAGTATGCTTGAAGTATTATTGTTTTTATGTCAATATTAAACTTTTGCTTTGAATCTTATGGATCTGAATATTCGTGCCACAATAAAGAAGATTACATTGATAAATATGTTAGGTAGCATTCCACATCAAAAATTCTATTTTGTCATTTACCTACTCGAGGGCGAGCAGGAATTAAGCTTGGGGATGCTTGATACGTCTCCAATGTATCTATAATTTTTTATTGTTCCATGCTATTATATTATCTGTTTTGGATGTTTTATATGCATTAATATGCTATTTTATATTATTTTTGGGACTAACCTATTAACCTAGAGCCCAGTGCCAGTTTTTTTCCTTGTTTTTGAGTTTTACAGAAAAGGAATATCAAAAGGAGTCCAAACGGAATAAAACTTCCGCGATGATTTTTTTTGGACCAGAAGACATCTAGAGGACTTGGAGAGGGGTCCAGAAGGTTCCCGAGGAGGCCACAAGCCTGCCAGGCGCGCCCCAGGGAGGAGGGCGCCCTGAGGGCTTGTGGGCCCCTCGGAGGTCTTCCAACCCTAATCTTTGCACTATAAATTCCCAAATATTCCCGAACCATCAGAAGCATCCACCAAAATAGTTTTCCACCACCGCAAGCCTCTGTTCCCGTGAGATCCCATCTTGGGGCCTTTTCCGGCACCCTGCCGGAGGGGGATTCGATCACGGAGGGCCTCTACATCAACCTTGCTGCCCTTCCGATGATGCATGAGTAGTTTACCACAGACCTACGGATCCATAGCTAGTAGCTAGTGGCTTCTTCTCTCTCTTTGATCTTCAATGCAATGTTCTCCTCGATGTTCTTAGAGATCTATTTGATGTAATACTTTTTTCCGGTGCGTTTGTTGAGATTCGATGAATTGTGGATTTATGATCAGATTATCTATGAATATTATTTGAGTCTTCTCTGAACTCTTTTATGCATGATTAAGATATCTTTGTATTTCTCTTCGAACTATCGGTTTGGTTTGGCCAACTAGATTGGTTGTTCTTGCAATAGGAGAGGTGCTTAGTTTTGGGTTCAATCTTGCGGTGTCCTCACCCAGTGACATAGTAGGGGTAGCGAGGCACGTATTGTATTGTTGCCATCAAGGATAAAAAGATGGGGTTTATATCATATTGCTTGAGTCTATCCCTCTACATCATGTCATCTTACTTAAGGCGTTACTCCGTTCTTATGAACTTAATACTCTAGATGCATGCTGGATAGCGGTCGATGTGTGGAGTAATAGTAGTAGATGCAGAATCGTTTCGGCCTACTTGACACGGACGTGATGCCTATATTCATGATCATTGCCTTAGATATCATCATAACTTTGCACTTTTCTATCAATTGCTCAACAGTAATTTGTTTACCCACCGTATGCTATCTTCAAGAGAGAAGCCTCTAGTGAAACCTATGGCCCCCGGGTCTATTTTCCATCATATATTTTCAGATCTATAAACCAAAAAAACCAAAAATACCTTGCTGCAATTTATTTATATTTACTTTAGTTTGCCTTTTTATTTATCTTCTATACCTATCTCTATTAGATCTCACTCTTGTTCGAGACCATGAAGGGATTGACAACCCCTTTTTCGCGTTGAGTGCAAGTGTTTGTTAGTTTGTGCAGGTGCATAGATTTGAGACTTGCTTGTGCCTCCTACTGGATTGATACCTTGGTTCTTAATTGAGGGAAATACTTATCTCTACTTTGCTGCATCACCCTTTCCTCTTCAAGGAAAAAATTAACGCAAGCTCAAGAAGTAGCAATCATCATCACCAATGATCCTCTCATCGAGGGAGGGTCAATCTCCATCAACATGTTCATCAGCACCATCTCCTCTCCAAACCCTAGTTCATCTCTTGTATCCAATCTTTGCCTCAGAACCTCAGATTAGTACCTGTGGGTTGCTAGTAGTGTTGATTACTCCTTGTAGTTGATGCTAGTTGGTTTATTTGGTGGAAGATCATATGTTTAGATCCTTAATGATATTCAATGCCCCTCTGATCTTGAACATGAACATGCTTTGTGAGTAGTTACTTTTGTTCCTGAGGACATGGGAGAAATATTGTTATAAGTAATCATGTGAATTTGGTACATGAAGAGGGAGAATGCCAGCAGCTGGAATTCTGGACCGGAAGGAGCAAATCTGAGATACCTATTCTGCACAACTCCAAATATCATGAAACTTTACGGAGAATTATTTTGGAATATATAAAAAATATTGGGCGAATAAACTACAGAGGGGGACCCACCATGTGGCCACAAGCCTGGGGGCACGCCCTACCCCCCAGGGCACCCCCCAGGGCAGGTGGGCCCCCCTGGCCATCATCCGGTGCCCATCTTCTGCTATATGGAGGCTTTTGACCTGAAAAAAATCAGAAGGAAGCTTTCGGGACGAAGCACCGCCGTCTCGAGGCGAAACCTGGGCAGAACCAACCTAGGGCTCCGACGGAGCTGTTCTGCCGGGGAAACTTCCCTCCGGGAGGGGGAAATCGAAGCCATCGTCATCACCAATGATCCTCTCATCAAGGGAGGGTCAATCTCCATTAACATCTTCATCAGCACCATCTCCTCTCCAAACCCTAGTTCATCTCTTGTATCCAATCTTTGCCTCAGAACCTCAGATTGGTACCTGTGGGTTGCTAGTAGTGTTGATTACTCCTTGTAGTTGATGCTAGTTGGTTTATTTGGTGGAAGATCATATGTTTAGATCGTTAATGATATTCAATACCCCTCTGATATTGAACATGAACATGCTTTGTGAGTAGTTACTTTTGTTCCTGAGGACATGGGAGAAGTCTTGTTATAAGTAATCATGTGAATTTGGTATTTGTTCGATATTTTGATGAGATGTATGTTGTCTTTCCTCTAGTGGTGTTATGTGAACGTCGACTACATGACACTTCACCATGATTTGGGCCTAGGGGAAGGCATTGTGAAGTAATAAGTAGAAGATGGGTCGCTAGAGTGACAGAAGCTTAAACCCTAGTTTATGCGTTGCTTCGTAAGGGGCTGACTTGGATCCACATGTTTCATGCTATGGTGAGATTTATCTTAATTCTTCTTTCATAGTTGTGGATGCTTGCGAGAGGGGTTAATCATAAGTGGGAGGCTTGTCCAAGGAAGGACAGCACCCAAGCACCGGTCCACCCACATATCAAATTATCAAAGTAACGAACGCGAATCATATATGCATGATGAAAACTAACTTGACAATAATTCCCATGTGTCCTCGGGAGCGCTTTGCTTTATATAAGAGTTCGTCCAGGCTTATCCTTTTCTATAAAAAGGATTGGGCCACCTTGCTGCACCTTTGTTACTCTTGTCACTTTTTACCCGTTACGAATTGTCTTATCACCAAACTATCTGTTACCGATAATTTCAGTGCTTGCAGAGAATACCTTGCTGAAAACCGCTTGTCATTTCCTTCTGCTCCTCATTGGGTTCAACACTCTTACTTACCGAAAGGACTACGATTGATCCCCTATACTTGTGGGTCATCACGAACCTCCCTGACATCTTCGCTGAGCCTACAACCCCCTGGACGACCGCACGCACCCAAGGCCAGACCTCGCCGCTGCTCCGTCGTCGTCTTCGGCGAGGTGAGCCTGCCCCAGACCCCCTCTCTATGTCCATCGCATTTCTCGAGTTCGAATAAATGCTCCTGGCCCCTTGTCTTGCCCACGAGAGCACTGCAGCGAGCAGCACGTCCACACCACAGGAAATCCACCGCCCATGCGTCTCCGTCAAGCCCTCCCCGCTCATCTCCATCGCTCCCGACGCACGGAGAGGCCACCAGTGACCTCCCCGCGCCGAGCCACGCCCGTCTGTGCCTTCTGTGTGACCCGAGGACCACCGGAGCGCCATCTCTAATGAGTCCAAGCTGCAGCGCGGCCGTCCGCTGCCGTCCCAGCCAACTTGGTGACCACTCCGGTGAGCACCCTAACCCTAGCCACGTGGCACCATCACAGCCATCCACAACACTTTAAATCGCACGGCCCAGGTTTTATTCTAGATCAAAACTGTATCAGCCAATCATGTGCTGCCACATCACCACCTTATCTGAAACATTATCCAGAAGAATCTCTGTTTAATTCGATTAAATGTCAGATTTGCAGAAAACCCCCTAGACCTTAGAACCTTCACAACTTTTTATCTGTAAGTCCAAATTAGGTGATTCTTTTTGCAAAATGATCCTTATGAAATATTCTAAATTGTAAAAAGTGCAGCTGCACTTTTTAGAGGTCCTGGGCACACACCCTTCCAGGCCGTCCGATCGGGATGTCGATCGCCAGGTGTTCCACGGTCGGGTTACGGAGCGAAGGGAAACGCGAACAAACAACAGGCAGCGGCAATGGGCCCCACCCAAACCCACGCTCCCCCATCCACAAGCGCACGACAAATTATTCTCCCAAATCCACCACTGCGTTGATTCGTGGCGCCGGCCATCGCGCCGCACTCCGCGAGCGCCTGCTCGTCTCTCCAGCCGACGTCGGGGGCCAAGGTGATGGATCTGACAGGCTGCTCCCCCGCCCCAGATTTTCGCTCGCCGAATCCGTCGGCTCCCTGCCGTAGTCGTCTCCGCGGTCGCCGTGATGTTCGACTCCAGCGATCTCCACCCGGCCTCCCGCGACAAGGCCGTGTCCGTGTTTGTCGCCTTCGCGTCCTCCGAAGGCGAGCGCGCACCCATCTCCACGAGGAAGGAGAGTGCGCACCGCCCCCACGCTCCTCATTCAGGGTTGCTGGCCCCGACGCCGTCGCAGCGGCCTCTTCCTCTCCAGCATCTCTCCGTCGGCCGCATCCGGGATGGCCTTGACCTCCTGCTACTAGATGCTGGTGCACCTCCTTCCTACTGCTATCTCCCGCTGCACCCTACAGCTGCCCCAGCTCCGATGTTTGAACTCTACTTGTGACCGTGTACAGGTGCTGGCTGTAGCTTGAACTGGAGCAGAAAAATTGCATCGAGGTGGCAGGTGGATGATGGTGCTGGTGCCTTTCTCTTGAATTGTTGCTGGTGATGGCTGCAATTTGAAGGAGTGTTTTTTTCTTTCTCTCCTTCCAATTCTGCAATTGTGCCTCCCCTATGCGTGATGATTTTGTTTCTTAGCACAAGGTACATCGTGGCTTGGGTTGATCTGTTGTGATAGTTAGGAGAGATGATAGTAGCAAGTATTAACTCTCTTGAATGGGTAGTTCATAGTATAGTGGTAACTATACTATGATTATATTCATCTAACACATGGCAGAAAAGTGACTGCATTATGAAGTAATCTGTTGTTTCATTACCATTCCAATTCTTTTTTAGCCATTATAAAGAACATGTGTCATGTATGAGACCTTGATAGATATTTCTTATCTGTGTCCAAGTGATTACAACACATAATAAAGTAGAAAAAACAAGATTTATATTGAGCTATTGGACTCATTTCTTCTATTGGACTTGCTCAAACTTGCATCATTTTTTGACAAGTAGTTGCCTCGTTCTGCTATTGGACTTGCTTAATGGGTCGACGGGCTGTTTGTTTCCACTATTTTATTTTCTTTGGCAAGCAAGCTAATGAGTTGGCTGCTGAATATATGAAATTTGTCTACAAACCCAGTATGAGTTGCTACCTTTTAATCCCTTTTCCAAACAAAACATGGTTTGCCTGGATATAGTATGCAATTTGCTTAGGTTAGAGCACAACTTGCCTGCAACAACTGAAGCATTTGTCCAAGGGACACAACCCAACTTGATGTTCCGCACAATATAGGTCCACATTTATTTGCCTGAAACTTGTAGGCAAATTGCCTACAAAGTACAAACCAAGTAGTAGTTGCTCCTGACTTTCACTATTTATTTTTCTTCGGCTAGCAAGCTAATGAGTTGGCTGTAGAATCTATGGAAATTGCCTACAAACCCAGTACGAGTTGCTACCTTTCAATCATTTTTTGTAAACAAAACCTGGAGTTGCCTGGATATGCTATGCAATTTGCCTAGATCAGAGCACAACTTGCCTTCAACCACTGATGCTTTTACCCAAGGGACACATCACAACTTAATGTTCCACACAATATAGCCGGAGAGAGAGCAAGGGACACGAGATGCAGAGGCATTCAATATTCTACGCCATTTTGTATGGTTGCTATTACTGCTACTGCAATTGCAATAACTATCCTATCCTACCATATTGAATATTTGACTAGTACTTACTGAAGCAAACCAAAACCATTGCTCAAAATGCTACCCTAATCACCTAAGTTTCATAAACATGCTTTCGTAGATATTCTTGCCTAAACAGATTGTTTGTCTTGTTTGCAGGGCCTCACTAAATTCTAAAATGATGTCAAAGCAACGTTTTCGAGGTTTTTTGCACACGCTCAAGCAAGAAGCTTCAACATCCACTTCCATGTAAGCTTCGCACAAAGCTATCCAATTCTTCTGTTTCAGCAAAAAAACAGGAGTTGCCTTAAACTTATGTGCATTTTGCCTACATCCGAGCAGGACTTGCTTTTTATTTTCCGTCTTTGTAAGCAAGAAGCTTTGCCAGACACTTCCAGGTAAATTTCACACATCCCCAATAGCTTTCCAATTAGTTTTTTCTGCCTCCCCAGTAGCTGGCTGTTAGCTTTTTTGTTCCAGCAAATAAAGGGAGTTGCCTGAAACTTATATGCAGATTGCCTACATCACAGGAAGACTTGCTTTCTGCACCCCTTTTTTCGCGAGCAAAAAGTTTCACCAGCAACTTCCAGGTAAACTTCGCACAACCCCCAGAGCTTTTTCCAAGATGTATTTTATGCATCCCCAGTAGGTGGTTGTTAGCTCTTTTGTTCAGCAAAAAAAAGAGTTGCCTGAAACTTATATGCAAATTGCCTACATTACAGGAAGACTTGCTTTTGATTTCCCCTTCTCCTTCTTTTGGCACCAAACTAACAAACTGGCTACATAAATAGGTTTTAACTCACAAACTTTGCCTAGAACGCAAGCACAACTTGCCAAGCAGAAAACAGCCCAAAACACTATCCTACTGTTGATTTTCTTTTTTCAAAAACAGAAGTTGCCTGCAAGCAATAGGGAAATTGCCTACAACACACGACAAACTTGTCTAACCAAAAAGCCATAGAAGAGTATCATACAAATCTAGCAAAAGTGTCTCACAACCATTTTACTAGGATGATTTTCACTGGTGTAGGCAACTCTTTCTTGCTAGATTCCTGTTTTTCCTAAACAATTAGAAACTTTTTTCTTTGAATTTTTACTGGTGAGTTTGGGGATGGATGGATGGGGTGGATGTGCAGGGTACCTATAGCACAAAATTGATGAGAGTTCATTTTTTTCCTGCAGTTCTTAGGCCAACTCTAACGCAGGTACCCATTTTGTCTATTTTGGGTCATCCGAATGAAAAACATGGCCCAACGGGAGTAGCCAAACTAACAAGTTGTTCGCCTGGTGTCCATTTGTTGTCTGTCCCAAACCAAACCTGGACCAAATATAGGCAAGAAATGGGTCTCGAACAGACAGAAGTGGATGCTCTCATCGCCCGTTGTCGTCCGCCCATGTCCGCCCTAGTCCCACAAAACATCAACCGACCGCACGAGTTGGGTCCCTGCCTTGATCCCCGCTGTCGCAGGCGTCACCAGTGCAGGCTGCCACCACGACCGCGGAGCCGCCGTTCCATGCCCCGAGTCCTGTTGTTCCATGCCTGGGTCTAGCCAGCAACGAGCCCCACGAGCTCCGCCGCCGTCATCCTGGCCGAGCTCCTGCCCGCGACCGGTCATGCCATGGCCTTGATCGTGCTGCTCCAGCTGCACACGGATGCCTCGCCATGGCCGTGCTGCGACGACCCCCGCAAGGGCGGTGGCCGAGAGGCAGGCGCGGCCGAGTGAAGTAGCGCGTGCGTTGAGTAGCAGTTGCTTGACGTGCGAGATCTCATGAGGAACCCCAGCGTGGCGAGGACGGCCAGGAGAATGAGCGTGTCGACCACGGCCATTGGCGAGTGGTTGCAGAGGGCGGTGAGGTGGCTCCTGGAGGAGGTGAAGGGCGTGCGCTTGGATCGGGTGGCGCACGACGAGTCCGCTGCCCTGCGGTGGTGCTCAAATGCATGCAAGAACTTGATGAAGCTGCGACACTCGGCCATGGCTTGGCTAGCTCCACGCCGACAGCCTCGTGTGTCCACCTCATGTATTGTGCGTCGGGTGCACCGACCGGCTGCGTGTGTTTGGCCCATGTCTGCTGAACGGATGGCGACCCAAACGGACAAAATCCATGTCTGTTTGGGTACCTGCGTTGGAGTTGGCCTTAGTGCATGGTCATGGCCATCAGAGGAGACAGGGGCGAGATGGAGATGAAGCTTTCATCTGGATAGATATGGAACTTTTTTCCAAAGGAAGACAAGGTTTTTTTGGTCAACCCTAGCAAGTCAGAGTGCGTTAGACAGTGCATTGCAGCTAGTGAGTAGGACTTGCTTGACATTTGGCTATGACTTGCTAGTGCTAAGCATGAGACTTGCTTGCTGATTTACCTGACAATCAAACATTTTTCTCCCTCCCTTACTATGTTTTCCAAACAACAAACATGTATCTTGTGTGTTTGAGTTCCACAATATTAAAAAAACAATTTTTGCATGTTTCCAATTAAATGGAACACAAAGTTTTTTCTACCCTAACAAGTCAGAGTGCATTATAGAGATTTTCCTGTGGGGATTTACTGAACTTGCCCAAAACTGCAACAAGTTGCTGACCATTCTTTGCTCTAGACAAATCAAACCAAAAAACCAACCTAATACAAGGGGGGTTGCATGCATAACATCCCAACACTAATGGCCTTTTTTGTGTTTCCTTGTTGCAGGGAACAGCCCCCCCCCAAGTTGTCTAGAGAGAAAGGTGGCACAGGGAAGTTTCAAGTGCTGATGGGGTGGTTGGGTGGTTCCTCAGAGCTCCATGTATCTGGTAGAAGATGGAGGAGAAGGGAGGGAGGGTAGATTGTGGAGGAAGAGCTGGAGGCTGATCTGGATGGGAAGGGAGGAAAGGTTGCAGAGGTTTTCTGGCGTGGGGTTTGCACTGGGTTGCGGCAGATTAGTTGCATCGGATACTGAACGGGGGAGGAGGGGAATCTTGTCATGTGCGTGATCAGACCGTTTTTTCCCTTTTTGGACACCAGTTGGCTACAGAGGAAGGGTCCACTGCCTTATTTAGGTGTGTGCCCTGGACCGCTAGCCAGGCAACGGTTGCTGGCTAGTCGCGTCCATGATATATAATATCACCCTAAAAAGTGAACTTTGGAATTTGAGTAATTTAGAATTAGATTTAAATCTCAAATAGGGCTTAACTTGCAAATTGAAAGTCCAAATTAAATGATTCCTTTTGCATTTTGAACCTAGTGAAATAAAGTTTCATCCTAGCTACTGTAATCTAATTTTTAAATAATTTAAAATTGGAATTTGAAGATAATTTAAATAGTAGCAGTAATTCAAATAGTAATTAAACCTAACTTTGAATTAAAAATGTTTATTAGGATAATTTTGATGCAAATGAGTTCGGAAACTATAAT
Organism: Thinopyrum elongatum; assembly: GCA_011799875.1. NCBI lineage: Eukaryota > Viridiplantae > Streptophyta > Magnoliopsida > Poales > Poaceae > Thinopyrum > Thinopyrum elongatum. The sequence goes on from CM022299.1 coordinate 409,153,719, forward strand.
ATGAACTTTATTAAATATTTTTTAATTATTATTTGACTTTAGATTTAGAAAATTCAAATAAAATTGAAATTATTAAATTCAAACAATATTTTATTATAACTCTAAAATCCTAGGTTTAATTTGAATGAAAACAATGCAATTGATTTAATGAGTTAAATTGGACCTGGCAATTATTTCAGAGTTAATAGTTGACTTTAGGAAAAGATGAACTCAAATTGAATTTAGTTCAGACTCAAATACAGGTTGAAAACATATTGCACATAGTAAATCATTTTGGATTAATATTGACTTTAGCTTAAAACAAAGAAATGAACTTAGTCATCTTACTGGATTTGTATTTGACTTTAGTCTAAACTAAAATCAAATAAATGAACTATAGCAATCATATTGGATATGTATATCGTCCCTAGTTGAACTTGAACCAAACAGATAAACTTTAGTAAACATATTGGATTGTACTTGACTTTAGGAAATCAATAATTATATTTGAGTTGAATTGAACCAACCAGGTCAATTATGAAATAGCTCATAATTCAATTTAACTTGGTAGAACCAAATCAAATTGTGAACTCAATTCAATTTGAATTCAAATAAGATGAACACTAATTCAAATCCAAATTGAATTGGAAGCCAGATCAAGTTGTCATATTCAGACCTTCGTGTATTCAAACTCATGAAAGGTCAACAAGTTTGAATTGTCACTCAAACTTGAACATGAGCTTGGTTATCCAAGATTGACTGACCATGACTCATGTTGTTAAGATTCTTCTGATTAGATTGGACAGCCACAACTTTGCATCACATACTCATTATGTGATGAACCCTTATATTTTGAAACTTGCATGTGAACCCTTATGTCACATGTATTCCAACGACAACCACTATGTTGTTTTCCAAACTCTCACGAGTTAACCCTTGACACATGATCTCACAAGAGAGTCTACACTGACACCATGCACTGCACTTGTTGTATGATTAGATTGTGTCGTATGGTTGTTTATGATTACTCTTTACTTACGATAGATTGTTCGGAGAGCGAAGAGTAGCTTTATCAAGATTGTGTGTGTGAAGAACTTCATTAATTACCAAGATTTGTTTATGTGAAGAACATCAATGATTACCAGGCAAGTTGCATTTCTGATAATACTTTCCCATGTTTCACCTTGATGTCATACTATGCTAAACCTGGAATAGGTTAACCACACGTTTACCCTGAATGTTGAGTCTACAACATATTGTAGGCTCGGGACTTGATAGCAGGTGAATGCTTCATTAGGATGATGCGCTTCGGATGTCCCCATTAAATGCTCCAACGAATGAGTGCACACTTGCGTTTTGGGACTTTTCCTTTTTGAATGATATGCGTCGATGGTTGATGCACTCTGGAGTCCCCATTGTTGCACCATTGACTGAGCACGCTCGAAAGCATATACCCTTGTCCACTCTAAGAATCGGGATGGTTCTCATCAATAGTTAGAAACAGTAGAGAAGTCTTCCTTGCCCTGACTCCACAAAATGGTTGGCCTTGATTTTGGAAGGTTTGATTGAAATTGTTTGATACCAAACAAGTTGGACACTCCTTTACTCATTCGTTAAATTGGAGGATACATTGTTAATAGGTGTAACCTGCCAATGCATTCCATGTATTGACCCTCATGGCTGCAACATATCATGTTGCAGGATTTCCTTATCAAATAAGAGATACGAAGTAGGGTTACGATGCTATACTCAGCTGCTGCCTATGAGTGGATGGCTGCCACAAGATATTATTGTATTTTCCGTTGTATAATGTATCAAGCTAGCCTTGAGCTGGCAGTGTGTGATGTATTAAAGACAGGATCTACAATATAATACTTTGACATGTGATATTTTTTGGTATTTCATCGTGAATTGTGCGTGCCAGCAATCGATCCAGGGGCTGGCACATGAGGCGCAGAGATTTGGGCCCCTACCGGGACTGGTTCATCACAAATCTCCTTCCTCTAGTTCTTCAGCGATGATTAGCTCTGGACGGCGAAGCGCTGCCAGATCGTGTAGACCGTACGCTTGCAACCAAGTAGAGAGACCATGCTTTCGGTCTTCCGTTTGAGGGATCATTTGAGGGCGGTTCGCGGAGTTGTCATCAACGGTTCGAGGGACTCCAAGTACGATCTACACCGACCTGTCTACTTTCGCTGCATTTCGGAGTCAGTAACGATCATTGATCCAAACCCTATATGCATCTTCATATTGTTCCTGGGTGATCGTAGGGCGAGTTTTTTTGTTTTCTACTATGTTTCCCAATAGTGGCATCATGAGCGGTTCTATGAGTAAATGCAGGTTTCGATCTAGATCACATGTAGATGTGAGGGTTTGATGTTCTTATTATTCTTCCCTTAAGTGTTGCTTCGGTTCGGTTCATTGATGGCATGGTGACGCTTTTACAAGGTTCTGACAATCGATCGGCTTTGGTTGTCAATGATCTACTAACAGTTCCTTGGGCTTCATCATAGTCAAGAATAGTGAACCATCACGTACGCAAGAGGGCGATGAAGATAAACGGTCTTCTAGGGGGTCAGGCATATTTGACAAAGTTTAGTGTGGGGGACACGATTTTTAATTAAGTCTCTTCTTTCACACACCCTGAAAGTTACTCTAGCAACAAGAATCATCGCCTTGATTGTGCACGTAGTTAGTTAGTGTTATTCGGAAACCCTTGCAACCACGTAATTAAAATTTGCCAAACCGATTAGAGGACGTCTAACTTGGTTTTGCAGGATTGCATATGATGTGGTATAGCCTTCGCCATGATAATGAGTTTATGTATGAGATGGTTATATGTTGTAATGTTAAGTGGCCTGCGCATCACGACATGATGGCCAGAGCCACGAGATTGCCACTGATACGTCTCCAATGTATCTATAATTTTTCTTTGTTCCATGCTGTTATATTATCATTCTTGGATGTTTTACAATCATTTTATAGCAACTTTATATCATTTTTTGGGACTAACCTATTGACATAGTGCCCAGTGCCAGTTGCTATTTTTTGCTTGTTTTTTACTTCACGGAATATCAGTACCAAACGGAGTCCAAACGCAGCGAAACTTTTTAGAGAATTTTTATGGACCATAAGAAACACCATGGGCCAAAGAAGTACCAGAGGGGTGCCCCGAGGGGGCACAACCCACCTGGGCGCGCCCTGGTGGGTTGTGCCCACGTCGGTGGCCTCCCGCACCGCTTCTTCGCCCTATAAATACCCAAATATTCCAGAAACCCTAGGAGAGTCAACGAAACACAATTCCAGCCGCCACAAGTTCCAGAACCACGAGATCCAATCTAGACACAATCATGGAGGGGTTCATCATCCTCATTGGTGCCTCTCCGATGATGCGTGAGTAGTTCATTGTAGACCTACGGGTTCGTAGGCAGTAGCTAGATGGCTTCTTCTCTCTTTTTTATTCTCAATACAATGGTGTCTTGGAGATCTATTTGATGTAACTCTTTTTGCGGTGTGTTGGTTGGGATCCGATGAACTTTGAGTTCATGATCAGATCTATATCCATGAATATTATTTGAGTCTTCTTTTGGTCTCTTATATGCATGATTATTTATAGCCTCGTATTTCTTCTTTGAATCTGGTTTAGTTAGGCCAACTAGATCGATTTTTCTTGCCATGGGAAGAGGTGCTTTGTGATGGGTTCGATCGTGCGGTGTTCTTTCCCAGTGACAGAAGGGGCAGCAAGACACGCATGTATCGTTACTATTAAGTCTAACAAGATGGGGGCTATTTGTCATGGGAAACCACGACCACCTATGGGGCCAAGGGCCCCTTTTGGTTCGGCAGGGGGACTGATCGCATTGCACAAAGAGCGGAGGAGCGCAGCGTAGCGCGGCAGAGATCACACGGGCAGTTGTTACCCAGGTTCAGGCCACCGCGAGGCGTAAAACCCTACTCCTGCTTTGGTGGATTGATGGTGGGTGGTGGTGGAAACGCAGCCCTCTTGCCCGGTAGGGTTGCCTCGGGGCGAGAGCAGCTACGCGCGTATGGGTGTACAGGGGTCCGAATCCTTTCTATGGTTGCCATGGGCCTCCTTTTATAGATTAAGGGGTCACCACAGTGGCAAATCAGTTATTGTGTACTGATTAGATAGCGAACAATGCTATCATCTCTCCTCTGTAGACAGAGCAGTACGCATTAAATGCGCCACTCAGTGTCACATCATGGCCTGCCCGGCACGCCTTGCCGGGCTGTTTGGCCACCTTCTCTCCTGTCTGCATGACACGTCGCAGGACGGGTGTCATCTGGAGGTGATTCCTGTAGGAAATGGCTGCCATGTGGCAAAAGGCAGCCACTTAGTCATCTCGGGGCTTGACACCACACCGATCGGTGACTTGCATCGCCGTGAGGTGGGGCGGTGAAGTCTTGGCGGGGCGTTTTGCCTTCGTATGCCCCGGCAGGCCTGCCGGGGCGGCCTTGAGGCTTGCTTCCGGGGCAACCTTGACCTCGCCAGGCTCTTCTGCCCAGCAAGGGAGGTTTTCCCTTAGCGGTGTCTTGCTTCTTGGCTTGACTTGGTCTTCTCAACTTGCCCTTTGATTCCTCAAAGAGCCTATCCCTTTACCTTGGCCTTGTCTTGGATGTTGCAATCTTGATCTTGGGCCTGTGCACGGCCTGGGCAACAGACCCAGGGTTTGTTGCACCGACAGGAGCCCCCAGGCCTGGCCCAAACAAGCTGCCGGGCGTCATCAGGATAGGCCCTAACTTGTGCACAGGCGAGGGGGAAATAGCCGCTCCCCCTTTGAGATCTTCTTTGTTTCTTCATTAATCCGAGCTCGGATCAGTTCCCGGTTCTTCCGCCCGTCGCGTAACGCCAACTGCAGTGGGGCCACTCTTGTAATGGCCCGTGAATGACTTTAACGCACGGGCGAGTAACTGCCATTTCACTCTTCCCACCACACCCTTATCCCCGGCCACGTATGCTGCATGCATCGAGCGGGGTAGGTAACGGAGGCGTGTGGTGCGGGGGAGCGTTAAGGCAGGGGTCTGGTCTTCATGGATTGGTGGAGGAGGACGGTGGTCCCCCGCTGAGGGAGCGGCTCCCGACCCCGGCCCGTCTATAAAAGGAGGGACGGGGGAGGAGTGGGAGTATTCGTCCGCTCACCTCCTTTATTCTCTGCTCCCTCCTGAAGTATGCCGAAGAGGAGAGCTTGGGGCCAAGCCCCGGGCCCCAGCTTGGGGTCGACGGCATCGAGTGCTGGGGCAAAATCCTCTTCTTGTCTTCGCGCACGCTTCATGGGGGTGCGCGGGCGGCGCGGTGGTAGCACCGGAGGTAGCGACTCTAGTGCGCCCATCGCCGGGCCGCCCGTAGCTGCAATCTTAGTGAGGGGCGACGCAAGCCACACCACGCCGAGGCCCATAATGGACACAAGGCATGGTAGTCAATCATGGCCTAGTCCTCCTTTTCTTGTGATGCCGGAGGGAGGCCGCAAAGTCGTTCGGTACCGGTAGTGGCAGATTCCTCTTCTCAGGGCACCGCCTGCCCGGCGTATGGGCGGGCTCCTTGTCCCCATGTGTGCTTCCTTAAAGGGCGGCGGCCCCTTGTCTTTGGGTCGTTGGAGACGACCATGCTCTCTATGGAGCTATCCAGAGTGCTTGGCGTTCGCTCTGGTTGGCGTGGCGGGAGCTTCAAGTGACAGTGGTAAAGGAGGTGGCGGCGACCCACGATCCGTCAAGAGCGGGGGCGACCGCTCCGACGAGGCGTGCTTGCCGGCAGCACCATCACCACTGGTTGAGCTTCCGGCAGCGTCACCATCCACACCTGCCCTCCGGTTTCTTCCGCCTAGCCCGAGAATGGCGTCCTCCTAATCCTGGGGAGGCGTCGAATCCCAGCCGGGCCTTCCCTCCGTCTTCTTTGTTTCCCCCTGTAGTTTCGAAGAAGGGAAGGACGGAGTAGAAAAGGGGATCATGAGCATTTATCTTTTTCCAATCTAAAATATGTAGGCACTTGCCAAACTTTAGTTCAAATTATGTGATCTCTTTTATCCATGTTTGTGTTCTGTAAGGTCTGTACTTGTTGATCAGCATATTAATGAAAAAGATAAACCTTGCCGGGCACTTGTGCATGGAACATGTCCATGCAGAGGAAGAATGCCTCTTTACGCTCAAGTAAACAAGTTTTTCCCCGGTAGGCTATCCTGCCGGTACCCTCAAGTTGCTGCCGCGGGGCAGGGCCTGCCGGGCACAAATCGTGAAGAGGGACCGGCCCCCCGCCAACTTTCTCGCCAAAGGCCACTACAACCTCCCTGACCGAAGCAACGTTAGAGTCAAGGGACAGGAGCACCTAAGTCTTGAAAGCGGCGAGGTTTTCCTATGCACAAGCTTTACTTACAGAACTCGCATGGATAAGAGAGAGAACTTATCTGTTTGGGCTTGCCGGGGATCGCGATGTGGGCTTGTCTTCTCTTCTCCTTTTCTGGGACCGAATCCACGGTAGGAGCCTGCAGTATGATGCAGATGAAAATGATGCCCCATGTGATCTTATCTACATGAACATGCAATGCTCATGATATGCTTATGCATGCATGCAATCTGTCGGGGGCCCCCCAACGCTTCATTTATTTCTCTGTTGCTCAGGGTCTGCGCCTGGCTTTGTACAAGGGGTTACATGCAGCAGAGGCAAGGCCTGTACAAAAGGGTGGCTGCCGGGCAGTGCCTGACAGCCGCGCCTTACGGTTAGAACTTGCGGAGATGCTCAATGTTCCATGAGTTTTGCAACTGAATGCCATCTTCAGTCTCCAGACAGACTGCGCCAGGTCTGGTGACTCGTACTACCCGGTAAGGGCCTTCCCACTTCGGCGTCAACTTGTTTGCGCCCTTGGCGGACTGAACGCGGCTAAGGACAAGGTCGCCTTCCTCAAAACACCGGGCACGAACCCTGCGGCTGTGATAGCGACGCAGGGCCTGCTAATAGCGTGCGGCACGCGTAGCAGCCCGGAGACAGTTCTTCCCGAGTAGCACAGCGTCATCACGCCGGTTCTGATCTTGCGCTACTTCATCGTAGGCAAGCACTCGAGGTGACCCATAAATGAGTTCCATGGGGATAAACTGCTTCTGCCCCATAGACTAGGGAGAAGGGAGTCTGCCCGGTAGCTTGATTTGGTGTCGTTCTGAGGGACCAAAGAACCACCGGCAGCTCCTCGATCCACCGCCTGCCGCACTTCTGTAGCCTATCGAAAGTTTTCATCTTGAGTCCTCGCAACACTTCAGCATTCGCCCTCTTAGCTTGCCCGTTGCTCCTTGGATGGGCCACAGAGGCGAACAAGATTTTGCTTCCGAGGGCATGAACGTATAGCATGAAGGCGCGACCCGTGAACTGGGTGCCGTTGTCAGTGATGATCCGGGAAGGAACTCCGAAGCGGCACACCAATCCTTTCAAGAACTTGATAGCTGACTGAGCAGTCACCTTTCTCACGGGCTCTACTTCTGGCCACTTTGTAAACTTGTCGATTGCAACGAACAAGAATTCAAAGCCCCCGGCAGCACGGGGGAAAGGGCCGAGGATATCGAGCCCCTAGACCGAAAACGGCCATGACAAAGGGATTGTCTAAAGAGCTTGGGCAGGCAGGTGGGTGTTCTTGGAATGGAACTGGCAGGCTTCACACTTGGTGACAAGCTCGACCGCATCTTGGAGGCCCGTGGGCCAGTAGAATCCTTGCCGGAAAGCTTTCCCAACCAACGCCCTTGATCCAATGTGGGAGCTGCACATACCATTGTGCATCTCCGCCAGCAGTTCCTTTCCTCCTTCCCGGCAAATGCACTTCAATTTCACAGCATTGGGCCTCCTTCTGTACATCGTGTCATCAACGAACTGATACATACTGGCCCTCCGGGCTACTCTTTCAGCTTCTTCTTGCTCTTTGGGAAGTTCTCCAGTTTGGAGGAAATGGACTATGTGCCATGCCCAAGGCGGAGCCTGTGGCTCGACAACGAGGACTAATGGCACCTTCCCATTCGTGAGAGTGCAATCCTTGACCGCAGGGACCGGTGGCCTGGCGGGAGGATGTAACTCAGCGATCGAAGGGGAGTTGTGCCCGACAAGCTTTCTGCCGGGATCCTCGAGGGGTTCTACCGGGAGAGGCTTGCCGGAGTCCAGTTTCCTCCTCCTTCTGGCCATTGTTGCCGGGGATACGGAGGGCTGAGTCATATGGAGAACAAAAGTTCCTGGTTCCACAGGGAGCTTCTGCGCAGCGCACTTTGACAGATGATCATCGATGCTGTTTTTCGCACGGGGTACGTGCTCTGTTTGCAATCCGTCAAAGCGCTCCTCCAACTTTCTCACTTCCTCAACGTATGCCTCCATCAATGGACTTTGGTAATACTTGTTGACTTGTCTCACCACAAGTTGTGAATCTCCGTGGATGATCAGCTTCCTGATCCCCAGTTCTGTTGCAATCCTGAGCCCGGCAAGGAGCCCTTCATACTCTGATGTATTGTTGGTAGCTTCCTCCCGGGGAAAATGCATCTGGACGACGTACATCAGGTGCTCTCCGGTGGGAGCAACGAGAAGCACGCCAGCCCCTGCACCTTGTAGGGAGAAGGCACCATCGAAATACATGATCCATTCTTGGGGTGCTTCCTTGCCGGGGATAACTATCTCCAATACCTCTTCATCAGGAGTTGGCATCCATTCTGCAATAAACTCTCCCAATGCTCTGCTCTGAATGGTTGATGTGCTCTCAAACTTCAAACCAAAGCTGGCTAACTCCAAAGCCCACTCCACTATCCTGCCGGTAGCCTCAGGGTTTCGAAGTATCAGTTGCAATGTTGAGGATATCGCTTATCGGGAACTTATCGGTCGACCCATGATAAGGGGTAAACCGGCCAGTTTATCAGCATATCGGCCCATTTATCACCATATCGGCTGATTTATCGGCCGATTTATCTTATCGGTCGGACAATGGTAAGCGATAAATCGGCCGATTTATCAGAATATCGGAAGATATCTTGAACAGTGATCCGTTGAAAAGGGAAACGGGTGACAACTGTGATCTCATGGGCTTGGAACTAGTGGCGCAGTTTCCTTGAGGCCATGACAAGGCCAAAGATCAATTTTTGCACGCCAGAGTACCTGGATCTAGCCCCCTACAACAGGGAGCTAACGAAGTATACTGGGCGCTGCACCACTTTCTTCTTTGTCATGACCAGAGAGCTGCTTCCGTTGTTCTGCTCTTCTCTACCTTGATCTGCATCTGACCCTGCCGGGGTGTGTTCGCTTACCTCCCCAGAAGGGACACCAGCTGCGTCTACTGCTTCATCCACTTCCCTCTGTGCCACCAGTGCTACGCTAACCACCTGATTAGTTGCCGCCAAATATAGCAGCAATGGCTCTTGAGGTTTTGGAGCAACCAAAGTGGGCACAGAGGAAAGGTAGGTCTTCAAATCTTCTAGTGCAGCGTCTGCCTCGGGGGTCCACTCCATGGGCCCTGCCTTTTTCAAAACCTTGAAGAACGGCAAGGCACGCTCGACAGACTTGGAAATGAACTTGCTAAGCGCGGCATCACATCCAGTCAAACGTCTCACGTCCTTGACTGTCTTGGGTGCTTGAATCTGCTCGATAGCCTTGATCTTGTCGGGGTTGGCCTCTATCCCTCGGTGGGACACAAAGAAGCCAAGTAGCTTGCCGGAAGGAACGCCAAACACACACTTCTCCGGATTTAGCTTCAAGTTGATCTTGCGCAGATTAGCAAACGTCTCTTCCAAATCTTGGATGAGGGTTGATCTGTCCTTGGTCTTGACCACAATATCGTCCATGTAGGCCTCAACGTTCCTGTGCAACTGTGACTCAAAACCAATTTGGACTGCTCTTGCGAAATTAGACCCGACGCTCTTCAACCCGAAAGGCATCCGCACGAAGCAGTATGTGCCACATGGGGTGATGAACGCGGTCTTCTCTTCGTCTTCCTTAGACATGAAGATCTGATGATATCCAGATTAGGCATCCAGGAAGGAAAGCAGGTCGCACCCGGAGGTGGAATCCACAATCTGGTTGATGCGCGGCAAGGGGAATGGGTCCTTCGGGCATGCCTTGTTCAGTTCCGTAAAATCTATGCACAGCCTCCACTTCCCATTGGCCTTGCGTACCACCACTGGATTTGCTAACCACGTTGGATGTAACACTCCTCTAACCAGACCAGCTGCCTCAAGTTTCTTGATCTCCTCGGCAATAAACTGCTGCCGCTCCAAAGCTTGCTTCCGAACCTTCTGCTTGATGGGTCGGGCATGTGGGCAGACAGCAAGGTGGTGCGCGATTACCTTCCTGGGAACACCGGGGATGTCAGATGGTTGCCAGGCAAACACATCAACATTCGCCCGCAGGAAGGCAACGAGCGCGCTTTCCTATTTGTCATCGAGGGTGGCGCTGATGGTGAAAGTACCACCAATGCCATCCAGCCCTGCCGGGACCTGTTTCATAGCGGGTGCAGAGGCCTTGGATCTCTTGCTATTGGAACCCTCCGGCGAGTCATCAACAGGCGCGGCATACCCCGGAGAGGTGCGCTTCCCGGATTCCTTGTCGGCGTCCCTGTTAGCCTTCTTCTTTCCATTACTTTCCTTGGCGGGGATTGTAGCTTCAGTGGCCTCTGCCGCGACTACATCTCGGTACATCTTGTCCACGCAAATAATTGCGTCCTTCTCGTCTGATGGAATGGAAATGACGCCCACCGGCCCTGGCATCTTCAAGGTGTTGTAGGCATAGTGGGATGCCGCCATGAACTTGGCCAAAGCTGGGCGACCAAGGATTCCATTGTATGGCAGGGGGAGGTCAACCACATCAAACACGATCTTCTCAGTCCAGTAGTTCAACTCTCCCCTAAATGTCACTGGTAATGTGATTTTCCCCTTAGGACGACTCCTACCGGGGTTGATCCCTTGAAATGTACCAGTAACTTTGAGCTCTTCTTCTGCTATCTGGAGTTTGCTGATGACCTTTGAAGAAATCAGATTCAACCCGGCCCTGCCGTCAACCAGTATCTTTGTGACTTTGAGGTTGCGGATTGTTGGTGATACCAACAATGGCAAGCACCCTACCGCGGTGGTGCGGTCAGGGTGGTCCTCTTCGTCGAAGATGATGGGCGTGCGGGACCACTTAAGCGGCCTTCGAGAGTCTGCCGCTGGCACCACGGCATTGACTTCACGCGCCCACCGTTTTAGTTGGCGGTGAGAGGAGTGCAAAGATGCACCCCCGTCAATGCACAGGGCGTCAGTGGCCTTCTGGAATTCTTGCTTGCTGGTCTCCTCTTCATCTCCTCCATCACTCTCATCGTTGCAATCCTCCTTCTCACGGCCTCTGGCGGGTTTCCCTTGGTTCTGAGGAGCCTTGTCGGGGCGGCTTGCTCCACCACCCTGGCCCTTTCCGCCAGGGCCATTCTGGCCTTTCTCTTTATCTCGCTTCTCATATTCATCCCTCTGCTTCTTGACAAGCTGCTCAACCTGATGACACTCCTGGAGATCGTGGCCCTTGGTCCGATGGATCTTGCAATACGGGCCATCGCCTTTCCCAGCCTTCTCGGCAGCCGCAGCTTCCGGCAGTCAGTGCACGTGGCAACCTCCTTGCCGGGTATCTCATCCTTGGCTTTCTTGCCGGTACTAGGCAGGCCCGATCCCTCAACGGTCATCACTGCCTTATCCTTGCGCCTTTTGTTGCGCTTCTTGTTCTTCTTCTTTTGACTGGTGGCCTCGTCATCATCCTCTGAATCGATGTCGACGCCATCCTCTTCTCCGGGGAGCTTCCTTCCCTCCTCTATCCGAGCACACTTATCCACCAGAGTGTAAAGCTCCTTCGCAGTCTTGGGCAATCGAACGTTCATCTTGGAACGTATCCGATGATTGCGCACATTGGACTGGAACGCAGCTATCACAGCTGTCGGGTGGATGTCTGGAATATTCCTGTGGATGATGCGGCTTGAAGCTATGTCGGTATTTCCCCAAAGAGGAAGGGATGATGCAGCACAGCGGTGGTAGGTATTTCCCTCAGTGATGAAACCAAGGTTATCGAACCAGTAGGAGAACCAAGCAACACTACGTAAACAACACCTGCACACAAATGACAAATACTCGCAACCCGACGTGTAAAAGGGGTTGTCAATCCCTTTCGGGCAACGGCGCCAAAAATTGGCAAACAGACGTGAGAGAGTAGTAAATATTGATAGATCGAACGCCAAATAAAATAAAGTGCAGCAAGGTATTTTTGTATTTTTGGTTTAATAGATCTGGAAATAAAAGCAAAGGAAAATAGATCGCAAAGGTAAATATATTAAAGAAGAGACCCGGGGGCCGTAGGTTTCACTAGTGGCTTCTCTCGAGAAAAATAGCAAATGGTGGGTGAACAAATTACTGTTGGGCAATTGATAAAACTTCAAATAATCATGACGATATCCAGGCAATGATCATTATATAGGCATCACGTCCAAGATTAGTAGACCGACTCCTGCCTGCATCTACTACTATTACTCCACACATCGACCGCTATCCAGCATGCATCTAGTGTATTAAGTTCATGGAGAAACAGAGTAATGCAATAAGAATGATGACTTGATGTAGACAAGATCTATTTATGTAGAAATAGACCCCATCGTTTTATCCTTAGTAGCAACGATACATACGTGTCGGTTCCCCTTCTGTCACTGGGATCAAGCACCATAAGATCGAACCCACTACAAAGCACCTCTTCCCATTGCAAGATAAATAGATCAAGTTGGCCAAACAAAACCCAAATATCGGAGAAGAAATACGAGGCTATAAGCAATCATGCATATAAGAGATCAAAGAAGACTCAAAAAACTTTCATGGATAAAAAGATAGATCTGATCATAAACTCAAAGTTCATCGGATCCCAACAAACCCACCGCAAAAAGAGTTACATCATATGGATCTCCAAGAGACCATTGTATTGAAGATCAAGAGAGAGAGAGAGGAATCCATCTAGCTACTAACTACGGACCCATAGGTCTACAAAGAACTACTCACGCATCATCAGAGAGGCACCAATGGAAGTGGTGAACCCCTCCATGATGGTGTCTAGATTGGATCTGGTGGTTCTGGACTCTGCGGTGGCTGGCATTGATTTTCGACTTCTCCCCTAGGGTTTCTGGAATATTGGGGTATTTATAGAGCAAAGAGGCAGTTCGGGGGGCACCCGAGGTGGGCACAACCCACCAGGGCGCTTCTCCGGCCCACTAGATGTCTTCTGGTCCAAAAAAAATCCACAAAAAGTTTCGCTGCGTTTGGACTCCGTTTGGTATTGATTTCCTGCGATGTAAAAAAACATGCAAAAAACAACAACTGGCACTTGGCACTATGTCAATAGGTTAGTACCAAAAAATGATATAAAATGACTTTAAAATGATTGTAAAACATCCAAGAATGATAATATAACAGCATGGAACAATCAAAAATTAGAGATACATTGGAGACGTATCAGCATCCCCAAGCTTAATTCCTGCTCGTCCTCGAGTAGGTAAATGATAAAAACAGAATTTTTGATGTGGAATGCTGCCTAACATGTCATCTCATATTCTTTCCTTTATAGCATGGACATTTGGACTTTTATATGATTCAAAGCAATAGTCTAGTTTTGACATGATGACTTAAATACTCAAGCATATCAACAAGCAACTATGTCTTTCAAAATATCAACGCTAAAATAAGTTATCGCTAGCCCATCATGCTCAACCATTGATCCATTCATGAAACACACTCGCATATTAAATACACCCAATGCTCAAGTACGATCATAGTGCCTCCTAGTTGGTGCTTTATAAGAGAAGATGGAGACTCAAAATAAAAATTGCATAAAGTAAAGAAAGGCCCTTCACAGAGGGAAGTAGGGATTTGTAGAGGCCCACCGCAAAAAGAGTTACATCATATGGATCTCCAAGAGACCATTGTATTGAAGATCAAGAGAGAGAGAGAGAGGAATCCATCTAGCTACTAACTACGGACCCATAGGTCTACAAAGAACTACTCACGCATCATCAGAGAGGCACCAATGGAAGTGGTGAACCCCTCCATGATGGTGTCTAGATTGGATCTGGTGGTTCTGGACTCTGCGGCGGCTGGCATTGATTTTCGACTTCTCCCCTAGGGTTTCTGGAATATTGGGGTATTTATAGAGCAAAGAGGCGGTTCGGTGGGCACCTGAGGTGGCGCTTCTCCGGCCCACTGGATGTCTTCTGGTCCAAAAAAAATCCACAAAAAGTTTCACTGCGTTTGGACTCCGTTTGGTATTGATTTCCTGCGATGTAAAAAAACATGCAAAAAACAACAACTAGCACTTGGCACTATGTCAATAGGTTAGTACAAAAAAATGATATAAAATGACTATAAAATGATTGTAAAACATCCAAGAATGATAATATAACAGCATGGAACAATAAAAAATTATAGATACGTTGGAGACGTATCAGTGTACTCTGTTGAATCTCTGCATGTATTTCCGCAGGCTCTCGCCTTCCTTCTGCGGGAGGAGCTGCAAGTCACTGGGCCGCCCTGGTTCTTGATGGCCGACCGTGAAGGCGCCAACGAACTCATGGCACAGGTCAGCCCAGGTCGATATGGAGTTCTCCGGCAGGTGCATCAGCCAAGCCCTCACATTTGGCTTGAGTGCCAAAGGGAAGTAGTTTGTGAATACCTTCTCATCTCTTCCCCCGGCAGCTTGAACATCGATGGTGTAGATGCTCAAGAACTCTGCCGGGTTCAATCTTCCGTCATACTTCTCTGGTACCTCTGGCTTGAACATGCGAGTGGACGGCCAACGGACTTGCCGCAGCTCGCGGGTGAAGGCAGGGCACCCAGCCTCGAAAGGCAGGTACCCGCCGTCAGCGAGTGCGGGCTCGTCGACGTTGGGGCCATCGCGCCTGTTGGACTGGCGGTGGGCGTCGCGGTGTCGCTCGGTGTTGACACGCGCGCCTTCCCTACGCCTGTCCTCCAGGACTCGCCGTGGGCCTTGACGCGCTTGAGGGTCGGACGAAGCCATCGAGACGTCGTCAGGTTCTTGGTTGCGCGACTCCCGCGCCGGCTGCCGTGGACAGGACAACACCGTAGGAGTGGCCCCGTCCGCATGGCCGGCAGCGTGGGCCGTTGCCGCTGCCTGGGGAGGCCGTGGCGGGCCAGCCCGCTGCGATCCTCCCGCCTCGGCGAAGCCAATCAGACTCTGAATGGTGGCTCTCCAGTCATCCATCTGATCGGCTGCCGGTAAAAATTTCAACTGTAGCTGAGTCGCGCCATGGCCTCTGAAGCGGTGCTTGGCATGGATGTCGATGAAGACCGTAACGTCGCCCGGCTCCTGACGGTGCCGGTAGCGGTCGCGCCGTGCTCTTGTCATCATGAGCCAGCCGCCTGGATGGCATGTGGACGAGGTGGAGGCGCTTGAGGGCCAGCGGCTCCGTTTGGCGTAGCAGCTGGGTCGGCTCGTTCCGGGGGTGGCGCGTGTTCTACGGCCGCTCCCATGGCGGGAGCGGGTGGGGAGTTGCGATTCCCCCCAGAGCGAGTACCCCCGCTGCGGCTGTGCCCTTCGGCCGGACGAGGAGGTGCAGATGGAATGATCTCTCCTCCCGTACCTCGTGGGACATGGCCGCTAGAATGTAGTTAGTGCTGTCCTTCTTCGGTGCCTCCTGCTCCTCCTTCGGCCGCAGGGGAGGTGGTAACAAAGCCGCCCGCGCCGACCATGTCCCCCGCAGCATCCGCACTTCCAGGCATCCCCATAGCCCCCGCGGCGTCGGCGGGCGTGTGTGGCTGGGCCTTCGAGGTGGATGGATGAGTTGCGATGTCGGGCTTCTTCTTGGGCACCATGGACGATGGAGCCATTGACAAAGAAGATGGCGGTGAAGATGACGCGCTTCGTACACTTCTCGGGTTCACGCAAGCATAGCCCCCTACCTGGCGTGCCAAAGATGTCGTGGGAAACCATGGCCACCTATGGGGCCAAGGGCCCCTTTTGGTTCGGCAGGGGGACTGAGCGCATTGTACAAAGAGCGGAGGAGCGCAACGTAGCGTGGCAGAGATCACACAGGCAGTTTTTACCCAGGTTCGGGCCACCGCGAGGCGTAAAACCCTACTCCTGCTTTGGTGGATTGATGGTGGGTGGTGGTGGAAACGCAGCGCTCTTGCCCGACAGGGTTGCCTCGGGGCAAGAGCAGCTACGCGCGTATGGGTGTATAGGGGTCCGAATCCTTTCTATGGTTGCCATGGGCCTCCTTTTATAGATTAAGGGGTCACCACAGTGGCAAATCAGTCATTGTGTACTGATTAGATAGCGAACAGTGCTATCATCTCTCCTCTACAGACAGAGCAGTACGCATTAAATGCGCCGCTTAGTGTCACATCATGGCCTGCGCGGCACGCCTTGTCGGGCTGTTTGGCCACCTTCTCTCCTGTCTGCATGACACATCGCAGGACGGGTGTCATCTGGAGGTGATTCCTGTAGGAAATGGCTGCCATGTGGCAAAAGGTAGCCACTTAGTCATCTCGGGGCTTGACACCGCACCGATCGGTGACTTGCATCGCCGTGAGGTGGGGCGGTGAAGTCTTGGCGGGGCGTTTTGCCTTCGTATGCCCTGGTAGGCCTGCCGGGGTGGCCTTGAGGCTTGCTTCCGGGGCAACCTTGACCTCGCCAGGCTCTTCTGCCCGGCAAGGGAGGTTTTCCTTAGCGGTGTCTTGCTTCTTGGCTTGACTTGGTCTTCTCAACTTGCCCTTTGATTCCTCAAAGAGCCTACCCCTTTACCTTGGCTTTGTCTTGGATGTTGCAATCTTGATCTTGGGCCTGTGCACGGCCTGGGCAACACACCCAGGGTTTGTTGCACTGACACTATTTCTACATGAATAGATCTCGTCTACATCATGTCATCGTTCTTATTGCATTACTCCGTTTCTCCATGAACCTAATACACTAGATGCATGCTGGATAGCGGTCGATGTGTGGAGTAATAGTAGTAGTTGCAGGCAGGAGTCGGTCTACTAATCCTGGACGTGATGCCTATATATTGATCATTGCCTTGGATATCATCATAATTATTCGATCTTCTATCAATTGCCCAACAGTAATTTGTTTACCCACCGTATGCTATTTTCTCGAGAGAAGCCACTAGTGAAATCTACGGCCCCCGGGTCTATTCTTTATCATATTTGCTTTGAGATCTATTTTTATTTGCTTTTGGTTTCAGATCTATATTTCCAAAAACCCAAAAATACCTTGCTGTACTTTTTATTTTTTATTTTATTCTGTGTTTTATCAAGAGCTATTTATCCAATCTACCACAAATTATCTATCTTTTTACCGTGGAGTGATTAACAACCCCTCTTACGCGTCGGGTTGCAAGTATTTGTTCTTTGTGTGCAGGTACCGTTTACATTGTGTTGCTTGGTTCTCCTACTGGATTGATACCTTGGTTTCATAAATGAGGGAAATACCTACCGTAGCTTTGCTGCATCATCCCTTCCTCTTTGGGGAAATACCGACGTAGTTCAAGCGACATCGAAAGGAATTTCTGGCGCCGTTGCCAGGGAGACATCATCAAAATCTATCAGGTTCCTAATCACAAATCTCATCTCCTTGCAATTTACATTATTTGCCATTTGCCTCTTGTTTTCATCTCCCCCACTTCACAAAAATTTGTCATTTTATTCAACCTCTTTTTCGTCCATCTTTTTCTCGTAAGATCTCTTCTTTGCTTGAACTTGTCACCATGAGTGACTTTGGTATGGAAGAAACAGATGATGGCCTAATTCCTAAAATTGAACGATCTGGCAATTTGGATGCTAAAACTTTTGTTTTGGGGCAAGGGAACGTTATGGGAAAAGAACATATCCAAGAATTTTTCAATAGTGTTGGAGATTTAACTCTTGATGATACTCCTATACTTAAAAGAACTAAATCTTATGCGGAAGCTATTTCAGCACTAGTTCTGAAACTTGAAAATAGATTTATCCGTACCCACCCTACCTTGTAGAGATTATTTTATGAGCTACCCGTTATAAAAGATCCTAAGGAAAAAAAGTTAGCTACCCTTACTCTAATGAATGAATTTGACTACATAGTACGGGAAGCTAGGGAAATTTTTGATTTTTATAGTATGAGCCATGAAAAACCGGTGATAAATGAGATCCTTTATAATAGTGATTATATGTTGAGACATTTGCTTGGAAATAATCAAAAAATTTATGAGAATCTTAAAAAGGAAATCCCTGTTTTAGATATAATCCAACAAGTTTTCAATGATGTTAATCAACAATATTCTTGGATTGTTGCCAGAAATCAAAGGGGATACATAGATGGGAAACTTGATAATGCTAAAATTTCTATGGGTAATGTGTTTCAAGTTATTTTTGCAAAACCTCTTTATAAGAACGCATCTACGGAAAATAAGAAGAAAGATGACAATATTTAGATCTATGCATTATGCCTAGCTAGGGGCATAAAACGATAGCGCATGTTGGGAGGCAACCCAATGAATAAAATTTATTTTTGCCTTTTTCTTTCTGTTCTTGAGTGTTTGCACAACTATGCTACTATTATGATTGTGTTTTTATGTTTTAATTAGTGTTTGGGCCAAGCAAAGCCTTTGGGATCATGTTGGGTGATAGTTGATTTGATCTTGTTGAAAAACAGAAACTTTGGTGTCCAGTAAAACAATTTTTTAAAATTACAGAAGCGACGAAAAATTCTGAATTTTTTACAACAGATTTATATACAAATTTCCTAATTTTTCAGAAATTTTGGAGTTACATAATTATACAAAGTTTTCAGATTGCTACAGACTGTTCTGTTTTTGACAGATTCTGTTTTCGTTGCATTGTGTGCTTATTTTGATGAATCTATGGGTTGTATCGGGGGGTATGAGCCATAGCAAAGTTGGAATGCAGTAGATATAAGGCAATAATAAAATATGAATGGGTTTTCAACAGTACCTAGAGTAGTGATTTGCTTTCTTATACTAACGGATCTCACGAAGGTTTTGTTAAGTTTTGTGTGATTGAAGTTTTCAAGTTTTGGGTGAGATCAAGATGGATGATGGAATAAGGAGTAAGAAGAGCCTAAGCTTGGGGATGACCCATGGCACCCCAATTTAATATTCAAGGAGAACCAAGAAACTAAGCTTGGGTATGCCCCGGAAGGCATCCCCTCTTTCTTCTTACGACCATCGGTATTTTACTTGGGCTATATTTTTATTCGTCACATATCATGAGTTTTGCTTGGAGCGTCTTGTATTATTTGAGTCTTTGCTTGTTTTGATTTTTGTTTTGTGTCAAGTATCCTTGCTAAACACACCTATTTGAGAGAGCCAAAATTATGCTATGATTTGTTAGAATTGCTCTTTGTGCTTCACTTAAATTTTTTGAGCTATGGAATTGCTCTAGTGCTTCACTTATATCTTTTTGAGCATGGTGTGCTTTAATATTTTTGAAGAAATGCTCTCATGCTTCACTTAGATTTATTTGAGAGTTAGTAATTTTGAAGAAATTCTCCCATGCTTCACTTATATTATTTTGAGGGATGAATTTTTTTTATGCTCATGTTCTTCACTTAGATTTGTTTGAGCTTGCCAAAAGCAATTGCAACATATGAAACTAGTCCCAAAGTGATAGATATTCAAGAGGGATATAATAAAAACTTTCATGAAGATCATTGGACAAAATAAACTTGATTCTTTGTAATAGTTTTGAGATATGACAATAGTGATATGTGAGTCATGTTGGTGAGTAATTATGCTTTAGTAAGAATACTGGTGTTAAGGTTTGTGATTCCCTATGCAAGCACGAAAGTTAATAGTTGTGCAATGAAATTATATCCTACTTATGGTGCATTATTCGGTGTTAGTTATGCTTAATGCTCACTTATGTGATTTCCGTTTCTTGGTTGATTGCTTCTCAATCAATTTGCTAGCCTCCACTAGTACTAAGTAGAAATACTACTTGTGCATCCAAAATCTTTAAACCCAGTTTTGCCATATGAGTCCACCATACCTACCTATATGCGGTATTTCCATGCCGTTCTAAGCAAATTTGTATGTGTCATCTCTAATTTTCAAAATAAATTTCCTTTTTGTGTGCTCGTACCGCGCATGAAGCGGCAGGGGGTGGCCAATATTTTTGATGCTAGATATGTTATTCTCAAGATGAGTGTTTATTCACTTGTCATTGCACGAGAGTACGGCGGTAATAGGGATGCCTAGTCCCGAAATGAAAAAGAAATTTACTTTATGTTGTCAAATAATAAATTCCTTGGAAAGTGTTGGTATGGAAGGCACCTGTGGATACGGCTAGCCATGGATTGTGAAAGAATGGTGGAAAAAGGAATAAACTTTATTTTCTGTTTGGGAACCGCCTATGATATATCTAGCATGGATAGTGTTGGGAATTACTCGGTCGTTTTCATTGACGGGAAAAGTATGCCTCTCAAAATTTTGTATCTCTCAATTTAAGCTTCGAGCTCTGGCACCTCTACAAATCCCTACTTCCCTCTATGAAGGGCCTATCTATTTACTTTATGCAAAATTTTATTTATTTTGAGTCTCCGTCTTCTCTTATAAAACACCAACTAGGGGGCACTATGATCGTACTTGAGCATTGGATGTAGCTAATATGCGAGTGTGTTTCATGAATGGATCAATGATTGAGCATGATGGGCTAGGGATAACTTTCTTTAGTGTTGATATTTTGAAAGACATGGTTGCTTGTTGATATGCTTGAGTATTGAAATCTTCATGTCAAAACTAGACTATTGCTTTGAACCATATAAAAGTCCAAATGTCCATGCTACAAAAGAAAAGAATATGTGATGAACATGTTAGGCAGCATTCCACATCAAAAATTCTGTTTTTATCATTTACCTACTCGAGGACGAGTAGGAATTAAGCTTGGGGATGCTGATACGTCTCCAACGTATCTATAATTTTTGCTTGTTCCATGCTGTTATATTATCATTCTTGGATGTTTTACAATCATTTTATAGCAACTTTATATCATTTTTTGGAACTAACCTATTGACATAGTGCCCAGTGCCAACTGCTGTTTTTTGCTTGTTTTTTACTTCGCAGAATATCAGTACCAAACGGAGTCCAAACGCAGTGAAACTTTTTAGAGAATTTTTATGGACCAAAAGAACATAGGTACACAGGGGACTCAGAGCTTCACTAGGCGCAGGAGAACAAAATCGATGCCATGGCGGTAGTTTTCAAAATTGTCGCCACGGCAACACTTTCAGAGAAAACTTCATGAAGACCTCGGAGGACCATGGAGACATTCCTGGCGCCTAGGGCTACACCATATCATGCTATTATGAATTGCCTGAGATGTTTATCCCTTTGTTATTTGCACCCTTTGATTACACAGTAGTCAATTATTAGGGTGACCTCTCACAGTAAATATCAAGTTAAAAGGTGATCTTCCCAGTGTTGCTACCATCTATAACACACAACATTCCATAGTGCATCATGTCCACATGAGTACAAATGGGATGTGAGGTATAAGATGGGTGGATGGTCAGACCGTGTGAGTAGATAGCACTCGGTTGTCTTGAAGTTCTAGCAGAATCATTCTGACTCAGAGCACAAAGCATCGAAAGATGAACAAGAGTCATATGGAGATATGATCGGCAAAAGATTGCCCACCGGTCAAAATTCTCATCATCAATGATGTCCACATCAATGGCTGAGAATAAGATCAAGATCTTGAATCACTTAATATCAATTATGAGAGGTATCGGTTTGAGTGGGAGTGCACTTTATATTAAAAAATTAATGCTAGTGCTATCATTAATTACTAACTATGTCTAAATATATTTGTGTTTGTCACTATAGATCAAATGGCTCACAATATGTTCAACTTAGCCCCTATGTTAGAGAAAGAAAAGTTGGCTGCCAATGGTGGAAACTATGCGGATTGGATCTGAAACTTGAGATTTGTTCTCAAGAGTGCAAAGAAGCATTATGTGCTGGATCAGCCCCTAGGTGATTGATTGCTTGTATCTGTGTTGGTATTTCCCCGAAGAGGAGAGGATGCTACAGCACAACAACAGTAAGTATTTCCCTCAGTTATGAAACCAAGGTTATCAATCCAGTAGGAGAACCAAGCAACACTGTGTAAACAACACCTGCACACAAATAACAAATACTTGCAACCCAACGCGTAAGAGGGGTTGTCAATCCCTCCTCGATATTGAGATAGATTAAATTGTATGAGATTGGATAAATAGATTTGACAAAAACACAAAATAAAATAAATAAAGAAAAAGTGCAGCAAGGTATTTTTGGGTTTTTGGAATAATAGATCTAAAACAATAGGATAGAAAATAGACCCGGGGGCCGTAGATTTCACTTGTGGTTTCTCTCGAGAAAATAGCATAAGGTGGGTAAACAAATTAATGTTGGGCAATTGATAGAAGAGCAAATAATTATGACGATATCCAAGGCAATGATCATGTATACAGGCATCACGTCCAAGATTAGTAGACCGACTCCTGCCTACATCTACTACTATTACTCCGCACATCAACCGCTATCCAGCATGCATCTAGGGCATTAAGTTCATGGAGAAACGGAGTAATGCAATAAGAACGATGACATGATGTAGACAAGATCTATTCATGTAGGAATAGACCCCATATTTTTATAATTAATAGCAACGATACATGCGTGCCGCACTACCCCTTCTGTCACTGGGTTAGGACACCGCAAGATCGAACCCATCACAAAGCACCTCTTCCCATTGCAGGAAAAATCAATCTAGTTGGCCAAACCAATCCAAAGTTTCGGATAAGAAATATGAGGCTATAATAATCATGCATATAAGAGATCAAAAAAGACTCAAATAATATTCATGGATAGATCTGATCATAAACTCACAATTCATCGGATCCCAACAAACATACCGCAAAAAGTCATTACATCAAATAGATCTCCAAGAACATCAAGGAGAACATTGTATTGTGAATCAAAAAGAAAGAAGAAGCCATCTAGCTACTGCCTACGGACCCGTAGGTCTGTGGTGAACTACTCACGCATCATCAGAGGAGCACCAATAAGGATGATGAACCCCTCCGTGATCGTGTTCCCCTCACGCAAGGTGCCGTAATAGGGTCTAGATTGGATCTCGTGGTTCTGGAAGTTGCGGCAGATGGAATTGTGTTTCGTCGACTCCCCTAGGGTTTCTGGAATATTTGGGTATTTATAGAGCTAAGAGGCGGTGGAAAGGACCTCCGTGGGCCCCACCACCCATCAGGGCGCGCCATGGACCTCTGCACACCTAGGTGCGCGGTGGGCCCCACGGGCCTTCCCTCGTGCACTTCCTTGACTCCCAAGTTGTCTTCTGGGAAGAAAAAAATCTCCAAAAAGTTTTGCTACTTCGTTTGGTACTGATATTCTATGAAGTAAAAACAAGCAAAAAATAGCAACTGGCACTAGGCACGATGTCAATAGGTTAGTCCCAAAAAATGATATAAAGTTGCTATAAAATGAATGTAAAACATCCAAGAATGA
Organism: Thinopyrum elongatum; assembly: GCA_011799875.1. Classification (NCBI taxonomy): domain Eukaryota; kingdom Viridiplantae; phylum Streptophyta; class Magnoliopsida; order Poales; family Poaceae; genus Thinopyrum; species Thinopyrum elongatum. The sequence goes on from CM022299.1 coordinate 409,177,226, forward strand.
TAATATAACAGCATGGAACAATAAAAAAAATATAGATACGTTGGAGACGTATCAGCATCCCCAAGCTTAATTCCCGCTCGTCCTCGAGTAGGTAAATGATAAAAATAGAATTTTTGATGTGGAATCCTGCCTAACATGTTCATCACATATTCTTTTCTTTTGTAGAATGGACATTTGGACTTTTTAGATGATTCAAAGTAATAGTCTATATTTGACAGGAAGACTTCAATACTGAAGCATATCAACAAGCAACCATGTCTTTCAAAATATCAACACTAAAGAAATTTATCCCTAGCCCATCATGTTCAATCATTGATCCAATCATGAAACACACTCGAATATTAGCTACATCCAATGCACAAGTATGATCATAGTGCTCCCTAGTTGATGCTTTATAAGAGAAGATGGAGACTCAAATAAAAACAAAAATTGCATAAAGTAAATAGATAGGCCCTTCACAGAGGGAAGCAGAGATTTGTAGAGTTGCCAGAGCTCAAAGCTTAAATTGAGAGATAAAATATTTTGAGAGGCATGCTTTTCCCGTTAACGAAAATGACCGAGTAATTCCCAATACTTTCCATGCTAGATACATCAAAGGCGGTTCCCAAACATAAAATAAAGTTTATTCCTTTTTCCACCATTCTTTCACAATCCATGGCTAGCCGTATCCACGGGTGCCTTCCATACCAACACTTCCCAATGAATTTATTATTTGACAACATAAAGTAAATTTCTTTTTCATTTCGGGACTGGGCATCCCTATTACCGCCACACTCTCGTGCAATGACAAGTGAATAAACACTCATCTTGAGAATAACACATCTAGCATGGAAAAATATTGGCCACCCCCTGCCACTTCACGAGCGGTACGGGCACACAAAAAGGAAATTCATGTTGAAAATTAGAGTTGGCACATACAAATTTACTTGGAACGACACGGAAATACCGCATATAGGTAGGTATGGTGGACTCATATGGCATAACTGGGTTTAAGGATTTTGGGTGCACAAGTAGTATTCCTACTTAGTACAAGGAAAGGCTAGGAAATAGACTGAAAAGTAACCAACCAAGAAACAAAAATTCTCATAAACGAGCATTAATCATAACTAACACCAAATAATGCACCACAAGTAGGATGTAATTTCATTGCATAACTATTGACTTTCGTGCTTGCATAGGGAATCACAAACCTTAACACCAATATTCTTACTAAAGCATAATTACTCACCAACATGACTCATATATTACTATCATCACATCTCAAAACTATTGCAAAGAACCAAGTTTATAATGTCCAATGATCTTCATGAAAGTTTTTATTATATCCCTCTTGAATATCTATCACTTTGTGACTAGCTTAATATATTACCATTGCTTATAACAAGATCTAAACAAATTTAAGTGAAGAACATGAGCATAAGTAATTTTTCTCTTCTCTCAAAATAATATAAGTGAAGCATGAGAGAATTTCTTAAAAAAAATCACCATCGTGCTCAAAAAGATATAAGTGAAGCACTAGAGCAATTCCATAGCTCGAAACATTTATGTGAAGCACATAGAGCAATTCTAACAAAATCATAGCATCATTATGCCTTTCTCAAAAAGGTGTGTCCGACAAGGATGATTGTGATAAACTAAAAAGCAAATCAAGCAAAGACTCATATAATACAAGACGCTCCAAGCAAAACTCATGATATGTGATAAATAAAAATATAGCTCCAAGTAAAATTACCGATAGTCGTTAGAAGAAAGAGGGGATGCCTTCCGGGGCATCCCCAAGCTTAGTTGCTTTGTTCTCCTTGAATATTACCTTGGGGTGCCATGAGGCATCCCCAAGCTTAGGCTCTTGACACTCCTTATTCCTTCATCCATCGCAATCTCACCCAAACATTGAAAACTTCAATCACACAAAACTCAACAAAACCTTCGTGAGATCCGTTAGTATAAGAAAACCAATCTTCACTTTAAGTACTGTTGCAAACCCATTCATAATTTGTGATTGCATTATACCTACTGTATTCTAACTTTACCATGTCCTAAAAATAAACCCCCTCCCCTGTCTAAACCCCCCTCCCCCCCCGGTATAGTCCATAGATTCATCAAAATAAGCACATAATGCAAAGAAAATAGAATCTGTCAAAAACAAAGCAGTCTCTAAAGACTCGAATTTTACGCATACTTCTGTAACTCCAAAAATTCTGAACAATTTGGAAAACATAGGTAATTTGTATATAAATCTTGTGTAAAAACTTTAGAAGTTTTCGTCACTTCTGTGAATTTTAACAATTCCGCTACTGGACGCAAAAGTTTCTGTTTTCCAACAAGATCAAATCAACTATCACCAAACATGATCCCAAAGGCTTTACTTGGCACAAACACTAATTAAAACATAAAAACACAATCATAATAGTAGCATAATTGTGTAAACACTCAATAATAGAAAGAAAAATTAAATTTTTTATTTTATTCGTTGGGTTGCCTCCCAACAAGCTCTTTCTTTATAGCCATTAAGATAGGCTTGAGATTTTATTGATGCTCACATGAAAGATAAGAATTTAAGCACAAAGAGAGCATCATAAAAAATGTGACAAACACACTTAAGTCTAACATACTTCCTATGCATAGGCATTTTATAAGCAAATAAATTATCAAGACGAGAAATATCTAGCATATGCAAGGAAGAAGAAAGAAACAATAGCAATCCCAACATGAAGAGAGGTAATTTAGTAACATGAAAATTTCTACAACTTTCCTCTCTCATAATAATTACATGTAGGATCATAATCAAATTCAACAATATAGCTATCATATAAAATTTTCTCTTCATGATCCACATGCATGCAAAGTTGACACTCTTCCAAAATAGTGGGATTATCATCAAATAAAGTCATGACCTCTCCAAGCCCACTTTTATCAAAAATTTCACAAGATCGAACACTCCCCGAATATGTGGGATTATTTTACCTAAAGTTGACGCTCTTCCAAACCCACTTTCAATATTATTGCAAATATTATTATCAATAACATATTCATCATGAGGCTCAAATAAATTTTCAAGATCATAAGAAGAATCACCACAATCATGATCATTACAATAATTAGTGGACATAGCAAAATTAGCATCCCCAAGCTTGGGGTTTTGCATATTATTAGCACAATTGACAATAATAGAATTTATAATAACATCATTCAATCATGCTTTTCATTCAAGGAGATATCGTGAATCACTTTATAAATTTCTTCTTTTAACTCTTCATGACAATTTTTAGATTCATGAATCTCAAGCAAAACTTCAAAAAGTAATCTAGTGAACTCAGTTCACTAGCAATTGGTTCATCATAATTGGATCTTTTAAAAAGATTAGCAAGTGGATGATGATCCATATCAATAGATTTTTAGCAAGCGATGATGTAAGCAAATAGAAGTCACATGCCAACACAAGCAAAGATAGCAAACAAGCAAAAAGGCAAACGAAAAAAAAGGCAAATATTTTTGTGTTTTTCTGAAAACATTTTAGAAGTGGGGGAGATGAAAATGAGAGGCAAATGGCAAATAATGTAAATTGCAAGGAGATGAGATTTGTGATTAGGAACCTGATAGATGTTGATGATGTCTCCCCGGCAACGGCGCGAGAAATTCTTCCTGATTGCTTGTATCTGCGTTGGTATTTCCCTGAAGAGGACAGGATGATGCAGCACAGCAACGGTAATTATTTCCCTCAGTTATGAAACCAAGGTTATCAATCCAGTAGGAGAACCAAGCAACACTATGTAAACAACACCTGCACACAAATAACAAATAGCACGAGTAAGAGGGGTTGTTAATCCCTCCTAGGTATTGAGATAGATTAAATTGAATGAGATTGGATAAATAGATCTGACAAAAACACAAAATAAAATAAATAAATAAAAAGTGCAATAAGGTATTTTTGGGTTTTTGGAATAATGGATCTGAAAACAATATGATAGAAAATAGACCCGGGGGCCGTAGATTTCACTAGTGGCTTCTCTCGAGAAAATAGCATACGGTGGGTAAACAAATTACTGTTGGGCAATTGATAGAAGAGCAAATAATTATGACGATATCCAAGGCAATGATCATGTATATAGGCATCACATCCAAGATTAGTAGACCGACTCCTGCCTGCATCTACTACTATTACTCCACACATCGACTGCTATCCAGCATGCATCTAGTGTATTAAGTTCATGGAGAAATGGAGTAATGCAATAAGAACGATGACATGAAGTAGACAAGATCTATTCATGTAGGAATAGACCCCATCTTTTTATCCTTAATAGCAATGATACATGCGTGCCTCGCTACCCCTTCTATCATTGGGTGAGGACACCGCAAGATCGAACCCATCACCAAGCACCTCTTCCCATTGCAGGAAAAATCAATCTAGTTGGCCAAACCAAACCAGAGTTTCGGAGAAGAAATACGAGGCTATAATAATCATGCATATAAGAGATCAAAGAAGACTCAAATAATATTCATGGATAGATCTGATCATAAACTCACAATTCATCGGATCCCAACAAACACACCGCAAAAAGTCATTACATCAAATAGATCTCCAAGAACATCGAGGACAACATTGTATTGAGAATCAAAAAGAGAGAAGAAGCCATCTAGTTAATGCCTACGGACCCGTAGGTCTGTGGTGAACTACTCACGCATCATCGGAGGAGCACCAATGAGGATGATGAACACCTCCGTGATCATGTTCCCCTCCGGCAAGGTGCCGGAATAGGGCTCTAGATTGGAACTCGTGGTTCTGGAACTTGCGGTGGATGGAATTGTGTTTCATCGACTCCCCTAGGGTTTCTGGAATATTTGGGTATTTATAGAGCTGAGAGGTGGTGGAAAGGACCTCCATGGGCCCCACCACCCATCAGGGCGCGCCAGGGGCCTCTGGCGCGCCCAGGTGGGTGGTGGGCCCCACGGGCCTTCCCTCATGCATTTCCTTGGCTCCCAAGTTGTCTTCTGGGTAGAAAAAAATCTCCAAAAAGTTTTGCTGCGTTTGGACTTCGTTTGGTACTGATATTCTGCGAAGTAAAAAACAAGCAAAAAATAGCAACTGGCACCGGGCACTATGTCAATAGGTTAGTCCCAAAGAATGATATAAAGTTGCTATAAAATGAATGTAAAACATCCAAGAATGATAATATAACAGCATGGAACAATCAAAAATTATAGATACGTTGGAGACGTATCAGTGATCCTCCTGTAATGGATGCACCAAAAGAAGTTGTAGATGCTTTCACTGCTTGTAGTGATGACTATGAGTCAGTCCAGTGCCTCATGTTAACTTGCATGGATCCTAAACTACAAAAACATTTCACATTCTACTACTCAATTCAGAATTGGGTCTCTGGAAATTCTGTACAAGAAACAGGCAAGGACCGAATGTTTTCAAATAACCAAGGCCTTAATTGAATGCAAGATGGCAGAGGGTTCCTTAATGAGTGAGCATATAGTGAAGCTCGCAGGCAATGTTGATAGACTTGCTTCACTGGATTTGGAACTCCTCCAACACTCGGTACAAATATTGTACTTGTTTCATTCATCTTACGATGGTTTTATCATGAATTACAACACAAAGGGGTGGAGAAAAGTGCAAACAAGTTGTTTGTTGTGCTCAAAACTGCGGAAGCTGGGATGCAGAGAAACAAACAAGTGTTGATGGTCAATAAGACTGCCAGTTTCAAGATGAAGGGCAAGTCCAAGAAGAAGTCTACTGGTGCCGGTAAGACCGTGTCTCAGAAGAGAAATAAGGGTCACTAAGGAGACTGAATATTTCTACTGCAAACAGAAGGGACACTAGAAATGCAACTGCAAGAAGTACTTGGCGGATAAGAAGAACAATTCTTCCGGTAAAGGTATAATAGTTATACAAAGTTAATGTTACTCCACTTGTTGATTTACTGTATGTCATGAGTATTTGATACTAATCGGTTGCTCCTATTTGCAAACCGATACACGGACTACAGAAAGCTCGCAAGTTGAAAAGAAATGAAGTCGTAATGCATATCGGGAACGGTGATGGGATCGCTACTCAAGACCGCTGAAGTCATGCCTTTAGTTTATCTTCAAGATTCATATTAGGATCGAATAATAGTTATTTCATTCTGGAGTTGTGTATAACAATATGTTTGGGTGTTCTATATAAGAATATGTTTTGGATTTACCTCTATTATTGATGGTTTATTCATGAAATCTTGAATGGAGGAATTTATAACATTAATGCTAAATGTCTTGAGAAGACTGATAAAACCACTTGGATGTGGCACTGCTTGGCTGTATCGGAAAATTAATCTTCATCTAGATGAAGTATTAAAGGGTTTTGATTTTAAATCAATTAATACATAGTGATGTATTGGGATCCGATGGACTACCCAGGCGCGGTGAATTATTATGCTTCATTAATGATTTAATTAAATATGATTTACTTGACATAAATCTGAAATATTTAAAGGTACAAAAAAATTCAGAACAAAACATTTGAAAGGTTCAAATAAAAGTTCATAATAAAGATAAGTATCATTGTGACAAAGATAAAAGGATCTTCAATCATGAAGAAAAATTATCTAAGTCATGAGTTTAGCAAAACACTCAGATAATTGTGGAATTATCTCCTACCGGTCTGTTTTAGTAAATTTGGGGATATACACTTGAAACAACAACAAATACACCGAACAGAGCACCATCTTATAGTATGGCAAGCATATGAATTATGGAGTACACAATCCAGACGAATGCTAATTTTTAGGTGATCCCAAAGATGTAATTGGGTATTACTTCCACCAAAAGTTCAAAGAAAAAAGTGTTTTGTCGCAAAGAATACACTTTCTCAAGAAGAAGTTTTCTCACTAAAGGAGTAAGTGGGAGGACAGTGCAGCTTGATAAGATTATTGAATCTCTGGCAAAAGTAGAAGGATTAACAACAGGAAATTGTTTCGATAGTTGTTGATACGTATCCGTCATATCTATAATTTTTTATTGTTTCATGGCAATATTCTACAACTTTCATATACTTTTGGCAATATTTTGTATTATTTTTGGGACTAACATATTGATCCAGTGCCCAGTGTCAGTTCCTGTTTGTTGCATGTTTTTTGTTTTGCAGAATACCCACATCAAACGAAGTCCAAACATGATAAAAATTTATGGAGATTTTTTTTGGAATATATGTGATTTTTGGGAAGCGGAATCAACGCGAGATGATGCCCGAGGGGCCCACAAGCTCAAGGGGCGTGCCCCCTACCCAGGGCGCGCCTGGCAAGCTGGTGGCCACCCCGTATGTCGATTGGAGGTGTCCTTCGGCCGCAAGGAAGCTTATATCCGGATAAAATTCGTGTTAAAATTTCAGCCCAATCGGAGTTACGGATCTCCGGATATTTAAGAAACGGTGAAAGGCCAGAAAACAGGAAGGCAGAAACAGAAGGAAACAGAGAGAGAGATCCAATCTCGGAGGGGCTTCCACCCCTCCGCCGCCATGAAGGCCAAGGACCAAAGGGGAAACCCTCCTGCCATCAAGGGGGAGGCCAAGGAAGAAGGAGGAGGAGGGGACTCTCTCCCCGTCTCTCCCGGTGGCACTGGAACGCCGCCGGGGCCATCATCGTGACAGCGATCTACACCAACAACTTCGCCGCTGTCATAACCAACTCTCTCCCCCTTTATGCAGCGGTGTAACACCTCTTCTCCCCATTGTAATCTCTACTTAAACATGGTGCTCAATGCTATATATTATTATCCAATGATATGTGGCTATCCTATGATGTTTGAGTAGATCCATTTTGTCCTATGGGTTGATTGATGATCGTCATTGGTTTGAGTTGTATGTTTTATTATTGGTGATGTCCTATGGTGCTCTCCGTGTTGCGCAAGCGTGAGGGATCCCCACTGTAGGGTGTTGCAATACGTTCATGATTCGCTTATGGTGGGTGGCGTGAGTGACAGAAGCACATACCTGAGTAAGTAGGTTGTTGCGCATGGGAGTAAAGAGGACTTGATACTTTAATGCTATGGTTGGGTTTTACCTTAATGATCTTTAGTAGTTGTAGATGCTTGCTAGAGTTCCAATCATAAGTGCATATGATCGAAGTAGAGAAAGTATGTTATCTTATGCCTCTCCCTCATATAAAATTGCAATAATGATTACCGGCTAGTTATCGATTGCCTAGGAACAAAATAACTTTCTTGTGGCAAAAAGCTCTCTACTAAAACTAACTTAATTGTTTCTTTATCTAAACATCCCCTAGCTTTTATTTACATGTTCTTTATTATCTTGCAAACCTATCCCTATCACCTACAAAATAGTTTCATACTTGTTCTAGGTAAAGCGAACTTTAAGTGCGCGTAGAGTTGTATCGGTGGTCGATAGAACTTGAAGGGAATATAAATTCTACCTTTAGCTCCTTGTTGGGTTCAACACTCTTACTTATCGAGAAAAGGTACAATTGATCCCCTATACTTGTGGGTTATCAAGACCTTTTTCTGGCGTCGTTGCCGGGGAGCAATAGCGTGGGGTGAATATTCTCGTGTGTGCTTGTTACCTTTATCACTAAGTAGATTTTATTTTCTGTTCTAAGTTGTTCTCTATCTTTAGTTATGGATATGGAACACAAAATACCAAAAAAAAATAGGTGTACTTGCTACTCATGGAGATGGGGAACCTCCTAAAACCCTCGATGCTTGTTATGTGAAAAATATTAAACACTACTTTGATAATCCTGAGAAAAACCCATTCAACTTGATAATGGGAGACACGTTGGATCAACGTGAATACTTTAGGGATTATCGGTTGACTCAAAAAGGGAAACTGTTATGGGATCAAATTGAAATGTTGCATTGGTATGCTTGGAATTTATGCTTGAGATATGATTATACTTGTTGCTCTAGGATGAAGGCTCCACATCTTCCCTTTTCATGTAAATTTAATGATAATGAAACCTTGGCTTCTTATGCTAATGGTATATATGAGTACTATGATGTGGAGCAAATAGAAGAATTCGTTGCTTTTAAGGGTGCTTATGAAATTGAATCTTTGTTTGAAAAGTGTGAAAATTTTGATGATGCTGTTTACAAACCTGAAAATTATGCTATACTTAAATATTGCTATGAGAATTATGAATACAATGCCGATATTAATGAGTTTATTGAGAAAGTCTCCGATGTCCAAGAAGAGACTAATATTTTGTAGGAAACTATGGAAGAATAAATTGATGACATTGTGAGCTCATTGAATGAAAAAGATGATGAGGGGAGCGAAGAACAAAAGGAGGAAGAGCGGATTAGTGATGCGGCTTGAAACTGCGTTGGTATTTCCCCAAAGAGGAAGGGATGATGCAGTACAGCTATAGTAGGTATTTCCCTTAGTTAAACCAAGGTTATCGAACTAGTAGGAGAACCAAGCAACACCATGTAAACGGTACCTGCACACAAAGAACAAAACCTCGCAACCCAACGCGTAAGAGGGGTTGTCAATCCCTCCTCGGTAAAAACATAGATTGGTTTGTATGATATTGGGTACATAGATCTGAATAAAACACGAAATAAAAGATGCAAATAAAAAGTGCAGCAAAGTATTTTTGGGTTTTTGGAATAATAGATCTGAAAACAAATGCGATAAAAAATAGATCGGAAAGCAATATGATAAAAGATAGACCCCGGGGCCGTAGATTTCACTAGTGGCTTCTCTAGAGAAAATAGCATACGATGGGTAAACAAATTACTGTTGGGCAATTGATAGAAGATCAAATAATTATGACGATATCCAAGGCAATGATCATTATATAGGCATCACGTCCAAGATTAGTAGACTGAAACGATTCTGCATCTACTACTATTACTCCACACATCGACCACTATCCAGCATGCATCTAGTGTATTAAGTTCATGGAGAAATGGAGTAATGCAATAAGAATGATGACTTGATGTAGACAAGTTACATTCATGTAGGAATAGACCCCATCTTGTTATGCTTAATAGCAACGATACATACATGCCTCGCTACCCCTTTTGTCACTGGGTGAGGACACCATAAGGTCAAACCCATCACAAAGAACCTCTTCCCATGGCAAGAAAAATCGATCTAGTTGGCCTAACTAAACCAAAGATTTGAATAAGAAATATGAGGCTATAAGTAATCATGCATATAAGAGATCAAAGAAAACTCAAATAATATTCATGGATAAAGATCCGATCATAAACTCAAACTTCATCGTATCCCAATAAACACACCGCAAAAAGTCATTACATCAAATAGATCTCCAAGAGACCATTGTATTGAGAATCAAAAAGAGAGAAGACGCCATCTAGCTACTGCCTACGGACCCGTAGGTCTATGGTGAACTACTCACGCATCATCGGAGAGGCACCAATGAGTATGATGAACCCCTCCGTGATGGTGTTAGATTGGATCTCGTGGTTCTAGAACTTACGGCTGCTGGAATTGTGTTTCGTCTGCTACCCTAGGGTTTCTAGAATATTTGGGTATTTATCGAGCAAAGAGGTGGTGGAGGAGACCCCTGTGGGCCCCAAAACTCATCAGGGCGTGCCAGGGGCCTCTGGCGCGCCCTGGTGTCTTGTGGGCCCCACGGGCCTCCCCCTAGGTGCTTCCTTGGCTCCCAAGTTGTCTTCTGGTCCAAAAAAATCTCCAAAAAGTTTCGCTGCGTTTGGACTCCGTTTGATAGGGATATTCTGCGAAGTAAAAAACAAGCAAAAAACAGCAACTGGCACTGGGCACTATGTCAATAGGTTATTAGTCCCAAAAAATTATATAAAGTTGCTATAAATGATTGTAAAACATACAAGAATGATAATATAACAGCATGTAACAATAAAAAATTATAGATACATTGGAGACATATCAACATCCCCAAGCTTAATTCCTGCTCGTCCTCGAGTAGGTAAATGATAAAAACAGAATTTTTGATGTGGAATGCTGCCTAACATGTTCATCACATATTCTTTTCTTTTGTGGCATGGACATTTGGACTTTTAGATGGTTCAAAGCAATAGTCTATAATTGACATGAAGACTTCAATACTCAAGCATTTCAACAAGCAACCATGTCTTTCCAAATATCAACACTAAAGAAAGTTATCCCTAGCCCATCATGCTCAATCATTGATCCATTCATGAAACACACTCGAATATTAGCTACATCCAATGCTCAAGTACAATCATAGTGCCCCTTAGTTGGTACTTTGTAAGAGAAGATGGAGACTCAAATAAAAAAAATTGCATAAATTAAATAGATAGCCCCTTCTCAGAGGGAAGTAGGGATTTGTAGAATGTGCCGGAGCTCAAAGCTTAAATTGAGAGATAAAATATTTTGAGAGGCATGCTTTTCTCGTCAACGAAAACGATCGAGTAATTCCCAACACTTTCCATGCTAGATATATCATATGCGGTTCCCAAACATAAAATAAAGTTTATTCCTTTTTCCACCATTCTTTCACACTCCACGGCTAGCCGTATCCACGGGTACCGTCCATACCAACACTGAAAGAACATGCGGTGCCCCCATTTTTGGTTTTGGTAATTGATGATAATCGCTATGGACTAATGGTTGCCTTGAGTTATATTTGAAGGATTTGTCCATAGGCTTTTCTTGAAGTCCATGTGTTGGTTTCATGGAGTTTATGAGATGACCAAGGTGCTATTCAAGGAATTATCCAAAGAGTGGTCATATAGAAGACATGATACAAGGTTGATCAAGACTAAGTCAAACAGTGAATCAAGTTGATCAACACACAAAGCGCACAATATGTACCGAGAGGGATCATGTGATCCCATGGTATGGTAAGCATTGTCCATTACGCTCTGTGTACTAAACCATGATCTACGTGAGAGTTCTATGTGGGGTTAGGTATGTTTCCATGGGTTTTGCGTCAAGATGAAGATCTGATACAACCCATGGAGGATGACATCAAGTGGTGATCATCATCAAGATTGCGGTGTGCAAGTTCAAGTGGAGCATCACAAAGAGATCATCCTTGAAGCTTGCCGTCCATTGTGGTGTCAATGGACTTATGAAGATGTGCCGAAGAGTGGCTCGCCCATAGTGGAGTATGGGAGAGCAATCAACTAGTCTTCGTCGAGCCAACGCAATCAAGAAAGGTGGTCCAACTTGAGGGAGTCAAGATCGTCATCATCTAACTCAAGTGGACTATGTGCAAAGCAAAGGTTTGCCCTTGATAGGTTTATGTTTTACCGATCTCTTGGTGGTAGTTGAGAGACCGGGTTATAGGATCAGTTGCCGTACTATCAAGGGGGGCACTCGATGAGTAGCTTGATCGTATCGTCCGTAGAGAGCTCAAACCATTGCATCCTTGCATCATCTTTCTTGGTTCTTGTTTGGTATTTCTATTGGTGAGTTTTAGAGCTTATGGTCATCTTCATGATAAGCTCAAGTTCATCGAAAACGGAGTTCACATGCATCTTCTATGATGTTTTCGATGTTGGAGGTTATGCCGGTTCTTCTCGGTTGGAGGTTTCTCTCCTCTATATCTTAGGCATACCTCCCCTGCCTCTTCTTACTACTCGTCGTCATCTATCCAACAAGCTTGAGTTTGCTCAATTCGGAGCTCATTTGCAGAAGTTGTGGCAGTTTCGGCTTTATTGCATCCTCTGTTTTCTCTATTGTGTTCCTGAAAGCCTCAAGCGGTAGTACTGCTCTCTCGAGCGGTAGTACCACTTGTAAGCGGCAGTACCGCGACCCCGTGCCACGCGTAGTACCGCTACCTCTGGGGATGCGATTTTTCGTGTCGGATTTCACGGTTGTAGAGCGGTAGTACCTCTTATAAGCGGTAGTACCTCTTATAAGTGGTAGTACCTCTTATAAGCGGTAGTACCTATTATAAGCGGTAGTACCTCTCCGAGCTGTAGTACCTCTTATAAGCGGTACTACCTCTCTAGGCGGTACTACCTCTCCCCCGAGCGGTACTACCTTTCTGGCAGAACTACAGCTCATGTTTTTCTGTCTCGTTGGGCTGTTTTGACCGTGCTAAGCGGTAGTACCGCTCCTCCGAGCGGTAGTACCGCTTGTGCACGACCTGAGTGCATAACGGTTGGATTCAGGGGTGCCTATAAAAGGGGGTCTTGTTCCCCAATGAACCTTATCTTTTAAGCTCGCATTTGCCCCCCATTGTTGACCTTCTTCGAGCTTGCTATCTCTCAATCCCTCCATGGATTCTTGCTAGTTTTGGGGGGGAAAGAGAGAGGAGATCTAGATCTACATTTCCACCAATCACTTTCTCCTCTATGTGAGGGGAAACCCTTGGATCTAGGTCTTGGAGTTCTTGGTGTTCTCCTTCTTGTTATTCCTCTCATTTTCCTCCATAGCTTTCGTTGCTTTGGTGGGATTTAAGAGTGAGGGACTTGGGCACTCCGTGTGCCCTTGCCATTGCATTTGGTGCATAGGTTTGAGTTCTCCATGGTGATACGTGGAAGTTACAAGTTGAGAAGCTTATTACTCTAGGGTGCTTGGTACCCTTGAGCTTGTTCCTCTTGGGTGCTTGGGCGCCCTAGACGGTTGGTGGTGCTTCGGAGCTCAATCATTGTGGTGTAAAGCTCCGAGCAAGCGTCAGGGTCTCCAATTCGGTTGTGGAGATCGCCCCGAGCAATTTGACGGGTACCGGTGACCGCCCCCAAGGGTTGCCAAAGTGTACGGGTTCGGTGACCGCCCCCAAGGGTTGCAAAAGTGTACGGGTTCGGTGACCGCCCTCAAGGGTCCCTTAGTGGAATCACGGCATCTTGCATTGTGCGAGGGCGTGAGGAGATTACGGTGGCCCTAGTGGCTTCTTGGGGAGCATTGTGCCTCCACACCGCTCCAAACAGAGATTAGCATCCACAAGGGTGTGAACTTTGGGATACATCGTCGTCTCCGCGTGCCAAGGTTATCTCTTACCCGAGCCCTTTACTAATGCACTTTACTTTGTGATAGCCATAGTGTTTCATGTTATATATCTTGCTACCACTTAGTTGTTTATCTTGCTTAGCATAAGTGGTTGGTGCACATAGGTGAGCCTAGTTGTTGTAGGTTTTGTGCTTGACAAATTAACCGCTAGGTTTATTCTGCATTTGTTCAAGCCTAAACCGTAATTATTTTAAAGCACCTATTCACCCCCCCCTCTAGGCGATATCCTCGATCTTTCAAACACTTTCCAAGGAATTTATTATTTGACAACATAAAGTAAATTTCTTTTTCATTTCGGGACTGGGCATCCCTATTACTATCGTACTCTCATTCAATGACAAGTGAATAAACACTCATCTTGAGAATAACACATCTAGCATGGAAAATATTGGCCACCCCCTGCCCCTTCATGAGCGGTACGGGCACACAACAAGGAAATTTATTTTGAAAATTAGAGTTGGCACATACAAATTTGTTTAGAACGGCACGAAAATACAACATATAGGTAGGTATGGTGGACTCATATGGCAAAACTGGGTTTAAGGATTTTGGATGCACAAGTAGTATTTCTACTTAGTACAAGTGGAGGCTAGCAAATAGATTGAGAAGCAACCAACCAAGAAACGAAAATTCTCATAAACGAGCATTAAGCATAACTAACACCGAATAATGCACCACAAGTAGGATGTAATTTCATTGCATAACTATTGACTTTCGTGCTTGCATAGGGAATCACAAACCTTAACACCAATATTCTTACTAAAGCATAATTACTCACCAACATGACCCACATATTACTATCATCATATCTCAAAACTATTACAAAGAATCTAGTTTATTTTGTCCAATGATCTTCATGAATTTTTTTATTATATCCCTCTTGAATATCTATAACTTTGGGACTAGTTTCATATGTTGCAATTGCTTTTAACAAGCTCAAACAAATATAAGTGAAGAACATGAGCATAAAGATTTTCATCTCTTAAAATAATATAAGTGAAGCATGAGAGAATTTCTTCCAAAATTACTAACTCTAAAATTAATCTAAGTGAAGCATGAGAGTATTTCTTCAAAAATATTAAAGCACACCGTGCTCAAAAAGATATAAGTGAAGCACTAGAGCAATTCCATAGCTAAAAAAGTTTAAGTGAAGTACACAGAGCAATCATAGCATAATTTTGGCTCTCTCAAATAGGTGTGTCTAGCAAGGATACTTGTGACAAACTAAAAAGCAAAACAAGCAAAGACTCATATGATACAAGACGCTCCAAGCAAAACTCATTATATGTGACGAATAAAAATATAGCTCCAAGTAAAATTACCGATGGTTGTTAGAAGAAAGAGGGGATGCCTTCCGGGGAATCCCAAAGCTTAGTTGCTTGGTTCTCCTTGAATATTAACTTGGGGTGCCATGGGCATCCCCAAGCTTAGGCTCTTTTCACTCCTTATTCCTTCATCCATCGTGATCTCACCCAAAACTTGAAAACTTCAATCACACAAAACTTAACAAAACCTTCGTGAAATCCGATAGTATAATAAAGCAAATCACCACTCTAAGTACTGTTGCAAACCCATTCATATTTTATTATTGCATTATACCTAATCTATTCCAACTTTACCATGGCTTATACCCCCCGATACAATCCATAGATTCATCAAAATAAGCACACAATGCAACGAAAACAGAATCTGTCAAAAATAGAACAGTCTGTAGTAATCTGGACTTTGACCATACTTTTGTAACTCAAAAAATTCTAAAACATTAGGACAACGTAGGAAATTTGTATATCAATATTGTGAAAAAATTCAAATTTTTTCGTCGCTTCTGTGATTTTCTAAAATTCTGCTACTGGACGCAAAAGTTTCTGTTTTTCAACAAGATCAAATCAACTATCACCCAACATGATCCCAAAGGCTTTACTTGGCACAAAAACTAATTAAAACATAAAAACACAATAATAACATTAGCATAATTTTGCAAACACTCAAGAACAAAAATAAATAAATAAGGCAATTTATTCGTCGGGTTGCCTCCCAACAAGCGCTACCATTTTATGCCCCTAGCTAGGCATAATGCATAGATTCAAGTATTGTCATCTTTAGTTTTTGCTCCATAGGATGCCCTCATGATTGATTCATATGGTGGCTTAATTATTGTTCTAGGGAAGTGTTCCATACCCTTTCTTAGTGGAAATTGAAATTTAATATTGCCTTCTTTCATATCAATCACGACACCTATAGTTCGTAAAAACGGTCTACCAACTATGATGGGGCAAGACGGATTGCAATCAATATAAAGAACAATAAAATCTATGGGCACATAGTTCCTATTTGCCAGAATAAGAACATCATCAATTCTTCCCAAAGGCTTTTTAATAGTAGAATCCGCCAAGTGGAAATTAAGAGAACATTCTTCAATATTGGTAAGACCAAGCACATCTCATAGAGATTTCGGAATTGTGGAAACACTAGCACCCAAATCACATAAAACAAAGCACGCATAATTTTTTTATCTTGACTTTAATGGTAGGTTCCCATTCATCATGTAATTTTCTAGGTATTGAAATCTCTAATTCCAATTTTTCTTCAAAAGCTTTCATCATGGCATCAACAATATGTTTAGTAAAAGCTTTATTTTGTTCATAAGCATGGGGTGAGTTTATCATGGATCGCAATCAAGAAATACACTCAATCAAAGAGCAATTATCAAAATTAAAGTCTTTGTAATCCAAAAGAGTGGACACATCACTAGTTAAAGTTTTAACCTCTCCAAACCCACTTTTATCAATTTTTTCATCAAGATTTTCACCCTCCGAATAATTGGGATGCCCTCTAGCTAAAGTTGACTCTTCTTCAATCTCTTTATCATCAATTTTAATCTTACTAAACAAGGAATCAATAGAAGAAACACCAATCACTTTAAGATCTTCATCATTTTTATCCTCTAGAGAAATTGGCTTAGCGGCCATCTGATTTACTAGTGTAGCTTGTGCATCGGATATTTTGCCTAACAAATTTATACTTGGATTGGAGATTAGAAACTTATCTACTAACATCATCAAGTTGTTTTGTTATAGCATCTAGCACAACAGAGTGTTCTTTAAGCTCCTTGGTAAAATACTTATTATGCTCAAATTGTGTAGTCATATATTCCTTGGTACTTTTCTCAATATCAAGCAAAATATTGGGGTAAGGAACATCATAATACTTTCTTTGAGGCATCGTGACTACGCAAACAAGATTGCAAACAAAGAAGAGATCTGACGAGAAAAAGGCGAACAAAAAAGAAGGCAAATAAAAAAGGCAAATTTTTGTGAAGTGGTGGAGATGAAAATGAGAGGCAAATGGCAAATAATATAAATTGCAAGGAGATGAGATTTGTGATTAGGAACCTGATAGATGTTGATGATGCCTCCCCGGCAACGGTGCCGAAAATTCCTTTTGATGCGGCTTGAAACTGCGTTGGTATTTCCCAAAGAGGAAGGGATGATGCAGTACAGCTACGGTAGGTATTTCCCTCAGTTATGCAACCAAGGTTATCGAACCATTAGGAGAACCAAGCAACACTATGTAAACGGTACCTGCACACAAAGAACAAAACCTCGCAACCCAACGCGTAAGAGGGGTGGTCAATCCCTCCTCGGTAAGAAGATAGATTGGTTTGTATGATATTGGGTAAATAGATTTGAATAAAACACGAAATAAAAGATGCAAATAAAAAGTGCAGCAAAGTATTTTTGGGTTTTTGGAATAATAAATCTGAAAACAAATGCGATGAAAAATAGATCGGAAAGCAATAAGATAAAAGATAGACCCGGGGGTCGTAGATTTCACTAGTCGCTTCTCTCGAGAAAATAGCATACGGTGGGTAAACAAATTACTGTTGGGCAATTGATAGAAGATCAAATAATTATGATGATATCCAAGGCAATGATCATTATATAGGCATCACGTCCAAGATAGTAGACCGAAACGATTCTGCATTGATGTCGCTTGAACTACGTCGGTATTTCCCCAAAGAGGAAGGGATGATGCAGCACAGCTACTTAGGTATTTCCCTCAGTTATGAAACCAAGGTATCAATCCATTAGGAGAACCAAGCAACACTATGTAAACGGTACCTGCACACAAAGAACAAATACTTGCAACCCGATGCGTAAGAGGGGTTGTCAATCCCTCCATGGTAAAAAGTTAGATAAATTTGTGGTAGATTGGATAAATAGATCTCGTAATAAAACAAAATAAAATAAATAAAGAAAAAGTGTAGCAAGGTATTTTTGGGTTTTTGGAAATATAGATCTGAAAATAAAGGTGGCAAATAATAGATCGGAAAGCAAATATGAATAAGAATAGACCGGGGGGCCGTAGATTTCACTAGTGGCTTCTCTCGAGAAAAATAGCATACGGTGGGTACACAAATTACTGTTGGGCAATTGATAGAACTTCAAATAATTATGACGATATCCAGGCAATGATCATTATATAGGCATCACGTCCAAGATTAGTAGACCGACTCCTGCCTGCATCTACTACTATTACTCTACAGATCGACCGCTATCCAGCATGCATCTAGTGTATTAAGTTCATGGAGAAACGGAGTAATGCAATAAGAATGATGACATGATGTAGACAAGATCTATTCATGTAGGAATAGACCCCATCTTGTTATCCTTAATGGGAACGATCAATACGTGTCTTACTGCCCCTTCTATCACTGGAAAAGAACACCGCACGACCGAACCCATCACAAAGCACCTCTTCCCATGGCAAGAAAAATTGATCTAGTCAGCCTAACTAAACCAAAGATTCGAAGAAGAAATACGAGGCTATAAGTAATCATGCATATAAGAGATCAAAAGAAGACTCAAATAACTTTGATGGATAAAATAGATCTGAACATAAACTCAAAGTTCATCGGATCCCAACAAACACACTGCAAAAAGAGTTACATCAAATAGATCTCCAAGAGACCATTGTATTGAGAATCCAAAGAGAGAGAGGAAGCCATCTAGGTACTAACTACGGACCCGTAGGTCTACGATGAACTACTCACGCATCATTGGAGAGGCACCAATGAGGATGATGAACCCCTCCGTGATGGTGTCTAGATTGGATCTGGTGTTTCTGGAACTTGAGGCGGCTGGAATTGTGTTTCGTCGACTCCCCTAGGGTTTTTGGATTTTTGGGGTATTTATAGAGCAAAGAGGCGGTGCGCGAGGCGGCCGAGGTGGGCACAACCCACCAGGGCGTGCCTGGGCCCCCAGGCACGATCAGGTGGGTTGTGCTCCCCTCGGAGCCCTCCTCTGGTACTTCTTTGGCCCAACAAGTGTCTTCTAGTCCAGAAAAAATCTCCAAAAAGTTTCGCTTCGTTTCGACTCCGTTTGGTACTGATTTTCTGCGAAGTAAAAAACAAGCAAAAAACAGCAACTGGTACTATGCACTATGTCAATAGGTTAGTCCCAAAAAATGATATAAAGTTGCTATAAAATGATTGTAAAACATCCAGGAATGATAAAATAACAGCATGGAATAAGCAAAAATTATAGATATATTGGAGATGTATCAGCATCCCCAAGCTTAATACCTACTCGTCCTCGAGTAGGTAAATGATAAAAACAGAATTTTTGATGTGGAATGTTGCCTAACATGTTCATCACATATTCTTTTCTTTTGTAGCATGGACATTTGGACTTTTATATGATTCAAAGCAATAGTCTAGTTTTGACATGAAGATTTCAATACTCAAGCATATCAACAACCAACCATGCCTTTCAAAATATCAATACTAAAGCAAGTTATCCCTAGCCCATCATGCTCAATCATTGATCCATTCATGAAACACACTCGCATATTAGATACACCCAATGCTCAAGTATGATCATAGTGCCCCTTAGTTGGTGCTTTGTAAGAGAAGATGGAGACTCAAATAAAA
Source organism: Thinopyrum elongatum (assembly GCA_011799875.1). NCBI lineage: Eukaryota > Viridiplantae > Streptophyta > Magnoliopsida > Poales > Poaceae > Thinopyrum > Thinopyrum elongatum. Next base: position 409,197,088 of record CM022299.1, read on the forward strand.
ATAAAAATAAAAATTGCATAAAGTAAATAGAAAGGCCCTTCGTAGAGGGAAGTAGGGATTTGTAGAGGTGCCAGAGCTCAAAACGAAAAAGATAGAGATAAAACATTTTGGGTGGCTTGCTTTTCCTATAAACGAAAACAATCAAGAAGTTCCCAATACTTTCCATGCTAGATATATCATAGGCGGTTCCCAAACAGAAAATAAAGTTTATTCCTTTTTCCACCATACTTTCACATTCCACGGCTAGCCGTATCCACGGGTGCCGTCCATACCAACACTTTCCAAGGAATTTATTATTTGACAACATAAAGTAAATTCATTTTTCTTTTCGGGACTGGGCATCCCTAATACCATTGCCGTACTCTCGTGCAATGACAAGTGAATAAACACTCATCTTGAGAATAACACATCTAGCATGGAAAAATATCAGCCACCCCCTACCCTTTCATGAGCGGTATGAGCACACAAAAAGGAAATTTATTTTGAAAATTAGAGATGGCACATACAAATTTGCTTAGAACGGCACGAAAATACCGCATATAGGTAGGTATAGTGGACTCATATGGCAAAACTGAGTTTTAAGGATTTTGGATGCACAAGTAGTAATCCTACTTAGTACAAGTGAAGGCTAGCAAAAAGATTGAGAAGCATCCAACCAAGAAACCAAAAATCTCATAAACGAGCATTAAGCATAACTAACACCGAATAATGCACCACAAGTAGGATGAAATTTCATTGCATAACTATTGACTTTCATGCTTGCATAGGGAATCACAAACCTTAACACCAATATTCTTACTAAAGTACAATTACTCATCAACATCACTCACATATCACTATCATCATATCGCAAAACTATTACAAAGAATCAAGCTTATTTTGTCCAATGATCTTCATGAATTTTTTTATTATATCCCTCTTGAATATCTATCACTTTGGGACTAATTTCATATGTTGCTTTTGATAGCTCAAACAAATCTAAGTGAAGAACATGAGCGTAAAAAATTTCCGTCTCTCAAAATAATATAAGTGAAGCATGAGAGAATTTCTTCAAAAATTACTAACTCTCAAATAAATCTAAGTGAAAAATGAGAGCATTTCTTCATAAATATTAAAGCACACCGTGCTCAAAAAGATATAAGTGAAGCACTAGAGCAATTCCATAGCTCAAAAAATTTAAGTGAAGCACATAGAGCAATTCTAACAAATCATAGCATAATTTTGGCTCTCTCAAATAGGTGTGTTCAGAAAGGATACTTGATACAAAACAAAAAGCAAAACAAGCATGGACTCATATAATACAAGACGCTCCAAGCAAAATTCATGATCTGTGACGAATAAAAATATAACTCCAAGTAAAATACCGATGGTCGTTAGAAGAAACAGGGGATGCCACTCGGGGCATCCCCAAGCTTAGTTGCTTGTTTCTCCTTGAATATTACCTTGGGGTGCCATGGGCATCCCCAAGCTTAGGCTCTTCTTACTCCTTATTTCTTCATCCATCGTGATCTCACCCAAAACTTGAAAACTTCAATCACACAAAACTTAACAAAACCTTCGTGAGATCCGTTAGTATAACAAACAAATCACCACTCTAAGTACTATTGAAAACCCATTCATATTTTATTATTGAATTATATCTACTGCATTCCAACTTTACTATTGCTCATACCACCCGATACAACCAATATATTCATCAAAATAAGCACACAATGCAACGAAAACAGAATCTGTCAAAAACAGAACAACCTGTAGCAATCTGAAAACTTTGTATACTTCTGTAAATCCAAAAATTCTGAAAACTAAGGGAAACGTAGGCAATATTTATATCAATCTTGTGTAAAAAATTCAGAATTTTTCGTCGCTTCTGTGATTTTTCAAAATTGTTTTACTGGACGCAAAAGTTTCTGTTTTCCAACAAGATCAAATCAACTATCACCCTACATGATCCCAAAGGCTTTGCTTGGCCCAAACACTAATTAAACCATAAAAAACACAATCATAACACAAGCATAATTGTGCAAACACTCAAGAACAGAAAGAAAAAGGCAAAAATAAATTTTATTCATTGGGCTGCCTCCCAACAAGCGCTATCGTTTTACGCCCTTAGCTAGGCATAACGCATAGATCTAAGTATTGTCATCTTTAGTTCTAGATCCATAAGATGCCCTCATGATTGATTCATATGGTGGATTAATTAATGTTTTAGGGAAGTGTTGCATTCCCTTTCTTAGTGGAAATTGAAATTTAATGTTGCCTTCTTTCATATCAATCATGGCACCAATAGTATGTAAAAACGGTCTACCAAGTATAATTGGACAAGACGGATTGCAATAAATATCAAGAAAAATAAAATCTATGGGCACATAATTCCTATTTGCAAGAATAAGAACATCATTAATTCTTCCCATAGGCCTTTTAATAGTAGAATCTGCCAAGTGCAAATTTAAAGAACACTCTTCAATATTGGGAATTGATAGAAGATCAAATAATTATGACGATATCCAAGGCAATGATCATTATATAGGCATCACGTCCAAGATAGTAGACCGAAACGATTCTGCATTGATGTCGCTTGAACTACATCGGTATTTCTCCAAAGAGGAAGGGATGATGCAGCACAGCTACGGTAGGTATTTCCCTCAGTTATGAAACCAAGGTATCAATCCAGTAGGAGAACCAAGCAACACTATGTAAACGGTACCTGCACACAAAGAACAAATACTTGCAACCCGACGCGTAAGAGGGGTTGTCAATCCCTCCACGTTAAAAAGATAAATAAATTTGTGGTAGATTGGATAAATAGATCTCGCAATAAAACAAAATAAAATAAAGAAAGAAAAAGTGCAGCAAGGTTTTTTGGGTTTTTGGAAATATAGATCTGAAAATAAAAGTGGCAAATAATAGATCGGAAAGCAAATATGAAGAAGAATAGACCCGGGGGCCGTAGATTTCACTAGTGGCTTCTCTCGAGAAAAATAGCATACGGCGGGTAAACAAATTACTGTTGGGCAATTGATAGAACTTCAAATAATTATGACGATATCCAGGCAATGATCATTATATAGGCATCACGTCCAAGATTAGTAGACCGACTCCTGCCTGCATCTACTACTATTACTCCACACATCGACCGCTATCCAGCATGCATCTAGTGTATTAAGTTCATGGAGAAACGAAGTAATGCAATAAGAATAATGACATGATGTAGACAAGATCTATTCATGTAGGAATAGACCCCATCTTGTTATCCTTAATGGCAACGATCAATACGTGTCTTGCTGCCCCTTCTGTCACTGAGAAAGAACACCGCACGACCGAACCCATCACAAAGCACCTCTTCCCATGGCAAGAAAAATCGATCTAGTCAGCCTAACTAAACCAAAGGTTCGAAGAAGAAATACGAGGCTATAAGTAATCATGCATATAAGAGATCACAAGAAGACTCAAATAACTTTCATGGATAAAATAGATCTGAACATAAACTCAAAGTTCATCGGATCCCAACAAACACACCGCAAAAAGAGTTACATCAAATAGATCTCAAAGAGACCATTGTATTGAGAATCAAAAGAGAGAGAGGAAGCCATCTAGCTACTAACTACGGACCCGTAGGTCTACGATGAACTACTCACGTATCATGGGAGAGGCACCAATGAGGATGATGAACCCCTCTGTGATGGTGTCTAGATTGGATCTGGTGTTTCTGGAACTTGCAGCGCCTGGAATTGTGTTTCGTCGACTCCCCTAGGGTTTTTGGATTTTGGGGTATTTATAGAGCAAAGAGGCGGTGCGGGGAGGTGGTCGAGGTGGGCACAACCCATCAGGGCGAGCCTGGGCCCCCAGGCGCGCCCAGGTGGGTTGTGCTCCCCTCGGAGCCCCCCTCTGGTACTTATTTAGCCCAACAGGTGTCTTCTGGTCCAGAAAAAATCTCCAAAAAGTTTTGCTGTGTTTGGACTCCGTTTGGTATTGATTTTCTGTGAAGTAAAAAACAAGCAAAAAATAACAACTGGCACTGGGCACTATGTCAATAGGTTGCTATAAAATGATTGTAAAACATCCAAGAATGATAATATAACAGCATGGAACAAGCAAAAATTATAGATACGTTGGAGACGTATCATGCATCTACTACTATTACTCCACTTATCGACCGCTATCCAGCATGCATCTAGTGTATTAAGTTCATGGAGAAATGGAGTAATGCAATAAGAATGATGACATGATGTAGACAAGATCCATTCATGTAGGAATAGACCCGATCTTGTTATCCTTAATAGCAACTATACATACGTGCCTCGCTACCCCTTCTGTCATTGGGTGAGGACACCGTAAGATCGAACCCATCACAAAGCACCTCTTCCCATGGCAAGAAAAATTGATCTAGGTTGCCTAACTAAACCAAAGATTCAAAGAAGAAATACGAGGCTATAAGTAATCATGCATAAAAGAGATCAAAGAAAACTCAAATAATATTCATGGATAGAGATCTGATCATAAACTCAAACTTCATCGGATCCCAACAAACACACCGCAAAAAGTCAATACATCAAATAAATCTCCAAGAGACCATTGTATTGAGAATCAAAAAGAGAGAAGAAGCCATCTAGCTACTGCCTACGGGCCCGTAGGTCTATGGTGAACTACTCACGCATCATCGGAGATGCACCAATGAGGATGATGAACCCCTCCGTGACAGTGTTAGATTGGATCTCGTGGTTCTGGAACTTGCGGCGGTTGGAATTGTGTTTCGTCTGCTCCCCTAGGGTTTCTGGAATATTTGGGTATTTATAGAGTGAAGATGCGATGGAGGAGACCCCCATGGGCCCCACAACCCATTAGGGCACGCCAGAGGCCTCTGTCGCACCCTGGTGTCTTGTGGGCCCCACGGCCTCTCCCCAGGTGCTTCCTTGGCTCCCAAGTTGTCTTCTGGTCCAAAAAAATCTCCAAAAAGTTTCGCTGCGTTTGGATCGCGTTTGATAGGGATATTCTGCGATGTAAAAAACAAGCAAAAAACATCAACTGGCACTGGGCACTATGTCAATAGGTTAGTCCCAAAAAATGATATAAAGTTGCTATAAAATGATTGTAAAACATCCAAGAATGATAATATAACAGCATGGAACAATAAAAAATTATAGATATGTTGGAGACGTATCATCATCCCCAAGCTTAATTCCTACTCGTCCTCGAGGAGGTAAATGATAAAAACAGAATTTTTGATGTTGAATGTTGCCTAACATGTTCATCACATATTCTTTTCTTTTGTGGCATGGACATTTGGACTGTTAGATGGTTCAAAGCAATAGTCTATAATTGACATGAAGACTTCAATACTCAAGCATATCAACAAGCAACCATGTCTTTCAAAATATCAACACTAAAGAAAGTTATCCCTAGCCCATCATGCTCAATCATTGATCCATTCATGGAACACACTCGAATATTAGCTACATCCAATGCTCAAGTACGATCATAGTGCCCCTTAGTTGGTGCTTTGTAAGAGAAGATGGAGACTCAAATAAAAATAAAAATTCCATATAGTAAATAGATAGGCCCTTCGCAGAGGGAAGTTGTGGCGCCCCCGGCTCGATCGTACACTAATCATGCACGCAAACGTGTACGATCAAGATCAGGGACTCACGGGAAGATATCACAACACAACTCTAAAACATAAATAAGTCATACAAGCATCATAATACAAGCCAGGGGCCACGAGGGCTCGAATACAAATGCTCGATCATAGACGAGTCAGCGGAAGCAACAATATCTGAGTACAGACATAGGTTAAACAAGGTGCCATAAGATGGCTAGCACAAACAGGGATACAACAGATCGAACAGGCGCAGGGCCTCCTGCCTGGGATCCTCCTAACTACTCCTGGTCGTCGGCGTCCCGGACGTAGTAGTAGGCTCCGTCCTGGTGGTAGTAGTCGTCGAAGGTGGCGTCTGGCTCCTGGGCTCCAACATCTGGTTGCGACAACCAGCAAGAAGGGAAAGGGGGAAAGGAGGGGGAAAGCAACCGTGAGTACTCATCCAAAGTACTCGCAAGCAAGGATCTATACTACATATGCATGGTATATGTGTAAAGAGGCAATATCGGTGGACTGAACTGCAGAATGCCAGAATAAGAGGGGGATAGCTAGTCCTGTCGAAGACTACGCTTCTGGCAGCCTTCATCTTGAAGCAATAGAAGAGATTAGTTGGAAGTTAACCAAACAACAACGTATAGCATAATCCTACCCGTCGATCCTCTCGTCGCCACCATGCGAGAGAGCGACCACCGGGTTATATCTGTCACTTGTAAGGGTGTGTTTTATTAAGTATCCATTTCTAGTTGTCATGAGGTCGGAATACAACTCCGGGTCGTCCTTTTACCGAGGGACACGGCTATTCGAATAGATAAACTTCCCTGCAGGGGTGCACCACATATTCCCCAACACGCTCGATCCCCATCGCCCAGTGCGCTCCTGCACGTTGCGTACGCGGCCGCGAGCAGACCTAGCAACCCACACGATCACGGCGGTTATGTTAGCGCGGTCCAACACGGCGCGCGCCGCTCAGTCGCTGACGTCAAGAAGGCTTCAGCTGATACCACGACGCCGGGATACCCATAACTACTCCCGCGTAGTTGGTTAGTGCGTATAGGCCAGTGGCCAGACTCAGATCAAATATCCAATCTCGTTAAGCGTGTTATTATGAAGTAAACGCGAACGCCGACCAGGGCCTGGCCCACCTGTCTCCTAGGTGGTCTCAACCTGCCCTGTCGCTCCGCCACAAAGATCCACACAAAGGGCCGTTGGGACAAAGGTCCTTTCAGCCCCCAATCCGTGAATCACTCGCGGGTACTCTTCGAGCCGACCCGACTTTAGTCACCATTTGTATAGTATGCATATATGTATAGTATAACCCGTGATCACCTCCCGAGTGATCACGGCCCGATAGTATAGCAAGGCAGACTGACAAGAATGCAGGGCCAATGATGATAAACTAGCATCCTACACTAGGCATTTAGGATTGCAGGTAAGGTATCAACAGATGTAGCAACAGTGTCAGGCTATGCATCAGACTAGGATTAACGGAAAGCAGTAACATGCTACACTACTCTAATGCAAGTAGTATAGAGGAGAATAGGCGATATCTGGTGATCAAGGGGGGGGCTTGCCTGGTTGCTCTGGCAAGTAGGGGTCGTCAACAACGTAGTCGGTCGGGGCACCAGCAGCTGCGTCGGTCTCGTAGTCTACCGAAGAGAAGAGGGGGAAGAAACAGTAAACACACGGCAATAATGCAACAGGGATGCATGACATGTCTAAATGATATGCCGGGGTGATATACAGCCTAACTAAGCGATTTAGTTAATTTAGGAATTTATTTGGATTTATTTAATTAAAGTTGGACACTATTCATTTATCGAAATCGGTCTAATTGTTCAACGTTCTCATAGCTGCGGGCGTCTGACGGAGATACCGAGGGCGTATCCGGGTTCGTATCGTCGTTCTGAGCAAGTTTCATGTATAAAATATTTTCATCGGAGTTACGGTTTAAAAGATATGATTTTCTAAAGTTTTTATTAATTTCTGAAATTTTAATTAATTATTTAATTCAACATTATCCGAAACAGTGCTGCGATGATGTCAGCATGACATCATGCTGATGTCAGCAGGCGCCCTGACAGGGTGGGTCCCACCTGTCATAGACTGTTAAATTAATTAGGGTTAACTAATTATATTACTGTTTAATTAACACTAATTAGTTAATTAAATTAACCTAATCAGGATTAATTAACTAATTAATTAATTATTTTTATTATTTTTATTTTTATTTCCTTTTTATTAAAACGTTCTGGGGCTGGGCCCCACATGTCAATGGGCCAGGGGGACTTAACGGGCGCTGGGTACGGGTAACGGGCGGGCGAACCCGCTCGAACGGGCACGGGCGATGGGGCGCGCCAGGGCGCCATCGCCGGTCGCGGGAGATGGCCGCGAGGGTGCGCGGCCGGCGGCCACGGCGCGGCTGGAGCCGCGGGGGGGGGAGGACCGGTGGCCGGAGGCGGCGTAGAGGGGCGAGGTGGGACTGGCGGCAGAGGTAGGCGAGGGTGAGGCGCAGGCAGCGCGCGGGGTAGTGAGTAGGGGCCGGCGAGGCAGAGAGGCCTCAGCGGGGCGAGGCGCTGGGCGCGGTGACCGCTGGGCGACGGGCACGGCCGGACGGCGCGGCGCATGGCCAGGGCACGGCCCGACCGCGGTGAGCGCGGGGCCGGAGCGCGCGAGGCGTGGTCACGGCCGGAGCGGAGCAACGGTGGGCGCGGCGGGAGCGCGGCAGGCGAGCGAGAGAGGAGGACCGGGGGCCTCACCGAGGGAGCGTAGGGACGGGGCAGTGGAGCGCGAGGAGGAAGACGGGGACGACGGCGGAGAGGAGAAGCAGGCCGGCGGGGGAGCGCTCCGGCGACGGCGTCCAACGGCAATGGCAACGGGGCGGCGTCGGGCGGCAGGGTCGGGGCGTCGCGGCGACCTCCACCTCTCGATCCCGATCCAATCGGGGGAGAGGGGGGGATATATCGGGAGAGGGGGGAAGTGGGGGGTGGCTGGTTAGGGTTTCCCCCCCCATGGGGATAAGGCAGGGGATGGGGCTGGGCCGGCCAGTTGGGCCAGGTGGGTCGGCCAGCTGGGCCGCCTGGCCCAGTTGGCCAGGGGGGCCTTTTCTTTTCTTTTGTTTTTCTGTTTCTTTTCCCTTTTCTTTATTCTCTTTTCTCTACTGTTAAATGTTTAGGCCCCAAATGGTTTTTGTAAAAAGTGTGACCTATTTCATAAATACCAGTGCATTATTCCTTAACACCTAAAATTAGTTTGGACAAAACATAATTCCATATTTATTTCAGATTTAATAAATGGTTATTAAATATTATCTTTATCCACTGTTTGAGGTTGTTCGAGTCACTTATCCAATTCCAATGATGTTGGTTTCAATTTTAGAATAGCCTCTGGAATATTTGTTATTTATCTGACATTTTAGTTTCTATGTTGGACAACTTTTATATCCCACTTTCATTTAAATTTGAATTCGACTTAGGAGTTGAAATGCAATATGATGCTAATGATGATTATGCACTATTAATCATGATGACATGGCCTCATCAAAAGGGTGATCTCTGTAGCTTAATACAGGGGGTGTTACAAATCTCCTCCACTACAAGAAATCTCGTCCCGAGATTTAGGAGGTAGAAAGAAACAAAGCGGGGTATTCATCGCGAAGACGATCCTCGCGTTCCCAAGTGGCTTCATCCTCAGAATGGTTTGACCACTGAACCTTGAGGAACTTGATAACCTTCTGGCGTGTGCGACGCTCGGCTTGATCGAGAATGCGGACCGGATGCTCTTTATAAGAGAGGTCTTGTTGCAGTTCAAGCAATTCGTGATCTACTCCGCGGATAGGGTCTTTGAAGCAGCGGCGGAGTTGTGAGACGTGGAACACATCGTGAACCTGAGAAAGGTTCGGTGGAAGTTCCAACTGATATGCCACCCTACCACGCCTTTCAAGAACAGTGAAAGGACCAATATAGCGAGGAGCTAGCTTGCCCTTGATCCCGAATCGGTGTGTACCTTTCATCGGTGTGACTCGAAGATAAGCCTTTTCGCCAGGTTGATAGACCATATCTTTGTGTTTGCGGTCATACTGACTCTTTTGACGTGACTGAGCAGTCTTCAAATGCTCGCGGACAACGCGAACTTGATCTTCGGCAAGTTGGATAATATCCGGACCGAAGAGTGGACGTTCCCCAGTTTCTGACCAATTCAGAGGGGTTCGGCACTTTCGTCCGTACAATACTTCAAAGGGGGCCATCTTCAGACTGGCTTGATAGCTGTTATTGTAAGAGAATTCGGCATATGGGAGAGATTCTTCCCATTTCCTTCCGAAGGATATGACACAAGCTCGAAGCATGTCTTCGAGAACTTGGTTGACTCGTTCAACTTGTCCTTGAGACTGAGGGTGGAAAGCGGTGCTGAAGGACAGATGAGTTCCCATAGCTTCTTGGAAACTTGCCCAGAATCTTGAAGTGAATAAGCTGCCACGGTCTGAACTGATAACCAGTGGAATACCGTGAAGTGAAACAATTCTGGACATGTAGAGAGTTGCGAGTTGACTAGCAGTGATCGTCTCTTTGACGGCTAGAAAATGTGCAACTTTGGAAAGTCGGTCAATGACGACAAGAATAGCATCATTACCTTTCTGTGATTTGGGAAACCCAGTGATAAAGTCCATTTCAACATGGTCCCATTTCCATTCAGGAACAGCAATTGGTTGCAGAGTTCCGGCGGGCCTTTGATGTTCTGCTTTGACGCGACGGCAAACATCACATTCAGCAACATAGCGAGCAATGTCTTGCTTCATGTTTGACCACCAGAATCTTTGACGGATGTCTTGGTACATCTTGGTACTGCCGGGATGAATAGACAACGGAGTGTCGTGAGCTTCTTGCATGACCTCCTGAGTCATACCCAGGTTACCTTTAGAGGGGACCACTAGACGACTTTTAAAGAACAAGGTGCCAGTATCATCAATAGTGAAGAACGAAGGCCTTCCTTCAGCGAGATAGCGCTTAATCTTGTGGGCTTGAGAGTCACCCGGCCATGTTGATTCCTCTCCGCTCGTCCCCGTCTCCTCCTCGCGATCCACTGCCCCGTCCCTACGCTCCCTCGGTGAGGGCCCCGGTTCCTCCTCTCTGCTCGCCTGCAGCGCTCCGCCGCGCCCACGTTGCTCCGCTCCGGCCGTGCGTGACACGCCTCGCGCGCTCCGGCCCCGCGCTCAACGCGGTCGGGCCGTGCCCTGGACATGCCGCCGCGCCGTCCGGCCGTGCCCGTTCGCCAGCGGTCACAGCGCCCAGCGCCTCGCCCCGTGAGGCCTCTCTGCCTCGCGGCCCCTACTCACTACCCCGCGCGCTGCCTGCGCCTCACCCTCGCCTACCTCTGCCGCACGTCCCACTCGCCCCTCTACGCCGCCTCCGGCCACCGGTCCTCCCCCCCCCGCGGCTCCAGCCGCGCCGTCGCCGCCGGGCAGCACCGTCGCGGCCATCTCAGCGACCGGCGATGGCGCCTGGCGCGCCCCATCGCCGTGCCGTTCGAGCGGGTTCGCCCGCCCGTTACCCGTTCCCAGCGCCGTTCTTAAGCCCCTGGCCCATGACATGTGGGGCCAGCCACCCAGAACGTTTAAAAAAAAGGAAATAAAAATAAAATAAAAATATAAAAATAATTAATAATTAGTTAATAATCCTGATAGGTTAATTTAATTAACTAATTAGTGTTAATTAAACAGTAATATAATAGTTAACCCTAATTAATTTAACAGTCTATGACAGGTGGGGGACCCACTGTCAGGGCGCCTGCGACATCAGCATGATGTCATGCTGACTCATCGCAGCACTGTTTCGGATAATGTGAATTAAAATAATTAAAATTCAGAAATTTAATAAAAAATTTAGAAAATCATATCTTTTAAACCGTAACTCCGATGAAAATATTTATACATGAAACTTGTCAGAAACGACGATACGAAACCGGATACGCCCTCGGTATCTCCGTCAGACGCCCGCAGCTATGAAGAACGTTGAACAATTAGACCGATTTCGATAAATGAATAGTGTCCAACTTTAATTAAAATAAATCCGAATAATTCCTAAATAACTAAATCGTTTAGTTAGGCTGTATATCACCCCGGCATATCATTAGACATGTCATGCATCCTGTTGCAGCATTGCTGCTCGGTGTTTACTGTTTCTTCCCCCTCTTCTCTTCGGTAGACTACGAGACCGACGCAGCTGCTGTGCCCCGACCGAACTACGTTGTGACGACCCCTACTTGCCAGAGCAACCAGGCAAGCCCCCCCCCCCTTGATCACCAGATATGCCTATTCTCCTCTATACGCTTGCATTAGAGTAGTGTAGCATGTTACTGCTTTCCGTTAATCCTATTCTGCTGCATAGCCTGTCATTGTTGCTACTGTTGTTGATACCTTACCTGCAATCCTAAATACTTAGTATAGATGCTAGTTTATCATCATTGCCCTTGCATTCTTGTCAGTCTGCCTGCTATACTATCGGGCCGTGATCACTCGGGAGGTGATCACGGGTGTATACTATACACATATGCATACTATACAAATGGTGACTAAAGTCGGGTCGGCTCGAAGAGTACCCGCGAGTGATTCACGGATTGGGGGCTGAAAGGACCTTTGTCCCAACGGCCCTTTGAGTGGATTTGTGGCGGAGCGACAGGGCAGGTTGAGACACCTAGGAGACAGGTGGGCCAAGCCCTGGTCGGCGTTCGCGTTTACTCATAATAACACGCTTAACGAGATTGGATATTTGATCTGAGTCTGGCCACTGGCCTATACGCACTAACCAACTACGCGGGAGTAGTTATGGGTATCCCGGCGTCGTTGGTATCAGCTGAAGCCTTCTTGACGCAGCGACTGAGCGGCGCGCGCCGGGTTGGACCGCGCTAACGTAACCGCCGTGATCGTGTGGGTTGCTAGGTTGCTCGCGGGCCGCGTACGCAACGTGCAGGAGCGCACTGGGCGATGGGCCCAGACCCCAGAGTGCCTAGGATTAGTCCGGCGTGCTGACCTCTCTGTTGAGCCTAGGTGGGGCTGCGACGTGTGGATCTTCGAGGCCGGGCATGACCCAGGAAAGTGTGTCCGGCCAAAGGGGGATCGGAGCGTGTTGGGGGAATATGTGGTGACCCTGGCAGGGAAGTTATCTATTCGAATAGCCGTGTCCCTCGGTAAAAGGAACGACCGGAGTTGTATTCCGACCCATACAACTAGAAATGGATACTTAATAAAACACACCCTTACAAGTGACAGATATAACCCGGTGGTCGCTCTCTCGCATGGTGGCGACGAGAGGATCGACGGTAGGTTAGCTATACGTTGTTGTTGGTAACTTCCAACTAATCTCTCTCTTGCTTCAAGATGAAGGCTGCCAGATGAAGCGTAGTCTCGACAGGACTAGCTACCTCTATTCTGGCATTCTGCAGTTCAGTCCACCGATATTGCCTCTTTACAATATACCATGATATGTAGTATAGATCCTTGTGCGAGTACTTTGGATGAGTACTCACGGTTGCTTTCCCTCCTTCCCCCTTTCCCTTCTTGCGGTTTGTCGCAACCAGATGGTTGAGCCCAGGAGCCAGACGCCACCTTCGACGACATATACACCAGGACGGAGCCTACTACTAGTCCGGGGACGCCGACGACCAGGAGTAGTTAGGAGGATCCAGGAGGAGGCCTGCGCCGTTCGATGTTGTATCCCTGTTTGTGCTGCCATCTATGGCACCTTGTTAACCTATGTCTGTACTCAGATATTGTTGCTTCCGCTGATCGTCTATGATCGAGCATTTGTATTCGAGCCTGTGGCCCCTGGCTTGTATTATGAGCTTGTATGACTTATTTAGTTTTAGAGTTGTGTTGTGATATCTTCCCGTGAGTCCCTGATCTTGATCGTACACGTTTGCGTGCATGATTATGTACGATGAGCCGGGGGCGCCACAAGTTGGTATCAGAGCAGACTGCCGTAGGAATCCCCCTTCCAATTTCCTTGGCCGAAGTTGAGTCTAGACAAAGGAAACCGTTTACTAACTTGGCTGTGGCTTAGGGCACCACATTTGCCAACGGGTGGTTATTAGGATTTTTATTCCTTCGGTCTATACTCTGGGACTCTGATCTCTCTTCTACTGGATAAATGAAGTTACTGACGCCGACACTTAGGATCTCGTTAAATTCTGTCTACCCGGAGAGCTGGATATCTGTGCGATTTCCCTGTCGTTGATTGATTAGTAGTATAATCATTTTCCTTCCATGTTTTGTTTAACCTTTCTCTCCGAGTTGTGTTTAAACCTCTATTGTCGCTTTGACAAAACCTGAATTTCTCTATTTTCAGATGGACAGTTGTTCCACCGCAGTCCTACGACAAGCTTGATGCTTCGCACTTGGGCTCGTAATACCCTGGGTTTCCAGCTGTCCTGATCGGCTCTCATGACCAGAACTGGCTACCTTGGTACCCTGAGTACTTGGTTTATGAGGTTTACCGCGAGTTCAACCAGGAACAGTACTATGCTGAAGTTCGGATTTATGATCAGCAGAACAACTAAGACCACGAGCTACACTTTTCACGGATTAGGCGTGACGATTGAGATGGCAGTCCATGATGCCGCCCTACTCCGCTGTCGGACGTCTACGAGGGGAGCACAATGCTATCTTGGATGACTCCGAGTTCCGATACATTCCGTATGCCCCTGCTGGAGATGTACCGGATACTACACAGCTATTGTGCCCGTACGAGCCTCGTCGCTACGACCCGCGCGTTTGATTCAGTGCACTCAGGCTCTGGATCGCACTGTTCGGGTCTTGCCGTCGAGTGGTTGCCACTCGAGCACGTCCTACGATGCTATGACGATAGCTGACTGCCGCTGTTCGTGCAGGGATACATCCGGAGCACATCCTTTATCCGTGGACGGAACCAGATGTAGGCTGTATTGACTGGCCTACTGTTGGGGGGTCACACACCGACACGTGGACCTCTTCTTACAGCTCGAGACGGGTTACTGCATCAGAGTGCACATGGAGCACAGGATCTTTCGCGACGACACATTCGTCGGTCCGCACCAGCTACCCCGATACAGTGGTTCTCTCGACGTTGATGTAAGCCTTTGCTATCTATGTTGTTGTACTTCCTTGCCGCGTGCCGCGCGCCGCCTAGTATGTCTAGCTTTTGATTTGCGCGTTATGCTGTCCGCTTGTACCCGACGTTGTGTATGGATGTATGTCTTATCGACTACTTTTATGAATTTGATGCACTGCTTAAACTATTGTCGAGTTAAAATGTTTGTGTCGCTAAGCACTCGTGCTGCTTTACTAACCACCCCCCTGTTGTAAATTAGCAGGATGGTTAGACCTGGCTGGTCGGGTCGTGGCCGTGGTGCCAACGATCCACCACGCACAACTATATGGCTGGAATGAGCAGCAATTTGAACTGCAAAGTCAGTTCCTGCAAGGGATCATGGTTCAGTTTCTCGTCCCAACCAATATGAAAAGTATCCGGGCCCAGGGACCTTGCGGGACTTTATGCGCCTTCAACCCAACCGTTCTACGCGGCTCAACTCAGCCCCCTGGATGCGGATGATGGCTTCGCGACATCACCTATGAGTTGGAATCTGGGTGGCGTTTGCCCCTGCAAACTATGTCACCTTCGCCTCCTTCTTTCTCAAGGGCCCCGCTGCTCAATGGTGGGACAGGCCACAGGCGCACTCAAACAGCTGGCACAGTCATCACTTGGCCGGATTTCCCAGCTGCCTTCCGTGCCCGTTTCATTCCCCAGGGAATCATGGACCGGAAAGAAGCAAAGAGTTCCGCAACCTCACCCAGGGCAACAAGACAGTGGAAGCTTATCAGCGGGAGTTCTGGAATTATCCCGCTATGCTGAAGAAGACATACCCACTGATGCTCGCGTCAGGAAAGGTTCCGCGAAGGAATTCAAGCGGACATCAAGCTAGCGCTCCTTGTGCATGAATTTGATAATTCTCCATCTTGGTGAACAAGCTATCCAGGTCGAGACTGGTCTGCAGGCACACCAGGGATCTCTTAGGCGCAACCGTGACACTGGTTCGTCTTCGAGCCCAGCTGCACAGAAGCGTCGGATCTGGATTCCAAACATCGCGTGTACCGTCCAGCTGCACTGACTCCAAGACGGTCCTATACTGCACCACGCCTGCCTCCACCACCTAGGCGCCAGGACTTCCAGCTCCACCCAGAGTCCTGCTCCTAATCCAATGATAGTCTGTGTCAAAGTGTGGGCAGCCAGGTCATTTTTCCAGGAACTGCATTCAGAACCAGAACCCAACTGGCACTTCCTGCAACTGACCGTAGGAACAACCAGCCTCGCAAACAACATGCCAAGTCTTATGGGCGTATTCAGGCCAACCCACCGATTTCAATGAAGCTCAGGAACCACTGCCACCGTGATGGGTACTCCTATTGTATTCAGTACCCGCTTCTGTTTTATTTGATGCGGGAGCATCACATTTCATTCATGTCCGAAGAATTGCATACAAACACGACACTAAATGTGAGGTCATGAACCACTGCAATAGTATAACACACCCCCGCGGGTCAATGTCAAACCTCCATGGGTAGCCAACGACGTCAACGTTGAAATTGAAGGGCTGGAGTTTCACGCCTCCCCTTTCATACATAATACTTGTAGTATCGACCATTCTCGAAATGGATTTGGTGAAAGCGCATACTTGCTTCTATAGTTTGCGCCACGAAGATCGTCCATCTTCTACACCCTTATGATGAAATAATAAGCTACCAGGCTCAAATCATCCAAATTGCCGAGGCGAGACCTTTATGCCTTGAATGCGTTAAACGCATCACCACTTGAAGGAATCAGAGAACATTCCAGTTGTTCGCGAAGTCCAAGGTTGTTCCCAGAAGAACTCCAGGGATACCCCTGTCGAGCGTCGAATTTGTCATCGACTTGGAAAACCAGCACCACTCCTATCGCCCAAGCGACACCTACAGATGCGCGCCATGAACTCTTGAACTTAAGGAGGAAATCGAGCTTCACTTCGTAAGGGTTTCATTCGCCCCAAGTTCCTCCGCTTGGGGAGCACCTTCTCTCTTTGTCAGGAAGAAGGATGGATCAAACCGATTGGTCCAAGATTACCGTCCTATTAACCAAGCAAGCACTACCAGACACAAATATCCCCTTCCTCGGATAAAACGATCTGTATGATCAACTGGCGGGTCATCAGTGTTCTTAAAACTCGACTTAAGGGTGGGTTTACCACCAGACGCGTTCGTGAAGAGGATATCCCAAAGACCGCCTTCGTTACTCGATATGGCTCATACGAGTACACTGTCAGTCATTGGGCTTTAACCAAATGCTCCGCACACATTCTCCGCCTGATGAATTATATATCATGGATACTTGACAAGTTCGTCGTGGTTTACTTGGATGAATCCTAGTATACTCCAAGAACAAAGAGGAACATGATGACACTTCGACTGTGTTCTGGAGAAAACTAGAGAGCATCAACTATATGCTAAGTTTTCCAAGTGTGAATTCTGGCTTCCCGAAGAGAGTAAATACCTTGGGCATGTCATCTCCAAGGATGGTATTGCCGTCAACCCCGAGCGAGTTCAGGGGCTATTCTTGATTGGGCTCCTCCAAAGAACGTCAGCAAGTTCGAAGTTTTCTCGGGCTCGCCAGCTATTGCCGTCGTTTGTCAGAGAACTTCTCCAAGATGCCCAAGCCCTGACTAAATGCTTCATAAAGGCGTCAAGTTCGAATTGGACGGAAAAGAGTGTCAGGAAAGTTTCCAGACGCTCAAAGACAAGCTGACTTCTGCCCCAGTGCTTGCCCCTCCTGATTCCAGAGGGATTTGTATCTATTGTGATGCATCCGTCAAGGATTAGGCGGTTTGTCCTATGCAAGACCGCAGAGTAATTGTTATGCTTCGCGTTCAATGGCGTCACGCACGAAGAGACTTACCCAGTACATGGACCCTGAGCTTGCTGCGTTCATCCAGCACTAAAAACAGTGGCGGACATTACCTTCTCGGTAATCTGTTGCGAGATCTACACCGATCATCAAAGTCTGAAGTATCTGTTCACTCAGCCAGACCTGACCTCGTCAAACAGAGATGGATGGAGACCGTTTAGCGGATTTTAACTTGGGTATTTCTTATACCCCTGGAGGCTAATGTAATGGCCGATGCCTTGAGCCGCAAGTCTATTGCAGTCACCCTCAGTTTCACGAAGTTCAACCTTCGCTTATTGAAGAATTCAGAAAGCTGAATCTCCACTTGTTCTACTCCTGGAGCACTCGCTCCCCCTCTGAAGGTTCCTTACAAAATGAACCTCCACGTGTTTCCCACGGTTCCTTAATACCCTGGTTGCTAACCAGAATCTCTGGACAGCATTCAAGACGCTGCGGGTA